>CM060942.1:572227135-574627135 GCA_030765085.1 Allium cepa | reverse complement strand
GGTGAGATTTTTATCTCACAATTCTAGCCTATAACTATATTGGACTGTTGGGAATGATTTCCTATCACTTTTGCATGTATATTTGCATTTGGTTTGGATTGGATTGGCGAAAAACTCCAATTTTTAGCGTTTTGGTGGATTTTCTGCAATTAGGTCGCACTGCCTGGAAACATCACTTCGGAGTTAGGTCGCTAGGTCGTGGGTCGTTAGGGCTTAGGTCGTAGGTCGCTCGCCACTAAGTCGTTAGGTCACGAGATACTGGGTCGTTCCCCTTTTGCTGTACGCCCACTCCCTTAGGTCGCACGGCCTTTGAGTCGTTAGGACGTAGGTCGCTCGGCCCTAGGTCACTCCACTTTAGGCCTTAGGTCGTTTGGCCTTGGCTTGTTCTGCACTAGGTCGTTGGACCTAGATCGCTCCATTAGGTCGCTCAACCATTCACCATTTTAGGTCGCCTGACCACTTAGGTCGCATGAACGTGTTAGGTTGCTCACCTGGTTGAGTCGCACCACACCTTAGCTTGGCCGCATTAGGTCGTGTACATGTTAGGTCGCGAGTCACTTAAGTCGCTTGCCTCCCTTAAGTCGCTCGCCTCTGTTAAGTCGCTTGCCTCACTTAAGTCGCTCGGCTCTGTTAAGTCGCTCGCCTCCCTTAGGTCGCTCGGCTCTGTTAAGTCGCTCGCCTCCCTTAGGTCGCTCACTTGGTTGAGTCGCACCACACCTTAGCTCGGCCGCATTAGGTCGCGTACATGTTAGGTCGCGAGTCCCTTAAGTCGCTCGCCTCTGTTAGGTCGCTCGCCTCTTCTAACCCACGAGTTCCTTAAGTCGCTCGTCTCCCTTATGTCGCTCGATCCTATCCTCCCTTAGGCCTTCACTAGGTCGTACCGTTTTGGACGGGGCGTTGTCCCCTGGACCCCCGTGACCTGACCGGGCAGGTCGAACCCCGTAGCGGTGGCGTTGCCCCCGCACCCCCACCTTGGGGGGTTGCCACCCCCAGGACCCCCCTCCGTAGGGGATCTTATTTGAAAACATTCAACAAAACTTGTTGAGCTGATTTCCTTGGATTTTTATCACATCTTCGAATGTGATCTTTGTGATTGATTGTTTCTACAATCCCTTCTGTGATTTGTCACTTTAAAATATAAAGGTTTCAATACTAGTAGTAAATATCAAAACTCTTTCAACAAAATGATTTCAACTCTATTTTTAATAACAAAGCTCTTTTCTTAACCCGTTTTCCAATCTATTAGTATATACAAACCTTTATCTCACTCGGATGAGAAATCTAATTAAACGGCTTAGTAAAACAAGTGGTATGAAACGCTTGCGTTTACTTCGTCGGTTAATTCTTGGACTTGTTCGATTGAACCTCTAGTGACAATTTTATTAGTGAAGATTTACAGTATGTTCGTAAATATTTAAGTTAAGCTAGTGGTTATGGGACATGAAACTAAACTTTTATATTTACTAACTTAGTGTAATTGACACTTCTCGTTGATCATGATGATCATTTTATGATTTAGACTATCAATTGTGCGATGTCTCTTTGTTTGCAAGGTTAGACTAGACCTCATTGGTGTGATTCCGACTCACACATATCTCTTTGTCCGCAAGGTTAGTCTAGACACCATTTGTGTGATTCCACTCACACATACCTTTTTGTTGCGAGGTTAGGCTAGACACCATTTGTGTGATTCCACTCACACATACCTTTATGCTTTTTGGTTAGCCTAGACCTCATCTGGGTGATTCCTACTCACCCATATGGGGTAGCTCCCCATGGTCTTCGGACCGTCATGTGATAGGCCTCTTTCCCTTTTCTTGTGATTTCTGGATTTCTTGTGTTGATTTCTGAAATTTATGTCATTGACTTGTTATGAGTACAAGTTTAGGGTATGATGCCCTCTTTGGATCTTTGAGAAGATTCTTGTGATATCGATTTATCTCTTATTGATTGATCTTCTGTTGATCATCATTTGCATACTTATAGTAGTATGTCAGTATGGATATTTTATGTTTATGCCATATCTTTTATTTTATACCATGTCATCTGATATTTATGGCTAGACTGATCCGTTTATTATTTTCTTAAATAATACTCGGGTCAGACCGAGATGTTACAGGTGCTTCTGCTTGACTTCTTCTCGGGATTTGCTACTATGACTTTTGGCTAACTATTTAGATTAGCAGTTTTTGTTGTACACACTTGAGACATAGACTCATAGTTGTATTCTTTTGTATAGCACGTGTTGCTATTCTTTTGTATTATTGTGGATCTTTTTGACCACTACTCTGATGTACACTTTCATGTGCTAGTTATATATTCATATCTTCTTCCGCCTCTGTGATATGGATGTTTGTGACTGATTTGTGTTATGCTTGTTTCTATGTTTATTTCCGAAGATTATTTATAGCCACCGTGTGATAAGCAATCACATGGATGGTCGCTCCTCAACAGCCTTATTCTCCGTGCTAGTTGACAGCACTACACCGTTGTGTTCTTAGCTAGCGTGGGTATAGAGGTGGGGCGTCACAACAATCCTCAAAGAAGTCTTCAAGCCCAAAAATGTTTAAAAAAGAATCGACAAGTTCTTTTGATATAAATTAGTGAGATGGAACCCATATCAAAAAGAACTCGAATAAGAAGATCACGAAATAAAACAATGCTATCGGGGATTGAGTGAAAAATACCTTGACCAAGAGAAGAGTTGTTAGGGGCTTGCAGCTTTCCTTCTCTCTTGCTTGGAAGCTTAGGACACGAAGATAAAAGAAGACCCGAACTTTTGCAATAACGACAAAAGAGGGGTCTCGGACACTCCCTTTCATAATGGTCATTGGAACCACAATTGTAGCATTGACCACGACTAGAGGTTGGAGTCTTTGCTACCGGAGTTTGTTGCTTCCCTTTCTTGTTAGGAATAGGGACTTTGAATTTGATAGGCCTTTTCATGTTGTCATTGAAGTTCTGTTTGGTAACCACAACTTCAACGTTATTCTCTCTATCGGCCTCTTCAAGACGAAGAGCGATATCAATAAGCTGATCAAATGAAACCTCAAGTTTCAGGAGTAATGGCTTCTTAAGATTCTTATTCAAGCCATAGACAAATCTCTGATTTTTCTTCAATGGGGTATTAATATACTCGACCCCATACTTAGAGAGAGATTCGAAAGATGCGACGTAATCCATCACTGAAGATTCACCTTGAACAAGGTCAATAAAACACCGGGCCAAAGTTACTTTTTCAGCCTCCGGCACAAACTTTGATTCAAAACTTCCTCGGAATTGCTCCCAAGTAAGATCCGCTTCGATAATCTCCGAAGTCAAGAGCTCATACTAATCTAACGCTCTTTCTTGGAGCATGCTAGAAGCCACTTGGACTCGATGTAGATCAATAAGGTTCATGCGTGAAAAGATGCGATCGCATGATTTGAGCCAAGCTTGAATTTCAATAACACTCTCGGATCCCTTGGGTGGCCTCCACCCAAATCGGTATAGTCTCTGCACAAGCGTGCAAAACCGGATCTAGGATGAGTAGGCTCTGGATTGGGTCCGACAGCTTGAGCATTCTTCACGAGATCTAAAAGCTACTGAGCAGACATAAAAACTCCATCTTGGGGAGTAGCACTAGATTGACCGACGCTGAGACGGTCAGGTCTAACCATTTCTCTTCTTTAAGAAAGAAAGAAAGAAAGAAAGAAAGAAAGAAGAAAAAGGTTATTCACAAAATGAATATCAAACAATAATGATTGATAAAAAAAGAAATCACAAAAGAAAATAGGATAGGACGGTACAAAGACACGAATTAAATCCTAAGGCACGACTCCTAAGAAAGACTTAGGACGATGATCCTTGCTAGATTATTCTACACTGTTCCGAAGTTTGGCTTTGATACAAAGCTGTGACGCCCCACCTCTATACCCACACAAGCCAAGGACACTACGGTGTAATGCTGTCAACTAGCACGGAGAATAAGGCTGTTGAGGAACGACCATCTGTATAATTGCTTTGTGCGAGTACCAATATGCCAGATAAAAATATAACTTTTCAGAAATCCGACATACCGACACAAACTCAAAGCAACTACACAGTGGCTATATGTAATCTTCGAAAACAAATATAGAAATAAACATAACACAAATCAGTCACAGATCATTCATATCACAAAGGCGGAAATAGATATGAATATAACACGTGAAAGTGTATATCAGAGTAGTGGTCAAACAAGATCCACAATATCAAAAAGAATAGATACAAGTGCTACAAAAGAATACATATACATCAAGGAGTCTATATCTCAATAGTATACAACAAAAACTACCAATCTAAGTAGTTAGCCAAAAGTCAGGATGGTAATCCTAGAATGAAGTCAAGCAGAAGCACCTGTAACATCTCGGTCTGACCTGAGTACTATTTAATAAGAAAATAATAAACGGATCAGTCTAGCTATAATTATCAGTTAAAATGAGATATAATAAGAGATATAATAAAAAGACGTATGATAACCAAAAATGTCATACTACGACAAGTATACATTAGAAAATCCACAAAAGTCATACAATATCCCAAGAATCTCATAACATCAAAAAGAATGTCATATTCTTTATTTAATTCACCAAGCCACAAAAAATGACATACATATCAATGCCAATCGCAAAAGTTGGTGAAAAATAAATTCCAGAAATCATCAATTAGAAATCCAAAAATCACAAGAAAAGGATGGCCAATCCCAAGCGGGAGCATGAAAACTCACCAACACGTGTATCACAAACGATTCGGGACATCGACGCAGTACATACGGTACGTCCAATGAACCGAAAAGCCGAGACATCGTTGTAGTACAAATGGTACATCACATGAATCGAAACACAAAACAATTCGGGACATCAATGTAGTACATACGGTACGTCCAATGAACCAAAAAGCCGAGACATCGATGTAGTACAAACGGTACATCACATGAATCGAAACACAAAACAATTCGGGACATCGACGCAGTACATACAGTACGTCCAATGAACCGAAAAGCCGAGACATCGATGTAGTACAAACGGTACATCACATGAATCGAAGCACAAAACAATTCGGGACATCAACGCAGTACGTCCAATGAACCGACAAGTCGAGACATCGATTTAGTACAAACGGTACATCACATGAATCGAAACACAATAAAAGTACATGGGTCGCTAGCCCATAAAGAAATGAGACGAAGCTCAATAAAACGAGGTACCGTCCCCTTCATGGACAAAGAGACATCGCGCATTGCTAGTCTAAACCATAAAATGATCATCATCGATCATCAAGAAGTGTCAATTACACTAAGCTAGTAAATATATGAGCTTAGCTTCATGTCCCATAACCACTAGCTTAACTTAAATATTTACGAACAAATTGTAGATCTCCACTAGAAAATTGTCACAAGAGGTTCAATCGAATAAGTCCAAGAATTAACCGACGAAGTAAACGCAAGCGTTTCATACCACTTGTTTTACTAAGCCGTTTAATTAGATTTCTCATACGAGTGAGGTAAAGGTTTGTATATGCTAATAGATTCGAAAACGGTTTTAGAAAGGAGCTTTGTAATAAAATGGTGTTGAAATCATTTTAATGAAAGGGTTTTGATATTTACTACTAGTATAGAAAACCTTTATATTTTAAAGTGACAGATCATAGAAGTGATTGTAGAAAAATTTCAATTATAAAAATTCACATACGAAGACGTGAATAAAATCCAAAGAAATCGATACCAAATCCATCAAAATGGATATTTCCGAAAATTCCCGAAGAAAATGTCATCAAAGTCGATAATAAATGATAACAACAAAAGGGAAACAACACGAATCGATTAAAGTTGGAATTTCAAACAAATAGCAATATAGGCATAATTGGAAAATAGGAGCAGGTCGGTCAACCGGACCCTCTGGGTCGGTTGACCGAAAAACAGCCCAGAAATGTCTCGGGCTACAGGTCGGTCGACCGGCCCAGGGGTTCAGTCGGCCGAACCTGATGTTCTTTAATTTGAAACCCATTTCAAAGGAGGTGCAAACACCTTCAATTTGCAAATGGACAAGCACAGACGCTAGGGGTTTACGCCTATCGGCTACCCGGTCCTATAAACTCATCGATTCATCACCAAAAACATGATCAAAACATCAAAGTTATGATTTTTAAAGATTTGAACTCAAAATACCAAAAATTGGAATATTCACTAAGTCAATCCAAACCAAAAGCAAATGCACATGAATAAGTGTTAGGAATTCATACCCAACATTCAAAGATAGATATAAGCATAGATGTGAGATAAAAATCTCACATTTGAACCCAAAACAAATGAAGAAGAAGCTATAGAGTACAGGCAAAGGCAATCACTCTTCAATTCCAACCCAACAAGCTTGAATCTAAGCTTAAAGGAGAAATATTTCCTAAATTAGGTTTAGGAAATTTCTGAAATTGAATGGAGAAAGAGTTGGAGAAGATGGAGAGAAGCCTTACCAAAGCTTCTTCTTGAATTTGGAGGTAGAAGCTTGAATTTGCAATAAAGATTAGGGCTTGGAGTTTTAATTTCCTTTACCTCCCACCATTGTTGCTAAAGCTTGAGTATTAGGAATTAAAAATGAAGTAATGAAGAGTTGGAGTGGAGTTGGGTTCATAAGTTAGGTTAATGGGCTGAAATCCAAACCAAAGCCCTAAGTGAAAAAGTAGCAAAATTCTACTATCTCCAAACATATCAAAGTTTATACTTAAAAAGATCGCAAACGTCATTTTGAACTCAATGGAAGGGGTCTCGAGTCCCAATTCGACTGTTTGCAAAAAGTAGCTTTCCGGACTAAAATCCGACGAACGATGAAATATTTAAATAAAATATTTAAATATAAAATTGATAAATATGCGGGTTGTTACAAGATGACCAGGTTGTGGTACATTATGTTTTGTTTTTTATTAAATTTAAAATTTAAAACGTTCTAACTCGAATAACTTTTGCATACGGACTCGGATTTGGACGCGTTTTGTTCCGTTGGGATCGTATTGGATTCCCGGACAATTAATCCCTGTTTGGATGAATTCTAAAACTATTTGAATTTGGGCCTAAATTGGATTTTTCGATTTAAAATCGAAGGTATGTGTTTTAACACACTAACAATTACTAAATTATATTATGTTTGTTAAATTAAATTTTGTGATGTGATTAGAAATTTATCTATTGCGGTTTGGTATGTTAAATTTTCATTCTGGTTAAATTTGACTTTAATTGCATTTAATCGTCGTTATTTTAATATTGAATTTTTAAATTTTCAATTTAACATCTATATTGATTATCAGTTATCTATTGATGGCATTAATGTATTTGAGTGATGATTGTGATGTATGTTCATTGTTGATATTGGATGATTGGATGTTGTATTTTATATTGTTATAATATTGCAAGCTCCCTATTGTTCGAAATGATACATACCCGAATGATCTATTGATTAAGGAAAAATCGTTATGGGTTGAAATGGTAAACTCGAGCGATTTTATGGATTTTATTAAATTTGGGGTTGCGGTTTGAAATGAGATATAACCGTAAAATTTTAAATTGCGGATTGAAATGATAAATATCTGTATCACTTGACCCTAGGGTAAAAAATTATATATGGACACCGGATTAGTTAAATTAAAGGATTTTTGAATCTTTAAAAATTATGAATTCAGTCAACTGGTATTTTGAAATAGAAATTGATTTATATTAGCTGAATTATTTCGAATATCCAAGCGTAAACGTGAAATTGGGATTAATGCAATGAATTGTTCAAAAGATTTAAAATTTGAATTTCGAAGTTGAGGTGTCAAATATAAATGAATTTATCGAAATTGAGTTATTGAAAATGTTGGATATAGCTTGGAAATCTATTTTAAACTAATTTAAACTATTTTATTTAATTTAATTATTTCAATCAATTCAAGCTATATTTAATTATTTTTAACCTATTACAACCTATTTAACCCAATTTAATCTATTTTAAACTAATTAAATTTATTTAATCTAGTTTAAATCTATTTAATATAATTTAAATATATTTAACTATGTTAAATTTATTGAATCTACTTAAAATCTACTTAATATGATACTAAACTATTAAATCTATATTTAACATATTTAATCATTTTAAAATATAGCTAAAATCTATTTAATCTATATTTAACCAATTTAAATTATTTTAAAAATATAACTAAATCAAATTTAAATCTATTTAACTATTATTACTATTTAAACTGTTTTTAATCTATTTATACTATTTTAAAACTATATAAACTATTTATAATAACCCAAACCATTTTTTAAAATTTCAAATTGTGTAAAGTTGAAGTATTTTATCTAAATCCTTGGTGATGGCACAACCTAAGTTGTAATTTGGAATTGATACCTTTTTGTGAAACGACATATTTGGTTAAGTATGATATTTTGAAAGGAAGATTTAATTAACCCATCTTAACGATAATTTCAGAAGTGAATATGATTTTTGAAAGTGAATTTGACTTTGAACTGAATATGGCTTTGGAAGTGAATATGATTTCGAAAGAGATACGATTTGGGACTGAATATGATATTTTGGTATAAATTGTGAATTGACTTTTTGAAATATTACAGAACCATCCGGTGTGAAATAAGCATTTAGTTGTTAAAAAGACCGAGATCGGATATTGTCATACTCTTTTCCAATATTGAAAACCACTTTAATAACTGTGTATGTGGTGGAGATTCCAGAAATGAAGAAGAATGTTTTGGCGACTGATTTCTGTATAAGGTATGACGTAACCCTAACTCCCGTGAGTCAGCTTAGATGTGACTAAAACAGGAACTATACTCGGGCCAAATTGTGACGACCCGGAATTTTTAAGCAATTTAAATCGGAATATTTAATTGATTTTAAATATTCAATAGAATAATTTTAACTTAAATTACGAATATTACAATTTATTTGATAATTAAATTATTAAATTAAATAAGTTGAGGTTGGGTAAAATGTGGAATCTAGAGCTTTAAGCCCGTTAAAAATAGTTTGTAGACTTATAAAATTTATATTGATAATACAGAGGATAATAGAAGTTGTAAAATAGAAATTAGCAGTGGTTTGTTCAGTTTTGAAATTTTATATCGTTTAAATTGAATTTAAAATAGCCTTCCGAGACACAGTCTCGGAATTCGACCAAACCAGTTCCATTGGATCCGTAATATTGTATTATTATCGGGTTTCAAATTTCGTAGCATTTGGAGTTGTTGTGTGAGCGTACGGTGGATAAACGCGTTGTGGCTTATGTCGCAAATTTAACGTTCATTGAGTATATAAATCTTCATATATTTGGTCAAACTTTGTTTATTCCTTCTCCCATACGCCATCTTCCAAAATATCTTTTCCTTTTCACGTTATTCTACAGCCGAGCGTTTTACTTAGACAATATAAACAGGTGTTTGGCTACTCGTTACACTCATTAAATCCCCTTTCTTCTTTTCCACCAAATCGAGTAATATAAAAAAAAAAATTGGTGGCCAAATCGAACTGCAGGAAGAGGTTTTTTTCTCGAACGAGTGCATCTAGGGATCGACGCTCGTTGAGGGTTGCGGTGGAGTTCTATCACGCGAGGCACGAGGCCGTTGAAGTGAAGTGAAGCCGATATGGGTCGTAGATGCCGTGAGGCAGCTCGTCCTCCATTTTAGTGAAGCTTGAGTCGATTTAGGGGTGGGTTCACCTTGTCAAGTGGGATTGGTACGCGTGCGATCGAAGATACTAAAGCGCCCGCCTGTAGCCGATGGTGCGAGGCAAAAGTGGTTGGTGCGGTGTAGATGAGTGACGAGTGGATCTCGTGCATCGGGCGAGGCTGAAGCTCGTTGATGGTGAGCTCCTGTTCGTTTGCAGTAGTTAATTTTAAACGCTTTAATTCCAATGCTACTTAGGTTTATAAACTTCTGAGTAATTTGAGGATTTTTATTCCACCTTTCAGTACATTAATAACAAGGTATTTACAGTTTAGTTTAGTTTAATTTAATAAGTATATATATACATGTTTCCAAGAAATTTATGTGATTACAGTAAGGTAGGTTAAAAAAAATTAAAAATAAATAAAAATAAATTTGGGTTCGGAATCTCTGTGGGTATTATGCAGTTCAAAAGGGAAATGAATTTACTTGAACACTTTCATAATCTTCTGGGTTATTTTTAAATAGTGTATTTTTGGAATGTAATTTATTTCATTAACTTATTAAATTAATTAGTTGTTAAGATAATCTGTTAAAAAGGGGAATTAGTTAAATTTAAATGTTTAAAATGAAATTGATGGTTAATTTAATTATCAAATGGAAATTTAAAATCGCTCAATTGACTCGATTTTTAATAAACCGTAAATATTTATACAAGGTCTAAAATCGAGAAACGAGCTGGAATGGAATGAATGGCAATAGACTGCAAATTAAAGTAAAGGTAAGTTAATCTCACTCAGTTTAAATTTAAATTTAAATGATAAAATTTAAATAATTGTTTGGATTGGTTGAATTGATCGATGTGATATCATATGATATTTTGTAATTGGTATACTATATTGTGCTAACATCTGTGGACGCAGGGAAAACAGGTTGGAGGGATCCAACTGGACCCCTCAACTTTTATGTGAATCATTATTCTCTATTCTGATTATTTGATATTCTATAATGAATTATGTGGAAGTATTGAATGCTATGGCTTGGTTGATATAATTGGGTATAATGAATGATTAGAAATATAAATTTGATTTTTGAAATGAAAATAAAAGTTGTGAAATTGCAAGTAAATTAATTATAGAGTAAATTTAAGAATAACTTGAAAAAAAAAATAAAGTGACTTTAAATTTTAATAAATGAATCCTGAGAATGGAAAGGAAAATTTGAATAAACAGAAAATTTATGAAGTTTAAAATGCAGTATTATTAATTTAAAAGAACAAACATTATTTAGAATTTAAGATTTGAATTATTAATAAAGACCATAACTATTGAATTTGGAAACGAACTGATAAGTAAAAGAATTAATTCCAAATAAAATAAATTGGAAATCAATTTGGGAAAATTGATTTAAGTGATTGAAGATGGAATTTTCTCTGGATGGCCAAGTACATGTTTTAATAGTAAATTTGCAAATATAAATTAAATGTTTTAAAGTTGTTTTTAAAGAAGTAAGTTTTGTAAAATTTATTATTTCTAATATTTAAAGTAAGTATTTTCTTTAATCTATTCTAGCAGTAACTATTAAGAAGTAACTTAGTATTTTGGTTATAAAAGAAGAAATCTAGTTTTACATTTTAATAAGTAACTTTATTTTCAAATGTTTGTATAGTATGTATTTTAGTGAATTATTAAAGTAGTCTTAACTTAAGTGTTTAAAGGTATATTCCAAAGTAAGAATTTTTGTTTTATCTATTATCGTAATAATTATATAAAGAATGACTTGGTATTTTGTTAAAAACATTATTTTAAATTAAGTACTAAAGAAAGATTTTCTAAATTAAATATTAACCATATTTTACAATAAAGTGTTTTGAAATTATTTTAAAAATCTAAAATCTTGTGCTTGGTGATTCCAGTGGAAATGAAATACTCGGAATTTATTCTGAGAAAAAGAAAGGTAGTTTGATAACTGTTTTCAAGAAATATATCTTGTAAAGATATTTGAGGTTAAAAATTAATAATTTGGGAAATTATTTATTGGTTGATGGTCGTTGTGAATATTAATTGATAGTTAAATAATCGACTATCAATATTGGCCAAATGCGTTAATCGTTTCAAAGAGACCGGGATCGAGATTTATTTCTCGAAAACCACTTCGATCCGGTTTGTACGATTCGTGAAAACGATTTTGGATTCGAAGATGGAGCAGTGAGGTGCAAGGGCTAGTCTCTACTAATCCTGAGGATATTTCCAAAATGGATATAGTAGGAATAGTGCCTTCGGTTCCGTTCGAACCCGGGACGGACTTGTATGGATGAATGCTTGCGAAACATCGTCAGGTGGACGATGGGCATTCTAAGGGATATTGTTCTTAAAGTTAACGCTTAGCCTCAAGCCTCATCAACCGGGAATGACTGAAAAATAGGGGTTATGCAGCAAGGCTAGGTGGGTAGCACCCAAGCAGGGTGAGGTCAGTCCAGTCTAGATGTCCCTTTTTATTTCGGCTTAGTGGGCGGTTGCTGATCCCAACCGCGCGGTGATCTCACTCGGGATTATCCAGTAAGGGGTAGTCCCGGCCTTGTTTTGCAGGGGAGCGGGCGTACTCCTCGGTACGGTGATCTAGGCCCCGTACTGTGACAGTTGGTACCCCAGTGCCTAGTCATTAGTGGAAATCCATTCTCCCTACGAGCCTTGTACGAGTTTTGTTTGTATTACCCACTCTGTGGCTAGTAGCTGGAATTTAATAATGTAACAATTTCGGCTATTTTATAAGTATTTGTATATAGACCCTATTATAATATCAGAAGATTTCTATAAAAAAATTTTTAGCTATCGTAAGGTAAAACCCGACATGTTTATTTGTGGCGTGGTCTTACGAGATGCTTTTGTTTCCAAAGGATTTTTGAAACTTTAATAATCAATTGGGTGTGATTTTCTCACGCTGGTATTCCAGACTGATTCGGGTGTTATTTAACTGTAATGCTCGGGTCAGACCGAGTATTATAGGATACAGGACATGATGCTGTGGAGCTCAGGAGACGAGCAAGATGACGATACGTACTCCAGTACTTGTATATATATATATATATGTATATATGTATTTCCGCTGTGTTGAGTTGTTGTGTATCCATTTGTATGATATTGATGTTGAGCTGTGATTGATGTACTCTGATGATGTAATATATAAATAAACATTTGTTGTTGAGTAAAGATTATTTATTATCTATTATATTTTATTCCGCTGCGATGGTTAGATTCTGTTGTTGCTTATAATTTTCTTCTTCTACCTCTTCTTCTTAAACCCAAATGGTTCGTATTTCTGTACAACTTGAATCGATTTAGGTAGAATAGTGATTGACTCAAGGGGTACGGATTTGCGGGCTGTTACACTTGGTATCAGAGCATAGGTTGGTGATAACCTTGGCTCTGGTGGGAATTACTCATTTAAATTAGAGTCTGTAGTACTCTATAATGAGTTTGAGCGTATTAATAGATATGAGCGCGTATTTGTTAGTGAATAAAAATTGTTTTAATATTGTGTTGATTGGTTTATTGAGTGGCATATGAACCTTCGTCGACACAGTCTGCGCAACTGTATCGAAGGGGTTTCTAAACACTTGAATAAAACAATCGACACGGTATTGTTTTAAATATGGGTAAATGAAATAATTTTACCCAAAAATATATTTTGATATAAAGAAAGTTTTTGAAAACTATTTAAGTAATATATGGTTGCTTGGATGTTAGAAATGATAATATTAAAGTATTATCATTGTTAAGTGAAAATTTAACTAGAAATTTAAAAACTAATTAAAGGTTAAGGAAATAAATTCATTTTCATAAATATGAATTATAAATGAAATTTATAAATTGAAATACAATCAAATGAGAATTTGTATAAGCATAAATTATACAAATGCATTATACTTAAAATTTGAATTAAAACAGAATTTGGAAATTTAAAATCCCGGAAATTTGGAAGCATTTGAAGATAAATGATAGTATAATTGATTTGGAGATATTTCTGAATGGAAATCTATTTTAAATGAATTTTAAAAGTGAAATAGCATTGAAATCACTTTGATTATTGGAAAATAATTCTGATGATGACGGCCACATCATCAGTATTCATTTTCGAATTCCTAAGTGACGAATTGCTGCCAAAAACTGATTTGTTCAGAAAAGCGAGTTGTTTTTGAAAATATCAAAGGAAATTTGTTGGAAATAAAACCAGGATTGGTTTAACTTTTGAGAAATGTGATTTGAGATGTTGGAGATTTCAAAATGATTTGAAACCAAAGCCTGGTATTTAAAAATCCTGATGAGATGGGTTGTAAGCTTATAAATTGAGATGATTTTTAAGTCAGGAAGGAAATATAAGCTTTGAATGTTGGAAATTTAAATTTAAGGTGAAAGGTTAAAAATGAAATTTCCCTGGATTGGAAGATAAAATTTACCTGGATTGAAATAAATCGAACAAGCTGAAATAATATCCAGTTGTATTCGAATGAAGTTGAAATCGAATTGAGTTAAATAAATCTAAGTTAAAATAAAATAAAACTGAAATAAAATTCAGTTGAGTTATGGGTGATATTGAATGGAATTAAATTCTTATCTGAATAAATGGAAATAAGTTGGATAAGAATTGGATTGGAATGAATAAATCATAATAACTTATAAGAGAATTAAAAATCCATAGAAATAAAATATGCTTGGACTATAAATAAGTAGAAGGCTTGAGTTAAAAAATAAAAGATGAATATATTCAAGCCTATAATGTGTTGTGTGCATTTCCACCACTGAACCAACGAGCAAGGGGACACCACCGAACCAACGTTTCTCCAATGCCTGCCGGTCCAATCCCACCTCCGAGCTCATACCGAACCAACCAGTCCCTAGCTTCTACCGGACCACTTCACCACCAAGTCCCACCGGTCCAACATCTTACCGGACCGGCTCCATCCCTACCACCGAGCCACCCCACTTCCTAGCCGATCCAACCAACTTCCCTCCTACGACCAAGCCATCTCAACTTCCATCCTCCTGCCGAACCAAGCATAGCCGAACCAGAGTGCAACCGAACCAAAGTATATTCCAACCCTCAACTACGTGACCTAGGCGTACCGAACCAACACTACCAGGCCAGATTGCATCGGCCCAGGCCCACCAGCAGCTATATACATCCAAGACCCCTGCCCTCAGCCTCACTCTATAAATAGAGGGGCAGGGGTACAACAATGAGAGACAAGTTTGAGAGCTCAAGCACGGAAAGAACTTTCAAGCAACTTTCAGTTACTTGTAATCAAAGCTTTGTACTTGTAATCTGAATAGAAAAGGAGAATAACATATAAAGTGGACGTAGGCACGTTCTGGCCGAACCACTATAAATCTGTGTGTCTTTTACAGTTTAGTCCCTGCTTTTTATATATTTGCGTAAATTACCCAAATCACTAGAAACAACATAAAATCAACTAATTCATATGACTTGGAGGTGTTTGCCCATTTTTTGTGCAAACATTTTTGGTGCTTTCACTAAGAATAGGAGCTCGAATCTTCATCTTCTCCCACTCAACCCTTTTCCTATCAACATCGTTCATTGCTTGGAAAACATGCCTCCCGGACGGAAGAAAGATGCTAACAAAGGAAAGAACATCGCAACTGGCAGTATCCCAGATGCAGTGATCAGAGACCAAGACAATCGTCCAGTTCCAACAGCAAATTTAAATCAGGCAGATTCGACAGCCCCCTGCTACGGAACAACCAATTACAAGGGCGGATCTGGACAGGGTTGTGGCTGAAGTAACTAACCGCTTCGCATCTCAACAAGAAGCCTTAGTGGATTAACTCATGTCACGCTTAAGGGATGTCGAAGAAACCAACCACAACACTGAATCATGGGGTGAGTCCCAGTCTGGAGGATCTAGGAGACGACAAGGGTCTTTCTTCTTCGAAGAGGCTAACAACAGAAACAGCTATGGTAGGAGCCGAGCTCGAACTCAGCCCGAATTCCGACCCGAGGAAACGCTCAGAACCGAACCCAACGGGGGAGGTACCAGGCAAGGGTCGGATGTAGCTGAGCCTGCCATGCTACCTAACCATAGAAACACCAAGGAACGGGGCCGAGCTGGAGTCTAGCCCGAAGTTGGACCCGAGGAAGTGCCGAGAAGGGAACCCAGCAGGGAAAGACCAAGGCAAGGGCCAACTGTGGCTGACCCCAGCATGCCCCCGGAAGACCAGAGGCAGCCATTAGAGAATGTTAGGAGTGATAGACGATACCATCCCTACAGGTCATCTGGACGGAATCAACCCTGCCAGGAAGAACCAAACTCATTTCTATCCACTCCAAGTTCTGATGAAAGGTTGGCACGATTGTTCAGAGAGTGCGTCCAACGGGACCAAGGAGATAGAGGGATAGGCGCTAGGGTAACCAGCCCCTTCACCCGTAATATCAAAATTGCCATCACTCCCCGAGAGTGGAAAATGCCAACAATGGAACCTTACAAGGGAACCTCTGACCCCGTCGTATACCTACAAAGATACACACAGCATATGCTCATGAGCGGATCAACAAAGGAAGTATTGTGTAAATGCTTCCCACTATTCTTGGCAGATCTAGCTACCTCCTGGTTCTGCCACCTACCCCAAGGGTCCATCAGCTCGTGGGAAATGTTGAAAGAAAAGTTTATCAGCCAGTTTCGCATTCATGTGGAACAACCCAAGGACGCTTATTTCTTATATAATATCAAACAAAAGCCTGGAGAAACAGTGCAGCAATATCTAACCAGATTCAACGCCGCAGCGGCCGCAGTCCAAGATGCCGACGAGAAACTTATCCTAATGGCCCTTTGCAGTGGTGTACATCCGGATACTAAATTTGCTAGAAGACTAACCAAGGAAAACCAGCTACTTTACCTGATTTCTTCCATGAAGCTGAAAAGTATATGAGATTTGAAGACGCTGCCACTGAGAGGAAGTCAGGGCAACAGGCTAAGACAGCTCCAGACAGGGTTCCCGCTGCAGCAAAGGATGTTCGGAGAAGTGACTCTAGAGACAATGCTGGGGGCAAGAAGGGAGAAAAGCGTTTATATCGGCCAGGACCGAGATTTGACTCTTACACCCCTTTGAATGAAACAATCGAAAACATCTTCTTGGCCACTCAGGATGAAGTTAGATACAAGCGCCCCCCGCACAAGAAGGAATCAGATAATGCAATTAAGTCTGGAAAGTTCTGCCGATTCCACGAATCTCACGGGCATGACACCATTGAATGCCATCATCTCCGGGACTTGATTGAAGAACACATTAGAAGGAGGAGACTGGAACGCTATGTAAAAAGCCAGAACAGGACTCCAGCTCCCGCCAATGAAAACCCAAGGCTACCCCTCCCAGAAGTAGACGGAGGAAATCGCAACACCAGCAGCTCTAGTTAAGAGAAGATAGTGGTCCATACCGTATCAGGAGGACCACACATCGCCGAAACAAGTTGGGCGGAGATGGAAAGATACGGTAAGTCACTTAGAAACGATGAAGGCTATGTCAATTCTGTTATGGAAGAACGCCACCCGAAATGAAAAGAGAATGACGACATCACATTCAGTAGGCGCAATCTAGAGGGAAGACAGTACCCACACATGGATCCTATGGTCATCTCTGCCTGGTTCGGTCCAGCCAAAGTTTTCCGAATTTTGGTAGACACTGGAAGCTCGGTGAATATCCTATTCAAGCATGCTTTCGACAAAATAAGACTGTCAATGAAGGATGTGTCTCCCTGCAACAAACCGCTACATGGTTTCACTGGAGATGCGAAGATGCCCCTCGGGCAACTAGACCTTTTTGTCGAAATAGGAAGTCATCCCCGCTCCGTTGTGCGAAAACAAACGTTTATACTAATAGAGAACCACTCAGCCTACAACGCCTTTTTGGGAAGACCAGCCTTGTCTGACTTCCAATTGTCCTAGCCCCATGGTGCCTGAAGATGAAATTTCCAACAGATAACGGAATAGGAGAAATAGAGGGAGATCAAGACGCTGCTCGAGACTGCTATGTAACTGAACTTCGCAATAACCGCAGAAAAGATAAAGGGAAAAACGCAGAGACTACTCTCTGCATGAAAAGCTTGGAAGCATAGCAACTAAAGAAAGCCCCTCCTCTTCGATATACCAGTGACCCTTTCAATGAATTAGACCCTAGGGACAAAGAGGAGGAGGCCACCGCCGAGCCTGCAGAGGCTACGGAATTCGTAGCTGTAGACAAACACGACTCAAGTATACTACTGAAAATCGGATCTCAGCTAAAAGAAGAATTAAAGGATCAACTCATTGATTTTCTTTGCCACAACATGGATGTATTTGCATGGACGCACGCTGACATGACAGGAATCTCTCTAGACATAGCATGCCACATACTGAACATCGATCCCACCAAGGCGCCAGTGAAGCAGAAAAAGAGGAGCATGGGGGCAGAACGATCAGCAGCCCTCGAGGAAGAAGTAAAGAACTTACTTGCCAATGACTTCATACGAGAAGCCATCTACCCAGAATGGATCACCAACCCGGTACTGGTAAAGAAAGCTAATGGGAAGTGGCGAACATGCATCGATTTCTCCAAATTAAATGACGCTTGCCCAAAGGACTGCTTCCCACTCCCCCGAATCGACCAACTCATGGACAGTACAGCCGGACACGAACTCTTATCCTTTATGGACGCATACTCAGAATATAACCAGATCCCTATGCACGCCCCCGATCAAGACCACACTAGTTTCATCACTGACCGGGGATTGTACTGCTACAAAGTAACGCCTTTTGGACTTAAAAACGCCGGAGCTACTTATCGACGCCTCGTCAACAAGATGTTTGCGGAATTAATAGGACGAACTATGGAAGTTTATGTGGATGACATGCTAGTAAAATCAAGGAAAGCCAACGATCATATAAATCACCTGGATGAGATGTTTCAAGTACTTCGCCAATATGGAATGAAGTTGAATCCTCTAAAGTGCTCCTTCGGAGTATCGTCGAGAAAGTTCTTGGGATTCATCGTTCATGCCAGGGGGATTGAAGCAAACCCCGAACAAGTCCGGGCTTTGCAAGATATCAAGATACCATCTACTCGAAGAGAGATGCAAAGCCTAAACGGGAAGGTGGCTGCCCTAAGCAGGTTCATCTCTAAAGCAACCGACAAATGCATCCCTTTCTTTGAAGCTCTAAAGAAAGACAAAGGAAAGTTCGAATGGACTGACGAATGCTCGACAGCCTTCCTTAACTTAATCGAACACCTCCAGAGACCACCAGTACTCTCAACTCCGAATGAAGGCGAGGAACTATACCTATACCTTGCTGTAACGTCCCACGCTTTAAGCGCCGGTTTGGTGAGAGAAGACGACCGCGCGCAGCGGCCCGTATACTTTGTAAGCAAGAGATTTACAGGGGCAGAAGCCAGATACCCTAAACTTGAAAAGCTAGCATACTGTTTGCTAATCACGTCATGGAAACTGCGACACTATTTCCAATCTCATTCCATCAGAGTTTTAACCGATCAACCGTTAAGGCAAGTACTCCATCGCCCCGACACTTCTGGGCGACTACTTAAGTGGTGCATTGAACTAAGTCAATATGATATCACCTATCATCCTCACACCGCTATCAAGGGGCAAGCCATAGCTGATTTCATTACCGAATTCACTACTAACGAAGGTAAGGAGCAATCTGAAATAGCAGAAGATATCAAGTGGAATCTCTTCGTAGATGGAGCATCAAATGAACAAGGCTCGGGGGCAGGTGTTGTGATAATCACCCCCAAGGGAAGGGAGCTGCACTACGTCCTAAGGCTGGAATTCGCTGCCACCAACAATGACGCAAAATACAAAGCAGTGATAGCCGGATTAGAACTTGCCCTGGAGATTGGAGTCGGTTCTTTATGTCTCCATAGTGATTCTCAACTTATTGTAAATCAAATACTGGGAGAATTCCAGACTCGAGGAGAACGACTCACAGCATATCTAAAGAAGATCAAGCTGCTGCTCAATCAGTTGGATCACTATTTAATCAAACACATTCCTCGAGAAGTGAATCAGGAGGCCGACGAACTGGCAAAGCAAGCTAGCATGAAGGACGGCGCCGCTTCCCGAACAATAACCATCTCACAGCAACTAGCCCCGAGTTACGAGACAATGAACATGATAGCTGCAGTCGAAGAGGAAACTTGGATGACTCCTGTCCGGAAATATTTACAAGATGGCACACTACCCGACGAGCGTAACGAAGCTAAGAAAACCTTAAGGAAAGCTTCCCGCTACACATTACAAAAAGGCATCCTCTATCGGCGCGGCTTTTCTAATCCCTTATTAAGGTGTGTCGCTGAAAGGGAAGCCAGGGAAGTCTTGTCCAACATCCATCAAGGAAGTTGCGGAGATCACACCGGAGGGCAGACTCTAGCCAAGAAAACACTCTGATATGGGTATTACTAGCCCGCCTTAAACAAAGACGCCTTAGACTTCGTCAAAAAACGCGACAGATGTCAGAAATTTGCTAAGATTCCTCGACTACCCACAAATGAGATTACTCAAATGACTAGCCCTTGGCCCTTCGCAATATGGGGAATTGACTTGATTGGCGAACTGCCAGTGGGCCGGGGCGGAGCCAAATATGCCATAGTAGCAGTTGAATATTTCACCAAATGGGTGGAAGCGGAGCCTCTAAATAAAATATCTTCGGTAAAAGTTATTAACTTCTTGATCAAAAATGTTTTATGCAGGTACGGGGTTCCACTCAAAATCATATCGGACAATGGACTTCAATTTGACAGTGAGGAATTCGCCGACTGGTGCCAAGAGCACGAAATTCACAAAAGCTTCTCATCTGTAGCTTACCCCCAGGCAAATGGACAAGTCAAAGCTGTCAACAAAATCCTCAAAACCCTAATCAAGAAGAAACTCGAAAAGTCAAAAGGCGCTTGGGTGGATGAACTTCCTACGGCACTTTAGGCCTACCGCACATCTTATAGAACATCAACAGGGCATACTCCTTTCTCTTTGGCATACGGATCGGAGGCCATGCTCCCAGTTGAAACTGTAGTTCCTTCCCACCGCAGGATCCACTACAACCCAGAAGAGAACGAAGAACTCCTCCATATGTCTGTGGATCTAATTGAGTAGAGAAGAAACGATGCAGCACTCAAAGCAGCAGCTCATAAGCAAAAAGTTGCAGCACAATACAACTCCAAAGTCAAGCACCGCAGCTTACAAGAAGGAGATCTTGTCCTCAAGCGGATCTTCCCGAGCCCCGTAGCGCTAGATCCAATCTGGGACGGACCCTATGTAATTCATAAAGATCTCCGCAACGGAGCCTATATTTTGTCAACAGTGGACGGAGAGATGTTCCAGAGGGCATGGAACATCCAACACCTCCGTCGATACTTTTCTTAACTTGTACTGCCCATATGAAGTGAATTAACAAAGAGAATCAGTGGACGTAGGCATTTTCGTGCCGAACCACTTTAAAAATCTTGTCTCTTTTTAACTTGTTCCTTTATATCTTGGCTTCTTGTTAAGCTTTATCCTTTTCTGTTGAACAAAATCATGTATAACGACATTTCCATTCTGGACACTTCACGGCGCAACCTCACCTGGACAAGACCCAACAGGTATTATGCGAATCTATGCACTCGCCAATGAGACACTTATGCTCCAACATCCCTCTGCTGCGGGTTAACTCATTGCTCGCGACTGCCCTCAAAGCCAACTGTAATGAGCCGATTATAAGCCATCAAGAAGGCCGACTATAGCCGATGGCAGCTCATTACGGCGTTCGGCTCGCCGGCAACTGTGAACCTACTTTAACCCCCAACATAAGGTGTGGCCAGCCAGGGGTAGTTCACGGTTGACGATCGACACCCATGCTAGCCGGCCACAGTAAATCGAATAATACCCACGATTATGGGCCATAATGGCTCGGGTAGTTACTGTGCGCGATCTCGGCTCCGATATGTCTTAAGTGCGGCTGTGGTAAAAAAGATAAACTCCCTGCAGAGGCGTAAGATGGGTGACAAATGTCTCCAAGACCCACAGCTAGGGAAAGGGACTACAAAACTCATTTGCCACGAACTTAAGCATATCGACGGTCTTCCGTGATTGGAAGTTTTACTGTTTCTCATATTTCCATTTCATTCAAAAACTTTTCTCCTATCCTATATAACAATCCCTAAAGTACAGGTCACAAAATAAGGGAACTCTCGCTTGTGGAAATATGAACTCACATCCGGATGACGGAACACTCAGCTTCATTCCATACTCAGTCACGCAAGACATTCAAAGCAACCCTCTACAACTAAAACATGAAGGGCGGTACTATCTTCTCTTGTATACATATATGTAGCTTTAATTTATTCACACATCATATTGGCATTGCAAAACATGAAACAATATTTTGAGCGGAAACTTAGCATCAAATATGATTAAATCACTAACACATGCACAACTATATTTATTATGCAACACATCAAAGTAACAAAAGCATTCAAATATAGCAGAATCAGTCTGTGTTATAAGATTACATGTCAAAAAATAAAGTTGTTCATACGAATGATATAATTACAACCCAAAAGTGCATTAATGTTTTGGAACTAGTATATACAGGATTGCCAATAAGGCCAAAAAATAATCAGCTGCAGCAGGGCTCCGCCTCTATCCTGCTCGCCCTCCGAGATCTACTTGACCGCAGGGTCAGAACTCCCAGCATGCTGGCCAGAGGTCCCACCTGTCCGATTCGGGAAAAGAATACATCAGATAAATTATACGCAGTCAAGTTAAGAAAAGATTGAGAAGGAAGACTTACCAGCACCTGCTCCCTGATCATCATCGTCTAGCTACACGCCTACCTCATCCGCAGCAAGCAGCCACATGCCCTCCTTAACCGCCACCTTCTCTTCCTTGGTGAATTGGGCCATAACCACATCCATCCTGAAAGCCGCACCACCTTCCTTATCCGCATCGGCCTTAGCCTCCTCCAAAGCCCGAAGATATATTCTAGCCATGACCCGGGGATAGTCGTCCATCCAGGACAGGTTGCCCTGCCTCCAAGTTTGGAAATACATGTCCTGGAGCATCTCATCCATCGTCCCCTCGTTCTCCTCAAACTCTTTCATCCGCGCCTCAGAAGCCGACAGCCGTGCGACGACAGCATCTCTCTCCAATCGGTATCTCGAGCAGTCAGCCTGAAGGGATTTCCACATCACTTCCATCTCCTCCTTCAGCTTGGCCTGAGAAAGCTCTACGGCCTCAAGCCTCCCAGATAACTCCTCTACCTGCTCAAGATCCGCTCTCCGAACCTCATCCACCATTGCGATGGCCATGTCAATTCGTTCTTTGCAAACAGCCTCTATCTTTCGCAACTCAGCCTTGCTAGCCTCTTCCATGGTTTTCTTCAGTCGTCTGGAGGCCGCCTCATGCAGGGATATCTGGATAGCCTAATCGGCAAGCGGTTTGGCCTGATCGGAAACCTTTAGCCGCAACCGAATGTTAGCACTTCCGATTTCCTCTCCAGCCTTGGCCAGTCGAGCGTGATGCTCCATTAGCCTCTTGGTCTCTTCAGCCACCCGATCGATGCTTGCCTTGGCCTCATCCCCCATGGTCACAATCCGAGTAGTAAGCAAATCGAGGTCCAAGGACTTAGCCTCATCAAGCACCCGTACCATGGGATTGCGGGGAAGAAGATGCTCACCCGTGGCCTCGTCAAAAGAAATGTCCTGAAAACTCGGGTCCAGATCCGGGTGGCCGACAAATGGGTTGCGAACCAAACCAAAGTGGTCTATCGGGGTGACGGTTGGATTTTCGGACGGATGTGGGGAAGGCATAAACTCAGTATCTTCCTCAGTAATATCATGGATAGGCTGGACTGGAGGCTGAAGGCCAGGCGAAAGTTCAAACAAAGATCGGCCCCTCTTCCTCTTTTTCATATCTTCTTCAATAACTCCGAGAAGAGGGCGATAGCCAACCACATCTCCGGGACAGCTAGTTGACGGCTTCGCGGAAGCTTTGAGTAGCTTGTACTGTTCAAGGCGGTGCCGAATATCTGATGTCTTGGCCACCTTACCCGTTCCTGGAATAAAAACCAAGTGTTACAAGCATGCATGAAACTATGATCCGAGAAATATGTTAAGTTAAAAGGAGTAGGAAAACGCGTTTATTTTACAAACCCTGAGGGGAAGTGGGGTACTGCAATAAGTCCTGAATTTCGTTGCAGGATGGGAGCTGGCCATAAAATATTCCTAAGTCCTTATCATAAAGGGAGTCTGCAGAAGTTGAAAATTCACCTTGAGTTACCCTAGCTGAAGGACCCTTAGAAGATGGATCGGCACCAGTCCCAGCCTTGTCAGCCTTCTTCGCCTTCTCCACCGAGGCTGATCCTTCCTCCAACCCCTCAAAAGCCTGGCAGAAGGCATCATCCGTCCACTCCTGGATCTCCCCTGCCTGCTCGGAAGACAAAGCCCCGGCACCACTACCACCCTGTCCTTCACCTTCTCCATCTCCTCCGCTCTCCTCCTCGCCTCTTTCCTCCTCTCCACCTTCCTCTTCCGGAATATCTGGACATGTGCTAGGGGAGGGTCCATCAGACTTCTTAAGCTTCCCCCCCCCCTCGACGACCGGAGGTATCGAGAAAGGTCTCCTCTTGCTACTCTTCGCAGTGGCCCCGTCTTTAGCTTTGGCAGCCCTCTCCTCGGATGTATCTCTCTGCTTAACCATGGATTGACGTGGCGGAATCAAGTTGTGCTCCAGGAGAGTGGCATTCCTGATCAGGTAAGAAGCCGACCTATCCCTTCCAGAGATAGCCTCTATCTCCGCAGTCATCTGTACCAGGCGATCATTCTCCACGACCGCAAAGCCACCTGTCGCTAGCAAGAAATAAAAGCATATAAGAAGAAGCATTGCAGTCGGGACAAAGAAATTACAAATGGAATTCAACTTACAGCCAGAGTGAAAAGGCGAAAAGAAACGGAGTCGTCCTTGACGAAGAACCATTCCTTCTTAAACATGGTGAATTTCGAGTATAAGTCCAAGACCGGCTTGAAGGACACGGCCGACTCAAAACTAATGTACGGAGACCCCTTCTTGTAGCCCCTCAGATTATATAAATATCGGATTTCCCGATTAGAAGGGGGGCGTCCATGCCTCCTCTGGAAGATAACGAATAGACACACTAAGATGGCATAGGAGTTGGGCTGAAGCTGGAATGGAGCCACTTCAAGTAAGTAAGGAAGCTGACTATCCAGGCATTGATCGGAGGAATGGCCCCGCACATGCAATGGTACCAGCTATAGGTGAAATATCATTCAGGAGGATCATACGGCATCACACCATCTTCCGGCAGCAGCATGCTCGCCCTGTCAATCCCGAAGGAGGGAGCGATGACATCAAGTTGTCCCTCTTTGAGGGAGCTCGAAAAACAATCGGGAGGAGAGTTTAGAAGCTCTTGAGGGCCATATCTGTCCACTAATGACCTCGGGGCAGATCCATGTCGCGCTGGTTCCGGCTGGACTGGGGGCACAGCGGGAGACTCTCTTCTGTCCATAGATTTCCTCTGTTTTTCTGATCGGGTTTCCACTTTGCGAGACATTTATCTGCAAATACAAAAGCAAAAGTATGTTGTTAGAACAAGGAGTATGAAAATATAAAAAAGCAAGTATGTACAATCTAGAGTTTCATTCGTAGGTCGAAACATGAAAAGCTAGAGATTCATTAAGCATTCAGGGTCCCAGAGTTCAATCAATAGTTCAAACATAAGGATCATTCGGCATTCAAACTCTTAAGTTCACTCGGTAAAGAAAATATAAAAGTACATTCGGTGCTCGAAGCCTCCGGTTTCATCCGGTAATTCAAGTACATATGCACATTCGGTAGTTCAAAACCGAAAGTTCATTCGGCACTGATGCTTCTCAAACCCATTCGGTGGTCCAAGGCACAAGACCCATTCGGCACTTGAACTCCACGGAGTTCATTCGGCATTTCAAACGTAAAAGTCATTCGGCAAGAGAAGGTTAACTCACATGATTCGACAGTCAAACGTGATCCGGTAACGAAGATAATTCGGCAGGGAGGAGTCTGATTCGGCTATTTCGGTTGGTAGGGAATAACGATGACACAAGGCCCCTACTTATAGGCAATTGCGAACGACCGGACCATTTGGTTCGGCATACATATTCGAGCTAAAAACAAAGCACGCCATGTGCATGCACATGCCCTACTTTGGGGGGCAAGTGTTGTGTGTATTTCCACCACCGAACCAACGAGCAAGGGGACACCACCGAACCAACGTTTCTCCAATGCCTGCCGGTCCAATCCCACCTCCGAGCTCATACCGAACCAACCAGTCCCTAGCTTCTACTGGACCACTTCTCCACCAAGTCCCACCGGTCCAACATCTTACCGGACCGGCTCCATCCCTACCACCGAGCCACCCCACTTCCTAGCCGATCCAACCAACTTCCCTCCTACAACCGAACCATCTCAACTTCCATCCACCTGCCGAACCAAGCATAGCCGAACCAGAGTGCAACCGAACCAGAGCATATTCCAACCCTCAACTACCGGACCTAGGCGTAACGAACCAACACTACCAGGCCAGATTGCATCGGCCCAGGCCCACCAGCAGCTATATACATCCAAGACCCCTTCCCTCGGCCTCACTCTATAAATAGAGGGGCAGGGGTACAACAATGAGAGACAAGTTTGAGAGCTCAAGCACGGAAAAAACTTTCCAAAACAACTTTCAGTTACTTGTAATCAAAGCTTTGTACTTGTAATCTCAATAGAAAAGGAGAATAACATATAAAGTGGACGTAGGCACGTTCTGGCCGAACCACTATAAATCTGTGTGACTTTTACAGTTTAGTCCCTGCTTTTTATATATTTGCGTAAATCACCCAAATCACTAGAAACAACATAAAATCAACTAATTCATACGACTTGGAGGTGTTTGCCCATTTTTTTTGCAAACATAATGGATGGAATTGTATAAATAATAAGTTGTGGCTTATAAATTTTGAAAGTGGAATAGAAAATCCAAAATAAATATTGTTTGATGTTTTGGATAATGAAAAGAAAATCCAAACTTGAATTATTTACTAAATTGAACCAAGAAAATTAAATCAAGTGATATTTGGGATTAAAGATCAAGTATTGAACTATAAATAGGAGAGAACTAATTTGTTAATAAATTGGTTAATGAAATGTTAAATAAAGCTGAATTGTGAATTAATAATGAAGTTTGAAAATAAAACTCAAGTTATAAATCAAATTCAACCTGGATCGATAGTGAAGTAAATGTAATTAAATTGTGGTTAATAAAATTTGATGGTAAGTTAAAGGTGAATGGAGGAATCAGAACTTGAGTTATAAATAAAAATTGACTTGTAGTGTGAACAAATTAAATATAGTTGGGAATGTGTCAAATAAAGGGAAATAAAATTGGATTAAAATAATAACGGTTTGTATTGCGAATAAAATCCAAATATGTGGAAATAAATTGGAAAATGGCCATGTAATAAATCGGGTGAGTTGAATCTGGAAAGTTAAATTCTATAATAACCAATCAAATGAAATTGCAGATTTTAAATGTGATTTAATTGAGAGAAAATTAAGTTGAATTCGAAAGCAAATTTACTTGTAAAATGAAAAGGGAACTTATGTATAAAATTTGTATAAATTAAAGTAAATTGACTTAAGCTAAATAGATGGGGAAGTTGAATTGAATTCAACTTAAGCTAAGTTTAATGATATTTGATTGGATTTAAAACTAAGTAAAAATAAATTTGAATCGAACTAAAATTCGGTGAATTACAGATAATATTTAATGGAATGAAAATTCCTAAATAAATGATTGTAAACCATTTAAATTATTAAGGGATTGAAATAACTTGAGACATTAAGAAAAACAGAATGTTTCAAGTTTATTAGAATGGTTTAAGTGAATGTGGATAAACTAATTATATTGAATAAATAATTGATGGAATAAATAAGAATCAAATGAAATGTGGTTTAAATACGTTGATAAATGGTTATGGAATGAAATAGCTTGGATTGTTTTGGGCTAAATAAAATAGTTTGGAATAAACAAATATGGAATAAAACGTAAATGAATGGATTGTGAATAAAATTTAAATGGAATGTGTCGAGCTAAATAGATAATTGTGAATGAATTAAAATAAAAGGGAAATTAAATTGGCAATGAAGACGAACCTAAGATGTTAATAGTTTTGTATGAACTAGTTTGGTTAATAAAACGAAATGCAAGTGAATGGAATCAAATCTGAAATGTAATAAAAATGAGAATATATGGATCATGAATAAATTTAAAAATGAATAGAATTAAGTATAGATTGAGTTGAAATCCATTTAAACTAATTATAAAACATAAGTACTTATTTATTCACATGGATCTCGTCAAATTGCATAAAATAAATTGCCATTTGATGTAAATGGAAGTAATTAAAATTCTATAAATTATTATGAGTAAAATAAATTGATTTTGAGAACAATTGAATTAAATATGAGTTCGTTTTGCTTAAAAATAAATTAATGAAAGCTTGTGAGTTGTTAACCATTCGGATTAAGTGAAACGATATGTGATTGGTTATAAGCAAATAAAAATTAATGTTGGATATTTAAATTGCTTATAAAAGTGTTTAATGTGCATTTCTTTTAGAATTCAAATGTTTAATTGTTGCAAGTAAGTGTAATGTTGTTAAACTGTATATATTTGACACTTACATGTTTAAACTGAGTAAGTACAGGTACTTGGGAGCCGTGTGGCTGGATATGGTTGCGCTAACTGTTAAATGAATAAGTTGTTTGCTTAAAAATGCTAAATAAGGTACGTCTACGCAATTAAAATAGGAAATATGAACTGTTTTTGGTTTTTCCGACCGTGTGGGTCGATGTGTATATATTTATCTCTTTTGTCAAATTGCAAAAGCTCCTCCGTACAAAGGGGACTCTGCCAAAAATTTTCAGAAATTTTGGGAGTTGGAAAATTTTTGAAATTTTTTGTTAACGACAAAACGGTTTAAAACTGGAAAATTGAAATAAGTTAGTAAATGAAACTAATTAAAGTAATGACATGAATTTGTAATAAATGACAAATAAAATTTATATATGTAGAATTAAAGATAAATTGAATTCACATGGAAATGAAAGAATCAATTTGAATAAAATTAGATATAAACTAAAGTGGGAGATAAAAATGAATATAAGAAACATATAAAGTACTTATACTAACTTAAGAAGGGGATAGTGAATTCTTGATTGGAAATTGGTACTACAAATATATTCTAAGTTGATATTTGAATAAGTAAATACCGACAGTTTGTAAGAAAGTTAATATGATGTTTTGGGAATATTGTGATTGGATATTAGTGCTAAGTAGAATATGCAGGTATTATAAAAGGGAAAAGGAAATTGGATTTGATTTCAAGAGATAATTTTGAATTGCCCGACAAAAGGTATGTATTTAAATTTGGTATGAAATTTGATTGGGATTTGGATTTGGATTGAGCCACTTGGCTTTTTGTTTTCTTTTTGGATTTGGGAGGCCATAGAGCCATTTTGTAGTAGTACCGAGCTAGCCGCGCAAAGGAGACGATGGCGAAATTTTTCGGAAATTTGGGAAGTTAGAAAAATTTTGAGAAAATTTTCGATAATTCAAAATTTAGTTTTGAATTATAATTTGAATGATTGTATAAGTAAAGTTATTAGGGAATTAAGGGAAAAGTTTGGGAAGTTAGTAAGAATTGTAATGGGCCTTCTATTTAAAAGATAGTTGGTAGGATGTTGAATATATAAAACTGTTTGGTTTTAGGGAAAAATAATAAACGGGTATTGGACCATTCTTCATAACTAGTAATTTCGGGGACGAAATTCTTTTAAGGGGGGAGTAATGCGATGACTCGGAATTTTTAAGCAATTTAAATCGGAATATTTAATTGATTTTAAATATTCAATAGAATAATTTTAACTTAAATTACGAATACTACAATTTATTTGATAATTAAATTAAATAAGTTAAGGTTGGGTAAAATGTGGAATCTGGAGCTTTGAGCCCGTTAAAAATAATTTGTAGACTTATAAAATTTATATTGATAATACAGAGGATAATAGAAGTTGTAAAATTGAAATTAGCAGTGGTTTGTTCAGTTTTGAAATTTTATATCGTTTAAATTGAATTTAAAATAGCCTTCCGAGGCACAGTCTCGGAATTCGACCAAACCAGTTCCATTGGATTCGTAATATTGTATTATTATCGGGTTTCAAATTTCGTAGCATTTGGAGTTGTTGTGTGAGCGTACTATGGATAAACGCGTTGTGGCTTATGTCGTAAATTTAACGTTCATTGAGTATATAAATCTTCATATATTTGGTCAACCTTTGTTTATTCCTTCTCCCATACGCCATCTTCCAAAATATCTTTTCCTTTTCACGTTATTCTACAGCCGAGCGTTTTACTTAGACAATATAAACAGGTGTTTGGCTACTCGTTACACTCATTAAATCCCCTTTCTTCTTTTCCACCAAATCGAGCAATAAAAAAAAATGGTGGCCAAATCGAACTGCAGGGAGGAGGTTTTTTCTCGAACGAGTGCATCAAGGGATCGACGGTCGTTGAGGGTTGCGGTGGAGTTCTATCACGCGAGGCGCAAGGCCGTTGAAGTGAAGTGAAGCCGATATGGGTCATAGATGTCGTGAGGCAGCTCGTCCTCCATTTCAGCGAAGCTTGAGTCGATTTAGGGGTGGGTTCACCTTGTCAAGTGGGATTGGTACGCGTGCGATCGAAGATACTAAAGCGCTCGCCTGTAGCCGATGGTGCGAGGCAAAAGTGGTTGGTGCGGTGTAGATGAGTGACGAGTGGATCTCGTGCATCGGGCGAGGCTGAAACTCGTTGATGGTGAGCTCTTGTTCGTTTGCAGTAGTTAATTTTAAGCGCTTTAATTCCAATGCTACTTAGGTTTAAAAACTTCTGAGTAATTTTAGGATTTTTATTCCACCTTTCAATACATTAATAACAAGGTATTTACAGTTTAGTTTAATTTAATTTAATAAGTATATATATACATGTGTCCAAGAAATTTATGTGATTACAGTAAGGTAGGTTAGAAAAAAATTAAAAATAAATAAAAATAAATTTGGGTTCGGAATCTCTGTGGGTATTATGCAGTTCAAAAGGGAAATGAATTTACTTGAACACTTTCATAATCTTCTGGGTTATTTTTAAATAGTGTATTTTTGGAATGTAATTTATTTCATTAACTTATTAAATTAATTAGTTGTTAAGATAATCTGTTAAAAAGGGGAATTAGTTAAATTTAAATGTTTAAAATGAAATTGATGGTTAATTTAATTATCAAATGGAAATTTAAAATCGCTCAATTGACTCGATTTTTAATAAATCGTAAATATTTATACAAGGTCTAAAATCGAGAAACGAGCTGGAATGGAATGAATGGCAATAGACTGCAAATTAAAGCAAAAGTGAGTTAATCTCACTCAGTTTAAATTTAAATTTAAATGATAAAATTTAAATAATTGTTTGGATTGGTTGAATTTATCGATGTGATATCGTATGATATTTTGTAATTGGTATACTATATTGTGCTAACATCTGTGGATGCAGGGAAAACAGGTTGGAGGGATCCAACTGGACCCCTCAACTTTTATGTGAATTATTTAATATTCTCTATTCTGATTATTTGATATTCTATAATGAATTATGTGGAAGTATTGAATGCTATGGCTTGGTTGATATAATTGGGTATACTGAATGATTAAAAATATAAATTTGATTTTTGAAATGAAAATAAAAGTAGCGAAATTGCAAGTAAAATAATTATAGAGTAAATTTAAGAATAACTTGAAAAAAAATAAAGTGACTTTAAATTTTAATAAATGAATCCTGAGAATGGAAAGGAAAATTTGAATAAACAGAAAATTTATGAAGTTTAAAATGCAGTATTATTAATTTAAAAGAACAAACATTATTTAGAATTTAAGATTTGAATTATTAATAAAGACCATAACTATTGAATTTGGAAACGAACTGATAAGTAAAAGAATTAATTCCAAATAAAATAAAATGGAAATCAATTTGGGAAAATTGATTTAAGTGATTGAAGATGGAATTTTCTTTGGATGGCCAAGTACATGTTTTAAGAGCAAATTTGCAAATATAAATTAAATGTTATAAAGTTGTTTTTAAAGAAGTAAGTTTTGTAAAATTTATTATTTCTAATATTTAAAGTAAGTATTTTCTTTAATCTATTCTAGCAGTAATTATTAAGAAGTAACTTAGTATTTTGGTTATAAAAGTAGAAATCTAGTTTTACATTTTACTAGGTAACTTTATTTTCAAATGTTTATATAGTATGTATTTTAGTGAATTATTAAAGTAGTCTTAACTTAAGTGTTTAAAGGTAAATTCCAAAGTAAGAATTTTTGTTTTATCTATTATCGTAATAATTATATAAAGAATGACTTGGTATTTTATTAAAAACATTATTTTAAATTAAGTACTAAAGAAAGATTTTCTAAATTAAATATTAACCATACTTTACAATTAAAGTGTTTTGAAATTATTTTAAAAATCTAAAATCTTGTGCTTGGTGATTCCAGTGGAAATGAAATACTCGGAATTTATTCTGAGAAAAAGAAAGGTAGTTTGAAAACCGTTTTCAAAGGAATTTGAAAAGTGAAATATATCTTGTAAAGATATTTGAGGTTAATAAATAAATAATTTGGGAAATTATTTATTGGTTGATGGTTGTTGTGAATATTAATTGATAGTTAAATAACTGACTATCAATATTGGCCAAATGCGTTAATCGTTTCGAAGAGACCGGGATCGAGATTTATTTCTCGAAAACCACTTCGATCCGATTTGTACGATTCGTGAAAACGATTTTGGATTCGAAGATGGAGCAGTGAGGTGCAAGGGCTAGTCGCTACTAATCCTGAGGATATTTCCAAAATGGATATAGTAGGAATAGTGCTTTCGGTTCCGTTCAAACCCGAGACGGACTTGTATGGATGAATGCTTGCGAAACATCGTCAGGTGGACGATGGGCATTCTAAGGGATATTGTTCTTAAAGGTAACGCTTAGCCTCAAGCCTCATCAACCGGGAATGACTGAAAATCAGGGGTTATGCAGCAAGGCTAGATGGGTAGCACCAAAGCAGAGTGAGGTCAGTCCAGTCTAGATGTCCCTTTTTATTTCGGCTTAGTGGACGGTTGTTGATCCCAACCGCTGGGTGATCTCACTCGGATTATCCAGTAAGGGGTAGTCCCGGCCTTGTGTTGCAGGGGAGCGGGCGTACTCCTCGGTACGGTGATCTAGGCCCGTACTGTGACAGGTGGTACCCCAGTGCCTAGTCATTAGTTTGAAATCCATTCTCCCTACGAGCCTTGTGCGAGTTTTGTTTGTATTACCCACTCTGTGGCTAGTAGCTGGAATTTAATAATATAACAATTTTGGCTATTTTATAAGTATTTGTATAAAGACCCTATTATAATATCAGAAGATTTCTATAAAAATTGTTTTAGCTATCGTAAGGTAAAAACCCGACATGTTTATTTGTGGCGTGGTCTTACGAGATGCTTTTGTTTCCAAAGGATTTTTGAAACTTTAATAATCAATTGGGTGTGATTTTCTCACGCTGGTATTCCAGACTGACTCGGGTGTTATTTAACTGTAATGCTCGGGTCAGACCGAGTATTATAGAATACAGGACATGATGCTGTGGAGCTTAGGAGACGAGCAAGATGACGATACGTACTCCCGTACTTGTATATATATATATATGTATGTATGTATGTATGTATGTATGTATGTATGTATGTATGTATTTCCGCTGTGTTGAGTTGTTGTGTATCCATTTGTATGATATTGATGTTGAGCTGTGATTGATGTACTCTGATGATGTAATATATAAATAAACATTTGATGTTGAGTAAAGATTATTTATTATCTATTATATTTTATTCCGCTTCGATGGTTAGATTCTGTTGTTGCTTATATTTTTCTTCTTCTACCTCTTCTTCTTAAACCCAAATGGTTCGTATTTCTGTACAACTTGAATCGATTTAGGTAGAATAGTGATTGACTCAAGGGGTACAGATTTGCGGGCTGTTACACAAATGAGGTCAGTCCTCCAGTCGGACATGCTTCTTCAATACCATATTATGACATTTGTGATGATTTGGTGGTCACCTCGTGATTTTGATTTGGGAGTGTGTTTCAAGGTGGACGGTAGTAGCTGCTATGCGTTACCACCAGCTCGGTTCTGCAATTAGTAAATCTACCCTCGCATTGCCTCGAGTGCCGTGTTCACATGCCCTTGAGCGCCTTCTACAAGTTTGTTTTGTACCATACCTATGGAGTGCCCCCTGATAGCCCTCCAGTTTACGGAGGAATTACAGTACTGTATAGACTATAGGAATATATAAAAATGCGTTAAGGGAGGTATGGGTAACACCTTAGCGCTATTTTAATACTTTTAATTTACTGTAGACATATTATAATAGCGTATTGTACTACATAGTAGATAGTTTAATGGATCCTTAAGAGATGTGAATCCTGAACATCTTTTAAGTTACTTCACTCACGTTAGACACTAGATAGGAGATGTTAAACCCCGTAAACATCTCTGATGCCGTCATACTCATATTTACCCTTGATTTAACTTACATAAGATCTTTTAGTTCTAACTCGAGTGTTTTGTCTTTTCAATTCGCTTGGGTCAGGCTGAGCATTTCAGGGTTGAAGACCTTATTTCTGGAGGACGAAAACGAAGATTTGTACTAGTATTTTTTATTATATTTCACTGCATCATGTTGTTCCACTGCATATATTATTTATTTGTTCCTATTTTTGTAACTTTGATTTTTTGTTGTAAAAGAATAGTCAAATGTATTTATATAACAGCTTCATGAACTTTTATTTTATTTTTATATTTTTCCATTCCGCTATGAGAATCTGTGTTTGTTTTATTTCTTTCCTTTTTTTCTTATTTACTCCATAACAATCTGCCTTTTTGAATGGTTTGAGTCACGCATGTGTGTCTGTTTAAAACGTCCAAAAAGGCAGGTTGTTACATCGCTTAATCATTTTTAATAACATTTAAATAAATCTTAAATTACAAATTTGAGCCAATATTAAATATTCAATTTCGATTTAAATTTCAAAAATATTCATTTAATCATCTTTAATCAAAGCCCGGTTATCAAGTTATAAGACATATCTTTAAAATCTCAAAATCAATAAATTCCAAATCAATTTTTATTTAAATTCAATTATTAAGCAATTCAAATTTCAAGTCAACTTTATTTATCTTTCCAACCTTATTTTAATTAAAGTTTTTACAAAATATATTTTCAAAATATTAAAATAAATTTAAATAAATACTTTAAACATATTATATATATACTAATTAAAATAAATTTTATTAAATGAAATTATATTAAGTTTTATAAAATTAAATCTTATTATTAAATCTATTTTAAGTCTTATTTTATATGTTTTAAAAATAATAAAAATATAAGTTAAATCTTAAAATTTATATTTTCACAACTTAACTTATAATTTCAAAATTTCCAAAATATATAATTTAAAATCTAAATTTTACCATATTAAAATAAAATCTTTGTAATATATTTTAAAATCAAATTTTTATAAAATCCACATATTTCCTTTCAAACTTTAGGAATCATTTTAAAAATAGACTAACAGTATCCGTATATAATTTTCTATCCTATAGTTAAGTGATACGGATATTTATCATTTCAATTTGCAATAATTTAAATTTATAGGTATATATCATTTCAACCTGTAATGCTAAAATTCAAATCAATAAATCACTTGGGTTTATCATTTCAACCAATAACGAAATTGCCTAATCTATAAGATCGTTTGGGTATGTATCATTTCAACTCATAAGGAATTCCTAACTAACAGGGAACTTGCAGTGTGAGAACACTAAAAAAAAATAGCATAACATATCAATGGTGAGCATATATCATAATTAACAATTTAATAACAATACACACACACACACATACACATATGTTATTGCTGTCATATGGCAATTATCATAGGTTAAGAATTTAAAGTAACAACATACCATATTCAACGATCTAGTTACTAATCAATTCAAATTTATCAACATATTTAAATCGTCAATTCATATGAAATCAATTTATTAAACATAAGAATGTTAATCATGAGTTATCGCTCACCTTTCCAGGCTAGAGAGATTTGACAATGAAATGAGCTACGAATCCACACACGAATTCCAAAGCAAAGCATGGACAGAATTCGGCAAAAAAAGCTGATAACTTGAAATCGATGAAAACAAATCAAAATCAGCTTGATATAAACTGAAACAAGATATATATTATATTATTATTTTTCTAATAACAATATTCAATTTATAAACACATATTTAAAATAAAATCGTTATATATATTTTCAAATCAATATTTAATTTAAACACATATAAAATAAAATCTATATATATTTCAAATCATTACTTCATAAAACACAAATTTAAATTTAAAATAAAACCCTTATATTCTATTTGAAAATCAAAACACATATAATAAAATTAAAATATCTACATTTATATTTTGAAAATCAATATTTTATACTTATTTCCTCAAACAAGCATGAACAGGAAGGCAAAAATGAATGCAATTTTGTAAATATACTAACCTTTATATATATTTAAACTAGAAAGCTTGGCTGCTATGCGAAAAACAAGTTACAGAGAAAACACGCAACTAATATTCCTCTTTTTTATATAAATTGAGCATAGCTGACGCAGGAAGCAAGGGGAGCAGTTGTGGTGTGGGCTGTTAATGGTGGAGGAGGCGCTGGTAAGATGAAGTGCTGTGGAGAAGGGAATGGTGGGCTGCCTGGGTCGAGGCCGTGCCTCTATCACGCTCATTTTAGGGGGAGGGAAGCTGTCGTGTATGGGCGGAGCTCAGGTCTGCTGCACAGCGGTGGAGGAACGGGCTGCACGGTGGGAAAAGGAGATGGTCAGGGTCAGGTGCTGGCAGATGGGCTTGTGAGGCGGAGGGGCATTAGTAGATCTGGGTAATGGTTTGCAGGCTGGGTCGTTTGTTGTGGAGGTGGCCATTGAGCGTGGCAGTGGAGTAAAACTGGGGACATGGAGGATGGGTCGACGGCCATAGGGTTGAGAGGGTTGTTGTGCTAGATGGAAAGGCGGTGAAGGTCAGGGGTCTCGGCAGCATTCAGGTAGAGTTCAAGAGGATGAGGCGGAGGCAAGAAGGATCGGTGGGAGTTTGGTGTTTGGCGGAGCAAGAATGAATCAAGGCGGTCGGCAATAGATGAGAACGAGCAGGAGTATAAGGAAGATGAGCGGTTTCTTCAAGCAGATGCATGTAGATTTTTATTATATACGAGCAATGTTATATTATATTCTCAAAGCAGAACAGAAAATGAAATGAAGAGACTGAGAGTTTATGAAACAAACCATCGAAATAAATATAAAAATAGGGAATAGTGAAAGTCTGAATTCAAGGAATATAAAAACGCCATTGGTTATTGACTTACATGATGGAAAATGAAAGGATATAAGAAACCAAAAAAAATTAAAAGTGTCAAATACGTAATCGATACAGAAATCGATGGTACATAGATATGAGAGATATGATCATCCTATCAAAAGTCGATATTCACCACCTAACTGTTGCTAATTTGCTAAAAATAAGATAAACAGCGCTATAGCAATCCAAATTTAGCAAAACAAAATATGACGTTTCGCTCGAAAAAATGATTTACATTTTTATTATTTAAAATATTTAGATTTTAAAATTATTTTATTTTCATCAAATTAACTGATTTTAAATTGAAATTGAAAATTACACAACCAAACAAAATAACATATTTTCAGATGAAAATCTGTCATTCGCTATGTTTAAATAGATGTATTTCAAATATAAAATTTTCATCGCAAAATTTTATTGTTTAATTTTCATGAAAATTTAATTTAATTACTTTATTAAAATCATTAAAATTATCGGGTTGTTACAATATAGATCAATAATCTTTATAAAGAAAAGTGTAATGTGCATAAATAAATATCAGAGTACACAATAAGTAATCATCAGCTCGAACCGTTATAATAATCTGTCCTCACAAATGCTGATAATTTACAACCACGACAATGCAGAGCAGCGGAAAAGTAAACAGATACGTGTATACGATGAAGATCTCCAGCTCACCTACTGAAGCACCAAATCTGAGCCTGTAAATATACTCGGTCTGACCCGATCATTGAAAGAAAAAAACGCCCAGATCAGTCTGTTAAACCATCGTGAGAAAAACACACCTCAACTAAATTTATAAAGTTATCAAACTTTTCATTTATCAAAACAAAAGGTATCTCGTAAAACCGTGTAGCAAATAAGTACCGACAAGGTTTTTACCTTATGATAACCAAAACATTTCATATCAAATTCTCATATATTATAATAGTGTCTGTTATACGAATAAAATAGCTGTAATAGCCCGCAAATCCCTACCCGACAATATTCTCCATCAGTTCAACTCAAATAGGACGAAACTATGAACCATTAGGGTAAAAGAAGAAAGAGGTAGAAAAAGAAGATAAAAAACAACATCAGAGTCTCACAATTGCAACGGAGTAAAGTATAATATATAATAACTGATCTTTATACAAAAAGAACTATTACTATTTTATACATTACATCATCAGAATACAATACCAAACAATAACACTATACTGGACAATTATAATAACTTGTCCTCACAAAGCTGAATATACAGTGTAACATCCCGGTATTTTCAACCATTCGTATCCGCACATGTCGGACTTGAATTGCTCAAAATATCAAATTATAAATTTAAATTTGGCAAAACTCGGCATATACAGTAAATAAATAATCACAGAATCATAAACACAGAATAATATAACAATAACCAGCGGAAACAAAGAAATAGTAGTTCATGAAGCTACTATATATATATATATATATATATATCAGAGTTAAAATAAGACACAACAAAAGTCTCGAATGCATAGAAGTCTCAATACAATAATCAAATACAAAATCTGAATACATCACTGGAATCAACTAAATAACTGAAAGCTGAATAGATAGCTGGATCTCCAAGCAAAGCTCCAAACTCCAAAGGTGAGTCTCAGGGCTGTGGCACTCAGTCTGACCAAAACGTAAAGCAAAACACAAAACACTCGAGTCAGGATTAACATTCTTATATCAATAAATCCAACTCAAGTGAAATATCAACTGAAATACAAGTAACACAAAGGATGTTTGGGATAACCATCCTCTAAGGATCCGTTAAACTATCTACTATGTAGTAATATACGCTATTATAGTAATGTCTATAGTAAAGTAAAAGTATCAAAATAGCGTTAAGGCGTTACCCATATCCCCCTTAACACATTTTATATATATTCCCGAAGTCTATACAATGTCGTACGCTCCTCCGTAAAATGGAGGTTTACCCAGAGGACATCACATAGGTATGGTACAAAACAAACTCGTAGAAGGCGTGATAGGGTATGCGACAAGGCAATCGAGGCAATGCCAAGTTAGATATACCGTTGGCATATCCGGACTGGTGGCAACGCATAGCAGCTACTACCGCCCACCTCATGACATGCTCCCAAATCAAAGGGTGCACCCAATCACATCATATAAGAAATGGAATGGTATCGAAGGAATGTGCCCGATCAGAGGAATGACCTCAATTGGCCCGCGTGGCTCCTATTTTAGCCGCATCCAGTTGACTCCTCAAGGTCATATAAATACCATATAGAATCGTCCCCAAACCATCCTACTTCATTCTGCAATCTCCACCACGAACACTGTTGTTAAAGTGGTTTTCGGTATTGGCAGAGAGTATGACATTATTCGATCCTTGTCTCTTTAACAACCAAACGTTATTATAACACCATGGTCATTTCATTTCGAGCAGTTCATAATTCAAAAACAGAATACCATATCCATTTCAAAACCATATCAATATGATATAAATTTTCACTTTAAATATACTCATTTCCAAAATCATAGCACTTTCAAAGTTATAACACTATCGAATCCAAAACACTTGAAATTATAGCACTTTGGGAATCATGACATTTTGAAATCAGAACACTTTCCTTTAAATAGTTTATATATTAATAATAGTATATATAATAAAATATTTTATAAAATAAAATAGTTTATTTTAAAATAATTAGTACATTAAAATAGTTTCTATTAAAATAGTTTATATAAAATGATTTATGTTAAAATAGTCTATTTTAGATAATTTATACAGTAAAATATAAAAATAGTTTAAATATAATTAAAAAATACTTTATATAATAAAATAGCTTCCTTAAATTTTCCAAATCGATTCACATCAACTCGAATTCCAAAATTCAAATTTAATTCAATCATAATTCATCAATTTCAATTCAATTCAGTTTCATAATAAACAATTTCAAATTATGTCGATTTCAAATACAGCTTAGAACCACAAAGAAAACCAGTTCAATTTCGATATATTTCAAAGCTTTAAATATTCCACATTTTCAAAACTAAATTGATACTTTCATATATATCTTATTTTAACTTCATTATTATTTATTTTTGAAATATTTACTTAATAAACCCAATATCAGTTAAACAACCTTAAATTACACTGAACAAAATATTTCCTTCGATTTATTTAATTTTGAAATATCCATTTAATCACTTTAAATCGAAATCAAGTTATAAAATCATGTCTTAAAACCCTCAAATTCAATAAATTTCAAATCGATTTAATTACACAAAATTTTTAATTAAATACAATTCCGAATAAATCCAAATTAATCTTTTCAACATTAACTTATAGAAATCATAATAAATTCTATTTTAAATATAATTTTAAATAAAAACTTAAACATACTGTATTTTACTTAAATCAAACCTTGCTCAATTTAAAGCTTATTATTAAATTTATTTTATACTTGAACTTATTCATATATATAAATTTTTCAAATTTAAATAAAACCATGTATATTTCCTTTCAAAACCATAGAAAATCATTTTCAAAATATTTATATATAGATCAACGATGACTGTATATAATTATCTATCCTATGGTCAAGTGATACGGATATTTATCATTTCGATCTGCAATTTAAATATATAGGGGTATATATCATTTCAACCTGTAATCCCAAATTCAATTCAAATGAAAATCGCTTGGGTTTATCATTTCAACCCATAACGATTTTCTCCTATTCTACAGATCGTTTAGGTATGTATCATTTCAACACATAGTGGATTCTGTACTACCAGGGAACTTGCAGATTGATGATATATGTGATAATAATAATAACAATAATAACATGCATATATCATTAATAAAATAACAGATAATGGTGTCAGATGTCACAGGTGAACAGGTGCAGATAATAGCATATATATCAATGTAAATAACTAACAGCAGCATATTTCAATTGTCGTTTCAATTGAAATCAAGTTTAATAAATATAAGAATATTTTAATTTTAAGTGATTGCTCACCTTTCGAGGCTAGAGAGATGGACAATGAAGTTGAGTTACGAAATCCAGGCATGAATTTCAAATCAAACCCAGATTGGCATGAATCAACGGTTAAAGCAAAGCTGAGCTGGTAATTATGAATCGATGAAAATTAATAAAAATCCACTTGATATAAATTGAAACAAAATATACATATATATATTAAAAAAATTCTCAAAACCAAACAGATCATAGATACACTTATATAAATTCATATTTATAAAATAAATAGATCTATAGTTGATATTTATATACATACAACAACTTACTTTATTATAAATTTTATACAATACCATAGATCAAATGTAAACATACACAACATATATAAGTACATACTTACACAAACATATTATTAAAACAATACTTATATATATACTCATTTAAAATAAACAAACTTAAAACATATATAGATATAGACCACAAGTTATGTAATACTTATATACATATCATATTTAAACAATACATACATACACACACACACACACACACACACACACACATATCGAACCAAAAACTGGCCAGTATACAATACATATTTTATATAACTTAAGTAAACTTTTGTACTTTATATACTTTATAATATATAAACTGTACAAACTTTTATATCCAATATACTGTATAAAATCTAAAATATACATATACAGCAAAGACATGCACACAGACTGTATAAGTTTTTTTATAAAATTTACATATTATAAACAACTTTCATAGCTATGTGTATATAAAATCATATATAAGCAAAGAAGTTTACACATTTATATTATAAACTTAGAAATTAAAACAAAAGGAAATATATATACCAGAGTACAATGAGTCATATATCATATAATATATATTACTTACTACAAAATACTTACATAACATTATATATAATACCATTGCTTTCAGTCATGTAAACAGAAAACAAAACATACAATTACTAAGCTAATATACTAACTCTGTAATATAAATAATTATATATATATAAGAAGACAACATTTGAATTATGAATGTATATATGGCCACTTAACCAATACACGCAGCCTACAATTTGAATAAATTTAAGAAAATAAAAAAACTGTTGAGCAAGAGGCTTCAGAAACCGGGGAATGTACATATAAATATACTTCTCTATATATTATATATAATTAGGGGAGGTTGTGAATGGACAACAATATATATAAAATATATAGAAAAAGAGGGGTAAGATTTCTGGAAACAATTACAAATATAATTCTAATATAAAATACAAATCTACCATTTTATAAACCCAGCATATATATATATAATGTTTTAAAAGCCAATAATAAAATCCATATTTTAAACGCATCATATATATAACATATATACCTATACAAAGACGTGAAGAGCAGCGTTCGGCCTCGAGTGGTGATGGCTGAGCCGTTCTCGTTGACGGGAGGTGAAGCATTGGGTTTGGGCAGGGTGTGGCGGATCCAGTGGCACAGGGCGGAGGCGTGGAGGAGCGTAGTGGAGGTGGGTTCGAGAGGGAAGACATGTGCTATGGTCTGTGAGGCAGGGAGGGTGTACGGGCTAGGGGAGATGCGATGGGGGTGGAGGGCGTTGCTCGGCATGGGTGCATGGCTGACGTGGCACGATAAAGGCAGAGGCGGATTGCGGCTTATGGGGGAAGAGCGCATAGAGGGGGAGATGAGATCGAACGGCATAAAGAGAAACAAGCGGCTCGGCTAAAATTTTGGAGAAGAGGAATAAAATACAGAGAAGAAGAGATGTGTCGGGCTTTTTAAAAGAATAGTAACTGAGAAAAGAAAGAAATGAACAGGAGCAGGTTGAAAAGTGATCTCCAAGAAAAATAAAAAGAATATGAACAACGGCAGGTCACAATTAGAAATTATAGAGATAATAAAGAAAATAGTCGTTGTGTTATACGAGTTGAATTCACAAAGAATTCAGAAGGACACAAAAAGCAAAAGTCACAAAACCGGTACTAATACGGTTACCGTTTTCGCGGATTCCGCTATGAACCGGACTTCGAAACACAGAATTGAATATACCGCATAGATTAACAAGATGAGACGATCAACGGTATACAGATATCAGTGGTGTGACAATCCTATCAAAAGTCGATAATCGGTACCGAAAATGCTGCAAATCAATTGAAAATAAGATAAACGTAGCAATAGCAGTCCAAATTTGGAGAAACGAAGGATGACTTCACACTCATAAGATGATTTACAAGTTTATTGTATAAAATATTCAAGTTTGAAAAGCATTTTATTATCACCTAATATTAACTGATTTGAATTTAAATAAAATTACACAAGAAAATAAACTTCCATATTACCTGACGAAAATTTACCGTTTGATATGTTTAATTAGAAGTATTCCAAATATTAAATTTTTATTCCTAAAATCAATCATTTAAAATTTCATAAAAATTCCAGTTAAATATGTTATTAAAACAAATAAAAAAATTACGGGTCGTTACACTCTCCTCCACTTAAAATTTTTTGTCCCCGAAAAGGAAGGACGTAGGAGAATAAAAACAACCAAAAGAAAATATAGATTGAAATATTAAGTGCAACAATTATTTCCAAACATATAAATTTCATTTATTTTAAAAAAAGATTATATTTAAATATTTGATTCCAATTCATTTTATTTAATCAATCAAATTTATTGTGCTCATATTTGATTGGTTTCATTTCCATACATTTTATTCAATTGATTTGTTTCCCATTTATTAACATTTATTACCCAATTTCACACCAAAATTTGTTTTATTTTACTCTTTTATTAAATTTATTAGATCAACCATAGTTAATTCCACCTTAACTTTTAACTTCAACTATTCAACCAAATAGATTTCAATTTTAAATAAATCAATATTCAACAATTTGGTTTAATCCATTTTATTCAACTAATAATTAGTCATTCAATTTAAAATTGATCTTCTTTCATTTTATCAACATTTCTTTCAAATAAATTCATTTTTATATTAACTTATTTATTTTATCCATTCATCTTTAGATAAGTTGATTCCACAAAAATTCAAGTTCACTATTCTTAATTTAATATTTATCTGCTTAACTAGCATTCCCCTTTATTTATCTAATTAATTTCACTTAATATGTATTTTGCAACATATATTACATGTATAAACATTTATTATACCCTATATTATTCAACAAATCTATTCTCTTTTCATTATTCAATTTATTATCCAATTTATTATCCAATTACAATTTAATTACATATAAACTTTCTTGGTAAGTTATATAAATGTTTCTGAATGTAATTAAACACTATACCAATTTTCTTTTATTTATAACGTTTATATCAAGCCAGATTTCAGTTTGAACAATTTATTACTTAAGTTTCTTCTTGTACAACCCCATTATATCCTAACATTTTAACTTTTTGAATATTTTATGCAAGTAATATATATTATAATGTAATTTAGTGTTGTACAAATAAGTTTGTTCAAATTCATTATTTCAGGTTGGTTTAATTTCATTTATCACTTTAGATATTCCAATTATTCAAACATTTCACTTTATTTCAATAATTGAAACCATTTCTTAATATAAAACTTAAGATTCAAATTTTCGGTTTCACTTCAAACTATTTTGAAATGATTATATATGTATATATTATGTAAATCAAATTATACACAAGACATTTTAATCGAATCCATTTTTTCTTTCAAACAAAAGTGTAGCGAAGCTGCTAAGGGGCCTCTCCACTTCGAGACTCGAAAATGAATGACGATGATACTGTAGTCATCACCGAAATTATTTCCAGCGACAATGGAAGAGAATATAGGTTTTAAACTTTAAAATTATTCTTTGGAAATAATTTCTATTCGAAAATACTTTTAAATAATGCTACTTTTCAAAATTTTAAAACCAAACTTCAAAATGTACCGAGAATTTAATCCTCAAATCCTTATTTTAAATTGATTATATTTTCAAATCTAATTTATAAACCATGCTTTAAAAGTTCATTTCCCTATAATATACAATAATAGTTAATGCTTTAGAAATGTTAATAAAGCGATAAATGAAAATTTTAGCATTATCATTTCTAACAACCATTTCCTTTTGCTATTCAATTTCAGAAAATTTACATGTGTGTATATATATACGTATGTATATATAATATAATCATACAAAATTTATTAAATTTGAAAAAAACATTGTGTCAGTTTGCTCTGTTCAAGTGCTTTCAAAATTCCTATCGATAGCGTTGATCGAAACCCAAAATTCAAACTTAACAACTCAAACAACACACGATAAAACATTTTAACATAAATTACAAATACAATCCCTCACTCGATTATTCAAGAATAAATTTTAGAACAAGGATAGGGATTCAAATTTTTGAGAGATGCTAATCAAAGAGTATACTAACCAAAAGATAGTTCGAAACAAAGATAAGATGATTACCAAGAGAGAAAAGAATGGATAGAATTATATAAATCGCGGGTGACCTTAACCGAGTCAACCGTGACTTCAAGAATAAGATCGATGCATAATTCTAAGGAAAATCGACATCTGGTCACAAGAGAAATAGAATTCGAGCATAGCAAGAGATAGCAGCATCATAAACCGAGGATACAAAAAACTTCGATGAATCAATGCTTATTGTAAAGGAGTTTCACCCATTTATAAATCATTCAGTGGAGCTATGGGATGCTCCTGAATCAAGAAAATACGAATAGGAAGGATATGGATGGATTTTAGAACGAAGCCAAGGTTTCGAAGTTCGAAAGAAATTCAAATCAAAGAGGAGGGAATTCAAGCTCGAATGAAGGTGATTCCGTAATTAAATTTACTTTATATGCTGAGTTTTTCCTAAATCCATAGCTCTGATACCAACTGTAACATCTCGGTATTTTCAACCATTCGCATCCACACATGTCGGACTTGAATTGCTCAAAATCACATATTACAAATTCAAATTTGGCAAAACTTATCATATACAATAAATAAATAATCACAGAATCACAGATACGGAGTAATATAATAATAACCAGCGAAAACATAGAAATAGTAGTTCATAAAGCTACTATATATATAAGAGTTAAAATAAGATAGAACAGAAGTCTCGAATGCATAGAAGCCTCAATACAATAATCAAATACAAAATCTGAATACATCACTGGAATCAACTGAATAACTGAAGGCTGAATAGATAGTTGGATCTCCAAGCGAAGCTCCAAACTCCAAAGGTGAGTCTCAAGGCTTTGACACTCAGTCTGACCCGAGCGTAAAGCAAAACACAAAACACTCAAGTCAGGATTAACATTCTTATATCAATAAATCCAACACAAGTGAAATATCAACTGAAATACAAGTAACTCAAAGGATGTGGGGATAACCATCCTCTAAGGATCCGTTAAACTATCTATTATGTAGTAATATACGCTATTATAATAATGTCTATAGTAAAGTAGAAGTATCAAAATAGCGTTAAGGCGTTACCCATATCCCCCTTAACACATTATATATATTTTCCTGTAGTCTATACAATGTCGTACGCTCCTCTGTAAACCGAAGGTTTACCCAGAAAACATCACATAGTTACGGTATAAAACAAACTCATAGAAGGTGCGATAGGGCATGCGACAAGGCACTCGAGGCAATGCCAGGGTAGATATACCATTTGCGTATCCGGACTAGTAGTAACGCATAGAAGCTACTACCGCCCACCTCACGACACACTCCCAAATCAAAGGGTGCACCCAATACATTACAAAAGCAAAGGAATGGTATCGAAGGAATGCGCCCGATCAGAGGAATGACCTCACTTGGCCCGCGTGGCTCCTGTTTTAGCCGCATCAAGCTGACTCATGAGAGTCAGGGTCACATAAATACCATGTAGAATCATCACCAAACCATCCTACTTCATTCTGGAATCTCCACCACGTACACAGTTGTTAAAGTGGTTTTCGCTATTGGCAGAGAGTATGGCAATATCTGACCCCGGTCTCTTTAACAACCAAACGTTATTATAACGCCATGGTCATTTCATTTCAAGCAATTTACAATTCAAAACCGGAATATCATATCCATTTCAAAACCATATCAATACGATATAAATTTTCACTTCAAATATACTCATTTCCAAAATCATAGCACTTTCAAAGTTATAACACTTTCGAAACCAAAACACCTGAAACTATAGCACTTTAGGAATCATGACATTTTGAAATCATAACACTTTCCTTTAAACTGTTTAGATATTAATAATAGTATATATAATAAAATAGTTTATAAAATAAAATAGTTTATAAAATAAAATAGTTTATTTTAAAATAATTAGTACATTAAATTAGTTTCTATTAAAATAGTTTATATAAAATGATTTATATTAAAATAGTTTATATAAAATGATTTATATTAAAATAGTTTATATTAAATAATTTATACAGTAAAATATAAAAATAGTTTAAGTATAATTAAAAAAATACTTTATATAATAAAATAGCTTCATCAAATTTTCAAAATCGACTCACATCAACTTGAATTCCAAAATTTGAATTTAATTCAATCTCAATTCATCAATTTCAATTCAATTCAGTTTCAAAATAAACCATTTAAAATTACGTCGATTTCAAATATAGCTTAGAACCACAAAGTAAACCATTTCAATTTCGATATATTTCGAAGCTTTAAATATTCCACATTTTCAAAACTAAATTGATAATTTCATATATATCTTATTTTAACTTCATTATTATTTATTTTGAAATATTCACTTAATAAATCCAATATCGTTTAAATAACCTTAAATTACATTACACTAAATATTTCCTTCGATTTATTTAAACTTGGATATCTATTTAATCGCTTTAAATCGAAATCAAGTTAGAAAATCGTATCTTAAAACCCTCAAATTCAATAAGTTTCAAATCGATTTAACTGAAAAAAATTTCTCAATTAAATACAATTTCGAATAAATTCAAATTAGTCTTTCCAACCTTAACTTATATAAATCATTATAAAATCTATTTTAAGTATAATTTTAAATAGATACTTAAACTTATTGTATTTTACTTAAATCAAACTTTACTAAATTTAAAGCTTATTATTAAATTTATTTTATTTAAACAAAATATATTTCCTTTCAAAACCATAGAAAATAATTTTCAAAATATTTATATATAGACCAACGGTGTCTGTGTAAAATTTTCTATCCTATGGTCAAGTGATATGGATATTTATCATTTCAATTCGTAATTTAAATATATACGGGTATATATCATTTCGATCCGAAATCCCAAATCCAATTCAAATGAAAATCGCTTGGGTTTATCATTTCAACCCATAACGATTTTCTCCTATTCTATAGATCGTTTGGGTATGTATCATTTCAACCCATGGTGAATTCTATACTAATAGGGAACTTGCAGAGTGATAACAGATATGATAATAATAACAGCATGCATATATCATTAATAAAATAACAGATAATGGTGTCATATGTCACAGGTGAACAGGTACAGATAATAACATATATTTATCAATGTAAATAACTAACAGCATCATATTTCAATTGTCGTTTCAATTGAAATAAAATTTTATAAATATAAGAATATTTTAATCGTGAGTGATTGCTCACCTTTCAAGGCTAGAGACATAGACAATATAGTTGACCTACGAAATCTAGACACGAATTCCAAATCAAAGCCAGATTGGCACGAATCAACGATTAAAGCAAAGCTGAGCTAGTAATTATGAATCGATGAAAATTAATAAAAATCCACTTGATATAAATTGAAACAAAATATATATATTAAAAAATTTCTCAAAACCAAACAGATCATAGATACAATTATATAAATTCATATTTATAAAATAAACAAATATATAGTTGATATTTATATACATACAATAACTTACTTTATTATAAATTTTATTCAATACCATAGATCAAATGTAAAATTATACAACATATATAAGTACATACTTACACATACGTACTATTAAAACAATACTTACATATATACTCATTTAAAATCAACATACTTAAAACATATATACATATATACCACAAGTTATGTAATACTTGTATAACTTAGATACTTATCATATTTAAACTATATATATATATATATATATATATATATCGAACCAAGAACTGACCAGTATACAATGCACATATTTTAATAACTTAAGTAAACTTTATACTTTATAATATATAAACTATATAAACTTTTATATCCAATATACCATATAAAATCTAATATATACATGTACAACAAAGACATGCACACAAACTATATAAGTTTTTGTGTAAAATTTACGTATTATAAACAACTTTCATGAATATGTGTATAACAAATCATATATAAGCAAAGCAGGTTATAGATTTATATTATAAACCTATAAATTATAATAAACAGAAATATATATACCAGAGTACAACGAGTCATATATCATATAATATATATTACTTACTGCAAAATACTTACATAGCACTATATATATAATACCTTTGCTTTCACTTATGCAAACAGAAAACAAAACATACAATTACTAAGCTAATACACTAACTCTATAATATAAATATTTTTTTAATATATAAAAAAGAAGACAGCATTAGAATTATGAATGTATATATGGCCACTTAACCAATACACGCAGCCTACAATTTGAATAAATTTAAGAAAAGAAAAAAAAACTGTTGAGCAAGAGGCTTCAGAAACCAGGGCATGTACATATAAATATACTTCTATATATATTATATATAATTAGGGGAGGTTGTGAACAGGCAACGATACATATATAATATATAGAAAAAGAGGTGTAAGATTTCTGGAAACAATTACAAATATAATTCTAATATAAAATACAAATCTGCCACTTTATAAACCCAGCATTCATATATATATATATATATATATATATATATATATATATATATATATATATAATGTTTTAAAAGCCAATAAATATATCCATATTTTAAACGCATCATATATATAACATATATACATATAAAAAGACGAGAAGAGCAGCGTTCGATCTCGAGTGGTGATGGTTGAGCCGTTCTCGTTGACGGGAGGTGAAGTATTAGGTTTGGGCAGGGTACGGCGGATCCAGTGGCACAGAGCGGAGGCATGGAGGAGCATAGTGGAGGTGGGTTCGAGAGGGAGGTCAGGTGCTAGGGTCTGTGAGGCAGGGAGGGTGTACGGGCTAGGGGAGATGCGACAAGGGCGGAGGGCGCTGCTCGGCATGCGTTCGTAGCTGACGTGGCACGATAAAGGCGGATTCTGGCTTGCGGGGGAAGAGGCGTGGAGGGGGAGAGAAGATCGAACGGCATGAAGAGAAACAAGCGACTCGGCTAAAATTTTGGAGAAGAGGAATTAGATATAGAGAAGAAGAAGAGATGTGTCAGGCATTTTAAAAGAATAGTAACTGAGAAAAGAAAGAAATGAACAGGAACAAGTTAAAACATGATCTCCAAGAAAAATAAAAAGAATATGAACAGTGGCAGGTAACAATCAGAATTTATGGAGATAATAATGAAAATAGCCGTAGAGTTATACGATTTGAATGAACGAAGAATTCAAAAGGTCACAAAAACCAAAAGTCACAAAACGATACCGATATGGTTACCATTTTCGCGAATTCCGCTATGAACCGGACTTCAAAACACGAAATTGAATATACCGCAGAGATCAGCACGACGAACGATCAAAAGGTATACAAATATCAGTGGTACGACCATCCTATTAAAAGTCGATAATCGGTATCGAAAATGTTGCAAATCAATCAAAAATGAGATAAACGAAGCAATAACAGTCCAAATTTTGAGAAACGAAGGATGATGTCACACTCAGAAGATAATTTACAACTTTATTGTATAAAAATATTCAAGTTTGGAAAACATTTTTTATCACCTAATATTAACTGATTTGAATTTAAATAAAATTACACAAGAAAATAAACTTCCAATTACCTGATGAAAATTTACAATTTGCTATGTTTAATTAGACGTATTCCAAATATTAAATTTTTATTCCTAAAAACAGTCATTTAAATTTCACAAAAATTCCAGTTAAATATGTTATTAAAACAAATAAAAATAAATAAATAAATAAATAAATTATGGGTCGTTACATACAGCATACCATACACAGTGGAATATAAGTTAGATACGTGATATACGTTCCCGTCATCCAGCTCGTTTCCTGAGCTCCATAGCTTCCTATCATGTATTAGTACTACTCGGTCTGACCCAAGCATTATAACAAAATAACTCCCGAGTCAGTCTAGAAAACCAGCGTGAGAAACCACACTCAATTGGATTATTAAAGTTTTCAAAATCCTCAGAAATCAAAGGTGTCTCGTAAGACCATGCCACAAATAAACATGCCGGGTTTTACCTTACGATAACCAAAACAATTTTATCAAATTCGCCTGATATTATAATAGTGTCTAAGTCCAAATACTTATTCAAATAGCCGAAATTGTTACATTCATTAAATTCCATCATAATAGGTATACAAAAAAGTCCGAAGGTACTTATTGGAGATGGGGTTTCCATATAATGGCAGGGCTACTGAGGTACCGCCCGTCATTATACCTGGCCTAGATCAGAGTACCGAGGACACTCCTGATCCCCTACAACATAAGACCGAAGCTACCCCTTACTGTATAGTCCAAATAAGATCGCCCCACGGTTGGGATCAGCAACCGCCCACAAAGCCGAGATCAATGGGACTCTAGACAGAGATGACCTTACCCTAATGGATGCAACCCACTTAGCCTTGCTGCACCTCCCCTGTTTTAGCCTTTCGCGATTGAGGCTTGAGGCTGTGCACTACCATTTTAGGACACATTCTCTTAGAATGCTCATCGTCCTCCAATGATGATGGTATGAAAGCATTCATCCACACAAGTTACCTTGCGTCTGGGCAAACCGAATCACCATCTTTATCATCTTCACAGTATTCATTCGTTACGTTCAAACCAGATCGAAGTGTTTTCGGATAATTAAACCCGATCCCGATCTCTTCGAAACGATCAACGCATTGGTAAATATTGATAGTCGGTTATTTAACTATCAAATCCAACAATCATTCAACCCATTATTTTATTTCCACTGAAAAGCACCAAGTCTTATTAAATTTAGATTTTAATTAAATCACTTTATCCAAAAATATACACTTAAAACATTTAAAATAAAACTACTTAAATCGCTTTATTCAAAATAATAGTTATGAAATTCTATAATAAATTTCCCAAGAAAAACTTAGCCAAAAACTATTTTTAAAATAAAACTATTGTATAAAGTATAAATATTTAATTATTGTCTTTTAAATCATAATACTAATTTAACCTTTAAAATAATTACTACTATAATTAACTTAAATAAATATTTACTTTAACAATTTTAAAACAACTAAATAATAAAAAAAATTCTAAAAAAACATTCTTTTGAAACCACTTTTAAAATTTCTAATTTATACTTAAAAATCTTTCTTGAAAATACGCTTAGCCTTTCAGGAAAATGCACTTTCCACTTCAATATAACCTATCTAATCCTTGATAAATCCTTCTCAATTTATCTTCAGTTTAATTTACATCCCAATCCTGTAAATTTTCCTTTCCATACTTTTAAAAATAAAACTACTCTTTTATTTTTAAAACGATTACTCATTCCTTTATAAATTCCCACCGTGAATTTAAAATCTCAAATATCCATGGATATTTATTTCACTTTATTTATAAACCCAGTTTATACATTCCATAGTCTCATTCTCCTTTTAATCATTATTTTCAAAACACTTGATCGATTTTCAAACCGATTCTCTGCATTATATTCCCTTTAAGGTTCCTTTCTCGATTTATCTAAATCTATTCCATAATCCATTAGTTCCAGTTCTACTCCTTTATTATGATTTAAACCATATTTAAATCTGATATATCCATTTCATACTCTATTTCAAAATTCTTCTTTTACCTTTCCCAACTCATTTAAAACTTACACTTTAAAAATAAATACTTTATACTTAAAATCAATATTGTTTAGCCTTACTTTTAAAATCCTTAAATTCACATTTATTCAAGACACTATTCTTTCCTATGTTCGGAAACTTACTAAACGGGATTTTAAAATCAAACTATTTATTTTCCCAATTTTTTCTTTTTAAATTTATCCATCTTTACTATAAATTTCCCTCTTTAAATTTTCCCTTTTCATTTCCCTTTAAGAATTCAATATTTATATTTCTAAAATGTCACAATATATCCAGCAATATATTAACATCAAATAAATTAATTTTTCCAACATAATATATCATAGATTGTTCAATGTTTCATATAACTGAATATGAAAATAAATTCAACATTTTTGAGGAATCCAATTGGATCCCTCCAACCTGTTTCCCTACGTCCACATATGTTAGCACGATATAAAAATACTAATCCCATTTCGAGGGGGATATCGTAGCATAAGAGGGTCATCCGCTATTATGCGGGGCACATAGGGTCTCATCCGCTATATAATGTGGGAATATCAATCACTCCAACATATATACTACTATTTATATAATATCACATCCAGACTGATAATAAATCATCAATTAAAGCAATCAACCAATAATTTAAATTTTTACTATTTAAATTCACCAGTAATCCAATTTGATTGAGATTAACTCACCTTTGATTTGTGTTTTGCAACCCATCCATTTTTAATCCTCTCGCTTATGACTCCGTAACTCCAAACTTCACACGACTGATTCCTTTAAACTTTTGAACCTCGCATGTAGTCATTATTTACTTTATAAGCAGTCGCGATTTTAAATTTTTGTATTTATCTATTTTATATTTCTTTATTACCTTTAAATTTTAACTCAAAATTTTTAGTTGTCTTAAATAATTTAAATTTACCTTTTGAAAACCTCATACATTGATCAAAACCAAAAATCTAAACTTTAACTTTTTTCCCTTTTCAAAACATTTTTAAACTCTGCAAAATATCTTCTAATACTTGAAATAATAATCAAATTAAATTACAATTTAAACTTAAGTAAACATTAAATTTAATTGTTTTAAAAATTAAATTACCTAAATATGAACAAGAAAATAAAACAACGAGCACCATCGCCGCTCGATGGAACCACTACTGAACCCCTTGCCAGCGCCTCTCCTGCCAGACCACGCCATAGCCATCCAAACCCCACCATGAGCAATGAACACCAACCCGAAGTCAAAGCTTGAGCACGACTCGCAACCCACGCCATCCTCTTATCATAGCCATCGTGACCCCCTGAACGCGAACACCTCGCCTTCTATCAACTCGCCATTGAAGAACGCGCATTCCCAGCATCCACGCTTCGATCGATTCGAACCTCCTTGTAATCATGCCCTCCTACGCCACGACCAACCATACCAACGCGCACCACATCATGACTTCAACCATCGCTACCCATCACGCCGATCAATGCCAGACTCTCTACACACCACCAAAATGCATGCATGGAGATTCCTCCTTCCCTCAATTGAAAACGAAGTCGCCATTCTTAACTGAAGGGATTTAAAATGGTAAATGAAGAATTGGAAAGGGGATAACTCGGTCTCTACTGAATGAGATGAGGTGGGGAAAGATTCGAGATTTTGATTTTTTTCTGAGATTTTACTGAGGGAAGGGAGGAGAGTATTCGGTTTGAACTGGAAACAAAGTTTAAATTTATTTTATTTTTCTTCTCTCTACGGTTACATGTTTTATATAGGATAAAGGGGAAAAGAAATGTACATGCTTTGAAAAGGCAGGAGACATGTTTTTTTTGTAGGCAGAGTAGGCAGTAGGGTGGTTGGGGAAAAGAAAGAAGGGAAGTGGATGTGAAGTGAAAAGGTTCTGATGTGAAATAGCTTTGACTGGTCAACCTATATATATATTTTAAATTTATATCATCTCGAAGTCGCAACTTAAAATCTCGACCTCCTATCGAGGTGTGCCGCCAGGTGTTTATAATGTTATACCCTTGTCCCGAATGCAATGGAAAAGGTTTCGAGTTCTAACTCGATCGTATGGAGAAGATAGCTTTTTGGATCCAGTTATTATATTGAATTTTAGATATAGATTTCATTGCGTTTACATACCGTACGGCCACACGATAATTCCAAGAACTACAAAATTTGAAATCCGATAATAATACCATATTACAGATCCAATGGAACTAGTTTCGTCGAATTCCGAGACTGTGCCTCGGAAGGCTATTTTTAAATATCAATTTAAACGATATATTTTCAAAACTGAACAAAATAATTTTAAATTTGAATTTAAAACTTCTTTATCTTTGGTATTATCAATATTAATTTTATAAGCCTTTGAAATATTTTTAACAAGCTTGAAACCCCAAATTTCATATTTTACCCAATTTCCAATTATTTTAGTTCAATAGTTTATTTACCCAATAAATAGTTATATTTGAAATCCAATTTAAAAATCAACACCTGAATATTTAAAATCAATTAAATATTTCAATTTCAAATATACAAAATCCTGGGTCATTACATTCCTCCCCTTATAAGAATTTCGTCCCTGAAATTGCTAGTTAAGAAGAATGGTCCAATACAGTTTACTATTTTCCTAAAACCAAATAGTTTTTAACAACTCCCCAAAACAATCTTTTGAATAAGGACACATTATCCCTCTTACTAATTTTCCAAACTCATCCATAGGTTCCAAATAATATTATCCTCTCAATAATTCAAATTATAGTTCAAAACCAAATTTTAAACTATCAAAATTTTCTTTAAAATTTTTCTAACTCCCAACATTTTTGAAAAATTTCGCCAGCAACTCCTTTGCACGGCTAGCTCGAAACAACTACAAAATGCCTCTACGGGCCCCAAATTTCAAAAGAAAATAAAAGCCAAGTGGCTAGATCAGAAAATTATCAAATTTCATATGCCAATTTGAATAATACCTTTTGTCGGGCAATCAAATTTTGTTTTTGAATTCGAACATCAATTTAACCTTTTCTTTTAATTACCTACACCCTATGTGACGCCCCACCTCTATACCCACGCTAGCCAAGAACACTACGGTGTAATGCTGTCAACTAGCACGGAGAATAAGACTGTTGAGGAGCGACCATCCATGTAATTGTTTTGTGCGAGCACCGATATGTCAGATAGTATAACATGCATTTTATTTCAAGAGGAAATCCGACATACCGATACAAACACAAAGCTACTACACAGTGGCTATATTAATCTTCGGAAACAAATACAGAAATAAACATAACATAAATCAGTCACAGGTAATTCATATCACAAAGGCGGAAGAAGATATGAATATATAATTAACACATGGAAGTGTATATCAGAGTAGTGGTCAAAAAGATCCACAAATAATACAAAAGAATAGCAACACGTGCTATACAAAAGAATACAACAATGAGTCTATATCTCAAGTGTATACAACAAAAACTACTAATCTAAGTAGTAAGCAAAAGGTCAGAGTAATGGATCCCTGGAGAGAAGTCAAGCAGAAGCACCTGTAACATCTCGGTCTGACCCGAGTATTATTTAATAAGAAAATAATAAATGGATCAGTCTAACTACAAATATCAGATGAAACGATATAGAATCAGAGATATGACTAAACACATAATAATCACAATGCCAAGCTGTGATATATATAAGTAATTGACAATCAACGAGAGATTAATCAATATCACCAAATCTACACAAGAATCAAAGAAATGTCATACTCCTCATTTCGTTCACCAAACCACAATAAATGACGTATTATATCAATGCCAATCACAAAAGTCAATGACACACAAATTCACCAATACACAAATATCGATATAGCTTATCGATTGAAATCACGAAAATTGGTGAAACACAAATTCTAGAAATCATCTCAAGAAATCCAGAAATCACAAAAGTCAATGACGCACAAATTCACCAATACACAAATATCGATATAGCTTATCGATGGAAATCACGAAAATTGGTGAAACACAAATTCTAGAAATCATCTCAAGAAATCCAGAAATCACAAAGGGGGGGAGGCCTATGAAAAACGGGAGCATAAAGCTCGCCAACACGTGTATCACAAACGGAACGCTAATTCCATGGCTCCTAACCATCACAAATTGAGCCGAAGCTCCACAAACGGCCCGAAGACCATGGGTTGCTACCCCACCAAATTGAGTCGAAACTCCACAAAACGGGGTTTAGTCTCCCTCGCAGACAAAGAGACATCGCACATTGCTAGTCTAAATCACAAAGATGATCGTCATGATCAACGAGAAGTGTCAAATACACTAAGCTAGTAAATATATGAGTTTAGCTTCATGTCCCATAACCACTTGCTTAACTTAAATATTTACGAACAAACTGTAGATCTCCACTATAAAATTGTCACAAGGGATTCAATCGAACAAGTCCAAGAATTAACCGACAAAGTGAACGCAAGCGTTTCATACCACTTGTTTTACTAAGTCGTTTAATTAGATTTCTCATACGAGTGAGGTAAAGGTTTATATATACTAATAGATTGGAAAACGGTTTTATAAACGAATTTGGTATTAAAATAGTATTGAAATCGTTTGAGGAAAGAGTTTTGATATTTACTACTAGTATAGAAAACCTTTATATTTTTAAAGTGACAAAACACAAAGAAGATTGTAGGAACAATCAATCACTAAAATTCACATACGAAGATGTGAATAAAAATCCAACGAAACCGATAAAGAATCAATCAAAATGGATATTCAAAAATCCCTAAAAAGGAGTCATCAAAGTCATAACAAATGATAATAACACATAGGAAACAACACGAATCGATTATAGTTGGAAATTCAAACAACTAGGCGAAATAGGCAAAAATGCACCAGGTCGGTCGGCCGGCTACAGAGCTCGGTCGACCGGACCCTGTTCTCGAAAGTCCTCGGAAAGCAGGTCGGTCGACCGAACCCTAAAACAGAAAAGTGCTTATGCACTTGGCAACAGGTCGGTCGGCCGGCTGTAGTGCTCGGTCGACCGGACCTATTGCCAGTCCCCTCCCAGTCCATCCAATTGAGGTCCAACCTCCACCAAATTGCATTCTCTCGAGCAACGGCACTAAGGGATTATGCCAATCAACTACCCGGCCCTATATGCTCCTCGATGCATCACCAAACACATGTTCAAACATCAAAGTTATGATTTTTAAAGGATTGATCCCAAAACACCAAAAATTGGAATATTCACCAAATCAATCCAAACCAAAAGCATAGATGTGAGCTAAAAATCTCACCTTTTTACAAAATCAAACAAGAAGAAGCTTGAAAGAAAATGGAGAATCAACCTCTCTTCAACACAACCCAAATGAGCTTGAATCTATGCTCAAAACAAGAACATTCCCAAAATTAGGTTTAGGAATTTCTGAAATTGGTAAGAGAATAAGTTGGAGAAGAAGAAGAGAAGCTTACCAATGGGTTCTTCTATTAGTTTGGAGCAAGAGTTGATTTGCAAGAGAAAACTAGGGTTTTGGAGTTTTAATTTCCAATCTCTCCCACCATTATTGCCTTAGAACTGAAAAGAGAAGAAAATGAGGGTGAATGGGGAAGAGTGGCTCAGATTTGAGTATAAGTTAAACATAGGGCTGAGTCCAAACCCAAACCCAAAGTGAAAAGTAGCAAAAAACAACTTTCTCCAAACATATCGAAGCTTATACTCAAAAAGGTCGCAAACGGCATTTTAAACTCAATGGGAGTGGTCCCGAGTCCTAATTCGACCGTATGCAAAAAGTAGCTTTTCGGACTAAATTCCGAGTATTGATAAAATATTTAAATAAAATATTTAAATATAAAATTTCCAAATATGCGGGTTGTTACAGACTCCCCTCCTTAAAGAAATTGCGTCCTCGCAATATTTAAGAAGAAGATATGTAGTAACAACCATAAAAGCATATTCAACACAAAATAAATTTGAAATAAGAAGTTCACCTCAAAGAGCATGAGAAAGTAAGTCCGGATGTGTTCGCTTGATGTACTCTCTAGATTCCAAGAACAATCCTTAGGATTTGAAGACCATTGAACTTTAACAAGCGGAACATCTTTATTTCGAAGTCGTTTGACCTCCGAAGCAATGATACGAATAGGATGTTGCTCATAAGTTAAATTAGGCGAAACTTCAATCTCTTCCACAACACCGGGATCAAGAATAGAATCGGAATCTCGAAGACATTTCCGAAGTTGAGAAACGTGAAACACGTCATGGATAGCAGAAAATTGAGCCGGTAATAAAAGGTGATAAGCCATGGAACCAATACGTTCAGTGATAGGAAATGGCCCAATATATCGAGGCGCCAATTTTCCCGATCGACTGAAACGTACAACACCTTTCATAGGTGAAACACGAATGAACACAAGATCTCCCACAGAAAATTCTAACCTCCTTCTCCGGTTATCGGCATAGGATTTTTGTCTACTCTGGGATTCTTTCATCCTATGTCGAATAAGATCAATCTTTTATGTGGAATCACGAATAAAATCTGGACCTAAAACCAGCTTCTCACCGGTCTCAAGCCAACAAGAAGGAGATCGGCATGGCCTTCCATAGAGTGCCTCGAAAGGTGCCATACCAATACTAGATTGGAAGCTGTTATTATAGGAAAATTCAACAAGTGAAATATGATCTTCCCAACTTCCCCCAAAATCAGGCACACATGCACGAAGAAGATCTTCAAGAGTTTGATTCACACGCTCAGTTTGTCCATCAGACTGAGGATGATAAGCGGTGCTAAAATTGAGCTTCGTTCCCAAAGCTTTTTGAAGACTCTTCCAAAATCCACTAGTAAACAATGGATCGCGATCCCTAACAATAGAAGTAGGAACTCCATGCAATTTAACAATCTCTTTAACAAAGAGCTTGGCCAAAAGAGGAACGGTTCGGTTAGACCGAACGGGAATAAAATGGCAGATTTAGTAAGCCTATCAACAATCACCCATAAGCTATCATGACCCGAACGAGAACGGGGAAGGCCATCTATAAAATCCATGGAAATATTGTCCCACTTTCAAATTGGAATTTCTAAAGGTTGCAATAACCCACCGGGCCTTTGATGCTCGGCCTTAACGAGTTGGCAAGTCATGCAACGCTTAACGAAGTTAGCGATGTCAAGTTTCATTCCCTCCCAATAATAAAGTCGCTTCATATCCGCGTACATTTTACTACTACCGGGATGGATGGTAAATTTAGAATGATGGGAATCTTCTAAAATATCTTTACGAAGATCACTAATATTTGGCACGATAAGTCTACCAAATTTTCGAATGCCGCCACGAGAATCGATATCAAATTCTTTCAATCCTTCAAAATCAATTTTATCCCTAATATTTTGGCCAAGAAGAGCCATTTCAGGATCTAGCCTTTGAGCTTCAAGAATGCGGTCTAAAAGAGAAGGATGAGCCTCAAGGCTACATAAAACAAGAGATGAACATAAATCGGATACGCGGGCTCGAATCTCACAAGTGGATAAGATCTCGAGATCGTTCCATTCGGATATCATCATAGAAACAACAGCTTGTTGTTTACGGTTAAGAGCATCGGCGACACGATTACCCTTGCCGGGTGTATAAAGAATATCAAGATCATAAGGAGCAAGGAACTCGAGCCAACGTTGTTGACGTAAATTAAGTTCCTTTTGAGAAAATAAATACTTCAAGGACTTATGATCGGTATAAAGAACAAATTTCTCTCCTAAAAGATAATGACGCCAAATACGAAGGGCGAAAACAATAGCCGCGAGCTCTAAATCATGAGTGGAATATCTAGTCTCAGCAGGCTTCAATTGCCTAGAAGCATAAGCAATAACACGTTCTCTTTGCATAAGAACGGCACCCAAACCTACGCGACTAGCATCGGTATAAACAACGAAATCTTGATTCCCCTTGGGAATAACGAGAATAGGAGCATCAGAAAGAAGTTCTTTTAATTTCTAAAAAGAAGCTTCACATTTGTCCGACCAAATGTATTTAATACCTTTCTTCGTTAAGCTAGTGAGAGGCACGACAATCTTAGAAAAGTCTTTAATAAAACGACGGTAATAGCCCGCCAATCCGAGAAAACTACGAATCTCTGTCACACTCTCCTGTCTCTTCCAATCTTGAATCGCTTCAATCTTTGAAGGATCCATGGAAATTCCGGATTCGGAAATAATATGACCGAGAAACTTCACACGAGATTTCCAAAAGTGGCATTTGGAAAATTTTGCCTTTAATTGATTACTCCTAAGAGTTTCCAACACAATCCGAAGATGTTTTTCATGCTCCTCCTCGGTTTTAGAATACACAAGAATATCATCGATAAAGATGAGAACAAACCGGTCGAGAAAGTCTTTGAAAACTCTATTCATAAGGTCAACGAAATACGCCGGAGCATTCGTCAAACCAAATGGCATGACAAGCCATTCATAAGATCCATAACGAGTACGGAACGATGTCAAAGGAATACTATCCTCTGCAATACGAAGCTGATGAAATCCAGTAGCTAAGTCTAATTGTGAAAAGACTCTAGCACCAGTAAGTTGATCGAATAGATCATCAATCCGAGGTAAAGGATATTTATTTTTGATAGTAAGATCATTAAGCTTGCGGTAGTCGACGCAAAGCCTAAGTGTTCCATCGGATTTCTTCACAAAAATAGCTGAAGCTCCCCAAGGCGAGGAACTAGAGCGAATAAATTGCTTCGTCTCTAATTCGGATAATTGTTTACGCATCTCCTCGTTTTCTTTATTGGACATACGATACGGAGGACGAGTGATAGGTTGAGCTCCAGGAATAAGATTAATTCTGAACTCAATTGCTCGCTTAGGTGGTAATCCTAAAACGGGCTCGAATATGTTGGAAAATTCACGAACGACGTGAATAAGAGAAATAATATCACCCTCATCGTCATCACGAGGATTTAAAGAATATAAAGATGCAACCAAACTGGAATCTGAATCTTTAAGATTAATAGAAATCTGCTTAACAGATTGAGGATGTCGAAGATGAATAGTCCGCTCAGGACATAGGATATGAGCTTCATAACGGTTAAGCTAATCCATTCCCAAAATCATTCCAAAGCCTAAATATCGCATGAGATGCAAATCGGCTCGGAAAGAAAATTCACACAAAATAATCTCGACATCTTTACACAATAAACTGATTGTCGCCGATCCACCAACTGGATTCACAATTCTCAAAGAAGTCATTAAATACAAAACATCCAAGGAAAAAGTATCAACAAGTTCTTTTGATATAAAAGAATGGGACGCACCCGTATCAAAAAGAACTCGAATAGGATGATCACGAAATAAAATAATTCCATCCAGAATAGAATGAGAAATACCTTGGCCACGAGATGTGTTGCCAAGGGCTTGAGCAACATTAAGCTTTCCCTCTTTCCTGCCCTGAAGCTTGGGGCATGAGGATATAACATGACCGGGAACTTTGCAGTAGCGACAAGAGAGAGACTTTGGGCACTTGTTCGCATAATGGTCCTTCGAACCACAATTATAGCATTCCCCATGACCAAAGGAAGAAGTCTTTGCCACGGAGGTTGCTTGCTTACCTTTCTTAATGGGATAAGGGCCTTTGAATTTGTTTGGCCTCTTCTTGTTGTTGAAGTTTGGTTTGGAACCCACCACTTCAACATCATTCTCCTTATCCGCCTCTTCAAGACGAAGAGCGATATCAACGAGTTGGTCGAAAGAAACTTCTAATTTTAGAAGTAATGGCTTCTTGAGATTTTTGTTTAAGCCATAGACGAATCTCTGGTTCTTCTTTAAAGGGGTGTTGATGTATTCAACCCCATATTTGGAAAGCGACTCGAAGGAGACGACGTAATCAGTCACGGAGGACTCACCTTGAACAAGGTCTATAAATCGTCGAGCCAATGTCACTTTCTCTGCTTCCGGTACAAATTTCAACTCGAAGCGTTCCCGAAATTGCTCCCAGGTGAGATCCGCTTCATTAATCTCAAAAATAAGAAGCTCGTACCAGTCCAATGCTCTTTCTAGGAGCATACTAGAGGCCACCTGAACTCGGTGAAGGTCAATAAGATTCATGCGAGAAAAGATTCGATCGCATGACCTTAGCCAAGCTTGTACTTCAATAATAGTTTCGGAACCTTTAAATGGCTCCGCACCCAAATTAGTGTAATCGCTACACAAGCGTGCAAATCCCGACTTTGGGTGAGTAGGTTCCGGGTTAGCTCCAGCTGCTTGAGCATTTGTCACTAAATCAAGAAGCTGTTGAGCAGTCATAAAAACTCCATCTTGGGGTGGAACACTAGATGGTACGGCTCTGGGGCGGCCTGGTCTAGACATTTCTCTTCCTTTTAAAGAAAGAAGAAGAAAAAGGTTATTCACCAAATTCAATATCAAGCAATTCTTGATAGAGAAAACAAGGAATCATAAAAGAAAATAGGATAGGACGGTACGAAGACCCGAATAAAATCCTAAAGCACGACTCCTAAGATGGACTTAGGACGATGATCCTTGTTATAATATTCCATATTGTTTCGAAGTTTGGCTCTGATACCAAGTTGTGACGCCCCACCTCTATACCCACGCTAGTCAAGAACACTACGGTGTAATGCTGTCAACTAGCACGGAGAATAAGGCCGTTGACGAGCGACCATCCATGTAATTGTTTTGCGCGGGCACCGATATGTCAGATAGTATAACATGCATTTTATTTCAAGAGGAAATCCGACATACCAATACAAACACAAAGCTACTACACAGTGGCTATATTAATCTTCGGAAACAAATACAGAAATAAACATAACATAAATCAGTCATAGATAATTCATATCACAAAGGCGGAAGAAGATATGAATATATAATTAACACATGGAAGTGTATATCAGAGTAGTGGTCAAAAAGGTCTATAAATAATACAAAAGAATAGCAACATGTGCTATACAAAAGAATACAACAATGAGTCTATATCTCAAGTGTATACAACAAAAACTACTAATCAAAGTAGTAAGCAAAAGGTCAGAGTAATGGATCCCTGGAGAGAAGTCAAGCAGAAGCACCTGTAACATCTCGGTCTGACCCGAGTATTATTTAATAAGAAAATAATAAACGGATCAGTCTAACTATAAATATCATATGAAACGATATAGAATCAGAGATATGACTAAACACATAATAATCACAATGCCAAGCTGTGATATATATAAGTAATTGACAATCAACGAGAGATTAATCAATATCACCAAATCTACACAAGAATCAAAGAAATGTCATACTCCTCATTTCGTTCACCAAACCACAATAAATGACGTATTATATCAATGCCAATCACAAAAGTCAATGACACACAAATTCACCAATACACAAATATCGATATAGCTTATCGATGGAAATCATGAAAATTGGTGAAACACAAATTCTAGAAATCATCTCAAGAAATCCAGAAATCACAAAAGTCAATGACGCACAAATTCACCAATACACAAATATCGATATAGCTTATCGATGGAAATCACGAAAATTGGTGAAACACAAATTCTAGAAATCATCTCAAGAAATCCAGAAATCACAAAGGGGGGAGGCCTATCACAAACGGGAGCATAAAGCTCGCCAACACGTGTATCACAAACGGAACGCTAATTCCATGATTGCTAACCATCACAAATTGAGCCGAAGCTCCACAAACGACCCGAAGACCATGGGTTGCTACCCCACCAAATTGAGTCGAAACTCCACAAAACGGGGTTTAGTCTCCCTCGCAGACAAAGAGACATCGCACATTGCTAGTCTAAATCCCAAAGATGATCGTCATGATCAACGAGAAGTGTCAATTACACTAAGCTAGTAAATATATGAGTTTAGCTTCATGTCCCATAACCACTTACTTAACTTAAATATTTACGAACAAACTGTAGATCTCCACTATAAAATTGTCACAAGGGATTCAATCGAACAAGTTCAAGAATTAACCGACAAAGTGAACGCAAGCGTTTCATACCACTTGTTTTACTAAGTCGTTTAATTAGATTTCTCATACGAGTGAGGTAAAGGTTTATATATACTAATAGAATGGAAAACGGTTTTATAAACGAATTTGGTATTAAAATAGTATTGAAATCGTTTGAGGAAAGAGTTTTGATATTTACTACTAGTATAGAAAACCTTTATATTTTTAAAGTGACAAAACACAAAGAAGATTGTAGGAACAATCAATCACTAAAATTCACATACGAAGATGTGAATAAAAATCCAACGAAACCGATAAAGAATCCATCAAAATGGATATTCAAAAATCCCTAAAAAGGAGTCATCAAAGTCATAACAAATGATAACAACACATAGTAAACAACACGAATAGATTAAAGTTGGAAATTCAAACAACTAGGCGAAATAGGCAAAAATGCACCAGGTCGGTCGGCCGGCTACAGAGCTCGGTCGACCGAACCCTGTTCTCGAAAGTCCTCGGGAAGCAGGTCGGTCGGCCGAACCTTGTACTCGGTCGACTGAACCCTAAAACAGAAAAGTGCTTATGCACTTGGCAGCAGGTCGGTCGACCGGCTGCAGTGCTCGGTCGACCGGACCTGTTGCCAGTCCCCTCCCAGTCCATCCAATTGAGGTCCAACCTCCACCAAATTGCATTCTCTCGAGCAACGGCACTAAGGGATTATGCCAATCAACTACCCGGCCCTATATGCTCCTCGATGCATCACCAAACACATGTTCAAACATCAAAGTTATGATTTTTAAAGGATTGAACCCAAAACACCAAAAATTGGAATATTCACCAAATCAATCCAAACAAAAAGCAATTGCACACGAATAAGTGTTAGGAATTCATACCTAACAATCGAAGATAAATATAAGCATAGATGTGAGATAAAAATCTCACCTTTTTACAAAATCAAACAAGAAGAAGCTTGAAAGAAAATGGAGAATCAACTTCTCTTCAACACAACCCAAACGAGCTTGAATCTATGCTCAAAACAAGAACATTCCCAAAATTAGGTTTAGGAATTTCTGAAATTGGTAAGAGAATAAGTTGGAGAAGAAGAAGAGAAGCTTACCAATGGGTTCTTCTATTAGTTTGGAGCAAGAGTTGATTTGTAAGAGAAAACTAGGGTTTTGGAGTTTTAATTTCCAATCTCTCCCACCATTATTGCCTTAGAACTGAAAAGAGAAGAAAATGAGGGTGAATGGGGAAGAGTGGCTCAAATTTGAGTATAAGTTAAACATAGGGCTGATCCCAAACCCAAACCCAAAGTGAAAAGTAGCAAAAATCAACTTTCTCCAAACATATCGAAGCTTATACTCAAAAAGGTCGCAAACGGTATTTTAAACTCAATGGGAGTGGTCCCGAGTCCTAATTCGACCGTATGCAAAAAGTAGCTTTTCAGACTAAATTCCGAGTATTCATAAAATATTTAAATAAAATATTTAAATATAAAATTTCCAAATATGCGGGTTGTTACATCCTACTTAGCAATAATATCCAATCACAGAATTCGAAATCATTTGTTCACTTCCTTTTCAAAATTATCAATATTTGCTTTACTTAAGCTCGTACGATGTACATGTATCATCCATACGCAGCATCAAATCCAATCGCTCACTCGATCACACAGTTTCACTTCCGAACTAGTATCGTCCACCTGACGCTCTAGTGCAGACTCAGATCCGGTTTGAATCAATCAAAAATCCATATCCAGGGTTCACCGTTGAAAACCGAGTGAAAAATCTCAACTCGGATCGATATAATTATCTCGGAATTCAGCGCTCGAATTTGGATCAAATCGTTATGCAAATAAAATAATATACGTACATCCTATGTATTATCTCAGTTGATTATTTACTATATCAATTTCTTCTTTTATTCACATTTCTTCTGAATTCTATTCACTTGTTCATAATTTCCCTTTTCACCACTTTTATTAAATCTTCATTCAACATTTACTTAGTATGTCTCCCCAATACCCATTTTACTTAAGAATTTCACCATCATTTCCTAAGTTTAATATAAATATTTTATACAACTTCTTATATTGATTTCCTACTTCACCACTGGAGTTTATATCCATTTTTGTTCAATCCGCATTTTCAATTCCATTTGATTCAACTTACCTACCATTTACTAATTTATTTTAAATCTCAACAGATTTATTTCCAAACTCTTATTATTCTTAGTCCACTTCGATCTAATTTTTTTTCCAATCTCACCTCATTCACATAATTCAAATTAAACATCATTTCAAATTTTCAACTCCAATTCTATTTACTTACAAATTAAATTAATTTGTTCATTCATAAATTTATTTCCAACTTAATAAATTTTATTTCAATGTCCATTTCATTTTGCCTACTTAGACTTTTTCCTCAAAATTCACTTTATTTAACTTAATTCGGTTAAATTCCATTTCAATTCAAATTTAAATTTCTAAAAGTTTTCTAACTTATTTACATTCCAATTTAATTCAAATCTTATAAATCTTCGAACTTATTGATATTCTATAAACATTTTTAAACTAACTCCAGAGTCTTTAAACATTCACTTAAGTATTTCAAAATCATTTTTGAAATCAATTATATCCAAAATCCTTTGGTATACGAAATCATTTCTTTGCATTTCAAAACCAAACCCAACTTTTTCAAACACCAACTCAAAACATTCAGGTAGCAATCCCTCTCTTGGACACTTGAAAATGAACACCGATGATGTCGCGATCATCGTCGGAATTATTTTCCAGCAACCGAAGTGAGTTTAGTGCTTTACTCTTTTAAAAACATTTTCAAATATTTTTAATTCGAAATCTCACCAGATTTCATATCCAATTCAAAAATATTTCCGAATAATATCACCATTATTCCTCAAACCTTTGAAAATTATTTTCAAACCCAAAGGAAATTAATTTTTCCCAAATTTTCGAATTTCAAATCCTTTCAATCTATATTTCAAATATTACTCTAGAATTTTATCTCATTATAAATCACATTTATAATTCACATTTACAAATTCCATTCATTTATATGAATTTATTTCCTTAACTTTTTGGTTATACATTATTTCCTTATTTCAATTTCCATGCAACAATGATAATAGTCTAATATTATCATTTTCTAACAACTAAGCAACCATATATAACTATAATAATCTTCGAAAATTATTTAATTTACCCTATTTAAAACAATATCGTGTCGACTTGTTCTGTACAAGTGTTTAGAGATCCCTATCAATAACGTTAATTACTCATATTGACTAGAATCCGTAAACCACTCAACAAACTAATCAACACCGCATAAAACAATTTTATATTCACTAACAAATATGCGCTCATATCTATTAATACACTCAAACTCATTCTATGGCGCTACTGACCCTATCTCTAATGAGTAATCCCCGCCAGAGATAAGGTTCTCTCTTAACCTTCAGCTCTGATACCAACTATAACAGCCCGCAAATCCGTACCCCTTTGAGTCGAAATATTCTCCATCAGTTCAAAATAGGACAGAACTACGAACCATTAGGGTAAAGAAGAAAGAGGTAGAAGAAGAAGATAGAAAACAACATCAGAGTCTCACAATCGCAATAGAACAAAGTATAATATATAATAACTGATCTTTATACAAAAAGAACTATTACTTTTTTATACATCACATCATTAGAGTACAACACCAAATAATAACACAATATCGGACAGTTATAATAACTTATCCTCACAAAGCCGAATATACAGCATACCATACATAGTGGAATATAAGTCAGATACGTGATATATGTCTCCGTCATCCAGCTCGTCTCCTGAGCTCCATAGCATCCTATCCTGTATCTGTAATACTCGGTCTGACCCGAGCATTATAATAAAATAACACCCGAGTCAGTCTGGAAAACCAGCATGAGAAAACATACTCAATTGGATTATTAAAATTTTCAAAATCCTTTGAAATCAAAGGTATCTCGAAAGACCATGCCACAAATAAACATGCCGGGTTTTTACCTTACGATAACCAAAAGAATTTTTATCAAATCCGTCTAATATGATAATAGTGTCTAAGTACAAATATTTATTCAAATAACCGAAATTGTTACTTTCATTAAATTTCAGTATAATAGGCATACAAACAACTCCGAAGGCACTTATTGGAGATTGGGTTTCCATACAATGGCAGTGCGACGGGGGTACTGCCCATCACAATACCTGGCCCAGATCAGAGTACCAAGACCGAAGCTACACCCTACTGGATAGTCTGAATAAGATCACCCGCGATTGGGATCAGCAACCGCCCACAAAGCCGAGATCAAAGGGACTCTAGACAGAGATGACCTTACCCTAATTGGGTGCTACCCGCATAGCCTTGCTGCACCTCCCCTGTTTTAGCCATTCTCAGTTGATGACACTTGAGGCTATGCGTTACGTTTTTAGGACACATTCACTTAGAATGCTCATCGCCCTCCAATGACGATGGTCTGATGGCATTCATCGATACAAGTTGCCTTGGGTCTGGACAAACCAAATCACCCTCTTCATCATCTTTACGGTATTCATTTGTTACATTCAAACCGGATCGAAGTGGTTTTCGAATAATTAAATCTGATCCTAGTCTCTTCGAAATGATCAATGCATTGGCCAATATTGATAATCGGTTATTTAACTATCAAATCCAACAATCATTCAACCCATTATTTTATTTCCATTGAAAAGCACCAAGTCTTATTAAATTTAGATTTTAATTAAATCACTTTATCCAAAAATATACACTTAAAACATTTCAAATAAAACTACTTAAATTACTTTATTCAAAATAATATTTACGAAATTCTGTAATAAATTTCCCAAGTAAAACTTAGCCAAAAACTATTTTTAAAATAAAACTATTCTACAAAGTATAAATATTTAATAATCATCTTTTAAATCATAATACTAATTTAACCTTTAAAATAATTGCTACTATAATTAACTTAAATAAATATTTACTTTAACAATTTAAAAAAAATAAAAAAAATTCTAAAGAAACATTCTTTTAAAACCACTTTTAAAATTTCTAATTTATATTTAAAAATCTTTCTTTGAAAATACAATTAGCCTTTCAGGAAAATAAACTTTCCACTTCAATATAGCCCATCTAATTATTTATAAATCCTTCTCGATTTATCGCCAGTTTAATTTACATCCCAATCCTGTAAATTTTCCTTTCCATACTTTCAAAAATAAAACTACTCTTTTATTTTTAAAACGATTTACTCATTCCTTTATAAATTCCCACTGTGAATTTAAAATCTCAAATATCCACTAATATTTATTTCACTTTATTTATAAACCCAGTTTATAAATTCTATAGTCTCATTCTCCTTTTAATCACTATTTTCAAAACACTTAACTGATTTTTTCAAATCGGTTCTCTACAATAAATTCCCTTTAAGGTTCCTTTCTTGATTTATCTAAATTTATACCAAAATCCATTAATTCCAGTTCTACTCCTTTATTATGAATTAGAACCTTATTTAAATCTGAAATATCCATTTCATACTCTATTTCAAAATTCTTCTTTCACCTTTCCTAACTCGTTTAAAACTTACACTTTAAAAACAAATCATTTATACTTAAAATCAATATTGCTTAAGTCCTTACTTTTAAAATCCTTAAATTCACATTTATTCAAAGCTCTATTCTTTCCTATGTTCCGAAATTCACTAAATAGGATTTTAAAATCAAACTATTTATGTATCTGATTTTTTTTCCTTTTTAAATTTATCCATCTTTACTATAAATTTTCCTCCTTAAATTTTCCCTTTTATTTCCCTTTAAGAATTCAATATTTACATTTTTTAAATGTCACAATATATCCAGCAATATATTAACATCAAATAAATTGATTTTTCCAACATAATTTATCACAGATTGTTCAACGTTTCATATAACTGAATATGAAAATAAATTCAACATTTTTAAGGAATCCAGTTGGATTCCTCCAACCTGTTTTCCTGCATCCACAGATGCTGGTGCAATATAAAAATACCAATCCCACTTCGAGGGGGATATCATAGTATAAGAGGGTCATCCTCTATTATGCGGGGCACATAGCGTCTCATCCGCTATATAATGCGGGAATATCAATCACTCCAATATATATATACACACTATTATATATATAATATGACATCTAGACGATAATAAATTATCAATTAAAGCAATCAACCAATAATTTAAATTTTTTACTATTTAAATTCACCAGTAATCCAATTTTAGTGAGATTAACTCACCTTTGATTTTTGTTTTGCAACCCAATCCACTTTAAATCCTCTTGCTTATGACTCCGTAGCTCCAAACTTCACATGACTGATTCCTTTAAGATTTTGAACCTTGCATGAAATCATTATTTACTTTATAAGCTGTCGGGATTTTAAACTTTTGTATTTATCTATTTTATTTTTCTGTACTGCCCATAAAATTTAATTCAAAATTTTTAAATGTCTTAATTAAGTTAAATTTACCTTAAAAAAACCTCACACATTGATAAAGACCAAAAATCTAAACTTTAACTTTTTTAATCATTTTCAAAACATTTATAAACTCTGTAAAAAATCTTCTGATACTTGAAATAATAATAAAATTAAATTACAATTTAAACTTAAGTAAACATTAAATTTAAATGTTTTAAAATTAAATTACCTAAATACGAATAGGAATATAAAACTACGAGCACCATCGCCGCTCGATGGAACAACCACTGAACCATTTGCCAGCACCTCTCCTGCCGACCATGTCGCAGCCATCCAAACCCCACCGCGAGCAGTGAGCACTAGCCCGACGTAAGAGCTCGAGCACGAGCTCCCATCCTGCATCATCCTCTTATCATAGCCATCGCGAGCCCTTGAACGCGAACACCTCTCCTTCCATCGACTTGCCACGGTAGAACGCGCGTTCCCAACCTCCATGCTTCGATCGATTCGACCCTCCCTTGTAATCGTGCCCTCCTTCGCCACGACCAAACCTTCCAACGTGCACCACATCATGACTTCACCCCATCGCCACCCATCTCCCCGAGCTACGCTAGACTCTCTACGCACCATCAAAATGCATGCGCAAAGATTCCCCCTTCCTTTGATTGAAAAAGAAGTCGCTATTTTTGACTGGAGAGGATTTAAAATGGTAAATGAAGAATTGGAAAGGGGATAACTCGGTCTATGTTGAACGAGATGAGGTGGAGAAAGATTCGAGCTTTTGATTTTTTTCTCAAATTTTACTAAGGGAAGGGAGGAGAGTATTCGGCTTGAACTGGAAGGGGCATTATAGCTAAAATTTGAAAGTTTAAATTCTTCTTAGTTTTCTTGTCTCTATGGTTACATGTTTTATATAGGATAAAAGGGATAAGAAATGTACATGCTTTGAAAAGACAGGAGACATGTTTTTTTTTAAGGCAGAGTAGGCAGTAGGTGGCTAGGGAAAAGAAAGAAGGGAAGTGGATGTGAAGGGAAAAGGTTCTGATGTGAAATAGCTTTGACTGGTCAACCTATATATGTATGTATATGTATATGTATATATATATATATATCTGTGTGTGTGTATATTAAATTTAAGTCATCTCGAAATCGCAATCTCGACCTCCTAAAGAGTCGTGCTGCCAGGCGTTTAAAATGTTATACCCCTATTTCGAACACAATTGAAAAGGTTTCAAGTCCTAACTCGATCGTATGGAGAAGATAGCTTTTTATACCCAGTTATTATATTGAATTTTCGATATAGATTTCAGTGCATTTACATACCGTACGACCACACGATAACTCCAAGAGCTACGAAATTTGAAATTCAATAATAATACTATATTACGGATCTAATGGAACTGGTTTCGTTGAATTCCAAGACTGTGCCACGGAAGGCTATTTTTTAATATCAATTTAAACGATATATTTTCAAAACTGAAAAAAACACTTTTAAATTCAAATTTAAAACTTTTTTTACCTTCAGTATTATCAATATTAATTTTATAAGCCTTTGAAATATTTTTAACGAGCTTGAAACCATAAATTTCATATTTTACCCAATTTCCAATTGTTTTAATTCAATAGTTTATTTACCCAATAAATAGTTATATTTGAAATCCAATTTAAAAATCTACACCTGAATATTTAAAATCAATTAAATATTTCGATTTCAAATATACAAATTTCCTGGTCGTTACAATAGCTAATGTTTACATTATTAAATTCCAACAGACACCTTGTAATACAAGGCTTTCTACAATAGAAAATGGCTGGCATATATTGGATTTTGAATTCTATACAAATGACAAGGTGAAGGGACTACCTTTCCAAACCCAACTCGATACACCTCTAGAGGAATGTACCTACGGAGCAGATACTGCCCACCTAAGCCAACACTAGACCGGCCTACCCCTTGCTGGATAATACCGAATATGTCATCACTCCGGTTGTTACCGACCTAAATCCGTCGCCGCAAGCATACATCAATAATAATCAGATACACAACGTCATAGCATGTAAAGATACATCGAGAAGAGTGATGACATCTCCTACTGGAAGCGACCCATTTAGCATTGCTGCTTCTATCCCTGTTTCAATCATTTTCTAACACATTGATATTTTACGGGAAATATAATTAAAAAGAAATTAAAAGCATATTTGGTACAGTAGTAAAGGAGCATGTTGACTTCCTTAGTGACCAGAGATCAAGTTCCGTTGTCACCCAAAATCTGGAGCGATGTTTTTTTAGCTGGTTCGTTTCTAGCGATTTTCCTACATATTTCAACGTTGTTTCTGACATGTGGTGTCTTCCCATTCGCACCAGTGATGTAATATGGTGAGATGGCAAAATTTTATTGGTTGAGTGATGTGTAGGGGCTAGAATGGATAATAATTAAGTGTAAGAAAGAACCAGATTTAACCTACAATAATCTAATGGATTATATTCACTCAAAAAATCTATATATAAACCATCTAACCTAAACCTAATCTCATATTCAGCTGTTGCCATAATTCTACATTAAAATTTATGTGCATTATTCTTCCTCATTTTCTCTACTAAATAAACAAATCTTTATCAAATTAAATTATCTATATATATTCAAACAATTTGGGGAGCTTAGAAGAATCAAAGGGAGAAAGATTAAAGCAAAGCTTTTTCAAATTTATACAAGCTCAAGTGCTAGGTGAGTGAGAATTATTATGAAATAAAAAATAAAGTAGTTCAATTTCAATTCTATTCTAGCACGTTAATATGAATTAATTTCTTTTATTAATTGAGAATATATGTAAATTGTTGTAACTTCTTCTTCTTTCACTTCTCAAATCTAATTCATGTTTGGTTTAAAATATGGGACATATAAATTGTCTATTCACATTTTATGGCATAAATAAGATTGAAATTTATGTAAATTATTGTATCTTCTTCTACCACTTCTCAATTCGAATTCATGTTTGGGTTGAATTTTGAAACAAACAAATTGTTATTCATATTTCATGGCGTAAATAAGATTGGTTTAATTGAATTGAATTAGAATTGTTATTCAATTTCTAATGGCAGAACAGGTTACTTGAATAAATTCAAAATATGTTACTTAAGTAAAATTGTGGTTTGGATTGATATAATTGCATAATTTTGAATATGGTTTTGGAACAAAAATGGGAAGTCTAATTGGCATAATTGTTTGTTTCCTATGTGGCTTAAAAATGTAAAATGGAATATTGTGTGCAAATGGTTTGTGGCTATTGGATAAAAAAATTTGTACAGATTAGATCTCTAAAAGGAAAACGTAAATTAGGGTGAAAAAAATATAAATTAAAGGACCCTAAAGGCTAGTGTAAATATGTAACAAAATGGTATAAAAATTACAGACAAACCATACGGACTGAATGAACATAAAATTGAAATACCATTTATGTAAGAAAAAGGGAAATCATGAAATAACCAAATCGGATGTGAAAATGGCCTAAAGCAGATTGATGGTAATAAATAGTATGTAAACTATAATGGTAAAATTGATTAACCTGGAAGCGATTCGATAGACAGACCTTGTAAAGATCTAGATAGATGTTTCACGCAGTTAAGACCAAAATATAATTTTGGTTGTACGTACTAGGAGCGGGCAAGTAGGTTCGTAAGGGTGTTTGTTACCTTTCATAGGTTGCTAGTACATAGGATAGATGGCATCCGTGACGTACGCTTCATCAGGCAGATCGACACAGATGGAATAGGATAAGTGTGCTCCGACGTAGGCTTCTTTAGGCAGATCATTAGAGGATTTTGCACAGCCGACCCAACTGCGGGTGCTCTTATGAAGGACCGACATTTTAGATAGGGGCAAGTCCACGTTGGTGACCGAGGAGATAGGGCGATAGGAGTCCAGTTTGGCAGAGTCTGAGCGCAACTTCGGGGTCCTGCGAGGTTGTTTGAGTCAATGCCAGTACGAAGTAAGAGGCATTTAGTCAAGTGCACGGGTGAAGAGCATGACTTTCATACTATAGCATGTGGATAGGAAAGGATAGTAGGTCCGACAAGCCGATTGATGTTTAGTATTACTGCACGGTTGACTTCCCTAGAGTAACCATGGACTTTGGTGTAACGATCCCGTTTTTAAACCAAATTTAATTTAGCAATTAATATTAATTTTGGAATTAATTTTTTAATTAATTTTATTTTTTCCAAAACAAATAAGAGATGTGTTTGATATATATATATATATATATATATATATATATATAGATTGTAATTTGAAATTTTGAATTTGAAATTCAAAAATAAATGTCTTAAAAAATAAATTGAATTTAAAGCCCTATATTTTAAAAATAATATATATGTGTGTGATTTTTATTAGTGTATAATTCAGTTTTAAATCATTTCCTTTAAAATTGTATAAATATAAATAAAAGTAAATGCATTAATTAAAATAGAAAATATAAAACATAAAAACATATATTAATATAGGGAAAAGTATAAAACTAAAACAATATAATATAAAAATACTAAGAACATGCAAAATTACAAATGTAAGTATATTAACATAGAATTTAACAAGTGTAAATCATGTAACATGAATTTGAACAAGTGTCATGATTTTCTTTTATTTTTAAAAATATGAGAAACAAGTTATATATATCACTCTAACCCCTCTCTTCTCATATTCTTTGTCACATTCAAAATCAAACTAAAAGAAAATCAAATATTAATCCTGGTAAATCAAAACTAATAAAATAAATAAAACAATCCTTTCCAATTTTCAAAACTGAAGTATAGATTCAACAAACAACATTAAAGAAGATTCAGCAAGATCAAAGGTTTGAGATCAAAACAAACTTCATCTCAAAACAACAAGTAGTTCAAGATCAAAAATCAAGCAAATTAAAGTTTTCAAAACAAATATACAGGCTTCTCTGTTTTCAAATATAAAGGTGAGTAAACTACTTTTGAACTGATCTATAACTTGATGCGGTGATAAATGTTTGAAGTAACGCTATGAAAAATGTTTGCTTGAATGTAAATATGTTTGTATGTATACAAATATGAATATATACATATGTGCATATCTGAGAACAACATAATTGCCTCTGTTCTTGTTTACAAGTTTCAAAACCTGTTTAAAAACCAAAATCTTTTCTTATGATTCTTTTTAGGCTTTAAGTTATAAACAAAACATGTTTGTATAATCAAGATTTAAGTTTTTAAAATATTTTTAAGTAAAATTTGAAAGTAATCTTGACTGAAAGAAGATATACGGTAAAATCTTAAGTATGTCAAAAATTCGAATACCTTGCTTTCTTGATTCACTTATATAGCCTAATTCGTTTTCGAAAACCATGAATTTTAAAAATAAAATTATGATTTTTATGTTTGGAAATCATGAGCACTTGTGAGTTGAACGAAAAGAGGGTTTCGAGCATTTTCTGATGATCGATGAGGTGAGGGAGGTCGTGGTCATGGCTGGAGGTAGTTTGGAGGTCGGGGATCTCGAGAAAAATGGTGGTTGGATTTATAGACCACCGTGGTGGCCGGACAACGGCAATGTAGGGTTTAAAACCATTTTTTGGTCGATGTCGGAATTTGGGTTGCTGTAGCGTCGTCAATGCACCAAACTTGACTGGACGAGGGGGAATCGATGCGTTGACAATCGACGAAGCTATGGTCGGAGTTGTGAGGTCTCTGGTGACCTGAGGCTGCGTGACGAGGAGGTTTTGGATGGTCCAATTTTGTTCCAGTTGAACCCATGTTGCTCGATATCGAGTTCGTCACCGTTTCAAGGATCTGTGTGGTCGGAATCTTAGGCGAGGTGTTTGGCGACTTGTTGGCGATCGGAACGTTGATCGGAGGTGGTTGGACCAGGCATGCACGTGCACCTATGTCAGTGTGTATCAGAGGGTTGATTTTAGTTGTTGTTGAATTTGGGGAAGAAGAAGTGGTCTCGGGTTTGCTCTCGGGAAAATGGGTTGTTGCCTCGAGTGTGATCGTGGGGTATTAGCGTGGGTTAACATGATGTTACAGGTTTTAAAATTTAAATAAAACAAAGAAAAAATAGGGCGGCTCGGGGAAGAACTCGGGGAAACTTGCATTTGGCTCGAGGGTGAACTCGGGATAGTCTCGAGTATATGTTGAGACAGTTTTAAAATTTTGAAATAAAACAAGTTTTATAAAAGTTTAAATGAATCAAGTTTTAACAAATTTTCGTAAACTTATTCTTTGATATAATATGTGTTTATTTAAGTTTGGGATTAATTAAATTTTTTAAAATAAATTATTTTAAATTAATTAAGTTTAAAATGTTTTAATATATATATACCTTTGTTTTTAAAATTTATTTTAAATAATCTTAATAATGTAATTAAGGAGTTAATTAAGAAGATAAAATGTTTTTAAAGGTTAATTAACTGAAAAGTCTAAGTTAATTTATGTGTTAATGATAATTAATTCCAAGGTTTATTAAATAAAGATTTTTAATGATAATTAAGTAATTAATTAAGATGAATGGTTTATCATTTAATTAATTAAAGTCTTAATGATTAAAAATTAATTAATTAATGAAAGTATTCAAATGATAATTACTTAAAAGGATAATTACTTAATGTCAGCAATTAAAGAATAATTAATTGATTGATTGATGATTAAAGGTTAATTAATTTATGATTAAAGATTAATTAATTAATGGAAATAATTAAGGGATAATTAATTACTTAAAGGATAATTACTTAAGGGATAATTAATTACTTAAAGGATAATTACTTAATGTAAGTAATTAAAGGGATAATTAATTGATTTAAGTAATTAAAGGGATAATTAATTAATGTAATTAATAAAGGGTTAATCAATTAATGTAATTAATTAAGGGTTAATCAATTAATGTAATTAATCAAAGGTTAATTAATTTCTATGACTAATGTAAGTAATTGAGGATAATTACTTAAGATGGTAAGGATAATTAATTAATTTCATTAATTAATTTAATAACAAATGGTTTGTAATTAATTAATGTTAATTAAGCAGGGTTTGGTAATTTTATTTATCAGTAATTAATTTAATTTACTTGGAGATTATTGAATTAGTTAGGAATTGAACAACTAACTGATCTTGCGTATAGATGATTGGATTATTATTGAATGCCTTGGATTGTTTGATATCTCTGATATGTGATGTTCTGTGATGTGAATTGCTTTGGATTGAGCTGTGATAAATAATTATCGGTGATAAATTGCTGTGTGAATGTGAACTTCTGAATTGAATAGAAATTGTTTACTAAAAACAACTTGCCCTTTATGACGACATTTGACTTTCGATGAGACCGGGGGTCGAATTCCAAATGGTTATCCAAAAACCACATCGAATCTTAAAGGTGGATCTTTTGTTTAAAAGATTAAAAAATGGAAATTTGTATCCATAAGTTTTTAAAATAAGTGCTCATTATTCGGATAAGCCGTGGGAGGACGTTAAGTCATAAAACCCATTCCGAATAATGATACGACAAAATGGAATTGCATTTGAAGACGATGGTTAAAGACCGAATATTTTTGAAAATGAAAGGATTGCCTGTTGATTGTCTCTACACCGAGTTGCTCTGGTATAGAGATTTCCCTATGTGATGGGGAGTCCTGTCGGGATTGGGATATCCGGATTTGCAAGGACTTTTTCCTTAATTGGACAAAGTGCCTTCGGATCCATTCAGACCCAAGATAGACTTGTATGGATGTATGTCTGACATTACACTTTGAGATGTAAAGCTGATTTCTGTCAAATACATTCCTATTTGGTGGCGGAGAATTTATTCTCTTAGCTTAACACCCTTCTCTGAGACATACGAGCTCAGAGGTTATGTAGTTGATGGTTATTAGTGATATATTCCTAATTTGGTAATGTGCCATGCTAAGTGCTGACCATTGGTTGATCGAAGAATGGCTTTTGTGAAAAGCGTAGCTCTGTGGGATGAGACTTCATCGAACCTCACACCCCTAAAATGGTCGAAACAGGAAAGGATGCAGCAAGATTATGGGGGTCGCGCCCCTCAGGGTATGTGCATTTCCTTCTGATAAAAAGTGGTATCTGGAATGGAGCCCGAATATTTTACTTATGCTATTTTTGGTTGTTGTGAGGGCTTGGATAATGGTCGGTTACGACCGGGGGATGGCATACTCATGACAGTTAGTTACCTAATTACAGATGTAACCCGGCCTTGTGTTGGTAGAGATCCGGTTAGGTTCTCAGGGTGTCCCTCCAGAGGAGTACCCATTCAGATAAAGGAAGTTCCTTAGCCTTGGCCATTTGTTAGAAATCCAAACACTCAATACGAGCCCTGTACGGTTTTACTTGTAGAACCTGCCATTTTAAAATGGTAGCTATAGTTGGCATACTATAATGGGATGTATGCTGGCTAAGGTTAATATTATACTTTCGAAAATGTTTTCTACACTATGCACTAATAATAATATCAAAAGGATTTTCGCTTATCAAGCATGTTCGACTACTATAAGGAGAAACCTTCCTCATGTGTGCGATTGCATTGAGTGTGTGCCGGGAGACCTTATGGTAGTTTCATTTTCCAAAAGCATGAACGGATTTCTTTTTTGTTTTCTTTTTTTACAAACAACTGTTTTATGTTTTCTCACACCAGTCCCATGACTGACTCGGAGTTTATTGTTCCCTTTCCTAAACTCTGGGTGCCCATAATTTTCCACACGGGCAGCCTCGAGTCAGGATATCAGTAGGTTCAAGGGCTAGCTTGGATAGTAGATATGGATCTGGAAGTCTTTTGAGCTTTTTTTTTTGGAGATTTGGAGGTTTTGGAATGAAGTCGCAGTATGTTGGATTCTTTTGAAGGCCTCTATTGTGTTATCTTTTCCGTTGTTGTGTTGTATTCTGTTGTTGTATCACACATATAGTGCTCTGATGTTGGTGGTCATTTGTTGTAATCAATATTGTATCCATGTTGTGTATCAATGAAATCATTTTATTTCCGCGGTGTTGTTATCATCTAATGTGTTGTAAGCTCCAGCGAACTGGACTCCAACATTTGAATCTCCAGCATTCGAATACAGGTGATGTATTGGATGCCAATTTTCGAACGCTGGATTCCGGGTCGTCACATTTGATATCATAGCTAAAGGTTGAGAAAGAACTTTAGCTTTGGAGTATAACTCATTAGGCGACTCATTAGAGATAGGGTTAGAAATTCCCTAGAATGAGTATATTCCCTAAGATATCTCGTCTGTGGGCCTAAATCAAGTTTTCTTACTATTAACAGATAGTGAGAATGAGTGCAAGAAGAGGATGAGGTAGGGGAAGGGGAAGTACCGCTTTAAATGGTCGAGACCCTGCAACAATAGCAATGGAGGGAGTAGCTCTTCCCACCAACCCCAGCCAAATCTGGTAGAGTTATATCGGAGTTTCTCAAGACTTAGGGGGAACCATTCAAAGGCACAGAGACTATTATAGAAGCTCAAGCTTGGATTCGATCTTGTGAAAGGATTTTTAAAGGATTGAAGTTGGAGGATGATCAAAAGTGGTTGATGGCTTCCTGGCAGCTCCAGGAAGAAGCTTTGGCGTGGTGGGAGACCATTACTTTGGCCAAGTTGGAGGATGAATTTAAATGGGATAGATTCAAGCAAGTATTTGAGCATTCCGCTGGTATTTCCAGGATGTATTAGGAGTTTACCGATTTGAAGCAAGGAAATCTATCTTTCTAAAAATACTTAAACAAGTTTAACGAGTTATCCCGATTTGCACCCGAATTGGTGAATACCCCTCTTAAGAAGAATGAGAGATTTATTAAGGGGATGAACAAGAAAGGAATCTTTTGCTGATTTGGTAGATATGGGATATAGATATGCTACCTTAGATAAACAAGAGATTCCAGAAGAGAAAGGAAGCGAAACTAATCCAAATTGGAAGAAGAGGAAGTTTGGAAGAAAGAAGCCGAAAGGTCAAGAAAAGAAGAATACTCAGGAGAACAAGGCAAAGAATGTTACCTGTTTCAACTGTTTGGAGAAAGGCCATTACTCATGTAGTTGCAAGAAGCCTAAGAAGCAAGGAACGAAGGATCAACCTAGGAAGTTAGGTCAAGAAGCCAGGGAATGCTACTATTGCGATAAACCAGGACACATAGTTAAAGAATGCCCGGCAATGAAGCAGGCTCAAGTAGCAAAGGTGTATGCAATCAAGGATCAACCTTCAACCTCAGGAAATGATAAAGGGAAAGGAGTTTTGGAAGGTAACCTTCTTATTTATAATAAGATTGTTAGTGTTCTATTCGACACTGGAGCCACGCATAGTTTTATTTTCCAACAAACCGAAGAAGAGTTCAAACTTGAACCCGCATTCATAACTGAACCTATTTGTGTAAACAACCCGGTGGGAGGCCCTACGAATCTTTGTTTATGTTGTAGAAAGGTTCCTATCTCATATTCTCATCATCGGTTTCCTATCAGCCTTTTCGTTCTTGACTTTAATGAATTTGAAATTTGTAGGATCGATTTCACCCTAGAGGGGGGGTGAATAGGGTGATAGTGTTAATTATAAAAATTAATCGCGGAAGCTTATAAAATATTTAATTCTGATAACAGAATAGCAGCACAGATATCGCAGAATATAAATAACAGAAAAAACAGAACAACACAGAATTTACCCAGCTTCGGCAAAACCCTGCCTATGTGCTGCCCCCAAGGTTTCTACTAGAAATTAGATAGTCCCTCGCTTACACACGTAAACTCGCTATACCCGCTATTGACTAATCTAACTCTACGCTCAAAACCTTGCCACAACTCAACCACCGAGTTGCAAATTCCCAAACTACGACACGTAGTTTGTCCCCTAGTCACACGACTAGAAAATTAAAACGGTTTAAAACGAAAATACAAGTTAAAAACAATTTAAATATTAGATAACCCTAATTTTAAAATTCAAAGCCCCTTTATAAAATAGAAGTCTCTTTAGAAAATAGGCCGGCCCTCTTTGTTATTCGACCCGTCTCTTTTATTTGCTCCATTCGTAATGGCGGCCGTTCCTCTTGCAAACTTAGGGCTTCATCCCTTCGATCCAATTTAGGGTTTGATGAAGTTGCCGACTTTATGTTTGATCAATCTTGTGGATAATGCGCGAGTAGCTTTGATCTTCTCTTGTTGCTCTCTTCGGCTGCTTCATTGTTCGATCGAGTTCGACTCCTTGCTTCGGTATGTAATTTCCTTTTTGTGCTTTTATGATTCTCGTATTTCAACTTGATACCTAAAATTGCCGATGATGATTGGGATTTATATGCGTTCGATCTCCTTATATTTCGTTCGTCTGATTGTTTCAAAAATTTGCTTTGGCCATTCGATTATGCTTGGATGCTTGGGATTGATCTGACTTTGTCAATTTCGCATTTTTGATTGATTACTTGGTTGACACGGTGTTGATTCATTGCTTGGTCAATACGGTGTAATATACTCGGCTTGAATTTTTGACATTTTTGACTATTTGTCAATACTGCTTCGTGAATTTCTCTGACTTGATAAATTTCGTACAATTTGATTTTTGATAATCAACGTTTTGATACGTGACTTGGTCATTATGTCTTTGATTAATCTTCTTTGACTTCGATATTTTTGTGAATTGGCTTCGACCACTGTCTGCATTCCTGTAGTAGCTTTGTTCAAGTTGTCTTGGGCATTGTTGTATCCATTGCAGTCTTATAATCTTCACTCTAGCCATACTGCATTGTTTCGATGCTATCTGCCCAGGTTATTCATATAAGCATTTGTATGTTGTCACTGTACCACTACAATGTGTTCTCTGCATTCACTGTAGTGCAATCTTGGTTTCGGTGGATTTTTATGCATTTCATCACTTCAGTATTGTATTGTTTGCATTCACTTGTAGTCGGCACCATTTGTAGATGTTCTCTGGTTTGATGTTGATGCTGAAGCTTGTTGGTTCGATTCCAGTATGCTTTTTCACTGTCCTGTACATGTTGTTTCATTATATTTGAACTTGCATCACTGCACTAGTTTTCTTCAATTTTTTTGCCTCACTGTTGCATTTGATCACTGAACTAGTTCTGGGTACATTGCAATATTGGGATGTTTGCATGTCAGTTGTATCACTTGTCCCATATCTTGTGCTCGAGCTCTGTCCATACTTGCCCACTGATTTTGAAGTTGTAACCTAGGTCATTGGTTCAATCTAGTTGATTGTCATATATGCAGCTTGCTTTGACATGCTATACATATGTTTACACAGATGCTTCACTTGTTCATTTTGTTCAGGTGTACTTGTCTTCATTCTGATCATGTTGGCACTGGGTTACTGTCTTGTTTATATTAGACTAGTCGACACTTGATTCTTGAGTTTTGACCATTTGCACCTGTGTTGAATCCAGTTTCACAGCTCGGGTTTGACCTTGTGCTGAAGTTGATATTTTATTTATGTTGCACGTGAGTTGAACCCGGCTTTTTATTTCGGTTTGACCTGTGCTCACCTGTCCCTGTAAATCAATCAAGTGTATATCGGTGTTCACGGCCTTGTGGCATGTACAGTGATACACTGTGCATGTCACACTGTTCGTGTGTGATGAATTCAAATGTAAATGATGACGAACAACCCAAATAACTGAGGCAAATGTTATTTTCAAAATTCATGTTTTATTTTATACTGCAAAAATATTTCTTTTTCAATTTACTGCGTTAGTGTATATTTTTGCAGATTGCTCAGATGCTAGATTCTAACTAGAATAAAGTTGAAGATAAATACGAGTGTGAGTGATATGTAGTGAAGTGCTGATGTAAATGTGAAAAATGTGATGTAATCAAAATTGTATATGTATAGTGAGAGCATGAATTTTTACTATTCAAGATTGTAATAAATATTTGTTTGAATAAAATTTCTGTTTGAATTCAAAATCTGTGTTATTTATTTTATTCAGCAAATATTTATTTAAACTATGAAAAATAAAATAGTATATTAACAAATACATTTAAACGAATGTATATATGTTTATTATCATCAAACAAAAATCATATAACCGCATATTCAACAAAATTTTACTTGGAATGAATTGGTTAACGAAATATGAAGATAAATTAGATTGTACCAATCGAACGATTTCGGTCAAAATCGAACTTGGGAATTTTATTGTGATTTCTTATGAGGATCCAAGTCTGAAGAGGGATAAGCTAACGCATACTCTAAGGTATCCCGACCCGAGTTTGGAATCCACACCTATTGTTCGAGAATTTCCATATGTATTTGAATAAGTTAAGTCATTACCTCCATATAGGGAAAGTGAATTTAGAATCGACTTGGTTCCCAATGCTCCTCCTGTTCTACATGCAAGTCGTAGGATGGCACCAAGGGAAAGAGTAGAGCTAGTTAAGCAAACCCATGATTTACTAGAGAAAGGATTTATACGGCCTAGTCGTTCCAGTTGGGGTTCAGCTGTGGTATCGTAGCCAAGTCTGATGGATCTTTGAGATTATTTGTAGATTATCGTGATCTTAATACGTTAACTCTTAAGAATAAATTTCCTTTGCCCCAATCGATGACCTGCTCGATCAATTTCATGGTGCTTGATTCTTTTTCAAAATGGACCTAGCCCAAGGATTCCATCAGCTGAGAATTGCTGAAGATTGTATTCATTTCACTGCTTTTAGGGATCCCGATACATTCTACGAATAGTTAGTTATGCCCTTCGGACTAACCAATGCCCTTGCATATTTTGTAAACCTGATGACCTGAGTATTTCATGAAGTATTGAATAAGTTCATTCTTGTATTTATTGATGATATTCTAATATATTCCAAAAATGAAGAAGAGCATGTCGAACACTTAAAAATAGTTTTGGGAATATTAAGGAGGAATATTCTTTTTGCCAAGTTTTCTAAATGTCATTTTTGGGTAAAAGAAGTTAGATTTCTAGGGCATATTGTAATATAAGAGGAAATTTCTGTGGACCCTGGTAAGGTTTCCGCTATCCTAGACTGGAAGCAACCCACAACTCCAAAGTTCTGGGATTAGCCGGATACTGTCGAAAGTTTGCCCAGGATTTCTCTAAGTTAGCCAGTCCATTAACTAAGCTGACTATGAAGAATGCCAATTTATTTGGACTCCAAAGTGCGAAGAAGCGTTCCAAGAATTGAAGAAAAGTTGACCGCTACTCCCGTTCTTGCTATTATTAAAGGAAATAAAGGTTTATCTGTTTAAACAGATGCGTGTGGTGAAGGTGTGGGTGTTGTTCTAATGCAAGAGGGTAGAGTGATTGCCTACGCGAGTAGACAATTGCGACCACATGAGAAGAACTACCCGACCCATGATCTTGAGCTTTTGGCAGTTATCTTTGCTTTGAAAATCTAGCATCATTATCTTCTAGGTGAAAATTTTGAATTGTTCACCGAGCATAAATCTTTGAAATACCTCTTTACCCAGAAGGATTTGAATCTAAGACAACAGCGTTGGATGGAATTCCTAGCGTCATACGACCTGGATATTTAGTATACACCTGGTAAAGGTAGCCGATGCTTTGAGTAGAATACATGCTGCTCTTGCTTATCTTGTTGTCACTCCCACTCTTCTTGAGAAGATCAATAGTAAGCAAAAAGAAGACAAGCTTCTTCGAGAAATTTATAGAAGAATACGTCGAGGCGAAGATTCAAGCTTTGAAATTGATAATGGTAGAGTTGTAAGGTTGAAAGGGAGGACTTGTGTTCCAGACATCGCAGATCTCAAACGAGAAGTATTGGATGAATGTCACAAATCCAAGTTTAGGATCCATCCAGGGATTAACAAAATGTATCGAAATATTAAAAGGACTTTCTGGTGGAAAACGATGAAGGGGGATATATCTATTTATGTTAGTCGATGTGCAACTTGTCAATAAATAAATATGATCAAATGAAGATGCTAGGTTTACTCCAACCACTGGAAGTTCCAAAATGGAATTGGGACAAAGTGTCTATGGATTTCATAGATGGTATGCCACGAACTCGGAAGGGTAACGATGCGATTTGGTTCATTGTGGATCGTCTGACCAAGACTGCCCACTTTATCCCAGTTAAATCCACCCGAACGGCAGCGAGTTTGGCAGAGTTATATATGAAGGAGATTGTTTGACTCCATGGAATACCAAGTAGTGTAGTGAGTGATCGTGGTCCGATCTTCACTAGCAGATTTTGAGAGGCATTTCAAGGCGCACTAGGAACCAAGTTGAACTTCAGTACCGCTTACCACCCACAGTCTGATGGGAAAATTGAGAGAATAAATCGAATCTTTGAAGATCTTTTGCGTGCTTGTATTCTTGATTTTGGAGGTTCATAGGAGGACTATTTGCATTTGGTTGAGTTTTCATATAATAATAGTTACCAGGCCAGTATTAGAATGGCTCCTTTCGAAGCATTATATGGTCGTCCTTGTAGATCACCTACGTGTTGGATTGAGTCAGGTGATAGGCTTGTTTTTGGTCCGGATATGATAAGGGAAGCTACTGAGAAGGTTGATTCCATTCGGAAAAAATTAAAAACTGCCCAGAATCGACAGAAAGGTTATGTTGACCTCAGGAGAAGAACTTTAGAGTTCTAGGTTGGAGATTCAGTTTTCTTAAAGGCTTCTCCAATACGTGGAGTTTTGAGATTTGGAAAGACCGGTAAGCTGGCACCACGATATATATAGGTCCTTTTCCTATACTTGAGAGGATTAGTCCTTTGGCTTATCGAGTGTTGCTACCTAATTGGTTAGCTGGCATACATAATGTGTTCCATGTTTCACACCTTTGGAAATATGTGCACAATCCAGATCATATCATTGAGGAAGCCACTCAACAGGATTTGGAAATCACACCTAACTTGGTAGTGAAAAGAGGACCATTGAAGATTATTGATCGAGATGAAAAGCAGTTAAGGAATAAAGTGGTGAAATTGATGAAAGTGCAATGGAGTGGAGATCTGAATGATTGCACTTGGGAAACAGAGGAAAGCATGTAGAAGTCCTATCCCAAGTGTAGAGTAGATATTTCGGCTTGATCTGGTAAGCCATTTCTCTATCTTTTTATGTGTTCATATTTCTTTATTTGTCTCCCTATCTATCAAATTTCGAGGATGAAATTTTCTTAAGGGGGAATCTGTAACGATCCTGTTTTTAAACCAAACTTAACTTAGTAATTAATATTAATTTTGGAATTAATTTATGAATTAATTTGATTTTTCCAAAACAAATAAGAGATGTGTTTGATATATATATAAATAGATTGTAATTTGAACTTTTGAATTTGAAATTAAAAAATAAATATCTTAAAAAAAATTGGATTTAAAACCCTATATTTTAAAAATAATAAGTGATTTTTATTAGTGTGTAATTTAGTTTTAAATCATTTCCTTTAAAATTGTATAAATATAAACAAAAGTAAATGCATTAATTAAAATATAAAATATAAAACATAAAAAAATATTAATATAAGGAAAAGTATAAAACTAAAATAATATAATATAAAAATACTAAGAACGTGCAAAATTACAAATGTAAGTATATTAACATAGAATTTAACAAGTGTAAATCATGTAACATGAATTTGAACAAGTGTCATGACTTTCTTTTATTTTAAAAATATGAGAAACAAATTATATATATCACTCTAACCCCTCTCTTCTCATTTTCTTTGTCACATTCAAAATCAAACTAAAAGAAAATCAAATATTAAACCTGGTAACTCAAAACTAGTAAAACAAATAAAACAATTCTTTCCAATTTTCAAAATTGAAGCATAGATTCAACAAACAACATCAAAGCAGATTCAACAAGATCAAAGATTCAAGATCAAAACATACATCATCTCAAAACAACAAGCAGTTCAAGATCAAATATCAAGAAGATCAAAGTTTTCAAAACAAATATACAGGCTTCTTTGTTTTGAAATATAAAGGTGAGTAAACTACTTTTGATTTGATCTATAACTTGATGTGGTGATTTATGTTTGAAGTAAAGCTGTGAACAATGTTTGCTTGAACTTAAATATGTTTGTATTTATACAAATATGATTATATACATTTGTACATGCCTGGGAACAGGCATAATTGCCTCAGTTCTGGTTTGCAGGTTTCAAACCTGTTTAAAAACCAAAATATTTTCTTCTGATTCTTTTTAGGCTTTAAGTTATAAACAAAACATGTTTGTATAATCAAGATTTAAGTTTTAAAAATATTTTTAAGTAAAATTTGAAAGGAATTTTGACTGCAAGAAGATATACAGTAAAATCTTAAGTATGTTAAAAATTCGAATATCTTGATTTCTTGATTCACTTGTATAGCCTAATTCGTTTTCGAAAACCATGAATTTTAAAAATAAAATCATGATTTTTAAGTTTGGAAATAATGAGCATTTGCGAGTTGAACGAAAAGAGGGTTTCGGGCATTTTCTGGTGATCGACGAGGTGGGGGAGGTCGTGGTCATGGCTGGAGGTAGTTTGGAGGTCGGGGACCTCGAGAAAAATGGTGGTTGGATTTATAGACCACTATGGTGGCTAGACGACGGCGTTGTAGGGTGTAAACCCAGTTTTTGGTCGATGTTGAAATTTGGGTTGCTGCAGCGTCGTCAATGCACCGGACTTGACTGGACGTGGGGGAATCGATGCATGGAAGATCGACAAAGCTATGGTCGGAGTTGCGAGGTCTCTAGTGACCTGAGGCGGCGGGACGAGGAGGTTTTGGACGATCCAGTTTTATTCCAGTTGAACCCATGTTGCTCGATATCGAGTTCGTCATCGTTTCAAGGATCTGGGTGGTCGGAATCTTAGACGAGGTGTCGGTGACTTGCTGGCGATCGGAACGTTGGTCGGAGGTGGTTGGATCAAGCATGCATGTCCACCTGTGTTAGTGTGTATCAGAGGGTTGATTTTGGTTGCTGTTGAGTTTGGCGAAGAAGAAGTGGTCTCAGGTTTGCTCTCGGGAAAATGGTTTGTTGGCTCGAGTGTGATCCCGGGGTATTTGCGTGGGATACCATGATGTTACAGGTTTTAAAATTTAAATCAAACAAAGAAAAAATAGGGTGGCTCGGGGAATAACTCGGGGAAACTTGTATTTGGCTCGGAGGTGAACTCGGGATAGTCTCGAGTATATGTTGAGACAATTTTAAAATTTTGAAATAAAACAAGTTTTATAAAAGTTTAAATGAATCAATTTTTAACAAATTTTCGTAAACTAATTCTTTGATGTAATATGTGTTTTTTTAAAGTTTGAGATTAATTAAAGGTTTTAAACTATATTATTTTAAATTAATTAAGTTTAGAATATTTTAATACATATAACCTTTATTTTTATAGTTTATTTTAAATAAACTTAATAATGTAATTAAGGACTTAATTAAGAAGATAAAATGTTTTTAAAGGTTAATTAACTTGAAAGTCTAAGTTAATTTATGTGTTAATGATAATTAATTTCAACGTTTATTAAATAAAGATTTTTAATGATAATTAAGTAATTAACTAAGATAAATGGTTTATCTTTTAATTAATTAAAGTCTTAATGATTAAAAATTAATTAACTAATGAAAGTAATTAAAGGATATTTACTTAAAGCATAATTACTTAATGTCAGTAATTAAAGAATAATTAATTAATTTATTTATGATTAAAGTTTATTAATTCATGATTAAATATTAATTAATTAATGGAAGTAATTATGAGATAATTAATTACTTAAAGGATAATTACTTAAGGTATAATTAATTACTTAAAGGATAATTACTTAATGTAAGTAATTAAAGGGATAATTAATTGATTTAAGTAATTAAAGGGATAATTAATTAATGTAATTAATAAAGGGTTAATCAATTAATGTAATTAATTAAGGGTTAATCAATTAATGTAATTAATCAAAGGTTAATTAATTAATGTAATTAACTTAAGGTTAATTAATTAATGTAATTAATTAAGGGTTAATTAATTAATGTAATTAATTAAGGGTTAATTAATTAATGTAATTACTTATGGTTAATTAATTTATGTGATTAATGTAAGTAATTGAGGATAATTACTTAAGATGCATAATTAGGGGTAATTAATTAATTTCGTTAATTAATTTAATAACAAATGGTTTATGATTAATTAATGTTAATTAAGCAGGGTTTGGTAATTTTATTTGTAAGTAATTAATTTAATTTACTTGGAGATTAAATTAAATTAATTAGGAATTGAACAACTAATTAATCTTGCGTATAGACGATTGGATTATTATTGAATGCCTTGGATTGTTTGATATCTCTGATATGTGATGTTTTGTGATGTGAATTGCTTTGGATTGATCTGTGATAAATATTTATCTGTGACAAATTGTTGTGTGAATGTGAACTTCTGAACTAAATCGAAATTGTTTACTTAAAACAACTTGGCTTTATGACGGCATTTGAATTTCGATGAGACCGGGGGTCGGATTCCAAATGGTTATCCGAAAACCACATCGAATCTTAAAGGTGGATCTTTTGTTTAAAAGATTAAAAAATGGAAATTTGTATCCATAAGTTTTTAAAATAAACGCTCATTATTCGGATAAGCCAGGGGTGGACATTAAGTCATAAAACCCATTCCGAATAATGATAGATGAAATGGAATTGCATTTGAAGACGGTGGATGAAGACCGTGTATTTTCAAAAACGAAAGGGTTGCCTGTTGATTGTCTCTGCACCGAGTTGCTTCGGTATAGAGATTTCATTATGTGACAGGGAGTCCGGTCGGGATTGGGGACATCCGGATTTGCTAGGACTTTTTTCTTAATTGGACTAAGTCCCTTCGGTTCCATTCAGACCTAGGTTGGACTTGTATGGATGTATTTCTGACATTACACTTTGAGATGTAAAGATGATTTCTATCAAATAGATTTCTATTTGGTGGCGGAGAATTTATTCTCTTAGCTTACACCCTTCTCTGAAACGTACGAGCTTAGAGGTTATGTAGTTGATGGTTATTAGTGATATATTCCCAATTTGGTAATGTGGCATGCTAAGTGCTGATCATTGGTTGATCGAAGCATGGCTTTTGTGAAAAGCGCAGCTTTGTGGGACGAGACTTCATCGAACCTCACACCCTGGAAATGGTCGAAACAGGAAAGGATGCAGCAAGATTATGGGGGTCGCGTCCCTCAGGGTATATGCATTTCCTTCTGGATAAAAAGTGGTATTCTGGTATGGAGCCTAGATATTTTACTTATGTGGTTGTTGGTTGTTGTGGAGCCATGGATAAAGGTCGGTTATGATCGGGGGATGGCATACTCGTGATAGTTAGTTACCTGGTTACAGAGGTAACCCGGTCTTGTGTTGGCAGAGATCTGGTTAGGTTCTCGAGGCGTCCCTCTAGAGGCGTACCCATTCGGATAAAGGAAGTACCTTAGCCTTGGCCATTTGTTGGAAATCCAATCACTCAATACGAGCCCTGTACGGTTTTAGTTGTAGAACCTGCTATTTTAAAATGGTAGCTATAGTAGGCATACTATAATGGTACGTATGCTGGCTAAGATTAATATTATACTTTCAAAAATGTTTTCTACACTATGCACTAATAATAATATCAAAAGGATTTTCGCGTATAAAGCATGTTTGAATACTATAAGGAGAAACCTTCCTTATGTGTGTGATTGCATTGAGTGTGTGCCGGGAGGCCTTATGGTAGTTTCATTTTCCAAAAGCATGAACGGATTTTATTCTGTGTTTTCTTTCTTTTATAAACAACTGTTTTATGTTTGCTCACACCAGTCCCATGACTGACTCGGAGTTTATTGTTCCCTTTCCTAAACTCTGGATGCCCATAATTTTCCACACGAGCAGCCTAGAGTCAGGATATTAATAGGTTCTAGAGCTAGCTTGGATAGTAGTTATGGATCTGGAAGTCTTTTGAGCTTTTTGGTTTGGAGCTTTGGAACTTTTGGAATGAAGTCGTAGTATGTTTGATTCCTTTAAAGACCGCTGTTGTGTTATCTTTTCCGCTGTTGTGTTGTACTCTGTTGTTGTATCACACATATAGTGCTCTGATGTTGGTGGTCATTTTTTGTAATCAATGTTGTATCCATGTTGTGTATCAATGAAATCATTTTGTTTCCGCTATGTTGTTTACATCTAATGTGTTGTAAGCTCCAGCGAACTGGATTCCAATGTTTGAATCTCCAGCATTCGAATACGGGTGATGTATTGGATGCTGATTTTCGAACGCTGCATTCCAGGTCGTCACATTTGGCTTCTTAGGAACTGTATCTACAAAGGATTCATTGCATTATATTATTCACCCTCTGCGATATCCGGGGAAGACCTTGAATTAAATTGTTTTATTCTTTTTGCTTTATTTTATTTCTCATTCACCAGACTTTAGGTCGAACTCATTCCTATTTTTTTTTATTTTCCCCAAATCACAGGAGGGTTGGTCTAGATTGCAGTTCTTTGCAGTTTGGAGGGTCATTGAAGCATTTGTTATCTTCATCTTTTGTTTCTTCTATTCCATGTACTTTGTTTCTATTTTCTGTACTTTACTCTTTATACGAGGACCTATATTGTGAACTTTATTATGTTTTATTTTTTGATGGAGACTACTTGATAATTTTGGTTTCAGAAACAAATTTGGGATAATGTTGTTTTTAATTTAGCTGTTTTACTATTAATTTATAATCAGTGAAATTTTACTTCCGCTATAATATTTTAATCATTTTATGTTGTTGCCTTAGTCTATATACTATGTTATGGATTTTTATTTCACCCGACCACCCATGCTTCTAGTCTTGCCCAATTTTCGAGGTGCATGGTGTCACAGTTGGTATCAGAGCTAAGGTTTTGGTAATCCTAAAAATATTTTAAAAATATAATAGTTTTCGAATAATTTTTAAAGGATATTCCAAATAATTCTTTTAAAAAAATATGTATATATTTTGAAAAGAGAAGAAATTTTAGAAATGGGTCCCTCATATCTCTTCCTCCCTACCTATTGAACTATTTGTGGAGTATCTAATCCCGTCTTTTTAATATCCATAGATAGAAATGTCTGAACCACGAGATTTCCTTGAAGTTCCAAGCCTTAATATGCCTGCTTAGTTTAGATGTTATTTGCAAGCTACTACACTAGCAGAGCCACCAACTAGGGATGCTGCTCCGGTTAAAAGGGCTCCAACCCATCCACCAGGCATTCTCAATTTTCCCAAGTTATGCAAGGACTACATCAGCTTAGGAGGAATGCCATTTCTTGGCACCGAGTCACGTATTGAGGCGATAGCTTGGATCCGTAGTTGTGAGAAGATATTTAGGCTTATGGGATTGGAGCTAGGAGGCAGTTGGCTTCATGGTAGTTGTAGGGAGAGGCTCTTTGTTGGTGGAAGATTATGGTGGCTGAGGCTGATAATTTAACTTGGGCGGATTATCATACTAGATTCGAGAGGAAATTTTTATAGCAGGCTGAAGAAGGAGTGCAGCTAGAGAAATTTATACAGCTCAAGCAAGGGGATATGACATTTAAGGAATATGTTAATCAATTTAATGAGCTTGCCAAATTTGAACTAGACCTGATCAATACTCCTTACAAGAAGGCGCTGAAGTTCACTAAGGGTTTGAGTCATCCATTACAGAGTTTGGCGGTGAGCCACATTTCGATGGGATCCACTTTTGAGGGATTGGAAGAGATGGCTTTACTTGCTTATACTGAGTAGAAAGGAGATGTGGCATAGAAGAGTGATGGGAAGAAGTAGTGGAAAGGAAAGAGGAGAGGAGGAGGAGGAGTAGGGTCAAGTGGAAAAAGGAAAGTTCCAAGGAAGGACTAGAAGTGCAATACTTGTGGGAAACCGTGTCATCTTGCTCAGGATTGTAGAATGGCAGGAGAGCAACCGAGACTGAGGTGTTATCTTTGCGATCAAGTAGGGCATATGAAAAGGACTATCCGTCGAAACCTAAGGACAGTTCATAGACACCTTCGCAGCCTATTCAGGCTTATGCTTTAGAGGCAGCTCCTTCCTCTAGTACTCTTCCAGTTGTGGATAAGGGAAAGAAGGTGATCATCGAAGATGTGTTATCTATCTCTAATTTTCCTTTTCATACCCTATTTGATTCTGGAGCTTTGCACTCTTTTATATCTAGTACTCTAGTGGAGAGTCTTGGTCTTGATGCTTGCATAGTGACCAACCCGGTAGTAGTATCAAATCACGTAGGAGGATCGGCGTATTTTTCCATGTTATGTCAGGATTTGAAATTGTTTATTTTAGTGGTTGAGTTTGACAGTAGTGCCTTTGTACGTGCTTTTCCAGGTTTGGGTTGATTCTTGGTATGGATTGGCTATACATGTATGGTGTTGTTCTTGATTGCGATAAGAGGGTAGTGAGGTTAGGCACTTGTAGTGGACGTACCTTGGAGGTATCTTGTGACCCTAAAGGATCATTCATGTTGAGCTACCTTTATTCTCTTGAATTATCGTCCGATAGTTTGAGTTCGATACCTGTTGTTAGAGACTTTCTAGATGTGTTCGAGGAGGTTACTAGCCTTCCACCTCGAAGAGATATCGACTTCAAGATTTATCTTGCCGATAATGCCAAACCGGTTGCCTTACCGATAAGGCATATGGCCCCTAAGGAACGTTGTGAATTGAGCAAGCAGATTGGAGAGATTTTGCAGAAAGGATTCATTCGTAGGAGCATTTCTGAGTAGGGTGCACTCGTCGTCTTTGCCATTAAGGCAGATGACTCTCTCAGATTTTGCGTGGATTATAGGGAGCTTAATAAGATGACAAAGAAGAATCGTTATCCTCTACCCCGTATAGACAATCTCTTCGACTAATTAGTAGGAGCCAAGATATTTTCATAGATCGATTTGGCCACGGGGTTTCATCAGTCGCATGTGGCAAAGGATAAAATCGAGAAGATTGTGTTTAGGACTCCGAATGGGTTATTTGAGTAGATAGTCATGCCATTTGGGCTAACCAATGCTTGGGCATATTTTGTGGACCTCATGAGTCAGTATTTCACGAATCGTTGAACAAGTTTGTGGTGGTGATCATAGACGACATTTTGGTTTATTTGCAAAGCAAGGAGGAGCATATTGTTCATTTGGAAGAAGTTCTTAGGACCCTACGAGCATGTAAGTTGAAGGCGAAGTTCTCCAAGTGCCACTTTTGGAGGGATGAAGATCGCTTTTTGGGACACATCATTTCGGAGGATGGACTTGCAGTAGATCCGACAAAAGTGGCAGCAGTACAGGATTGGCAGACCCCTAAGAATGCCACGGACATAAGGAATTTCCTTGGTTTTGTGGGATTCTATAGGAAGTTCATTAAATACTTCGCTAGGATATCAGCTCCACTTACCTGCCTTAACAAGAAGAACTTAGCAGTTGTTTGGAATGCCAAGTGTGAGGACGCCTTTGGTCGATTGAAGGAAGCTTTGACTACCTCACCCATATTGGTATTACTGGATGGAACCAAGCCTTTCTCGGTTTATACAAATGCTTATGTTATGGGGCTAGGGGCAGTATTGATGCAAGACGGTAGGTTAGTGTGCTATGCGAGTAAATAGTTGAAAACGCATGAGAAGAACTACCCGACACATGATCTTGAGTTGGCAGCTGTAACGACCCGTAATTTCGCTACTTCAAAAACGAGAGATTTCGTTTGTTTCAAATTTAAGAAGGTCTAAAACTTAAATAAACAAGTTATATGTAAGATATAATGATAGAGAAATTATTTATTCTTATAGTTGATAATTTAAAAAGTATAAATTTGGATTTTAAAACAAATCAACAAAAGTTAAGTTTTGTTAAAAATAAATAAATGCTTAAATAAATAAGTTTAAATGTTTATTTAAAAAGATAAATCTTATTGAAAACATCTAATAAAGATAATAAAAGTATATTAAAATATTTAAAAGTATGTTAATAATCGTTTAACAAAAATAACCAAATTTTGTCGCACTTTGTCGGTTCTACATACACCGTAAAATTAGAGATTTTGATATTATTTAAATTTGATTTTAAAATATAAAGAGACATGTTTTAATTTATTTAAAGAATTAAAAGGTTCGTTTTTAAATTTGGTTTACATAAATAAACAGTCTAACTAAAACGTCAAAATGTGACCGTAAAACATTTTGTCGAAAAACGACGTTTTGTCGATTAAAAGTTGTCGCAACGTCGTCGCGCCATTATTTTCTTATATAGAAACATATATTCAAATAGTGTAAGTATTAATTAATTCACTAATCAAGTTTACTTTTACTAAACAAGGTTAGAAACATCTAGAAAACAAATAAGAAAAAGTAAGCACAAAAAGACAATAATGTCATTTCAAAGTAAAAAGTAAAACATCAAATCAAAGAAACATAATTATTACTTACTTTACTTAATATCTAAGTGAAAATGACATAAAGTAATAATTTGAAATGTGATGTTAAGTGTTGAAAAAAAATAAGATTACTTTAGAATTAAGTATTGTTATTTTGGTAATTTGGTAAAGGGATATTTTGGTAATTTACCACTTCATTTATCTTTCTATAAATACCAACCACTTTCTCAATTTTTTTCACACTTTTCATTCTTCTTCTTCTTCCTTTTCCAAGCTTTTCTCCACCTCTTTAATGGCTTCTTCTTCTCTTCCAAATGCTTACAAACTTTTTCAAAAACATATCAAATCAACTCCAAACACCATTAAACTTTGCCAAAGACCTTAGAATACCATTTAAACATGGTTTAGCACCTAAGAAGTGAAGAAATGATGGAGGAAGGAGTGGAATAGGACATGGCCTAATCTATGGGGAAGGAGGAGCAAGTGCTGTCGGGATCAAAAGGAAATTCTAGGGAAAAGATTTGGTAAAGATAAAAGGATTTATTGAAGTGTTTGATGATATGAATGTTGGTAGGAAGTGAACAATTTGGTTAAAGGTGAATACTCATATTTACTAATTAATCCATAACTTATTTCAAGTATAATGATTGAAAAGTTTAAATATGTTGAATGATTAAATGCTTGATAACTTGGTTGCAAATTGGTTGATTATGTGGTTGATAACTTGTTTGATAAATGATAAGAGAAATGATTAGTAATTAACCATAGTTAATTAAATAAGAATTAAATCCATACAAATGTGTGTACGAAAGTTATTTAGTCTCTTAATGATTTTAAATGAGTTAAAATAGTTATAAAATGGTTTAAAACAAATTTGAAGTGTTTCGGACAAGTTCCGAAGCGATTCATAGAATTTGTCAAAAATCGAGCTCGTCGCGTAGCAGGAGTTCGTAAATTTCGACCCGTAACTTCAAATTGACGTAGAGAATGATTTATAAGTCGGATTTCTTCGAAATAAAAAATTTTGGTCCACAATGATAATAGTTTTCCAACGAAGAAAGAAAATCAAAATTTTATTAAGTAAATTTTAAAATAGGTCCAAAACAATTTTCTAAAAACATCACGGTTTTGCAGTTCGGAATCCAAAACGGGATTTCTTTATAAATGATATTTTTAAATGATTAAAAATATGAAATAAATTTGATAAATCTATTAAAATGGTTTAAAAGAGATTTGGAATGGAAAATATGAATTTTCAAATATTAAAAAGTTGTTTATATCAGGTAAGCTTATATAGCACTTTCCGTAGCACTTTTATGCTGCGAATTCTATAACCTTTTGAATATGAGTTTAAACTTAACAATTACTTCCTAAATCTTTTGTGAATGACTTTAAAGGAATAATTAAGTAATGTAAAGATGATTTGGAAGTTTAAATAAGAGTTTGAATAAATGGTTAAGAGAAATAGTTTACACCACTTAAACAAAAAGTGAAGAATAGTGAATGTAATAACAAACTGAGTATGCGGAAATGACTAGTACATTTATCCCACCTGTTAGATCTGGGAAGATAAAACAAGGTGTTTAACTAAGGTTAAGGACGGAGCAAACAGTGCCCTGAACTTACCTGGCCTATGTTTTTCTTTTTAGGCGAGGGGTGGAATAGATCGAAAGGAAAGCCCGGATGCTCCAAAAGAACATATTTAAGTTTTTCTAAAATAAAAGAAATAAATTCTTTGTATGTTAAATAACCACTTAACATCTTTTATTCGGTGGTTTTTACAAAAGTACCGAGATCGGAATTGGATGATTTCTATCTGAAAACCCCTTCAAACTAATTTTCGAAAATAAAACATATTGATGAGAAAGATCTTCATGATGTAGGATTACTTGTCATTAGTCCCTAGAGGTGAAACTTGCCATTAGTCCCTGGAGGTGAAATTTACCATGTTTAAGATTGCAGTAGTACTCTATTATAAAAATCTTTGATTTGCAAGAATATGATTTGAAGTTAACAACAAATCTTTGATTAAGATTTAATGAATGATTTGGGAATATTTTCCCTATGTTAAAAGTTATAACTTGGATATAAGAAATCTTTGATTAAGATTTAATGAATGATTTGGGAATATATTTCCTAAGTTAAAAGTTATAACTTGAATATAATAAATCTTTGATTAAGCTTTAATGAATAATTTGGAAAGATTTTCCTAAGTAAAAGAGAAAATGATTAGGATTTAAAAAAGGTTTAAATAAACCAAATGATTTAATAAATGAGGCTTAATGATTCCATATACCCTTGAAAAGAAAATGTAATAACTTGAAAGGAATATATCTAAGAAAGATATTTGTTTTAAATAAAAGATGAAGTAAGTGATTGATGATTGATATCCATATATGAACTTAACATATTTTAAAGTGATGATTGGCTTCGAAGGAACCAGAGTTGGATTTGGGTAATTCCTATTCAAAAACCACTTCGAACCAGTGTATACGTTCGAAAGTGAAGACATGTTGAAGATGATGATTCTTGAAGACCGTGGATCTTCATAGCGTGAAGTCTGCTTGTTGAACATGCTCTGGTTTGCCCCCATTATAGAATTATTGGTCTCCTCGTGATGGAGATTTTTCGGATTGCAAGGGCTTCTCGCCTAGGAATGGCCGAGGAAAGTGCCTTCGGTTTCGTTCAGCCCCAGAACGAACTTGTATGAATGTTTATCTGACATTGTATTCTAAATTACATTTGAGTGGTTTCTATAAATGTATATCAGTTGGTGGCGGAGAAGGCAACCTCTTTTAGCTTAACACCCTTTTCCGAGACATACGAGCTCAGAAAATTATACTTTTCTAGAAATCAGTCATGCGACGTGGAATGACAGTGTGGCATTCAAAGTGGAACCTATTATGATCAAAGCGTGGTTTCGTATGAAAATTGTGGTTTGGAAGAAATTGATCGTAGCTTCGCGAGCCTCACACCTCGGTTATGATGGAAATCTATGTGGTCGGATGTATGCTCGCATTTCGGATAGTAGTATTTGGGTTATTAGATGTTCTGAGCCCCAGGTGCCATATACATCTGGGCCTCATGGCAGGGATGCACGAAGTCGGAGTCCTTGGATGTTATTCGCAGATTGTATCCACTTTTAGCCATTTGTGTTGTAGTATAACGGCATCTGAGTCATGGACGTAAGCCGTGGATACGGATTGATCTTTCCACTAGTTCCCTATCATGTGGAAATCCAATCCCGATACAAGACTAACGATTTTGATTGTATTCCCAAAATCGCTGTAATGACTTGCAAACATTTCAGCTACCCCTTTCTGGTATCATATATTCCATTGGTATATTCCGTTGACCTAGTCTGGATATATTACCTTAGACTTAGTCCAGGTATTGATACCTTATTTGAATAAGTTTATTTGAAAAGTGTTTTCAAAGAGATGTCATTAAAAATAATATCAGGTGTATTTTGGTATAAAAATGTTTTGGTTATCATAAGGTAAAAGCTCGTCCGTGTTTATATGTGGGCGTGGTCTTATGAAATACCATTTTTTCAAGATTTTGATGACGTAATCATTTTAAAAGTTCGAGTATCTCACGCTGGTTTATCAAGCCTGATCCACGTATTTTTAATACTTGGGTCAGATTCGCGTAGTTTCGGGTTGAGTTGAAGATGGTTGGAGTTTCCAGAGGAGAGCTGGAGATCTTCATCATCATATGGACGTATTCTATTATCCGCTGTACTTAGTGTAATTTGTTTAATGTTTGTCATCAATTGTAAGGACGGGTGTTTATAACTGTCCAAGCTGAATTTAGGTTAGACTCTGATATTGTATTTTAAAATTTTCCGCTGTAAAGATTATTAGTGAAATAATATATGTTATTCCATTCGTGTGAGATTCTGTTCTGTCTTTATTTTCTTTCTACCCTTAATGATCCGCTTATTCGTGCAATTTGAGTTGGACATGTGCGGTTTATGATCGATTCAAACGGTATGGAAAAACGGGTCGTTACATTTGGTATCAAGGCTGAAGGTTAAGCGAGAACCTTGGCTTTAGTTGGGTAAAGACTCATCAGAGATAGGGTTAATAATACCCTAGGATGAGTAACTCATTAGAGATAGGGTTAGTAACACCCTAGAATGAGTTTGAGGGTATTATATATGAGTGCGTATTTGTTAGTGACTAATAAAATGTTTTGTGTTGATTTATCTGTTGAGTGATTTATGGATTTTAGTCGATGCGCCTGATCACCTTATCGATGAGGGTTCCTAAACACTTAAATAAGGCGAACTAACACATTAATTTTGAAAAAAAGGGTAAATGAAATAATTTTACCTAGGATTATATTTTGAATATAAAGTATATATTTTGAAAAGTTGTATAGTTAGAAATCAAGATTAATGAAATTTAAATATGAACATCTTGTGATTAGAGTTTCACAGTTTGACTACAAGACGTTTCATAAAGATAATCGCTAAGTAAGAAATCTGATAAGAAAATTAAAATCTTTAATACTTATTCGAAATAATAAATTAAGAAATGATAATGTTAAGTTACTATCATAAACTGATCAATTGTTTGGTTTAAAAGTTTAAGTACAAATACCTTGTGAATTGAGTTCAACGATTTGACTATAAGGTATTCGATAATAAGATTTGTTTAAGGAATGAACATATAAGATGAAAATGTATTTAAATAATAGAAAATGATTTTGTAAAATTTATATATAAAAGGAATGAGAATTTAAATTCAAGTAATTTAAAGAGTTATGGTAGTTTAAATGAAGTTAATTGATATAAGATAAAATGAATTTATAAGATAGGTTTTACAAAGTAATCTCTAAAGGATTTTGAAAATGTTATTATTTCAAATATAAAATGAGGTATTTTATGATAACTAATTTGATAAACTAAAAATGGGCAAGTGATGTGTTCGGATGGTAAGCACTTCTCTTAAGTATTATTCTTCTTGTTAAAAGGATATATAATACTATTGGTAATACCCATTTCCTTAGATTGTTTTGAAGTTACTCGATCTATGTAATTTTTTAAAGTTAAGGAAATAATGTGAATCATTAACTGATAAATTGATTAGTAATATTTATAAGTGTTTAACCAAAGATAAATTGGGATTGCTAATTGATAAGATAAAGCAGGATTTCCGATGATTTTGGACAGTCGAAAATTTCTGAATCATACCTAACTCAATGCTAAGAAATTTGTGAAAACTTTTGGTAAAAGATTGTGAAATATTCTGAGTAAATGAAATTGGATAAGTGTAATTTATAAATGTGATTACAAACGAAAAAAGGAAATTATAACCTAGAAAATGTTTTATTAATGAATTCTAGCATTAATTAAGAATTGGACTTAAGTCTTTAAAAGTGATTGATTTACATAAGTTATAAGATGTAATAAACTTAAGTAATAGATTTATAAAATAGTTCATAAATAATATTAGTGTTAAAGGAAATATACCGAGTTAAAAGGTGTGGGAAGACTCTTTTAAAGATAAATTACTTTTGAGTGAAAAATGGTTTCTTTAGAATATTTTCCTTTAATAAAAATATTTGGAAATAAATAATTAAAGGGATTATACAAAGAAGCACCTTTATAAAGTTTTTGATCTTAAGATAAATTTTTTATGAAAGTTTTTGCGGGTTAATAAGTACACATGTTATATTTAAATCATTTCATCACACAAATTTTGATCTAAGATTCGAGTTCGGAACTATGAGGTGTTTACACCAATCCGAAAAAGGATTTATCACTAGATTCTTGACGACGAACATTAATTAGGATTTATGGTTGGGTACTTGAGTTTTCTATCATAGTTGAGAGCTATGCAAGGAAAGCAAAGGTTTATGAGCAAAGAGCCTGATTAAAGTCCGCACTAGAGAATTGAAGGATGGATACTAGTTCAGAAATAAAGTTGTGTATTCGAATAGGAGATCAAATAAGATATTTCATATGGATGATTTGTGTATATTATATGGATTTAAGTTTACAGATAAACGTTTTGGGCAAACTTTTGTTTTAAGTAATTTCGAGGACGAAATGCTTTTAAGTAGAGGAGAATGTAACGACCCGTAATTTCGCTACTTCGAAAATGAGAGATTTCATTTGTTTCAAACTTAAAAAGGTTTAAACTTAAATAAGCAAGCTATATTTAATAGATAATGATAGAGAAATTATTTATTCTTATAGTTGATAATTTAAAAAGTATAAATTTGGATTTTAAAACAAATCAACAAAAGTTAAGTTTTGTTAAAAATAAATAAATGCTTAAATAAATAAGTTTAAATGTTTATTTAAAAAGATAAATCTTATTGAAAATATCTAATAAAGATAATAAAAGTATATTAAAATATTTAAAAGTATTTTAATAATCGTTCAATAAAAATAACCAAATTTTGTCGCATTTTGTCAGTTTTACATACACCGTAAAATTAGAGATTTTGATATTATTTAAATATGATTTTAAAATATAAAGAGACATGTTTTAATTTATTTAAAGAATTAAAATTTTCATTTTTAAATTTGTTTTACATAAATAAGTAGTTTAACTAAAACGTCAAAATGTGACCGTAAAACATTTTGTCGAAGAAGGACATTTTGTCGATTAAATGTTGTCGCAACGTCGCCGCACCTTTATTTTCTTATATAGAAACATATATTCAAATATTGTAAGTATTAATAAATTCACTAATCAAGTTTATTTTTACTAAACAATGTTAGAAAATTCTAGAAAACAATTAAGAAAAAGTAAGCACAAAAAGACAAAAATGTCATTTCAAAGCAAAAAGTAAAACATCAAATTAAAGAAACATAATTATTACTTACTTTACTTAATATCTAAGTGAAAATGACATAAAGTATTGATTTGAAATGTGATGTTAAGTGTTGAAAAAAATAAGATTACTTTAGAAGTAAGTAAGGTTATTTGGTAATTTGGTAAATGTATATTTTGATAATTTACCACTTCATTTCTTTTTCTATAAATACCAACCACTTTCTCACTTTTTTTCACACTTTTCATTCTTCTTCTTCTTCCTTTTACAAGCTTTTCTCTACCTCTTTAATGGCTTCTTCTTCTCTTCCAAATGCTTACTAACTTTTTTAAAATCATATCAAATCAACTCCAGACACCACCAAACTTTTTCAAAGACCTTAGAATACCATTTAAACATAGTTTAGCACCTAAGAAGTGAAGAAATGATGGAGGAAGGAGTGGAATAGGGCATGGCGAACCTATGGGGAAGGAGGAGCAAGTCGTGAAGCTTCGGAGCAAGAAAAAGAGAAGAAAGTGCCGTCGGGATCAAAAGGTAAGTCTAGCGAAAAGATTTGGTAAAGATAGAAGGATTTAGTGAAGTGTTGGATGATATGAATGTTGGAGGAAGTGAACAATTTGATTAAAGGTGAGTACTCATATTTACTGATTAATCCATAACTTATTTCAAGTATAATGATTGAAAAGTTTAAATATGTTGAATGATTAAATGTTTGATAACTTGGTTGCAAATTGGTTGTTTATGTGATTGATTATGTGGTTGATAACTTATTTGATAAATGATAAGAGAAATGATTAGTAATTAACCATAGCTAATTAAATGAGAATTAAATCCATACAAATGTGTGTATGAAAGTTATTTAGCCTCTTAACGATTTTAAATGAGTTAAAATAGTTTTAAAATGGTTTAAAACAAATTTGAAGTGTTTCGGACAAGTTCCGAAGCAATTCATAGAATCTGTCAAAAATCGAGCTCGTCGCGTAGCGGGAGTTCGTAAATTTCGACCCGTAACTTCAAATTGACGTAGAGAATGATTTATAAGCCGGATTTCTTCGAAATAAAAATTATTTGGTCCAAAATGATAATAGTTTTCCAACGAATAAAGAAATCAAAATTTCATTCAGTAGATTTTAAAATATGTCCAAAACAATTTTCTAAAAACATCGCGGTTTTGCAGCTCGGAATCCAAAACGGGATTTCTTTATAAATGATATTTTTAAATGATTAAAAATATGAAATAAATTTGATAAATCTATTAAATTGGTTTAAAAGAGATTTGGAATGGAAAATATGAATTTTCAAATATTAAAAAGTTGTTTATATCAGGTAAGCTTATATAGCACTTTCCGTAGCACTTTTATGCTACGAATACTATAACCTTTTGAATATGAGTTTAAACTTAACAATTATTTCCTAAATATTTTGTGAATGACTTTAAAGGAATAATTAAGTAATGTAAAGATGATTTGGAATTTTTAATAAGAGTTGGAATAAATGGTTAAGAGAAATAGCTTACACCACTTAAACAAAAAGTGAAGAATAGTGAATGTAATAACAAACTGAGTATGTGGAAACGACTAGCACATTTGTCCCGCCCGTGAGATCTGGAAAGATAAAACTAGGTGTTTAACTAAGGTTTGGGATGGAGCAACCAGTGCCCTGAACTTACCTGGCCTATGTTTTTCTTTTTAGGCAAGGGGTGGAATAGATCGAAAAGAAAGCCCAGATGTTCTAAAAGAACATAATTAAGTTTTTCTAAAATAAAAGAAAAGAAACAAATTCTTTGAATGTTAAATAACCATTTAACATCTTTTACTCGGTGGTTTGTACAAAAGAAGCGAGATCGGAATTGGATGATTTCTATCCGAAACCCCCTTCAAACTAATTTTCGATAATAAAACATATTGATGAGAAAGATCTTCATGATGTAGGATTACTTGCCATTAGTCCCTGGAGGTGAAACTTGTCATTAGTCCCTAGAGGTGAAATTTACCATATTTAAGATGGCAGTAGTACTCTATTATGAAAATCTTCGATTTGTAAGAATATGATTTGAAGTTAATAAGAAATCTTTTTTATTAAGATTTAATAAATGATTTGGGAATATTTTCCCTATGTTAAAAGTTATAACTTGGATATAAGAAATCTTTGGTTAAGATTTAATGAATGATTTGGAAATATTTTCCCTAAGTTAAAAGTTATAACTTGAATATAAGAAATCTTTGATTAAGATTTAATGAATGATTTGGAAAGGTTTTCCTAAGTAAAAGAGAAAATGATTAGGATTTAAGAAAGGTTTAAATAAACCAAATGATTTGATAAATGAGGCTTAATGATTCCATATACTCTTGAAAAACTTGAAAGGAATATATCTAAGAAAGATATTTGTTTTAAATAAAAGATGAAGTAAGTGATTGATGATTGATATCCACTTATGAATTTAACAACTTTTAAAGTGATGATTGGCTTCGAAGGAACCGGAGTCGGATTTGGGTAATTCATATTCAAAAACCACTTCGAACCAATGTATACGTTCGAAAGTGAAGACATGTTGAAGATGATGATTATTGAAGATCGTGGATCTTCATAGCGTGAAGACTACTTGTTGAACATGCTCTGGTTGGCCCCCATTATAGAATTATTGGTCTCCTCGTGATGGAGATTTTTCGGATTACAAGGGCTTCTTGCCTAGCAATGGCCGAGGAAAGTGCCTTCGATTTCATTCAGTTCCAGAATGAACTTGTATGGACGTTTATCTGACATTGTATTCTAAATTACATTTGGGTGGTTTCTATAAATGTATATTAGTTAGTGGCGGAGAAGGCAACCTCTTTTAGCTTAACACCCTTTCCCGAGACATACGAGCTCAGGAAATTATACTTTTTTAGAAATCAGTCGTGTGACGTGGAGTGACAATGTGGCATTTAAAGTGGAACCTGTTATGATCAAAGCGTGGTTTTGTGTGAAAAGCGTGGCTTTGAAGAAATTGATCGTAGCTTCGCGAGCCTCACACCTCGGTTATGATGGAATTCTATGTGGTCGGATGTATGCTCGCATTTAGGATAGTAGTATTTAGGTTATCAGATGTTTTGAGCCCCAGGTACCAGATACATCTAGGCCTCATGGCAGGGATGCGCGAAGTCCGAGTCCTTGGATGTTATTCGCAGATTGTATCCACTTTTAGCCATCTGTGTTGTTGTATAACGGCGTCTGAGTCATGGACGTAAGCCATGGATACAGATTGATCTTTCCACTAGTTCCCTATCATGTGGAAATCTAATCCTTATACAAGATTTATGATTTTGATTGTATTCCCAAAATAGCTGTAATGACTTGCAAACATTTCAGCTACCCCTTTCTAGTATCGTACATTCCATTGGTATATTCCGTTGACCTAGTCCGAATATATTACCTTAGACTTAGTCCAAGTATTGATACCTTATTTGAATAAGTTTATTTGAAAAGTGTTTTCAAAGAGATGTCATTAAAATTAATATCAAGTGTATTTTGGTATAAAAATGTTTTGGTTATCATAAGGTAAAAACCCGTCCATGTTTATATGTGGGCGTGGTCTTATGAGATACACTTTTTTCAAGATTTTGATGACATAGTCATTTTAAAAGTTCGAGTATCTCACGCTAGTTTATCAAGCCTGATCCGGGTATTTTTAATACTTGGGTCAGATCTGAGTAGTTTCAGGTAGAGTTGAAGATGGTTGGAGTTTCCAGAGGAGAACTGGAGATCTTCATCATCGTATGGACGTATTCTATTATCCGCTGTACTTACTGTAATTTGTTTGATGTTTGTCAGCAATTGTAAGGACAGGTGTTTATAACTTTCGGAGATGAATTTAGGTTAGACTCTGATATTGTATTTTAAAATTTTCCGCTGTAATATTTATTATTGAAATAATATATGTTATTCCATTCGTGTGGGATTCTGTTTTCTCTTTATTTTCTTTCTACCCTTAACGATCCGCTTATTCGTGCAATTTGAGTTGGACATGTGCGGTTTATTGTCGATTCAAACAGTACGGGAAAATGGGCCGTTACAGCAGCTATAGGTTTTTCTCTCAAGTCTTGGAGGCACTATCTCTTAGGAGATAGATTTGAGCTTTTCATGGAACATAAGTCTTTGAAGTATCTATTCTTCTAGAATGACTTGAATTTGAGACGACAAAGATGGATGGAGTTTTAAGCCTCTTATGACTTTGAGATTTCCTATACCCTTGGCAAGGGTAATGTAGTGGTTGATGCATTGAGTAGACACAAAGTTGTTTTAAGTCCTCTATTTTTGGAATGGAAGCATTTGGAGTACATTGCTACCTTTGATTTTAGACCTCCATTGGATTTAGCTTCGGGATTGTTAGCAGCCTTCGACGTCCAACCTACTTTGATGGAGCAGATTGGAGCAAGGCAAGGTGAGGACGAAGAGTTAAAGGACACTTTAGATAAGCTTGGTAGAGGAGAGTGATCACCACATCTTAGGCGCTATACCATGGATACTAGGGGATGGCTTAGAAGGGTTGGTAGACTTTATGTTCCCCATAGTAAGGATTTAGTAGATGCAGTGTTGGCCGAGTCACTTCATTCTAGGATCACAGTGCACCCCGGTGGTGATAAGATGTATTGGTATATAAAGAGGATATTCTATTGGCTCGAAATGAAGAATAGGGTGGCTGAGTATGTATCGAAGTGCATCACTTGCCAAAGGGTAAAGGCAGAATAGAAGAAGCCCGGATGACTGTTGCGGCCATTGGATATTCCATTCTGGAAATGGGAGAGCGTCTCTATAGACTTCATGGACGGATTACCAAGGTCACAGAGATGGAATGAACATTTGGGTCATAGTTATTGTGACGAAGAGAGCTCATTTTATACCCATTAAGAGTAATAGTACAACATCTTCTTTGGCAACTCGTTATGTAAGGGAGATAGTTAGGCTTCACGGAGTTCCTGCTAGCATTGTGAGCAAAAGAGATCCATTATTCACCAGCAAGTTTTGAAGGAGTCTTCATCAAGCCTTGGGAATGGAATTGTTGAGCATGGCATATTACCCTCAAACAGATGGACAGACTGAGAGGGTAAAGAGGGTTTTGGAAGATTTGCTCAGATTGTGCAACATTGACTCGGAGGCTCTTGGGAAGACCACCTACCTTTGGTGGAGTTCGCATATAATAATAGTTATCAAGTAAGCATTGGGATGGCACCATTCGAGGCCCTCGATGGTAGACCATGTAGATCACCAGCTTGTTGATGGGATACCACCGATAGGATCTTTCTTGGACTAGACTTGATGAGGGAAACTTCCAAGAAGGTGGATTTAATTCGCAAGAGGTTGAAGACTACATAAGATAGACAAAAGTCATATGCTGATAGAAGACGTTCAGATTTGGAGTTTAAGGTTGGAGATATGGTTTTTGCAAGGTTTCTCCTCTAAGAAACGCTATGAGATTTGGCTCAGTAGGTAAGTTGGCACCGAGATTTGTAGGACCCTTCCTATTACCACACGGATTGGAAAAGTGGCATGCAGAGTTGATCTTTCAGATAAGTTGGCAGGAGTTCACGATGTTTTTTATGCTTCGCATTTGAGGAAGTGTCTACATGATTCCGCAGTAGTAGTAGAACCTGATTAGCTAAGGGAAGTGGAGGTAGAGCGCGAATCACTTGTGCGTCGTACATCCACCCATATATTGGAACACGGCGCCAAGAGATTACGCAACAGGGAAGTTCGTCTAATGAAGGTTCAGTGGGGAGGTGACCCCAAGGAGTGCACATGGGAATATGAGGAGAGAATTCAAACTTCTTACCTTTTCTATTTGAAGGTACACTTCAAATATCCTATCTTTGATCTTTCCTTAGTTAGGATTGTTTCGATAATCCTTAGGTGAAATCTATGTATGGTAGCTTGGTTGTAAACATGTCATTAGGGCATGTTATGTTTGATGGATGAAAATGATTGCAATTGGATGCCAATTTTTGCAAATGGATGCATTACATGCACTAGATAGATATTTATTAGGATAATCGGCCAACCAGGTACACACACCTTCATATGCATGCCTATTATCTATTGCATTTGCACAATGTTGTATATATTTGTGTGTGTGTGTATAAATGGATGTTGAATGTGGATGGTGCATTTGGGTGAATGATTGAAACATACATAGAGAATTATCTTATGCTAGGGTAATTTCATACATTTGGTTGCATGGCATAAGCATACGTGCATTATAGGAGGTCAACTGAATCAGTAGACCGACTACCTTTTCGCATTAGGTAAGTTCATATGCATTTCACTTTGCATATATCATAAATTGCATTAGTTAAAAATAAGAACAATGGTAGAAATGGATGATGGTTGAGTAGATGGATGTAGTATATGGATGTTGGTTGTTAACTACGTTCTTTCGTCTTTCGAAATTTCGGGGACAAAGTCCTTTAAAGGGGGAGAATGTCACACCACAATATTTTATGAGAAATATAATTAAAAAGAAATTTAATACACATTTGATACAGTGGTAAAGGTGCATGTTGACGTCCTTTGTGACCAGGGATCAAGTCCCGTTGTCATCCAAAATCTGGAGCGATGTTTTTTTAGCTGATTTGTTTCTAGCGATTTTCCTACATATTTTAGCGTTGTTTCTGACATGTGGCGACTTCCCATTTGCTCCAGTGATGTAACAGGATGAGATGGCTAAATTTTATTGGTTAAGTGATGTGTATGGGTTAGAATGGATAACCATTAAGTGTATGAAAGAACCAAATTTAATTTAAAATAATCTAATGGATTATATTCACTCAAACAACCTATAAATAAACCATCTAACCTAAACCTAATCTCTTATTCAGCCGTCGCCATAATTCTACAGCTAGTGTGTATTATTCTTCCTCCTTTTCTCTACTAAATAAACAAATCTCTACCAAATTAAATTATCTATATATATTCAAGCAATTTGAGGAGTTTATAAGAATCAAATGGAGAAAGATTAAAGGAAAGCTTTTTCAAATTTATATAAGCTCAAGTGCTAGATGAGTGGGAATTATTATGAAATAGAAAAATAAAGTAGTTCAATTTCAATTCTTTTTTGGTACCTTAATATGAATTAATTTTTGTTATTAATTGAGAATAGATGTAAATTATTGCAACTTCTTCTTCTTCTTTTACTTCTAAAACCTAATTCATGTTTGGTTTAAAATATGGGACATAAATTGTCTATTCACGTTTTACAGCACAAATAAGATTGAAATTTATGTAAATTATTATATCTTCTCCTTTTACCACTTCTCAATTCTAATTCATGTTTGGGTTGAAATTTGGAACAACAAATTGTTATTCACGTTTTATGGCATAAATAAGATTGGTTTAAGTAAATTGAATTATAATTGTTATTCAATTTCTAATGGTAGAATAGGTTAGTTGAATAAATTCAGAATATGTTACTTGAATAAAATTCTGGTTTTAATTTATATAATTACATAATTTTGAATATAGTTTTGGAACAAAAATTGGGAAGTCTATTTGGCATAATGGTTTGTTTCATATGTGGCCTAAAAATGTAAAAGTGGAATTTTATGTAATTAAATGGTTTGTGGTTATTGGATAAAAATTTTGTACAAATTAAATCTGTAAAAGGAGAACGTAAATTAGGGTGGAAAAAAATGTAAATTAAATGGACCCTAATGGCTAGTGTAAATTTGTAACAAAATAGTACGAAAATTACAAACAAACCACACAGACTGAACGAACGTGAAATTGAAATACCATTTATGTAAGAAAAAGTGAAATTGTGAAATAACCAAATCGGATGTAAAAATGGCCTAAAGCATATTAATGGAAATAATCAGTATGTAAACTATAACGGTAAATTAATTAATCTGGAAGCGATTTGGTAGGCAGACTTTGTAAAGGCCTGGATAGGTGTTTCATGTAGTTAAGAAAAAATATAGTTTTGGCTGTACGTATTAGGAGTGGGCAAGTAGGTTCGTAAGGATGTTTGTTATCTTTCATAGGTTGCTAGTACGTAGGTTAGATAGCAGTCACAATAGTAGGCTTCTTCAGGAAGATTGACGCGAACGAAACAGGACAAGTGTGCTCCAACGTTGGCTTCTTTAGGCAGATCGTTGGAGGATTTTGCACAGCCGACCCAGTTGTGGACGCTCTTAAGGAGGACTGACATTTTGGATAGGGGGAAGTCCACATTGGCGACCGAAGAGACAGGGCAATAAGAGTCTAGTTTGGCGTAGTCTGAGCGCAACTTCGGGTCCTGCGAGGTTGTTTAAGTTGGTGCTGGTCAGACGAAAGAGGTATTTAGTTACAGTGCACGGGTGAAGAGCATGCCTTTCACACTATAGCACGTGGATAGGTAAGGACAGCAGGTCCGATAGACCGATTGACGTTTAGTATTACTGCACGGTTGACTTCCCTAGAGTGACCGTGGACTTTGGCTTCTTAGGACGTATATCTAAGAAGGATTCACTGCATTATATTATTCATCCTCTACGATATTCGAAAAAGACCTGGAATTAAACTGTTTTATTCTTTCTGCTTCATTTTATTTCTCATTCACCAGACTTTATGTCTGACCCATTCCTATTTTTCCCATTTTCATCAAATTAAAGGTGGGCAGGTCTAGGTTGCAGTTCTTTGCAGCATGGACGGTCATTAGAACAGTTGTTATCTTCAGCTTTTGTTTCTTTTGTTTCATGTACTTAATTTCTATTTTCCATACTTTACTCTATATATGGGGACCTATATTATGAACTTTTATATGTTTTATGTTTTGGTGGAAACTACTTGGTACTTTTAGTTTTAGAAATAAATTTAGAGTAATGTTGTTTTTAATGAAGCTATTTTGCTATTAATTTATAATTAGTGAAATTTTTATTCTGATGTAATATTTTAATCATTTTATGTTTTTGGTTTAGTTTCTATGCTATGTTATGGATTTTTATTTCATTCGACCACCCGTGCTTCAAGTCATGTCCAATTTTCAAGGTGCCTAGAGATACGAGCTGTCACACATTTTTCGAGGAGTGAGGCCAAAAGAGGAATCGATTACCTTTCACATATCACATCATCTTTGAATGCCACATTGCCATTTCCATTGAATACTGTAATGACCCGGATTATTTTAGCCATCTGATATTGAATAATTAACCAATTTTAATTATTGGCATATACTTTATATAAGTTGAATAAATAAGTTTCTGATATTAAATATCTGAATGTATAAATTGATAAAACTATATTTAATTTTAAATTATAAATTTTTGAATTTGATAGATTTTATAGACATATGTATATAAACTCCACCATTAAAAATTAAGACGGAATATCCATATATGTATATATATATACAGGCTTTATGATGTTTAAAAATATATAAAATTTTATATGTGTATATGTTTATAGAAATATTATATATGTAAATAAATATATATACAGAATGTATAAACTTCATAATGACAAAAATATATATAAGCTTAATTTAAATGTATATGAAAATATGTATAAAATGTAAATACATGTATATGATGCCAAAAAGAGATATAAGTATATATATGTTTATATAAGAATTGCGCATATGTAAATATATATACACACACACACACATAAGGACAAACTTTATGATCAAAATTTCAAAGTATGATCAAATATATAGGTATATATTTTTTTTTGTGTAAATATGATAAGATAAATATGTAATTGTATATGTATATGTATGCATACCTACACACACACACATATATATAAGTGTTTATGATAAAATGGTGTAAATGTATGCATATATGTATACACACTCACACATATAAATGTATATATAAATCATAAGGGGACATCATCATGGCAAAACCTCATTTCAAGTACACATAAATGTAAATGAAGAAAGCAAACATAAAAAGATCAAATCACTATATGGAATCACACCGGCTCAAATCATCAAATCAAGAAAAAAAATCAAATGAAATTGTGAAAAAGCCTGTACATGTGAAGGCTTCTACCTTGCTTGCTCTAACCTTGCCATTCACACACACACACACACACTTATATATATATACACACACACACACACACACACGGTCGTGCTTGCCTTGGTTCATTGTTCACATTTATCAAAAGAAAAAAATATAACAAAGAGCTGCCATTAATCAAGACAGTAAAAGTTTGAAGTAGGGGAGAAGATAAAGAGCGGTATTCATCCATTTCTTTAAAACAGTGAGTAAAACTTTTTGCCACTGGTTAACATTTTATGTATATATAGCTATAATCTTTCTTAAAAACTTGTTTTTGCCAAATATATATGTGTGTTTTGTGAATATATATGGATACATACATATATATATATATATATATATATATATATATATATATATATATATATGACATGGTCAGTTAAGCTTGAAAGCACTGTGCCTTTTTTTTTCTTCCTGTGCCTTCTTTTTTTAAAAAATATTGAGGCATTAACTTCAGAAATTATTACCCTATCATCTAGTCAGTTTCAAAACTTGACACTAAAACAAAAGTTATTAGTATTTGAATGTAGAGCGTTTTAAAATTGATTTCATCGACTTCCATCAAGTATAGAGGGAGAAAACTCCCTGTAACAATGAGTGGGTCAGTATTGTCAAAAATATAACTATCTTAGTTTAATAATTTGATCATATGGTTGTGTTCGCTTTTGAAAAACATGAATTTTAGCAGTGGTTTGGGATTTTTTTGTGTAGTGTGGAGTGATAATTTCATAGATGGTCAGTTTTGGGGGTTTGGTCGATTTGCCGACGACATGATCGATTTTGGGCCTCGATGTTTAATGTGGAGGAGGTGCAGGGGATGGCGCACACGAGAAAAATAGTGTGGTGGTTTCTAAATGTGTGTGTGGGTCGGTCGTGGTCGAACTAGGTTAAAGGTGGATGTTTTTGGTGGTCTCGGTTTTGAGGCAATAGCGAAGAGAAGAAGGTGAGATGGACGCGCGGTCTAAGGGGAAAAGGTGGTGATAGTTGTGTGGAGCTTGGGGCAAAGTTTGGCAAAGGATGGTGGTCTGGGGTGGCTAGATGAGACCTTGATGGGTTTTCGATGTTGTAAGGGTTGAGTTTGAAAGTTTTAAATTTTGAACGGAGGGCACGGCCATGGTTTTAGGTGGACGAACATGGTGAAGGGGTCGGCGGTGATTTGGAGGGATGGTCGGCGGCGAGCTATGACGTTCGAAGCGAGTGTGCACATGCACACGTACGTGCACGGCTTGTCTTCTTGAAAATGGAAGGGACTGGAGAAAGAAAAGAGAAGGGGTTCGGTCTTGTTTATTGGGCCGGGTTTGCATATGTATGGGCAAAGGTTTTGTTTGACCAAATAAACTAACATTTTTTTATATTAATAATCTTTAAATTTAAAACATTTTTTTAGCAATTCATTTGAAACCCATTCAACGTGGAAGTATTTTTGCATTGTGATCATATCTCCTAGTTTAAAAATCTAAATTTATTTTGTTAATTTGCGATAAAATAAAAATTAGGTTACTTATAATAATTTAAGAAAATAAATAATTAAAGTCTTAATTGATTTAATCTTATATTAATTATTAAATGGATTGTTTAATTTAAATTTACTAACAACAAATCATTTTATAATTTCTTTAATTTAATATTAATTTGGATTAAAAATATAAGTAGATTCAGTTTAATTTAAGTTGATTAAATTCTGATTGCGAATTGTTTTAATATGAGTTGTTAATCGTTAAATTTGTTAATGATCTATGCTTTGATTTACTGCTCTTGGATATTTATTTTAATTGTCCTTGTCTGTGCTATTTAGTAGCCAAACCGGTTAAAATGTTAGAATAAACGTTGGCATGTTTATTGAAAGTAATCATATGTTATCTGAAACCATTTCGATCAAATAAACGCTATGAACCTTTATAGTTTTGATTATAGAGTCTAATATGCTAGAATTTAATTAATTTAACAAATTCGGTTATTTTAAGAAGTATTTTAATCTTAGACGTTATTATAATGTCACTAGGTTTTCTATAAAAGTGTTTTTGGTCATCATAAGATAAAAACCTATCGTGTTCATATGCGACGTGGTCTTACGAGTTGCTTTGTTTTTTGAAGTATTTGATAACTTAAGTATTTCAAATTAAATGTGTTTTACTCACGCTGATTTTCAGCCTGACACAGGTGTTACTTTGTTGTAATGCTTGGGTCAAACTGAGTATTACAAATTCAGGTTAGGTTGCTTTGGAGCTTAGGAGACAAGCTGGATGGCAGAGATGTATTACATGTATTTGATTATATTCCGCTGTGTATTGTAAGCTATGTATTCAGTATTTTTGAGGACAAGTTATTATAAATGTCCAGATTTATGTGTTAATAATTTTACTATGATAATTTGTATGTATATTAATAGTTACAGTTATTTGTATAAAATCTATTATTATTGTTGTTGTTTGTTCCGCTGCGATTGTGAGATTCTGTGTTATTTTTGTTTCTTTTCTATCTCTTTTCTTCTTAACCCCAAATGATCTGGTATTTTCAGCACTCGATTGTTCGGCACTCTATGCAATGAACGTATTAATGTAGATTTTCAGGGTCAAAATTCGCCCAGTCGTTACAACTACTAATTGTCTTCCATAAAAATACAACCCTTGAGCTCATATGTCTCAAGAAGGGTGTTAAGCTAAGAGAAGTTGCCTTCTCCGCCACCACTTGATGTACGTTTGTAAAAACCAATTTACATAATCCTAGAAATGTAATATCAGACACTCATCCATACAAGTTGTCCAAGAACAAGACAAACAGAAGGTACTCTCCTACCACATCCTACAGGATTAGAGCGACAGCCCTTTGAATGGATATTTCATAACGAAGAGACTACTGCTACTATATGTATATTGGGATTTTAACCCCAAACGATCAACAAGCAATCCTTTACTTTGAAATTCCTAAATATCAGTACCATTAACAAACCTACACAATCGTCGCATATAGGTTGGTCCGAAGTCGTTTTCAGATGAATCTAATTCCGGTCTCTTCGCACCAACAACGCAAAAAAGTTTCTCAACCTCAAATAGAAATCAAGTCTCATAGATTTATCACGTCTCCAACTTTTAACTTGCTATCCTTGACCAAGAATGAAGCTCGATAGATTGGAGTAATCACTCTGCACTATACGAATCAACATTCTCCACACAAACGATAATCAAGCTTACATAGTTAGTTGCATACTAAGTGTACGACTAATTAGTTTCTATATCAAATCGAGAAACTAAAATGGCCAAATTTAATAATCGATTATTTAACTATCAAAGCAACAAATAAAATCCAGCACATAAGAAGTCATTGGGGCTGATTTATTAATCTTTCATTAATTAAATCGCTTTTCCAAATCATTTACTTCAAATTATCTGTAAAAGATATAATTCCAAAACCATTTCAATATTTGGAAAACATTTCATAAACTTATTTAATAATAAGTGAATTCACAATTTATTTTATTTTCAAACCATTTAAACTCCATTTTATAATATCGCTTTCCAAAACATTCATTTAACGAATTATTCTCTTTAAAAAATGTGAATATAATTCCTTTTATAAAAGTCCATATTTAGCTTATCAGGTTAAATTGGTTTCACATTTATAAAACAGTGTTTATAACAATTTTCATGATTTGATAGTATTTTGGTACAAACAATGAATTCTAACTAGTTAGCTCAAAACTTTTACTTGGCCAAACTCTCTCTTTTCATCTGGTTTCTCTTGAGATAACTTTCGATCTTCTAACTTCTTCGTCTTGCCCACTTAATCATTTGGTACTAATTGAGCATATTAAAGGCTCTTTAATCATCTCTGTGTCTCTGAATGCAACTTTGTATTAGATGTGCTACGGATTAAAACTTCCATACCACATGCTCTCCAAAGCATACTTTCATGAATAGGAAGCATGCTTTGTTCCTTTTCAAAAGCATATTATCCTTTATGCAATAGGCATCCCCAGTCTGGATGGTTATTCATCAATCATGCTTAGTCTACTTAGGGCTTAGCTGTTTATTGAGAAATCTTGTATATTCTTGAAAAAGGATCTGCTCTAGAGCCCACAAAGGTCTAAGCATCCAATATCCCAAGGTAAAAGTGTCATCTAAAACCTAGGAAAATAAATTCGTAGTGATTTAGTTTGGTCTGCTAAATTCAACCAAGTAGGATTATATCCCGTAACACTCTATTCGATACTCGACATAACCTTTACCCCTATAAAAATGAGGATGTAGTAAAATTCTAAACCTTTTCTATTGAATCAGTCTGGGAAACCAAGGTGAGAAAACGCACTCAATTTGAATTAGTAATATTACCAAAATTCTTTTGAAAACAAAAGTATCTCGTAAGACCACGCCACACATAAATACGACGGGCTTTTACCTTACGATAACCAAAATCAAAATCATCTGATATTACGATAGTGTATATAGAAAGTAAACTATAAAATAGATGAAATGCTTACATCTCACTGTTAGCACAGTTGGGCACATCTAAAACCGTATAGGCTCATATTGGATATTGGATTTCATACAATGACAAGGCTACAAGGGTATCGTCTGCCACAGTACACCTCTAGAAAAATGGACCGAGATTGAACCTATCGATCCCTGCCAACAGAAGACCGGCCTACCCCTTACTGGATAGTACCAAATATGATCACCGCTAATGACCCCGAAACGCATACAAATGAAAGTGATGATAGATGTCCACTCAAGATGAGTGATGATCATACCCTAATGGGAGCGATCCATATAGCCTTGCTACATCTACCATGTTTTAGCCATTCCCAGTTGATGAGGCCTAAGGCTACGTATTACCTTAAGAATAGCATTCATTCTTGGAATGCAAACAATGTCTTCCAGGCAACGATGTAATGATAGCATTCATCCATAAAAGTTGTTTTGGGTCTAAACAAACTGATTCTCCTTCAAGATCACCATCACCATTATCTTCGAGATATCACAATTCGTAACGCACAAATCGGATCGAAGTGGTTTTTGGATAATTAAATCCGATCCCGAGCTCTTCGAAACGATTAACGAATTTGGCCAAATTTGATAGTCGGTTATTTAACTATCAATTAACATCCATAAGCAGTCACTAGGCCCCAATTTTTATTCTTGGTATATTAAATCTTTTCAAAACCTTTGTTCCAAATTATCTTCTCGGAGATAAATTTTCAATCTCTTTTAATATTTCAATATCTGCAAAAAATCAAAAAAAAACTTTATTCATAACAGGATATTTCAAACCATATCAATACTTAGAAATAATTTTTTTTCCAATTCCATTTATAGTTCAACACTTTGAAAAATATTTCTATAATAATAATCTCATAGTTAAAGTAATTCAAATACTTCCATTCCAATAATTAGGAAATATTTATAAGTATATCTTCTCAAAATCATTTTATTTCCAATACTTAAGAAATACTCCATTTATTTCATACTTCTCAAAATCCTTTACAATTTGTTCGTAAATTCCTTAACTTGTTGATAACGGATTCTATAAGTTTTCGAAATTCATTAATTAATGTCCTTTAAAATTTTGAAAATCGATTATACTTGTCCATAATTCCAACTACCCATTTATAACTTCTTTTATGAAATCTAATTCATTTTCGAAGTTTCTGTATATAAACACTTTGAAAATTTCCTTAAGTTCCCAGAATTCCATTATAAGATTTTCTCTTATAAATCACATTCATTAATTAAATCCCGGCTTACAAATCTCGAGAGCGTTTATAAATAAACTACAATCACTTATTTTTTTTGAAAGGCAAGCGGGATTGACTGGGCCCCAACCAGTATTTATTGATAAAAGAAAAAAGAAAGAAACTGTGACAAAAACAAGCTTTTGCCACAAAACATACAAAATGCTGGAAAACGTTACAAGCAAGAGAGTACAACCTAAATGTACCACATTGAAGGGAAAAACAGCTACCAGTGCAACAACAAAAAAGCCGGACATGAAACATCAACATGCACAGAGGGAAGCACATGCAGAAACATGAATCAATATTATCCAAAAGCAATGACAAGTCAGTTCCAAAACCCATTACTATGTGGAGAGAATCCATGGCAAGAGAATCGAAATCCTGATTCAATTTTTGACATAATTGTGTACCAGAGTTGGGGAGTAGCAGCAATAACAAGTTTAAAGCACCTAGAATTACGTTCATTCCAAACAGTTCTGAAGTAGATTTTAAGAACAAAGAAAGTAATATCTCTATTTCCATTCCTATTCGTCGTTGTGATCTTCAGATCATTCCATTTGTTGTAGAGTCTCCATCATATCTCGCTATCCCTATTTTATTAAACAATGTGCTTTTCATATTGGATAAGAAGCCACACTCAAAGAATAGGTGATCAACAGATTCAGGAAACATATTAAAGAAGAGGCATTGCTGATCAATGAACATTCCAGCAGACAACAACTTGTCTCTAGTTTGTACAGCTTTGTGAATGACTCGCCAAAACATCAAATTTTCGTTTGCCGTAGAAATAGTTGTCCAACACAACCTAGCCCAATGCGAGATAGGAAAATTTTCAGTGTGAAGAAGAAGATCATAAACTTGACCAATGCTATGTGGTCTTCCCTTTCATAATAAGGCAGATTCAAGTCTGATAGGGACCACATGCTCACGCAAACTCCCCCATAACGCATTGACTTCCTGATTACTGGTAGAGGGAGTGCACAGCTTCCCATTTACAATGTACCTAACTACAAAAGCATTTCTTCCTATTAGTGATTGCATTCGTTCCTGAACACCCAGTTTAGTATCTAACACCAAGCCATCATGCACCAAGGATCCTTCCAAAATTTAACAGTGCAACCAGGGGAAATTGAGTACTTAGCATAAGGAAGAAGAATACTTCTGATGCTAAGAATTTTCCGCCATATCCAACTCGTATTTTGAGATACTTTCATAGTCCAGAAGCTTCCAGTCTTAATTCGATAATTCCAAACCCATTGCATCCAAAGGCTTTTCTTATTATTCAACAAAGCAATCACTTATTTTTAACTAGTTGAAATTGAGTACTTAGCAATCACTTATTTTTAACTCCATATATATATAGTAAGTATTTTTAAAGAATAAAAATTATTTTCCAAACTGCTTTAAGTAATTATTTAAAATATCAAAACACTTTTCAAATAAATAAATGGAAACTGATTTCTAATCCATTTTTAAATAATATAAATCAACTTACCAAGTTTATTAATAATAAATTCAATTATTTGAATAATTAACCTTTTCAAAATATTGTAAATACTAATAACTGTTTTAAACAACACTGTTTAATAATAATTCCTTCTGGAAGCCAAACCTTAGTTCTCGATACCAAAAATCCATTTTTAAAATTTCAATATTACCATCTCCAATAACATCCTTGATTCATACACATTTTTCACGATTTCAATTTCATAACCATTACCCCGTTTTCCATTAAAAAATCCAATATTCCTTTCTAAACCGATTCCCATATTTCATTTTAAATCCACATTGTGGATTTATCTTTCCAAATTGTCAACCGATAATCATTTTCTCTTATTTATAACATTGGTTATGAATTTATAAAGTTCTCCCAGGTTTTTCTCCTTAATTATAAAATATTCTCATTTATAAAATCCTCTTTCCAACTCTATTCTTTTCAATTCTCATTTATTTGCCAAATTCCTTCCAAATATCTATTAAATTTCTTTTTCTATATTTCATTCATTTGTAACCATTCCACTCTATTTATAAGTACCATTCATGGATTCATAAACTCATTCTTGTTTTTCACTATTAATAACAGGTCATTTCACAAAATCCATTTATTATCGATTCCTATTTTAAAACCCATTTAGAAATTATTTCTAATAAAGCCAATTATATTCCAAATCCATTCAAAAACTAGATTTCAACTTCCATTTAAAATTTAAGAAATATCATTAAAATCTGATGTTCCAAATTCCTTGTATAAAATTATTTCAAAAATATTTATTTGAAAATACTTTGCAAAATAGTTAAGTGAATTCCAAATCAAATCTTTTTTTATTCAATTCACATTCATTCCTTACCGAATATTCCAAATCAATATAAATATTTTTATTTCCACAAATTGCCTTTTGAATTTATTTTTAACATTGAAAAATATTCTTTATGGTATTTAAAATACCAAAATAAGGCCAGTGCTACTATAGCATTCAATAAATCAAATCATACAACAATCCATAACAGATTATTCAGTCAGATCGTATATCGCTATATATGAAAAACAATCAATATATTTGAGGAATCCAGTTGGATCCCTCCAACCTGTTTTCCTACAACCATAGATGTTATATAACATAAAAATATAATCCCACTTCGAGGCGGGATATCACAATAATATAGGATCACCCGGCATGGCGCATAGTGTCTTAATTTACAATATAAATTGCGAAGGATTTTGAGAAAAGAGAAATAACGCAATTTTTCTAGGTATTTAATTGTACCAACATGGGTATAAGTATTTGAGTTGTCTCAATTTTTGAAATACTGGAAGGGATTTGAATATATATATATATATATATATATATATATATATATATCTTATAAAGATATTTTTAAAATAAATTTTGGATAATTTATAATAAGGCCTGATGTTTGCTTATGGATGTTTATTGATAGTTAAATAACCGACTATCAATTTTGGCCAAATTCGTTGATCGTTTCGAAGAGACCGGGTTCGAATTTAATTACCCGAAAACCACTTCGATTCAGTTTGAACGTTACGAATGGTGATATCTTGAAGATTATGAGGACGACAACTCGGTTTGTCCAGACCCAGGATAACTTATATGGACGAATGCTATTTGAACATTGTCATTGGAGGACGATGAGCATTCTAAATGAAATTGTTCTTGGAAGGTAATCGTTTGCCTCAAGCCTCATCAACCAGAAATGACTAAAACAGGGGATATGCAGCAAGGATGAGTAGGTCACACCCAATTAGGGTATGTTACCACCTTTCTAGATACCCTCAGATATATTAAAATTATGAATATGGTTGTGCATGGAAAAGTGAGCGCTCGATTTAAGTGTGAGAACACCCGGGGTTATAACATATTCGGTACTATCCGGGTTAGAGGTAGGCCGGTTTGTGTGGCAGGGGATCTCGGCGAGGTCCTCGGTATATTTTTCTGGAGATGTACTGCGACGGACGGTACCCTAGTAGCCCAGTCATTGTATGGAATCCATTCTCCAATAAGTGCCATGCAGTTTTGATTGTGCCCAACTATGCTCAAACGTTAGATGCAAGCATTTCAGCTATTTTTTGTTTACTATCTATAGGCACTATTATAATATCAGATGATTTTGACATAAAATGTTTTGGCTATCATAAGGTAAAATCCCATCGTGTTTATGTGTGATGCGGTCTTACGAGATACCTTTGTTTTTCAAAGGATTTGATAAAAGTTAATAATTCAAATTGAATGTGTTTTCTTATGCTGGTTTTCCAGACTTACTCGAGTATTATTTTATTATAATGCTCGGTTTAGACCGAGTATTACAAATTCAGATTAGGATGTTATGGAGCTCAGAAGACGAGATGGATGACAGAGACGTAGACCACGTATTTGATTATATTTCGCTGTGTGTGTAGACAATATAGTCAGCATGGGTGAAGACAGGTTATAATAAATGTCCATGTGGATTTATTTATTGTTGTACTCTGATGATGATATGTATATTAACAGTTACAGTTTTCCTTTGTATAAAAATCTGTTGTTACATATATTATATTTTGTTCCGCTGCGATTGTGAGATTCTGTAATGTTGTTCTGTTCTTCTTCCATCTTTTCTTATTTACCCCTAGCAATAGGTATTTCCATCACTTGAATATTCGACATGTTATAAAGTGAACATATTTATGTTCATTTTTAGGGGTCGAAAATCCTGGGTCGCTCCAACAACAATGACAATAATGACAATAACTTGCCTGGAGGAGGCAAGGTTAATCCAAATGCGCCCCCATTCATTAGTACACGGGTTAGAGTTGAAGAGAATGTCGAAGGAAGCGAAGAACATGCCGAGAAAGCAAAATTATTGGTGGAAATAATGTGGCTTACCATGACAGTATTAATACAGGCCACGAAGCTTTGGCGAAACGACCCAAAGATGACCGGCGGCCTACTCCTAAGAATAGATTAGTCATGAAGATTTCTATGGAACAGACCTCTACAAAGCCTCCATCTGTTACAATAGCAAAGAAAACTCCTTTTCTTCCCTCGATGGATACATTTGCTAATTTAGGGCTAGTTCCTGTAGAGTTTGGCTCCTTTGATGTTGGAAATATTAGCCTCAAGGGTTTCAACTCTCCTGTTCACTTCGACAAGGACAATATTTCTACCAGTGTGGGAGAAATCACTCCCATGAGCAAATCTCCAACACATGATCCATCGAAGGGACACAATGATATTTACGTACGTGTGCACTGCACGACAACACATTGCGCTTGACTCATGTCCTTACTCTTTGAATCTAACTTATTATTATTTCTTTTACAGGGTCCATGAATAAGAATAAATACATATATAAATCTCTTGAGGAAAATGCATCTCGATAATACAGGCATCGTCTAGATTCGTATCATCAAGGAAGTGGTCGAGATTTTGAGTCCGGCTATCGGTCTAGCTAAGATAGAGGCAGCCGAGATAGGAGTGGCTATAAAAAAAGATTATCTGGCACATCTTATTACCTTCAGGATGTATTAACAATCTAGAATGGTGGCATTCTCGTAGCACTTCATCTCGCAACCCATTAATGTCAAGAACTAACAGTCTTCCATCCTTACGGAGCCAACCTTCTCAATCAAGTCCGTATTGCTTCATGTTTTCAGATCTACTCCTTCTACTATCTTCGTTATGATCTTCGCTAGCCTAGCATCTCGCTTCAGACTAGAACTGATCCTTTCTATTAGAGTAGGTCTGATCGACAAACTTGCCAATATCTCTTGTTCCAGCTCGCATTGAGGCCTAAATCATATCCAAAAATATACTCAACCTGTTTCCATTCCAAAAAAAATTCTACCAAACTAGCATGTTTTTTACTCAATGCATTGACGATCGCATTCCCTTTTCTTGGTGTATAGGAAATGCTAAAATCATAGAAGGCCAAGAACTCTAACCACCGTCACTGAAGAAGGTTGAGATCCTTCTGGGACAAAAGGTACTTCAAGGATTTGTGCTCCATAACAGCTCAAACCTCTCTCCTAGCAGATAATGCCTCCATATCTTCAAAGCAAAAACTATCGCCCTCAATTTCAAATCATGAGTTGAATATTTTCTCTCATGTGGCTTTAGCTGTCGACTAGCATAGGCAATGACTTTTCCCTTTTGCATCAATACCGCACCCAACCCGGTACCATAACCGTCTGTATATACCATTAACTCCTTATTCCCACTTGGAATAGTCAATACCAGTGCACTCATCAACCTCTCTTTCAGACTCACAAACGCATGCTCACACTTCTCATCCCAAACAAAATTCTGATTCTTCTTCGTCAAATTGATCAACAGTGCTGCTATCTTTGAGAAGTCCTTGATAAAATGCCTATAGTATCATGTGAATCTTAAACCGCTGCCACCTTTGTAGGATCCACTATTATAACCTGTCTAGAAATGACGTGACCCAAGAACCTCCCTTCTTTTCTCCAGAAGCGACACTTAGAGAACTTTTCTCTCAACTTGTGCCTACTCAATACCTCTAGCACAACCCTCAAGTGCGTCTTGTTCTCCTCTTTGGTTTTGGAATAGATTATAATATCATCCATGGACACACGCACAAACTTGTTCAACTGGTCTCTGGAAACACGATTCATGAGATCCACAAAGTATGTCGAAGCACTGGCCACAAAGTATGCTAGGGCATTGGTCAACCCGAATGGCATCACCAACCATTCATAAAAACCCCATGGCATATGAAATGCAATAGCAGGAACACTCTCCTTCACTACCCTCAGTTGGTGAAATTTTGCTACCAAATCCATTTGAGAGAACTCCTTCGCACCGTGAAGCTAATCAAAAAATTCATTAATACGTGGAAGTGGATACTTGTTCTTCTTCGTTTCTTTTTTCAGCTCATGATAATCCGCATATAACCTCAAAGAGCTATCTGCTTTAATCATGAATACTACAGGTGTACCCCACTCAGATATACTCCTGATATTTCATTTTAGAAATGACTGGATATACTATTTTATGTTCTAGTATATATGATTTACAAGGGTTGTGAGATTCTACGTTTCTTTCTTCTTGTCTTTTCTTTTCTTTTACCCCAAGGACTTATCTTTCGAACACCTAGATAATCGGCATATGAATATTGTGGATGTATTAAGTGTAATATTTAGGAGTAAGAAAGGCAGATCGTTACAATTGGGGTGAAGTGTTTAACTCAAAGCAGCAGTGAATGGAACCATTGGATGTTAGAGCATGTTTGATGCAACCGTTATCTAAAACTGTCTCACCGAAACCAAGCCATCGATCCTTACTCGATCAAAGGTTCTTAAAAGTTGAACGCATTCATCGTTGGATTTGAAAAACTTAGCTGAAATAAACCACGACCATACAAAAAACTCGAAGCGAGGCTTGGGAAAACTCAAAGCCAACCCCAAACATTTAAAGGAAAGAGAAAATTTGAGTCATACAAAGGAAATTTTCAAGAAAAACTCAGGTCAGTCTTGAGTGTTCAAAGTCCCTCGGATCGAGTCCTTTGCCAGCCATGATGAAGTTCAATAGGGAAGATGGAATGTAAAGCCCGGGCCGAGTGAGGCTATAGGTTGGTAGTTGATGTTGGCATCCGTAAAGTGGTGGCGGCCACCTACCTTGATTCAAAGATGAGGAAAATGACCGTGTCAACAAAAAAGATTCGAGATGAAATTCAATCGAATTAGGGGAAAGTTCTAATGGCTTGGAGGTGGAACTAATGAAGTAGACGCTGGCAGTGGCTGATGATAGGCGGCGGCGAAACTAAGGCTAGCAGCGGAGCTCAATAATCCTTGGGTCATAAATTGAATAGGGGCTAGAAGATAAATTCCCTAACGATGCTGAAGGAGTAAAATAAAAGTGGTATAAGGATAAAAGAAAAGTTAATTAAGCAGAAATATGCATAAAATTCAATTCTGAGTTAAGACTCACGACTCAATACAAAGTTATAAAAAAGGAAAAGAAAGGAAAAATACAGCTAGGCAATGAAAATAGAAATGAAAAACAAACAAAATGGGAAGACGAAATCCTACTCAACCGAATAAATTGAAAGAATTTCAGAACTTTCAAAACCAAATGATGAACCCAAGTGGGATATATCAACTTTTATACCATCCAAAGAATATGAACTCGCAACTATCCAAAGCAACATATTGATCCAGAAAGAGCGCATTGTTTTGTGAAAACAGTTCAAAAGATGAAGAAATCCTGTAAGATCGGATTTTGAAGTCTATAGCTTGTCTTGATCCAAAACATGCCTTTTAATACAATGCATGTTTGGGAGGCAAATATTACCATTTTTGAAACAAGTAACATCTCGACGAATCAATGTCGTTGAATGGTCATGAAATGAACCATGAGTCTAGAATGCTAATCAAGTGCCGAAATTCATATGAAGTCCTAAGAATCAGTGTTGATCATTTCTTGACACGGAGGAGTACTTAGTGATTTTCCAAACAAATCAAGTGGAAAGAAGCAAAAGGTGGAATGTCAACTAAGTGTCATAACTCGGTGCCGACTTGCATAACTCAACATTGAGTTAGTGAAGCACGTGCTCAAGAGATCAAAAAACATAGCAAAGCACGAAGAAACAAAGGGGCTCATAACTTGGTACACAGTTCTCGGTACCAAGTTATCTATGTTAGCTGAGTTTGCCACGATCCATTTTGAAGCTTCAAGCCGGACGTGGAGAACGCGATGAGCAAATCTTGAAGCTTATTTCGATGGTCTTCATCTATTAATAGCAGGAAAAGTGCAAATGAAAGGGATCATTTTTTTTATATATAATTTTCCTTACTATCTAATTTTATCCTGAATTCTATTAAATCCTTACCCGATTTGTAGGCAACCAAATTTTAAGACCGACCTTATAAGAAAAGGAGAAACTTATTAACAAAGTTGGCAATGGACGTAGTCTATTAACTTTGGTTGAACTATCATAAATCTATGTAATTTCTATAGTTATCAAATTGGTTGGATGTTTGTCCACTTTTGATGTAAACATATGCTAAATATTTGCAACAAGTAGATCATATATCAACACAGAAATATAATGTGCATGATTACTTTATTGTAGCAGTTAATCCACATTACCTCATAGTTTTCAAAGTTAACCAAGACTCGTACATATTATTCTAAACAAAAGCAATTTTCAGACAAATCAATTTATTTAAATTCCAGCATAATCTTCAGCGCCATAAGGAACAAACCAGTCTGCAAAGAACCCTTTCTTCCTTTTAGGGTTCAGTCCCATGTCTTTGCAAAGTATATCATTATACCATATATTACTTGTGCCGGCGCATCCATATTTCACCCTTTCTTTAACATTTTCTTCCATTTTTCGTATGCTAGGAAGTCGAAAAGCTCCATCAAGAAAATGTGCCACCCACATCGATCTTAACTCGAACGTGTAAAGATTTGCAAGGCTTCCTGTAAAACCAATCAGTGCTAGCTGTGGAATCCTTGGAAATACACTATCCCTGTCATCCCCAAAATTCAAATTGTCAAACATGATTGTGATGAGTATAAACGCGAGTGCGTGCACAGGTGTGCACAGAACTTTGTTTTTTATAGCAAAAATGATACTTTATCATAAAAGAGCACTTATTTTGATATTTCAAGGGTTTGAACTAAAGACCTCTAAAACTTTGCGTTTTACCACTTATTTATACTCAATTAAAACACTTTCAACATTGTATTTTAATTAATAGTTAAACCAATTGGATAACCATTAAAAAAAACATACCAGCTTGCTTATATGCAGCAAAAAGTGAGATATTCTTGCTTTGGAAGTGTTTGAAGCAAACAATACAATTTGCTTTGATGTAAAATAAACTTTCGATGTTTGAAACGACTCCAGTATAAATGCCATTTCACCACAGAGAAAATGATCATCTTTCTAAGATTATTCTTATCATTATGGATCACATTTTCAAACTAATAGTAGAAACAGACCAATTTAAAATTAATTACAAACATAGAACTGTTTCGACCACCTGGTTGACACAACCTGAGTATTTCTCTTTAAATTTTATTCAGTTTATAACCATGTTGTCTCAAACAGCATTAATGTATTTTCATTTTTATTTTAAGTTTATACCAGTGCTACTTGAAATAGCATGACATATTTTGATCCTTTTCCGTATGGTTAGAAAATGACCTATATTTGTAAATAGTTTCCAAAGTGGTTTGAAACAGAAACAATTTTGACAAATATGGTACTAAATACTTTTGGAAGTAGTTCAAATCGTGTGATTTGTGTTTTTTATTTCTTTTTTCTTCTTTTTTTAAGAAAAATCCGTCTTTAGTTAAAATTTGTATATAAAAGGATGGAAATACCTGTAGAGTGGAGTAGTCGTAGTTGGTGTAGAAGCAACAATCTTCTGAAAATATTGTGACTTAAACAAGTTAACAAGTTTCTTATCACCCAAATATCCAGTGGCATAGATGACAAGATCAGTCTCTATAGGCTCAGTTTCTCCATCCACAATCACACCGTTCTCGCAGTATCGGAAGTTCTGAGATTTTTTAATGATGATAGTCCCATTCCCAACCCGTTCATAGAATTTTTCAGGCAGTTTCGAAAGCGAGCAGGTAGAGAAAGCTTCTGAAAAGCTGCAGTCTGGCACCATTTTGTACTTCTTCATCGGAGTTACAAACCTATAGTAGCTTTCGATGAACTTGGTAATTAGCCATCTCTGCAATCATCATAAGCAATCAGGATAACGTTCAATAGAGCTGAATTGCCCAAAGCAGGAATAACACCAGCCATTAGACACAGATTTGATTAGGGCAAAATTTTCGTATAAACCTTCTCAAAAATCTTATTACAAGGATAGGATTGGGTTGAAGGAAACTAACTACAAACATAGACCTTGTTCCAGAGGTTTAAAGAATTTATGCATGTACATTTCATAAATAGGTAAGTACAAATTTTGAAATAACACAGGAATTTCATAATGCTCCTGCGTTAATTCCTAAATTTCAAACCATAGCTTGTATTTCATAAAACATCAATCCTTTTTTCAGATATGATAAAAAGTGCCAATGGGACTTGATCTCAGGTCTTCTAGATCAACAGTCTGAAACCTTAACACTGAGCTAGAGGCAAATGGAAAACGGAAAAAAAAAACATCAAACTTGAATATGTATATTTTATACGCATGAACAATTTTCAAAATAGCATATGTGCACACCATAAATGTACATATATTATATTTTGAATCTAAAAATGAGGTTATAGAACAAGTCTGTTTGTGAAACAAGTTTTTCAAAGCTTCTAAGTGAAGAATCTGTACATTTGGTAAAGTGCACTTTAACAGAAGGATAAATGTTAATATTAAGTTTGAGAGAAAAAACTTATTTCAAAACTTTAAAACTTCGTTGAAAACTTATTACAAAAAAAAGATCTAAAGTTAAATAAGTTTTTCTCTCAAGTATAATATTAAAAGGGAAATTTTCAATTTAGATCTATTAGAAAAACTTATTTCAAGTTTAGATCAATTTGAAAACTTATTATGAAAATAAACATATTTTTCACTATTCACCATTTTTGTATTTGCTGAAAATGAACAAGCACGATTTATTTAAAAAGAAAAAGAAAAAATCGCTGGTGCATTTTCAAAGTGTGCAAGCATAAATTGTTGTATAGTGAAAATCAGACCTATTTTCATAATAAGTTTTGGATGGAGCCTAATCTTGAAATAAGTTAGTTTTTTTTTTCCATAGGTCTAAAATGAAATTTTGTCCTATTAAAATTGATCTTAACAGAATTGACTAGATAAATACCAATGGGAAGAGAATAGTGGCAAGGAACCAGAACAGAAACCCTTCTTCGGGTTTATGGAACAACAGTTCAGAGATTCTATTGTAGTAAAAGAATCTGATAGGAATGCCCCATGGATTGAAGTCTGGGATGATCCATCCTGTGCTTCGACATATCATCGTGCATGGGTAGTCTAGGCCTGCAAATTTAATTAACCATATGAAATGACATGCATTATGTGTTAGTTATAAGGTAGGCAAAGGGTTAGGAGAATCATGCATATATATATAATACCATTTACATTGGCACATTCGGTAGCAATATCGAGGCCAGACTTCTTGCAGCCGACAACAGTGACATGCTTTCCTTTGACGAGTTGGAGAGCTTTTTCGCTGCCCATGTCGGAGTAGTCGAGAGAGTGGATTACTTGGCCTTTGAAGACTTCAGGGCCTGAGTTTAAGGGGAAGGTGGGGATGTTTGGGTAGCCGCTGAAGCGGCCAATGCATAGGATCAAGAAGTCTGTTTCATGTACCTGCAGTTCATGATATAAGGGTTTAGTAAAGCTTTATCTACTACCTCAAAATTAATCTCAGCTGTACATAATAAAGTATTTTTTTTTTTTTGAATGTCCATCATATGTCAACTAGGTATCCAATATTGGTTCACGGCGCCCTTGAATTATATGGAATGCTATAATGTACTGTTGCTTTGAACCATTGGATATTTGTTGTCAGTTACATGTGGACCATCTGTGTACATGTAGCATCCGCTTTTTTATTTGATATCATATCTGTGCTTGGATAAAACCAAGTGTTTGTGAACTTCTAGACAAAATTTAGTTTAAAGAATTATTATTAGTTGAAGAGAGTGTTAAATATATTTAATACAAACTATAGTATTCTTATTTTTATTTTGATAACAGGAATAGTATTTTATTTAAAGAGAGCACTCACTGCTGTATTTTTATTTTGGAATGTGTCAAAAATTTATCATCTATCTTATTTTTATTTTGAAATGTGTCAAAATTTTATCATAATAAATAAGGTTATTTCTCATATGTTACAGTTTCTAATAATTAAATTTGATTTACAAGATTATGGTTATTTGATTAAATATCATAAATGTAACATAATCGTACAATTATATTATGTAAATTAGTTTCATGTCCATATTTGCCCAACTTTTCCTTGAAATTTCTGTTGCGTTATACGTCCATTTTACAAGTGCTTAGAATTAAACAAGTGCTTAGAAATAAATCGTTCTCCACTCTGATTCTCTTCATCATTTAATCGCCAGTTTTCATCCCTATAATCATCTGTAGAAGCTCTAACAATCATTCTTTCGAAAACTGCACCAAAAATAACCCACCTAAAGGCATGATTGGCTCATGCAAATTAGCTTTTGACGTCGAGCAATCTAAGTTTAAGTTTTATATTTTGTGTTTTTAACATGTGACTCAAATGTCGTGGGAAAGAAGAAGAGTTGTAAAATCTTAGTTATTACAACAAACGAGATAAAAGAGAACAGAGAAAATAGTTTTTGATACCAAACAGCGAAAAATAAAAGTAAATTATTTTCAATTTTATATGTTATAACTAATAACCAATTTTCAAGCTAATCGTTTCTCACTTCTTGAGGTTGGTAATCCCCTTTTCAAATTCACGTTGAAAATTTAAAACACAAAACTCATTTTCAAATCAAACGAAATCTAAGAGACCTTTTGATTTCATTTTAAATTTTATGTTTTGCGTTTTCACTATACATTGAAAAACAGGAGAAAAGCGGAGAAGACTTAAAAATCTAAATCATTACAATGATGGAGGAACGACGGAGGAAATTGATTGTCTTCATGCTTTTGTTATTTCTTGAAATAGCGAAAACAAAATAAATTTGTTTTTTATTTGTATGTTAACTTCAATTTTCAAATTTATTGTCTTCAAAACATATACGTGGCACATACATTTTTATTTGGATAGAAACTTAATACTAATAAAAGAAAACAAACAGACCTAAGCTTTTTCGGTCATCCATTTTGAATGGCCATCACTGACCGGAATGAAATCTAACCATCAAAGATGATGTTACATAAGTTATCATTGCTAATCGACTCTACAATGTGAATCACACATAGGAACTATTAGGTTTGTGGCTTGCATCAATGGAGTTGGATGCATGGATTGAGCGGAAATAGTCAATGGATTTTACTAACAATTTTCATAATATAAAATTTATGCAAAAAATATTTTTCGTGAAAATTTTAGTGCCATTATATTCCAACACCGTATCTTTTGCATCACAGGCCAATTTCTGTATATTTGAGTTGAACATTAAACACGCACAACAAATATCGACAATACAAGTATTTCTACATTGTAAATAATTGTTTTGCACTTATATTGTGTTTCAATTAATTTTTCATATATGATGCTGCTTCTTAAGCCAAAAATGATTTTTAAACCTAAACTTAATAGTTAAAAATCTTACTCAAATTTGAATCTTGGGCATAGTAATTGTTTATGGTGTTTTATGCAATAGATTCTATTTAATAATGATAATGATTTGGTGGGAAAATCAATATTTAAGTGCGTAATGTATCATATAGGACTTGAAAAGATTCTTGATTCATTTATGGTGCAGAACTTCGGTCCTAAAACAGTCTATCTATAAAATCAGTCCTGGCCAAATTTGTACCGAGATTCTGGTTTAATGAATCCAGGCTACTTTCATGGGAAATTCTGGTACAATGAATCAAGACGCAAAAACGCATCTGGACAACTTCACAGGAATAGAGCAGCAAACACCACCATCTCATTCCAATTTGAATGAATATTAAAATACAAACACATATTTTGTCATTAATGTAAAAATCATACCATAGTGTCATCACCTTTCCCGTGTTGAACACTAACACTAACATATTTTGTTCTAATTTACTAGCTCGTTGTAATTTATCAATTTATCGACGTTTACACACTTTATTTTGAAACTTGACAGGTAAAAATCCTACTCTAAATAAAACTTTGTTAACTATTTCTTTAGAATTATTCTTATTTCTTTGTTTTTGAAGATCCATGGGTTCGTCTTCAACTTGCCATGATCTCCATGAAAAAGTCAATAACAATTCAATTTTTTCTATGCATTTGCAATTTAATTCGTTGAAACACATATGTTCTTTCTCTCTCATCATTATTAGTATTCACCGAAATACATACCTGGATGTCGTCATCGTCCCCACGTTGGACGCTAACGTGCCAAACGCCCTTACCACCCCCAAACGCCTCTCCGTTCCCACCCCACTCCTCCCACCTTTTAATCTCCTCCTCGTCGACGCCCACATACTCAATCCCTACAACCCTACACCCAAAATTTATAAACTCATACAACCCAAATCTATTCGCGTACGAGTCCAGGTACTCCATCACCTGATCGTGCGTCGGAAACATCGTCCCCACCTTGGATTCATCCCAGGGATGGTCGGAGAACTGGTACGAGTCCCTCGGGACCTGCAGGCACGTTATCGAGAACGTCTTCACCCATATCCCTCCTATCGACTCGGTCGCTTCGTACACCGTTGGGATGAAGCCCTTCGCCGACACGTGCTTGCAGGCCAGCAGCCCGCTCAGGCCCGCTCCCACTATGCACACCCTTCTCTTCGAGTTCATGCTCGACTGTACCCGGCAGGAAGGAAAAGATGAAAAAAGATTTGTGGCTTAAAGGGAAGTTTGATACGATTCAATGACTAGGACAAGTGTGATATATAACCACTGGTCATTTTCTTATTGTTTGTCATTTTTATCCTTTTGTGATTATTGACTGTCCCACTTGGCTGTCTGTTTCTTTCGTCGTCTTCTCCTACTGTGCATTTATTGATTGCATGGTTGTTCTTTTTTAATGTGCAACGGATCATATTACATGTTCGTTTTTCACAGGGGCTTTTGAGGTGTGGTGCATTGAACGCTTACGTTTTCAAGTGTTAATAAGCTGCCTAGAATTTAATCTTGCGTATTAATTTATTAATTTTTACAAGGATGGAACGTGATAGGAGAAAGATAATATAATATAAGAAGGTTCACTAATAAGTTTAAGGACAGCACTTCTGAAATTTTAGTTTTAAGGACAATTTATAAAAAAAGATAAATGAAGTTGTCATTTTCAATTTTACATAAAAAATGATAAATAAATTTATCATTTTTCTGTATAACTTTAAATGATAAATGAATTTAACATTTTACGGTAAAAAGTTCTTAAAACTAATTATTCAAAAGTGTTGTACTTGAAACTTATTATCTTGAAATGAGAAGCAGTTTAACCTAGTTTCCACATATAAGAAATAATTGTCTTATTCATCATTATCCTAAAACCATTAGATCCTATATCATTGCATATTCAAATTCAAGTATTAGTTTTGTAATTAGACATTTCCATGTTAATGAAACGTGGAAATGGAAATAGCTATAAAATTAATCTTTATCATTGTGACAATTAATGCACAATCAATGCTATGTTAATACTCCCCCTCAAACTGGAGAGTGGACGCTATAAAGTCCCAACTTGTTATGCAAGCTTTTGTAAAAATATCAGCAACTTGCAAACGAGTTGGCACATATGAAAGATTAATCAATCCTGCCAGTAGCTTTTCACACACAATATGACAATCTATCTAAATATGCTTTATGCGTTCATGAAACGGATTAACTGCAATATGCAGCGTTTCTTGATTAGCTCAAAGTAAAGATGCAATAGATTTTTGTAAAACTTTTAAATCTTTAGAATGCAAAGCAATCTTGTTAGCTCCAAACAATTGTTTGTCATGGCTCTGTATTCAGCTTCTATGAAAGATCTTGATACAATTGGTTTCTTCTTAGATTTTCATGAAATTAGAAAATCCTCAAGAAAAATACAAAACCCTAAAAGCAATGTTCTTGTGAAGTTGCAACCGTCCCTGTCAAAATCCTTGTAACGGTCCCACCGCTATACTTATATTATAAATAATATCGTCTAATAACATGAAAAATACGGCTTGCTAAGAGCGACCGAGTGTTAATTTATTTTTAATCTAACACTAACACGTCATACTTACTGTTTTACTAAGTCTCTGGAATAAGATTTAACGTGTACAAACTTAGTCTAAAGTAATATACACACTAGTTCTCAAAATCAGAACAATATAGCATATAAAACAATAGTCACGGATCACAGCAAAATAATATATCATATACATAAACAAACTGGGAATCTACAAAATATAATACTAGACCCACATAATATACATCCAATACAAGTCACTATCCAAAGTGTAATCTCATATAAAAACGCATAATCATATATGAGATAAACTAAAAAGTCAAATGGTTTATCTCCTTGCTAGCACACCCATCCAAAAGTCTACCTGTCTTGTAACCTGAAAAATCTCGGCCTGACCCGAGTATTATAAAATAAACGGGTCATACTATCTCTAGATATCCAAAAGGGTGAGAAAAAAATATAATTCAAAGGATATGTGACATATAAATAAATACATATGTCATCTATAAACAAGTCACTGGAATAATCTAACTCAGAATCTATATCAAGTCATAGAATATTTCAAATCACTAAACATAAATAAATCAACAAAGCTCAGAATCCATCTCAAGACACAAATTATAAACACAGAATAATCACAAAACCCAAAATTGCTAAATAAATGTAATGTTTCCAAAATCCGAGAAAAACCTAATCCATACCAATCATCATGGTCGTCCATACCAATGCACCGATTGTACTCGTACCGTGGAAATCAAAATCTGGTATCATCCATATCGATCTGATACTATTGATCGTCTATACCATAAAAAAACCAAATACCAACATATCTCAAGGATCGTCCATACCAGTCACAGTTATTGTAAAAACATAACTCAAAGACCAGAGAAGACATAACTCATACCAATCGCAAGGATCGTAAAATTCCAGGAGTATACTTCTTAAGAATCTATCAACTCACACAAATGTCGAACACCAAAAGAGAGTAAACTCTAAAGTGCCAAATACTATCGCATTGGTAATCACGAGAACTTAACCAAAACATCCCATACCGCCTAATTAAATTCAAGTATTTACTAGAAGCTAGTAAATCTCACTCATTACGAATACCACTCGAAAACCTAAACTATACTCTCTTAAAGATCTATCAGCCCATACAAATGCCTAACACCGAAAGAGAGTACGATCCTAAAGTGTTAAATACTTTTCTAAAAGCAGTCGTAAGAATTTAACCAAAGCATCCCATATTACTTGTTGCAATTCAAGTATTCGCTAATGGGTTAGTAAATTCCTATTTTAAAGACCATATATATAAGTCAATTTATTTTATAAAATTACAAATACTAATATCCCAAACCCAGATAGGTATTCAAACATTTGTTTGAAATCAACATAAATTTATATTTTGAAAACCATATTCCAAAATCCATAACCAATTTTACAATTATTACTTAATATATGTGTTTGTGTGTGTGTGTGTGTATGTATATGTATTAACTTATAAAAAGGAATTGTATTAATATGAAAATTTAGTTAGAAATCGATATATTACAATAACTTTCTTTTATAAAATTACTTATTTTAAGCCTATATATATATATATATATATTAAATAATTAAATTTCAAAACTCAATCCAATTTAATCCATCAATTAAAGAATCCAAATCCCAAAAAATTGAGAAGCATTCAAAAGCATCGAGATACTCAAAACAAGGTTTAAACAAAACAGCATGAGGCAAACCAAGTTGGAGGAAAAAGTCGGATAAAATGGAAATTTCGTTCCATTAAAACTTAAAATTTTGCAAAACCCAAAACATGAAAGTTGTATATAAAAGGCTAATATTTAGAACAAGAAAATAATCATCTAATTAGGACTTATGGTTCAAAACTGAAACAATTCTCAGGTTTAAAATTCAAAATCCCCGTTGTTCATTCTCAAGGCAACGACAAAGAAGTGCAATTTAGACTATTTTAACCTCAGAAATTTATAAAACTCAAAACACAAAATTTATGGAATAGATTCTATGCTTTCCGTTACATCAATATTATCAAACTCTGACAATAAATGAAGAAGATACGTTCAAATTACCAACAATGTTTAGCTTAGAAATTGAAAATTTTACAGAAGCAGGATAGCGAGTTTGCAATATGTTTTTGATCGATCTATACTCAGAATTTTTAAAGTGTTCAACATGAAAGTTGACATGCAAGATCTAAGCTTTACAGAACATTAAAAATTATCTAATTTTGATGAATTTTGAAAAAAATATAACAAAATAGTTATTATGATAGACAAATTTAACAATTGTTAAACGGGTTTTTAACCTAGCAGAATCCGAAAGGATTTAGAACATTCAAACTGAGCCAGAACGGCTCAAAAATTGACAGGAAGACCTAAAAGTACATGTCAAAGAAACCCCGGGAGTTTGAACCAAAAATACATCAAGTATTTGGATCGGCACCGATCTGATCCAATTGGATCGGCACCGAACCAAAATATTGTCTTGTGAATTCCCCAATCCACATGCATTATGTTCCTACATCTTTCCTTAACTTATCTACCAAGTTTGATAACGTTTCGAGCACCCAAGTTAAAGAAGTCAAGACTTATTTGATCCAGATTAAAGTTTAATCTAATCTATAGGTGAACCATCGTCGAAACAAGTCAACAAACTATGAAATCACATGGGAAATCTCGCATGCAAGAAGGAAGCCAATGAAGTAGGAGTTGTGCAAAAATTGCACAATATTTTGGATCGGTACCGATCCAAAAAATTAGTTCACAATTACCCTAAATTTTACATGCCTCCTCCTATCGATAACTACAGGCTTCTGGTACTCTGGTTCCGATCCAAGTGCTATCTAAATCCTATAAATATCATCCTATCTTCAACAGAAGAGAGACTGGCTGCTCAAATCACTGGGGAAACTCTGCTACTAAGATTCTTCAACATTCTTCCTCCTCACAATGACCGCTATGGGACAACTGAGATCCTTCCTTTTGTCTCCATCAATGGTGGTCTAATCTTTCTTCGTTCAATTATTAGAATTGTAAACGTCTTGTACTTATGATCAACAGTCAATCCATCAATAACATCTATAAAGTGAACGTAGGCTTCGTTAACAACCGAATCACTATAAAAATCTTGTGTTTCTCTACTTTATTCTATCTTTTCTACAATTTGGAGAGTGTTTTTCTCTACTTTGTTTTTCCTAATAAACGGGGCTGGTGCTTTCACAATCATATCAGGGTGTTGATCCACTTTTTGGGTTAACATTTTGGTGCTTTCATTGAGAATTGAACTCAGGCTTAGATCTAGCTATCTAATTTGGGTCAGATAGGTTCAAAAGTTAGAACCTCACTCTCTACTTATAAAATCTGCTGCTGAGAATCAATGGCACCAGGAAGAAGGAGAACTGCTTTAGGAAGATCCATAGGAGTTATAATTGTTGGAGAAGAGATCAATCCTCAGCAAATTGAAGTCAACGGCGCCAACACAGGAGATCAGGTCCCGGGATCCTCTATTCAGCGTGAAGTTTGTCACCAGAGATGAATTAAATAAAATGGTTAATGAAATTAATCATAAGATGAGATACATCCAAAAAGCTCTTATGGGCAAATTGAATGCCCTATGGACCTTACAATCACATGCTGCTTTAAGAACCATGACAGAGCCTGCAGCTACCATGGAACAAGAAAATTCTTCCGTCTCTGGCCTAAACAGGAGAAATGGAAAACTGTAGTAGAAAGGAGTGATAGGTCGAACCGTATGAATTAATATGGATGGAAACACAAGCATTCCACCAACTGCGAGGCAAGCAGCTGCAAACTTGAATCTAGGGGCAAACACTCCATGGGAAGATACAACAATGGATCTCTCTGACTCAGAAGATGGTGAGCGACTCGACGACGACAAGTTGGAAGGAAGTACCAATGCATTCAATAATGCCAGGGAGATCCAAACTTCCCCTACCCAACCAACCGTAAGCCAACAACACTCAGAGAGAGTGGCTCTTTCGAAGATAGGAGAGCCTAAGTTTCAGTCCACTTAACAAGATCTTTTGTAAAATCAAACACTTGGTGCAGTTGGCAGCCAACCCGCATATTACCGAACATTTGAGGAATATATCGCGGATATGGTCACGCGACTAATGGATGAATGTAAGGATAGAAAGGATGATGAATGGAGATCTGCTTCAAGTCGGACTCCCTTTACTGATAATATTCTGAATGAGCGGTATCTTGAAAAGTTCACCATGCCGACTATTGTGTCTTACGATGAAACGAGAGACCCGAAACCCCACTTATATAAGTATAGTTGGTACATAGGCAGAGAAAATGCTTCGAATGTTGTTCGATGTAGATGTTTATTGATTTCCTTGGAGAGAATTTCCTCCATGTGGTTCACCAGGCTTCCACTAAGATCCTTCTCCACCTTTAATAAACTAGTAACAAGATTTCTTGATCAATTTAGGCTTCACACAACACCAAATAGGCCATTTTGCAACACTTTTCATCTTCAATTTATAAAGGTTATTACTATTACCAATTACCCATGGTTATTTCTGTTATAAAGAATTACAATGGTTATTACCGTTACTAAAAACGACAGTTTTATAAATAGACAAAACTAAATGGACAGAATTATAATTTCTCCTTCATTTTTTCCAATCCCATTTCTAACGCATATGTTTTTCTCACTTCATTATTCCTCCCCACTCTTTCAGTCTAGGGTTACTACCTCTGCATTATTCAGGCATCGCTTCCGCCTCGTTTTGTCATCTCCTCTTCGTCATCGCCTCTGCCCTATTATGTCAGCCTTCGCCTTATACAATCAATGTCTAGGGTTTTCGATTGTTGTTTGAATTTCGGTTTAGGTAGTTTAGTTTCGATCTATTTCCGTTCAGCTTTCAAATTGAAAACGCACGGTCAAATGTGAATCTACTATTGATGATCGCTATATTTTATGTAACGAGTCAAGTTTTCTCAGTTCGAATTGAAGAAACTAATAAAGTAAGACTAATTAGCCAAAGCATTTAAATGTATTCATTTATTGCTTTTAATTGTTGGTTTAAACCATGGACATTATGTTACGGTAATGAATTTAGATGAATTGGCAAATTATCCTTTTTGGAATTTTATCAATTTTTTATGTTTTGTTTCCACATTAGGACTCTTTTCTAATACCAGTGAAATTTTTCTTGACTATTCTCAAAGATTTGGACTATATTTTGTTCATGAAGAATTAAAATATGTTTAGTGAACTATGATAAAATAGTTTCATAAGTACTTACTTGATTTTGAAATGTTCTTTTTTTCTAAAAGTAGTTGTGTTTGAATTATTAGATTTTTATATATTCTCACCGCATACCCCAGGTTTATATTATTTACTTCAAAATGTTATATCTACATGGATATAAGTCTATAAAAAGTCACATATCTATGAATTAAACCCATATAAAGTTGATTATTTAACAAACTTGCGGCCGAAATGTAACACTTCGTATTTTTATATAATTAAATAATCAAATAATTATGAATAGTGAAAATAAGCATTTTTTGAATTTTCAGAATTCGGCCTTGAAACTTATTCCATTCTGTTCGTGGTGATTTTCTGATCAATTTACATATATAATATGTCTCGAACGGAGTTCGTATGAAAATCTAATTGACGTTCGAAGTTTTGTATCGAGAAAACATTATACATATAAATGTACATAAATATATTTGTTATAAATAAATATATGTGCGTATGAAATTACAGAATAACACGCAATTGAATTTTAAAATAGATGCGCGTCATAAGGTAATTAATTAACATTGCCATCATAAAAGAAATTAATTGATATCAATAATTAAAGACAATTAATTAACATTAGCAGGCAATGTAATCAAATCAGTTATTGGAGAAAATTAATTTACATTAATTGGTCACATGTGAAATTCAAAATAAACAAGTTTTATGTTAGGAAATTAATCAAGCAATTGATGGTGATTAATTAGAATAAACAAGCAACATTAGAAAATGTTAAATCCAAAATAACATTTCAAAAGTTAACGTTTAAAAGTTAACGTTTCAAAATAACATTTAATAAAACAAATCAGGCACGTTTAAAATCCAAAATAGACATAAGCATTAAATCAGAGAACTATTGAGAATTAATTGGAATTAGTAGGAAAGGTTTAAACGTTAAACGTTCATAATAAACAAAATGTTTAAAATAAATCAGGCGCGCTCATTCTGCACCCATTTGAAAGGCCTGATTTACATCGTTTTAAGCGGATGGACGACACTGTTTTGACTCTCTATAAATAAATAGGCAGGCCAGCCTTCAAACTCATATTTTTCTAAATGGGTGTGGAAGCCCTGTCTGTCATCTTTCTCCTCCACTTCTTCCAAAATTAGCTATTTTAGATTTACACCTACCGATTTACAAGTTGGAGATAGAAATTATAGGTCCAAAATAGAGATGTTCAAATAAATTCGTCCAAATGAGGTAAAGTTCTCAGATTTGGTTCTCTAATTTGTTTATTTTATTTTTCTTCAATTAGATCTAGATTTCTAAATCCATGTAATTCCTGATTTATGGATCCAAATAGAGTTACAATAGGGAAGGCTGTGGATAATAGAAACGGGTTAAAAATCAGATCTGCAACTTAGAGCGCTTTCTTTTCAAGTGAGTGGATTTAATTACATATCTTTTTCGTTTATGATATATTATCGTTAGATTTTCATTAAATAATTTTATTTAATATTTATTTCAGTAATTAATTCTGTTAATTAGTTATGCTGAGACTGTAAATTATATAAGAGAACTTATATTTATTTATTATTTATATGGAAAAAAAGGGAAATAGTGATCCAATTAAATATAAATAATATTAGGATTGACAATTAGAGAAAGGCATAAGCCTAAAAGTAAGAAATTTACAGTTATTTGCATCTATTTTAAAAGTTGAAATTTAACCTATAAATGTTAGCTTCTTTTATTCCTTTTTACACGAATAAAATAGTAAAGGGAAGAATTCGCAAATACGAACTAAAATTAAAGAACATTAGATTTACAGAAATTAGATGTAAAATAAGAAAAGCTGAAATAAAAAGAGTAAAACAGAATTTTGCAGTAAATTATGCTAAAACGGGAGAAAATAAATTAAAAGAAAAAATCTAATAACTTGATTTGAAAGTAAGTGATAGATTAATTGGTTGGTTTAGAAAAGATAATACATTTTCATAGTTTAATATTTAAATAACAACGATAAGTGTAATTGCAAGAATAAAAGAAAGAAAAAGGGAATTAGTGTAAATAGAGAAACTATGTAATTTGCACTATCCAAAAAGTAAAAGAAATAATAAAAGAAATATCTTGCAGTTACGGATTATTATTCATAGCATTGTTTAGTACTAAAACATAGAAATGGAATTTTAGCATATTTTTTGTAACTAACCAAATAGAATAGAACTACTTCCTAGAATATAAGAAAATAAAGTGAAGAATTATAAGAAGTAAAGAAGAAATCAAGTTAATTATTAGACAAGTCTAGAAGAAATTAAAAAAAAACCTAGATGTGCAATTAATGCGCAGATAATAGAATAAAGGCAAAACCGTTATTATGACAAGTTAATTTGTGACAATTGGACGTAGTCCCAAGCTAAGATTGTCATATAATATAGGAGGATTAAAGAGAATTCAACATCATAATAAAAGAAGACAGACTAGAATTGACAGGAGGCGCTTGTAATTATATTTATAATGTACAAATTATAAAAGAAAATAAAAGTGACAATTACAAGTAAAATTATAACATAGGTTATAATTAAGTTAATAATCAAATAGAGCGAAAATAATAGAAGAGCCTTATTTTAATGAACTTAAGACTTAAATTAAGTTAATAAGCAAGATAATAAAAGTGGCCCATACCAGCAGCATTACCTTTCAGTCAGGAACTGATGGTCTCATAATAGTTAGGTGAGGCTGTGATAAGATTATGCTAATTAGGGAAAATAAGTAGCCAACGGTATAAGAGAAGCAAAATAAACGTAAAATAAAAGATTAGACTTAGGGTCTAATAAAAGAGTGAGATGCGTTTGAAGCAGCCCAAAGAATGAAGAGCCTAAAAGCAGTTCATCATCGATTTCAGCACCGAAGGAGCACGTCAACTAAGATATTTTGGGCTAGAGGAAGTATGAGACTTCAACGGGACGTGAGGGTACTCTAGGATGGCCCTCTGGGGTAGGCATAACGTAGCAGTCCCCCGGAGGCAGGTCTGTAGATGTTCCATCAAAAGAGCATGCCTTGACTTCTTTTTGCATGGCAGACCATTGTAGACAGTCAAAAGGGGTTGATGTTTGGAGTAGGATATTCATATGTCTGGTACTTGCAAGCAAGTATTAGTGGGCAGGACCCAAAAGGATAGTCACATCAAAACCAAGAAGCAAGTTCCGGAAAGACTAGAGTTAAACCAACAGTCTAATGATTCTTTCACTATCGAGACATTGGATGTGGAGGCACAACCAATTGGATGTTTAGATTGTTTGCAGTAGGGCACAGCCACTTAGCTCTTTAGAGGTCCGAGAGGTGTCTGCGTAGGGCCATATCCACGATAAGAAAAAGGACAGACCAAGTAGAATGTTTATATTGTAAGCCTAACGAGGCAATCCTTTACAGATATAGAAAATCCCCGACCGAGTTCCATACAAGGTAAATCTTGTTTAGCGGGATTCAGGGAGTAGATAGAACGATTGCGTATAGTCCTCAAGGTACGCACTGGGTGGTACATTGTGGATATCCGAGCATTAGCATAGGCTAGTACGGACGCAGTTTTATGTTTTCAGAGCAAACGATGGAACATTTGTATTTTAGGCCTTATGAGGCAGTCCTTTATAGATGTAGTCACATCATGCACTAGCAGCGAGACGATGGAGTCCTTTTCGAGGAGGATACGGAAGGTACTAAGGGTAATACCTAGGAATGATATGATCATTGGACATATAGCTAGATATATTAGTTATTAGGTTTTGATCTACTAGGGAGTTGATAGGTACGATTTAGGGGCGAAAGTATTATAAACCCAATAAATCTAATATAAAATAAAATGGAAATAAAACGGTATATGTAGAACTAAACTTAAAAGTATATAATTTGTCCATTCACCAGAACTTTAGTTCTGACCCCCTCCTCATAACATTCTTAAGATTAGGTAGATGTGAGAGAATTTCCAGCTTTGAGACACTTGTTTAGAAAGTGTAATTATTTTAGTGAGTATTTACTTACTATTATATTTTAGTCAGTTCAGCTGTGAGATGTTTATCTGAGCTCTAACATATTTGTATTTGCCCATTTGTAGGATACCAGAAACCCAATTCAGGCTTCAGTGAGCTTGGATTCTAGCATTTTTGCGAAAAATACGGATCTACTGAAATTTGGATTGTTACATTTGGTATCAAAGCCTAAGCTTAGGATTCCTAGGTAGATTGTGAGTGACCGTATTTGTATTTTCGAATAAAATATAAATATATTATGTACTAAAATACAAATAGTCCCCAATTATAGATTTAACATATGGAAAAAATTTAAAAGTTTATTCCTGCACAGTTTGCTAGTTGGGTTTGGGATGACCCAAGTATCTTGAATCCTATGTTATTACTAATTTATAGCGTACAAATAAGCCATATTTAAGAGAAGATTAGTACCCATATGTTATAGGAAGTGGGGAAGTTCCCTAAGGATGGTAGGGAGAGTGTTTTTATTTCGGAAGGAATAAGAGGTTTTAGTAAGAAGAAAATCCTCTTTATGTCTAGCCCAATAAAATGAAACTTTTGGAATTCAAAAGTTGAAAAATATAATTGTTAATATATTTGAGGAAGTAAATATTGGGTTTTAAAAAAAAAATAAGTGGTATGAAATTTAAATTGGTTTTTATATTGTGTAAATTTTGTTAAAAGTGAAATTCTTTTTGAAGAATTATAGAATGCGTATAGCTCACTAGTTTCTTTCTAGGTAAACAAAGATTTTAAATATAAAAACCTAGAGTGTGTTAAGTATCGAAAACGTAGGTTACAACATTTATTGTTGTAATAGATGTTTTCAGTAAAACCAAAGGAAGCATAGGCTATGATGCTATTGTTATAGTAGGTGACTCCTAAAGGAAATGTTTTTGCATAGCATATGAGATTTATTAATATTTATTTTAATTGAATCCATAAAATAGTATTTTTGGGTTGTAGTACGGTATTTTACGCCACATCCATTTTGATTCAAATGAGTTTTGAAGATAATTTATAAATTAGTTTGTATATACACTTATTATTTAAATAAGTATATGAGATTATTTTCTAGTTATGAAAATATTAAAGCAAATTTGAAAATGAGTTCTTTTGAAAAATAATGTATGTTAAATTAATGAATTTAGTAGGAAATATCTTACGTAAGTGAATATAAAGTAAACATGCTTTAATCTATTGGAATGAAAAGAATAATGATATAATTTTCTATGAATCACAAATAAAGATGTTTTGTGCAAGTTATAAGGAATATGTGAAAGAGATGTACAAGGTATGGAAAGCACCATATTTTGTATAGCCTATTTTGATAAAATATAAAATAAATTCCTTACAATTTCACATAAACATGAAATCCTCCTTAAAAGGATTCATAGAAGGTTTTAGCGTTAATAGTTTCTCATAAGAGAAAGTTATTCCAATACATTAAGGCATAAAACCATTAAGTGTAATAAGTTCAAAAAAAACTCCTTCGAGGTTAAGTAATTGGAAGAGTAGAAAAGTTAAGGGATTTTTGATAAAATAATTGTTCTTATCTACTCCAGTTTTAGTAAACTTGAAAATCTATGAAAATAAGATATTTTGAAAATATGTGGGGACATTTTTTTGAAGTCAAGAAAAAAGAATTTTTTTTAAGAAAAAGCAAGACATGTTTTAAAGAAAAATGGTCTGGTGAAAAAGTAAATAAGTTTTTGAAAAGATAAAAATTTTAAGTAATCAAAATAACACTTTCAATGGCAAGAATTTTGTGATTTGATGTTTCAAAATTTAGAAGCTTTAATTTTTGAAGTAAAATGATAAACACCAAACCAAACCGGACTTTTAAATATGGAGTAAATAAGAATCATTTCTTAGGTGTAATGGGAAAAGTGTAAGGCTATAGCAGTAATTACTCCTAGTAGTAATAATAAAAGTTTCTGTAAGGTGTATAAGACACTAGTGAAAACCTAGAAATGTTGCTTCATATGTGTAGACTATAGAAGAATAGTGAAGTGATTTAGTAAGATAGTAAGACACATGTGGTTGGGAAAAGTAGACCTTAGTTTGGAAAAAATGAAAGGTAAAGAGAAAATTTTCCCAAGCTTAGTTGCTTTTTTTATGGAGAACGCATAGATTGAAACCCTTATCTATTGCTGTAAATGAGACTTAGAATAGAAAAGATGAATAGATCTTGTTCGTCATGAGTAACACAGTGTGTTGGTAACATGCAATAGGCAGCAGGAGGAGCATATGAGTTTCTTAGATTTCTAGAGTAGAATCTTTCTGTGTCAAAGTGGATATGGTCCTAGACCTCCTTGCCATAGATGATAGCTATGTTTAGTTGCTATTTTAATAGAAGAGTAAAAGCGGATAAAAGGTAACTAAAAGAAAAATAGTGAGATATAAGAAAGCAACAGAAATGTCAATAGAAATAAATGAGAACTGCAAAAGAAAAATAAATCTTTCCCATAAATTAAGCTTGAGAAAAAGTTTGAAAAGAAAAATCTTTTTTATGTAAACCATGCTTGGGAAAGAAAATGGAGATTTTATAGGATAGCAGCATAAGTTCCAAGTATGGAGAGAGAGAGAGGTACGAAAAAGTAAAACGGAGAAATGTGAAAATTTTCCATTTTCCACCTTCTTTGTAACATAAGAAATCAAATTTGTAAAATTAGAATTTTCTAAAATTAAAAATTGAGTTGTAGGTTTGGACGTAAAATTTGTCGAACTATGCTCCTATTCAGTAGGAGTGTGGGAAAAATTGAATGAAAAATGTTTTGAGTTTTCAAAAGATTGCGTTTATATAGAAATTGCAAGTATATTTGGGATGTGTGCATCATGTTTTAAAAAGAATTTTTAAAAGAAAAAACATTCATATAGGAGGTACCGCTTAGAAATTCATGTACATGCATATATTTTATGATGTATTGCACTTTGCACAATGACATAGATGGTTGAAAAATTGAATGTACACAAAATGGATGTAATTAATGAGAGGAATTACATACTTTTACCCTTGTCAAATTTCGGGGATGAAATTTCCTAAAGGGTGGAAGAATGTAATACACCGTATTTTTATATAATTAAATAATCAAATAATTATGAATAGTGAAAATAAGAATTTTTGAAATTGTTAGAATTTGGCCTTGAAACTTATTCCATTGTGTTCGTGGTAATTTTCTGATTAATTTACATATATAATATGTCTCGAACGGATTTCGTATGAAAAAGTTATTGATGTTCAAAAGTTTTGTATCAAGAAAACATTATACATGTACATGTACATAAATATATTTGCTATAAATAAATATATGTGCATATGAAATTCTAGAAATAACGTGCATTTGAATTTTAAAATAGACGCGCGTCATAAAGGTAATTAATTAACATTGCCATAATAAAGGAAATTAATTGATATCGCTAATTAAAGACAATTGATTAACATTAGCAGGCAATGTAATCAAATCAGCTATTGGAGGAAATTAATTTACATTAATTGGTCACATGTGAAATTCAAAATAAACAAATTTATATTGGAAAATAAATCAAGCAATTGGTGGTGATTAATTAGAATAAATAAGCAACAAAAAAGGTTAAACGTTTATAATTTATAACGTTTAAAAGTTAACGTTTATAAATAACATATAATAAAACAAATAAGGCACGTTTAAAATCCAAAATAGATGTAAGCATTAAATCAAAGAACTAATGAGAGTTAATTGGAGTTAATAGGAAACGTTTAAACATTAAGCGTTCATAATAAATAACCCGTTTAAAAAAAAAACCAGGCGCGCTCATTCTGCACCCTTTTAAATGGCTTGATTTGCATCGTTTTAAGCGTGCAACACTGTTTTGACTCTCTATAAATAAAAAGGCAGGGCCCGTCTTCAAACTCATATTTTTATAAATGGGTGCGAAAGTCCTATCTCTCTTCTTTCTCGTCCAATTCTTCAGAAATTAGCTATTTTAGATTTACGCCTTCTGATTTGCAAGTTGGAGATCGAAATAATAGGTTTAAAATAGAGATGTTCAAATAAATTCGTCCGAATGAGGTGAAGTCCTCAAAGTTGGTTCTCTAGTTTATTTATTTTATTTTTCTTCAATTAGTCCGGATTTATAAATCCCAATTTGTGGATCCAAATTGGGTTGCAATAGGGTAGGCTATGGATAATAGAACTGGGTTAAAAATTAGATCTGCAACTTGGAATGTTTTCTTTCCAGGTGAGCGGATTTAATTATATATCTTTTATGTTTATGATATATTATCGTTAGATTCCCGTTAAATAATTTTATTCAATATTTATTTCAATAATTATTTCTGTTAACTAGTTATGCTGAGACTGTAAATTGGATAAGAGAGCTTACATTTAATTATTATTTATATGGAAAAAAATGGAAATAGTAATCCAATCAAAAATATAAATAATATTAGGCTTGACATTTAGAGAAAGGCATAAGCCTAAAGTAAGATACAGTTATTTACGTCTATTTTAAAAGTTGAAATTTAGCCTGTAAATGTTAGCTTTTTTTATTCCTTTTTACACAAATAAAATAGTAAAGAGTAAAATTCGCAAGTACGGACTAATATAGAAGAACACTAGATTTATAGAAATTAGATGTAAAATAAGAAAAGCTGAAATAGAAAGAGAAAAATAGAATTGTGCGGTAAATTATGCTAAAACGGGAAAAAATAAATTCAAAGGGAAAATCTAGTAACTTGATTTGGAAGTAAGTGGTAGATTAATTGGTTGGTTTAAAAAAGAGAATACATTTTCATAGTTTAATATTTAAATGAGAACGATAAATGTAATTGCAAGAATAAAAGAAAGAAAAGGGAATTAGTGTAAAATAGAGGAACTACTGTATTTTGCACTATCCAAAAAGTAAAAGAAATAACAAAAAAATATCTTGCTGTTATGGATTATTGTTTATAGCATTGTTAGTATTAAAATATGGAAATGGAATTTTAGTGTAGTTTATTTAACCAACCAAATAGGATAGAACTACCTCCTAGAATATAAGAAAATAAAGTGAAAAATTACAGGAAGTAAAGAAGAAATCAAGTTAATTATTAGACAATACTAGAAGCAATTAAAAGAAACATACCTAGATGTGCAATTACTGTGTAGATAATAGAATAAAGGCAAGGCAGTTATTATGATAAGTAAAGTCGTGACAATCGGACGTAGTCCCAAGCCAAGATTGTCATATAATATAGAAGGATTAAAGAGAATTCAATGTCATAATAAAAGAAGACAGATTAGAATAGACAAGACACGCTTGTAATTATATTTATAATGTACAAATTATAAAAGAAAATAAAAGTAACAATTACAAGTAAAATTATAACATAGGTTATAATTAAGTTAATAAGCAAATAGAGCAGAAATAATAGAAGAGCCCTATTTTAATAAACTTAGGACTTAAGGCGGGTCTGTAGGTGTTCCATCAAAAGAGTATGCCTTGACTGCTTTTTGCATGGCAGGACCATTGTAGGCAGTCAAAAGGGGTTGATGTTTGTAGTAGGATATTCATATGTTTCAGTACTTGCAAGTAAACTTTAGTGGGCAGGACCCAAAAGGATAGTTGCATGCGGATATCGGGCCAGGATCAAAACCTAGAAGCGAGTTCGGGAAAGACTAGAGTTAAACCAATAGTCCAATGATTCTTTCATTATCGAGAATTGGATGTGGAGGCGTAGCCAATTGGATGTTTAAATGTTTGCAGTATGGCACAACCACTTAGCTCTTTAGAGGTCTTTCGATTAATTAAAGGGTGGCTGCATGGGGCCATAGCCACGATAAGAAAAGGGACAGACCAAGTAGAATATCTGTATTATAGGCCTAACGAGGCAGTCCTTTATAGATATAGAAAATCCACGATTGAGTTCCGTATAAGGTAGACCTTGTTTAACGGGATCCAGGAAGTAGACATAATGATTACATATAGTCCTTAAGGTACGCACTGGGTGGTACATTGTGGATGTCCGAGCATTAATATAAGATAGTGCGGATGCAGTTTTACGTTTTCAAAGAAGATGTCCTTTACAGATGTAGTCACAGCATGCCCTAGCAGCGAGACGATGGAGTCCTTTTCGAGGAGGATACGGAAGGTACTAAGGTTAGTACCTAGGACCGATATGATCATTTGGCATATAACTACATATATTAGTTATTAAGTTTTGATCTACTAGGGAGTAGATGGGTACGACTCACGCATAGAGGAAAGAGTATTATAAACCCTAACAGAAAATGGAAAAAAAGGGTATATGTAGAACTAAACTTAAAAGTATATAATTTTTCCATTCACCAGAACTTTAGTTCTGACCCCCTCCTCATAACATTCTTCAGTTAGGTAGATGGGAGAGAATTTCCAACTTTGAGACACTTGTTTATAAAGTGTAGTTATTTTAGTGAGTATTTACTTACTATTATATTTTGGTCAGTTCCGCTGTGAGATGTTTATCTGAGCTCTGACATATTTGTATTTGCCCATTTGTAGGATACCAGAAACCCAACTCGGGCTTCAGTGGGCGTGGATTCTAGCATTTTTGTGAAAAATCTGGACCCACTGAAATTCGGGTTGTTACACATAGTGGATTTGAAACATATTTAGCTAATTTGAAACTAACTGTTGATTCTTTCAATGGTTTCTCAATTTTTATCTTTTACTTATTGTTGAACTTGAAATATGGCAACAAAAATTCATAACTTTGTTTTACAAGCATTTTGAATTTTTGCTTTCAAAATGGTGACACTAAAATAACTTCAATAAAAGTCAACCAAAACGAAGTTAAAAATCATTCAGTTCATATTTCATCCAATCGTTTTGGTTGACTTTTATTGAAGTTATTTTAGTGTCACCATTTTGAAAGCAAAAATTCAAAATGCTTGTGAAAGTTATGCTAGAATTATGTCCTAAACAATGTACAGTATTTGAACAAACTAAACTGTAACCTCTAATTCATATACTCTACATATGCGCATTCCTGATGGTTATAAACATATCTAGCTAACTTCTAATTTACCCTTCAGTTGCTTACTTTTTTCTCAAACCATAGTAAATAAAAAGGGTTACTGAAGGATGATATCGAAACTTTTGTTTAATTTGGATACCGTCATATATGGCTATAAGCGTGGTGTTATCCTTATCCAACAAGCACCGTGGCACAACCAAAAGATGTGACATCCTTATCCGGCATATCCAAGGACAGAATGAATCTCTAAAGTCCTTCATGAATTGGTTCAATACTACAGTGACTGAAGTAAGTAATCCAAACGAGGATATGGTTTTCATGGCCTTAGTCAACGCTATCCACCCCAAAACTGAATTCGAAAATTAGATGAAAATGAAACTATCTACCACTATGAAGGACTTTAACGGAAAGGCAAGTCAGTATTTTAGATTGGAAGAGGCACAATAATAAGAAAGGAAATCTGCTAACTTGCAACCAACCAACATTGGGCAGTGGTATGGCAAGAAACCAAGCCATAATACCCCTGGGACCGTTGAAGGAAATGCAAGAAAAGATGAAAATCGAAAAAGGAAGAACCGGAATTCCAACAAGCAAAGCGAAAGTAACAAGCGACTTAAAGGTTTGATGCCCGAAAATACACCCCGCTCAACAAAACTCCAAAAAGCATCTATCTCACGACACAAGGGACGGAAGAGTACAAGAAGTCACCTAAAAAGGAAGCAACTGAACAGCAAAAGCATTTCGAAAAGTACTGCCTCTTCCATGAAACATATGGCCATAACATGAATGAGTGTCATCACTAGAAGAACTTTATTGAGGAGCTGATTCGGGAAAACAAGCTTCAGCAGTATGTGAGAAAACCATAAAATCATGACCAACCCGTAGCGCCCCAAGCTCCTAGAGATCAAGGGAATCAAGCTGGAACCAATGAAGAGGGACCCAAACGGACTGACTAAAGACTCATCATTGGAACAATATATGGAGGAACCCATCCCCACAGAGGAGTTGGAGAGAAATGGAGATGCATGCAAGCTCACTAAAGCACATTCTGAAAGCTTCATGCTTTGTGATCAAAGATGGAACCCCTGCCAAGCAGCAGAGAAACTTGAACGATGACATAGTATTTTGGAATCGAGACACTAAAGGGATAGAAGCTCAAACTCTCGACCCCATGGTCGTGGCAGATGGAATCGGGCCCGCCATGGTCTGACGAGTATTGGTAGACAGTGGAAATTATGTGAATATCCTTTTCCAACCCACTTATGATCAGATGAAGATCGGTATAGAAGACATATTCACTTGCCAAAAAAAGATCCAAGGATTCACCGATGAACCCAAACAACCTGTCAGAACAAATGATTTACTCGTAGAACTTAGGGAAGACGATCGAAGAGTCACCCACATCCAAACCTTTGTGATTGTAGATGAAATTTCCACCTACAATGCCTTCCTAGGGTAGCCTGGCTTGGCAGATTTTAGAATTTCTTTAGCTCAATGGTGTCTAACTATGGAATTTTCGATAGAGAATGGACTCGAGGTGATCAAAGGAGACCAAAATGCCGCTAGAGAATGCTATATCATGGAACTACGCGAGTCTAAAAGAAGGGAAAAAGGGAAGAATGTGGGGAGAGTTGTCCACATTCGTGAGCCTACCGCATAGCAACTACAGTGCCCCTGGCTTGGGGACCATAGCTGATTCGACAGGGCTTTGGGCATTAGAAAGAAGAGTTCAGGTGAGGATTGGCAGCACTGGCAGAGTTGACGGTGTCTGTCCCTGTCGATATGGATAACCCGACACGGGTCCTAAAAATTGGATCGCATTTTGGAAATAAGACGCGATCGGAACTCATCAAATTTCTTCGCGTCAACCTGGACGTATTCGCTTAGATGCACTCCGATATGTGCAGAGTGTCACTAGAATTGCATGCCATTCACTCATATCGATCCCAGGTATACACCAGTAAAGAAGAAGAGGCATGGCCTAGGACTCGAACGATCCAAAGCGCTAAGTGAAGAAGTAGACAAGCTGATGGCGAATGGTTATATCTAAGATGCAACCTACTCTGAATGGGTATCTAATCCAGTCTTGGTCAAGAAGTCCAATAGGAAATGGAAAACGTGTATTGATTATTTAGATCCAAACAAAGCCGGCCGAAAAGACATATTTTCTCTGCCCAGAATCGATCAGCTTGTGGATGGAAAGGCTGGACATGAATTGCTATCATTTATGGACGCATACTCGAGATACAACTAGATCATGATGCATGAACTTGATCAGGATGATCTTGGGTTATACTTTTATAAAGTGATGCCATTTGGCTTAAAGAATGTTGGGGCAACCTACCAACGGCTAGTGAACGCCATATTCAAGCATCAAATTAGGCAAACTATGGAAGTCTATGTGGATGACATGTTGGTTAAATCGCGTATAGTCACAAATCACTTGGATAATCTCGTTGAAACGTTTGATATACTTTGTAAATATGGAATGAAACTCAATCCTCTTGAAAGTCACTTCGAAGTAGCCTCTAGAAAGTTCTTGGGATTCATCGTAAGCGCCAGTGGCATCATAGTAAGTCCAGAACAAATTATTGTTCTACGAGAAGTCGAGGCCCTAAAGAACAAGAAAGATTTACAAAGCTTGAATGGAAAAGTTGCAGCACTAAGCCAGTTCATCTCAAAAGCAACCGACAAATGTATACCGTTCTTTGACGCACTAAAAAAGAGAAAGAAGAACTTCAAACGGAATCAGGCTTGTTAACTGCACTTGAAGATTTACTGTGACATATGGAAACCCCGCCAATCATATCCAAGCCAGTGGATGGAGAAAACTTATTCATCTACTTAGCAGTCTCACCTTACGCATTAAGTGTCATGCTTGTACATGAAGAAGCTAGGATCCAGCGACTCGTATACTATATCAATAAACAGTTCATTGCAGCTGAGAAGAACTATCCGAAATTGAAAAAGGTAGCATATTTCCACTTGATCGCATCTAGAAAGTTACGACCATATTTCTAGGCACACCTGATCAAAGTACTAACAGATCAACCCTTTAAGCAAGTGTTGTACTACTCGAGACCTTTGGGAGGCTTATCAAATAGAACATCGAATTGAGTCAATATGAAATCACTTACCATCCTCAAAGGGCGATCAATGGGAAGGCATTGGCTGATTTCATTGCCGAATTTACTATACAAGATAATAAAGAAGAAATTACCCCAGAAATGGAAACACGCTGGAAGCTGTTCGTTGATGGTGCATCTAACAACTTCTGCTCGGAAGAAGGGGTAGTGCTTGAGATTCCCAAATGGGTCCATTTTCTATGCCTTATGCTTGGAATTCCTTGCAATAAATAACGAGGCAGAATATGAAGCATTGATAGTTGGGCTAAAGATTGCGAAAGAACTTGAGATAAAATCGATACACATCTATAGCGGCTCTCAACTAGAGTTTGTCAGGTGAAAGGCAAATACCCGGCTCGGGGGGAGAACTTTGCCCCATGCCTATCTAAAGTGAAAGAACCGCTGAAAGACATCGAGCATTACACCATAACTCATATCCTGAGGGAACAGAACATGAAGGTGGATTATTCGACCAAACTGGCCAGTTCTAGAGAAGCTCGGCCATTGGAGCTAGTCCCAGTTGAAACCCTGACTACCCCAAACATAAGCGAAATGGATATCGACTTGATTTTTGAGATAACCAAAGAACCAGAAACATGGATGACACCAATCAAGAACTACATTCTCACATGAACTCTCCTCCAGATAGGAATCATTGGAAAAGGCTTCTCCAAAGGCACTATGATTTGCACTACGGGATGGGATACTCTACCGAAGGGGATTCGCTACCTCCTTGCTCAGACATGTGACCAACGAAGAAGCTTAAAGGATCCGAAGGGAAGTTCATGAAAGCGACTGGGAAGATCATATCGGGATGCAAACCCTTGCAAAAAAAGTTCTCCATTATGGGTATTTTTGGCCAATAGTCAACTGCGATGCAGCAGATTACGCCAAATGGTGCGACCAATGCCAAAGATTCAGCAAGATCAAAAGAACTCCTTCGATGGAATTAACACAGATGGTCAGCCCATGGCCATTCGCCATATGGGGAATCGATCTATTACCTTGGCTAAGGAGGAGCCAAATATGTTATCGCTTCTGTTGACTATTTCACCAAATGGATCGAAGCGAAATCGCTGGCCACTATTACCACAAAAAAGTTATTAACTTTGTTATTAAAAACATTATTTGCATGTTTGGTGTGCCACAGAATATCATCATGAATAACGAGACTCAATTCAAAAGTGCTGAGTTCAAAGAATTTTGCAAATGCTTCCGAATCGAGAAAAGATTTTCCGATGTCGCACATCCGCAAGAAAACGGGTAAGTGGAAGTAGTAAACAAGGTCATCAAGTTCACCATCACAAAGCAGCTAACTAAAGCGAAAGAAATTGGGTCGATGAACTTCCACTTGCACTATGGGCTTACAGGACAATGCATAAATCTGCAACTGGGCACTCTCCATTCGCTCTGCATATGATTCAGAAGAATGATCCCATTTGAGCTAGAAGTCCCTTCTCATCGAAGGCAAAACTTTGAACAAAGGCAGAACGAGCAGCTTCTTCTCTAGTCACTTGATACGGTCGATGAGAAGAGAGAAGAAGCCGAATTAAGGACCGCCGCTCACTAGAAAAGGGTCGCATGGTACTTCAACTCCAAAGTTCATAACCACACCTTCGAAGTGGGAGACCTTGTCTTCAAGTGGGTCTACCCTATACTAGGAGCATTCAGACCAAACTGGGAAGGACCCTATGTGATCGGTTAGAAGCTAGGGGATGGCACATTCAATCAAACAACCATTGATGGAGCCCAAATTCCAAAAGCATGGAATAGTGAATCGCTGCATCGTTACTTTATTTAAGACTATCTTATGTATTTCCTATTTATTGCAAACGAGCCATCCTGGAATACCGCGGGCATTGTAAATAGGCATAACTTGCCCAACTTTTAAATCCCTTTCCTTTCTGAACCAATAAAACCATGTTCATAAAAGTAACTTACTGAGTTAACGGGGTCAAATCGACTCAAAACCATCCAATCGCTGATTGATATAGTGGAACCACGCTCAAGTATGCACCACCTTCCCGCCGGGGCGAAGGAAGCAAATCGACTCTAACCGTTGGATCGGAGGAACTCGATCCTTGCATTCTAAGAATTGGTGTTGCTCCGACGACACCAAGAAGGCCCAAATCAAAGCCGTGCATTTCGTAAGCCATGCACCGCTTCTTGGATTGTAGAGTTACATCCAAGCAAGCACAACTACTTTTGTCACGCATCTCATAAGCCGTGCATCGCTTCGTGGTTCATGAAACTACGACCATGCAAGCTCCGATCTCACTGTGTGCAATTCATAAGCTGCATACTACTACTTGGATCGGCACCCAAAGACAAGAAATTCATACGCTGCAGAAATTGCATGTTGCCTCAGAAGTCAAGAAAAAAGTGCTCCAAGTAGTGATATGCGTGTGCGATAGCCAGAATTTCAGCATTAGGACGAAATAACTTAAACAAATAATTAAGAAATCGGTGTCGCCCCGGCATCATTGATAACTTATGTACAAATCACTAGAGTGTGTATAATGCTCGCTGTGAGTCCGCTAAAAGGGCTTCATGAATATCTCAAACCAAAAATTCATGCGATACAGATCTGACTGGAGGCATCCGAAAGACCACAGAAAGCACCCAGTTTCATGTCAATGTTTGAAGTAAACAGCTCCATGAATTGGGGGCCGCACACACTAATACTCAACCAGATAAACCAAAAAACCAAATACTTCATTGTTCTGTTACTCCAAACAAAGAATTTTGGCGGTGACTTCAGGATTAAATAAAATAAGGATAAATAAAATTGGTATAGTGACTTCAGGATTAAATAAAATAATGATAAATAAAATTAGTATAAGTGCATGAGAAATAGATAAGTAGACAAATAAAGTTACAATCAAAATGTCTACATTTCATTACTTATAACGTTTTCAATGTACAATAATAAACAGTGGGTGTCATGCCTGCATAATATTTGCCAAAAAATAGAGAAATATAAGATATAACCGTGACAACAACAAGAAAAATGTTAAATGCAGATTCTGCACTTGTATAAAAGGTGATCAAAAAACAACAAAAGGAGGAAAAGACAAATCAAGAAATCTCCTCACAACTTTCCAATTGTCTTTCCCGCCTCTAATTTGCAATTTCTCAGGCTTATACTTTCCCAGGGCAATCTCACTCTCCGTGCACGGCCATTAGTGGACCCTTCTTTCCCTTTGTGCTTGTGGGGTCGGTGAGAGCTCTTCAATGACCTCTTCTGTGCTTCAACCTTCTTCTTTTTCATCACAATCATCTGCTGCTTGGTATTTGGCTGCTTGGCGTCTACTCTGTTTGGTTCGCTGCCTTGGTCCACTTGCTGTCATGTATCACCAGCTGCCAAGCTCTCCTCTTGAGAAAAAAGGGATCGTCCAAATCATATAGTGCCATAATTTGCGCAGAATGCGAACCAGGCTGCGAGCCAGAAGCGGAGATGATGGTTGACGCAGTTAAAATAGCAGCGGACCCGGCATCGTGATGAGAAGGAAATTCAATGGGAAGAGAAGGTTGATCTATAACATCAAAATAAAGGGTGGTTATCTTGGCAATTTCATAAGACGTGAATTGAAATCTTCAAGCATGGGAGAGATAAGAAAGTTACCTACTGTGGGGGTTTTTTCATGTGCAACGACTTCAAAGCCTTCGCCATTGCTTTCCTTTGACGGTTGAAACTATAGAAGAAGCGGCAACGGTTCCCTCGGCAGTATAAAGAAGTGAAGATGGCTCGCCTAGACCTGAAGAAAAATGTTTAGTTGCAGCCTCGGTGGTGGCCGTGACATTGATGGTTTCACGCTCCCTCTCCAGTTTTTATGATTTTCCAGCCTTCCACCAGAGTTAAGCAGGATTCTTTGTTCAAGTAGGCCTGCACCAGCTCCTCTTTGATGTAACTGCCGCCAATGTCTTGAATTCGAGCCAGAACTTCATCCCAAACTACAACGAGCGTGTGAGGGAACAATGGACCCAAATAACTGAGGCTACCTTGATGAAGCATGGAATTAACATAGAAGCCTAAAATGGTAGCATCCAAACCTTCCATTTTCGTTGTGAAAGTATCTTGGAGCTCTGAAAAGCTGGCCTACGTGCTAGCCTTCTCTACTGCCAATTGATTTTTCTCAGCATTCAATGTCAATATTTGTGCACGTAGAGAGGCAATTTCTTAGGATTGTTCGGTGACAACTTTCTTTTACGCCTCAACCATCGCCTCACTTGTCTTTAATTTTTCTTTCAGAGCCACCTTATCGATGTGGCACTTCTTTATTTCATATCTGAATATGAATGTGGCTCGGTCGATAAACTCCTTCAGCTCCTTGAATAAAGAAGCACTCTTACTTTCTCTCTTTAAGGTGTCATCCCTCTTCTTCTTCAATCTCTTAATCTTTGAGTCACGGTCCGCAAGCTTCTTGTTGTATTCATCTTTTTGGACTTGAATAAGAGAATCTCCTGGTAATTGTTTTGATTAACGATAGAAAGCTGCATGCACAATTTCTCCCACCTCTTGGCTTCCTCCAAGCCGCTCTGAATCGCATAGAGATGGTGTGAATAAGTTTCCGTGTGAACCAACTTCAAGTTGGTTTATTAAAACAAACTCCCTTAAGAACAAGTTAGACCAGTAGGGAGAATGTAAGGGATTGCCTTGAAATTGGGAGAGAAGTGGCCATAGCAACGTGAGTGGAGGAGGTCACGACTCCAGAAATGGGAATGGCGATCCCAATAGAAGTAGGAAGCTATACGGCGGGTACATGTTCTTGATCTTTCTTTAGCTTCTTTGATGGGTCTTTCCATTCAATCGGGCTTTTTCTTTTCTCATAATCGCTTCCTCTGTCATGGTCTTGATCCTTCTCAGCTCAACGGTGCTCTTCGACCTCCATATCTTTTCTCCTCCTTCTCTCTTCATCAGTTTCACGGGAGGCGTAGTATCTGGATGAATGCCTTTACGAATGCTGAGACTCAAGTACTCGGTTAAGATCATTGTAGACGCCACAAGACATGATCCCTGCAGCAAATAACAAAACGAATTTTGATAAAAAGAATTTGATGGATTAAAATATCCTAAGAGAATAATAGTGAAATGTGTGATCCTAGTGAAGTGTGTGCTACAGTTTAACGACCCCAGTAGAATACACAAACCAGATTGATTACCAACTAATGTCAGGACATTCGTTTCTGTAGGAATGATTTGGATAGGCTAGGAAAGCAACCCTTTTGAAGTGAAGTCATCCATCAAGTCATCCATATTTACAAAAATGTTGCTCGCATCTCCCAAATCAAAATCAACGCCCTTCGGCAAAGGGCTAGGATGGGGTTCGTTCTTGGGAGGAGCTTCAAATATTCTTTCGAAGGAGGTGAAGGAGTATGTTCAGGACTCAACATAGGGCCTTGTCACCTAAATCGACATCGCTTTCATCTATATCTATATCCCAGTCTATTTCTTCCCCGCTTAAAGAGAACCCCACCGGTCTATCATTTCCCTCAATCAATGGAGCTTTTCCCATCCGATGTACAAACTCTTCTTCTTTCTCCTCCGGGATCGAAGGCATCTTGGGCAGACTATCAACCCAACTTGAACATGGGCCTCTTTAGAAATTTTCTCTGACCTTTCGGACATGTCACTTTCTTCCTCCTCATCATCGTCATCATCATCGAAATCATGGGAAAAGGAAACTGAGTGAGTCTAGGTTTTGGAGCGAAAAGGGGCACTAACGAATCCGATAGACCTTTCGGGACGTAAGAGCCCACATCGATGATGATTTTTGTTTGTAAGAAGAAACCTTTTCATGCGCTAACGGTCACCGACTGCTTTGAATATGCTAAGAACAGGGCCGAGCGTCGGATCTTTGTTAATCTTCAGGAGAACTATAAAAGAGTCGACGACCGTTCAGAAGACTTTTTAGTAGCTAAAAAAAATTCCATACATGGTGAATGAAACTACCCTATGTGGTCCACAGATGGGTGAATCCCTCTGGACGCTTGGCAAAAAAAAATTGATTTTTGAGTATAGGAGCCTTGCTAGGAAGATCAAGTATAAGCTTTTGGCCGTGTTGCGCCTCAATATAAACAAGTGATGGGTTAGCTCCCTCTTTTTAAATAACAGGAGATACTGCAGCTTGGCAAAGCTTGGGGCATGGTTAAGTGTTTGCATGAACATAATATAGAAACAAGTTAGTATGGTGTAACTATTTGGGAGGATTCGGAATGGAGCCAACCCCTTGTTCTGAAGAGTCACCATAAGAAAGTGATTAAATGGGGGCACCACACCATACATACACATGCAGTGATGGCATGCCACATATCTGGAAGGTGGCCTATGATCGAATTTCTCTCTTGACGTGGAAGCACATCATCCTTTGGGATGCCATATTGTGAACAAGTTCTTCGCAATGCCTTGTGTGTAAGGATCGAAGAGGCTTTCTCCAGAGGATCATGCAAAACCCTAAAGTTAGGAAGAGTGCGATCGACGGCGAGGCCAACTGGGATTAGGCGGCCATATTGCCTCGAAACTATGGAAGTAGCAGGTCCAGACGGGATCGATGAAGACTCCGCTTTGGAAATAGGTGAGCTTCCTTCAACTGACTTATGACGGGAGGATTTGCACGTCATTCTATATAAGAAAGCTTGTGTTCAAAATGGTCATGTGCACCATATCCTTAAACTATAAACACCTAACATGGCTGATACTTGGAATTCGAAAGGTAATTGATGTGTACCAATTACCGATCAGATTCCAAATATTAACCATGAGTGTGAGTGATGTGTAATCTATGTGAGAACAGGCTTGGCGTCCTAACCGCTGTGAATAGACCATTCTGCGTAGATGGCTCATTCACACCACAAAAAGCGATCCATATCAGCTGTTAATGTCTTTTCTTCTACACTTTTCCGTTATCGATGGACGATCGATAATGAATCTATTGTCTGAAGCGGCATGAAAAACTCTTGTTATTCTAGGTAAACTGACTATGCAATGATAAGACCAAACTAATGCACACAACCATAGATCGATGAGCCTGAATCGAGAAGTTATCAGCATAAGTCGATTTTTGTTTCCCGAAAAATGATAACAACCTAAGCTGCATGCAAGGCACTATCCTAAGTTATTATCACCTCCCAGAAAAACCGAAATCAATCCGCAATCCATAAGAAGTCATGCCAAAATCGATTGTGAAACCTGGTACAAGTTAATTTTGATTATGTGGATGAAGATAGAAAAACATGTCGAGCACCGGGGAAAAACTATGGCTTTGTTCCATTAAGCGCTTCGGACTCGATTTATTATCTTCTTCCACAAAATCACAATCAGCTCGAATCTTCCACCACATCCGTCATCAACATAACCTCTATCATCAATCGATGATGTAATATCACTTCAAAATCCACTTCACTGACCTTCGAAATTGAGGAAAGCGACGAGGTCTTCAATTTAAGATGGCTCGACTAGGGTGCTTTGGACCGGCATCTCCTCAAGGCATGCAAAATCATGAAAGTTGGTGGTGCTATGAGTGAGGATCGATGGCGACGGTGCTTCGGTGATGGAAGAAAGTAGATCGATGAAGGTTCGGTTTCCTTTGGATCGGCTTGAAAATGTAAAATGAGATAATGGAGATATGATCCCACTTATTAGAAAAGAGGAAGGTAGAATATTTTCCTAAGTACTTGGATCGGTGCTGATCTGATCCAATTTATTTCCTCCAATAACCTTAGACTTTCCTTTTTTTTGCCAATTTGATGTTCATATTCATTGTGGAAGTTATCAAGTCAAGATCACTTTGTAACTACGGCCAATGAAGATTTCCATTAAGGAATGGATAGTTAGCCGGAACGTCATTGGCAACCACTCAAGGAAGCTAGATACGACCAATAAAGCTCTATGAAACAGAAACCGAAAGATAAAAAACTCTAGAGCAAGCCTTGTTTCAATGAAAGCATGCTCTAGGTGGCAAATGTTAACTGGGTTTTTAACCCAGCAGAATTCAGAAGGAATAAGAACATTCAAACTAAGCTAGAATGACTCGAAACTTGACCGGAGGACCTAAAAGTACATGACTTGATAACTAAAAAAAGGGAAAATATTTGGATCGGCACCGATTCAATTGGATGCATTATGTTCTTACATCTCTCCTAAACATATCTACCAAGTTTGATAACATTCTTAGCATCCAAGTTGAAGAAGTCAAGATTTATCCAATTCGGATTACAGTTCAATCTAATTTACAGATGAACCATTATCAAAACAAGTCAACAAGCTATGAAATCACATGAGGAATCTTGCATGCAAGAAAGGAAGCCAATGAAGTAGGAGTTGTGCAAAAATTGAATAACGTTTTGGATCGGTACCGATCAAATCCAATTGGATCGGTACAGATGCAAAAGATTAGTTCAAAATTACCCTAAATTTTATGTCCCTTCTCCTATGGATAACTATAGGCTTCTGATATTCTAGTTCTGATCCATGCGCTGTCTAAATTCTATAAATAACATCCTAACTTCAACAGAAGATAGACTGGCTGCTCTAATCACCGGGGAAACTCTTCTACGTAGATTCTTCAACCTTCCTCCTCCTCACTATGGCTGCCATGGGACAATTGAGATCCTTCCTTTTGTCTCCTTCAGTGGTGGTCTTATCTTTCTTTGTTTAATTATTAGAATTGTAAACAAATTGTACTTGTGATCAACAGTCAATCCATCAATAGAATCTATAAAGTGGATGTAGGCTTCGTTAACAACCGAACCACTATAAAAATCTTGTGTTTCTCTACTTTATTCTGTATTTTCTACAATTTGGAGAGTATTTTCATCTATTTCTTCGTTATGATATACAAGGCTGGTGCTTTTACAATCATATCAATGTGTTGATCGAATTTTTGGGTTGACAACAACCATAATTCAATTGGCAATGAATTCCTGAGATAAGTACTTGTAATCTCAAGCAATCAAGCACCCAAATCAATCATTACATCATAAAAGCACAAGCAAGCAATAAGAATACCTAGAGATGGGTCTTGTAAGGTTTTAACTCATCGTATAACCTTGTTACAATTCTACTTTGCCTTCATCTTCAAGCTAGAACACTATTTTCTAAGTTTGAAAGTGTAGAACCCAAATTACACTAACACATAAGAATGATAATATACTCAACAATCAACCAAACGAATTTAGATATAGGTGTAATTAGGGTTGGAGAATCTTTCTTGATTTTACCGGACTTTCCAGAAATTTATGCGAATTAAAATTTGAGATTTTGCTTGAGGTAGGGTTTTAAAGCTAAAGAGGAAGATGATTTCTATTTACTGTCAGAAGAAAATTAACCTAGTGTTTATTTTGTTGTTAAGGAAGAGAACAATTCTCTCTTCAACGCATAAATGGGTTGAATCAGATTTAAGCTAAACTCAAAATTAATCAAAAAAATCTTTTACACTCATTCTCTTGCTTTTTAATACACTATTTTCCAAATTGATTTCACCTCTAAAAGATTTCATAAAATCGCTAAGATCTTTCATGTCAAAGTGCTTAAGAAGAAATATTTTAAGAGCTTTCATTTCTTGAAGGTTATTGCTTGTTAGAAGGATGTCATCAACATAAATGAGAACGACAGTAGAAGAAGTATTTTTCACTTTGGTGAAAAGAGAATAATCAGTGTTTTATTGGGAATAACCAACCTTTTTTATAGTGTCTTAAAAGACTGAAATCATTTTTGTGATGCCTATTTGAGACCATAAAGAGGCTTATTAAGTCGACATACGAGATTCTCCCACTGTTGATGAAGACTATATGGAGGTTCCATATGGACTCATGTAAAGCTCCATGAAGAAAAGCATTTTGCACATCAAGTTGGTGAACAAACCTATTACGAAAAGTTGCTACAGTAAGAAGGCATCATATAGTAGTAAGCATGTCTATGGGAGAAAATGTCTCATGAGTGTCAACACCTTCGAATTAAGTATAGCCCTTAGCAACAAAACAAGCTTTGTATAGTTCAATAGAACCATCAGAATGGTACTTTTTTAGACCCACTTACAACCAATAGGTTTGTGGCTAGGGGGAAGGGACACGACACTCAATGTGTTATTCATCTCTAAAGCTTCTAGTTCAGTTTTCGTCCCCTTTTGCCGATGCAGATCAAGAATGGCTTGGGAATAGGATTGAGGTTCTTTAAGGGCTATTATGTTTTCTAAAAAGGAACAGTGTGTAGATGAAAAATGGGAATATGAAAGAAACTGAGGAAGAGGGTAACGAGTACCTTTTGTTGAACTTGCCAATGGAAGAGGATGATGGACTTGACAAACATAACGTAGTCTCTATGCCATGTTGGAGGTTTTTTGGTTCTTAGCGAGTGGTGTAGTAAGGTGTTAGATGTTTCACAAGAGTCTTGTAAGGAAGTACTAGAAATAGAGATGTCTAGTTCTGTAGTGTTGGATGTTTCTGGTAGATTTGACAATGATGTATGGGAATATGGATGTTTGATTGCATAGTAGGGATGATAGGCTTATTAAGGAATAAATGATTAAGTGATGCATTTCGTTTGATTCGAGCAAGTCATAATTGCTTGTAGTTCATGTTGTGTTGTTCAAAGTAGGTTGATCGATAATTATTATATGTTCATTTTAGATCTAGAAATTTATTTGGAGAATTTTGAGGAAATGAAGAATCATTTGACTTGGGACTTGTGGATGTGGAAAATGGAAAATGGAAAATGAACTCAAGAAAACAGACATCTTAACTAACAGTGAACTTTTTTATTTCTAGATATATAACATATACACTTTCTGATCAGTCGGGTACCCTGCAAAAATATATTTTTTAGCTTAAGAATAAAATTTAATTGAAGGACGAAAATATATGGCATAACACAAACAACCAAAAACTCTCAAATGATCAAGGGATCGAGCATGATGATAAAGTATTTCAAAATGTGAATTATTTGATAATAATACTGATGGAAGGCGATTTATAAGATAAATTGCTATTAAAACACATGCTCCTCAAAAAATTATAGGCAAATAGGATTGAAAAAGGAGAGCATGAGTAATAGTGATGATATGTCGATGTTTGCATTCAATAACCCCATTTTGTTATAGAGTGTAAATGCAAGTTCATTGTTATTCAATTCTATGTGATTGAAAATACTTTTCCATTGCAAAAAATTCTAACCCATTATCAACATGAATAGCTTTAACAGATGCATGAATTTGAATTTTTACAAATGTAATAAAGGATTGAAGGATTTTTTTTATTTTCTGATTTATGTTGCATGAGATAAACCCATGTGCACCTTCTAAAATCATCATCGAGTGTAAGAAAAAACGAGCACTAGAAAATATTTCAATTTTTTGAGGACCCCATGTATCATAATGTAACAAATAATACTTTGTTGTTATTCAACTTTGAAGTAAAAGGTAATCTAGTTTGTTTGGCTATAGAAAAAATGGTACAACCATCATCAAATGGAATTATTTTTTCGGATATAAAAAAAGAATTAATTTCAAACGATTTGAAGATGGATTCCCAAGAGCATATGCCATAAATTTTGAGATTGAGAGGCCTCATTAGTTATTGGTATTTATTGTATGGGAGACATGTAATAGAGACCACCTTGTTGATTTCCTGAACCATCATCCTTCCCAAGGCCAAGTATTATAATACACAAAAGTTGGGGGAAAATAACACAACAATTTACGGTTGTGGTAATTTTACTGATAGACATCAAGTTCAAGAAAAATGAAGGAACATATAAAACATCATTGAGAGTGATATTGGAAATAATATTATAAATTTCAATTGAATAATGGAAGCTGATGAACTTATAGGTAAGTTGGCACTTGGTATAGAGGATGACATGATGTAGACAATAAACTAGAATCAAAAGTGATGTGATCTGTTTCACCACTATTAAAAATCCAAGACTTATTGGAAAGTGAATTAATTAAGTTAGAGAGTGAAGATGAACCTATGGCATTTACAAAATTATCAATTTCACCTCAATTGTCTGAAGGATGAAGATAATGTGGATTAGATGGATCCCTTGTAGTTGAACCAATAAAGATGGTAAACTTCATTACTGAGATAGGACTTAGGTTAATTGAATCAAATGTTATTTTTCTCTGATACCATGTTAATTTTTGTGAAGAAAGAACATGACAATTTTAAGGAAGAAAGAAGAAGATAATATAATATGAGAAAAAATGTCTTATTCATCCTTTCATCATCGCTGTATGTACATATATACAAGGATCCTAAAACCATTAGATCCTAAATCTATGCATATTCAAATTCAAGTATTAATTTTTTAATTAAATATTTTCATGTTAATGAAACATGGGAAGGAAATAGTTAGTTACAAAATTAATCATTATCCTTATAACAATTAACATAGTCAATGTCTATCTTAATAGCCTTGGATCGGACATATTATTATTTTGCGCCTGTATAAATAATTGGATATTATTTATGGTATTGTTATGAAATGGAAATAATGATAAAGTAATGGAATATGTGTGGTACTTTACTATAAGATGTGTTCTGAAAAGGTTTTATAAAATAGTATTTTCCTGTGAAATAATTTGACTAGAAAATTTAAACTCATTGGGTTAAACCAAATTCATTTTCGCATATAATGGAGTTAAGAGCTTTGTATGTATAATTGAATTCATTTGCAAAAAACAAAAGTATCCTTAGGAAACTGACTTAGTAGTCTACAATAGTACAACCCCAATCATTTTATAAACTAAAGAGATAATATGATGAAGATTCTATCTTTTCATTGTGTTCCATTCACTGAATAAAATAATAAATCATCTGTTATTTGTAAAAATATTAATTATTAGGAACCACGCTCAAAATGAATGATGTAGATTTCATGAGACAAAAAGCACATCAATTTGAGAGAGCAAAAATCAATGTGAACAATACAGCAAAATAATTAAGAGTGTTTAGGAATTTTCTGGTGCTTTTCATAGAAGTGTAGATCTACATAATGGATGCTTGCAATGAAGAAAAGCATCCTCTGGTGAAAATGGGTCCAAAAATGATCATTATGTACAAAAATATGCTTCAAATGTTCGAGGTCATGATTGTAATTACGTTTATGCAATCTAACAATCAATTGCTATAAATAGGCGATCAACTTTCTACCTTTTCCAGTCTTTTCAATATAGATTTTTGACTGAAAAGTCAATTGAGTCTTCTTATTTTTCATCCATAAGTAGAGGTCGTATAGATCCATCAGTTCAGCCTCGGGCTTATCGGAGGACTCTCGAGTCTAATCAAGTTAAATTTTGTAGAGTTAAAAGTTTGCGCTTTAAAATCTAAACTCGATGGGAGCAAATTAAGCTTGATAATAGCAATAATTTTTTGAGTCAAATTCATTACAGTGTTTTTTGATGAAAGATTGTTCCTCCAATTGGGGACAATACTCATTATTATTATTATTATTATTGTGTTAAAAAGGGAAACCAAAATCCATCAACGAATCTGATGGGTGATTATACATGATAAAGTAAATAACAATGAGATAAATGATCATCACATAGATGATTGCCTAGGTACACAAACAAAAGAGATGACTCTACAACCAACTTGATGCAAAATATGTGCGTCGTATGAGAATGGACAACAGAGGTGAAATGTCTGGGTAATGATAAGAGGAAGCATATTATGAAAAGTGCACCGATGACTATGAAATGATGCTAGGAAGACTTGATGGAATGTCCTATTGATGGCGTAGATTACTGAAGAAGCAGATAAGCCAGAACATCAAGAAGTGCAGAAACAAAATGCCTTCTAAGCGAACATGGAATGAGGCAAGTCACCCTTAATCTTTGAGTTGGTATTCAAGTAGAAGAGGAGGAAGAACATCTTAAGATGGAATGTCGTACGTGATGCATTCAAGAGATGGTCTCCAATCGGTATGTCTTCCACTTGCCCTTTGTTTAAAAAGAGATACCAGATGGTAAAATATAAAATAACAGAAGGATTACAAATTGTTGAACAATATTTGATTTCTTTCATTCCAAAGATCTCAACTTGTAATAGAATATATTGTATCTAAAAATTTCCTAAGCAAATGGTTATAGTTAAATCTAAAATTGGTCCAAAATTCTTGTGGGGATGGGATATTAGTATTCGTGTCAAGGTTACAAATAGCAAATACACTATTGATTATATGTTGAGTGAAATGACATTCGAAGAACAAGCATGTGGTGGTTTCGGGATCAATGTTATAGAAACAACATGGATTATTATTAGGGTTATTTATTAGTTCAGTATTTAGTGTAGTAATGGTGTTAAGTATATCATGCAATACAATTCACATATGAATTTTAGCTTTAGGTGGAGCATCAATTTTTATTAGGGTTATTTATTAGTTTAGTATTTAGTGTAGTAATGGTGTTAAGTATATCATGCAATACAATTCACATATGAATTTTAGCTTTAGGTGGAGCATCAATTTTCTAAATAGGTTTGAAATACCATAGGGTCAAGTTTTCGAAGAAAATTAAGAATCTATACATAGATTTTGAAGTGTATTTTTTCTTTTGCTCAACACCATACCAGCTAGTCAAGATGTTCGTCTATGTCAATAGTATCAATAATATTAATAAGTCTTTTGTATTTCCTAATCACATTCCATGTTAAGATTCTGGTCAAGATGTTTGTCTATGTCAATAGTATCAATAACACTAATAATTTTTTATATTGCCTAAGCACGTTCCATGTTAAATTCTAGTTAAAAGATATATTCCATCTAAATATATCATAAGGCCTAAATACGTTCATAACGAGATCATTCTTGTTGCTAGATGCCAAAAAAAAGTTCAGGAGATTCATGCTTCAAAACAATTTGGGAAGCCCAAGGATCGTTCTAGAAGGATGTTTTATTTTCTAAGTGTGTATTAAATTGAAGGCCTAGTTTAAATACGTGGAACAAATTGGAAATATTTTTCCAAAAGGAGGAAAGAAAATGCATATTTGGTTTATATAACTTTTTAGATCCACTGTAGTAGAATTTGGTAATTATCTCTTTCCATGTCATCGTATCGTCGTCTAGGAATTTCCAAATCCATTAACCTTGAAGGAAAATGTTAAGAACTTTTAGATTTGTAATACTTAGACCACCTTGTGTTTTAGGGCTTACGCATAATATCCCATTTAATGAGGCAAATTAAGTTGGAGCAATCTAACCTGCATTTCCATACGAATTTCCTTCTTATGTTATCAATTTTGTCAATCATACAGAAAGGGAAACGGCAATAACACAACCATTATATCGGAATTGCCATCAGAATCAAGTTAATAAGAACTGCTTTGCCTGCCCTTGATAGACAGCTAACTTTCCAAGAAGGAGATCTTTTCTTAACTTTATCAATAATGGTATTCTAGTCTTCTCTTTTCGGCTTAGTTTTTCTAAACAGTATACTTAGGTTGTTAATAGGGTAGCTCACCGTCTTATAATTAATGTATTAGCCACTTCATGTGCGTTATTAGAAGTGTTGTTGACGACTAACACTAAGCTTTTATGAAAGTTAATTTTAAGGCATGAAAGCAATTCAAATTATATATTAAAAGTTTAAGGGACGCTATATGATAAGAGAGATATGAGAAAAATAAGAGAGCATCGTCAGTGTATTATAGAGTAGAAACTCCATCAGAGGTAATGTCATTCATAATCTCAGTAAAATGTTGTTAATAAGCACCAACTTTATTATTTTCATAATGACATCTGCTGCTAGGTTAAAAGAAAGGGTGAGAGGGGATCGCCTTGACGAATATCACTTTTGGATTGGGTTTTGTTACCCCTAACCCAATTAATTGAAATGAAAGACACAATAGATTTCTAGATGATCTCAATCTAGGAAATCCACTTTTTCGTGTATCATCTATCTTTCAGAGTGTTAAGTAGAAAGCCCTGGTCAATGAAGTCAAAAGCCTTGGTGAAGTCTAATTTAAGGAGAGTGCATGTGATATTTTCCATTTGACAATAATAAAAAATTATTAAGCGGTAGCTACCCAGTCTAAAATACGTCTTTCTTGAATAAAAGCCATTTGAGTTTTATCAATTAAATAATCCATTTATTCCTCAGCCTATCTGCAAGAATTTTGGTTATTATTTTGATCGAGTAATTAACTAAGGATATCAATCTGAAGACCATAAATTCTTTCAAACTTTCATTTTTAGGTATTAGCATGACATCTGCAAAATTAAACCTATCAAACTGAAGGCTACCTAAGTAGAGTTCATCAAATATTTGCATTATGTCATACTTTATTATGTGCCAATAACTAAATTCTTCTACGTCAACATAAACACTGTGACGACCGCCCTACACCACCGGCACCCAATAACTAAATAGTGCACTGCTGTGGTGTCCGACCGAAGTAGGACAAAGGGTTAAAAATCAATAAAACATCTCAGAGCTTGTCGTATATCCACAGCGCATGGAATGAAATATAATACATATATATCACAGATATATAGCAGGAGAGACAATAATAAATAAGCGATCAAATACTAGAATATGGATTCACAGAGTCATACAACATGTAAATAGAGTTTATACAACTGAATAAACCTAAATATTGTCTCATAACAAACAGCAAACGCTATCAAATCTCTATAGTGTTTCACAGCCGAATAAGCATAATATCCATATATAAGATGAGAAAATTCAATCCAGTCCATCCTCTACACTATCACTGCGTACGCCTAGACATGCTATCTCGTATACTCATTTAGGAGCAACTGAGATAATAAGAAACAAAACATAAAACCTCAGGTCAGACAACAGTTTGGTATGAGCGATAAATGAATCTCAAAATACTATGTCGATATAGTAAGGAACAAAAGTATAAGAGTCATCCTGACATATCCCTACATCCAAAGAGTTAGCACATAACATTTATAATACGCTAATCTACTATCACCATAAAAAGTATTATGTCCTAAGTATAGTATCAGGTGTCTAGTTAACCATGTCCTAAATACCTACATTAGGTAACATCCATAAAGTGATAGACTATGGGGAAAACAACCGATGCAAACATAACATCCATCAAACAATCCTCGTAATCACTCAATGTGATTAGATATAAGAAAAGTTGTATGGCACATCATATACTAGAGACCCAATCAAATATCGGTTCCATGATGATCAATCCATGCTACTATGTAAGGCCAGAAAATAGACCCACAATCATAAGATCCAGGGTTATCCGTGGTCATAAGATCTGGACATAGTCATCATTTAGGTGGACGTCCCTACGTACCCCATTTACATGAGCACATAGGAAACCTCCGAGTATTTATGATCCCTTCACACATGCATTCATAATAAAACAAAGTCATAGTTCCACTTTGCTCATATCCATAGTGGAACACATTTGTAATTCCACTCATATGCCCTCTTTATTAAACCCGCCCTTTGGATCAACAGTTCAACTCCAATCATTGAGCCACTATCATTGGAACCAAACTCCATTCACTATCGAGTTACCATCATCGTAGTTCCAAAGCCCACAACGAAGCACTCCAATATCACTTTGTTTCTTAACCACCAGTCTTCGTCGTGCTTTCATATCACCATCGAATGAAAAATGAACGAACTAACACCTTTAGCACAACCCAGAGACCATGTACTTCACCCCTTAGAAGTTTCACCCTAACTCGATCAAAACTTACAAGTCAGTGCTGAACTCATCTACTCGATTCCGAGTTGAATACTTCACCTATTTTAGGTGAATCTACTTCTATGTAGCCTCTTTCCTTCAATGCTTTAACTTCCAAGTCACTAGACACTCTTTATCACCTAGGAAAGTACCACATACCGAGTCCTCTACGTAGCTAAATTTTGGGTTCTGCCTTCTGAAATCTCTCTCCCTTCCAATCCAAGGCTCGATTTGAGGCATTCCTCTATTTTCCCTAAGCATGTTCGAAGCACGATTCGAATTCTAAGTCCACCAAGCTGACTTCCATCGACCAAAATCTACTTGTCGTAATAAGAATCCATCAAGCCGATTTTGATGTGACTTAAACTATGAGCTCCTCCTTTACTCTTGAGCCCTTCCTCTAAGTTTCATCCAATTCCGACCATATTTGCCTTCGATTGGCCCAATTTGGCAACACTTTTCCTGACTACCTAAAAGCACTAGTAAACCATATCAAAGCACAACATACAAATCTAAAATATCATTCATATGCGTCCATACATACATGCAATTCATTTGATAATCATACAAGTTCTAACCTAGATCCAAATTTTTTGCTATCATGTAAATTTGATCGAAGGGGGTTGTAAAATCATTTAAAAACTATTTTAAATAATTTTAATTTCATCCATAGACATGTATAGAAGTGTGATTAAAGTTAGAAAATGTTTTATCATCAAAATCTTGTTAAAAACATCAAATTTAGCTATATTAACATGTATAGGATAATGGGACATCAAGAACCACTCACCAAATACCTAAAATACCAACCTTTCCTCATAGATCTTAAATGTGCAACAAAGATCCTAATCCCAATGAAAGAAAAATGATGGATCTAAAGTCTCTTTTGCTAATTACTCTTCTAATGATGATTTAGGCCAAGGTTAGTAAGAAAAGAAGAAGATTTTTGATAGAATTAAGTTTAATGGAGGTTTGGATTGTATTGGGAAGAGGGAAACGTGATTGGAAATGTCACATCAGCCCCAATTAGGTGAAAATCCCGAAATTAGTCAGTAGGCTTAGAGTTGGGCCTAATTAATTATCCACTATTACTTGCCAACAGCAGCCAAAACTTAAAATAGTTGTAACTTTAAAATGGTAAGTCCGGTTTCCTGTTGACCACTCTAAAGAATGGGAAACCATCATCTAAAAGCTGTAGAAGTGGTTTTTAGACCCTAACTCGGTTTTATCAAAAGTTATATTCCATGCAAGATTTTCAGGGTCAAAATGGTGGCATAAAAATTCAAAAAAAAATCATAGATATGGAAAATATCTCCAAGTGTCATTTTCTAAAATTTTAAAGTCATATAGCCATATATGAATAAAATAAAAATATTCCGATGCGTAAAATATGGGTCGTTACACTCTCATCCTCTTTAGAAATTTCATTCTCATATCCCTAAACAAGTCAATGAATAGTCAACCATACTTAGCATGCATTCCTAATAATCATATACAACTACCAACATATCAAACAAGCAACCATGTAATTAATAGCATATACAAACTTGTCCTAGCATGCGAGATACTAAACTATATCAAAATGAAAGCAAATACGATAAAAAGTAGGCCTTACCCTGCAAAGAGCTTCGTATATGCGGCCCTCATGCTCTTCTCAGTTTCTTACGTGCAACCACCTTCACTTTTGCCCCATTAAACCTTCACTCACTCCATTCTCTTCCTTCTAAGATGTTTCATATCACATCTGACAATACGAACAAGCCTACAAGGTCTTAAAGCTTCTGGTTCAATCTTGATATTATCAAGTTGATCCAATGCAATCATCACATCTGAATCATGCACAAACTTCCGCAAGTGAGAGACACATATGACGTTATGCACACCCGCCATCTTTTGAGATAAGTTGACTCTATATGCTAAGTTCACAATTCTCTCTACTATCGAAAAAGGACCCATGAATCTCGATGCCAACTTCTCCTTACTGTAGAATTTAATAACATTCTTTAGTGGATAAATCTTCACAAACACTATGTTGCCGACATAGAACTCTAAATCTCGATGTCTTTTATCAGCGTTGTTTTTCTGCCAATCCTGAGCATCTTTCATTCATGGACAAATGATCCCAATCTTCTTTATGGTTTCTGTAATTATATTTTGTCCGAGTATCAGTTTCTCACATGCTTCCCACTAACATGAAGGAGCGTTACATTATCGGTTATACAATGCTTCATATGATGCCATACTGATAGCTATTATTGTATGCGGACTCCACCAAATGTGGGTGATCATCCCATGAGCCTTCGAAATTGAGAATGCAAGTGCGTAAGAGATCCTCCAATATATGGTTCACTCTCTCGGTCCGCCCATCCATTTGCAGGTGATAAGTTGTAATGAGAAGCAGCTTGGTCCTAAAGCCTCTTGTAAGCTTTTCCAAAACCCATTAGTGAATAAAGGGTCCCAGTCATTTATAGTGCTCTTTGGTACACCATAAAATCGCACAACCCTTTTGACATATAACTAAGCCAATTTGGATGTCATTCTAGTAGACATAACGGATATGAACCGGGCACTCCTTGCTAATCTATCAACTATGACCCAAATGTTATCGTCCCTTCTATGGTTGTTAACCATTCCTCAATGAAATCCATCGATACTTGCTCCCATTTACACTCGAGAACTTTAAGAAATTGTATCAACACACTTAGCTCCTTTTTCTTTTCCCTTACAAACTGGTAGTTCATACACATTGAGATAAATGCCCCGACATCCTTCTTCATCCCTTCCCAATAATAGGTCAGCCTCATGTCATGGTACAACTTATTACTGTTGGGATGTATAGTCAATCTCGAATGATGGCACTCTCGTAGCACCTCATCCCCCAACCCATCGACATCAGGCACGAGTAATCTCCTAACCTTGTAAAGCCAATCATCTCGGCTCAGTCCGTATTTCTCATCTCCGTAGACTCTACTCGTCTATGATCACCATTATCTCTGCTAGTCTAACGTCTCACTTTTGGCTAGTACTGACCCGCTCAAACAAAGTAGCTCTAATGGTCGAACTCACGAACATTTTTGCTCTAACTCGTTGTGAGGCCTATAGTCATAATCAACAATATACATCAACTGCCTCTACTCTGGGAACATCGCTTCCAAACTGGCATATTATCTACGAAAAGCATCGGTGACTGCATTTTCTCTAGAGTATAGGAAATGTCAAAGTTGCAGGAGACCAAGAATTCCAACCATTGCTGCTAACGAAGGTTAATATCCTTCTGGGAGAAAATGTACTTCAATGTCTTATGGTTAATGAATAGCTTAAACATCTCTCCTAGTAAATAGTGCATCCAAATCTTTAAAGCGAACATTATCGCCCCCAATTCTAAGTTATGAGTCAGATACTTCTTCTTATGCGGTTTTAGCTATTGACTTGTGTAGACAACAACTTTTTCCCTCTACATCAACACCGCTTCTATTCCAGTACCATAGGCATTAATGTATACTGTCAGGTCCTCATTCTTTCTTGGAATGGTCAATACTGGTGCAATCGTCAACCTCTCCTTCAGACTTGCAAACGCGTGCTTGCACTTCGTATCCTAAACAAAAGTCTGATTCTTCTTTATCAAATAGGTCAATGACGCTGCTACCTTTGAGAAGTACTTGATAAAATGTCTATAATATCCCACTAATCCTAGAAAAATTCTCATATCAGTATCGATCTTAAGTTGGTTGTAATCTTGAACCGCTGCCACCTTGGCTGGATCGACAACTATACCTTGCTTAGGGACAACATGACTTAAGAATCTAGCTTCCCTCCTCCAGAAGTGACACTTCGAAAACTTCGCTCTTAACTTGTGCTTCCTCAACACTTTGAGTACGTTCTTCAAGTGCGTCCTGTGTTCCTACTCTATTCTAGAGTAGACCAGAATATCATCCATGAGTACAAGTATAAACTTGTTCGACTGATCCCTGTAGATATAGTTCATGAGATCAACAAAGTATGTCAGTGCATTGGTTAGACCAAAAGACATAACCAACCACTCGAAAAAACCAAATGGCGTACAAAATGCGGTGATCGGCACAATTTCCTTCACTGCTCTCAGGTAGTGAAAACCCATCGCTAGATCTTACTAAGAGAACACCTTTACACTATGCATATGATCGAACAAGTAAGAACCTCCTTCGGAGTAGGCATAATTTTCGACCCAATAAAAGCCCATCAAACCTTACATCCATTCCAAAACTGGCTGTTGGTTCGTAAAATTGATACAATAAACTATATCTATTTATACTTTCAGAACCTCATAGCGGAAGAGATAAAATATAATAAAAAAATAAGTACCCATATCATAATGACCAAATCTCAAAAACACAATGTAACGACCCAGAATTTCGATCATTTGAAATTCAGATATTTAATTGATTATAAATATTCACAAGTTAATTTTATAAGCTGAATAAATTATATTTCAAATATCTAGATTTAATTGGATAATTAAATTGTTAATTTAATATTTAAAATTGTGTAAATAATTGGAACTTGAATTTATTGTGAATAAAAATAATTTATAAAGTTGAATTAAATTCTATTTGAATGATAATGATGTTAAAGAACTTTTGAAATTGAATTAAAAGTTAAATTGTAGAAATTGAATATTTTAATATTTAATTGACGTGTAAAAATAGTCATTTTTCATACAGTCTTGGATTTCGACGAAACTAGTTTCATTAGATCCGTAATGTTATATTATTGTAGGATTTCAAATTTCATGTCAATCGAATTTACGGTTTGTCCGGGGCAAGCTAAAACGCGTATAAATTCGTTTAAGTGAATTTTAATTTAAATAAGTCAGTTCGAAAACCTATCTTCCAAATACAATTGAATTAGCTCTCGATATATACATTCCATTGTGTTTGGAATAGGGGTAAAACATTATAAACGCTAGGCGGCACGCTTCGTTTGGAGTTTGAGAAAACATTGGATGAATAGTGCCATGAAATTTTCTATAAAAGGACGTTATAATTACAGTTTTTCATCAAAGAACCCATAGCTAGGGTAGGTCGCCACTTATATTTCAATGGTTGAAATTATCTTAACTTCTCCTCTTGATATCTGCAAATCCACTCAATATTAAGCAAAACCCCCAACTACAAACTTGACGAGCTCGATTAGAGCTATACATCGAACGGTCAAGATTTAAAACGGTGAAGTGGACCGATGGAAAATCTCGAGTGAATGGCATGTGTTCAAACATGAAATACAAGGCGAGATGGCAACTAAGTTCGAAGAGATTTAGGCCGGAGGTCGGGTTCGTGATGGCCTTTCAAATGGTGGCCGTTGATTGTTGTATCGGTGGATATAGATGGCGCGGAAATTCACGAAGAGGGGCAGCCGATGGGTTTTTGATTGCCTGGAATGAAAACGAGGGGGGAAGAAGTAAAGATACGCGGTTCTGATCTAGTTTTGATGAACGAACGGTCAAGATGAGTTAGGTTCGAAAATAAATAAAATGTGTAAATTAATTATCTTTAAAATTGTATAAACTTTAAAATTGCATAACTTCTTCATATGAGGTCTGTTTTTGATGAAACGAATTGCATTGGGTTTGTATTGATAAGCACTACATTTTAGAGCTAGTTTGAAGTTGTTTTGAGCCAGTGAAAATTTTAGGTAAAATTAACGCCTGTTTAATTTTATTCGGAATAAAACACTATAACTGCTATTGTAATTAAAGTGAGTACAACTCACTCTTTCTGCCGCACTGCTATTTTTATATAAGTGAGAAATAATTTATTCTGTGTTGATTGATGATTGTTTGGATGATATATGATACATTGTATATATATTGATTGGTATTTGGATATATTTCTGCTTATTGGAGCAGATGAGAACCTATATGTTCTCGTGTATGAGCGGATGACCCTTTGTACGCGCGTCTGCCTTAAAGTGGACATTGTACATATATTTCTAATATGTATATTTATTGCAGGTGACAGGTTGGAGGGATCCAACTGGATTCCCAACCAGTATTGATTTTATTCGCAGATAATGTGATATATGCTGTTATCATATGATACAACATATGATATATGATATTTTGGTTGTCGTGATTGAAGTAGTTAGTGTTGTTGCACCATTGGGCCTATTTTTAGTAATTTAAAAGATGTTAAAGTGATGATTTCAAATTTAAAATGGAGTTTCAAGTGATTTTGAAAATGAATGTTTTATTAATTTTTGAATTGTTAAGGAAATTGATTTATTTTAAATAAATGAAAGTTATAATTTTTATTGTTATAAAAATTATAATTTTTGTGAAATATAATTGAAATGCGATTTTTGAAATATGAAGCAAACTGTTTGGTAAAATAGTTTAAATTGAGATTTTTGATGTTTTTATAAACAGTTTATATATAAGATCTATAAAATTCAATCAAAATAATGAGATTATAAAGGGGTTTGATAAATGTTAAAATGAAGTTATAAGTGGATAATCCTTTAATAAAATGTGTAAAAGTAACAAATTCGGTTAGGAGATATATCCATGATTTTGGATAGTGGACAATCCTTTAATAAAACGTGTATAAGTAACAAATTCGGTTAGGAGATATATCCACGATTTTGGACACTGGATAATCCTTAATATAAATGTGTAGAAATATTAGATTTGGTAAATGAAGTGTATTCACGATTTTGGACAATGAATAATATTTTAAATTTAATAAATGTTTTGTAAAGTGATATTTAAATGGAGTTAAAAGATTTAAAGATGTTTTAAAATGTGTTAAGTATCGAATACATAAATTTCAACATTCGTTGTTGAAATAGACGTTTCGAGAAATAAGGAAATGATGGACTGTAACACTGTTGTTATAGTAAATGATTTTCGAAAGAAGATGTTTGTATAGTATATGGGATTCATATATCTATCTAATTTTCGAATCCATATACTAGTGATTTTGGATTGTCGTAACGATGTTTTATGCAATATTCATTTTGACTGAAATAAATGTGTTTAAAAGAATGTTTTCCTTAAAGAATAAAATATATACTTAACCCATATTTAAGTATATGTAACATTTTCTAAGTGTTGAAAATAAAAAGATTTGTGAATTACTTATTATTAAATAGAAATGTTTTCCAATATTGAAATGGTTTGAGATTATATCTTTGTAAAGATAATTCAAAGTGAATATTTGGCGAGTGATTTGATTAATAAAAGGTTAATTAAAAGGGCCCAGTGATTACTTATGGTGCTAAATATTTGTTTGTTTGCTTTGATAGTTAAATAACCGACTATTAAAATTTGGCCATTTTAGTTCCTCAACTTGATGTGGGAACTATTTAGTCGTACATTTAGTACGTAGCCTTCTTTGAAGGCTTGATTATCATTTGTGTTGAGGATGTTGATTCATATAGTGTGGAGTATTACCCCAATCTATCGAGCTTCCTTCTTGGCCCGAAGGATAACAAGTTGAAAGTTGGAGACATGATAAGCCTATGAGACTTAGTTTCTGTGTGGGGTTGAGAAACGCTTTTGCATTGTTGATGCGAAGAGATTGTGATCGGTTTATCCGAAAACCACTTCGGACCAACGTATATGCGACGATTGTGCAATTGCTTGTGATGATATTAATATTCTGGATTTTCATAGTAGGGGACTGCTTGTTGATCATTTAGGGTTAAAATCCCAATATACATATAGTACCCGTGGTCTTTTCATTGTGAAATATCCAATGCAAGGACTATTCGCAACTAATCCTAGGGATTTCCCAATAAGATATGGTAGGAAAGTACCTTTGGTTTGTCCTATTCTTGGACAACTTGAATGGATGTTTGTCTGACATTGCATTTCTAAAGATTACATACACTAGTTTTTACAAATGTACATTAGTGGTGGCTAAGAAGGAAGCTTCTCTTAGCTTAACACCCTCCATGAGACGTATGAGCTTAAGGGTTGTATTTTTGTGGAAGGCATTTAGTGTTCAACGGAAATGGCCATGTGGCATTCTAAGTGATGTGATATGTGATTTGTGAAAGGTAATTGTTACCTAAGGCCTTATCAATCGGAAATGACCAAAATAAGGTTAGATGCGGCAAGGCTAAGTGGGTCATTCCCAAGTTGGGTATGATCATTCTCTTCTAGATAGAGCTTTACACGCTATGATGTCATGTATCTGATTATTGTGATTTGTATGCTTAGAGGGCCCTCAAAAAAGGTCGGTAACGACCGAAGGATGAAATATTCGCTACCATCTAGTTATAGAGGTGGGTCGGTCTTGTATTGGTAGAGGGCAGATGTTATGTGCCTCGGGACATCCATCTAGAGGTGTACCCATCAAAAGGTAGTCCCTTCACCTGGTCATTTGTATGGAAACAAACTCCACTACGAGCTGCGATTTTGTTTGTGATGGCGTAATGGATAGCCTCGAAATGCTATATGGATAACCATTTCGACTATGATTAATATTATTTGTATATACTAGACACTAGTATAATATAAGAGCATTTGATATGAAATGTTTTGGTTATCGTAAGGTAAAAATATGTCTGTGTTTATGTGTGGACTTGTCTTACGAGATATTTTTGTTTTAATAAAGGAAAAGTTTGGTAATTTAATAAATTCAGTTGAGCTTGTTTCTCACGCTGGTTTACCAGACTAATCCGGGCGTTCTTTCCTTTCAATGCTCGGGTTAGACCGAGTATATTTTTTGGAGCTCTAGCAGGAGAACTGGAGATCTTTATTTCGTATACACGTATCTGTTTTGATTATCCACTACTTATTATTGTTGTTGTATATTATTGACAATTGTAAGGACATGTTATTATAACTGCCCATGCTAATAACTATTGATTGCTTGATTGTTGTATTGTGATTGATGTACGTATATACAGTTTCTATTTTGTAAAATCATTGATATAATATTATATATTTTCCCCTGCGATGTGAGATTCTGTGTTGTTCTGTTTGCTTCTATCTTCTCTCTTTCTTCTCTTCACTTCTTCTCTCTTCTTTTCTTTCTCCTGACTTTCCATTAGTCTGTGCTTTTTGGGTCGGATATGTGTAGTTTATTGTCGATTCAAAGGGTACTGATTTATGGGTTGTCACACACAACATCACAAAATTTCCATAATACAATGTCTCAACATAAGGTGTCTGAAATCGTGGTACATTTGAATATATCCAAAACATAGATAAATAACTAAACCGCCTCAAATCTTCACTGCCACCTCCGTCTTCTCCATCAGCATCATTCCCCGGGTTGTAATGAGGAGGAAGTCAAAATAACAATGTCTGGTGAATGCAAATATCAACTCTTACCATAATAATATTTGGGAACTATCATTTACATACATAACATGTCATACGCATCTTATACTTTAACCTACAAAGTATATCTCCATTATAAGACAAGGGCCAGTCCAGCTCCATAACATACCTTTAACTATAGGCCAGGGGGTCCTTTCCAGTCCAATTTTATAACTCTAACGGGGATATAATGCAACCACCATCAATTGTGCCCTAACGATGTGAGGGAAGCACCTAACGCACTTAATACATCTTTAATGAGAACTAGGTAGACTCTTACCATTTAATACATATACCCTAAGAAAATCCCATCATTTAATACCTAAACCCAAGACGGACCCCTCCCTAATACTTCCTTACTGACATCATAAGAAATTTCATCAAGTAACCTAATTCTTCTTTTATGGGAAAAGGCGGACCCTACAATAACCACTTAATACCTCAACCCCGAAATGGACCCCTTCCATATATTTCTCACTACCGCACCTAAAAGATAATCCCGACCACTTAATATTTCTTATGTATGAAGGAGGCAAGCCCTATAATAGCCACTTGGTACCTTTAACCCAGAGGCAGGCACGTACGGGGATATCCATCTTATAACGCATAACCCAACTGTGACGTCTCATATTATTCCGACCATTCATAGGTGTTGGTAGCCAAATTAGCTTGATAGGCTTACGTATAGACTTGGGACTAATCTTGCATAAACTATGGGTACTTATTATAGGTGGTGTCTCACATCAGTCCCAAAGTCACTGTTAAATTAGCTGGGTGGACTTTTGTGTTCTTTTGACTGACCTTACATCCCTATAAATTGGTTATATTTCCACTCTCCTAACATACTACTATATATATATACCTCACTCGCATTTACTCACTAAGGCCATATAAGAAAACTCTTTATTTCGTCTTCAATTATGAGTTAATTCCCATAATTTTCCATAACTTCCTTTCTATAGGATTTAATGTTATTTATTACTTAATTATTCTATACGATATGATTTATACTTTACTACTTATACACTATTAATATATTTATATGTACATAAATTTTAGGTTAACTAAATATTCCTAAGTGTGCATAGAATATTCCTATTCCAAGATTTTTACTTCCTATACTAACTGTTAAAATGTCAAAACTTCTATATTCGTACAAGCTTAAGTATCATATAGTGGTTTACAAAATAGCTAATATCCTTAGCTCGATAAAACGACTTGCATAAAAAATGGAATTAAACAAACTTTTTATATATTAATAAAACAGAATCACCGCCGCTATTTTTAGAGAATAAAACCCTTATAATTTAAAACCTTTACATTTATCCGAAATTTACGTATACAAACGTGAAGCAGAAAAATGATTCATATTTTTCTAAATTATGAAAATAGACGGTGCTGACTACAAATAGACAAATTCGTACTTTGTACACCATTTCCTAAGAATTCCCTTTTTGAACCCTTTTTATCGCAACAATCAAAATTTGGAGGGGAACTTGAATAGAACATAAATTCTTTAAATTTTAAACAACAAATTAATTCATACTATATTAATATAAAACAACTAAGATTCCATCTATCCAAGAATTGCTATTTTATTGGGGAATTTGGGATTTTTAGAGTTTTCGTCTACAAAATTCCCTAAGGCATAGAATAAATCAAAAATTTAACCACAAAATTTAATTAAATTTAAAAAAGTAAGACTTCCACTCATAGATAGTTTCCTTGCTTTCCCTTAGATTTGATTCATGCCTATTCCTAACTCTTCCTTCATATTTCTTCTTTTTGGAATATACAACAATTCAATTATGTATAAATTAGATTCAGAATTTAGAGACTAGGGAAGAATATAAAAGTGTGTATACACACACATGTACCCCTTATTATATTTTTCCCTTAGATTTTAAACCTTGAATCTAATCGAAGAATAGGGAAAGAAGATTAATGGGGTTTCGCTAACGTTCTAATTTTCTTATGGATAAAAACGATGGGGTTAGCCTCTTATTTATAGTGGTTAGGATGCTCCTAGACTATCGGATTTAAGTCAGTTTAATATAATAAAATCCAAGCCATTTCTGGCCTAACCTAACCTTAGTCTTCATGTCTCAACCATTTGATCGCTCACCCTCGGGCTAGCGGTCAACCGGTCCAATGAAGGGAGTCGACCGGTCTCATGCTGCCATGATTTATTTGTTGCCATTTAATTTTTATTTATTTCCCACTTTTCTATGTACTATTAACATTTTCTTAAATGTTGAAATTCCTTTAATGTTAAAATATTTATTACCATTTTATTTTCAACGCTAACGGTTATAAATTTTGAATTTGTTTGAATTATTTTAAACTCAAAAACTTCAAACACCAATAACTTTCCGTCTGAGCTCCGATTGTAAAACTTTATATATGAAAGTGGATTGGAAAATCGCTACGAACACAACAGTGTATCTTTCATGGCTAAATATTGATGTTTGCAAAAAAAATTAGCCGTATTATTAATTAATTAATTTTTTATTAAATTTTACGGGTTTCATACTCTCCCCCTTCAAAATATTTCATCACTGAAATCTTAAGGGATAGGTAGCGTAACGTGCACTCTATAACCATGTTATACAATCAAGTTATCTACATAACCATTTACTCAATCAAAAATGCAATATGATTACGTATGCAACATACTATAGGTGAACTCAATCTTAGCGTGAATGCAAGATCATGACATATAGGCATGTATGCATGCATCCTAAATATGCATAAGATTCTATATGAATGCAAAAATAACAGTAAATCAACTAGCAACCATTCCCTACCATCCATCTAACGACAACGATGCAACCAAACTTGTAACATCCCGCCTTTTCGTACGCTTTAAGTCGACGATAAACCACACACGTCAGACTTAAACCATACAGAAGGGCGGATTGTTATGGGGTAAATAAGAAAAAGCAGAGAAAGAAAAAACAAAACAGAATCTTGCAGCGGAACGATAAAATATAATAATCAAATATACAGTTCATGAAGCCGTTTTACAAAATATTCGAATTTACTTGTACAATACATATCAGAGTTACACATACCAGAGAATAATAAATAATGCAGCAGAACAGTATGATGTATTGGAATAATATAATAATAATAGTACTACAATCTTCGTCTTCATCCTCCAAAATAAGGTCTTCAAATCCTGAAATGCTCAGGCTGACCCGAGCGAATTGAAAAGACAAAACACTCGAGTTGGAACTAAAAGATCCTATGTAAGTTAAATCAACAAATAAATAATATGAGTGAAACGGCATCAGAGATATTTACGGGATTTGACATCTCCTATCCAGTGTCTAACGTGAGTGCAGTAACTTAAGAGATGCTCGAGATTCACATCTCCTAAGGATCCGTTAAACTATTTACTATGTAGTAATATTTCGCTATTATAATAATGTCTATTGGTAAAATAAACTTACTTTTAAATAGCATTAAGGATTTACATTTTCCACCTTAACACGTAATAGTGCCAATAGTCTATACAGTACCGTAATGCCTCCTGATCGGGAGGCTTCCAGAGGATACTCCATAGGTACGACACAAATCAAACTCGTACAAGGCGCGCTAAGGTAGGTGACACGGCACAACTAGGCAATGCTAGGGTAGATATACCAATTACGCTTTCGGGCTAGTGGTAACGTGTAGCAGCTACTACCGCCCACCTCGAGCCACACCCCCAAATCAAAAATCAAAACTGGCCACCAAATCAATCCAAAAGTCAGAGTATAATATCGAGGATGTGTCCGACAAAAGGTGCTATATTCTTAGCCCGTCGATCGCTCCTTTTTTAGCCACCTTATGCCAACTCACGGGAGTCGGGTCCACGTTTTACCTCAAAGGAAACGCCGCCACCTTCCTACTTCATTCTGGAATCTCCACCACGTACACGATTGTCAAAGTGGTTTTCGGTATCGACAGAGAGTATGCCCATATCCAATCCCGGTCTCTTTGCCAACCAATCGTTATTATAACACCACGGTCATTTCAAAATAATTATACTTCAAAACCAGGATATAATATTCATTTCAAAACCATATAAATACGATATCATTTTTGTTTCAAAAACCAAATCAATATGATATCATTTATAAAACCCAAATCAATGTAATATCATTTTATTTAAAATATATCCTTTTTTCAAAATCATAGCGTTTTCAAATCATAATACCTTGAAACCCATAACTTTGAGACATAACTTCTAATACTTAAATGGTTTAATATTAAATTACTTTATATAGTAAATTAGCTTCTTTAATTTCACCAATCAATTCCAAATACAGATTTGAATCCCCAAATAAACCATTTCAATTTCCATATATTTCAAAGCTTTAAATATTCCACCATTACAAAACTAATTCTTAGATAATCCCATATACATCAAATTCAATTACTATTATTTGGATTTGAAATGTTTGCGTAATAAATCCAATATCATTTAAGAAAACTTTTAACTTCACATAACTGGATATTCTTTCAATTTATTTAACTTGATATATTCATTTAAATCAACTTTATATTCATTTAAATCACTCTAAACCAAATCAAGTTATAAGAATCATACCCTTTAAAATCTCAATTTTATTTAAATTTCAAATCAAATTTATTCGAGTATAATTCTTAAATAATTTAATTCAAACCAATTTCATATTTATCTTCCAACTAAATTTTTATTTAAGTCATTAAAACTCTATATATACAATATCTTAAACAGGTACTTAACCATATAATATAAATCAATCAAACTCCATTATTAAGCTTATTTTTATTAAACAAATTTATACATAGCTTAAATTCAAGAATTTAACTATATATATAGTAATAATATTTATATAATATCAAAAATTACTATTTATTAAACCGTATACTGCTTTCCAAAACCATAGAAATCATTTCAAAATATTTTTATATATAGATCACGGTGTCTGTATATAAATTTCTACCCTATGGTCAAGTGATATGGATATTTATCATTTCAATCCATAATTTAAAATAAAATTCGGTTATATATCATTTCAAACCGCAATCTCGAATCAATAATGACAAATCAATAAAGAACGTGCAAATTATGATGATATAAATAAAACATCCATTCATCCATCATAAAATCATACATCCATCACAATCATCATCCAAACAATCAATCGATATCAATATATATTTGATAATATATAACAGGTAATTAACTGGCAGTTATATTCAAAAATAAATTAAATAACGATTTAATTTAAATAAATGCAATTAACTGAGATGATGTTTTAAAAATATACAAAACAGTCATAAATAAATTCATAATCACAACATAAATTAAATTTAACGAACATAAGAAATTATATAAGTTGTGAGTGGGTTAAAACACTCACCTTTTGAATTTAAATTGAATTCAAATCCAATTTAAACCTAAAGTTTGAACAGTTTCAGAATCCATCCAAACTACCGTCAACATGTCCGAAATTTCAAAACGAACCTAGCGGAGAAAACCGCGCGTGAAACGGACCTTGTATGCACAAGTTATACGAATTAGAAGATTTGAAAACAAAATTTAAATTATACAAAATAAATAAACCTACACCTCAACTATAGCCACGTCAGCTAGAACACCCGCCTCCATCGTTCCACAATTTCTCACAGGAACCCTAACACGTAAACGCAACCGGAGTCGCCACTTGCAAACCGAGTTTCGCCACCACCGCCGCGTCGACAGCCCTCATGCGCGCCTTCACTCGCGATCCCAGCATCGTCACGTGACTGGGTCGCGTCGCCAATTCTGGCCGTGAAAGTTTACAGCCGCCGTCGGTGATTTCAAACCCTAAATGAATTTTTGCCACCGACAGACCGTTGAAACTTCGTGCGACGCGCCTAGATGAACTTCCCTCGGCCTCCTATACCCAACGGTACCAACGAATCAACGATCAGTCGATGTTGATCGACGACCAATGAACGACCGAGAATAAACCTTCAATTTCTGGACAATCAGTAACTCCAATCGAAAAACGAACCACATATCTAAGATGCGCTCGTCGAGAGCTTCAAATACATATAAAATTTGATATTGTTTGGAGAGTTTGAATTTTTGGCTTTGGATTTGATTTGGAATTGATTTGGGAATTAGGATTTGCAGCCATTGGAAAGAGGAGCTAACAGAACGTACAAAAATGAGGAATAAGAAATGAATTAGGGTTTATAACAGGCTATAATAGACAGAGTTGAAAAAGAATAGATAGACACGATTTGTTTACGCGTTGGACGATAAAATGGCCCGTAAAGCCCGTTCTAACTCCGAAACGAAATTGGGTCAACCCATACATGAAAATAGATATTTTAAAATATTTTAAATGTGATGGAACAGGTTCCAAGTCCAAATTCCATCGTATTGATTTCTGGACGTTTCAGGTCCGTACGATCAAATGACAAGTCCAATCGATACGAAACTTGAAACCCTACAATAATTCACCGTTACGGATCCGATGAAACTGGTTTCGTCGAAATCCAAGTCAGTGGCCAAAATGGCTATTTTTACACTAATTAATTAAATTACTAAATTAGCTAATTAAATCAAATTTCAAATTTCAATTCTTTAATTGACAAATTTCATCCTTTTTGATTTCTCAATTATTTATAATGATTTAAACAAATTTAAATGACAATTTAGAGTTAATTGATTTATCAATTTCAGTATTAACCTCAATTTCATTAAATTCAAAAATTATAAATAAAATCCCAATAATCCCATTTAATTAATAAATTAATGATTATTTCATTCATTATTGTCAAACAGATTGAATTAACATTGGATTCAAAACTATTACATAAATTTTCTCATATTCCATCTTCATTTCAAATAACGCAATATTTAGATATTTTAATTTCATTTAATTGCAATTAATCCAACTATTGAATTTTACATTTCAATTAAATAAATAAAATCTTGATTTCCATTCTTTATCAACCAATTGTCATATTATAAATAGAATTAACATTATTTCCAATTATTTCCTTAATTTATACTAATATAACATTGAATTGAGATTCATTGCAATTGATTACAAATTTTGATCAAATGGACTAAATAAATGATTACTTTATAATAATTGTTGCCACCAGCTCTTAATCATATTTATATAAGTTCTCATTTCCAAACAATTACATACAGAACGTTGATTTTATTCAATTTCTATTTATTATTATTACTTCATTGATTAATTCAACATTTGCATTTTTTTTCCTTATATTAAATTTATTATCAAATATTCCTATTTACAATCAATTATAACCCTGCAATTGTTTCAATCAATTGGGATTGCATTGAATTAATTATTTATTTATTAACTTGCATTATCATTCTTACATTTCACTCCCATTATTAATCCATTATTACCAAATAGATAAAATTAACATTATTGCCTTAAACTGTAAATTTGATTACCAATTTCATTTAACATACTAAATAAATAAATAACATATATTAGTTGTCACCTATTTACTTTTCTTACATTTAAAAGTTTATTCCTTACCATTAACACTGTATTATTTCATTAATTCATTCAATACTTACTTTTATTTACCTATCTTTCATTTTATAACCAGGTGTACAATTTCCACTCTTTCATTATTGGGATTTTACTCCAATTTTCTATAATTGGTTTTAATAACAATTGCTACACTTCATCTTAACATACTACGATATAAATTATAAAAAATTCTTTTTTTCTAAATTTAATTACAAAATTTTATTAAAATAACCAAATTTAATTATTGAAAATTTACGGATCGTTACAAAACTTATACAATACCAAATTCCGAAGAGAGAAAATTTACCGAAGAAATGCTTAGGACAAGAAGCCTTCATCATCTCTTTGGTTTCCCATGTGCTTTCCATTGGATTATCTCTCTATTGCACTTGGACTAGCCTAATTTCTTTGTTACAGAGCTTCCTAACTCTGTGTTCCACTATGCGTGCAGTGGTCGCTAACTTATCAGGCTCAACTATGATGTCGGTGTCGTGCATACATTTCCTCAAATGCGATACGTGGAAAACGTCATGGACTCCCGCTAACTTGGTCGGAAGCTCTGCTCGATACATTAGTTTCCATTCCCTTTCCAAAACGGGGAAAATCCCAACAAATCTCAGCACCAACTTTTCCAATGTCTGAAACCTCTTATCCTTCCTAAGAGGGGATGTTTTAACAAATACCATGTTCCCAACTGAAAAATCCAACTCTTTCCATTGCCTGTCAGCATAGGACTTCTGATAGTCTTGTGCCGCCTTCATTTGCCACCTAATCATCTCTACCTTATCCGAGGTTTTATGGATCAAATATAGTCCCAGTATAATTTTGTTGGTAGTTTTCCACCAATAATTAGGTAACATACATGGCTTCCTATATAAGGCTTCAAAGGGTAACATGTCAATCATCGTTTGGTAACTATTATTATTATACACGAACTATATCGGTAGTAAATGTTGCTCACAATGTTCTCCAAAATCCATGACGCAAGCTCACAACAGATCTTTCAAAATCCTATTCATCCATTCCATTTGGCCGTCGGTCTATGGGTGGTAAGTGGTGCTAAGATTAAGTGACGTTCCTAAGGTTAATCAAAAACTCCTTCAAAATTCACTAGTAAATAAGGCGTCCATATCACTAACATTGCTGACCGAAACTCCATGCAGTTGTACCACTACTTTGATATAGATTTGCGCCAGAGATGCTGCAATCCTATTACTCCGTACGAGAACAAAGTGGGCACTTTTAGTGAGCCTATCCAATATAACCGAAATAGCATCATTGCCTCTTTTACTCCTAGGCAACCCATCTATAAAGTTCATTGATATATACTCCCATTTCCAAGTCGGTACCTCCAATGGTAACAGTAGTCCTCCAGACTTCCCTTGTTCCACTTTTATATTCTGACACGTTAAATATCTATAGACATACTTCGCTACCCTCTTCATCGTTCATTGCCAACATAAAATCACCTTCATATTCCAATAGATTTTACCTCCACCGGGGTGAATAGTCGCCTTAGAATGGTAACATTTAGCCAAAATGTCCTTTACCATTAGAATACATTGGTGTCAATCTCTCCTCAGCTATCCCCATTTGTCTATTGCATATCAAGCGATGTGGAGTAAATGTTCTCCTCTACATAGCTTACCCAAAATATCTACTATTGCCTCGTCCTTCTTCTGTTCTTGTTTGATATAGTCTAGTTGCGCTGGCCTAACTTCTATTGCTGCCAGATAATCTAGAGAGGGTTCTGATGGCGTTTGGAATTGAAATTCAAGAAGAATCCTAATTGCCTCCATCATATATAGCATGAAGGGTAGCATTCCTCTGGCTAAGTGCATCAACAACAACATTCCCTTTTTTGGGTGTGTACTGTATCTCAAAGTCATATGATGTTATAAGGAATTTATGGTCAGTGAATAACTCAAATCTTTCTTCCCAAAAAATAGTGCCTCCTCGTCATCAAGGAGAAGACGATAGATGCTAATTCTAAGTCATGAGTGGGATACCTTTTCTCATGGACCTTCAACTGCTTTCATAGGTTATCACTTTTCCTTCTTGCATAAGAACAACTCCTAGCCCCATACTGCATGCATCAGTGTAAACAGTGAAAGGCTTTGTCCCATACAGAATAGTAAGTAACAACACTAGTTAACGGCTCCTTCGGCTTCTCGAATGCCCCTATGCATTTCCCTTCCCATTCAAAAACTAAAATTTTCTTTGCTAAGTGAGTCAGTTGGACTGCTAACTTTGCAAAGTCTTGGATGGACTTCCTATAGTAACCTGCTAACCCAAGAAAACTTATAACTTCTGTATCGTTATTCGAAATTTTTCAGTCTTGAATAACTTCCACCTTTGTAGAATCAACAGACAATCTCTTTTCGGAAACAATATGATCGATAAATCTTAACACATTCTTGCAAAAATGACACTTTGAGAATTTATCTTTTATTTTATGCCTTCTCATGGTCCCCAATACCTCCCTTAAGTGATTTTCGTGCTTACCTTCACTTTGGAGAATACTAGAATATCGTCTACGAACGCTACGACGAACTTATTTTGTTGTCCCCTAAAGATTCTACTCATCAAATCTATAAAGTATGCAGGGGAATTCGTCAATCCAAAAGGTATTACCAACCATTCACAAAGTCTGTTTGAAATGCGAAAAGTGGTCTTCTGCTTGCTATCATAAGTTATCTTAATTGGTGGAATCCAGCGCCTATGTCCAACTGAGAAAAGTTTTTGGCTTAATAAGCTGGTCAAATAAGTCATCTATTCTTGGTAAGAGATACTTATTTTTCTTAGTTAGCTTGTTAAGCTCTCTATAGTCAATGTGCAGCCTTAAAGAGCCATCTGCCTTAGTGGTGAAGATAATAGGTGCTCCCTATTCAGAAGTACTATGGTGAATAAATCTCTTCTGCAATAGCTTCGAAACCTACTTATCCAACTTTCATCTTCTCTGAGGGCCATATGCCTTGATGGCAGCACCATAGGTCTAGCGACCTTCTCTAAAAAAAATCCTAAATTCGATTTCCCTTTAAGGTGGGAGACTAGAGATTTCTCTAAAAACAACGGGAAAGTCTCGGACTATGAGGATAGATAAGAGCTCATCTTGTGATAGGCTAAGAGAATATAAATAGCTTAACTTGACCGAGTCTTTTGGATGCACACGGAACATCATTATCTCACCCCTTGTAACTCTTTAACCAAATGATCCTCCTACCATAGTCTATGGTATCCCCATAGTAAGATAACCAGTCTATCCCTAGGATAATTCCATACCCCTCAAAACCCAGAACATATGCATTACATGTAAAATCAACGTTACATATATTCACTCCTAGGTCTTTATATATAAAAGACAGATGTGATGACTCCCTAATAGGATACGATACGACTATTGGGATGGTGACAACTTGGGTCTTTTAGACTTAAGGAGTTGACTACATCTCTAGCTATGAATGAGTGTGAAGCTTTTGAGTCAAATTAGTTACGTAAAGTATTTTTAGAGATAATAGTTGTACCTCCCAATGCAACTTCTCTCTTGTCTTTGGGAGAAGGTCTACTTGAGACATGTACAACTTTAATGGCATAAGCCTGCCCACCTTGTTCCTCATTTGCTGCCTTCGGGCATCAATTCTTGTAGTGTCCTTCTTCATAGCAGTGGTAACATTTCCCCTTAAATTCTTCCCTCATCAAACTCACTTTGTAGTCCTTAGCAACGTGCACTTTATTCTAACATCTATGACATGTAAATCCTCATTTCTCGATCTTTCCCTTGGCTTTCTTATTAGCCCAGAATCCCCCTTTCTTCTTTCCAACTCGATGTTGTGCTCGAAGTACCTTCTCTTTTTCCTCAATACCAACTGTCTTAAGCACAACCATTTCAAATCATCTCATAAGTGGCGCTTGTTGGTACATGGATCAAAAGAAACTCCCTAAGTGGAGAATTTAGGCCTTTAACAAACTTCATGGCCTTCTTTGTAGAGGGGTTAATTATATTCAATCCAGAATTAGCTAATTCTACAAACTTATTGACGTGCTCCTTCGAAGTGGAATCTTATTTCCTTAGTTGTATAAACTACTCCGGTTGTAAACTTACTGCACTTTTGGACAAGAATCACGACTCGAAGCAAGCCTTGAATTCAGCCCAAGTAATTCCTTTCTCGATATTCTCTTCAACTACTATGATCCACCATTTCAAAACCTCCCTCCTTAAATGCCATGCAGCCATCCTCCTATTGATATAGTCTTCCCATCCCAGCTCCTGGAATATACGTTCATGGTCGTTAATCCAAGCCTTTGTTTCAACGAAATCTTCAGTCCTTGTATATGCATGCCCTCCATATTTTAAAAGTCTTTACATGTTTGGGGAAGCATAGTGGACGGAGTGCTGCTTCAACGAGCGGAGCAACAAGGTCTGCTGGTGCAGCTTGTTGAGGAATCGGAACTTGCAATACATGCCTTAGGTATCGCTAGAACCATTCTGGCATGGATATTTCTTAGGTGGAGGGCTTCCTAGCGTCGAGGAATTGCTTTTAGCAATAATTAACTATTCGTAGGTTTGAGCGCTTAGTTATAACTTCCTAAGATTGTATTATTTGCTAAAAGGATTTGCTTAGTGTATTTGCGTATGTTCATAAAAGTGTGTATATATAATAGAGTTTTGAAAAATACTTTCAAAAATAACAAATATGCACTCTTACGCATACTTATTCTTCTTAATCGGGTAACCTATGATTTGACACCAAATGAAACAACCCTCTCTAGAATGGACATAATATTTGACCTAATAGAAGCTCATCGAACCTTAGGTCCATTCTAAAGCTAGCTGTTGGTAGGTAAAATTGATACAATGAATGATATACAGAACGATTTATCCATGCTTTCAAATTCTCATGGCAGAAAGGGTAATATATAAAAATAAAATAAGTACCCTAAATAAAGACCAAATCTCATAAATACAACATCCAAAAATATCCATAATATAATGTCTCGACATAACATTTCTTAAATTAGGGTACATTTAAATATATCAAAAACATAGATAAATAACCAAACTCTCGCAAATCTTTGCCGCGGCCAATGCCTTCTCCTTCAGTATGATTCCCTTTAACCCGTGGGTTGTAATAAGGTGGATGTCAAAACAATAATGTCCGGTGAACGAAAATCTCAAGTCTTACCATAATACTATTTGTGCAATATCATTTAGATAAATAATATTTCTTACGCTTCTTGTATTTTTAACCTACTATGTATACCTCCACTGTTAGCCAAGGGTTTTGGCAGTCCAACTCCATAATGTACTTTAATTGTAGGCCAAGTGTAGGATCGTTTTCACCCTAGAGGGGAGGGGGGAAAATAAGGTCTACTAAAAATTAATCCGAAAACAAAAACAAAACAGAAAGCAATGCAGTAGAGATCACACACATATTTACCCAACTTCGGTAAAAACCTGCCTACGTGCTGCCATTAGGGTTTCTACTAGAAATTAAGTAATCAGACGCTTACAAACATACATAAACTAGTGATACCTTCTAACTTAATTTACCTAACTCTAAGCTCTAAATGCTACCACAACTCAGCTACTGAGTTGCGAATTCTCAAACTATGCCCCGTAGTTTGTACCTAGTTACACAACTAAAAAGTTACATAATTTTAAAATAGAGAATTACAAAATAAAATAACAAACTAAACAAAACCCTATATTTAAAATTAAGCCCAATGAAAAGAATACGGCCCAAATAATTAAAGTAGAGAATGTGTTCCCCCTTTTTTTGTTTATGAAATGTTCGGCCGTTCCTTTTGTTGCTTTGCAAAAATTAAGGTTTTGAATTGCTTGAAGTTGCCTCTTGGAGATTGAAGTTCAAATTGATTGCTGGTGTCTTTCATTCCTCAATTCTCTTTGATTCTTCTTCGTTCAAGGCTCTTCGATTCGCTTCAGCTGCTTCAAGGTCGAGTTCGAATGATATATAAAATCGTATGTGATTTTGTACTTTACTTGCTCTGTTGTTTTCTTAAATTCGAACTCAATGATCATTTTCCGATGATGATACTAGGCATTTATAGGGATCAAAACCCTATTTTATCATTCGTATATTTTGGTTTGAATTTATCCTTTTCTTTGCTCGGCCATACGATTTTCGATTGAATGATGAGATGATTTCTGACTTGTTCATTGGTTTACACGTCACTTCATATGTCATTGATGAATTTGAACTTGCTTAAATTGCTTGAGTCGGTTCCGTTCTGGGCTCTTATGACTTCGGCATTTCGAATTTTAAGATAATCTGGACTTGACAAATTTTGACTTGTTCAATTCATTTCCTCTGATTGACTTCACTACAACATTTTTCCACTCCTTGACCAGTTCGAACTGCTACTATTATTTATTATTTATGATTTTTGAACACTGCCATGTACTAGTAATCTAAACATGTTGCATTGTGATTTTGTGCTAGTTGCTGTCGAAATCCAAATTCATTTCCTTGTATTCCCTTCAATATTTGATGGGTTACCCTGTTGCCTTCATATTAGAACATGTATGTGTATGCATATATGTATACACACTCTAGTGCATATGTATATATGTATATGTATATGTATATATGCATACATGTGTCTTTATACATTTTGAGTCTGCACTTGATTTAGAGAACTTGATTTTGAACTGCTTTCTTGGTTCATATTGAAGTTGAGCTTTTTACATGTCTAAATGCATGTTGTGGTCATGGTTCCATTTGTAGAGTTTGCATAGGTCTGCATTGATGAGATTGTTGTCATGTTGCACTGATGTTCTGGTCTTGTTACCCCTGCATTGCTTCGAGTTTATTTGGAGTCTGGTTTGTTTGATATGTTGTTATCAATTTAATTCTGGTGTGTGTGTGTGTGTGTGCATGTTTTGATGTTGGTCTTCATGTTGTATTTGATTGAACTGGGTTGCCTTGGTCTGGTTTCACATGCTCTGATCTGGTCTGGTTTCTTGAGTCTGTTTCAATTTGTTTATGTTGAAACTGAGTGTTTGGTTTGGTGCACTTTGGTATTGTAGTCTTGTCTGGTCAAGACTTCATGTGTACATTTATTAGAGAATTGCCTTGATACATTTTGTGATCTAGTGCACTGATGTCTTCATATATATATATATACATACATACATATATACATACATACATACATACATACATACATATGTATGTATATATACACACACACACACACATATATACATATATATATATATATATATATATATATATATATATATATCATTTTGGAGTGGTCTTTGGTACATTTTGGTCTTTTTTTGCACATGTATGGTGCACTTGTCCATGGTTTCATATGAATGAAGTCTTCATGCGGTTGAGGCTGTTATCATGTTGGTTGTTTGCACTGATGCTTTTGAGCAAGTTTGTGCATATGGTTGAATCTCGAGTTAAACTGATTTGATCTCATGTCTTTGCTTTGCTTTCATGTTTGTGTGATTCTCTAAACTGGACTATTCTAATTGTGTTGAGTTTCCTGATCACTTGATTCAAGTCTGTTTGTATGTTTATTGAGTCTTCATGTGTGTTTATGCTCTATTCAGCTCATCACTGGTCCGTGTTGTACACACTGGTCTGATGGAGCTTTTGTTTTGGTGCTGGTTTGAACTGAACCGATATATGTGTGTGTGTGTGTGTGTGTGTGTGTGTGTGTGTGTGTGTGTGTGTGTGTGTTTGGTACATTTGAAACTTTGTGACTTTTTTTTGTTCGAGAGTCATTTGCATTTATGTTGAATCTAGCCTAGGCTTAGGTTTGACCTTGTGCTCACCTGTCCCTGCTATTTGAACAAACAAATGTATATTGATGTGCAAGACCTTATGGCATGTACAGTGAGACATTGTGCATGTCACAAGTTGTTCGTGTAAGATGAATTAAAAGAATGATGATGAACAACCCAAATACCCGAGGCAAACAATATTTTCAAACACATACTTCATTTTACACTGCAAAATATTTCCTTTTCAAATTTACTGCGTCAGTATTTATTTTGGAGATAGTTCAAACGCTGGATACATTTTGGAACAGAGTTAAAGATCAAATACAAGTGATGAGTGAATATATGTAGTGAGGTGAAAATTGTAAAGTGAAAATTGTGTTTTAATTGAAATTGCATTATAATTGAAAATGTGTAAATGTAGTGAGAGCTCAAATTTGTACTAGTTGAATTTGTAACAAAATATTTGTCTGAATAAAATATTTGTTTAAACATGAATTCTGAGTTATTTATTTTTTTCAACAAATATTTATTTTATTAGGTGGAAAAATAAAATAGTACAATAATAAACACATTTAAACGAATATATATTTGTTTATTATCATCAAACAAAAATCATACACTAGTATATTCTATAATCTCCCCCTTTTGATGATAACAAACGTATATTAAGATTTTGACCTATTAAATGTATTTGGTTTTGATGAATTCTATTTGCTCCCCCTATTTGAATACTCCCCTTATAACAAAGTTCCCCATTCACATATGCATGAAAATAATAAAAAATATGCAATGAACCTAAATAAGAATATTCAAATAAAAAATTTGAACTTATTTGCCAAAATCTTAACTTCTCTCCCTCTTTTGTTATCAGCAAAAGAGTAAGTGTTAGAAAAATAAAGATAAAGTGACAGACATTAATACCTAATCAAGTATAAATATTAAATTTCAAGAAAAAATCAAACAAAAATCATTAATACTCTGTTAGGCACATATTCCTTTTTAGAGTGATAGGGGTGATGTCAGCTTAAAAAAATCATATAATCGTGTCCATTTATGGTATATTTATGACAGGAATATAAATACTTACTAACCATGCATAACCGTTAGGACTTTTTAATGAGATTAGTAGTATTCCTAATTTTTATAAAAAAATGAATCTCAAGCATCTTCTAACCAGCATAACCGTGAGGACTTTTAAATGGGTTCAGAATCAACTCGCCTATTTCAACCAATTTTGATATGTATTCCATACATGCATAACCATGAGGGCTTTTAAAATAGCATGAACGCACAGAATCAAAGATTCCAAGTAGTTCACTCATGCATAACTGTGAGGACTTTTAAATGAAAGTGAGTACTTTTGGATGATTTTATTGCTAATAAAAAAATGAATAATTTCCTGTTTAAATATCATATTTTGACGTACGTTATAGGATTTTGATGAGTGATTGTCGTAGAAATATGGTAGGAACAGAGATGGTCATGGAATTTTTACCAACCAAAGTTATTACAGATTTTGTTTAAATTTTTAAAGAAATTTACTAAATATACTGTCACAAGTCATAATGTATGATTAACATCAACACTCATCACTTTTTTCAGCCACTGTTTATCTTTTCAATAATCAATAGGGGATCAGATAAGTTAACATAGGCATTTACGGTCAAATTCAAAAATATAAAATCAAATTTCTAAAATGCCTAGACTAAGACGAAGTCGACAAAAAATATTTTCTGGAAGTGGTTTGTAGAAATGTCTACCAATTGGAAATTAGTTAAAATGAAGTTTATGTATATATTTTCTTCGAAAATGTGATCTCTAATGAAATGATGTCTACCATCTATATGTTTGGTGCGAGAATGATGTACAGAATTATTTGTGAGATCAATTGCACCTTTGCTATCACACTAGTACTTTTTCTACCAACTAGACTACCAACATAATCAACATCTGAATACCCTTTTAACACAAAAGTTATCACCATAGACCAACCCGTAGGGTGCGCAAAGGATACCTTTCATCTTACTTAAAAATAATGTTTCTTTTAATGATTGGACAATAATTTTGCACAAATCAGAATCAAAAATAACATTCATTCCCTTATCACAAAACCAGCTAATTGAAATCAAATTATGGTGCAGATTTTCAACATATAATACATCGTTCAAGGTAAATGTACTGTTACCTATTTTACCTTTACTGATAATTTTGCATTTATTGTTGTTGCCCATTTTGACTCTGCCACCTTTGTACTTCTCTATGCTAAGGAACTTTGATTTGTCGACCGTCATGTGCCTGGAACAACCAGATTCCAGCTACAACTGTTTATGTTCCTTAGCCTGCCAACACATCTACACGAGAGAAGAATTTTGTAACCTATTTGTTTTTATAGGTCAATGATTGTTAGTGAGAAGCAATTTTGAAAAACAAGTTTGCGTCGAACTAAGACAATCTATGTTTGTTCCTTATGGCATTCAGATTTGTTTGACTTTAAGGGATTTTACATTCCTACCTTTAAGAACCCAAATTGGTATGTTTTTCGTGTGTTTGGGTCTAAACCAGCAATTGTTTTGATTGTGTCCAATTTTTCTACAAATCGTGCACTTGGAGTTTACATGATTAGTTTCACTTCTAACTCTTTTAGATTGAGTATACCTAAGTCCTTGTCTAACAGTATTAACAGTTTGTTTTCCTAATAGCATATTTAGTGATCTGTCTCCTTTGGAAAATTTTTCTAAAGTTGTAGACAATTATTGGACTTGTGACTTGAGAGATTCATTTTCATTCAATAACAACATGCACTTTTTAATAGAATTTTCTCTCCTAGTATTTTCACTTTCTTTCAAAATTAGATTTCATTTTCAAGCGATTTAATTTTAGTTTCTTATTTTTTATTTCCTCTTCAAATGATGGACAGTTATCACACTTAAGGAACTTATTTCTATAGATTTGAACCATTTGATCAAGTTGCATATTTAGTTCTATCAAACAATCTTTTTGTGATTCAATTTTACCGTACTTCTCCATAAGTCTTTCAAAACAGGCATTTATTTCATGAAATATATAAGTAATTGTGAGTAAGTAAGTTTTGATACCTCGCTTGGCTCGTCATCATCCTTGTCACCTGTTTCCCCTGAAAAACGCAGATTTTCTTTTTCACTCTCACTTCCAGTGCTTTCATCACCTTCATCACTTTCATTCCAAGTTGCTGCAAAACTTCTCCTTTTCGGTTTCTTTCCATTGCTGAGTTGATTTTGAGGACTTGGCTTGATATGACCAAGTTTATTGCACTTGTGACCAAATTTATTGAACTTGTGACAAATCACCTCCTGCTTTTCTGAGTTGTCTAGAACTTCGACGATTCTGCTTTTCAATTGCTGATTTTGGGCTGGATTTCCATATTTGCTATTCCACTTTTGAATCCCTTTATTATCAGTGCTAACTCAGCTGCTCCTTCATCATCACCATCATCTTCACTTTCCATCATTCTTGTGAGAGCTATTGCTTTCTTTCGTGTATCTCCTCCTTCACGTTCTTCCTTGAATTTGATTTCTAGCTCATAAGTGGCGAGATTTCCAATTAGTTCTTCGACTTTAATCTGTTTTAGATCCTTTGATTCTTGAATGGCGGTAATTTTGCTTCAAAATTTCATGGAAGAATTCTAAGGATTTTCGGACTATTTCCAGTTATATGTATGGTCTTCCTAGGTATTTTGGTTCGTATACAAGATTAGAAAGTCGTCCATACATTTCTTTGACACTTTCATCCTTGGTTATTGTGAAGTTCTCGTATTCACTACTAAGCATGGCAAGGCGAGATTCTTCAACCTAGGAGGTTCCTTTATGAGTCACTTCAAGCGTGTGCTATATATGATTAAATTTCATTTGATCTAATGAGCAGATAATAGAATTCATAGCCTTAGCGTTAGCAGTTTATTTTCAAGATATGTCCATTGATCGATCGATTTTTCAACTTATTGTTTACCTGCTATTACTGTTGGTGTGATATATCCTATTTCAACTATATTCCATGCATCTATGATTTTCAAAAAAAATTCATTTTATTTTTCCAATATGCATATTCACCATTGAACATGGGTGGTCTAATTATGGACTGACCCTCAGCAAAAGCATTATTAAAAGAAGCCATTGAAAGAAAAAATCAAAAAATTTAACAAAAAATAGATTTTTGTTCCTAGCTCTGATACCACTTATAGGATCACTTTCGCCCTAAAGAGCGGTGAATAGGGTCCACTAAAAGTTAATGCGGAAATAAAAATAAAACAGAAAGTAATGCAGTAGAGATCACACACAGATTTACCCAACTTCGGCAAAAACCCGCCTACGTGCTGTCCCTAAGGTTTCTACTAGAAATTAAGTAATGAGACGCTTATAAACCCATGTAAACTTGTGATACCCGCTAACTTTATTAACCTAACTCTAATCTCAAAACCCTGCCACAACTCAGCTACTGAGTTGCGAATTCTCAAACTACTCCTCGTACTTTATACCTAGTTACACAACTAGAAAGTTACACAAATTTAAAATAGAGAATTACAAAATAAAAATAACAAACTAAACAAAACCCTATATTTAAAATTAAGCCCAATAAATAGAACATGGCCTAAATAACTAAAGTAGAGAACGTTTTCCCCCTTTTATTGTTTGTGAAATGCCGGTCGTTCCTTTTGTTGCTCTTAAAAAATTAGGGTTTTGAATTGCTTGAAGCCGTCGCTTGGAGACTGAAGTTCAAATAGAATGCTAGTGTCTTTCGTTCCTCAATACTCTTCGATGCTTCTTTGTTCAGTGCTCTTCGATTCACTTTGACTGCTTCAAGGTCGAGTTCGAATGATATATAAAATCGGTATGTGATTTTGTACTTTATTTTCTCTGTTGTTTTCTTGAATTCGAACTCGATGATCATTTGTCGATGATGATACTGGGAATTTATAGTGATCAAAACCCTATTTTATCATTCTTATATGTTGGTTTGAATTTATCCATTTCTTTTCTCGGCCATACGATTTTCGATTGAACGATGAGATGATTTTTGACTTGTTCACTAGTTTACACATCGCTTCATATGTCACTGATGAATTTGAACTAGCTTGAATTGCTTGAGTAAGTTCTGTTCTATGCTCCTATGACTTGGGCACTTTGAATTTTAAGATAATCTGGATTTGGCGAATTTTGACTTGTTCAATTTGTTTCCTCTGATTGAGTTCGCTGCAACGTTTTTCTACTCCTTGACTGGTTCGAACTGCTACTGTTATTTATGATTTTTGAACACCACCTTGTACTAGTAATCTAAACATGTTACATTGTAATTTTGTGCTAGTTGCTGTCGAATTCCAAATTCATTTCCTTGTATTCCTTTCACTTTTGCTGCATTACCCTGTTGCCTTCATACCTGAACAGATAAGTGTATGCATATATACATACATGCTCTGGTGCATATGTATATATATGCATATATGCATACATGTAACATTATACATTTTTAGTCTGCACTTGATTTAGAGAACTTGATTTTGAACTACTTGCTTGGTTCATATTAAAGTTGAGCTATGTACATGTCTGAGTGCATGTTGTAGTCATGGTTCCATTTGTTGAGTTTGCATAGGTCTGCATTGATGAGATTGTTGTTGTGTTGCACTGATGTTCTGGTCTTGTTACCCTTGCATTGCTTCGAGTTTATTTGGAGTCTAGTTTGGTTGATATGTTGTTTTCAGTTTAAATCTGGTGTGTGTGCATGTTTTGATATTGGTCTTCATGTTGTATTTCATTGAACTGGGTAGCGTTGGTCTGGTTTCACATGCTATGATATGGTCTGGTTTCATTAAGTCTGGTTCAATTTGTTTATGTTGAAACTAAGTGTCTGGTTTGGTGCACTTTGGTATTGTGGTCTTGTTTTGGATGAGACTTCATGTGTACGTTGATTAGAGAATTGCCATGATACATTTTGTGATCTAGTGCACTAGATGTCTTATATATGTATACGCCTGTTTGCATTTTGGAGTGGTCTTGGTACATTTTGGTCTTTTGTTTGCACTTATCCATGGTTTCATATGAATGAAGTCTTCAGGTTATTACCATGTTGGTTGTCTGCACTGATGCTTCTGAGCATTTTTGAAGTTCTTTTGTCACCTCTGTTGCATGTTTGTGCATATGGTTGAATCTTGAGTTAAACTGATCTGATCTCATGTCTTTGCTTTGCATTCATGTTTGTGTGATTCTCTAAAGTGGACTGTTCTGGTTGTGTTGAGTTGCCTGATCACCTGATTCAAGTCCATTTGTATGTTTGTTGAGTCTTCATGTGTGTTTATGCTCCATTCATTTCACCACTGGTCTGTGTTGTACACGCTGGTCTGGTTGAGCTTTTTTTGGTGCTGGTTGGACTTGAACTGATATATATATATATATATGCATAAATGTCAAGTACATTTGATACTTTGTGACTTTGTTTTGTTCGATAGTCATTTGCACTTGAGTTGAATCCAGCCTAGGCTTGGGTTTGACATTGTGCTCACCTATCCTTTCTATTTTAACAAACAAGTGTATATTGGTGTGCACGAACTTGTGGCATGTACAGTGATACACTATGCACTTCACAAGTTGTTCGTGTAAGATGAGTTAAAAGAATGACGATGAAAACCATAATACCTGAGGCAAACAATATTTTCAAACACACACTTTATTTTACACTGCAAAATATTTCCTTTTCAGTTTTGTTGCGTCAGTGTTTATTTTGCAGATAGTTCAAATGCTGGATACAGGTTGGAACAGAGTTGAAGATCAAAGACGAGTGATGAGTGAATATATGTAGTGAGGTGAAAATTGTAAAGTGCAAATTGTGTTGTAATTGAAATTTTATTATAATTGAAAATGTGTAAATGTAGTGAGAGCTCAAATTTGTACTATTTGAATTTGTAATAAATATTTGTTTGAATAAAATATTTGTTTAAATATGAATTCTGAGTTATTTATTTTATTCAACTAATATTTATTTAAATATGTGGAGAAATAAAATAGTTCAATAACAAATACATTTAAATGAATATATATATATATATATATGTGTGTGTGTGTGTGTTTATTATCATCAAACAAAAATCATTCACTAGTATATTCTACACCAAGGCCCTTTTAAGTCCAACTTTATAACTCTACTGCGGGTATAATGCAACTACCGTCAATCAAGCCCTAACGATATGGGAGAAAGCACTTGAGCCACTTAATACCTCTTTAATGGGAATTAGGCAGACTCTGACCATTTAGTACCTATAACTTAGACTGATCCCCATCATTTAATGCCTAAACCTAAGGCAAGCCCCTCCTTAGTACTTCCTAACAGACATCATAAGAAATCTCATCAGGCCACTTAATACTTTATGGGAAGAGACGGATCCTACAATAGCCAATTAATACCTCAACCTTGAAGAAGACCCCTTCCATAGATTTTTTTTCCATATCTCACCTAATGGATAATCCTAAGCATTTAATATTTCTTGAGTGGAAAGGAGGCAGATCCTACAACAACCACTTAATACCTTCAACCCAGCAGCAAGCCCGTACTGGAATGTCCATCTTATGACCCTTAATCCAACCTTGACATCTCACATTAGTCCAACTATCATATGTACTGGTAACCAGATTAGGTGGGCAGGCTTAGCTTATAGAATTGGGACTAACCTTGCATCCACCATGGGTACTTATTATAGGTGATATATTACATCAATCCCAAAGTCACATTGGTGGTAGCCAGTTTAGTTGGGCAGGCTTCTGTATGCTTTTAACTAACCGCGCATTCCTATAACTTAGTCATATTTTTTTTTGTGTGTGTGTGTAATACCTCGCTCGCATTTACGGATTAAGGCCATATAAGGAAAACTCCTTATTTTTTCTTTTAATTATGGATTAATTTCCATAATTTTTGTTAACTTCCTTCCTATAGGATTTAATGCTATTTATTGACCTATTTATTATATACAGTGCAATTTATATATTACTACCTATATGCTATTAATAGTTTATATATACATACATTTTAGGTTAACTAAAAGCCTAAATTCCATACAATAGTGTACAAAATAGCTAATATCCTTAGCCCGACAAATAGACTTGTATAGAAAAAATGGAATGAAAATACCAAACTTATTTTATATATTAACAAATAGAATTGATTCCCCTATTTCAAGGGAACAAAACTTTACAATTTAAATCACTTATATTCTATTCAACTTTTACATTTACAAACTTAAAGCGGAAAAATGGATTTACATTTGTCTAAATTATGGAAATAGATGTGCAAACTACAAACAGTAAATTCATATTTTGCATACCATTTTCTAATAATTTCCTTTTTGAATCCTTTTGTCACAACAACCGAAATTAGAAGGGAATGTTGAATTAATATAAATTATTTGAATTGCATACAACAAATTAAATCCTACTATATTAATATAAAAAAAATTAGATTCCAACTATCTAAGAATTGGCATTTTATTGGGGTAATTTTGAGGTTTTTGGGGTTTAGGTTTTATGTATACAAAAATCCCAAAGGCATAAAATAGATCCAAATTTTTACTACATAATTTACAAAAATGTGATAAACTAAGATTTTTCACTCACAAATAGTTTCCTTACTTAACGTTTGATTCAATTCAGTCTACACCTAACTCTTCCTTCAAATTTCTTTTTATGGAATATACAACAATTCAATTGTATATAAATTAGATTCAAAATTCAGAGATTAGGGAAGAATAAAAAAATGTGTGTGTGTGTATGTGTGTGTATATAAACCTATTGCCTTTTTCCCTTGAATTTGAAATCTTGAATCTAATCGAAGAATCAAGGAAGAATACTGACGAAGTTTTGCAATGTTCCCATTTTGTTATGAATAATAGTGAGAGGGCTAGCCTCTTATTTATAGTGTTGAAGCACCTAAACCATATGATTCAAGTCAGTTTAATATAATAAAATCCGAATCATTGTTGGCCTAACATAACCCTGGCCGTCATGCCTTAACCGATCGACCGCTCACCCTTGGGTGGTGGACCACTAGCGATCGACCGACCCAATGAGTGTGGTTGACCAATCTCCTACTGTTGGTCATGATTTATCAGTTCCTATTTAATTTTTATTTCTTTCCCACTTTGCTATGTCTCGTTAGCGGTTGCTTAAACATTAAACTTCCCTTAATGTTAAAAATATTTATTACCATTTTAATTTCAACCTTAACGTTTATAAAATTTTAAATCTGAATTCGTTTGAATTATTTTAAATTTGAATTCTTTCGAATTATTTTAAATTTGAAAACTTCAAATACTAACTAACAACTTTTTCATTTGAGCAACGATGCAAAACTTTATATATGAAAGTTGATTAGAAAATCGCCACGAACACAATAGTGTAACTTTCATGGAAAAATTCCAACGTTCGCAAAATTTCCATTTTTATCCTAATTGCTAGTTTATTATTTCTTATTAATTTTTTATAGTGAGTTATAGAACAAGTCATCAATGCACTGAAGTGGATACTTGTTCTTCTTCGTTAACTAATTCAACTTATGGTAATCTACACATACCTTAAAGAGCCATCCACCTTAGTGATGGATACTACAGGTGCGCTCTACTCGTATTTGCTCCTACGAATGAATCCTTGCTTCAATAGATCATTCACTTGCATCTCTAACTCCTTTTTCTCTCTGGGTGCCATACGCCTCAAAGGCATAACTATCGGTCTAGCATCATTTACTAAATCTATACAGAACTTGATATATCTATGTGGTGGTTGTTATCCCACCTTTTAGCAAGGTCGAGATACCAAGGATCACTCTTCCTGGATATCGAGCATACAAAGGTTTGCTATGGATATCGATGAATTTTTTCCAATTCTAGATCGAGCTGCAATTGATAGGACATGACAAGAAAGATCATAGAAGTCCACATCTCAAATTTCAAGTCAACTCGAGTTCATACGCTCGAGTTATGATCGGTTCAATTTGAGGGAAGAGGATTCAGTTTCGAATCCATCCCTAGGCTTCATTTCGAATCCATAATTTTCGTATCGATCAGAGAAACAACGACCTCGGAACAGTTGAAAGGATTCAGTTCGTATCGATCGAGTTTGAACCCATTCGGATACCTTGGTTCGAATCGATCGCCTTCGAACCCATTGACGTCTCCCTGCTTCGCTTCCATCGAATAAGGCAATAGTCATTGCTTCGAACCCATCAAAGAAGCATCAATTCGTATCCATCAGATGACTTAAGTTCGTATCCATCGAGTCCCTGCTCCTCGAATCCATCGAGAGACCCTCGTTCGAACCCATGACAAATGGTTCGTTCAAGTCAAAAGGACCTGGTATAACGCAACGGTCTCCAGTTCAAATGGGGCGAGATATATGGATACGACGCGGCCAAACCGGAGAAATAGGTGGATCGGCTCGAGATATGCACGCCACGACATCGGATAACCACGTGAGTTGATCGGTTCGAAACGATCGATTCGAAAGGATCGGTTCGAAGCAGACAGCCATTCGAAGAACTTCATTTCGTATCGACCGTATCTCATGATCCACTGATCCAAACACCATGAAATTTTCACAGAAGCTTGCATACATGTTAAAGAATGTCCGCACCAAATTTAGCTCGATTGGATCATTTTATGATCGACTCGAATGGAGTTCGAATCGATACCAAAGTGAGCCCAAATTTCCTGAGGCCAGGCGCGTGGGCCCCCTCACGTGCCAGAAGTGGTCTCCCGAGTTTTGGCAAAATATCAGCATCCTACGCCTATAAATAGAGCCCCAGAACCAGCAAAAAAGGGACCTTTCGACTCTCAAGCGCCCAGACTCTTCCGAATCGAGATCTTCATCATCCTACATCATATTCTCGCTGATTGATTTCAAATTTCCAGTTGTAATTCGCTGTTCTTTGTCTTTATTTTACTGTTATTTGGAGTTTTTGTTAGACAATCCTCATCTTCAATTTATATTCTTCATTTATTATCTCTTTAAAAACTTCCAAAAGGTGTTGTGCCCAATTTCGGTACAAACACTTTGGTGCTTTCACTGAGAAAACCCAGTTTTTCTCCTGCTCCTTGGATCTGTCGCCGATACCGGATTGCGTAAATCTAAGGGAGAGATCCATATTTCAATTTCAGATTCCTTCCATCCTATTCAGATTTGCCAAAGTCTAGGAAAGGAGTTCATTGTCCAAAATGGTTAGCACAAGAACCGCTTCTGCCGCTGGTCAAGAAGGTCGGGATAGACAGAATCCCGCGCAACTACCTCCACCTAACCAAGATGATACCGGGCATTCCGACCCATCAGGTCCGGTTACCATGCAAAAGTTCCAGACGTTGCTCCAGGAACTAACTCAAAGTCGGCAACAGCTAGCTGAGCAGTTGCGCGTTAACACTGAGTTAGCCAATCAACTAGACCGCCAAGGGCGTAGAAGATCCAGAAGGGATCATGCGTCTCGCTCCTCCACTAAAAGTTCTGCTTCATCCGACTACAATCACAGATCCACCCGTCCCAGGCTAGAGGGAAATTATGCACAGGCCGTTGACCACCAGCTAGCATTGACCGTGGGACAGATAAGAGTTGGCCCGTCTGTTAGTTTTCATACAGGACCCTCCTCCCGAGGAGGCACTGTTTCTCAACATAATACGGATAACCAAGCCACCACAGCTGACATAGGAGTTGATAGCCGAAATCACTCCAATCAAAATTACCACCAACAGGAGCGTGCTCCAGAACCATATATCCCGGAAGACATCGAGCCAAGGAGGCGAGATACGGACCGTCGACAGCGCCTGATTCACCTCGCACTGTGGAACCCGACCACACTTTGGCTCGCCACCCTCAGAATGTAGCAACACCATACCTCTCAGCCATGGTACGCCAAATGATTCGCGAGAGTCAAGGGTTAACAAATGACGATTGGGGAATCTCTCGAAGTCATACTCCACCGATGACATATTACATGCTAAACCTCCTCGGCGATTTAGAATGCCGACCTTGCCTATGTATGAAGGAAGTTCCGACCCTAACCAACACATTCTGAAATATGAATGGTCGATGACTGCGGAAAGAGCTGATGATGCAGTGAAGTGCCGTAGTTTTCCCATTTCTTTAGGGGGAATTGGGACAATGTAGTTCACACGATTACCTCCACGATCTATCTCTTCATTTGATCAATTGGCTACTAAGTTTGTTGAACAGTTTCGTATGCATATCGCCAGGCCTAAAGACGTCAATAATTTATCTAATGTCACTCAAGCTCCTGGGGAGACACTCAGGCGATATTTGGAAAGATTCAATGCCGCTTGTGCGGAGATCACTAACCCTAATGATAATTCAATCTTGATGGCCTTGACTAAGGGGATTGACCCCGATTCTAAGTTTGGAAATTGGCTAGCTGGGAAGCCCCCCGCATCGTTGGATCATTTCTATTCCAAAGCCGCTCAATTCTTAAGGCGTGAGGATGCGAAACAATCTAGGAAACATGACGATGCGAGACGCAGCAATGAAGGGATTCAGAGTAATGTTGCAGTTAAACAATCTGGTGAAAGTTCAGGAAAATTCCAGTTAAATATTCGTAATAAACAAGCTCAACAGCCGAGAAACGGTGATAGTCGGAGTAGAAAACGAGATCAGAACCGTGGCCCGTGACGTAGGGCCCCGATGTTTGATACTTATACACCGCTGAACACGTCGTTGGAGAACGTGTATCTACAAACTTGCAATGCTATGCAGTATAAGAAGCCTGCTCCAAAACCATCGTCGGAGAGGTAGATCCAAACAGAAAAGTTCTGTAGATTCCATGAAAGTTATGGATATAACACCAATGAGTGTAGACATTGAAAGGACCTCATTGAGAAGTTAATCAGAGAGAGGAAGCTGGATCAGTTCGTTCGCGCGCCACAGTCTGGTGACGCAGGCCCATCCAATCAAAATCGTGTGCAAACTCAAGAGAGACGAGAGGAACCTGCCCGTACAGGCGGGAGGTTAGTTATTAATACAGTCAGTGGTGGTCCCCACCCGGCAGACCGAAGCTGGAAGGAGATGGAGTCATATGCCAATTCGATCAGGCATGTTGATTTTGAATGTTGTAGTAGTTTTGATGAAGGGGCTCCGGCCAAACTACAGAGAACGATGACAGATGACATCGTATTTCGAAACCGAGATGCTGATAGGGTCGAAGCCCCAACCATTGACCCACTTGTCATATCGGCCTAGGTTGGTCCTGCTTGGATGAAGAGGATCCTGGTGGACAGTGGGAGTTCGGTGAACATTTTGTTTAAAAGAGCATATGATCAAATGAAGATGGAAGCCAAAGATTTAAAACCTTGTCAATCTAGAATCCATGGCTTCGATGGAAGTGCTAATATACCCACTGGAGTGGTGGAGTTGCCAGTGGAGTTAGGAGTTGGAGAACGCCGAAGGGTTCGAATGCTACAGTTTGTTGTTTTAGATATTCACCCTCTGTATAATGCCTTCTTGGGCCAACCGGCCCTTGCTGAATTCAGGGCAGCAATCGCCCCGTGGTATTTAACGTTGAAGTTCCCCACTGATCGTGGGATTGGAGTCATTCAAGGAGATCAGGCTACTGGAAGAGCCTGTTATGTTGCAGAGCTGCGCGAGGCGCAGCGAAAAGAGAAAGGGAAGGGCGTAGAGGAATCTCTCTGCGTCCGTTTTGCGGACAATTGACAATTGGTGCCTGGGCCTTGGCCCGGGCACCACAACCAATTCTAAAAAGATCTTGACCCGAGAGACAATGATAACAAAGAGGAATCCATGGAGAGTCAAGCTTCTCCGGCTAAGCTAACGATTGATGTTCCAATCGACAATAATGATGATGGTTCAAGAATGTTGAAGGTTGGGTGTCAGTTAAGCCAAGAGACGCAACAGGAATTGGTTGATTTTCTCCGAGCGAATCTCTACGTATTCGCCTGGACGCACTCTGATATGTGTGGAATCTCGCCGGACATTGCGAGCCACACCCTGAATATTGACCCGTGGTATATCCCGGTCAAACAAAAAAGGCGCGGTATGGATCCAGAGAGATCTACCGCCCTTAAAGAAGAAGTTGATAAGCTGAAGGTGAATGGGTTTATTTGGGATGCTCTATACCCAGAATGGGTATCCAACCCTGTACTTGTCCGAAAACCAAATGGGAAATAGAGAACGTGCATTGATTATTCTGACTTAAATAAAGCTTGTCCGAAAGACAACTTTCCACTTCCCCGAATTGATTAACTTGTGGATTCAACAGCCGGACACGAATTACTATCGTTCATGGATGCTTACTCTGGCTAGAATCAAATACCCATGCATGTGCCCGACCAAGAGCATATGAGCTTGGTAACCGATCTGGGACTATACTGCTACAATGTCATGCCTTTCGGATTGAAAAACGCCGGAGCAACTTACCAACGATTGGTTAACCGGATGTTCGCTGACCAGATCGGAAAAACAATGGAGGTTTATGTGGACGACATGTTGGTGAAATCACGATACTCTACCGATCACATTAACGACTTGGGTTCAATGTTCAATACCCTTCGAAGATACGGGATGAAGCTCAATCCGCTTAAGTGTCATTTTGGAGTCGCATCCAGAAAATTCCTTGGGTTCATCGTCAACGCCAGAGGAATAGAAGCCAACCCCGAAAAGATCTGGGCTATCAGAAATTTACAAACTCCAAAAACTATAAAGCAAGTCTAAAGTCTCAACAGAAAGGTAGCAGCGCTGAGTAGGTTCATATCAAAGTCCACCGATAAATGCATCCCATTCTTCGATTTGATCCGAAAAGGGAAGCGGAACTTCGAATGGACCGCGGAGTGCGAAGACATATTCAAGTCATTGGTTCAACATCTTTCCACACCGCCAATTCTTTCAAAGCCCATCAACCATGAACAGTTGTATCTTTACTTGGCGGTATCAGAGAACGCGATCAGTGCTGCCCTTGTTCGGGAAGAAGACCGAGTCTAGAAACCGGTCTACTATGTTAGCAAACGACTCACCGGAGCTGAGAGAAACTATCCGAAGCTAGAGAAATTAGCCTACTGCCTAGTCATTGCCTCGAGGAAGCTCCGTCCATATTTTCATGCTCATCCCATCACCGTGTACACCGATCAGCCGTTACGTCAAGTCCTCACACGACCTGAGACGTCTGGCAGGTTCCTAAAATGGAACGTTGAACTGAGTCAATTCGACATCACATATACTCCAAGAAGAGCCATACATGGTCAAGTCCTAGCAGATTTCATTGCCGAATTCACTGTTCCTGAAGACTTACCTGAAACTAGTGAATCCCCCGAATACATATGGAAGCTATATACTGATGTCGCATCCAACGGTCGGTGCTCGGGCGCAGGGATAGTGCTTGAAACTCCCAAGGGTCGATCCATATGCTACGCTTTAAAGTTTGATTTCCATGCAACCAACAATGAATCTGAATATGAAGCTTTGCTTACTGGGTTAAAGTTAGCCCGTGACCTAAGAATTATTGCTGTGGAAATCTACTGTGATTCCCAGTTGGTAGTATGCCAAGTTCGGGGTGAATACCAGGCCAAAGATCGAAGACTAGCCGCTTATCTGGCCCGAGTCCGGGAAATGGTTGATCAGTTCGATTATTATACCATTTTCTACGTACCCCGAGAGCACAATCAGAAAGCCGATTCATTGGCAAAGTTGGCAAGTACAGGCGAAGGTCAACACTTGGGACTCGTTCCTGTCGAAAATTTATCCTCTCCGAGCATTGATCGAGCAGAGAGTGAATTCACATTTGAAGCTACTTCCAGCAGGGAATCGTGGATGACCCCCTACCAAGATTACATTGAACGTGGCATACTACCCGAGCGTCGAAGTGAGAAAAGACAAATTCTTCGAAAGGCTTCACGATTTGTCATTCAGGATGGAGTTATGTATCGAAGGGGATATTCTATTCCTCTTCTCCGGTGTATTGCACACGACGAAGTCAAACGAGTGTTACACGATGTGAACGAAGGAGAATGTGGCGATCACACTGGGGGGCAAGCACTTGCCAAGAAAATACTCCGATATGGATATTATTGGCCTACCGTAAATCGCGATGCCATGGACTATGCCAAAAAATATGATAAATGCCAAAAACACGCTCGGATTCCTAGAACCCCGCCTACTGAGATAACCCAAATGGTCAGTCCATGGCCATTTGTGATATGGGGGGTTGATATAATTGGTACATTTCCTTTAGTTAAAGGTGGCGCGAAGTACGCCATCGTCGTAGTTGATTACTTCACCAAATGGGCTGAAGCTGAACCTCTTACAACGATTACGACAAAGAAAGTAATCAACTTTGTGGTACGCAACATCATATGCCGGTTTGGTCTCCCGCATACTATTATCACCGATAATGGAGCCCAATTCGACAGCGTTGAATTCAAGAACTTCTGTCTGCGGTTCCATATCCATAAGAAATTCTCCGCAGTTGCACACCCACAAGCGAATGGCCAAGTCAAAGCTGTTAATAAGGTTATCAAATCTATTTTGAAGAAACGACTGGAAAAAGCCGGGGGCAAGTGGGTTGATGAACTTCCTATGGCCTTATGGGCTTATCAGATGACTCACAAAACTGCAACCGGACACACTCCATTTTTTCTATCTTATGGCTCTGAAGCCGTTATTCCGGTCGAAATGGAAGTTCATTCTCACCGTGTGACATATTATGATCCGAAAACGAATGCCATACTACTTGCCGAATCCTTGGATCTGCTCGATGAGAGGCGTGAAGAGGTTGATTTGAGGGCAGCCGCATATCGGAGTCGATTCGCCCGAATATGCAATGCCAAGGTCCGACCGCGGACCTTCGAACTCGGCAACCTTGTACTAAAAAGAATTTATCCGGATCCTTCTCACATGAAACCAAATTGGGAAGGACCATATGTGATTTCACAAAAGCTCGGAGATGGCACGTTCAAGTTATCGACCGTTGACGGTCTTACTCTGCCGAGAGACTGGAATAGCTAGAGTCTCCGTCGCTACTATACATGACAGGCTTTATTTGTTTTAGCCCGTTATTTCCTTTGCATTTTATTTTCGTATTTTGAAATTTGAACTTGTAATAAGGCAGCTGACTTTGCCATATTTTCTTATTTCAGCAATAAAATGCTATCTCTTCAAGCCAGAGCTGTGATTTATTGAATACGCCGAAAAACATCACAATGCACGGAGAGCTAAGTTCCATCATACGGTGGGATTTAATTCAAGTAGGGAGTGACTGTGATACGACCGGTCACTCACTATGTGAAACCCAAGCTCGGGGGCATGTCACCACATTAATATCTAAAAGGATTGATACACGACAATCCTCGCACTAACTCCAGATTCCCAGAGTGCGAACTGGAGTATAAACATTGAAATAACTCTAAGTCCTCGGAGCGCGGACTGGAGTATAAACATTAACTCCAGATTCCCAGAGTGCGAACTGGAGTATAAACATTGAAATAACTCTAAGTCCCCGGAGCGCGGACTGGAGTATAAACACTAACTCCAGATTCCCAGAGTGCGAACTGGAGCATAAACATTGAAATAACTCTAAGTCCCCGGAGCGCGGACTGGAGTATAAACACTAACTCCAGATTCCCAGAGTGCGAACTGGAGTATAAACATTGAAATAACTCTAAGTCCCCGGAGCGCAGACTGTAGTATAAACACTAACTCCAGATTCCCAGAGTGCGAACTGGAGCATAAACATTGAAATAACTCTAAGTCCCCGGAGCGCGGACTGGAGTATAAACACTAACTCCAGATTCCCAGAGTGCGAACTGGAGTATAAACTTTAAAATTATTCTGAGTCCTCGGAGCGCGGACTGAAGCATAAACAATCATTAAATCCATATTCCCAGAGTGCAAACTGGAGTATAAACGTTGAAATAATTCTAAGTCCCCGGAGCGTGGACCGGAGTACAAGCCTTAACTCCAAGTTCCCAAAGTGTGAACTATATCATAAGCATCGATAATCATCAGGCTCTCGGAGCATGAACCGAATTATTGCTCGCAAGTTATTCTAGGTCCCCGGAGTGTGGACATGCGCTCAAAATTCGCAAAAAAGCACGGTCGTAAACCAATCATTACAACACTTAAGGAAAAAAAACAAAACAGCTGGGATGAGAAAAGCGTTATTTTATTTCAACCGACTAGAAACAAGGACTTACATGCAAATAAGTTCTTCCAAAAAAGAATTCCTACTACCAGGGGCCGAACCTGCATCTATACACGACCTACTAAAGGAAAACGAAAACAAGTTCCTATCTACCAAAACATCTGCTTGAGTGGCCGATCTATTTCTTCTTTTTCGACCTCCTTATCAGCGGTTCGTCATCGGAATCACTAGGAACAGAAATCCTTCGTTTGGAGGGTTTCCTCTCCGGTGGCCGCTCTTCGGTCGGGGGCATAATGTCAACGTCCTCCTTAGAACTTGAACTTAAATGAAAGCTCCCCGTCGGAGGAGTTGAAGGGACCGGACCTGCAACAGAAGACGGGGCGGATACCCGAGTACCGACCATAGAGCCACTTGGCAATATCACATTTAGAGGTGCTGGACTATGCACCGTAGTCCTAACTCCAGCACTGCCCTCACGCCCCCGCAACCTCTATTTCGGCGTTGATCTCGGCCAAGATTTCCTCGTCTCGAGCTGATTGGGCCTGGCTGGGGGCAGCTGTGGTCTGCGTTACAAAACTAGAGGCCGGCGGAAGCTCACTGATGATAAATGGCAAGTCTGTAAAAGGATCACCCTGTTGGCCAAGCAGCTCACTCACCATTTTTTCGTCGAGAGATAAGGAGCTCCCCTACACTATCTCAGTAGACACCGCCGTCGTCACGACAGTCATTTCAGTGGTGATGGCCTTTTGCCCTTGAATAGACTCCTGAGCCGAAGATGCCGGAGTAATTTCAGTTACTGAGCAAATAGGAGAAGGAGTTATAAGCAATCACTTCAAAACGAATGCTCTAATGAAAACACACTTGAGATGTGTTCAAAGTATCTTTCTCAGTTTGACTCGTTGACGGTTGGACGGCTTTAGAGACGTGCTCCCGAATAGGAGATAACCGCGGCTGTTCTGGGTCATAAGCAGGAACGGATTGTGAATCAACCACAGATACAGGCTCTAACGAAGGTGGAGCGGTGATTTCAAGAACAATAGCGTGATTCTCAACACCTGATCCCTCTCCAACCTCCAGAGATCGGCCACCAATCATCTCCTTCTCATGAACCATAATAGCGTCTTGGAGGATCTTTTTCTCATCATCTGTCAGCAACCGGTTTTCGAGTTCAAATCGATCGACTGATTCATCCGGATGCGCTTCCTCTTCCTCCTCAACCAATCGACCCCAAGCACTACGGAGGTGTACCGGGTAATCCTGAAGCTAGGCCAAATTTCCGTGTCTCAACACATTAGCATTATAGGTGATGAGCAGATCTTCAATATCGGCCTCCAGGCTGGCCTCCGCTTGTTGAACTTTCTCCTCAACCTCCGTCTCGACCGCCTAGACCTTGGCTACTGCCGCATCCCGTTCAGTCTGAAGCATCATGGCTTGTTCACATGCCTCCTGGGCTGCGTTGTTCGCATCATTCCTATCCTTGGCGATTTCGGCAAATTTGGACTTAAGCTCATTTAGCTCCTTCAGGGCTCCGTCCCTCTCGGCAGCGACCATGGTATTTCGATGGCCCGTATCCTCTACCATGGCATAATGCTCACGTTTCATCCTATCCATCGTTGCCTGGGCTTCGTCGGCCTTATTGATAGCCTCCATTTCAGATTTCCGAGAAGATTTAGCTTCAGTTTTTAGCACCTCAATAATACGGCTCTTTTGAGCTAACTCAGCCTGCAACTTCTCGATGGTGGCCCCATGCTCAAAGGCCAATGCCGACGCTTTTTCAGCCGCTTTCGCCCACACTTTGTACTGGGCATAAAAGTCGTGCACGTAGTCATGTACTAACTGCTCGGCTTCCTCTGGGATCCTTTTTAAGTGTGGAGGAAAGATATAGTTATCAAAGCAGATATTTGAAAAGTCTTTCTTTAGCTGAGCAAGCTTGATTGCTCCTTCCCCTGAAATTTCCACGGGGGGCTGTTCTGTAACGACAGCAGTTATTGTCTCGCTTCTGGAATGGCGGGATTCATGCCTAGAAGATTGAGAAGCCAACTTGTAGTGAGAAGATTCAGAGGGACGAGAGACATAAGCAGGAGGCTGTATGGGATCTCTGGAAGGAGGAGGAGTACGCGACCGAGATCGACGCTTATAGCCTTTATCTTTATCATATCTTTCTTGACCAGAATACCCAGAGCATCCCTGGTCGTAATCTCTGTCCCCTTCTCGTCTGCGCGACTCATAATATGAAGACGTATCTGCAGAGCAAAATAAAGTAGGATTAATCACCCTTCGATACAGGTAGTTTATAGTCAAAGGTTATGCAGTGTTGTGAAATATGTATGAATGTGCAACCCCCCGACCAATCGGATGTGTCTGCCACACCAGTGGGAAGAGACTCGCTTAAAACTAAGGCTTGTGAGATTTCGTCCAATCCAACGTCCTGCCGCAAGGACGTGTCGTCCGGAACCGGAAGATCGACAAGTCCTTCGTGAAGATTCTCCGTTCTAGAGGGAGACATTTCAGAAATTCTAATTCCGGAGGCGGGCCAAGACGTAACCACGGATTTCCATCTCCCTTTTTTAGATGGTTCAGAGATGGCAGCCTTGCCTTTTCTCTGCTCATCAATATCCTAGGCTACGTCTACAGGTTCACCCAAAGGTTCTTCATCAGTATGAGTCCCCTCGGAGTCAGCTTCTTCAATCACAACAACTTTGCGCTTTTTCCGCATAACTCATTCTTTCGAGGCGGTCTTTATTGCGCCATCGAGCAGTATGCTTTGTCTTCGCTCGATCAGCCCAAGGATCCGAAGATTCCTATCAGCCAAGAGCAGTTCAATGTTCCTATCTTCACTCGGGATTTCTTGAAGCACCCGAACTATCTCCTCGAAATGTCTACCCTCTGGTCACTGAATTACAGCTGTACAAGAGAAAAAAGATATGAATTTTACTTCAACCACAAACGCCTTAGTAATTACTTGAGAGTTCAGGTTTACTCACGTCTGAACAACCATCGCCGGGCGAACCCTGGAGGACATCGGACATAAAACCATTCTGTCCTATAGTAGCTTAGTCTAGTCCAGGACCCGGTAACCACTTGATATTTCCTAACCGCTTCCAAAAATGTAAAAGATGGAGTATCATTTCGGCTTTTGAAATTGAACAGATATCTGATCTCAGTTGGGATTGGCGGCCGATGAAGGTATTCCATGAAGACGATAAACAAGCTATTGAGCGAAGCATACCCATTCGGGTGTAGTTGAGATGGAGTGATTCCCAAGAATGACAACGCTTCTCTTATGTAATCATTAAATGGAGGCAACGTTCCAGCAGCACACGCATGACGGTTAAATGCGGTGTACCCCTCTGGTGGATTGTATGGCCTGTCATTTGGTGCCGGCAACAACACGTCATCCATCGACAGGCCATGCCTCAAGCATACTCTCCCCAACATATCTTCAGAGATGTGAGATGGGACAGAATCTCGAGGATTAGGAATGAATGATGCATCGGGCAGTTCATCCGGGGCTGGACCGACTACTTCGGGCTCAATGTCCGGAACCTCTAATCTCGGAGGAACTATACTTTGGATTTCTTGCGGGTTTTCTTGCGGCTGCGAACTTGATGGTTCTATAACTGACTAACTTATGAGAAATTATCGTTAGGCGATAAAAAACCCATGCATTCTCGGTGTAAAGTGTATGAGTTGTGCTATGTAGTGCTATGCATTACTTGGATAAATATTGCAGAGTCAAAAAGAATATGCAAACGATTAAAGTTGTTGCGGTTCCATCGACGAGCTTCGAAAAACAGTCAAGTATGCAGTTCAATTACCAAATCAAGATATGCAAGAATGAAGCTCGTCGGAAGCATGCTAAAAAAGTGTCACAATTTTCGTATCCATCGTGGAGGAGTTCGAACCGACTACAGGAAGCTCGTTCGAATCCATCAAAGTGCCTGTTCGAATCGATATAGAGGGACACGTTTCGAATCGATGATCAGAGGCCGGTTTCGTATCGACCAAATTAGAATGACTTCGAATAGATCCTTAGTTGCCTGGTTCGTACCGATCAGGAAGGCCTCAACTTGACATCGAGCGCGTTAGAATCGATATCTTTCGTATCAATCATTAAAAATGTTGTTCGTATCGATCTCAAGTTCAGGACCACGAATCGATCGTTAGCTTGCTTTTCGTATCGATTGCTTCGTATCGATACAATCCACTGCCATAGCCATCGGTACGAACTGCTTCTTTTTCAGTAGAGCATTCCAGGATCGACGCGAAAATTCAAAGACAAGTATAGCCACCTTCATCGATTCGACCACAAGTCCTCAGATCGGTTCGATCTCCACCTTCCCACTCTTTCTTCTCCGAACCAGATCTGGTTTTACCAAGTACCAAAAGTGGATGATCGATGAAGAAAAAGTGGATCTAAAACAATTTCGTTGTTTGGATTCGAGTTTGATTACCTTATTTGGATGCGGGATTCGAAGAATTTGAGGAGTGAATTTTATCGAGTCAGGGACGTGATGCAGTTTCGTTTTCTCTCTACTTCGAATCGATGCGAAAAGTTAGAGGCGGCGGTGAAAAGTAAAAAGTAAAAAGTGAGAGAGCCCGAAGTATTTATATGGGGGAGAAGGGGCGACCGGGTCGATTCGCCTCCCGGTCTCCATGACCGGCTGCACTCAGTCCAGTCATACCACGGTTCGAATGATTCGTTCGAACCCATCAGATTCTGCTTACATTGAGGCGAGGTTGCTTCCAGACCTCATCGTTTCGAAGCCGCTACTCGACTCGATTCCACCCCGAAGCCACCAAAGTAATCCATATCGATTAAATCATGCAAGCCTTCGCCTCCAGGAACCAAGGTCCATCGATGCGAATCCAGAAAATCTGGATCGATTTGAAATGTCAACTTCACAACCATCGAAACATGCAATGCAGGTCCATCGATACGAACATCGGCGATTTCGTATCTATCACAACTCGAACATAAGCATCGATACGAACGAACGTTTCGTATCCAACGAACTCCTAATTTATCGATGCAAAGTTAATTTTTACAACCTTCTATATCGATTCAGGAGAGAATCAATGCGAAGGGACCCCATAGAACAACTATCAAACGTCGTTGCAACTCAAATTTCACGTCGATTCAGGAGAGGATCGGCACGAAATTCATATATAACAAACAGCTAGTCTCTATCTCATAGCATTCAATTAGAGCAATATGGGATGCAACTTTCAGCAGAAAACACAACCTTTGGCAATAGAGCGATGATTGTCCGGAATAAAGACCGCGACTTTTCAAAGCATGTCATGTTCCCATAAGACGTACTTTGAGGGGCAAATGTTATCCCACCTTTTAGCAAGGTCGAGATACCAAGGATCACTCTTCCTGGATATCGAGCATACGAGGGTTTGCTATGGATATCGATGAATTTTTTCCAAGTCCAGATCGAGCTGCAATTGGTAGGACATGACAAGAAAGATCATAGAAGTCCACATCTCAAATTTCAAGTCAATCCGAGTTCATACGCTCGAGTTATGATCGGTTCAATTTGAGGGAAGAGGCTTCGGTTTCGAATCCATCCCTAGGCTTCATTTCGAATCCATAATTTTCGTATCGATCAGAGAAACAGCGACCTTGGAACAGTTGAAAGGATTCAGTTCGTATCGATCGAGTTCGAACCCATTCGGATACCTTGGTTCGACTCGATCGCCTTCGAACCCATTGATGTCTCCCTGCTTCGCTTCCATCGAATAAGGCAATAGTTATTGCTTCGAACCCATCAAAGAAGCATCAATTCGTATCCATCAGATGACTTAAGTTCGTATCCATCGAGTCCCTGCTCCTCGAATCCATCGAGAGACCCTCGTTCGAACCCATGACCAATGGTTCGTTCAAGTCAAAAGGACCTGGTATAACGCAACGGTCTCCAGTTCAAATGGGGCGAGATATATGGATACGACGCGGCCAAACCGGAGAAATAGGTGGATCGGCTTGAGATATGTGCGCCACGACATCGGATAACTACGTGAGTTGATCGGTTCGAAACGATCGATTCGAAAGGATCGGTTCGAAGCAGACAGCCATTCGAAGAACTTCATTTCGTATCGACCGTATCTCATGATCCACTGATCCAAACACCATGAAATTTTCACAGAAGCTTGCATACATGTTGAAGAATGTCCGTACCAAATTTCGCCTCGATTGGATGATTTTATGATCGATTCAAATGGAGTTCGAATCGATACCAAAGTGGGCCCAAATTTTCTGAGGCCAGGCGCGTGGGCCCCCTCACGTGTCAGAAGTGGTCTTCCGAGTTTTCGGCAAAATATCAGCATCCCACGCCTATAAATAGAGCCCCAGAGCCAGCAAAAAAGGGATCTTTCTACTCTCAAGCGACCAGACTCTGCCGAATCGAGATCTTCATCATCCTACATCATATTCTCGCTAATTGATTTCAAATTTCCAGTTGTAATTCGTCGTTGCTTGCTGTAATCACTTGTAAACGTTGAAAGAGAATCAATAAAATCGCAAAAACTTCACAGTGGACGTAGGCAACGCCCCGAACCACTATAAATTGCTTGTCTTTGTCTTTATTTTACTGTTATTTGGAGTTTTTGTTAGACAATCCTCATCTTTAATTTATATTCTTCATTTATTATCTGTTCAAAAACTTCCGAAAGGTGTTGTGTCCAATTTCGGTACAAACAGTGGTAATACGATCACCTCATTAAATATGTTCAGATACTCCATTGCTATAGGCATAAATGAAAACAGATCATGTTGGATCTTGAGCGAGTATAAAAAACTAACCATTGTCTCATCATCAGGCAGGCAGCTTATCTCCAACCTACGCCCATCATATATCCTTATCGTTACCGACGGCTCTCACAATCCACCACTACTTTGCATTTCTACAACTAGTCCATCCCCAATATAACCCTGAATCCAAAGAAACTCAAAAAAAGGATTCACAAACAAAAGAACATCCATGACTTGATAAGACCAAACCATGACAAATCATATACAAGCTAGTGGAAACTCTAATAGGGTTCGTCACAATCAAAGGTTGGTCAACAGTCATATGTTTCAGTCCAAACCTATCTACCATGTCATTAAGGATGAAGGAATATGAAGGCCCAGTATTAAAAAAACGCGTAAAGGAACATCATAAATGGAATTCATGCCTTTAATAACAACACTCTTCCCATTCTTCTTTGTTGAGGGAGCACTCGACGAGGTCGTGACAGCATCTAAAGCGTATGCCTTCACCACCTGTTTCTGCTTCACCGGATCAGGAAAATTCTTTTGAATATGCCCCACCTTGTTATAATTGTAACATTTCCTTCCTTCATCCTTACAATCTTTAATAAGGTGACCCTTCTCCCCATAGTTGTAGCAAGTAGGCTACCACTTGCACTTCTTCTAGCCACCCTTATCATGTAGATGTTTTCTCATTCCATTTCACTTTTTCCTTCCTCCATCACCTTATTGTGGTATTGGCTCTTCTTTAACAACAACAATTGATTTGGACTTAGGGCACAAACTCTCCCGACAAAGAGCTTTTTCAATAAGTCTCTCAAATGGTTCATCGATGTGACTTATTGACTTCTCCCTTACATAATCGTCAAAATCCATAAGAAATTTCTCATTCTTCCTTAATGGAGTGTGGATAAAGGATATCCCAAACTTTGAAAAGGCATCGAACTTAGCAACATACTTGGAGATAGACATGTCTCTCTGCTTCAAATCGGTGAACTTTCTGAACAGCATTGATTTCTGAGCACCACGAATGAACTTCTCCTCGAATCGGGTTTTGAATTGGTCCCAAGTAAATTGATCCTCCAGTGTAGCAACTCTAATAGCGTTCCATCAGTTCATAGCTTTCCCTTAAAGCTGTCAGAAAGCAACGTCCTCTTCATAGGATCATCCAATTCTAGGTCATCATAGATTCTTTCGTAGATGTCCAACCAATACTATACTTCCATAGCCGGTTCCATTCCTTGGAATGGTTTACTACCAAGGTTGGCAAAATCCTTATTCAACTTAGTGAAATCAACTCTAGGTGCTTGTATTTGACACCACCATCTACAGCAATATACAAAGCAGCCGCTTGGGCATTTTGCAACATGTTCGCCATCATAGCGTTGAACATCTCCTGCATGTCAGGGCTAGCAGCCCTTGAACCTGCTTCTTCTTCAACTCCAGAGATGGAGTTCCTCACAGTGTTTCTTGTATGTTAGCTACATTCTTGATCTGTAAAAAAATAATCAGTCTCCCATAAAAGAAAATTATATCAATGGTACTCATGTATGCATGCAACTTATATACTATATATACTGTTATATAATTTCGAAAATCAAAATATAAACAAGTACACTCACTTGTGTGTATATATACCCTCAGTCTAGTCTAGGGTGATAACTCCTTTCCTATCTCTACTAGAGAGTGGTATCGACTAAGGTTAATCGTGTAACCAAAGCTTTAATATCAAATATGCGACCGCCCTACACTAGTAGCACCTAATATAACTAAATAATATGCTGCTGTGGTGCCCAATCATTGTAGGATGATGGTCAGGGATTGAAAAGAAAGAAAACATCATAAAACCAGTCGCATATTTCACAGTGCATGGAACAAAATATAATATACATCACAGATATAAAACAGGAGAGACAGTAATGACTAAGTGATCAAATATCTGAGTACAAATTTGCGGAGTTATACAACATAGAAATAAAGTTTATACAATTGAATAAACCCAAATACAGTCTCATAACAAATAGAAAACACTATCAAGGATCCATAGTGTTGAACTATGGAATAAGCATAATATCCATGTAACATGAGAAAGATCCATCTGCACGTCCTCTGCACTGCTACTGCATACACCTAGATATACTATCTAGTCAATTCATTAAAGAGTACCTAAGATAATAAGAACCAAAGCATAAAACCTTGAGTCTGAAAACAGTCTGGTGTGAGAGACAAATGAATCTAAAAAAACTATGCAAGTCGATATAGTAAGGAATAAAGAGTATAAGAGTCATACCTAACATGTCCCTGCGTCCAAAGAGTTAGCATATAACATCTATAATATGCTGCTATATCATAATCATCATCAAATCGTACTACATCCAAAATATAGTACCGATTTTTTAGGTACCCACGTCCTAAATACCTATATCAGGTGACATCCCTAAAGTTATAGATTACAAGGGAAAAAATCATAGCAAACATAATATCCATCAAACAATCCTCACTATCACTCTATGTGCTTGAATATAAGGCAACTCGTATGGCACGATCATAAGCCAAAGACCTAATCAAATCTTGGATCCTTGGTCCTTAATCTATGCCACTTTGTAGGGCCAGGAAATAGATCCAAATCATAATGTCTAGGGTAATCTATAGTCATAAGATCTGGACCTATTTATAATCCATATAGGTGTCCCTACGTACCCCTTTACATGAGCACATAGGAAACTTTTGAGTGTGTGCAATCCCTTCACACATGCCTTTATAATGAAACACGGTAATAATTCCACTCTACTCATATCCATAGTGGAATACGGTCATAATTCCACTCATGAGCTCTCCTCATTGAACTCGCCCTTTGTGTGATCGCGTCGGCTCCAATCATTGACCCACTACCATCGAAACCTAACTCTATTCACTATCGAGTTACCATCATCGTAGCTTTGAAGCCATTACATTGAAGATTCCAATATCTCTTCGCTTCTTAACCAGCATTTTTCATCGTGCATTCATATCACCATCGAATGATGAATGAATGAACAAACACCTCCAACACAAGCCAAAGACCATGTACTTCACCCCCCAGAAGTTCCATTTTGACCTAATCAAAACTTATAGGTCGATGCTGAGTTGAATACGTCATCTATTTTGGTTCAGTCTACTTCCATCAAACCAATTTCCTTTAATGCTTCAACTTCCAAGTCACCAGACCCTCTTCATTACCTAGGAAAGTACTTGGTACCGAGTCCTCTACTTAGCCAAATTTTGGCTTTTGTCTTTTGAAATCTCTCTCCCTTTCCAACCTAAGGCTCGACTCGAAGCATCCCTCTATTTTCCCCAAGCACGCCCAAAGCACAACTTGAAGCCTAACCCTATCAAGCCGATTTCCACCGACCAAAATCTTCTCGTCGCAATAAGAATCCACCAAGCCAATTTTCATGCGACTTAAACCATGATCTCCTCCCTTGCTCCAAGTTTCATCCGATTCTTACCATCTTTTCCTTCGATTAGCCCAATTCAACAAACCCTTTCCTAACTACCTAAAAGCACGAACAAGCCATATTAGAGAACAACATACAAGTCTAAAATATCATCCATATGCATCCACACACACATGCAACTCATTAAAACAAGGTAATCATACAAATTCTAAACTACGTCTAACTTGTACACTAAAATTTGATCAAAAAGGATTATAAAACCATATTTTAAATAATTTCGATTTCAGCCATAAACATGTATAGAAGTATGATTAAAGTTATAAAACATTTTATCATCAAAATCATGTTAAAAACATCAAATTTAACTTTGTTAACATGTATATGACAGTAAGAGGTTAAGAACCACTACCTAAATATTTAAAATACCGTTCTTTCCTCCTAGATTTGAGATTAACAACAATGATCCGGATCGCAATACAAGAAAAATGATGGATCTAAAGTCTCCTTTTCTAATTACTCTTCTAATGATGATTTATGCTAAGATTAGTAAAAAAAGTAGAAGCTTATTGGTAGAATTAGCTTTATTGGAAGTCTGGAATTGTATTAGGAACTGAGAAATGTGATTGGAGATGTTTCATCGGACCCAATTACGTGAAAACCCCAAAAATAGTTAGTTAGCTTAGGGTTGGGCCTAATTAGTTACCCACTAATACTGGCCAACAGAAGTCAAAACTTAAAACCGACATAACTTTCAAATAGTGTTCATTTTACCATAATGGTCGCTCTAAGGAATAAAAAACCAGCATCCTAAAGCAATGGAAGTAGTTTCAAACCCTACCTTGGCTCATATCAAAAGTATAGTCCATACAATATTTTAAAGTTAAAAATGGTCACATAAAAATCCAAAAAAAAAATCGTAGATATGGAAAGCCCTAAGAGTCATTTCTAAGAAATTTAGAGTCATACGACCTTATATGAATAAAATAAAAATATTGTACGATCCTCTGATACGTAAATTACGGATGATTACATACACCCTCTCTTAATAGCGCTCTTCAATGTGCTTAATTACATTGAAGTTGCCTTCTATGATCCAAGGATCATAAAGCGAATTTTAAAGTCGGAACATTCAATCCAAAGCAACTATCTTAGAGTTTTGTTGGTAAGCGCATAAACATTAGTGATATTTATTATTGATTTGTCTTCAAATTCTTGAAGAATTACATGTAAAGAATGATGGTTACGATTGATTAAAGGAGTTTAAATTTATCTTTCCACCACGGTTTTATTATTCGTCCCAAGCCGCTAATAGCTGGGATGTATAGCCATTCAGTTAAATAATTAACTCCAATTGATGTAATGAAACTTAGATTTGGGAGTTTGAATTTGGTTTCTTGAAGTAGCATAAGATCTACCTTGTTGTCTTTAAGAATTTTTTTTATTCTAGAGTGTTTTAAAGGTAGTCCTAATCCTCTAAATTCCAACTTATTACTTTTACCTTCATCTAGTGTTAGCTCTCTCTAGTTCCTTGTTCTTGATATAGTTCAAATCGTTGCTAATTTGATTATAATTAAAACACATGTTCTTAGCTATGTGATATGCTTGATTAGGTGTTAAAGTGCTTAAAACAATAAGAGTAAAGGTACTTCGTTAGAGAATGTGTTCGCATAATGAAGATGATTCGTGGACTAAGTCAGAAGCAAGAATTCTAGCGCTTGTACGCACACAATCGCTGGATTTACTTCTAAATTTATATTTCCTTCTAGTATTACTTTTCCATCGAAAGTATCTTTGTGTCAGACTGGAGTTGACATGGCACCTGCACCTTCGGGAGCTTTATTATTGAATACAGGCTCTAGCAATGAAATTAGAGTTCCATTGCTCTCATCTTCAATAATTTCATGCACGGCAAAAATTTCATACAAAGCAAAATTTTCATTTGCAGATGAATCATTCCTTATGTGAGTGCTTGCATAAGCACTTGCATTAAGTTTAGGCATAAGTGAACTTTCCTATATATCATTAGATGAACCAGAAAAACGTGTGCAGTCATTATTGTCCGCTGGTAAGATTGTATCAACTGCAGCCACTTCGTCGAGGATGATGACTTTGTTGACATGATCTGCACTATTAGCATCCACAACCCCAATGTCTACGTCTACTTTAAGTCCTATAATACCAGCACCTGAATCCAAGCATAAGACAATAACATGAACATCTACTCCATTTCTTCTTGCACATTTCCAGTTCCTGAATCCAAACCAGGAACCACAAACGTATCGAATTCTGGATCTTCTTAAAGCATAAGATTTTTGCCTATGGTCGAATTTTTCACAATAAAAACATCAGACAGGATTGCGATAGGTAGCGGCTAGATGATGTCCGTCCCTAAAACGGAAGCACGTAGATTTGGTAATTCGACGCTGAATCTAAGGTATTGAGGATCTTATAATGTAGGTGAAGTTATTCTGAGAGATTAATGCAGATGGATATTACTATGAAGTAGTTTAGCATATGATCTCCGACATAGGGTGGAAAGGAGAAGATCAGCTAGTCGTCGATAGAGAGCATTGATGATTCGGGTTAAAGGTGAGCGGAGAAATTGGAGCAATTTAGAGGAGGATTGGAAAAGTAAGACAAGTACTCCATTGTTGACCGTTTAAAGTTATTTATTGTCGTATTTTTGTTCTCTATACTAGTATGAGCCCGTGCTTCGCACACGGGCTGTTTGTGTTATTGTATACGTTGATATTTTGTTTGAGCGCTAAAATGTAAACGAAAAGCAAGGGCATTTTTGAAATTTCAAAAAGACACTGAGTAAATTAGTTCAATGAATTTTCTTTATTAGTGGTAGAGATTATACCTATGACCCCTTAAATTTGGATTTGGTTTGAATCTCGATTCTAATTGCTAACTCTACTCAGTAATATATTTTTAAACTAGTATGAAGATTGATAAAAGTCAACATAGCATGAAAGGACTACAATTGTAACGCCTATGTTTGTGTTAACTTATGCATACAACCGTTAGTGGTTTTACATGTATTTAGTGAAATATTAAATTGTTAAAAACTACATATACAATTATAAGTGTAAATTTTGATAAGACAGAAACCTTGATTTGAAAATAACTCTATATAAATCGATAATAAATATGTTAAAAATGGTATTACGGATGGGAAGTTATGGTCAAAATTATACAATGGTTTATTTAAAATAATTGATAAAACTACAAAAAAAACATCCATTAAGACCTAATAAGCCAAACAACGGGATTAGGGATGTAATTAGGGGTGGAAACCGTAACTTCCATTATTTTATGGGTTTACATCTTCACAAACCATTTTAAACCTCCATTAATCACCCTAGGCCAAAATACACTCAAGTCAAACGAAATAAAATATCGAAATATAAGAAAATGGCTGGAGAATCAAAGGCAGACATCCAAATGTAACTCTTTGATGCTATATTTTGATTTATAGAAAGAGGGAGTTTACTTTGCTATTGTTATCATAAAACAAACGATGTTATTTGCTTGTTTTTGGTGAGTGGATGCAGTACCTCTATGTATTTGTATGTTATTTGCCTTTAAAATGACCATACCTTGAAAGATCTTGTTTTCCTAGTTGTAACGACGAATTAAGACCTGAAATATGTTGTTATAATGTTAAGTGAATGATAAGAATACATATTTGTACCTTACGATCCCTTAATACTATGATTTCCATTTGTAGTTTGGTTTAATTTATATTGATATGACTTGATTTTTGGTCTGTTATGTATTGTGATTTCACAAATTGGATGAATGCTTATCTGCAATGTATAAGAGCATTAATGAGTGTTGAAGGGAATAGTTTTAGCCCATTGGAAATCAAGTAATGGATTTTCACTTTGTGTCAAACACGTTTGTTGAAATCAAAGTGAAAGAGCAAGTTCAAAATAGCGATTTCACATATAAGGTCCAGTATTGAAGGTTTGACATAGGAAGTTTGACATGGATGGTCCATCAAGGACAAGTCCTATGCTATATCGGTGTGGGTTCGGCAAAAGAAACCATGGAAAAGTCTAGCATATGAAGTAGTTTGATGCAAAACATGTAAAGTAGAGACCAACTCATTCCAACAAGGGAGAACTTCATGCATTTCCAATGTACAAAGTAGATTGGTGCCAACGTTCGAGGAAACGGTCTTACATTATGCCATTGTTGAGCCACCAATGTAGACTCATTCGAGATGGATTCTACATGCGAAGTGGAGTTTGGGTAGCTTAGCATAGGGAAAGACTCGGGAAAGGCATAGGGTCGGCAAGGGAGAAGAATTAGTGAATCAACTGGAGCTAAAGGTTATAAAGGCTCGAACATGGGAGTAGTTCATGTTGGATCAGGTGGATTAACAATGAGGGTAAAAAAAGGTGAATTTCAAATAAAGAATCTTTTTTTAAAATTACATAAGATCTTATATTTTGTTTATATGAATAAATTTTATTTGTATTAAATCAAATTTAGTATTTAATTAATAAAAGTGTTCAAATAATATTCTAATTTGCTTAATTTGTTTAAATTATTTCTTTGTTTATTATTGTATAAAATGATATTTATTAATAATTAAATTTAAAATCAATTTATTAATTTATTTAATTTTATATTTTAGTGTTTTATTTTACGCATATTCATAATACAAACATCACAATAATATACATGTATAAACCATCCTAGGGGTATAATGAGAAAATAGACATTTTTGTTTTATTTCAATAAAATGTCAATGTGATGAATATATGAATACAGTGTTAACAGGGATAATATAAATGTCATAATTATTTTATACTTATACATAAACATATATTATTTTTTCGACCATTATAAATTATATTTAAAATAAATTAGTAATAATATATATTTATAATACATAATTTAAATATGTATATAAAATAATTTATATAGAAATACATTTGGCTATATGTATGTGCATGTATATATATAGACAATTATATATGTATATATATATTATAATTAATATTGACTTTTCAAATTTGAAATATATAAGACTAATTCAAAATACAATATCTAATATAAAAATAAATAATTTCGAGCAGCAATAGAATAAGTATTTAAAAAGTTATTCCATTTTGGTTGAAAAAATCTTTTTGAAAATTCAATTTGAAATTTAAACTTATTTGGGATTTGAAGAATATATTTAAAAAATTATTTTTTATCAGACCTGAAAAGAAAAAATTATTATTTTTGTTTATTTTTAAACCATACGGAAATATCTCCCTTTATATATGTACACACACCCACATGTATATATACATATAAACCGAAAATAGTAAATGATAAAATGAAGATTGAATAACATGTATTGCATTCATATTTATAATTTTCATTAACTTGCCAAAAATAATTTTAATATGTATGTGTGTTTTTATGTGTGTGTGTGTAAATATATAAATATGTTTAATTGATAATTAATTTATCATAATAATATTAATGTATGTGTATTTTGGTTTTTTATGCAAAATATTGCTAAAAATAACATGAAGATGACAAATGATTTTATAAGCATATATGTATGTGAAATACTAAATCAGAAACAATTACCTTTCATTGTTGATGTATTGCCGAAAACCGAACACATCGTCTGCTAGTATTTCCTCTTTGAATCTCATGTTCTCATCCTTAATTTCATTCTTCAAGTCTGTGACTTTGGCTTCACCAATGGGATAATGGCGTAAAAAGCTATCAGGAGTCTTATGAAAAAAATGTGGAGGCTATACAATTTATAGTTGAGGAATCATACCTATTTCTCCTCCTTTTTATCTGGCCTCAAAAGATCTTGCTTAGTCTCCCCATTTGAATTAATATGGTCGGCCTAGGCATTGATTTAGCATAATCAATGGACCCTTTGACTCCTATTTGAATTATTGTTTCGATTATTTAATACGAGCTCCTTAACCAATCAAACCGACGTACAACTTTTATAATCATTCAGACCAATTTTAAGCTTTAAATAAACAACTAAGATTCCACAAAATATTAAAACAATAGTTATATCAATTTACTATTAATTGGTAACATTTATAAATTAATTTTCTCATGAATCGAATTCGGGAATAACTAACAAGCAGTTGTGTTGACTCTCTAGTGTGAATTATGTCCTTAGTCCGTATTAAAATAATTTAAATAACAAAGCCTACATGGACTTTGCTGAAGTACATTATTGGACACAAGTTCAATGCTTACGGATCATTAAGCGAAATCCAATTTTAAATTTACATAGGTTCACCTAGCAACGACATTTTGTACACATTTTTTTTTCTTCGCGACTGTATCACTTATATATCTACAGTTTGGTCTAAGATCAAAAACTTTATTAATATTTGTATTTAATTATGTTAATTGCTTTTAAGTCTCTAGTTTGATCCAATAATATTTACAGATTAATCGATATACTCTGGATGGAGGTTTTGACTTTAAATTGACTTTCCAATTACGGTGATACCATTATAACCAAATTTTTAACTGTCTCAGAATAGACTCAAATGGATGAAATAGACTACAAACCGATGAAAGAAAGAGTCGAGGATTTTGGAAGACGTTGAGATTGAAGAAACCAAAGATTGGCAAAGTTTCAAAAATGCAAATCAGGTTGGTACTGATATGATTTTCAACGACATGATTAACTCCATCATGATTAGGACTATCTAAAATGATGATATAAAAAACTCATGAAGTTTGATGGAATTTTGAAGAGCCAAATCAAGTCAACAATATCGACCTAATTTGATTGGCACCGATCTGTTTCAGAGACTCAGAATGGCTATAGATGGATGAAACGAGCCTAAACATGAAGAGAAAGTGAGCTTTGGGTGTAAAGTTTCATTTCGGTACCAACCTGATTTAGATTGGTACCGACCAATTTTTTATGACCACCGACCTGAAATGAAGACATGATTTTTCCAGAGATCGATGAGAAGAGCTAAAGAATGGAGAAAACTTGAAGAATGATGGAAAAATCAAACCGGTACCGACCAGAAATGGTCGATATCAGGTTGATTTTCTATTTAGAGATCATGTGATGACTCGGTCTTCGTGTTTGGATATTTGGATCTTGGAGTTGTGACATTTCCAAACTTGGATGGCGAGATCGCAGCAGGGATTTTCCTATAAATAGCAAGCTACCTACAACTAGAAGAGGACTGGGCACTTTGATTTCTATCTTCTTCTTTCCTACAACTTCCAAATATGTGATCTATTAGATCGTGGTCGGATTTGAGTGGTAATCATTGTATTCCTTTGAAAATCAATCAAATAATAAAATTAAAGCAGACGTAGGCCGGAGTACATGCCGAACCACTATAAAAAGTGTTTGTATGTTCTTATTTTCTTTTATTTTTTGCTTGTTTAATTTGGATATATTTATTTGGAGAGTTGTATTATTTTACAACGTAACATTCTTGGTGCTCTCACTGAAAAAGAGCCACCTAAAGCTTGGATCTGAAGTTTGGAAGAGATGAAAAGGCCTTCTACCAGAGTAGTCACAGAACCAATTCAACCAGAGCATAGGGACAGCCATAAGGAGTCCTCTAGTTCAAATCCATATGTTTATGTAACAGAGAAGAGATGGAGAGGATGAAGAAAGGGATGCAATATGGGATTATAGCTCGATAGCAGGAGGTGTCAGATAGACTTTTCAAACGGATGATCAATAAAGAATAACAGGAGCGGCTGGAATTCAAAACCCAAGGCCAGAAACCAATGTAGGAGCATCTAGAATTAGACCAGAGAAAACTGGGACAATGTCCCAACGACCAGAATAGGTCGGTACTGACCTGAATAAGGTTAGTACCAAGATGAATTTACTTGAGGCAATGTTGGTTTGGGCTTAGGATGAGTTAGGATGCCAAGAACGGATGATGCTAGAGTTAGAAACGCCAATCAAAATGCGAATGCATAGCAATCAAAGGAGTATGTGCCAAAGTTCCCCCATAGGAACGGGGGGCAAAATAAAGCTAAACGTGCGGATCAGAACACAAATGTGCAGCTATAGGAGTATGTGCCGGAATTTCCCCATATGAAGGGGGGAAATGTAGCTATGCGATTAAATTGATTTAATAACCTTATTAACCCCTTTTAGCATTAACAAATGATGGTTAACTTGTTTTGAAAAAATATTGAAGTTTAATTCATTCATTTACTTGTGAGGACAGGCTCTTATAATTGTCCATACTGATGATAGTATTCAAAATTGTAACTCTGAAATGATGTGTATCTTAGAATGATGGATTTGTACTATCTTTTGATATTATATGTTATTGTTTTACTGTGAAATTCTAATATTGTGTTTGTTATTTCCTGCTCTATTTCTTTTGCCTTTTATTTTACCATAACAATCTGTCTTTCCTATACTTGTATGCTTGGCATAAGAATACCTTGGATGTATTAGTGTCAATATTTGAGGGTCGAAAAAGCATATCGTTACTGCAACGACTTGTATTTTTTATTCTCAGAAGTTGACACTAATGCATCCACGGTATTCATGTGCCGAGCATCTAAGTGCCGAAAGAACAGATTGTTTAGAAAAAACAAAGAAAAGACAGAATAGAATCTCACATCATGACAAGTAACATATAATATGAAACAGATCTTTACAAGAGAAAAAACCTTATGTACGTAATACAATCAAGTGCCTATCATCTGCTTGATAGCTATAACAGCCTATCCTTACAATTGTTGATAAATACGAACAAGAAATTTGTAGTGGAAATAATATACGCAAATACGCCTTGGAGGCATCTGGCTCATCTCTTGAAGCTCCAAAGCACCCAGAACTAAATCTGAAACATACTCGAGCTGACCCTAGCATTATAAGAAAATAACGCCTGGATCAGTCTGGTAAACCAGCATGAGAAAACTAAATCAAATTATATTGATTTCTATATTTAAAACCCTTTCAAAATAAAAGGTATCTTGTAAGGTCATGCCACATATAACAGGGACGTGTTTTTACCTTACGATAACCAAAACATTTTATAGTAAATCTGGTGATATTATAATAATATCTATGATTTAAAGTAAATTGTGAATATAGCTAGAATGCTTGTATCTCACGTTCCATCATAGTTGGACATAACTTAGTCCATAAAGCACGTATTGCAGAATGGATTCCAACAATGGCGAGGTAATGGACTACCTTCGGTATAGTACATCTCTAAATAAAATGTACCGAGGGCTACAAACGCATTTGCCCCTCTACCATCACAGGGCCGGCCTACCCCTTTTGGATGGTATCGAATATGTCATTACCTTGATTGTTTTCCAAACTTAATCGAGAGCTCTCATGCACAAGCAGATCCATAATATAAGGATCTAGAAAGGTGACGACACATCCTAATGGGTGTGACCCACATAGCCCTACCGTAGCTACCATGTTTTAGCCATTACTTGTGTTGTGAGGCTTGAGGCAATGCTTTACCTTTTTTTTATAGCAATCCCACTTTAAATGTTAACATGCCCTCTAGATAGCAATGCAGTGCAAGCATTCATCCATACAGGTTTGCTCTGGGTTTGAATGAAACCGAAGGCACTACTTACACTACATCTATTTTGGAATCACCATCGGGATTAGTAGCAAAAAGCACTTACACTTCAAAGAACTCCGTCTTTAATCATCTTCAAGATATCTCTAATTTGAATGCTTTTGTTGGTTCAAAGTGGTTTTCAGATAATATATCTGATCCCGGTCTCTCTGAATCGACAACGATAGTTTTAAAACTGGTTAAGGTTTGATAGTCGGTTATTTAACTATCAAACAAAAACAACAATCAAATTAGGGATTATTTCCATAGGGAAACCAACATTGATTAAGCACATAAGAAACCACTAACCTCTTTAATTAATCATTTTATTAATTAAAATCACTTTGTAAATACTTTATCAAAATACTTTTATAAAGATATATTTACGAACCCTTTATACTCTCAATACTTGAAAAAATATCCATATACTTATCTCAACGGTATAAGTATATTCACAAAACATTAGGAAAGATTTCATATTTCAAAATCATATTAAAAGGATCAAAATAGATGTAACTTAAATAGAGATAAGGATAAATACAAACACCATTCCTTCTGTGTTAAGCATGGAACAAATGTTTACGCCACCAAAATTAAGAAGGTCAATGTGGAGAAATCCAATCTCATTTCCTTTTTATGAATTACTTTTATAAATCCCTTTTCAATTATTCTCTTTTATTTATAAAAGTCTCTTTTATAAATTTCCAAACCTATTTATTAAACTGCTTCACAAATCTCCAAGTCTATTTATAAAATCTTTAATAAATATCTAAAATCATTTGTAAAAATCCTTTCCAAATTTTCAAGATCTCTTCCCAATTTATAATATTTTTTTTCATAAACAACTTATTATAAAAACATTTTATACAACTCAAAAATCATTTATAAAAATTCTTGTTATAAATCTTTTAAACCATTTATAAATCTCTAAATCCATTTATACAACTCTTTTCTAAATTTCTAAAATCATTTATAAAACTCAATTCTTTTGTAAAACTCCTTTATAAAAATCCTTTATAAAATCCCTTCTAAAATCCCTTTATAAAATCCTTTACAAAGCCTTTATAAAAATACTTTATACATCCAAAACTCCATTTTCATCTATAAACACTTTTATTAAATGAAAATTCCCTTTTTGTAAATCAATTTATTATTTATAAAAACAATTAATCGTATAAATTAATTAACTTTAAATATTGTAATCAAATAATAAAATAATTTTTCAACAACACTAATAACCTAATTAATTTTCCTTTAAAACATCATAAATGAAATAATTAATTTACTCTATACACATTTTAATATAATAATTAGTAACTCTAAAATATTATTAATAAATAATTATTATTAACTTCAAAACAATATTATATAATAATTATTATTAGCAACAAACATTATAAATAAATGATAATTATTTAATTCAAAACAGTATTATATAATAAATAATAATTAAACCACTTTAAACAATATTAGTTATGTAAATAAATAATTTAACCAATATTAAAATATAAAATAACCATAAAACATATTTATACTAATAAAACAACTTTAAAGCATTATTAGGCAATGATAAAACAATATTAAATCATTTCTAAATATATTAGAGAAGACAAATAAAAGGGCTGAAGTAAAATGGAGAAGTTCAAAAATCCATTTCAAATAAAATATCATTGAAGAACCCAATAAACAGATTTAAAATCAATCTCTGAAATCAAAAATCAATTCCAAGCCAAACGGCAATTAATAATATTTCAAAATACGACTAAATTGAGGCCAATAGCCACCAAAGCACTTAACCAATATTGTTACAGATTTTTAACATTACAAGTGTTAAGTTTTCAACATATTACAATGTCAAAACCAATAAGGCCAAACAAACCAAGTTTGATATTCAATAAATCATATACAGGGATATAAACGGAATTAAATTAACAGTGACGAGAAATCCCGTTGGATCCCTCTACAAATTCCCTATACGTCAAGTAAATTCCCGACAAATGATTTCATATATTAATCGCTTTCAAAAGTGACAATTCATTAAAACCAAATAACCAACAGATAATACATCCAAACACACAATCAACAATTTTATATCTATTATACAACATTATAATATTCATTCAGAGGTGAGTTAACTCATTGAAATTTCAGTTATCGCTGAAGCGTTCCTGTTTGGTCTATTTTAGCACAAATTATAAAAGCTTCAATCTCAACCAATCTAATTCAAAAATGAAGATAGCGTCTATACGAATTCAATGTGACTGACCGCATCTGATTTGGACCTTGCAGGGAGAAGATATACATTTTAGAAGTGATGAATCTTTAAATTTACAATTAAATACGCTAATTGCCTAATTAAACACTTATTATCCATACCAAGTCCTAATCCTCCTTCCACAAAATCTCCCGCCTATACCTCCCTGTAGCCGACACATGGCTGATCTTCTCCACCACGTCCTCCCTCATCCTTGCACTAAATCACCCGAAACTAATACTGAACTACTTCTCTTCGCATGAGCAGCTCCATCCACCCCATCATTTTCGACTCGGCCATCCCCTGACAGTCGCGACACTGCGACCTGCTCCCGCCCCTCACTAAGTCGCGCGACCCGAATTCGCGTCGAATCCCACCAAAACTCCTTCGCGGGTGCTATTTGACCTCACGAACTCTAATCCAACAACCAATTTGCAAATCGTCGACCACAAGCCATGAAATCCTAAACCCTAGGTTGCCTATCACTGACCCAAACTATCAAGCATCCAAGTTCTCCACCGCACACTTCAAAACTCGAATCAACATGTAGATCTCCTCACTCCGATTCCAAAGATATTTGTTTTACATTTTTCTGTAATTTATTGGAGTTGATTTTGATTTTAAAAGAAGTGGATAAGAATTTCCTTTTACTGTTAAACTGAAACGTGAAGATGAAAGAGAGGAAACGGCATTGAATTGGTTTAAGGGTTGCGTTTGAGATTAGCTGTATTGAAAAGTTTAAGTATCTCGCCTTAGAGATTTCCTTTTCCGTACAAACTCTAAATGATAAAACAAAAATATGGCCGCGCTTAAAACAGCGATGACCTCAAAAAAAATACACATTGATTATTCTATTCTGTTAAATCACAAAAATAAGGCCGTTTACCGAAAAAACGTCAAACAAAAATTTAACTATTTTTCAAATTAAAAATTATGAAAAAATCAAATAAATTAAATTAAAAATACCACAGTGAAAATCAAGTCGTTAAAATAAAAATAATTTATCATATTATTTATGGAACTATTTATTATGGCAAATAAATTTACAACACTGTTATTATTTATTAATTTAAAGGAGTTAAATAAGACCATTAAATCAATTAAAATAATATTTCATTTAAAATCCAAATATTTAATTCACTATTCAAAGATTTTAAATAATCCATATCTTTGAGTTCAAGTCTTAACTATAAAAACTAATTATTTTAAAATTTAAAATTGACTAAATATTCCCAAAATCAAATTACAAAATTCCAAGTTGTTACAGTTAGAAGGTTCGACCATTTATCTAATGAGATACATCAAGGCACGTAAAAATGTTGGGTGCTTCTGAGAAAGTAATAGAATTCCAATTCAAATAGTACTTGACGGAGTTAGTTGCTATGTGGTTCAGGCAACCAGAGAATGAGTCCATAAGCACGTGGGCCGTAGTGGTGGACATGTTCCTGAAACAGTTTAGAGTTCACATTTCTCGACTGAAGAATGTGATGACGCTTTCGAGCGTGAAGTAATGGGCTGGGGAGACACTAAGGAGTTATCTAACAAGGTTTAACGTAGCGACAGTCGTAGTCGATAAACTGGTTCCATCTATAAATCCAATGGGGGCAGTGTTTGGAATCGCGAGCAAGAAGGACTTCAAAGTTGCATTGGAAAGGGTCCACCGATGGATGTCAAGGAGCTTTATCATGAAGTTGAGAGATGTTTATGTCAAGAGGATGCCGAAGTTGACAATGCTGAGGCTAATGCTGTGGATGATGGAGGACCATCCAGAACATGATATGGCAAAGACAAACGAAAACGAAAAGAAGATAATGGTTTAAGAGAACCGAAGCGACAAAGGAGGGAACATAAATCCTCTTCTTATATTGATCTAGTTGAAACCTCGAATAGGATTTATTTTGATATTAAAGGGTAGACCCCTACCGAAAGCCAGCTAAGAGGGAATCCAAAGACCGGGAGAAAAGGTATGGAAGATTTTTCCTTTTCCACGAGATGGATGGGCATGAGACGAACGAGTGTTGACACCTTCATGATTTGATAGAAGAGCTAGTTTGGAGTAACCAGCTAGAACTGTATGTAAGGAACCAGACTGCAATGGTGCTGCCGGAGCAACCATCGTCTACAACGAATACATCAAGACATAACCATAGACCTGAGTCGAGATTGGTAATCCCATGATCGGGATGGATGTGATCCAGGTTCGATTCCCATGTTTTGCCTTTTGATTTGGATAAATAAGACAACAGTAACCTCGTGCCACTTACACGTATATAGGACCTCGATTGGTCTTTAAGCATGCTTCGAGTTCGATGTCTGAGATGACTATTTAGGATACTTGTTTGTCCTTTTGATTTGAATATTTGATTTTTAAAAATCATTGGAACACGATGATTAATATTGATAAACATTGCAATCCTATCTAGATAGACAGGGCGATGACCATAACGTGCAAGTTCCCTTTTCGGAGAGTGAGTGGCTTAGACTTGTACAAATAGCTAGTCCCTTCTCCGGAGAGTGAGTGAATGGGTTAGCTTGGAAAGTAAGCGCCTTCGTCGAGCGTGAGTGAATGAGTTAGCTTGGAAAGTAAGCCCCTTTCAGGAGAGTGAGTGAATGAGTTAACTAGGAAAGTTAGCTTGGAAGATGTCAAGATTGAAGAAACCGACTATTTGGCTAAGTTTCAAAAGTGCAAATTAGGTTGGTACCGACATGATTTTCATCGACATGATTCACTCAAACATAATTTAAACTATATAAAATGATGATAAGAAGAAACTTGGGAAGTTTGACGGAATTCTGAAGAGCCAAATCAGGTCGGTACCGACTTGATTTGATTAGCACCGATCTGCTTCAGAGACTTAAAATGGAAATAGATGGATGAAAGTAACCTAAACATGAAGAGAAAATAAGCTTCGGGTGTAAAAATTCAGGTTGGTACTGACCTGATTCAGGGTGGCGCCGACCACTTTGATGACCACCGACCTGAAATAAAGACTTGATTTGGCAAGAGGTCGATGATGAGAGCTAAAAATGGAGAAAAACTTGTAGAGTGATGGAAAAATCAAATTGGTATTGACTAGAAGTGGTCATTATCGAGTTGATTTTCTAATTGGAGATCATGCTGGACGACTTTGTCTTCGTGCCTGGATATTTGGAACTTGGAGATGTGACATTTTCAAACCTGGATGGCGTGATTACAGCAGGGATTTGCCTATAAATAGCAAGCTACCTATAACTAGTGGAAGACTTTGGACATTTTGATTCTTTTATATCTTTTTCTGTAAACACTTCCAAACCCGAGATCTACTAGATTGTGGTTGGATTTGAGTGGTAACCATTATATTCTAAAGAAAATAAATCAAAAAGTAAGCTTAAAGTGGACGTAAGCCAAAGTACATGCTGAACCACAATAAAAAAAATGCCCGTATGTTCTTCTTTTTTCTGGTTTTTTCTTATTTGATTTGGATTTATATATTATGGGGTGTTGTGCCATTATTTGGTGTAATAGATACTGACATTCTCCAACGAAGTAGATGAATCCTCTTACAGGTAGTGTTACATTTCAAGTAGTACAACGTATACCGAACTATGATGGTAACAAGGTTGCTATGCAAAGTATTTAATTATAATCAAAGTATAGCCTAGATACTCAAGATCGAAAATACCCTAATGTCAAAAGATTATTGTATGTCGTTACCATGAGATCTTTTATTTTGACGTACTTATATTAATCTATAGAAAACTCTCGTTGAGTCATCCTATTATCATTCCAAACAATCATGAGTATGTATCTCCATGTTTCTTCCAACGGTCATGAGTCAATCATCGTACATCGTATGGAGAGCATTACGTACACTAGTCCCATAGATGAATCTATACCCTTTTCTCTATACATCTTAACTAGGAACATTTAAGGAGTAAGTATATATATACATATATGCATACGTATGTGTGTGTGTGTTTATGTATGTATAGATTCAGTACTAATTGTTATGAACACTTTCGTAACTACAATTGATAGCGTTATCCCATTTTTGGTCAAAACTGGAATATTAACAAATTGGCAAGGAATGTTAGATATCGGGGTTGAAGATCGATTGGGATCAAGGCTACGGTCGATGTTATCAAAATTTGGTCGAGTTCCGATCGGGACGAAATTGATTGGAAATGATGATAAGGACTAGGAAAGGCTATGTTTCAATTTTCAGGATAATCGGAGTTCGTATGAAGGAGATATGATCTGCTGGGCACGTTTTTACCTACTACCGGTCCAAAGCAATGTCGGTCCAAGCTCCATCTCCAAACAATGCCGGTCCAAAGAATAGCCGAACCAGGCTCCATCCACTCTCCACCGAACCATGCCACTACCGGTCCAGCTCCATCTCCATGCTCCTACCGGACCAAATCCCACCGAACCAACACTCTTCCCACGACTACCGAACCAACTCATTCTCCATCCACTGCCGAACCAAGGCGACGCCGGACCAAAGCATTTCCGAACCAACTTTGCCAGGCCAGATTGCATCAGCCCAGGCCCACCAGCAGCTATATACATCCAGAACCCCTACCCCCAGCCTCACTCTATAAATAGAGGGGCAGGGGTACAACAATGGCAGACAAGTTTGAGAGCTCAAATACGGATAGAACTTTCAAACAACTTTCAATTACTTGTAATCAAAGCTTTGTACTTGTAATCTGAGGAGAAAAGGAGAATAACATATAAAGTGGACGTAGGCACGTTCTGGCCGAACCACTATAAATCTGTGTGTATTTTACAGTTTAGTCCCTGCTTTTTATATATTTGCATAAATCACCCAAATCACTAAAAACAACATAAAATCAGCTAACTCATACGACTTGGAGGTGTTTGCTCATTTCTTATGCAAATATTTTTGGGTTATTTGCTGAGATCTGTGATTTGTGTTTGAATATTGCTGAGTTGTATTCATACACGGGTGCTTTCACGACATTTGGGGTTTGTGGCCAATTTTGGCGCAAACACTTTGGTGCTTTCACTGAGAACTGAACTCAGGAGCGCTTTAATCATTGCCTCGCAAAGATTTGTTGAGAGACTCTCTTTAAGAACCAGAAGTCCATCCGAGATTATGGCTCTTGGAAGGAAAACAAGTAGAAGACAGAGACCAGAAAGAAGTCAACACGAAGGGAGTCAAGGGGCTTCCTCAGGAGAGAACCAAACTTCAGTCTTCATTACCAGGGATGAGATGGAGACAATGATGAAAATACAAGAGGAGTTGATTCATAGTTTGTTTCAACAGATTGGGCAACTTGGAGCACAGAATAGGGAAGCGGATGGAGTCCGGAACGGAGCAGGACCATCCGGCGTAGCACCTGGATTAGGAGGCACATCCATGGAGAACATAGATCCAATTTCGGAGAGAGAAAGAGGAGCATCTACACAACCTAGGAGCATCAGAGGAGTGAACGCTCAGTCAAGGGGGCAGATCCCAGAATTCCCTCGTGGACTCGGGGGGCAGGTCGAATGTAATGAACAAAGATTGCATCTCGGAGACAATGACAGGTTGGCGGGGATGGTTAGAAAAGCTATGGGAGGCAGTTTGATAAACAAAGATTTGAAGGATGTTAATAGGAGTCCTTTTACTCCAGCAATCAGACAAGCTAGGAACCCACCAGATTTCAAGTTACCATCGTTGGACATGTATGACGGGAGAACGGACCCCACGGTTTATCTAACGAAGTATATGAGGCATATGGAAGTGTTGGGGGCATCAGAGGAGGTTATGGCTCGGTGCTTTCCATTGTACTTGGCGGATATTGCAGCATTGTGGTTTAGACAATTGGAGAATGGATCCATCGGAACGTGGAATGATTTAATTGAGAGATTTATGAGGCAATTCAGGGTCCACATTATAAGACCCAAGAATGTGATGACTTTGGCAACCCTAAAGCAGAAAACTGGAGATACTTTGAGGAGTTACCTAACGCGATTCAATGCGGTAGCAGCTTCGGTGGATCGACCAGATCCATCCATGGTTATGATAGCGGCTGTGTCCGGGATAGCTGATGGAACAGAGTTCAAAAATTCATTAACTAAGGATCCACCCATGGATCTAGGAGAATTCTATCATGAGGCGGAAAATTTTCTACGATTGGAGGATGCGAATGCCGAAAGAGAAGAAGGAGAAGGAATTGATATTTATGCGATCAAAGGAGGAAATCCCCCTGAGAAAGGCGCGGAAACTAGCAGAGGTAAAAGAAAGGCTGAGAATGACGGGGACAGGTCAAAGCGGCAACGGAGGGAGCCGCGATTCATCACTCACGCTGAGCTGAATGAGAGTCTGGAACGAATTTATCATGATACCAAGGAGCAGGTTTCGTATCGTAGACCAATGCGAAGGGATCCAACCTCTGACGAAAGAAAATCAGATAAGTTTTGTGTATTCCATGAATTAAACGGTCATAACACTAATGATTGTAGGCATTTGAAGGACGAGGTGGAAGGGCATATCAGGAACGGTATACTCCTTCAGTATGTGAGGAGGCGAACTCCAGTAGTAGAGCCAGAACGACCACCGTCTACATCAGCAAGAGGTGACCCTGGATCGGGGCACCGTTTGATTATCCATTGATTGCTTGATTAAAATAATGATGAACAAGTTGTAAACCTCTCGCTAACATGGTTAAATCATTTACACATGTGAGCGATCGCGCACGATCCATAGGCATGCTTTGAATGACTACCAACCGCGTTATAATAAGAGTTTACGCTTTGACATCTTCATTCTGCTTTTTGCTTTGATTTTGATTTGAACATTTAAATTCTTCCTGTTTGGACATTTCTGCCGTAAGGTTCATAAGATTATTGCTTTAACATTTACAATTCTATGGAAAAATTTACTTGTATGCCCGTTGGATCGCAAACGGTCCACGAGCACCTCTTGCATGGCAGCGAACTGCCGAAGTCTTTGATTCGGAAACTCCCCCAAACAATAACTCCGGCACTGATAATATTAAGTCCCCCCCGGGCACACACAATTCGCCTCGAACGGCACCCAACCTCGAACGGTCACAACTCGCCTCGAACGGCACCCGACCTCGAACGGTCACAACTCGCCTCGAACGGCACCCGACCTCGAACGGTCACAACTCGCCTCGAACGGCACCCGACCTCGAACGGTCACAATTCGCCTCGAACGGCACCCGACCTCGAACGGTCACAACTCGCCTCGAACGGCACCCGACCTCGAACGGTCACAACTCGCCTCGAACGGCACAACTCGCCCCGAACGACACAACTCACCTCACCTCAAATGGCTCGATCACGAACGGTCGTCATTTGAGGTCCGCCACTTGACCGCGCACGGTCGCACTTCACCTCAAATGGCTCGATCTCGAACGATCGTCATTTGAAGTTAGGCGCTTGACCATGAACGGTCGCACTTAATCTCAAATATCTCGATCCCGAACGGTCGTCATTTGAGGTCACATAAAACTGTAAATTCCTTTGCAGGACATCAACAGGATATGAACATCCAGCTCATGGCATTACAAAACACGCCTTCCTACCGCAAGGCATGTTTTGGGGGGTAAAGTGTTATCCCATTTTTGGTCAAAACTGGAATATTAACAAATTGGCAAGGAATGTTGGATATCGGGGTTGAAGATCGATTGGGATCAAGGCTACGGTCGATGTTATCAAAATTTGGTCGAGTTTCGATCGGGACGAAATTGATTGGAAATGATGATAAGGACTAGGAAAGGCTATGTTTCAATTTTCAGGATAATCGGAGTTCGTATGAAGGAGATATGATCTGCTGGGCACGTTTTTACCTACTACCGGTCCAAAGCAATGCCGGTCCAAGCTCCATCTCCAAACAATGCCGGTCCAAAGCATAGTCGAACCAGGCTCCATCCACTCTCCACCGAACCATGCCACTACCGGTCCAGCTCCATCTCCATGCTCCTACCGGACCAAATCCCACCGAACCAACACTCTTCCCACGACTACCGAACCAACTCATTCTCCATCCACTGCCGAACCAAGGCAACGCCGGACCAAAGCATTGCCAAACCAACTTTGCCAGGCCAGATTGCATCAGCCCAGGCCCACCAGCAGCTATATACATCCTACCCCCAGCCTCACTCTATAAATAGAGAGGCAGGGGTACAACAATGGCAGACAAGTTTGAGAGCTTAAATACGGATAGAACTTTCAAACAACTTTCAGTTACTTGTAATCAAAGCTTTGTACTTGTAAACTGAGGAAAAAAGAGAATAACATATAAAGTGGACGTATGCACGTTCTGGCCGAACCACTATAAATCTGTGTGTATTTTACAGTTTAGTCCATGCTTTTTATATATTTGCATAAATCACCTAAATCACTAAAAACAACGTAAAATCAGCTAACTCATACGACTTGGAGGTGTTTGCTCATTTCTTATGCAAACATTTTTGGGTTATTTGCTGAGATCTATGATTTGTGTTTGAATATTGCTGAGTTGTATTCATACACTGGTGCTTTCACGGCATTTGGGGTTTGTGGCCAATTTTGGCGCAAACAGATAAAATACTTCTTTTAATGATTTTCTACTTATATATGTTTAATATATTCAGTTCATTATTTATATCTCTGCATAATATATATAAAAAAAATAAACCAGATTCATACATAATTTCAAACAAGCTTCTTTTGTAAGAGTTGAATTATGTAATAAATTACATAATTGCTTATAGGACACACCCTTAACCTCTAACAATCTTCGAATTATGCCTAGGGCCAATTACGGTGTCTCAACTAGGCTGAGAAGCATCTATGAATGGATTGACGTTATTATTATTTTCTATCTACTTTTTCGATTATGCTTCCCCGTTATTGATAAACTCTTTTACCATGCGTTCATTATGTAGAATATATCTCGATTTCTTATCAAACTACTGGTTCCCACTACAAAAACTATATTGCATTATTGATATCATAATAAATTATTGGATTTTAATTGGTCGGTACTGTAATGATCAGCCTTTTCAACCTTCAAATGTCGACACTAATACATCCACGATATTCACATGCCAAGCACCTAAGTGCTAAAAAGATAGATTGCTAGGGTAAAAAGAAAAAGAGAAAAGAAAAGGAACAAGAAAGAAGAGAACAAAACATCTGAATCTCACTATAGAACGATATATATAATATCAAAAGATAGTACAAAGTGGTACCCTAAGATACATAGCATTTCAGAGTTACAATCCTGAGTACTATTATCAGTCTGAATAGTTGTAAAAGCATGTCATCACAATTGCTGATAAATGCACATACTATTAACACAGTGGAAATAAAATACAACTATAGGCGAATGGAAGCATCCTGCTCAGTCTCTAGAAGCTCCAAAGAATATCAACAAAAACCTTCTTTTTTTAGACTACACAAAATAGCACTTGTGGAATTAGGAGAGAGATAAAAACTATGAGCCAGACGGAGAGACTAGTATGAGAAAATCAAGAAATATGCGAGCAGCATATAACCGTATCTTTCGAGACCAACCAATTCACCAGAATGGTTCTCCCCTTGAAAGAACTAAAATCATCTAATACGGCGATATAATAAATAGTGTCTAAGGTGCAGAATATAAATCAGAAAAAAGCTATGCTGCTTGCAACTTACAACACAACTATTGTAACCAAGCCAGTAGAAAGCGGGTAATTGTGTAAATTTCAAAAAAAGTTCCTTTTGGATCTTTATTGGGCCTATATAGTCTAAATTCATTTAGAAATTTTCTAAATTTTGTTTTAAATAAAATGTTCATCCTATTATAATTATTTAAATTGGTATGATCTAATTTTAAATTATTTGTGTTATTAGATGAGCACATCAAATGCGCTCTTGTGTGAAAATGTGTAAATATTACGTGGAGAATGTGTATAGAAAATGTGAATGTTTTAGGTGTTGGGATTTACATCACAATGGTCACATATTCCGTCCATATATGCCTTTGTCGTCCAAAGAAAGAAAAAAATTCCTTTTTTTATTAGTTTACATGTGCATATATATATATATATATATATATATATATATATATATAGATGTAAGTATATGTATATGTAAGATATATAAGGCAATCTAAAATTGGCTTTGAATAAAAAGGTCGTTCAAACAACATTATAATATTTTTGAAGCTAATTTTGTAAACTTTAAAATTTATATGCATATATATATGTATACACACACACATATATTCACATTCATATATGTATATGTATATGAATTAAAATAACATTTTAAAATAAAACGAAATAAATTTATATTTAACTAATTTGCAGCTCAAAATCATATTTTCAAAACAAAATAGCTTATCATAAGTCCATACATTAAACTAAGAAACAAATCAAGGGAAATATAAAGGTTTTCCTTTTTCACTTTTTTTAGGAAACAAGATATGAAATTTAAGTTCAATTAATTTACATGTAAATAATACTCGAAACACTTCAAAATATTTGTAAAACATCTTTCAATCCATAAAGTTGTAATATGTAATATTATCTATCAATATAATGATTTCAAAATTTTATTCACTAAATCAAAAGGATTGAACGAACTAGGCATATATGAATTCGTGATAATCAATTCTAGATCTGAATTACATGTAACATAATGATTAAATAAAAGAGAGTAGAAGAGATTGATATTATTGATATCGCATAGGCAACAGATAAAAGGGAAATCAAATTCAGCATGATGACAATATAAATGACTCAAAAGTAGAACTTTGATAATCATACATAACCCAAAAACATATAACATAAGAAATAGAAGATGTAGAGAATTATAGGCTTGTGAACACGATAATTCACAAATATAAATGAAACTAAATTACCTTTTAGACGAAGCCTAGAGAATGCACCTTTAACGAAGAAGAATTCCTGGACTCTCTATAGATCAATCTCCATATTTGTAATTATCTAGAGACAACCACCTTTTTCCTCTTTTGTTTTATTTAAATTTTATTTTGAAATTTTTAGAACCTCCTTCCCATAGAAATTTCGACCTTGAGAATATTAGAATGAGAGAGGCAAATGACAGAGAGAAAATTTGATTAAAGGAAGAAATAAATGCGGCATTCAATGTATGTTGATTCCTTTCCTTTTAATAATATTTCTTTCCATTCCAAAACTAAAAAACCCCACTTATTCCTTAAAGTATGGACAGCCATTATATTGGCTATTTGGGCTCTAAAACATTCCAAAAACCAATTAGTAGTACTCTCATTTAAATCCAATTTAAATTCTCTAACGATACCGTGTATCGATACAACCACCTATAACTATTATGCACGCACTTTATTAAATAAATAATAGAAATAAAACAAATAAAAAAAATTAAAAATTAATATTTCGCAAATATTAATTAATTTATTTAAATCCCTTTTTAGTATTTATTCTGTTTAAATCAAATTTAAACATTCCACTGATATCGTATATCGATATGTGCATTAATAACTTTTATATAAGCACTTTACTAAATGCTAATAACATTCAAATAGTTTAATAAAAATTTAATTATAAATATTAATTAATTTAATTAATCTTCCACTATTAAAAATCAATTAAATCATGTGGTTCATATGGAATCTTCATCATTTCAATTGTGTGACTCATAGATGTAAATTCCATCAGTGATTAACATCGAACAATTCAAATATTAACTTTTACATATCATCTTAGCTAGTGGTGTGACATTTTGGCTGAATTTATGGCTTATACGTTTATTGGTAAAATCTAGTTTTATTTATTATAAGTGTTACCTTTTAGTAACGATTATTTATACCAATTCTCTTCGTTAAAACTATATCACTTTGGGATTATGGAATTTGGTAATGGTCAAAAATCCAATATCATCCATATTCAACTCTATGGCCCAAGCACAAAGTCCTTGGTTTAATAATAACAATTATTATTGACCGAACTACCGTGGCAAAAATTTTGCTTTTTGTAAACTTCAGTTGACCGTGATACTATCCTCCTATAACTGAAGATGAATCATCTCTTGAATAGCGTTTCACTTTCAATATTTTCATTTGACCTAACTATAGTCATTCGGTGGACTCTTTGCCATGATTTAACTATAAACAAAGAGAAGCATTAATATTGAAGATCGACGGTATTTTCAAGTCAAGAGAACTGTGCAAGTTAGTCTCATCGATATTTTCTGTTTGACCCTAATTGTATTAACCAAAAGAAAACTATCGAGCGAGTCATTCCATAGTTATCTAATAACTATTGGTACGCAACCCCTTGGTGTCCCCAACAGTCATGAGTAATACACTACCCAACATTTGAAGAGCGTTATATACCCTAGTTTCAGTAGATGTATCGATATCCAGTCTCGATACATCTTGACTACAAATATTTAAAGCGATATATTTGTTTTATTATGACAAATCACTCATGATTACAACACATTATATCTACTATCACAAAACATATTATTTATAGACTTTCTATTAAATATACTTTTAATTTAATTAATTAATTAATATAACACATTATATAAAGTATATAATAGAATGAAAACACCTTTTATTTCGAATAAGATTGGTTATCAAGTTAGAAATACGTAAAAAATTACCTAACTACCCCTAGGGCATACCCCTAACTCTATCAAACTCCAACTTACACTTGAGGCCAATTATGGAATCTTTATCTCATTCCTTCCATCAGTTTGTCAAGAACTCATCTACTTAAGACCCTTCTTGAATGGATCTACTATGTTGTTTTAATTATCAATTCTATCAATCAACCCTCTCTAATGTTGATAAACTACCTTTATCATGTGGAACTAGTCGTAATATGTTTCTTAACTTCTAGTGAGCTTATATCATTTCATTTTTATCATATAACAATAATGTAGTATTCTCAATACTTGGAATCACCCCTAGCTCGGTTATAAATTATGCATTTATATTTATACATTGCTTTTATTCTGGCGTTATTAAAGGCAATGTACTTAGCCTTTTCATTGAATCAACCACAATGTTTCATTTCAAACATTTCCAAATTAAAGCCACTTAACTAAGGTTTGAACATTAATTTAATATTGGTGTATTATGCTCCATATCACTTACGAAGTTCTAGTCCAAGAATTCCTTCATAAAGAGTTTATTGTTTCTATAAACAATTCTCTGGAATTTTGTAAATACCCTAGAATACTATAAAACTACCATTTAGCAATCTGGATTTGATATTTGTTTCTCGCATCAAATACATAAGCAAACTATGATAGTCTAGACAATACAACATGTATGATAATTCATATTGTCAATACAAAAGGAATCCATCTTACATGTTTCATATTAAACGTTCTAATAAGATGTCTTTGCATATCATCTATGACATTCCCAGCATCATTTACACTAATTATAAAAGATATAATTTAAAAATCCACTAATGAGTATTAAACAACCAAAATATTACTGATTTTAACATAAGTACATCGTTAATAATCAGTAGTAAGTTTTTGGCAAAGCCAGCGGAGTTAAAAGGGCCCCTGCTTTTTTATTTATAAAATGTAATAAGAATTACAAGCATAAATCAAGAAACATAGAGGAGAATAAAGGAAAAGAAAGAACAAAAAATTGACTAGAGCAAAGAACAGGAAATAGAACCCTACAAGCAGCATCACAGAAAGCTTCAAGCAAGTCGGCAAAAAGCTCCAAGCAGTAACAATATCCATGTACGGAAGGCAATAAGTAGCTGCACTATTACAGAAATAAAGCCATGACTCGAAGTAGCTACTAGAAAAACTCCAAGCATACAACCATTCATAGGACAAAGGAGAAATGGATCACATCACAAACCCATGACTAAGGCAAGAAGGAGACCATGTTTAGAGAAAGAGATTCTTGAAAACACCCAAGCATTTCTTTCAGCCCAAATCAGGTGTAAAAATCTTTTCAAAATTTTCAAAGGTAACATTGTTCTAGCAGATCTCCACCTGGTGGAATATAGTATACCATTCAATCCTGGAATTCAAATTAGGGGAATGTAGGTTATAGTGTCTTAATATACACTTCCAGATGAAGGATGTGTATTGGCAAAAGAAGAATAGATGCTCGATATTTTCGACATATTGGCCCCACAGAACACATGAAGGCTATTGAATCAACCCTATTGCGCATAGTTTATCATGAGTATGAAGGCAGCCTCTGATAACTCTCTATAACAATAGATTCTGACTTGGAGAAGACTTCATACACCAAATTATAAAATGCCAAGGATAATTGCCATAATTATTGCAGGAGTTAAGCACCTTATTTACTCTTTTAATGGAGTGAGTGCCTTCACCCCATAAGGTAGAAGAATCTGGCTGATGAAAAGTTTTGTTATCAAACAAAGCCCGAGCATTCCTGTTGATATAAAAACTGGAATAAGGCAGAGAGATTCTATCATCACATAAAAAATTAGAAACCTTTGCAACTTTAGGAATACCAATTAGACATCTCAAGTTGTAGGGGATTATATTTGTATGAATAACTCCTTTACTAGGCCAGGGATCATACTAGAAAGATAACAAGTTACTGTTCTTCATAATATACTAAAATATAAAAAGAAAACAGTGCCTTTATTTCAACATATTTCTCCAAGTACTATTACACTCAGAAGGAATCTGCATAAAATGACACTTCTTGATAAGGTTTTTTCTACACCAATTAGCCCAGAGGTTTTGATCATGCCTCTTCAATTTTTCTATATGGGAGGAGAAAGCTGCTACATTCCATTATTTAATATTCTAACACCAAGGCCGCCATTTTCATAGGGACAATAGACCGCTTTTAAAGATAGGAGATAAGTTTTTTGGAGTATGGGTTACTATGCCAAATAAAATGATTCACGACAGAATTAATCTTAGAAATGAGTTTAGCAAGTAATATGAAGATTCTGGCATAACAAAGACACATGGCAGAAGCAAAAGACTTAATAATAACTAGTCTACCAGCAATGAGACTGGCCACGAAGAGAGTTTAGCGGTTATTTTTTCAAACATAGGGAGACATTGGGAGGTTTTAACGGTGGAAGAAATTAGAGGAGCTCCCAGATACATTTCATCATGATCAAAAGCGGACAAAATCAATAAATTAATCAAGGAATTCTTGATATCCTCGGATTCATCAACAATTGAGATTTTTGATTTATTTAAGTTAATGCTCAAACCAGTCAAGGAGGAAAGGACATCCAAAATTGTAGAGACGGATTTGACATTAGGCTTTGCGAACAACATTAAATCACCAGCAACATCAAAGTTGATATTTGAGGATTCCTACACATTGGGTGATAATCCATCAGTTTATTTTCCATAGCATTGGTGAAGTGAGCAGAAAGAAATTCCATTGCACAAATAAAAAGGTAGGGACAGATTGGATCAACCTGCCTTAGCCCCTGTGGTCCCTTGAAACAGCCAAATACCAAAACACTAAGACTCAAAGAGTACTTAACAATGGAGAGCCATGTGTATAGCCATGCCAAGAAAGTTTGGGGGAAATGCATATAGTGAAGAATGTAGATAATGGTCTTCCACTGGACACTGTCAAATGCCTTTTGGATGTCTAGTTTCATTACACATCTTGGAGAAATTTGATGCTTATGGTATTCCCTCCATAACTCAGTAGACAAAAGTACGTTGTCAATAATGTCCCTACCAGGCAAAAATGCATTTTGGTTTGCAGATATAACAGGAGCTAGAGCAGTTTTCATTCTAGTAGCTAAAATTTTGGATATGCATTTATAATTAAAATTACAACAAGCATTGGCCTGAATTAGAAGACTGAATTTGATTGAAAAACCTTTGGAGTTAAAGCAATTTTAGTTGCATTAATGCCAGAAAGAATGATTGTGCTTAAAGAAGTTTTTAACAGCCTTAACAACATCAACTCCTACAATGTGCCAACTGATTTTAAAAAAGTGGGCATTAAAGCCATCAGGACCAGGGGAACTATATGAGTTCATGCCAAAAATTGATTATTTTATCTATTCGTCTGTAACCAGTTTAACTAAATCTTGGTTGTCAATATCAGAGATACCAGGCAAATTAAATTCAGAAAAAAGAAGCATATGAGGATCACCAAAATTATGATTAGCCAACAAGTTAATGTAATACTGCAGAAAAAACATTATGGATAGTATCAAAGGAAGAGCATAATATACCATCCTTGTCATGAATGCTAGATATGTGAGAAGAAACATTTTTTATTTTCAAGGAGCTACGAAAGCATGTAGAATTCCACCATGCATCTGCCATTGTATTTTAGATTTCTGTCCTTGCATCTTGTTTTCTTCAACCGATGCTTTAGCAAGCCCTTCCCTTAATTTATGTTCTTCAGATAATAAATAATTAGCTGCAGGATTGATGTGCAGAGAGGTTTGAATAGACTGCAGCTGGTCTCTGAAGGCATTTGACATCTTTGAACCCTTGCCACATGTGTTGAAAGCCCAGCATTTAAGCCTACCTGTGAGTATCCTTAGTTTGTACTGCAAAATAAACATTAAATTGCCAAAGACCTTGCATTTCCAACTGTCAGCAACAATATTAAAAATTCAGAGTGTTCAGATCAGTTATTAAAAAATGAAAAGGAGAAATGTCTACGCTTAGCATCATGGCCCCGGTCTAGAATTATGGGGTAGTGATTAGAATTATGGGGTAGTGATTGGAGAGAGTAGGAGGAAGGACATGGTATAGAAGGTTAGGCCATTGGGATAATGTGTTTATGTTTGAGAATGCTTTATCCAGTTTACAGTAAGTTCTTGCCCTGATCTACTGCTATTGTTCCAAGTGAAGAAACAACCATCAAAGGGAATGGGAGAAAGATTAGAGGAGAAGATTGAGTTATTCAAAGGTATGATTTGTTGAAATGATAATGGAACTCCACCATATTTATCATGTGAAGATCGCATGCAATTCCAATCCCCACACAAATCTAGGGAGCTTTGAAGGGTGAAGGGAGGGAAGTTGATCAAGCAAAAGTAGTCTATGGGCTTTATTGTTCTCAACATAGGTAGAAGTTAGTATGAAAGACTGGTCAAAGGGAAGGTGTTTGATTTTTGAATGAATGAATTGCCTATAAACAAGAATGGGATCAACTGAGAAGATTAAGGGGTTCCAAAGGATAAGCAACATATAAAAAGTGCTTGTGCTAAATTGTGGAGAATGCCCCAAGAATTGTTAATCAAGGCAGCAGCAGCATGAGAAGTGACATGATTGAGTTTTGTTTCAACTAAATTAAAATTTGAAGGTTATTTGATAGAAGTAAATTCTTTGCTTCAAGTTGCTTTGCTACTGAATTGGCACCTCTAATGTTCCAAAAATCAATTTTGTCAATTTTGTGTATTAACAATCAGTAATATGTTATTTACCTTTTAAAAATATTTTAGTGCCTTTAATAGTTCTTTCTTATGAAAACATATTTCCTCTGCATTTTAACAGAAAATCAAATAATTTGACATTCTATCAAAAACTTACTCAATTCCGATGCTTATAGAATGATACTTTCGTATCATTTATCGGATCATATCCAAAAATCCACAAACTCAACATCGCTTCCCCGGACTTCGAGACACTTTGGTTGTTATATGCAAAGTCTATTCTAAATCATTATTTAGAATTTTCCATTTCAACACATATGTACTAAACCCAAGTCACACCAATAAACAACTTTGTGAGTAAATCTGATTTAACTTGAGCATATTAAATAACAAATCTATTACGCTAATTTAAACAATTAAAATTCACAATGTTATTCTTATCAACGTTGTTCATCATAATCTAACTACATTAGCCCTGCTCTTGAAGATACATTCACGATCGATTGATTATATCCCTTTAGGTACAACTACCAGAATCATATTTTGATAATCTACTTGGAATCCACTTCGGATTTGCACATCATACCGTATCTTTGAGTCAATACTCTTACTGGTAATTGACAGCTGATGATTATTTTTTCAAATTAATAAGAAACTCATAGTTCCCCTTCAATATGTGAGAATATTTATTAGACATTCTAACGCGTTGTGTTTATTTTAGGTTTGGTTAATTTCATTTCATCCCTCATAGTTGGTTTTATCGCCCAAATCCATTTTACTACCAATGCTATTTAAAAGAAAAAATTCACTACGAAGTTGGTATTTCTTGAAACAACAATTGTTTTTCAATACAAAAGAATGAGTATTCGTAAACATTTAATGACGTACCTTATATAAAACTGATTTGTTTTTAGTTTACAAAACTTATGTTCAAAACATAAATTGATCATCCAGTGACTATCGTTTCTCAAAATTCTTTTGAGGCGATTCATACAAGATCTCTCATGTACAATTATTATGTGAAGTCTATCAACTCGCACAACCTACCAACTCTTTGGTCTAGGATGTGTTGGGGTTTCTTATAAATCCTTATCGTATATGATTTTGTAAACTATTATTTAGAAGAAATTATTTTAACCTTGTGTACTACTCTTAAGTACAGGACTTATAGAAAGAAGTTAACTCAACAACGCTCACAATTAATCGTACTTTGTCCAACCAAGTTCGACTGCTCATTATCGATACATCGTTATGTATCATAAGTAGGATTGACTTTTGAGACTGAATCTTTATTCCTTTTTAGGTACATTTGAAACTCTTTCCAATATACTAACCTATTTGATCAGATCGAAGCATTTTATTTTCTGTCGCACGGTGTTTTATTTACTTTTGTTTTATATTCTATCAACTCACCATTAACATACTACATGTGTATCATATACATATATTTATGTATTTCATCTCAGCGGTGAATACAACGAAGTGCGTTGAATCATTTTTGGTATTACTAGATTTGCGATTGCATGCATCTATATATGCCAATCCGAAGAATTCATCAACTTTTATCACGCTTCCACTCAATGGGTGCTTTGCCCTGTATTGTTCGAGATATAGTTCACTAGCATCAAATAATTCATAATCATATAATCAAAGAATTATTTCTCTGAACTATGGCATAGTCCATAATTCCAAAATAGTTACAAATAAATTTAACTATTTTTGCATTTTCCAATGTATCACAAACACCACTATTTAGTTTTTTCATAACGAATATTCATAATATTCATATTGAAATAAAACTATGTCTATTTTTTAGTCAATATTGAAAAACAGTTATTATTTCATAAATAATGTTTGATATGTTTTATGAAAACAATTTTTTGTAGCTTGATGTGATTAATAAGTGTTATATGGCATGCTTTTACTATTTCTGCCATTACTGTAATATTATACGAAATATGGAGATTCATTCAACTACTTTATTTTGGTTATTTATTTTATTTACTGTAATTTGTTTACAGTCGAGAATTTTCAGATCAAATATCTTAAATTCAAAGAAATAAATCTCATAAAAAATCACTTTTATGTTAGTAAGTACGTTTTGGAATAGCAGTCGTATTTCTCATTCCAATGTTAAGTATCATTTATCATTTTACAATTCTTGTTTCCAATGTTTCTTTATAAAGCAGAAATAACCGTTCACTCTCTTCATCCAATCATGTCTTAGGTTACTGTAACAACCCGCCTCGAAAGAGACCTAAATTCCAACCTAGAAAAGGCCCACCGAAACTTAGCCCCAATCCAAAGCCGACCATTGGATAGTATAAAGAAAAACAATATTGAGCCATCTATCTATTCTTTTAGAACTCAAGGCAGAAGGAATAAAATATAATAACAATCATAGTACCCATTTATTTCATATCATTCCAAATGTCACAATACATAATAACAACCGTTACAACATTTTGTTCGAAAATACATTTTATGGGTATAATAGAAAATAACTAAAAAAGATAGATAACAACTACCACAAGCTTCACTCTCACCATCTTCAAGCATCATTAACTCCTTCACTAAACTGTGTTGTAATATGGAGAGAGTCAGAATAACAAGTATTTGGTAAATAAAAACCTCGAGATTTCAGTACTTGGACAGTATAATTTAAAATAAAAGCATGTCTTACATATTTTGAAACCATTTAATACTACATATAAGGAAAGGAGGCGGACCCTTAATTAACCGCTTTTCCATTCTCGAAGCAGATTTCCCAATCTCATAATCCATAATCAATGCCATAAATGTCTAACAATGCAAGAGATAGAACCTAAGTCGCTTAATCCCTTTTAATGGAAAATCGACTAACTCTAAATATTTAGAACCTCAATTGAGGTACGCCCCCATCATCTAATACCTAATCCCAAGGCGGACTCCACATAGGTGTTTATCTACCTAACATTGCACGGAAATCTCTTCTGACACTTAATACTTCCTATTGAAGCGGATCTTTCCAAGATATCATTAATCGTATCGAAATCCAATCCTGACCATTTAATACTTCCCTCGAGGAAGAAGGCGGGCCCTCAAACAACCACTTAATTCCTTCAAAACCTCGAAGCAGGTTCATCTTATTACCCGTATCCACGATGATGTTTCACATGAGCCTAACGATTCGTAGGTACTGGTAGCCAAATTAACTGGGAAGATTTACCTACATAATTTGGACTAACCTCGCATCATCGTAGTTATTTATCATTGGTGATGTCTCACATCATCCCCAAAGTCACACTACTGGTTGCCAAATTAGCTGGAAAGACTTCCGTGTTTCTTTTAACTGACCTTGCACCACTTATGAGTTAGTCATATTTTACAACACTCTTAATATATTATCACACACCTCACCGTGTCCATTAATTAGGCTGTATAAGAATTCCTTCTTATTTTTTCTTAACAATTCAATTACTATCCTAAGGGTGATTTAGTGATAATTATTGCTCAATTAACTACGCAATTATACATTATAGTTATAAGCTATTTATGGTAATTAATATATAAATAAATACACACTTATTATTTTCTATGCGTAAAGAGATTACGCTCTAACTAATGTTAAATGTCAATTCATTTTTAACGACAATAATACAAGTCCTTTTCTATATTATCAATGGTGCCAAATTTTCAATATCCATAACAAAGGCTTTCAATATCCTTAATAAAGGATTTAATACCCATATCCAAAAATTGCAATAAATAGACTTGTATATACTAAAATTTTCAACTCAATCTATCACATTAAATCAATGGAATAATCTCAAAAATAGAGATTGCAATTCTAGTTTCAACTTCTGTTCAACCCTTCTTTTATAGTGAGTTAACGATGGAATTTCTCTTTTATTTTCATATGGAATAAACGATGTAAACTAAAAATAAGTTCATACTTTACACTATATTCCTTAATTAAAACTTTATAATCAAATTAGGATTAAAGAGAAGTGGAATAAAAATTGAAATCACCAAAAACTACAAAAAATATATATTCCCACAATTTAATGTAAATAATTGAGAATTCCAACAAGAATTGACATTTCGAATTATAGGAGTTTCGGGGGTTTTATTTTGTTTTATTTTCATAAACCCAAAACCCGTAAGGCATATTCAAACCCATAATATACTAATCAATTACTGAAACAAAAATGCTAAAATTTCCATCCATGGTTGGTCCTTAGCTTTGCTGCTCTTTGGGATTGAAACGTCCACTTAAATCTCCTTCAGATCTCTTCTTATTGATATATACAACAGGGGATTTGTGTGTGTGTGTGTGTGTATATTAGATGAAGAAAGGTTGGAGGAGAAGAGGACTTCTAATTAAATAATAAAAAATAGGTATATAAAATTTCTTACCTGAAACCCTAATGGAGTTTTCTAAATTTATGAAGAGATGAACTAAGAGAGCTTCGCTAATGTTTCCAAAACATTTATAAATAAAAGTAAGGGATCTATGGTTTTATCTATAAAGGTTGAAAAGTACCAGAATCATAGAATGATAATAGGCTAAAAATAGAAAAATCCAGTACATTCATCACCTCAAAACCCTAGCCGCCATCCGTATGCATCGGTTGACCGCCCTATGTGCACCGGTCGATGACTAGCGGTCGGTAGGTTTGGATCGCATGGTCAAATGCTCCCCCTTATTTCGGAGCGTTTATTTTATTTACCAATTCTTAATTAAATTTAACATTAATTTTAAATTTAACGTTACTTAACCCCTAAGTCTAATCATAGTTAATGTTTTGAAATTTAAAATTAAAATTTATTTGAATTTGAATATGAATTAAATTATTTTAAATCTAAAATCTTCAAACACTCACACCTTTTTCATTCGAGCACCGTTCTTGGCATATTATATATGGGAACAGATCGGAATTTCACCACATACGCAATGGTACAACTTTCATGGCCAAATTCGTTTTAGAATTTTTAATTTTTTACCCCTACTTAATTTAATTTAATTTACTTATTTAATTCATACTGATTTTACTAGGTGATACATTCTTCTCCCCTTAAAAAGGATTTCGTTCCCGATATCTGTTCAAGCGGTAAATTGCATTACGCGCAAAAACATCTGTGTTATACAACAAAGTTATCTACACAACCATCTACTTAACCAAAGTGCAATGTGATTATGTATTACATACATGCTATAAATAAGCTCAACCCTAGCATGAATGTGTGATCGTGTCAGCAAGTATATATGCAAATACCCTAAACAGGCATAATACTTCAACATATGTGTAAAGTGATAATGAAAACATGCAACAACCTCCTCCTACCATCCAATCTAGCAACCATGACGCAACCAAAATTCTAATTGTGGAGAGAAAAGTTTACCAGTGAGAAGCTTAGGATGAGAAAACCTCATGTCTTCCACCAGATTTTCTCCCTATTGTACACGAACTAATTTTATTTTTTTACTGTACAAATTCCAAGTTCTAGGCTTCACGAGTGCTATTTGCTTCGTCTCTATATCAATTGATTAGGCTCTACCACAATTGCGATGCTATGAAGGTATTTCTTCAAATGCAAAATGTGAAAAGCGTTATGGACTCTGGCCAACTTACAAGTTTTCTTATTTTTCCAATATTGGGAAAGGTCAGATAGATCTTGGTGTCAACTTTTCAAACCTTATGACATTCACACTCTGCCTAACAACCTCTATCTGGGGTCTCTTAATTCAAATTTGGTCCCAGTAGAAATTTACCAGTAGCTTCCCACCCACAATTTGACGATTAGCATGGCCTTCCATAAAGTGCTTTAAGGGTGCCATGCCAATCGTCTATTAGTAACTGCTATTATACGCGAATTACTAAAGGTAAGTGCTGCTCCTGATGTCCTACAAAGCCTATGATGCAAGCTCTCAAAAAATCCTCCAAGTTCCCATTTTCTCCTTCAGTTTGTCTGTTGGTCTTTGGTTGATAAGTGATGCTAAGATTTAACGAAGTTCCTAAAACTAACGAAGTTTCCAAGTCTGCCAGCAAATTCCTCCAAAATTTGCTAGCAACTAAGGGTACCTATTACTAATGGTGCTAACCAAAATTCCATAAAGTCGAACCGCCTTCTTGATATGAATCTATGCTAGAGACAGTATAGTCCTACTGCTCTAATGGGAATAAAAAGAGTCTTTTTCTAACCTTGTATAATAGAAAATTATCTACACATGTTTTTTGTACCAAAATTAGGCACAATACTCTTTAGAAGTATTTGAATAGATAAAATGAAGAAAGTAAATGTTAAAAGACGATTATCTAACAAACGCTACAAAAACAGATAAGAAAAACATGCAGAAACACAGAGATTTAGAGTTGTTCTGCGTATGGCCTACGTTCACTATGAAATTCGTGATTTTATTGATGTTTTCTTGCTGATTACAACTGGTTAAAGCATATTACAACAGCATATTTCGAGTGCAACAGTGATCTTTGAGTACAAAAATGGTTTCGGCAGATTCTGGACGTCGGAGAGCCAAAAAAGTCCTCTTTCTGTAGACTCTGGGATGCTATTTATAGGCCTAGGATGCAAATATCTCGTTCAGATATCGGAAGACCTCTTTTGGCACGTGGGTGGGACCAGTGATTGATCTCATGTGGTTTTCACTCGATCCGTGATCGATACGAACGAATTTTTTATCAACCAAGATTTGGCCCAATCGAGTCAAAATTGAGCATGAACATTCAATAGGTTGTACGTAAGCTCCTGTGAAAATTTGGTGGCATTTGGACTTGTAGATTGTGAGTTATGATCGATGCAAGTCTGTGTTTTTCGAAGGTCGTCTCCTTCATATTGATGTTATTCGTATCGCTTTTTGGGCACGTGCTTGTAAGTTGGCGTGGCACTAACTCCTCAGATATATCCACTTTTCATGCCGAGTGACCGAGTCTTTCAAAGGGTGTACCTTGTTCGTACCGATCCAATTGAGTCTTAATTCGTATCGATCGAAGTTGTTCTATTCGCATCGATTTCCATGGCCTTGTTCGTATCGATACTCATAGGCTACTTCATATCGATACCTGAGGGCCATTTCGTATCTATAGTTGAGGTTGTTTTCGTATCATTCATTTGATGTTTTATTCGTATCGATCGTTAATCGATCGATACGAACTGTGCGATTGGGATCGATGTGAATTGACTCAAATTGGTCGATATGAAGTTGAACCAATTTGATGGATACGAAGTAGAACCAGGTTAAGTGGACACGTAGTTGAGTGTAAATCATGGATACGAACAAAAAATAATGTGATGGATACGAATAATAGATAATATGATGGATACGAACAAATGGATGTGAAATGATGGATACGAACAGATGAATGCGTGTGAGTTAATTTCCTTGGATTGCATCGATCGTTTCTTAAGCACACGAACTTCGATTAACTTCACACTTGGAACGTTGGCTTTCATAGCTTTGCTGGTCCTGTCACACCAATTGTAGCTCAATCCGGACTCGAATTTTTTTTATAGACATCCATAGTAAACCTATGTACAATCGATCTTCGGGACAGACCGCCTTTTGTTTCTAGTCAATTCCTTTTTGTTATGGCCTTGCCAAAAGGCGGAATAACATTTGCCCCCCAAAGTATGTCTTGTGAGAACATGACATGATTTGTAAAGTTACAATCTTCATCCTGAATAGTTTCATCTGACTTGTTGAACAGTTGTTATCTTCTCGTGAAAGATATAACCTTTGATCGATCTTCTATAATATGAACTGTTGGCTGCCAATTGTTGTACCGTGTACTGTTGTAACAGAGTATTGTATGATAATGATCCATTGTCTGTTGTTGTAATCATTACCATACGAATATTTAATTCCTATGAATTTTAAAAATTGGTTGTTAGTTCGTCATACATGAGTGTATGTTAGCCCGACTCTCGTTAACGTTCGCACATTCATGAGTCGTTGTTAGTTAGTTTTTTTGTATCGAACTCCGTATTGACCCTCTTCTGAGTCAATGTAAAATTCGATTTATAACAATGCCTGATGGTTGTTTTGGAATGTTCCCTCGATCGATCCTTTCGTGGATCGATGTAAAAGGTCGAAAAAATGATTTCGTATCGATGTCGATCGATATGATTTTAGTTGTTGTTTCAACGTAGTCCGTATCGATGGATGCAAGATCTCAGGGTCTTCAAGCTGATTGATATGATATAAGCAATTCGTATCGATGATATATAGTCATTAGATAATTCTTCGTATCGACGATCATTGATACATGTCAACACAATCTTGGAGCACTTGCCTCGCATCGATGGAAAAGTATGTGGTAGCAAGCTTCAAATGGATACGAAGCATGGTTGCTTCAAACAGATAATGCATGGATATGAATGGCGACACTTTAGATCGCTCTAGATCGATGGATATGAACAAGCTTCTTCATATCGATGGTGTTGTGACCGTTCCAACCAGTATTTGGCTACTAGGAGACACATCGTCTCTTGCTTGGGTTCGAACCATACAAATATGTTTTGGACTTAGAGAAATTTCATTTTCTTTTTATTTCTTCTGCCTTCGTATCGATCAGGACAAAAAGAAAGAAAACTATCTTCGTCTCCAAACCGAGCAATCCATTAACCTTTCAAGCTGATTGTTTTAACTAGGTAATTAACTAATCCATTCCATTCTAAAAAGATGAGACTCGTGTTTCCATGCCAAATCTTTCAAGGCGCTGGCCGATTCCGGCGTCGTCGTCACCGGAGTTGGGTCGAAGCAAGGTTGAGGAAGGAGCAATGGCACTCAAACTGCTTGGGGAAGAAAATCGACTGATGGATTCGAAGTGGAATGTTGCAACATTGGGAAGTTATTCGCATCGATCTGGAAACACTAGGAGTTCGTATCGATCCTGGAAGTGCTGAATGGAAGGGTGAGATTTTGTATCGATCGAGGATGGTAGGAGTTCGTATCGATCTGGAGTGATCGATATGAAGACTTAGCCCGCATGATCGATACGAAGACTTGGCCTGCATGATCGATGCGAATTCTTGACTTCGGTGATCGATACGAAGGCTAGGCCGGTGGTCGATGCGAAGCTGAAGGTTTTATGATCGATGCGAATCCCACTCTTACCTGACCGATATGAAATTGAGTTGTTGCTGAACGATCTAAGTTTAAACCATGATGGATACAAAATCTCGTGCATACTCAAACCTGACTCCGACGAGCTTCAACCTTGCATATCTGGACTTAACTGTTAAACTTCATGCTTGACTGCCTTTTGAAGCTCTTCGATGGAACTGTAACATGAAAAACTTAATGAATTTTAGTGTGGAACGTTGAACGAAGTCTAAATGGCACGGTTGTGATGGTCAGTGTATGACGGTCACTCTAGTTGAATCTCGAAGTCTTATCGTTTCAACGTTCCTCAAATTCTTTAGAATTTCTCAATATGTAGCACTGCACTGTAAAACACATTCATGCACTTCACACCGGGAAACATACGGGTTTATTATCATCTAATGATAGTTTTTGATAAGTTGATTATCTATGGAATCCACAAGTTCTCAACAGCAGGAAACCCGAAGTTCATCTCTTTCAATAACAGAGTTGCCGGCCATCGCGGCCGAGGTCATCGATCCAGCGCGGGACGAGTTGCTTGGATCAACTTTTATTATAAATCCACAAGACTCTATGCCGTCCAATGTCTCTGAAGACATGTTGGGATGGATATGCTTAAGGCATGGTTTACCATTAGCAGATGTTTTGTTACCCAGGCCAAGTGATAGACGGAGGGGTTTACTGCCTTTAACAGGCACTCGTGCACAGCTAGGATGCTTTCTCCCTTTAATCAAAACATTAGAGAGGTTCTAGCCTTCTTTGGAATTGCCCCATCACAATTACATCCAAACGGATACGCATTGCTAAACAGTTTGTTTGTTGTATTCGTGGAGCATCTTTTCCGACCCCCGACTCCGATAGAAATTAGATACCTATTTAATGTTAAGAGTTGGGGAGATAGTCCTTCATTCACATTCCTAGAGGCAGTTAGTAACTGTCAAGTGGTGATGGGATCTTGGACCAGGCTCGGCTATTTTAAGACAGAATGGTTCTATGTCCAATGTCCTCCAGGATATGCCAGTCGATGGTTAGCCAGATGTGAATGTCATAATTTTCTTCGGTAATTCACGAATTTGTCATAACCGATGCTGAATCTCATATATTTTTTCCTTTTACATCTGTAATCCCATGACCTGAAGGCGCACATTTTAAAGAAATAGTATGGGTCCTTCAAGAAGTGCTGAGTGAAATGAGGGACATAGACTCGGTGCTAACAGACAGAAACTTGAGGACCGTCGGGCTAATCGAGCGAAATCGGAGCATTAGGCTTGAAGGAACGCTGAGGACTGCTCCGGTGAATGAGCTAAACGTAGAGCACCCAGGATTATAATAACCAAAGAGGGCGAGGAAGAAAATATGCCCACCGATGATGAACTCGTAGTTGGGCCTTCTGACAGCTTTCAAAGTCTTGAGGGAAAGAGAAAAGGCAAGGCTGCAGCGCATAAGCGCCACAAATCTTTGAGATGGAAATCTGTAATCGTGTCTTTGCCTATTCCCGATATTAGAATTTCAGTCGCTCCTCCCTCGCAAGTGGAGAACCTTTTCGAAGGGCTTGCCGATATCTGAATCCTGGATTATGTATCACTTCAACATGACAACGGATTGGAGGAGCTTTAGAGTGCTTTAGGATTAAGCGAGTCCCTACCCACAAGTGTGGACGACATTTCCGGTTGGTTAGGGGGTTGCATATACATATACACTTCACGACACTACACGATTTCTGATCACAAGCCGCTTATTTCAGGAGATTACTAACTCTATTGTTCTTTCTTCTTTACAGATTCAATAACCAGAAGAGATTCTATGTTGGAAAGTCTCCGCTCTATGCGACAAGCATCCAGCTCGTATTATGAGTCCCGTCGAAGGGAGGATGATAGAAACTACGATCGTGGTTATTCGAGCTAAGAACGTCACGAGAGAGAGAGGGATAGGGATTATGGACATCGATCTCGATTGTATTCTCCTCCTAGAGCCCCCACCAACCATCAAGCCATGGAAAACAAACAGTAGAGCCTCCCTGCTAAAAATCATCTTCTCAAACCTCTAGGCCTGAATCTTAACATCGTAGATATGAGGCCGAAACTCCCATTATTGCTGAACAAACTATTACTGAGCCTGTCGGGGAAGGAGCTATTAGAATTGCCTAGTTGAAGAAAGATTTTCCAAACTTATGCTTTGACGGCTTCGTCTTTGCCCCTCACTTAAAGTGAATTCCATCGGAGGCAGAACACACAATGCATGATTATATCCATGATATTTACACATAGTACAAGGAGTGGGGGAAGGCTCTAGAAAACCATCGAAGGTGGCCTTTGAGTGGGCGAATACCATAGAGAAATTAGAAGCCGAGCTCGCTCAAATGGACCGGATTATTCAAGTGCTTAAAGACGAAGCCGAGTCCTCTCGGAAATCAAAATAGAGGCCACCCAGAAGGCCAATGAGGCGAACCTAGCAATGAGAGGATGCGGCAAACACATTTTTCCTTGGTGGAGGAGATGGGCCACCGAAACACCACTGTCATAGCCGAACGGGATGCGGCTCTTAATGAACTTAACGAGCTCAAAGCCAATTTTTTTGAAATCATTAAGGAGAGGGATGACGCAAATAGCATTACCCAGGAGGCATGTGAACAGGCCATAGTGCTTCGGGGCGAATATGATGCGGCAATGGCTAAGGTCCGGGAGGTGGAGACTGAGGTCGAGGAGAAAGTCCAAATGGCGGAGTCCAGGCTAGAGGCTGACATTGAAGATCTCCTCATTACTTATAATGCTAATGTCTTGAAGCATAGGAACCTAGTCTAGCTCGAAAATTATCCGACACATCTATACAACACCTGGGGCCGATTAATTAAAGATGAGAAGGCTTCCTATCAGGGCGAATCGGTCGATGAATTCGAGCTTGAGAACCGAGTGCTGAATGAAGATGAAAGGAAAGTTCTCCACAATACCATGATTTCTTATGAGAAGGAGAAGCTTGGCACTCAGCACTCGTAGGTCGGAGAAGGTTTTGGTATCGAGCACCGTGACACAAGTCCCGAAACTCTTGTGCTGACTTAGCCTGAACCGACTTCTGCAGTTGATTCTCAATCTGTTCCTGCTTACGACCCGGATCAGCCATAGATATCTCAAGCTAGCAAGAAAATTCCGTAGGCTGTTCAGCTACCAATGAGTCGAACTGAGGAAGGTACTCTGAGCATTTGTATGCTTGTTCACGATCTAGAGCTTCACTTGAAATATTTAATAATAGTTTTTCTTTGTCCCTTTCCAGTGATTGGAGCAGCAATAGTCGCGCCTTCTGCAACTCAAGAGTCGCATCATCAACAGGAGACGATTATTACGGAAGCAACCATGACATCGGCCACTGCACATACAAATGATGTACAATGGAGCACACTTTGATTCGATAAACAGACGATGTAGGAACTTCTCAGTCATCATAGTGACCCTTTCTCTGACTTGCCGTTTGTCATGAGTGGAGTAGCGCCAGCGATCAGCTCCTCATTCCCAACCGCAAGCATTTTCGGCGATGCCCAAACACTTCATGAGGAAGAAATAATAGTCGAGATTAACGTGGAAATGGAAGCAGATGCCTAGACCAGCAGCTTTGGAGGTGGAATGGAAGGCCCTGGTCCAACCCCGTTACAAATGATATCTCCCGGTGGCACTGTTGTCGACACCAACGTGCCTATTCTGCCTCCTGTAGTGGACTCGACCCCTTTGACTCCGTCTGCTGGTAGTATTCCCATACACTTGAGTTCGGAGGAGGAAATCAATGTAATGCCCCTCAAATGAGATCAACCGCCGAAGGGAAAAGGCTTAAAGAGGAAACTCAGTGGTAGCTCTAGCGGGTCTACGCCGAAGAAGAAACTGAAAAGGAAGAAAGAGTATATATGCTTCTTTGGCTCGTTTTTGAGTAGATAGGAATTTCTTTAGCTTTTGTTGGCCGTGTATAGATGTAGGATCGGCCCCTACTAGTAGGATTTTTGGAAATAACTTGTACATAAATTCCTTCCATAAATAGTTGAAATGAAATTCTATTTTGTCTTCAACGCAATTATCATTTTTTTGCTTAAGTGTTCCAGCGTTTGAATTCTTGTTTAGTAAACTTGTGAAGTTTCAACCTTTGGATCAAGTTTTGAGTTTATTTGTTAAGTCCTGGATCACGGCTATGAGTCATGTCCGGGAACTAAGCCGAACTCCGATGCTGCATTGCTTCAGTCAGTGATCGACATTTAAGTTCTGTCCTCAATTTCAGGGCTGATTTGTAAAGATCGACCAACGATTACATTCTGTTTTCACACGTCGAGCTTAACGTCGTTGAATTGATGCTGAAACAAGTGAAGGTCAAGTGGTCGGATCACACTCTCTTACTTATTAATGATCACATCCGCACTCCGGGGATTTGCATTTGTGCGTCAGCGATCGGTTATGCCTGTTTAAGTTTTAAGTATATATCCACGCTCCAGGGACTTAAGTCATGGTATGGTTGGTCAATCATACTTGCTTGATACATAGCATTTCATCCGCACTCTGGGGACTTAGATTTGTATGGGTGGTCAGTCACACCCAAGTTGTGTTTGTACTCTGACCACACACTAGGGACTCAAAGTTGGGTTACAGATGATCGATTCGTATTTGGTTTTTGTTTAAGCTCTAATCCACTCTTTAGAGATTTAGAGTTAGTCGATGTTTATTCTCCAATCCGCGCTCTGGGGAATTAGAGTTAATTGCAGTCGATACTCCGGTTCGCACTCTGAGAATCTGGAGTTAGTCGATGTTTGTACTCCGGTCACACTCCGAAAACCTGAAGTTGGTTGATGTTGACACTCCGGTTCACACTCTGGGAATCCGAAGTTAGTGTTTATACTCCAACTCGCACTCTGGGACTTGGAGTTGATGTTTGTACTCCAGCTCGCACTCTGGAAACTTAGAGATGATGCTTGTACTCCAGTTCGCGCTCTGGGAACTTGGAGTTGACCGACAGATGGTCAGTCATGTCTGTTTAAGCGTTTGAATTTCGTTTGCACTCCAGGAATGATGGATTTATCAGGATCATGGATGGTTTATTCACATCCACCCTGAGTTGACAAGCGAGGTCGTTAGATAGACGGGTCCATCCTCCTCAAACTTGGTCAAGATACGGGATAAGTCATTAGGTGGATGGATCCACCCTCTTCGAAACCGCATTTATAAGTCTATACTCCAGCTCGCACTCTGGGAGACTAGAGTTAGATGGAGGATTGTCGTGTATCAATCCAATTTAGTATTTAGCATGATGGCTTACCCCTGAGCTCAGGTTTCACTTAGCGAGTAACCAATCATATCACGGTTACTCCCTATTTGAATGAATCCCACTGTATGATGGAACTTAGCTCTTCTTGCATCGTGATGGTTGTATGACACATTGAATAAATCACAGCTCTGGCTCGAAGAGATTGTATTTTATTGCTAAAATAAGAAAACATGGCAAAGTCAGTTGCCTTATTACAAATTCAAATTTCAAAATGCAGAAACAAATTACTAATGAAAAGTAGACTAAATAAATAAAGCATGTCATGTGTAGTAGCGACGAAGACTCTCACTGTTCCAGTCTCTTGGCAGAGTAAGACCGTCAACGGTCGATGATTTAAATGTACCATCTTCGATCCTTCGTTCAATCACATAAGGAACCAGGTAGATTCTTTTGAGGATAAGATCGTCGAGTTCGAAGGTTCAAGGTCGGACCTTGGCACTGTATAACGTGTGACTCGACTTCAGTATGTGGCTGCCCTAAAATCAGCCTCTTCGCGCTTCTCATCTAATAAATCCAAGGATTCAGCAAGTAATATGGCATTTGTCTTCGGATCATAATAAGTCACATGATGATAAGGTACTTCCATCTCGACTGGAATAATGGCTTCTGAATCGTTAGAAAGAGAGAATGAAGAGTGTCCGGTCGTGGATTTGTGGTTCAGTAAGCCCATTGAGCCATAGGAAGTTCATCGACCCACTTACCTCCAGCCTTTTTTAATCATTTCTTTAAAATAGACTTTATATTTTTGTTCACAGCTTCAACCTGTCCATTCACTTGAGGGGTGTAATTGCAGAAAATTTCTTTTGAATGTGGAATCGTTGATAGAAATCCTTGAAATCAACACTATGGAATTGGGTTCCGTTATCAGTGATGATGGTATGTGGGAGACCAAAATGGCAGATAATGTTGCAGACTACAAAGTTGATCATCTTCTTTGTCGTGATTGTAGCAAAGGGTTCAGCTTCAGCTCACTTGGTAAAGTAATCAACTGGGATGATGGCGTACTTCGCACCACCTTTGGACAGAGGCAGAAAACCAATAATATCAATGCCCTAGATTGCAAACAGCCATGGACTGACCATCTGGGTTATTTCGGTAGGTGTGGCCCTAGGAATCCGAGCATGTTTGTGACATCTGTCATAATTTCTTGCGTAGTCTGACACATCACGATTCACATTCGGCCAATACTATCCATATCGGAGTACTTTCTTAGCTAAAGCTTGCCCTCCGGTGTGATTGCCACATTCTTCTTCGTGTACATCATGCAATACTCGTTTAATTTCATCGTGAGTGATACACCAGAGTAAAGGAATAGAGTATCCTCGTCTATACATGATTCAATTCTTAATAGTGAACCACGAAGCTTTTCAAAGAATCTGTCTTTTTTCACTCCTGTGCTCTGGCAGTGTTCCATGCTCGAGATAATTTCTAAACGGAGTCAACCATGACTCCTTATCGGGAACAACTTCAAATACCCGATCTATCCCCATTCGATCGATGCTTGAGAAAGACAATGTTTCCATAGGAACGAGTCCCAATGAATCAGCTTTTTGATTGCATTCCTGGGGGATGTAGTAGATAGCATAATAATCAAACCGATTCAGTGTCTCCTGGACCTGAGCTAGGTAAGCAGCCAATCTTCGATCTTTGGCCTGGCACTCCCCTCGAACTTGACATACGACCAGTTTCGAATCAAAAAATCTCCATAGCAATGACTTTTAAATCTCAGGCCAGTCTCAATCCGGCAAGTAGGCTTCATACTCAGCTTCATTGTGGGTCGCACAAAAATCAAACTTTAAAGCCTAGCATATAGATCGACCTTCAAGAGTTTCAAGTACAACTCCTGCACCTGAGCAACGGTCATTTGAGGCACCATTGGTATGCAGCTTCCTGATATATTTGGGAGATTCACTGGTTTCAGGCAAGTCCTTTGGGATGGTAAATTCAACTATGAAATCTGCTAGGACTTGTCCTTGAGTGGCTTGCCTTGGAGTATAGGTAATATCAAACTGATTTTGCTCGATATTCCACTTGAGTAACCTACCAGACGTCTTAGGCTGCGTAAGGACCTGTCGTAACGGTTGATCGGTGTAAACGGTGATAGGATGAGTCTGATAATACGAACGGAGCTTCCTTGAGGCAATAACAAGACAATAAGACAACTTCTCTAGCTCTGGATAATTTCTCTCAGCTCCGCTCTAGTTAGTCGTTTACTAATATAGTAGACCTATTTTTGAACTCGGTCTTCCTATAGAATTAGGGCAGCATTGATTGCGTTTTCTGATACCTCCAAGTAAAGGTACAATTTCGCGTGATCGATAGACTTTGAAAAAATAGGCGGTGTAGAAGGTGAATTAGTGCTCAGAATGCGCCCTCACATTTTGTGGTCCATTCAAAGTTCTGTTTCCCTTTTCGGATCAAATTGAAGAAGGGAATGCATTTGTCAGTGAATTTTGAAATGAACCTGCTCAGCACTGCTACTTTCTCGTTAATGCTTTGGACTTGCTTTATAGTTTTTGGAGTCTCAAGATTTTTGATCGCCCAGATCTTTTCGGGATTGTCTTCAATTCCTCGAGCGTTGACGATAAACCCAAGAAATTTTTCGGATGCAACCCCAAAGTGACATTTCAACAGATTGAGCTTCATTATGTATTATCGGAGGATAGTAAACATTGAATCCATGTCTTTAATATAATCAGTGGAGAATCGTGATTTCACTAGAATGTCTCCATGTATACCTCCATAGTTTTCCCAATCTGGTTGGCAAACATCCGATTAACCAATTGTTGGTAAGTTGTGCCGGCATTCTTGAGTCCAAAAGGTATGACTTTGTAGCAATAGAGTCCCAGATCGGTCATGAAGCTGGTATGCTCCTGGTCGGGCAAGTGCATGGGTAACTGGTTGTAGCCTGAATACGTGTCCATGAAGGATAGGAGTTCATGTCCAGCCATTGAATCTACAAGCTGATCGATTCGAGGAAGTGGAAAACTGTCTTTGGGGCAAGCTTTATTCAGGTCTGAATAGTCGACACATGTTCTCTATTTTTTATTTGACTTTCGGACAAGTACAGGGTTGGATACCCATTCCGGGTATAATGCATCTCGAATAAACCCATTCGATTTAAGCTTATCTACCTCTTCCTTAAGGGCGACAGATCTCTTGGGATCCATACCACGCCTTTTTTTGTTTGACCGGGATGTACAGTGGGTCAATGTTCAATGTGTGGCTTGCGATGTATGGGGAGATTCCACACATGTCAAAATGTGCTCAAGCAAACACGTCAAGGTTTGCTCGGAGAAATTCAACCAATTCCTCTTGTATTTGTTGGCTTAAATGAGATCCAATCTTTATCATTCTAGAATTGTCGCTATTGTCAATCGGGAGATCGATCGTCAGTTAGGCCGGAGAAGCTTTACGGCCTTTACTTTCATCTTTACTTTCCTTATCTTTCGGGTTAAAATCTCTTTGGAATTGGCTGGGATGCCTGGGCTTGGGCCCGGGCACCAATTGTCAATTTTCAACGAAGCGGATGCAGAGAGATTCCTCTATGCCTTTTCCTTTTTCCCTTCGCTATCATCTCGTAGCTTAACAACATAACAAGCTCTTCCAGCAGCCTGATCTCCTTGAACGACTCCTACTCCACGATCGGTGGAGAATCTTAGTGTCAAACATCAAGGTGCAATGGCAGCCCTGAACTCAGTTAGGACCGGTTGGCCCAAGAAAGCATTGTATAGTGAGTCGATTCTAGCACAACAAACCGTAATATCTGGACTCTTCGGCGTTCCCAGGTTCCTAACTCCACTGCGAATTCCACCACTCCAGTGGGTATGGTTACACTCCCATTGAAGCCATAAATGAGGGACTGAAAAGGCTTCAAATCTTTAGCCTCCATCTTCATCTGGTCATAGGCTCTCTTAAACAATATATTCACAGATCCATCTTCATCTGGTCATAGGCTCTCTTAAACAATATATTCACAGAACTTCCACTGTCGACTAGGATCCTCTTTATCCAAGCAGGACTTACTTGAGCTGATATGACAAGTGGATCAATAGTAGGGGCTTTGAACCTGTCAGCATCTCTATCTCAGAACACGATGTCATCAGTCATCATCTTCTATTGCTTGGCTGGAGCCCCATCTTTCAAACTACTACAAATTTGAAGTCCACATGCCTAATAGAGCTAGCATACGACTCCATTTCCTTCCAGCTTCGGTCTGCTGGATGAGGACCGCCACTAGCGGTATTTATCACTAAATTCCCGCCAGTACGAGCGGGTTCCTCCAGTATTGTCTGATTAGGCACACGGTTTTGATTTGTTGGGCCCGCACCTCCAGAGTGCGACGCCGAAACAAACTGCTCTAACTTTCTTTCTCTTATCAACTTTTCAATGAGATCCTGCAAGTGACGGCACTCATTCGTGTTATGGCCGTAGCTATCGTGGAATCTGCAATACTTTCCTATCTAGATTTGTTTCTCTGATTATGGTCTCGGGGTAGGTTTCTTATATTGAATGGTATTACAAGTCTGTAAGTACACATTCTCCAACGACGTATTCAAAGGAGTGTAATTATCAAACATGGTAGCTCTACGTCATGGACCATAATTCTGATCCTGTTTCCTATTCGATCTCCATTACCTCTTTGCTAATTCCATTTATTTTGAATATTCAATTGCACTTTTTCGGCGCTCTCCCCGGATTGTTTAATAGCTACATTACTCCGGATTCAGTCCACACTGGGCCCTGCGTCACCTTTTTCCTAGACTGTTTCACATCCTCCCTTTTCAAGTATTGGGCTGCCTTAGAATAGAAACAGTCCAATGATGCAGGGGGTTTTTTGGCCAGCCAGTTTTCGAATTCAAAATGGGGATCAATCCCCTTAGTTAGTGCCATCAGAATAGAGTTATCGTTGGGATTGCTAATCTTAGCACAGGCAACATGGAATCTTATTAGATAATGCCTAAGTGTTTCTCCATGAGCTTGAGTGACATTAGACAAAGTGTTAACATCCTTCGGCCTCGTTACATGCATCCGGAACTGCTCAACAAACTTTGTCGCCAATTGATCAAAACAAAAGATAGATCGAGGTGGCGGACGGGTAAACCACATGGTAGCTATGCCCCCAAGTGAGATCGAAAAAATCCAGCATTTAACTACATCGTCAGCTCATGCAACATTCATCAACCATTCGTACTTCAGAATATGCTGATTAGGATCTGAGCTTTCTTCATAGATGGGTAGAGTTGGCATCCTGAATTGCCGACGTGGTTCAGCATAGAGTATGTCATTAGTGAAAGGGGTATGACTCCGGGAGATTCCCTAGTCATTATTAATGAGACCCTGACTTTCACGGATCATTTGATGTATCATCGTCAGTATATCCGACATTTGGACATTTTGAGCGCGCTGGGCTAAGGTATGGTCGGGTTCCACAACGCAAGGTTGGGTCGGACATGGTCGACGGTCCAGGTCTCGCCTCCTTGGTTCTAAGTCTTCAGGGAAATAAGGTTCGAGAGTATGCTGACGTTGGATCGGATCTGTCCGGTTTTGGGCATCAACTCCCAGCTCAGTAGCAGTGGCGGTAGTATGGTTGTTTACGACATAATACAGAATAGTACCTCCTCGGGAGGAGGGTCCAGTCTGATGGTCGGTTGACGGGCCAACTCTTGGTTACCTAAGGCTAAGTGTGTGCTGATGTTCGGTAGCTTGGGTATCACTCTCATCCAGCCATGGGTACGTAGATCTGTGATGATAGTCTGAAGAAGCTGAACTCTCAATAGATGAATAGGAAGCCCGATCCCTCCTGGATCTCCTATGCCTTTGACGATTCAACTGATTGGTCAATTCTACATTGGCACGCAGTTGTTGAGTAAGTTGCTGACGGATCTGTGTCAGCTCTTGCATTAGCATCTGAAACTCTTCCCTGGTGATAGGGCCTTGCATATCTGACGGTCCGGCATCATTCTGATCAGTCAGAGGGAGTTGCATGGGATTTTGTCGATCCCTTCCTTCTGGATCTGCAGCAGTAGAAGTGGTCCTTGTGTTAACCATGATGAATAGCGAAGCTCTTTCCAAGATTTGATGCAAATCTGAATAGGATGGAAGAACTTTGAACTTGAGATCTGGATCTTCTCCTTAGATTTATGCAATCCAATATCAATAGTAGATCCAACGAGCAGGAGAAAAACTGTGTTTTTTCAGTGAAAGCACTAAAGTGTTTAAACCACAATTGGTCAAACACTCTTCGAAAGTATTTGAAGAGATAAAATGAAGAAAGTAAATGTAAAAAGAGGATTATCTAACAAACACTTCAAAAACAGATATAAAAACACGCAGAAACATAGAGATTTAGAGTGGTTCGGCGTATGGCCTACGACCACTATGAAATTGGTGATTTTATTGTTGTTTGCTTGCTGATTACAACTGGTTACAGCGGATTACAGCAGCAGATTTCGAGTGCAACAGTGATCTTTGAGTACAAAAATGGTTTCGACAGAGTCTGGATGTCGAAGAGCTAAAAAAGTCCTCTTTCCGTAGACTCTGGTTGCTATTGATAGGCGTATGATGCAAATATCTTGCTCAGATCTCGGGACATCTCTTCTAGCATGCAGGTGGGCCCACACGATCGATCTCATGTGGTTCGCACTCGATCCGATTGATACGAACGAATTTCATATCCATCAAGATTTGGCCCAATCGAGTCAAAATTGAGCATGAATATTCTTTAGGTTGTACGTAAGCTCCTGTGAAAATTTGGTGGCATTTGGACTTGTAGATTGTGAGTTATGATCGATGCAAGTCTGTGTTTTTCGAAGGTCGTCTCCTTCGTATCGATGTTGTTCGTATCGCTTTTTGGGCACGTGCTTGCAAGTTAACATGGCGCTAACTCCTTGGATCGATCCACTTTTCATACCGACCGATCGAGTCTTTCAAAGGGGTGTACCTTGTTCGTATCGATCCAGTTGAGTCTTGTTCGTACCGATCGAAGTTGTTCTATTCGTATCGATTGCCATGGTCTTGTTCGTATCCATACTCATAGGCTACTTCGTATCGATAGCCGAGGGCCATTTTATATCGATAGCTAGAGGTTGTTTTTGTATCATTCGTTTGATGTTTTATTCGTATCGAATGTTAATCGATCGATATGAACTATGCGATTGGATCGATGCGAATTGACTCCAATTGATCGATACGAAGTTGAACCAATTTGATGGGTACGAAGTAGAACCAGGCTGAGTGGACACGCAGTTGAGTGCACATGATGGATACGAACAACAGATAACGTGATGGATACGAATAACAGATAACGTGATACGAATAGATGAATGCGAAATAATGGATATGAACAGACGGATGCATGTGAGTTTATTTCCTTGGATTGCATCGACCGTATCTTGAGCACACGAACTTCGATTGACATAAAACTTTGAACGTTGGATTTCATAGCTTTGCTGGTCCTATCACATCAATTGGAGCTCGATCCAGACTCGGACAAAATTTATCGGCATCCATAGCAAACCTATGTACAATCGATCTCTGGGACATACCGTCTTTTGTTTCTAGTCAATTCCTGGGTGTCACGGCCTTGCCAAAAGGCGGGATAACACATGTCTATATATTTTATCTCTTTATTGAATGATGACACTCTGCGAGCTAAATTTTATTTTTCGTAAAATTCCAATGTTTTAGGATTGAAAATTTTGTTTACTTCAGGTTACTAACCTAATTTTTTCATTGACTTTTAGTCTTACCTATAGTTTATCGCTAGTTAAGTATCCCCATAAAATTTCCCTACTTACATTGCTTCTTAATATGTATATATTTATCAAATGGTTTAATCCCATTCATAAAATCAATGCAAAAATAATTAAGGGAGACAAATAGTGATTACAACCCAAAACTCTAAAGGAAAATTTTACTTGAAGCTGTCATTTATTATCAAGTGGTATAAATGGTGTTGAGGTCCTAACACTCCTACTAAATAAAGATGGGTATTTCTTAATATGTCATTCCATTTTCATCCATTTTACTTAATTTTCCTTTTTGGTTTCTAATAAATGTGGTCCACTCATTGCTTCAATTGATATATCCATAACAGTTGATCATCATTGTCAAAATTGGACCATCCCTAATTAACCCTTATTTAATCCCTTTAACCTTCTTCAGGTTTTAAAATCTATCCATTACTCAGATTCAATTCTTACATGAATGTCATATTAAGTTTCCTTAATCAGTCCTCATTTAATTTCTTTTTTCTCTCACTAATTACAAATTTGTTGCTGTTAAATTTATAATTAATGTCCATAAATCCTAATCCATTAATTATTCATTAATACGCATATAATTGTAGTTTATGCTATTTCTATATATTACATTTTCTAGTCATTAAGTGTGGTTATATATGTATACTAATTTCTGAACTAGAACACTCATCTCCACATTTTTTAATTTATCAGAGCTATCCTTAAAAAGGACTATTGTTACAATCTACAATAAATTAACCACAATTGAGATTTTGGTTTATTCAAATTTCAAATAATTATTTATTTATTTTATTAAAAGAGGCAGTGTAAATAAATGTGAAAGATATCCATATCCTACACATCTCTCTCCTTTTTTAGTGCATCCTTTTTTAATTCAAACAATACGCTTTACGCATATTTTGGAATATGGTAATTTATGAAAATTACATGGAAACTGCTCCAAATAAATTAAAACATAGAAATTTATATCCTAAGTTATCTAGGACATCCTAGTTTACAATTCAATTATAGATCTAAAATATCTTTACACTTTACCAACTTCTTCAAATAGAGATTTGAGACCGATTTCAAATTTTCAGATTAGGTTATACACTCTATTCTCATTTTTTTCACATCCTAAAAACCTTAGTTTGTCATACTAAAGTGGTGATCCTTACCTACTCCATAAAAATTTGGTTTTTATTATTCTTTATGAAACTAGAATTTTAGTTACATACAAAACAAAACCGTTCTCGTACAAATAAACTTATTATATTAAATTCAAAATTAGTATTTATTACCTTTTTTCTTGTGAAACTTAAAATTTCATAAATATGAAATACCAAATTCAAAATCTCCCTCTTTGAAAATATAAATTTAGAAATCTTTATCAAGAATGCAAAATTGCTTAGTTCCAAGAAGGAGTAAAATAATTTCTCTTTTTAAAACTTTCTTCATCAAATATTTATTTCTTTACAAGTTAGACTCTTAATTCATAGTATTCAAAAATTACTTAGTTTTCAAAAAAGGAACTATGAAAAACTTCCCTTTTTAATAACTTACTATATAGTAAAGACTTACTTCTTTTGAAAATAGGTTTTTTAACCCAAAACATTCAAAAACTCAACTACATTCCAAAATAATATATTAAAAAGAAAAGCAATACAGAACTATCTATCTATTCTTTTGTAATATACAGCGAAAGAATAAAGTATAATAATAATAGTTCCAATTTATTTCAAATCGTTTCAAATGACATAATACATAACAACAACTGTTACTATTTCAGTACTTGGGTAGTGTAATTTTAAACAAGAATATGTCTTACATATTTTAAAACCATTTAATACTTCATATAAGGAAAGGAGGCAAACCCTCAATCAACCACTTAATACCTTTCATTCATGGAGAAGGTTTCCTAATCCCATAACCCATAACCAACGCCATAAATGTCTAATAATGTGAGAGATAGAACCCAACCACTTACTAGCTTTTAATGTAAAATAGGCAGACTCTGACCATTTAACACCTCAACTGAGGCTGGCCTCCATCATTTAATACATAATCCTAAGGCGGAGTCCACATAGGTATCTATCTAGCTGACATTGTACAGAAATCTCTTCAGACATTTAATACTTCGTATTGAAGCGGACCTGTCCGAGATATCATTAACCATGCCTAAACCCAATCCGAACCATTGAATACTTCATTCGGAGAAGAAGGAAGACCCTCAAATAACCACTTAATACCTCCAAATCCCGAAGCAGATCCTTCGTCTTATGGCCCGGACTTATGGTGATGTCTCACATTAGCCCAATTATTCATAGGTACTGGTAGCCAAATTAACTGTGTAGATTTACCATATAGAATTGGAACTAACCTCGCGTCATCGCAGTTACTTATCGTAGGCGATATCTCACATTAGCCCCAAAGTCATACTGCTGGTAGCTAGATTAGCTGGGCAGACTTCTGTGTGTCTTTTGACAGACCTCGTACCACTTACGACTTAGTCATATTTTACAACACTCTTAATGTATTATCACACATCTCACCATGTCCATTAATTAGGCTGTATAAGAGTTCCCTCTTATTTTGCCTTAGCAACTCAATTACTATCCTAAGGGGATTTAATGACCATTATTACCTAATTAATCATGCTATTATACATTATAGTTTAGTGCTATTTACGGTAATTAATATACAAATAAATACGCACTTATTATTTTCTATGTGTGCAGAGATTACACCCTAACTAATTAATGGTCAATTCCTTTTTAAGAACAATAATACAAGTCTTTTTCCATATTATCAATGGTACTACCAATATCAATAACAAGTGATTTCAACATCCTTAACAAAGCATTAATATTCATATCCAAAAATTGCAGTAAAAGACTTGTACGGAATAAAAAATTCAACTTAATCTATCGCATCAAAACAATGGAATAATCTCAAAAATAAAAATTGCAATTCTAGTTCCAACTTTTATTCAACCCCTCTTTCACAATAAATTACGCGATGGAATTTCTACTTTATTTTCATATGGAATAAACGATGTAAACTATAGATAAGTTCATACATTACACTATATTCCTTAATTGAAACCTCATAATCAAATTGGAATTGAGGAGTGGAATAGAAATTGAAATCACCAAAAACTGCAAAAACTACATATTCGCACAATTTAATGTAATTGGTCTTTAGCTTTGCTTCTCTTTGGATTTGAAACGTCCACTATAATCTCCTTCAGATCTCTTCTTATTAATATATACAACAAGGGATTTGTGTATATATATATATATTAGGTTCCGAAATGTTGGAGGAGAAGAGGATTAGAAATTAAATAATAAACAAAGATAAGTATATAGCATTTCATACCTAAAACCCTAATGGATTTTTCTGAATCTAAGAGGAGATGAACTGACAGAGCTTCGCTGGTACTCTCAAAATATTTGTGAATAAAAGTGAGGGGTCTAGGGTCTTATTTATAAAGGTTGAAAGTATCAAAACCATAGGATTAAAGTAGGTTAAAAATACAAAAATCTACGTTCATTACATCAAAACCCTAGCCGCCACCCCCTGGGTAGCGGTCGACTGCCCCATGTGCACCGGTCGATTGCTAGCGGCCAACTGGTTAGGTCGTATGGTCGACCGCACTTCCTTATTTTGGAACATTTATTTTATTTACCATGTTAATTGTTAGATTTAACGTTGCTTAACCCCATGTCTAAACGCAGTTAAAATTTTGAAGTTTAAAATTTAGATTTATTTATTTGAATTGGAATTCGAATTGAAGTAAACCTAAAAACTTCAAACGCTCATAACTTCTTCATTCGAGTTCCATTTTCAGTATATTATATATGAAAATAGATGAGAATTTCACCATGAACGTAACGGTACAACTTTCATAGCCAAATTCTAACTTTTATAGAATATCCATTTTTACCCATTCTTAATTTAATTTAATTTACTTATTATTCTTACTGATTTTGCGAGGTGTTATAGTTACATCAACTCTTATGCCTTCGATTTCCTTTTAAATAGTCGAACCGTTCAAAAGAAACCCTTACTGCAATATCGTAATTGAATCTTTACAAAAGTGCATTTGTTTATCCTTTAGCTTTAAGAATATCAAATGAATTTCACTTTATGTAAACTGATTAAAGTGACAGTTTAGTGATCAAATTCTTAGGTCTATCTTGTTGCTTTTGGTAAATTGTTACATTTAACACAACAAGATCATTATTATAATTAATCATATTGAATATAAGATCTCACACTATGATTTATTTACTTATTTTGAATGAGTTTATTTCACGAAGTTTCATACATTACGAGTGGTGAACGCTCACCTTATGACATTTATATGTGATTGGAAATGAATCTAATATACATATAGTTATATTGCTTTTAGAGTTCGAAACTCATTGAAGACAATACACAGTTTCAGATAAGTAAACAAGTAAGTGACGAAGTTATGAACATATTTAATAGTTGTATAATTAGGTGCTTGCATGGGTCAACATGCAAAAATATTTGTTGGTAAGTATACATTATATTATTTGTTGGTAAGTATACATTATATTTCTGTTTGTCAATATTAATTCAGCTCATTTGTATATTTTAATTGATAAACATTTTATCAATTTTATTAGTTGCACAAATTTATCGATGTGGAATTTTTAAACTTTACATATATTAGATGTTCTTACAATATTAAAAAGGTTAAATGCTACCATTTCATTTTACAAATAAACTCCAAATAACATTTTATGTTTTGCTAAATCATAAATCGAAACATAGAAATCTTTTGACTTTACTAGTAGCGTCAGGACTCGTATATCTTGGGATCCTGACATTGAGGAAAGCTCAACAAATCATACTCCCATATACGATGGATTACTCATTATCGGTTTTACTATATACAATTCCTAACCCATGGTTTCTTGTTCTAATCTCATTTTTACCTTAAGGTATACTCAATGAGTAAGAAGAGATTATTCATTTGTACCACTATTTTGCGATGGCCTAAATATATTACTAAATATATTACACATACATTGAGGAAAGCTAAACAAATATGTATAAGCATCTTACCTCATCTAGTACATACATTAATAATACTACACATAACATCTCCATCTTAAGGAAAGCTCAACAACTAAAGAGTATGCAAGTAGTGTATTAATGTATAAATGGTAGATGACAACACTTGTATTAAAGGCTCATAATCTTCAACATATTTAATTCAGTGATATCAACTTACACAACAACAAAATAACCTTTTTACAACGGACAATACCCGTTGTAACACTGGTTTCGCAAAGGGCCTACGCCCGTCGTCTTATACGACGCGTTAATAGAATCAAAAGATTTTACAATGTTTTAAAACCATTGCAAAAGCCCATTGTAGTAAATGTTATTAACAACGGTTCAAAGCCGCTGCAGTAGGATCTTTACAATGGTAACTGTCAATTGTAAATCTATAACGTTTTTCTGAAAAGCATGATATTGCAATGCGTGCTTACCATTGCAATAGATGTTATTTACAAATTACAACAATTTTTTTCTGTTGTTAAAAAAATGTAAAATTGAAAAAAAAAATTATAGCATTGGTGCAGCATGTAAACAAATTGTACTCACAATTACTAAAAAGTCAAAATGAATTATACATTCACATCATACTCCAAAAAAGAAATAGCAACCACTTATGTAGAAACAAACTTATGCTCTAAATCGTTAAGAAGCTAAACAATACGTTACAATAAAACATTTCCACTTTGGATTTTTCATAAATAATGTGAAATAAAAATCAGGAACCGTAACCATTATTATATGATGAAAACAAATGCATCTCTTTATTTGGGCTGGGTAACTCCTCCTAAGTTACTTGGTGGCTTGTACATTGTTGGTGAGAGTTGGGTTGACTTCACTGTACTTTCTGGTCTTCAACCCACAGTTTGAGTTCACCCACAAAATGTTGGACTCAAGAATAGCATGCGTTTTGTTGACGTGATCTGCAGTTTCCTCGGCAGATGGGATTCTTGGAGAGTGAAGACATACATGCCTGGGCCAATACCAGCTCCATACTTTACTCCTTCATGGAACACAGAAAGGAGTTTCTCATCTGATATGGAGTTCTCTATTGTGATCACATCTGCATCCATGTCGATGATGGAGTGGATGATGTCGTTTAAGTTAGAGTAGCACATGTGGATATGAATCTGCAAAACATGCACATTACTTATCTGCCTTTGCAATATTTTTCCTGCCCTATACTAAACTATAATAACGAAAACACAACTGGAATCCAATTCACAACACTATGTAAGTGAATTAGAAAATGATGGCATAATGCAAACTTGAGTAGTGTCCTTAATGGCGACATTAGTGATACAGAAAGAGTGTACATCCCATTCCAGATAGAATGCATGCTCCAACTTGCGAAGAGGTAATCCTTCTCTAGGAGCAGCCTCGTCAATTTGAATAACCTGCAATTATTGCGTTATTAAACTATTAATGTGACTGAAGCAAAGATTTGAACTATGATCAACCATAAAAGAAAATGCATGCAAGCTTATGGTAATTCCTGCTACTTCCAATTCTTCTACTCTTTCTTGATGGTTAGAGCAATCTGGTAGCTTGTCGCATATCAGCATAAGGCATAACATAGATTGAGATAAATAAAGAGACTCGACTGCACATCTATATCCATACAATTTAATGTTTTCTGATAGGGCTATCTCGGATCAAAATGGGGGCACTAGACAAACTTAATTATAAAACTGTATATAAAACTATTATTTTCGTTGCAACTCACTTTGTGAAATAACGTTTTCAAAAATGAATTTATTTCAAACTTAAACTGTTAAAAAATAAACCATCGTTCCACTGCTATTCACTTGTGGTTCTTCCGTTGTTTGATAGTTTTCTAGTATTTTTTTCCATTGCAATATAATCGATGTCTAAAAAAACTAGCATGCTTTGTCTTACCGTTGGAGAGGCAAAAGGAATGCGCATGGTTAATATATTTTAATAGCGATGTTGTCATACTTGATTAATATAATAGATTAATTTTCCCATTTTATATAGGTTTAAAAAGTATTGAAATAAAACCTCTAAGAAAATTTCAAAAGGGATTAAAAAAATTACGGATGCTTCTTCAATGCTAATAAAAGTTTTTCCTTTTGTTTGTTCATACGAAACACATCTTACTCATATGGCACAACAGATCAACAAAGTACCTCCTCCATCAACATACTGTTGAACTTATGTGATTTAAATATTTTCCAAAGAAGACAAGAAAATAATTAATTGATTCAATCAATTAATTTGGTTTGCATATGCAAAGATGCAAAAGGATATTTTGGAAGGAAAATAATTGATTAGTCAATCAATTAATTAGTCAATGCATTTGTTATATAAAGAAATAAATGATTAGGCATGAAGAATCAATCAATTAAAGGAAAGATATGGAAACCTAAATTACGTCATCTGTTTGTACTAAAATCAAATCATGTAATTTGAAAAAATATTTGAGTAATCAAGAAATTGATTTTCTTAATCTCCAAGCAACCCTTCATTATCCAGTCTATTTAAATGAAGAAATTTCATCTTCATATGTATGTATGAGAGTGTGAGAAAGCATCCACCATTATCCTCTTTTTCAGTAAACCCTAATTGATACAGTCAATCAATTAGGGGTTTTGAGCATAAACAAGTCTTTGGATAAATTGATTATTCAATTTGCAATTATAGGTTAGTCTCTTCACTTTGTTACCTATAATTTTGTAATCTCTCTTTTGTACTCTCTTTCTTCAGTGAAATAAAAAATAGTTGTTGGGTCCGTGAACGTAGACAATCTAGCCGAACCACCTTAACTCTTTATGTTTTTCGCTCTTCTATTTCTCTTTATTTGGTGATTATTTTTCATTGAATTTATGGTTGATAATTAGTCTACAAGCTAAATACTTCTTTTAATTGTTTCTGCGCTTTAGCATTCCGCTGCAGTTTTGAAGTTAGTGCAGATCAATTGAAATTTCCGCACAACACATAGCACACAAATCATCGAGACAACCGATTTACATCTATGATCAAGTCCAAACACACAACCAAAAAAGCTCATTTAACAAGAAAACATCATCGTTCAGGTCAAAAAACTCTACCACCTTTTCAACAACAACCAGTTGATCATCCCAACTCAAAAGAGGAATATTAACTTCAAAAAGAGAAAAGGAAAATACCTGACTACTTCAAGAATCGCAAGCATCTAATCGAGCACTCCATGACACCAGGATAATCCCTGCTACATCCAGTTTCAATGAATGCAAGGCAGCCTTGCTACCGTCATACGTCTAGACGACATTGATCCTTGTCCTGATCTGGATATCAAGATCAAATATTTATTATTTCAAATAATTTGGTGAATTTTTTGAACTTTTCATAAATAATAAAATGAGTAAGGTGTAGCAATCAATATGGAAAATATAGATGGATCTATGGTTTATTTGAAGAAAACAGGCGAATTGTATATCACTGGTTGTAATCACTGATGGTAATTAATGAATTTGATCTGTATAACATCACTATTTTATCCTCTTCTACAGCACATTTTATATCACTAGTGGTAATTAATGAATTTGATCAAAACATGTAGCCATTGTATTTCACATAACTGACTCGAAAACATTTCCATTACAGTAAGGCCATTGGTTAATTTAATAAATATTTGCAATCTGAGAGTTATGGTTTTAGTTACTTTATGGTAAACTCTTGATTTACTTGATGTTATATCCAAATAGTTCTTCATTTGCTTGAAATATATGTCTCATAAAACAATTAGTTTGAGTTCATTTCAGTCGTAGCATGGACGAAACAATTATTGTTAAATAAAAGAGTATACAATGGTCAAGTTCAACTATGAACGGACTTTAGTCAAGTCACAAATTAGAACACATATCTATTCCAAAGTTCATGTTAAACAAAAGAGCATACAGTGATTATGCCAAACAACATTTTGTGAATATTTATATGATTTTAATAAGTTAATGAGTCTTGTGTTCATATGCGGAAGCAAGCCAAATATTATACAGATCTAAATGATAAACTAATCAAGGGAAAAAATTAATAGATAAAACAACAAAAATATAAAACTAAAATCATATCTTGCAAGCATCATAATTTCCAACGTCCTTTCCAACAACATCCAAAACCGAATCAATCAGATCTGCATCCTCCGTGTGATAACCTCTCAGCCAGTTGTTACCAGTTCCAATTAGACTGGAAACGAGGAGGTATCAGGTTTGAAAATCTCCCCGTATGAACCTGTTCTAATGGCATCCATAGTACTAGGCTCTATTATGCTCAAAAACCATCATCGGCTTCAATCGAAGCCAAAGGTTATATAGTGCTTGGTTTCGGTCAAAGTTCATCGGAGAATGCTTTGGAGTTGCTCAGTGAAGAGGCTATGGCAGCTCATGTGGAAGGAAGTAGAAGTATTACAAAATCTGGATTTAGGAAGGAAGGATGAGTGTGCATGGGCTGTGCATGTTGTGCACGTGCACACATGTATAGACTGATTCAAATACAATTTACAATGGTTTAAGGTTTTAGCTGATTAAGTCAAAAATAGCCATTGTATTCTTTTACACATGTTGTGCACGTGCACGCTACTCGTCATGTTTGTTCTGACAAATCCATGTTTTCTACATATCAGAAATTTGATCACGAAGAAAAACTCTACATGGGTAATTCTGCAGTTTCCATGATCTAAGGCAGTGACACAGTAATCCTCAAGTTTACTTCTGGAAAAATTGTTAAGTTGAATGGCGTGCTCCACGTTCCAGACATACGCAAGAATCTCATCTCTGGTGTAGTCCTATCAAAAAAGGGATTCAAGATGGTGTTCGAGTCAGACAAGATGGTTCTGTCCAAAGCTGGAATATATATAGAAAGGAGACATTTATGTGATGGCCTATTTAAGGCAAATGTAGCCGTTGTCGGCAACAAAAATATATATATATTCTGATTGTGCTATTAATAAAACTGAAGTTTCTTATTTGCTTGAGCATGAAATTTTACTATGGCACGATAGATTGTGACACATAAATTTCCACAAAATGAAAACATTATCAAACTTGGGATTAATTTCAAAATTCCAAGTAGATAAGAACTACAAATGTGAGACATGTGTAGAAGCAAAAATGGTCAAACAACCATTTAAATCTATTGACAGAAGCACCGAACCATTAGGTTTGGTACATACAGATTTATGTGATTTTAAATCACTACCTACAAGAGGTGGGAAAAAGTATTTCATTACTTTTATTAACGATTATACACGATATTGCTATGTATATCTTTTAAATAGTACAGATGAAGCAATAACAGTGTTTATAAAATACAAGGCTGAGGTAGAAAATCAGTTAAATAAAAAGATCAAGATACTAAGATCTGATCGAGGTGGAGAATATGAATCACCATTTGAACAATTCTGTGAAGAAAATGGAATAATTCATCAAACAACAGCTCAATATTCACCACAACAAAATGGTGTAGCCGAGAGGAAGAATAGAACGTTAAAAGATATTATTAATGCAATGCTTTTAACTTCTGGTCTATCGACGAACTTGTGAGGGAAGCCCTAAATATGACTAATCATATTTAAATAAGGTTCCTCACAATAAAACAGGAACAATTCCATATGAGACATGGAAAGGACACGAACCAAGCTTTAAATACCTCAAAATGTGGGGGTGCTTGGCAAAAGTTCCAGTTCCGCCTCCCGAAAGAGTAAAACTTGGACCAAAAACAGTAGATTGTTATTATCTTGGGCCAGCCCAAAATAGTAGTGCCTACAGTTTTTTGGTATTCAAGTCTGATATAACTGATATTCATGTAAATACAATCATGGAGTCAAGAAATGCCTCATTCTTTGAAGACGTGTTTCCGTACAAAATGAATGAAGGAAATAATGTCCCTAAAAGGACAAGAGAAGAATTAAGCAATTCACATGAAGATGAAACTCATCATGAGATTGAGGAAGTTGAACCAAAAAGAAGCGTAAGGGCTAGGACTTCCAAGACATTTGGTTTGGATTTTTTCACATATGTGTTAGAACACGAACCTCAAATGTATAAGGAAGCAATGTCATCTTCTGAATCTTCATGTTGGAAAGAAGCAATCCAAAGTGAGATTGATTCAACTCTAAGTAATAAAACTTGTGAAATTGTTGATATTCCACCAGGAATAAAATCTATTGGCTGTAAATGGATTTTTCAAGAAGAAAATGAAAGCAGATGGCTCTATTGACAAGTATAAAGCCAGATTAGTAGCCAAAGGATATCGTCGAAAAGAAGGAGTAGACTTCTTTGATACATATTCGCTAGTAACACGAATAACCTCTATAAGAATGTTAATAGCAATTGCATCGATATGTGGTCTAGAAATTCATCAAATGGATGTAAAGACAGCATTCTTAAATGGAGATCTCGATAAGGAGATCTACATGGAGCAACCTGAAGGTTTTATTACCAAAGGAAATGAAAACAAAGTCTGTAGATTAGTAAAATCATTATACGGACTAAAACAAGCTCCAAAGCAATGGCACGCAAATTTTGATAGTGTCATGATGAAAAATGGTTTTCGTATAAATGAATGTGACAAATGTGTTTATTATAAATTACTTAGAACAATCATATGTGATGATCTGTCTATATGTGGATGACATGCTAATATTCGGTCCAAATACTCAGGTAATTGAGACCATAAAGAATATGTTGATCAACAATTTCGACATGAAAGACTTGGTGTTGCAGATGTTATTTTGGGAACAAAAATAATAAGAACACCTAATGGAATTGAGTTATCTCAATCACATTATGTAGAAAAAATGATTGAAAGATTTCAAAATTTTGGAATTAAAGGAATAGATACACCTTTTAATCCATCAGAAGTACTGCATGGAAAGCACTAATGAGAGTGTAATGCAACTGGAACACTCTCGTGTAATAGGATGTCTCATGTATCTCATGAATTGCAGAAGACCAGATATAGCTTATGCAGTAAGTCGACTGAGCAGGTATACAAGCAATCCAGGAAAGGAACACCGGAAAGCACTAATGAGAGTGCTTGGATATTTAAAAAATACCACAAATTATTCCTTACATTATGGAAAATATAATGCCGTCATAGAAGGATATAGTGATGCAAATTGGATTGCTGATTCAGAGGAATGAGAATCAACGAGTGGTTATGTCTTTACCTTAGCAGGGGCAGCAGTGTCATGGAAATCTACAAAACAAACATGCATAGCTCGATCCACTATGGAATCGGAGTTCATCGCTTTAGATAAAGCAGGTGAAGAAGCAGAATGGCTTCGTCACTTTTTAGAATATATTCCATTTTGGCCTAAACCTGTACCGGCCATATGCATACACTGTGATAACCAAGCTGCGCTAAGCAGAGCACATAACTTTGTGCATAATGGAAAGTCACGACATATTCGTCGACATCACAACACAGTTAGGCAGTTACTCTCAAATGGAACTATTTCCATAGATTATGTGAGAAAATGATAACTTAGCAGATCCATTTACAAAAGGTTTATCAAGAGAGAAAATTGATTGCGCATCGAGGGGAATGGGTTTAAAAGCCTAAACCATCCAGAGTTATCTTATACGGAAACCTATCCTAGCGATTGGAGATCCCACGGACTAGGATCAATAAGAAAACCGGTTCTGAATAACTCAAGACGTAATGCATTTGCGTGGACATAGTCCAACTCCATTCCTATGGTGCACAATATAAATGCATGCCTACAGAAATATTTAAAGGATAAAACTATGTTTTTTAATGATGACCATATCTTGGAAATAACAAGTGGGGTATATGTAGGATACTCTTAATGGTTGCGATCACCTATGTTAGTGTGAGCTGGATCGGCTCTATGAGAATATTAAAAGGCTTTTATTCTCTGAAACACTCGCAGAACCAAAAATTGTTCAGGACCAAAATAAACACAACCAAGAGATTGGATGAGAAGGGAATCAATGCTTCGTAAAGCTTATTGTCTGGATATACAATAAAGGCCGACGGTTCAAGATGAAATAATTCACCGATTAGCCAAGTAGATCCGATAAGTTTTAAATAGGGAAAGTTCAAAGTGAAATATCTACTTATCCACGATAAAGCATTATTCCATATGTACTATGTGATATTTCGCTTTGTGTGGGGGATATGTATATTATCATTCATGTGGGGGATTGTTGGAATTCCTAAAGAACAAAATGAATGAAACATACATAAAGTCCCACATCGCCAAAATTGCTAAGTCATACTAGTTTATGTATGGCTTTGCAATGAAGGTGTTGAGGCCTAGGGGCACCCAAATGTATGTTTCGTTGTGAGGAGGGAGATCATGCATCACCACCACACACGCACGCGCGCGCCGCCGCCGTCCGTCCGTCCGACCGACCGAACTGGGCCGGGCCCGGGCTCGGGTTTGGATCTAATATGATCCTAATTTTACTGCAAAACTGGGCCGGGCTTTTTAACAGTTGCAGGCTATACGAACGGACGCGATTGTTGTTTAGCGGACGCGGATTGCTGAGGCGGTACGACTTCTAAAGCGAGCGGATGTGACCTAACTAAAGAAGCACGGGCGTACAGAAGCGGGTGCGGCCCGAATGAGGAGGCGCGGCCGAATGGATACAAGCAGCAGGCGGGTGCGACCCGTTAACAACAACGTTCAAAAGGCAGCGTCGAGCAGACGCGACTGTTAGAAGGGATGCGGACAAAACTATAAATATGACAGAATGCTGATCACATTCTTAATCCAATTACAGTTATGCTTCTTCTTTTCCTCTCTGCTTCTCTAAATAATATATCACAAAGTTGACATGCTCATCATAATTTCGAGCAGAATTCGTCTGTTGTATCTTGGGAGAATTTTGAAATAAAATTCTTAAGGAAATCGTTACGACGAGCCTCAGACATAATCCGGTTAGAGTTGTATATTTATATACATTATTCTATATTCTTTCTTTTATTCTGGTTATACTATTTATTTAAAATAGTATAACGCTGTTGTTGTAACTTATTTACAACATTCATATTGTTATAATAATTAATAAAGAATTCCAATGTAGTGGAAATCTGAGTTATAAACTTGTGCGACGAGTTTATAATTGATTATTCTCTGTTTTGGTATACTAGACATATAACATCTTAAGAATTTTACTGTTTTCTTACTAAAACAGAGATGACAACAGTAGAATTTTCGAAAAATACTACTCACAATAGACCTGAACCGTTCAAGGGAGATGGTGATGATTTCTTGACATGGCAGAATCAGATGTTATTTTACCTCACCACACTCGGTCTGCAAAAGTACCTCTAGGAGGAGGAACTGATTCCTGCACCATGCAAGGAAGCGGAAGTGAATACGTGGAAGCATTTCGAATTTTTATGCAGAAATTATATTCTGAATTGTCTCGACAAGGTGCTATACAAAGTATATCAGCCTTTAAAGACATCAAAAGCACTCTGGAATGCACTTACCACAAAGTACAAGACGCAGAATATCAGTTTTAAGAAATTCATTGTCGACAAATTCATGGACTACAAGATGGTTGAATCCAAACCAGTAACCGCTCAACTACATAAACTGCAAATCATCATTCATGAACTCGAAGCGGAAGGTCATAAGGTTGGAGAATCATTTTTGGTTGAAGCCATCACGAGGAAACTACCGCCGTCATGGAGAGATTACCGCAACTATCTAAAGCATAAGAAGAAGGAAATCTCTTTACAGGGTCTCATAGTCTGATTAAAAATTGAGGCAGATAACCGTGCAGTTACAAAACCAAGCGAGGCGGCATTTGTGGCTGAAGGGTCAAAGACCAAAAACAAAAAGAAGAATTTCCAGAAGAAAAGGAAAGCTCAAGACAACAAACCAAAAGACAACAAACGAACCAAGAAGTTTAATGGCGAATGTTGAGTTTGTGAAAAAGTTGGACATGCCGCTAAAGATTGCAGACACAAGAAGGAACGCAATAAAGAGGAAAATATGGTGGATAACATGGAAGTAGACGAGTCCAACTTCTCCGCGGTGGTATCTAAATGCAATCTGGTTCAGAATCCTAACCAATGGTGGGTAGATACAGGCGCTACCCGTCATGTTTGTTCTGACAAATCCATGTTTTCTACATATCAGAAATTCGATCACGAAGAAAAACTCTACATGGGTAATTCTGCAGTTTCCATGATCGAACGCAGTGGCACAGTAATCCTCAAGTTTACTTTTGGAAAAACTGTTAAGTCGAATGACATGCTCTATGTTCCATACATACGCAAGGATCTCATCTCTGGTGCATTCCTATCAAAGAAGGGATTCAAGATGGTGTTCGAGTCAGACAAGATGGTTCTGTCCAAAGCTGGAATATATATATATAAGAAGGGAATACTTATGTGATGGCCTATTTAAGGCAAATGTAGCCGTTGTCAGCAACAAAAATATGTATTCTGATTGTACTATTAATAAAATTGAAGTTTTTTATTTGCTTGAGCACGAAATTTTACTATGGCATGATAGATTGGGACACATAAATTTTCGCAAAATGAAAACATTATCAAACTTGGGATTAATCCCAAAATTCCAAGTAGATAAGAACTACAAATGTGAGACATGTGTAGAAGCAAAAACGGTCAAACAACCATTTAAATCTGTTGACAGAAGCACCGAACCATTAGGTTTGGTACATACAGACTTATGTGATTTTACATCACTACCTACAAGAGGTGCAAAAAAGTATTTCATTACTTTTATTGACGATTATACGCGATATTGCTATGTATATCTTTTAAATAGTAAAGATGAAGCAATAACAACGTTTATAAAATACAAGGCTGAGGTAGAAAATCAATTAAATAAAAAGATCAAGATACTAAGATCTGATCGAGGTGGAGAATATGAATCACCATTTGAACAATTCTGTAAAGAAAATGGAATAATTCATCAAACAACAGCTCCATATTCACAATAAAAAAATGGTGTAGCCGAGAGGAAGAATAGAACTTTAAAAGATATGATTAATGCAATGCTTTTAACTTCTGGTCTATTGATGAACTTGTGGGGGGAAGCCCTAAATATGTCTAATCATATTTAAATAAGGTTTCTCACAATAAAACAGGAATGATTCCATATGAGACATGGAAAGGACACGAACCAAGCTTTAAATACCTCAAAGTGTGGGGGTGCTTGGCAAAAGTTCCAGTTCCGCCTCCCAAGAGAGTAAAACTTGGACCAAAAACAGTAGATTGTTATTATCTTGGGCCAACTCAAAATAGTAGTGCCTACAAATTTTTAGTATTCAAGTCTGATATAACTGATATTCATGTAAATACAATCATGGAATCAAGAAATGCCTCATTCGTTGAAGATGTGTTTCCGCACAAAAGAAATGAAGGAAATAATGTCCCTAAAAGGACAAAAGAAGAATTAAGCAATTCATATGAAGATGAAACTCATCATGAGATTGAGGAAGTTGAACCAAGAAGAAGCGCAAGGGCTAGGACTTTCAAGACATTTGGTTCGGATTTTTTCACATATGTGTTAGAACACGAACCTCAAACGTACAAGGAAGCAATGTTATCTTCTGAATCTTCATGTTGGAAAGAAGCAATCCAAAGTGAGATTGATTCAATTCTAAGTAATAAAACTTGGGAAATTGTTGATATTCCACCGGGAATAAAACCTATTGGTTGTAAATGGATTTTCAGGAAGAAAATGAAAGCAGATGGCTCTATTGACAAGTATAAAGCCAGATTAGTAGCCAAATGATATCCACAAAAAGATGGAGTAGACTTCTTTGATACATATTCGCCAGTAACACGAATAACCTCTATAAGAATGCTAATAGCAATTGCATCGATCTATGGTCTAGAAATTCATCAAATGGATGTAAAGATAGCATTCTTAAATGGAGATCTCGATGAAGAGATCTACATGGAGAAACCTAAAGGTTTTATTTCCAAAGGAAATGAAAAAAAAGTCTGTAGATTAGTAAAATCATTATACGGACTAAAACAAGCTTCAAAGCAATGGCACGCAAAATTTGATAGTGTCATGATGAAAAATGGTTTTCGTATAAATGAATGTGACAAATGTGTTTATTATAAACAAATTGGACAATCATATGTGATGATCTGTCTATATGTGGACGATATGCTAATATTCGATCCAAATACTCAGGTAACTGAGACCATAAAGAAAATATTGATCAACAATTTCGACATGAAAGACTTGGGTGTTGCAGATGTTATTTTGGGAATAAAAATAATAAGAACACCTAATGGAATTGAGTTATCCCAATCACATTATGTAGAAAAAGTGATTGAAAGATTTCAAAATTTTGGAATTAAAGGAGTAAATACACCTTTTAATCCATCAGAAGTACAGCATGAAAAGCACTAATGAGAGTGTAATGCAACTGGAATACTCTCGTGTAATAGGATATCTCATGTATCTCATGAATTGCACAAGACCAGATATAGCTTATGCAGTAAGTCGACTGAGCAGGTATACAAGCAATCCAGGAAAGGAACACTGGAAAGCACTAATGAGAATGCTTGGATATTTAAAAAATACCACAAATTATTCCTTACATTATGGAAAATATCCTGTCATCTTAGAAGGATATAGTGATGCAAATTGGATTGTTGATTCAGAGGAATCAAAATCAATGAGTTGTTATTCCTTTACCTTAGTAGGGGCAGCAGTGTCATGGAAATCTACAAAACAAACATGCATAGCTTGATCCACTATGGAGTCGGAGTTCATCGCTTTAGATAAAGCAGGCGAAGAAGCAGATTGGCTTCATCACTTTTTAGAAGATATTCCATTTTGGCCTAAACCTGTACCGACCATATGCATACACTGTGATAACCAAGCTGAGCTAAGCAGAGCGCACAACTTTGAGTATAATGGAAAGTCATGACATATTCGTCGACGCCACAACACAGTTAGGCAGTTACTCTCAAATGGAACTATTTACATAGATTATGTGAGAACAAATGATAACCTAGCGGATCCATTTACTAACGGTTTATCAAGAGAGAAAATTGACCGCACATCGAGGGGTATGGGTTTAAAAGCCTAAACCACCAAGAGTTATCTTATACGGAAACATATCCTAGCGACTGGAGATCCCACGGACTAGGTTCAATAGGCAAACCAGTTCTGAATAACTCAAGACGTAATGCATTTGCGTGGACATAGTCCAACTCCATTCCTATGGTGCACAATATAAATGCATGCCTACAAAAGTATTTAAAGGATAAAACTATGTTTTTTAATGATGACCATATCTTGGAAATAACAAGTGGGGTATATGTAGGATACTCTTAATGGTTGCGATCACCTATGTTGGTGTGAGTTGGGTCGGCTCTATGAGAATATTAAAAGGCTTTTATTCTCTAAAACACTCGCGGAACCAAAAATTGTTCAGGACCAAAATGAACACAACCAAGAGAATGGATGAGAAGGGAATCAATGCTTCGTAAAGCTTATTGTCTGGATATACAATAAAGGCTGACGGTTCAAGATGAAATAATTCACCGATTAGCCAAGTAGATCCGATAAGTTTTAACTAGGGAAAGTGCAATGTGAAATATCTACTTATCCACGATAAAGCATTATTCCATATGTACTCTGTGATATTTCGCTTTGTGTGGGGGATATGTATGTTATCATTCATGTGGGGATTGTTGGAATTCCTAAAGAACAAAATGAATGAAACATACATAAAGTCCCACATCGCCAAAATTGCTAAGCCATACTAGTTTGTATATGGCTTTGCGATGAAGGTGTTGGGGCCTAAGGGCACCCAAATGTATGCTTCATTGTGTGGAGGGAGATCATGCATCTCCACCACACACGCGCGCGCTGCCGCCGTCCGTCCGACCGACCGAACCGAACCCGGCCGGGTCGGGCCCGGGCTCAGGTTTGGGTCTAATACGATCCTAATTTTACTGCAAAATTGGGCCGGGCTTTTTAACAGTTGCAGGCTATACGAACGGACGCAACTGGTCATAAGTGGACGTGGATTGCTGAGGAGGTGCGACTTCTGAAGCGAGCGGGTGCGAGCCAACTGAAGAAGCACGAGCGTACAGAAGCAGGTGCCGCCCGACTGAGGAGGCACGACCGTATGGTTACGAGCAGCAGGCGGGTACGACCCGTTAACAGCAGCGTTCAAAAGGCAGCATCGAGCGGAGCGACTGTTAGAAGGGATGCGAACAAAACTATAAATAGGACAGAATGCTGATCACATTCTTAATCCAACTCCTGTTCTGCTTCTTCTTTTCCTCTCTGCTTCTCTAAATAATATATCACAGAGTTGACATACTCATCACAATTTCGAGCAGAATTCGTCTGTTGTATCTTGGGAGAATTTTGAAATAAAATTCTTAATGAAATCGTTACGACGAGCCTCAGACATAATCCGGTTAGAACTCTAGCCTGTTTGTATATTTATATACATTATTCTATATTCTATCTGTTATTCTGGTTATACTATTTATTCAAAATAGTATAACGCTGTTTTTGTAACTTATTTACAACATTCATATTGTTAATAATTAATAAAGAATTCCAGTGTAGTGGAAACCTGAGTTATAAACTTGTGCGACGAGTTTATAATTGATTATTCTCTGTTTTGGTATACTAGATATATAACACTTTCCACCTCAAAGATGATGCACATAAATGGTTTAAGTGGATGTCTAACAATGTCAAGAATTATGAAGTATGGAATTTTTTTAAAGAAGAGATCATAGTGAGGTTCGCTCCACCTGAGTTTAGATATCCATTTGGGGCCTTTGCTAACTTAAAAAAATCTCTACAGTCCAATCTTATCTCACAAGATTCGAGCAGTTACAAGGTCTCCTTCCTTGTCTTCACCCAGATTTTGTCTTTGACAAATTTATGGTTGACTTAAAGGAGGATATTAGGATAGATGTTGAGACTGCTAGACCTAATAACTTCAAGGAGGCCATAGCATTGGCTAAAATTTATGAAAGTAGTTGGTCCAAGAAGCCCTTTAAACCATATATTTCCTTACAACCTTCTGCATCAAGAACCTTACCTCCCAGAAGAATTAAGTCAATAGGATATGGTCCTATCACCAACAAGAATAATACATTGGCAGAATTTTCTAAGGAAAAAGGTATGGCATTAGAGGAGATTAGTGAAAAAAAGAAAAAGGGTCTTTATTACATGTGCAATGAAAGATGGCAGCCTGGCCACCAATGCAAGAGCAAGCAGGTCTATACCATAGAAGGAATCATGGACTCGAAAAGTATGCAAGAGACGGAAGATCAAGAAGACCAAGAAGTTGAGAAGATTGCAGAACCTAATGAAGAAGAAATTAGTCCAGCTATCACCTTCCATGTTATGTGTGGAATTCCAGCCCCTCACACTATCAAAGTATGTGGAACAATCTATGGGAAGTCTGTACAAGTGCTTATAGATTCGGGCTCCACTCACAATTCTATAGATTGTGGCCTAGATAGGAGAATCCAGTTGGAAGTTGATGACACTAAAATATTCAAAGTTCAAGTAGCAAATGGTGAAAAACTTCAGGGCACTGGAATGTGCAATCAAGTAGCCCTAAAATGTCAAAATTGTTGTATGCTTATTGACCTATTATTATTACCATTGGATGGCTACCAAGTTGTGTTGGGTGCCCAATGGATGAAGACCTTAGGGGAGGTAACACTAAATTTCTTAGAATTGCAAGTTAAGTTTAAATATAATGGTAAGTCACATATTTGGCAAGGAGAACAACCAGAAGGACTAAAAAGAGTAGACAAGAAGGCAATTAGAAAAGAGCGTATACAAGGATAGATTGCCATGATGCTTTGTTCTCAACTTGTCACCTCAGAAAATATTGAAGTACCTGAACCTATTAAAATAATACTTGGTAAATTTCCTAAAGTATTAACTCCTTTGGATACCCCACCCCCTAGCAGACCTCAAGATCATAAAATACCACTGTTGCAGGGGTCCAAACCAGTTTTCTTGAAACCATACTGACAATCACATCATAACAAGAATGAATTAGAAAATATTATTCAAGAAATGTTGAAAACTAGCATTATAAGGCCTAGCTGCAGTGCTTTCTCCTCTCCAGTTGTCATGGTCAGGAAAAAAGATGGTTCTTGGAGGTTGTGCATTGACTATAGAAGCTTGAACAACATCACCACTAAAGATAAGTATCCTATCCTGTTAGTAGATGATTTATTTGATGAGTTATATGGTGCAAAATATTTTACTAAGCTAGACTTAAGGTCCAGATATCATCAAACTAGAGTACATGAAGACGATATTCATAAGACCGCATTTAAAACACGTGATGGACATTATGAATTTATCGTAATGCCTTTTGGTCTTATGAATGCCCCCTCCACCTTTCGGTCTTTGATGAGTACTATTTTTAGGCCTTATTTAAGAATATTTATTTTAGTATTTTTTGATGATATACTAATCTATAGCCAATTTATGCTTGAGCATTTAGACCACATTAGGGTTGCATTATAGGCTTTACAGGACAACCATTTGGTGATAAAACTTACAATGTGCTCATTTGCCAAGGAGACTATTGAATGTTTAGGTCATATCATCACAGCAGATGGTATTGCTGTAGACAGCAATAAGGTGCAAGCCATAAAGGAGTGGCCAATTCCTACTACACTAAAAGCTTTAAGAGGATTTTTTGGATTAACTGGGTACTATAGGAAATTTATTAAGCACTATGGTTTGATTGCTAAACCCCTAACAGATTTACTAAAGAAAGATGCATTCCTATGGAATTAAAAGGCTACTCAAGCATTGAAAAGTTGAAACAGTGCCTCATGTCCCCACCTATTCGCACTATGCCGGATTTTAATAAACCGTTCATTGTTGAGTGTGATGCAAGTGGGATGGGTATAGATGATGTACTTTTACAAGCAAATAAATCCATTGCTTTTTTGAGTAAGGCATTGCATGGCAGGAATTTAAATCTTTCCACCTATGAGAAGGAGCTGTTGGCTTTGATATTAGCAATAAAAAAGTGGCCTCAATATCTTTTGGGGAGATAGTTTATTATTCGAATAGATCATCAAAGCTTGAAGTACTTATTAACACAAAAACTGCACACTGTCATACAAGGAAAATGGCTTGCTAAATTACATGGCTATGGTTATGTAGTCGAACATAAGCGTGGCACAGAAAATACAGTGGAAAATTTCTTGTCAAGAAGGGATGAAGAAAGGGGTCAATGCATGGCTCTTTCACAAGTGCAGGCCACATGGTTGCAAGAGTTGAAAAATACTTTGGTTAGCTCACCTTTGTATGCAGAAATCAAAAAGAAAATAAAACAGGGAGATTCTAGTAAATACAAGTTAGTTGACGGGTTGCTCTTCTATAAAGGAAAGATAATGATTGATCATCATAATTCAGACTTACTTAAAACTCTTATCTATGAGTTCCATTCCACTCCACTTGGGGGGGCACTTTGGCATCAAAGGAACTATAAAAAGAGTTAAATCTATGTTCCACTGAAAGAAGATGAAAAGCTATATGGAGCAATATGTAAAGGAGTGTGATGTGTGCCAAAGAAATAAAGGGGAAAACATACACATACCAGGGTTTCTTCAGCCTCTTCCAATCCCAGATAGAATATGGACTGACATCACCATGGATTTTATAACTTGCCTGCCAAGAAGTCAAAAATACACTGTTGTATATGTAGTAGTTGATAGGTTGTCAAAATATGCTCATTTCTTTCCTTTGTCACACCCTTACACTGCAAAGATGTAACACAATTTTTTTGATGGAATATTCAACTTCATGGTATGATAACCTCCATTATCAGTGACAGGGGTTCACTCTTCACCAGCATCTTATGGAGAGAACTCTTCAAATTGCAAGGCAACGCCCTAAAATTAAGCACAGCTTACCATCTCCAAATCGATGGCCAATCAGAGGTTACAAATAGGTTATTGGAGAGCTACTTGTCGTGTTTTATATGCCATAAACCTTATGAGTGGTCTAAGTGGCTAACACTTGCAGAGTTTTAATATAACACTATATGGAAAACTGTCACAAAGATAACACCCTTCCAACTAGTATATGGAATTACCCCTCCTACCCAATTGACCTATATCCCAAACACTACAAAGGTTCCCCAGGTAGAAGAAACCTTATTTTCTAAAGACATCATTTTGCAATTTCTAAAACACGGCTTGACAATGGCCAAAGTACGAATGAAAAGGTATACGGATCTTAAGAGGACAGAAAGGAGTTTTAAAACTGGAGATTGGGTTTTCTTAAGGTTGCAGCCATACAGGCAGTTAACTGCAAGAACTCTAAAAACACACAAACTCTCCCCTGAATTCTATGGCCCTTATGAAGTGGAGAAGAAGATTGGAAATGTAGCTGACCAATTGAAGCTACCAACTGGAGTTAGAACTCATCTAATTTTTCATTTGTCACGGTTAAAAAAGAAACTGGGATTTGGAATTATAATTCAAGAAGATATGCCTAGCTATGTAGAAGAAACGGTCAAAGAGCCGAAAGAGTTTAAGATCGGAGGATTGTCCCCATTAATAATCAACCGGTAGTACAAATTTTAGTGAAATGGAAGGAATTTCCTAATGAGGAATCTATGTGGGAGGAGTATTGGGAGATGATCAAGAAATTTCCCACTTTGGACTTGGGACAGGGTCCATTTTTCATGGGGAAGGGAGTTGTTGTGCTCAAAAACCATCATCAGCTTCCATCGAAGCCAGTGGTTCTACAGTACTTGGTTTCGGTCGAAGTTCATCGGAGAATGCTCTGAAGTTTCTCAATGAAGAGGCCATGGCAGCTCATGTGGAAGGAAGTGGAAGCATTACAAAATCTGGCTTTAGGAAGGAAGGATGAATATGCATGGGCTGTGCTTGTTGTACACATGCACACATGTATAGACTGATTCAAACACAATTTGCAATGATTTAAGGTTTGAGTTAATTAAGTCAAAACTAGCCGTTGTATTCCTGTTATATATATAGTCCAGATATCATTTACAATGTATTTTGATTGAATTTATGAATAAAATTCTATTTCAGTATTGTGTGCATGTTCTTTCTTCTTCTCGCATTTTTTTCTCTCTCTCTACTTAACTACTTATCTTCTCACCTTAACCTATCTCCCCTTCAAACAAGCTGTTAATATCCACTCTGCATTCATTCTTGCTTTTCATACCGCTTCCTTACTACCAACATTTCAACCATACCTCTCATATTCACCAAACTGCGCAACATTCCTCCCTACAAACAAAAATGACTACCACCAGAAAGCAAGCTAAAGAACATGGGCCTATCAAGCTTTAGATCCATAAGCACCACGCACAGCACATACCTGCTCGAACAAGCTTTGTTGTAGCAAACGTTGCCCGTAGGTCAATTTCGTTGTAAGTGGATTCGGGTTTCGGCTTGGATTCGGAGCAGAGGGAGAGGAGGGTGGAGCGAAAGGAGGGGAGGGCGAAGAGAGCTCGTAATGGAGGAAATTATTTACAGGGACTTGGATTTAGATTAGGTTTTGTCGTTTTTGGGTTTAGAAAAGCATGATGTTTGATTTTTATCGAACGAGTGGAGAAACTTCAAAAGGAATGTAAAAAATTTAACAATTAGTGAAGCGAACAATGAAAATACAAGTGGTCTAACTTATTAGCTATAAATTAGTTTTCACAGTCATTTCTAAATGTCTACTACACTCCATTGTTTATGGATATTAATTATTAATTGTTAATTATTATGTATATATTATTAATTACTAATAATAGTAATAGTAATAATTAATTATTATGTATTTAATATTAATTATTAAAGGTTATTTATTAATTATTAGTTATTTATTTAAAATAAATATTTTCAAGAAATAGTCTGAACCAAATGAAGTGGTAATGCCAAATTTCCAACTTTTTTGCAACATAATTTTTATATTTTTCGAATTTCAATTTTTTTAACATTTATGAATTTTTTGAAATATGAATATTTATAAAGTTTTAAATTTATCCAAAGTTTTAATTTTTTAACTTTTGAATTTAATATTAATGTGAATCATTGGTTATTTAACACTATAACAAAATACACTTTTTACAACGGGCAATCCCCGTTATAATAGGTGTTTAACAATGGGCGAGCAACCATCGTATTATGCAGAGTTATTACATTGTATTTTATTTTGAGAACTTTATATATAGTTACGTACTAATAACTGGAAAGTAAAATTAATTCTGTTTCAATACTGATTAAATCCTCTTATAACGTCTAAAATAATCGAAGATAACGATGATCGGTTAAGAATTGTTAAAAATTGGCATCTTTTACAACGGTTAAACTTAAAAGGTTATAGCATGTATCTGTTACAACTAGCAAAAAAATAATTGTTAAAATTGGTATCTATTATAATGGGCAAAAGAAAATGGTTGTAATAGGCATCTGTTACAACGGGATGGAAATTGATATGCATAAAACAGTTGTAACAGGCATATATTACAACGAGCAAATAAAAAAACGTTATAATAGGTGTCTATTACAACGTGGAAAGAAAAAGAGTTGCTAAAAAGTGGCATCTATTACAACAGGCCAGACAAAACCGTTGTAATAGGTTTCTATTACAACGAGCATTTACAAGCCGTTGCAATAACAGAGATGTAATAGGGTTATTGTTTTAGTATTATAGAATAATGTATTTTTTATGAAATACCCTTGTGATTCAACTGTTGGACACATCAGAATTTATGGCATACGTGATTTTAGATACGTATTTATTCTTTAAGTCTATTTAGGGTTTCTTTAATGCTCCACCTTTATTTCATAAATTTATATTATATAAGTTATATTATTATATAATTTTTATACTGTATTTAACTTATATAATTTTTTATGTATAACATTACATTAATTAAATATTATTTAATTAATTAGCACTTTAATTAAGTATTATATTATTCAAGTTTAACATATTATATTAAACATTTATATACAATAACTTTTATAGTAACATACATTTATCATATATATATATTAATTTATTAATTAACTTTTAATTAATTCATTTAATTAAACAATTTTAATTAAATTTTATTAATTTCAAAAATTATTTTACATACATACATCTATTCTCATATTGTCTTGAACATTTCAAGAGAACATATATCACTATATGTTATACATGCATACAATATATTAGTTAATTAACTCATTTTATTAACTTAATTCTTTTATTAATATTATTAATAAAATTTATTTTGAAATTAACTTACATTGATTTTCAAACATTTTGAAAATTTTATTATATTATAACTTTTTTCTAGCAGGGCTAGCGGGATTTACTGGTCCCCTACCTGTTTATTGCATAGACAATAACGAAATGAATTGTAACAAGCTATTATTTACGAAACAAAAAAATAAAGAAAGAAGAAAGGAGGAAATAAGAAGGAAATATAAAAACTAACACCAACAGATAAGAGTAGACTCATCAAAATCATAAGTGCTAGTATTAATGCCATGTTTGATAGCATGCAAGATTTCAACCCATAGCTGCAAACCAGATTTACTTTTCCCATTAAATAGTCTCGCATTTCATTCTTTCCAAACAACAAGAATGAATTTCTTAAGGACTAGTAGAATAACAAAACTTTTGTTGTTCCTCCATTCCATAGCCTTGTAGATAAGGTCCCATTGAATTGCACTATCTCATTGCTTCCACCTGCTCTGATCATAAGCTTGTGCCATATAGGAAAAATAACAGGATAGTTAAAAAATAGATGTAGGTTGTCCTCCTCTTTAGTTTTACAAAATATGCATGTACCATCAACAGGCATACCCTTATGACGAAGTTTGGCTTTGGTGTGTATGCTATTTCTCATGACCATCCATAAAAGTATATTATCGCTTTCTCTACATTGATTATTCCAAATTCTTTTATTTCAATAAAATATTTGCAAACCCGAGCACCTAGAAATACATTTATGGATAATGTTAACAGTGTCTCCCCTACGTAGTGGAGACCGGACCACTCTTTCTTTATTAGAAATAGGATAAGGAGCATGTTGAATTTCATTTCATAACCTTCTTATAACCTGATTACTCGAGTAAGGGAGGGAAAATTTACCATCATCTATAAACTTTACAACATATGCATTAGGGTTTACTCTAGTCTGAATCATCTGATGATAGGTCATAATATTTTTATTGAATTAAGCCTTGCTGAGCCTAAGGATCGTCCTAGAATTTAGCATGCCAATTAGCAGCAGGTAGGGTTCGAATGTGAGGAAGCATGGATGGTATAAGACTGAGCATGACACACCACACTCAGTTACAGTTTTGAGGTACTTCCATAGTCTAGAAGTTGACTGGTGAACCCAAATATTATTCTTTTTATTAATCAAGTTGTCAAAGTGCTTGCTAACGGCAGCTTTGTTCAAAGTAAACAAGTTGTTAATACCAAGCCCACCATAGTTTTGTGGCATTTCAATTTTTTAGAAGGCTATAAGAATAAGTTTGGTAGAGTGCATATTTCTAGACCATAGAAAATTATTCATAGCCCTCCTAATCAATAAAATTTGCTTTGTAGGGAGGATGAAAGTCCTGCACCAGTAATTGGAGATAGCAAAAATGATGGAATTAGTTACGACCAAATAACCGGCTTGAGACAATAATTTATTTGACCAATTATTCATAGACTTCGTAATTTTTCATATAGGCTAAGGCATTTAGTAGTGGTAATTTTGGAAGTAGCCAGAGGGAATTCCAAGGTAAGAAGAAGTGTCAGAATTAGGCTAAAGGCAATACAGATCTAATGTTGAAAACATAATCATCAGAGACACTAGCCATTAAGATGTTAGACTTTCAAGTATTTAATGCAAAGCCCAGAAAATTTGTAAAATTCCAATAGTACACTAAAAAGGCATTGCATAGAGCCAATTGAATGCTTTGTGAACAAGATAACATCTTCAGCAAACATCAAAGCTGTAATCATAGGACCTGTACATTTAGGGTAAAGCAAATAATCTTTCTGGTTACACAATGAGTGATCATTCTTGTAAGCACCTCCATCATCAGAATAAAAAGGTAAGAAGACATCGGATCTCCCTGCCTGATGCCTTTTCTGCTTTTGAAGTAACCCATAGACATACCATTGTAGCATATAAAGAAGGTTGCAGAGAACAAACATGCATAAATCTAAGCTAAAAAATGTTTGGGATATCATTTTAGCCAACTTTTATATACATACATACATCCATATCTTTATTTTAAATTTAACTATTTAATTTAAAATCTATATTTTAAATTTTTAAAACAATTTTGAGAATTAGCTTAAGGCCTAATTCAAATTAGGCATTTTCTATTATGGCAACTTTTGGGCTCACTTCGCCTAAGCCGGTAATAAGGTAGGACATGGTACTTGATTTTCCAATTCTAATCTTAGACATTACATTTATACATACTATACTAAGTGGACAAGTTTAATTAGTTAGCCTTAACATGATTGATTTAGACTGCATAGACTATTAGGCTTCGATACCACTATTGGAACTGAGGCCGTCGAAAGCGGGATAATCGGGTGAATTTCAAAAAACTCTTTTGGATCTTTATTAGGCCTATATAGTCTAAATTCATTTATAAATTTTTTTAATTTTCTTTTAAACAAAATTTTTATCTTATTATAATTATTTAAAATTAGTTTGATTTAGTTTTAAATTGTTTGTGTTATTATCTTGATTTATTTGATGAGCGCATTAAACGAGCTCATGTGTGAATATATAAGTGTTATATATAGAATGTGTGCATAGCAAACATGAACGTTTTAAATGTTGGTATTTACACCACAATAGTCAGATAACCCTTCCATATATGCCTTTTTCGTCCAAAGAAAGAAAAAAATTCTTTTTTTATTTGTTTACATGTCACACATATTCACATACACTCATATACGATGTACAAGAATTAGAATAATACTTAACTAATTTATAATTCAAAATCTTATTTTCAAAACAAAATAGCTTACCGTAAGTCTAAACATTAAATTAAGAAGTAAATAAAGGAAAATATAAAGATTCCCTTTTTCCTTTTTTTGGGAAACAACATATGAAATTTAAATTCAATTAATTTACATGTGAACAATAATTGAAAAAATTCGAAATATCTTATGGCATCCTTTAATCCATAAATTTGTAATATGTTATATTATCTATTAATATAATGATTTTAAAATTTTATTCAAACAATGTTTTCTGAATTAAAAGGATTAAACAAATTAGGCGTATATTAATTCATGACAATCAATTTGAGATCTAAATTACATGCATACATGATGATCAAACAAAAGATAGCAGAAGAGAACCTATGATTGATATTATTAATATCACATGAGTAAAAGATAAAAGAGAAATCAAATTCAACATGATGATAAAATAAATGATTCGAATGTAGAACCTTGATAATCATACTTAACCCAAGAAGATACAAAGAGAAGAAATAGAAGATGTGGAGAATTACAGACATGTGAACAAGACAATTTATTAAATAAAACAAAATTATCATTCAATGAAGCCTGAAGAATACACTTGAATGGAAAAATAATTCCATATTCTACAAATCAATCTTCAGATCTGCAATTAGTTAGAACAACCACCTTTTTTCTCTTTTGTTTTACTTGAATTTTGTTTTTCAAATTTTTAGAACCTCCTTTCCATGGAGTTTTTGGTTGAGAAGATGATAATGAGAGAGGGAAAAAAAAGAGAAAATTTTATTAAAGCAGGAAATAAATATGGCATTTATTATATGCATTTCTCAAAATTTCCTTTTCATTTTAAAATAAAAGACCCCTCTTATTCGTTAAAGTATGGCTAGCTATTACGTGGGCTACTTGGACTCCAAAACATTCTAAAATCCAATTAGTATTATTTCCGTTTAAATGTGATTAAATTTGCTATAGATATTGTATATCGATACATGTAGTTATTACTGTAATATATGCACTTCATTAATAATAATGGAAATCAAACAAATAAAATAAGAAATTTTTAACAACTAATATTTCATTAATATTAATTAATTTGATTTACTTAAGTATTTACTTTGTTTAAATCAAATTTAAACACTCTACGATATAGTATACTGATACGTGCATTTATAACTATTACATATGCACTAAATGCTAATGACATTCAAATAACTTAAATAAAGTGAAAATAAGGGACATATCCCTAAAATCAAACTTAATAAACAAAATATCCTCCTCATAAAAAAGATATAAATTACATCCCTGTTTTCAAATACTGCAATTTTTGTCCATATAACACCCCTCTTCTCCATTGCAGCAATGTTGATTCTTCATATATATGAAAGTTATTCTCACATCCGTAATTAAAATTTGCACCTCATTAATGATCAATCTTTAAAACGCAATAAATGCTTGTAGAAATGTGGATTAACATATCGTTTTTATCACTAAATCATAAATTTTATTATCTTTCTAACAAGTGACATTGTGCACATGTAAAAACAATGGCATGACAAGCTATTCGCAATTATATGGTATGATTGCAGACAATTCAGCAATTATATGCAATAATTGCAGAAATATCTGCAATTATACCATATAATTGCAGAAATGTCTGCAATTATATGCAATAGTTGCAAACATTTCTGCAACTGTATGCAATAATTGCAGACATATCGGCAACAATTATATGCAATAGTTGCAACTGTATGCAATAATTATAGACATGTCTGCAATTATATCATATAATTGCAGAAATATCTACAATTATATGCAATAGTTGCTACTGTATGCAACTACAATTATTCCATATAATTGTAGAAATGTCTGCAATTATACGCAATAATTGCAACTTATGCAATAATTGCAGACATGTCTGCAATTATACCATATAATTGCAGAAATGTCTGCAATTATATGCAATAGTTGCAGATATTTCTGCAACTATATGCAATATTTGCAGACATGTTTTATTCCATATATTTGCAGAAATGATTGCCATTACTACAGATTTGAAGAAAAAATCGAAGATGTTTAAAATTTGCAGAATTGTCTGCAATATATGGAATAATTGCACATTCACTGTAAATATGATTTTTTGTTATCAACAATGGATTTCATTTTAAAGATCATAAATTTTTTGATTTTTGGTGAAAATGATATTGTGATCCAATGTTTCTACAGAAACTTATACACGTTTAAAATGTTAAAAATGTAAAGGGTATTTGGGTCTTTATGCATGTGTGAATTTGAAAATAGGGACTGGAAACTTACTAAAAAAATGGAGGGATGTTTTGTGTATTTTCGAAGCTTACCAAGGATGTATGCCAAACGCACCCTTAAATAAAATTTAATGATTAATATTTCATAAATATTAATTAATTTAATCAATTTGGAACTATTAGAAATCAATTAAACCATGTGGTTCATTAGGAATCTTCATCATTTTACTTGTGTGACTCATAGGTGTAAATTTAATCAATGATTAATATTAAATAATTCAAATATTAATGTTCATACATCATCTTAGCTATTGGTGTGATCTTTTGACTGAATTTATCATTTAAAAATCTATTGGTAAAACCCAATTTTATTTTTTGTAGGCATTACCCGTTATTAACAATTATTTACACCAAAAAACTATATCACTTTGGACTTATGGATTTAGGTAATGGTCAAAATTTCAGTATCATCTATATTCAACTATATAGTCTAAACACAAAATTCTTGGTTTAATAATAACAGTTATTATTGACTGAACTACTCTGGCTAAAGATTTTTACTTTGTGTTAACTTCAATTGACCGTGATACTAACCCCGTATAACTAAGAAGACAAATCATCTCTTGAACAGTGTTTCACTTCTAATACTTCCACTCAAACCAACTATAGTCATTTGATGGACTCTATACCATGATTTGACTATAATTAAAGTGGATCTTTCATACTGAAGATCGATAGTATTCGCAAATCATGAGAACTATGTAAATTAGTCACATCAATATTTTCCGTTTAACCTTAGTTGTATTAACCGATAGAAAACTGTCGAGTGAGTTATTCTATAGTTATTCAATAACTATCGGTATGTAACCCATTGGTGTTCCCAGCAGTCATAAGTAAAACACTGTCCAATATTTGAATAGCGTTACTTACTCTGGTCTTAACGGATGTATCGATATCCGATCTCAATACATCTTGACTAGGAATATTTGAAACAATATATTTATTTTATTATGATAAATCACTTATGATTACAACACATTGTAACTATTATAACAAAACATACTATTTATGAACTTTCTATTAAATATACTTTTAATATAATTAATTGATTAACTAATATAACACATTATATCAAGTATATAATAGAAAGAAAGCACCTTTTATTTCGAACAAGGTTGGTTATCGAGTTAGATATATGCAACAAATTACACAATTTCCCTCTAGTGCATACCACTAACTCTATCGACAACAATATTAGAAGTACAACTAAAACAGTTAAGGTTTGATCATATGTGGATTTCCGTTGGAGATGATCTCAGTGCGTCGAGGCGGATCTCCTAACAAGGATCAAAAATTACCCTCTAAAACCACGTATATTCCTAGATAAAATATGTCGCAAAGGTAAACATAGGTGGACCACGCCCGAACACGTTACACTAAATACCATCAATTCCCGATGCCAATCGAAAGCATCTCTAGATATTTGGAGTTGATGTGCATTTTTGGGTTATCTAAATCCCCAGCTATGCATTCTACTCTATTTTCAATCATTACCAATGATGAAGTCACATGCAGCATCTCTCACATGAGTTTTCATCATTCGAATAGGGCTTGACTCTCTCCACGGATTCTAACATCTCAAACAATTCACGAACCTTGCCATGGATTCCAACATAAGTGATCCGATGAATGTTAACGCTAATCTCTCCCTTGTACTTAACCTTATGATAGACGGTTTAACTCTGTAGCATTTGTTCAAAATGTTAATGCTAACCTTTCCATTGGACTTAACCTTGGGATAAACAGTTCAACCCTATAACATTTCACACCATAATCGCTGCCAAAACATAGAACTTGTATAGGCTATCCATTAAGTTCGATAACAATGGAAACAATCATATATGGAATCTGGTCACGTACACTTATCACATTTTTGACATTTTCAACTCACGCTATCCCTTAGTCAAGAGTGAAGCCGGTAGGTAAGAGCATTGTTTGCTTCTAAGCCTTACTCAAACATCATTTTTAACTCTCACAAATAGAAACAATATACTTTGTCGGCTTTTTAGTGCTAAGTACAAGAGTAAATACTTTTCACAAACGAGTAAGCATACAAAGTACAATTAAGTCACATAAGCGACTTCTAGTCGACTTTTTATTTAATTAATTATTTTATTAATTAAAACTTCTTTGTAAATACTTGTCTATATATTTAAATACCTTTACGAAAGATATATACATTATACTACTACTTCACTATTCATTTCTACTCTTCACATTCTTATAGATGCATTCATATTCTTATCTTCAAGCTATAAGAATATACACAAATCTCTAAATAAGATTTCACATTTTTTAAAATATATTCAATGGGTTAAAATAAATGTTATTAGAACATTGTTACTATAAACCCAAAATCATTTTATACTTGTAATTATCCCTAAAATATTGTTTTCAAAGACCTACATACATCTACACTTATTTAACAATTTAATGTATTTTTAATTGACTTCTCAATAACCATTAACCATAACTTAAGGTTATAAAAAAGCACTTTATCCTTTTATAAATTACTTAACTTACTTTTCCAAACTTTTATTTATATAAATACTTTAAAAATACTTATAAATAGGTTTTAAATATCTATATAAAATATTACTTAAAAATAACTAATTAGGAATTTTAACAAAAATTAATAAAAAGCATGTTTTACATTTAAAAACACTATACTTTAAAAATTCATAAATAACTATTAAAAATATATTTAAACAATACATCACTTTAAAACACTCTAATTAATATTACTAAACATCCCTAAAAATATCTTTGAAAAATACTATTTAAATAACACTTTTATACTTTTTAAAGTCACATACAACATGCTACAGTACTTACAGAAGTGTTGTCTAAAGCTTAGAAACACCCGGAAATTGTTTCATTTAGAAAGTGTTGCAGTTTCATACTTTGCTATAAAACCAGTTTTCAACTAGCTATTAATTGGTTCAAAGTCCAGTTTTTTTACAATAACTACTTTACTTATATTACTTAATAGCAATGTAAAGAAATCCTAAGGATGTTTTTAAAATAATATTAGAATTCATCGAACATAAGGCATTTTCCAGGTGCATCTTAGCGACTATTTTTATTCTAATCTTTACAACTACATCTTATCATTTCTATAATTTTCCAAACTATTTCCTTGTTGTCCCATATAGTATTATAAGTGTAAAGAACAACTAAGACAATATATTGGCAATATAACCATTTAACACAAGTTAAAACACAAGGGATTCAAAGTGCACTTATAGCGACTTTTCTCACTTCAAACACACTCAAACACACTTCAACGCCACAAACAATCAAACCAAACATGTAAACACAAAGTCACGACCATGTTACATGTTGTAGAGGGTAACAGAAGTGATGTATACAATATAGAATTGTCATTTGTTTTCAAAAGCAGGTATGGTCCAAAATTATAACTTCATTAGTTAATTTCTTAACAATTTATACACAACATATACCACAATATATACAATCAAACAGTGAGTAAAATCACCCTAAAACAAATGTAGCACGAGCACAAGCCACCTAAAATCACATGAACACTTCCTACCATCACCAACTCGCAAATGCTTTCGCCTTCATCTCAAAAAACCCTTGGCCATGCTTTCTCCTCCACCTAATGCTCATGGCCCAAACCAAGATGAAATTTTTTTCGACTTCCTTCAGCTTTGAGTTTCTTTTCCTAACTCCTAGATCGTTCTAAGACCTTTGCCAAAGTTTGGGAGGAATTGGAGTTCATTTGCTATGTTTTCTAGAATTTAAAGAGAGGAAGAAGGATGAAGACTTAAGCTTTTTATGTTATTTATGGTAAATGAACTTGTGAACACGTGAAGGCTACTTGACTTTAACAATTGGTTACCAACTCCCATACCTACCTCCTACATCCTTTCCACCTCATCTTTGACCAAAATTCCTTCTCATCTCCAAAATATCGTCTCCTAATCACTCCACCGATCTTTTTACTATTCACATTTAGTTTGCCATAACATAGACAATATTTTTAGTTGCTAATTAAGTACACATTAGTAAGTAGGCAGGCACAATAAGCTCGGACAACTTTTACCGAGAAAGAAGTTGTTAATGATTTTAGGTCACATTATCGGTATTTCTTCAAACTATTTATTTTTGTAAATAGTTTTCAAAAACAAGTTTGTCATCATTGGTTATAAATTAAAAGGGGGTTAACAAGGTTAAAAAATCCATTTAATCATATTAAATTCAAGATTCAAATATTTGAATAATTCAAATACTTAAATATGAAGTGTTTGAAATTCCGAGTCGTTACAGGTACAGCCCTAGCTCTCTTACAAATCTACGCACATATATTGCTTTCATTGCACTACTATACAAGAGGATGTACATAGCCTCTATAGTTTAGTCTGCCATAACTTTTTGTTTGGAGCATTTCCAACTTAAAGCTTCTTAATTAAGGTTGAACATGAATGTGACGACCCGCCCTTCTACGCCCAGAAAGACGTATCGTCTTGAAGAAAGAAAGGGATGAGAAAATAGAAAGATAGAGAAGAAAGAACAACAACATCAGAATCTCACAGCGGAATGGAACAAAATATAATAGATCACATAACTATTACATAATTTTACATATATCAGAGTTATACAGTCAATACATCACATACCAGACAGTTATAAACACCTGTCTAGTTAATATAACACCACTCAAACAAATAACCCAAAAATACCAATACAGCGGAACTATAAATATCTATCTACAATGCTGAAGCCTCCTGCTCCATTGCTCCTCCAGAATTCGTCAAAGCCAACCTGAATCCCTTGGCTACCCGTAAAAATTTGGGTACCCGAGAGTTTATGAAAAACAAAAATAAACTCCGGGTCAGACATGGGTCTGGTATGAGTAACAGGTTAAAGTTGCTTAATTTTGAAAAAAACATTTGAAAACAAAAGGTGTCACGTAAGACTCCCCACGAATAAATATGGGTAAGTTTTTACCTTACGCTAACCAAAACATTTGATAGGAAATTCTGTGATATTATAATAGTGTCTAGGGTTTTCAAGTAAAATACAGAAATAGCTGAAATGCTTACATCTCACATTCCAACATAGTTGGGCACAACTAATTCGTACGGCACTTATTGGATTTTGGGTTCCATACAATGGCAGGGCTACTGGGGTACCGCCCGTCACAGTACGGGGCCTAGATCACCGTACCGAGGATTACTCCCTTCATCCCCTACAACACAAGGCCGGAACCATTCCTTACTGAATAGTCCCGAACAAGACAACCCCGACAGTTGGAGCTCACAACTGTCCACACAGCCGAATAAAAAGGGACATCTAGACAGGGGAAAATCTTGTCCTGCTTGGGCATGACCCACCTAACCTTGCTGCACCTCCCCTGTTTTAGCCATTCCCGGTTGATGAGGCTTGAGGCTACGATTACCTTTAGAGAACACATTTCTTAGAATGCACATCGTCCACCTGATGATGTGTTGAAAGCATTCAATCCATACAAGTTCGTTCCGGGTTCGAACGAAACCGAAGGCATTATCTCGTTACACTCATTTTGGAATCACCCTCAGAGTTAACGACGATAACCCTTGCATTCTGAATCTTCATCTTCACTTCAGATTCACGACCTATCGTTAATTTGGAATCGATGTGGTTTTCGGACTTCCAAATGTGGAAAACCCGATCCCGGTCTCATCAAAATCCAAAACGTGTCTTTTAGGGCCAAGTTGTCTATTTAGTCTTATCAGTGTAATTCAAACACACAGATAGATAATCCACAATATCATAATAGATAGTCAACATCAACATAAACAGATAATCAATATTATCACTACAACAGATAATGCATATTATCATAATAACAGATAATTCATATTATCATCATACTTAAAACAAAGCATACATAGCATCATTTATCTCATATTGAGATCTCAAACCATTCAGGGTAAACAATATCATTAATCAATATATAAGCGATCACATCAGCAATAATTAATTTTAAATGAATTAAATTAATTACCTACCTCTAATTAATTTAAAGTGAATTAAATCAATTACTTAACCATTCTATTGCTTATATCACTATTAATCGATTACCAATCAATTAATTTATCATCACTCAATTATTCAACTTAATTAATCATCCTTGATTAATTTATTTTAATTGTATTTAAATAATTATCCTTTAATTATTTCATAAATTAATTTCCTTTAACTAAACACAGAATTTAACCTTGAATTTACTAACATTAATTACATTATTTCCCAATTAATTGCATTAGTAAATCAATTCATTTATTAGTTATTTCCAAATAATCTATTCTAATTTACATCATTAATTATAATAATTAATGATCTCTAATTACATTTTCTATTTAAATTAATTACATTAAGTAATTAATCTTCAATTAAACCAGATTGTTAATCACCCTTAATTAACCCCATTCAGTAATTAACTACCCTTAATTACTTTATCAAATAAATAAATTACTCCATAATTTATTATCTCTAATTAACCCCTTGATTAATTATACCAAGTAATTATCTTCCAATTACTTCCACTATTAAATCATTCCTGGGTAATTACATCCAGTAATTATCATTAATTACTTCCCTAAGTAATTATACTTATCACATCAACAAATGATTATTTAAATTAATTAAACTTAATTAATTAACCTAAACAATTCAAATTGAATTGAATTAATTACAATGAGTAATTAATTCCTTAATTACTTCCGTTAAGTAATTATACTTAACAATTCACAATTGCTTATCTTAAATAAATAAATAAATAATTATTAAAAATAATCCCATTAATTTATTATTTCATAATTTTAGTTAATGACCTTCATTAACTAATTGTAATCCTTTAATTACTTTCCTAAAGTAATTAACTACAATTTTAAGTTAGTCTTAATAACTCATTCATTAATTCTTTATTAACTTATTAATTTATTACTAATCATTAATTTAATATTAGACCAATGATTTCCTAATTACCAATTAATTTACCTTTAACTTACATCTTATTAAAATAAATTAAACTCTAAATTTCTGAGTTAATTAATTCTAGTCATTCATTATCCATTTAGTTAATTTGATAATTACAAGCCTTAAGTTTTTAAACCCTTTCCTATTTAATGATCCATTTATCATTAATAAGGTATTTAATCAATTTAATTTAAATTTACTTTTAAATTCATTTTAAATTTAAGATTTAAAAATGAAATTAAATTAATCTTATCAATTCCAAACTCTTTTTATTTTACAACTGAAATAATAGTTATCTTAAAATAGAAGATTGAAGGGATTTACACACGGTTTCATATTGAATTCAAATCAAATTTAAAAATTCACTTCATCATTCAAATTAGTTTAAACAAATTTTAAATTTAAAAATCTTTATTTGTTTAAAGACTGAGATTCAAACTACGTTTGAATCCAATCTTATCTTGGTTTCAAACTTTGTTTTAACTATGCATTTTTTTTTCATTTAAAAGCCCGGTTTTAAAACTGAAATAAATTTACAGGTTTAAAACCCATAGCTAAAAATACCCAAGTCAAACAATTATTTTTACGAGCATAACCCCGCATTTCTTCGAGTCCGACACTCGAAACACTCGAGTGAAACTCGAGCAACAAATCCAAACCGAGTTTCATTTATTTCACTCGAATCACTCGAGTGAAATCCTTTTTAAAGTGGTTTCAAATAATTTAAAATTTTAAACTTTATTTTATTTTAAAATGATATTCAAACTTCTTTTGAATCCAAGCTTTTCTTTTATTTAAATACCTATGTTAAACATTTATATTTCATTTTAAAAACCTAGTTTAAAGCATTTTAAAACTTTACAGGTTTTTACAACAAACTGTTACAACTTACCCAGCTCCTTTCCCACTACTCCGAGACAACCACGAGCTCGCTTCGAGTTCGCGTGCAGAAATCCCCGAGTCGAAATACTAAAAACCCCGAGTACCCCCTGCTTCACAAAACATTCCAGGCACCTCAGTGCACCGTGCATATGCACGATGCCGATGGTCGACGCAGACCATCGTTGGCGATCTGACCACACCATCTATCACCCCAACACCCCCTCGCAACCATCAACAAGTCCAATCCAACTCGAAATCGAAAAAGAAGGTTCAAGCTCCCACCTGAAAACACTGATAACCCACATCCAAACCTGAAAGTACGCCGCTCTCGCCACCTCGTCCACCAGAGATGCCACAATTCCGGCCATCACCACGTCTATGTCCCCTTCACCTCCCCTCAAAAGCACGGAACACTCGATCGCACCAATAGGGAGAACGAGTCGAAGTTTTCAACATGACAAAAATTAGGGTTCTAGAAGAAAATCCCCTACCGTGAATTCCCTGGTGAATTTTATCAACATCCACCATTTTTACACAAAACTCCATTCATACTTCTTCCTCCAGAAAGAAACCCGAACCCCAAATTCACATAGATCATCCCAAAATCACAGATTCACTTATCATATACAACCCCGAACTAAACCTTAAATACTTAACTAAAAATAGTCATTCTGGTTTTAAAAATCATATATTTGTTTTAGCATTTGATTCATATGCCTGAAACTATGATTTAAAAGAATTGAGTTTTAGCTTATTTTAACTTTCCACTATAAAACTATATTTTCCAGAACCATTTCAATACTATTTTCTTTTAAACCAATTTCAGACTCAAGTCAATGTTATAACAACATTATATGTTCAAAACTTAAGACTTGTTAAAGTTTAAATTGAGAATAATAGAAAATTTCTTACCTGAAATCAAAACAGAGAAAGATACACAGTAATAAATTATCATATATCCACACCTTAACACAGAGATGTATTTGCAAAATATACTCAGAAATAACTAAGCTTCAGAGAGAACCATATAGCAGAATACTTATACTTACATATTTATAGATGTGTTGTTACTCACCTGACTTTTCCAAAACAGAGCTGCTTTATTTATTTTTGAAGCATGCTTTTAAATTTTGCTAGCTTGAAATTTCTTGAAAACATGAATGCCAAAATGCTTTAATTTGAAAGGATGCAGATTTCTGGTTTCAGAGATGCACAGGCTTGTCTTTAGATTTTGAAAAGAAGACACTCAAACTTTAAAAAAAATCTCAGATTTCCAGAGATGGACCCTGGTTTGTATTGAATTTTATGTAGATGTTTAAGTTGAACTTTGCTTAGTTTAGATAGTATTTCAGGTTTGCTATGTTTTTAGATGCTCTAAAGTGAGATGGAGTTGATATATAAGAAGCAAGTTTATAGGTTATATCATGTTTGTGCACAGGGTGATATTTTGCTGTACAATAAGTTCAGAGATATTTCTTTATATTACGGCTGAAATGAAAGTATTAAATGCCCTTTGTACTTTTGTTTACTCTAACTTACCTTATCTAATTATGCAGATAATCTAAGCTTTCAATACAAGATTCTTACCTGTTTTCTTTGCTTATCCTATTTTAGTGTATGTATTTAGATATGTCCACTTTGTCTTGTTTACAGGCCCGTCACTTTGTTCTTGCAGATCATCATTTTGCAGGCATCAAATATGACAAAGCCTGTTTTATATCTTTTTATTTGTACTTACCTATATGCTTTTGTCTGGTTTATATCTTTTACTTATACCTGCATATATTTATTTGATGTTGGTAAATTTTCTTTTGCTTTGTCTTGCCTATTTAGTTCACATATTACAACATTTCACTTACAGGTTATATACATATTTGTCTAACTTGCTTTATACTTTATTTTATCTTGTTGTATAGATATTAGTTTCACTTGTTTCCTTGTCTTGCATATATTACTTATATAAAATTTTCTTTTACTTGTTTTACAAAATGTGAAGTTGTTTTGGTTATTACTTATGAATTTCTATAATTATTATGTGGTTAGATTTTAACTAAAAATGTTGTTTAATATTATAGAATTTATCTTATATGTATGTATTTCTATTTCTAACTTAAATACTTATTTCTAACTTAACTACTTATTTTTCTTGCATTTTACATGTACATATAATTATTCTATTAACTTTATAAGTGTAGTTTGGGTGTATTTTATTTTTACTTCTTATATTGATTCTTACTTAAATATTTTTATTTTTATTATCATCAAGCTGTATTTTAGAAGAAAATAGAACAAATCTTTGTGTTAATAAATTCTAAATGTAAACTTGAACTAAAATCAATTTTAAATAATTAAGTTTTTAGTTTGGGTATTAAAATTATATGATTATTTATTTAGTAGCTTAATATCAAATTAAATCCAATTTTTAATTTATTAAAAATATCAGAATAAGAAAACATACCTATGTATATTAAATTTAAAACAAAGATTATCTATTTATAATATATACAAATATGTAACTACTACAAATATAAAATAATTTATTTGCCTTTAAAATAGATTATCAGTTTAAATATTTATTTTAAAGAAGATTATTAAATTTATTTCAAATTTATTATTAACAATATGGTCAAATCAATTAAATTTTGACATAAGTTATTAAATTGTTATTTTCAAAATTTCCGGGATATCACATTCTTCCCCCCTTAAAAGAATTTCGTCCCCGAAATTTAAAACAAAGGTAATTTAATTAAAGATTTAATTTTAAAACACAAGCATATATCAATCTTATGCTAGCAATCATAGGAACCAATTCATCCAATCAAACAAATCTAACTATCCCGACAAAATTCTAAATAGAATTTTCTCGAGTTTCCCCAAATATAAATATTGGGATACTCTCTCTACAGAATTCAAATAACCAATATTACTAAGCTACTGAGTTCACACTCACCTGGATCTACAAAACAAAACAGGATATCAGACTACAGATTAGTCTGTCTCAACAACCAAAACTCTCTGAACTGCTGACTCTACAATCAAAGATAGCTCTTACACGTACTCGCTCAGAGATACGTGAAAAACTCCGAATCTCAGATATCCAAAATACTCTTTTGACGATCCTGGACTGCGTATACCCATACTGATCAGCTCAACACTTGCTGATATCCCCAGAAACAAATTGGTCCAAAAACAATCCAAAATGATCTTTCCAAGATTGACTTTAAAAAAAATCAGAACACAACTTCAATTCCAAAATCAGCAGACTGATCTTACTTCTTCTCATATGGAAAGATAATACAGATGCGTTCCAATCTGGTCTTAAGATCCCGATTCTCTCTAATTCCAAAATACTGCAAATTCTAGTTATTCCCCACACCAAACAGCCGCCACCATGCTTCCACTGTGCTACTCTAATCAGAATAGGTGAGAATGCTGATGATGCTCTCGAGGACAAACTGAACAACACATCTAAAAACTATGGTTCAACGGATCCTTAAAAGAAGCTCAGAAGTTCCTCCAAAACTCGAGCTGCTTCACCAACTCATTTTCCAAAAATCACCTTACTGAACCATCGATACCACTCCTGGAATCCAGTCGATACCAAACTCAATCTCTAAACACGGACAAAATTCTAACCTCCTGAAGACATCCAGAAAAAATCAGATAACCCAAGAGAAACTCAACAATCGCAAGTCACTTTTGCGATCCATCTAGCCCATTACCAAAGAAAAACTGTTCTCTCTTTACCAAACAGAACAGCCTATGCTTAATTAGCCAATTCATCAAAGAAATGGAACCACACTGCAATTCTGAACTCCACTGCTGATGCAGAAGTTAAAAACTTCCTTGCCAACACCAATGCCAAGAAATTTCTAACTCCGAGCTCTTCGAGAAATTCGGACCTCGAACCAAACAGAAACATTCTACTGAACTCAGCCCAACTTCGAAACAGATACACTTCCTTACTGATTCCAAAGAAACATCTTCGGAGACTTCCACAGTCACTGTGTTTCATCACACAGCTACTACATCCAGAGATAAGATATCCGGACTTGCTCATGCCAAACTGACGAGTCCAAACTCTAGCTCATCCAAACTTACACTTCAAAAATGAACTCCGAACCTTAACAGGTTTCCTTCAGAGATCAATGAAATCCTTACTCCATCCAAAGCTCACTCGAGATGGTAATAGGTCTACAGTCTCGACAAATATGCTTCCAATCTCAAATATTCAAACTCCAATCATTGGTAGTCGTGATACACACACCACTACCCTATCTACCTTTATAACTTATATTGGATAACCCGGACAGGTAACCCAACAAATAGGTAGAAATAAATATATATATTATATTTATATATTAAAATTACAAATACGCTCTCTCAAGATAGAAATCACTTAAGAGCCTAGGTATTCGCTCAACCTAGCGCTCTGATACCAACTGTGGCGACCCACCCTTCTACGTCCAGAAAGACGATACGTCTTTCTGGGCGTAGAAGGGCGGGTCGTCACAATGAATTTAAAGTTGACTTACTATATTCAATGTCACTTATGAAGTTTGAGTCCGAACACCCCATCATAAGAAGTTCCTTGTTTCCCAAAATAATTCTCCAATATTTCAAAAATACTCGAGAATACTCTTAATCACCTTTCAATGGTTTTAACTTAGCCTTGATATTCGCTTGTACTCCTAGTGTATAAGCAAGGTCCAATATAAAATGCCTCACTACTTTGAACATCTAAAATTAGTGACAAGCAGTGTCAAAATTCACTTACATACATATATCAGATATTAAAAATAGTGGATCATTGTTAATATAAATTAAAAGTACAAAAGTTTATAATTAAACAGCAATACTTACATTCTTGACAATTAAATATTATGCAAGGTCTAATACATTAAATAACATCATAGTTTTCGATACATTAGCCATCATTAAATCGATAAATAATATAATCATGATGCAAGAAAATTTTACTGAGTCAACATAAGCTCAAACACTATATTTTCAATTCATCTATCATACACCAAGCACTATATCAAATTAAAATACGATAACATACATATAATTCAAATATAAAATATGAGATTAAGTCAGTTGTGGTCAATTGAGTGGTTTTGAGTGAGAATTACTCACCAATTTTGCTTCCTAGCCTCCATCGGAAGGCACCGTTCCTGATCTCTCTATCCCCAGACCAACGTCTACACTACCTTTGCTGCTTTGTTACACTCACCTTCGTCTTCTTCTTTGACCATTCCTTCGTGCTTGTTATTTCCCTCTCTCTTTTACTTACAGATTTGGTTTACTTTGGAATTTGAATTTTCTTTTGCAAACCAAAGTGTATGATGGGTTGGTTTTAGTATCCTATATTGTTTTGTACCCAATTATGGAATTTAGATTTCCCCTCCTTAATTTCATTTTTCTTCTCAAACCATATACCGGATCCGCAGTTGCTTACCACACTTAATGTAATTACCTATACCTTAACGTGCCCAATTTCGACAAAAATAGAAACCTAAGTCGACCGAAACACAGATCGTTCAATTTGGTATCTGGAAATAAGCATGAGCATTATCGAAGAACGATAATAGTCAAAACTCATAACGGGAACAATAATAGGATAAGAATACTGACTATGACTACTACCTTAGAATTAATGGTATTTCTTGGATAGCAGATTGTCACATCAACATCGAGCATAAGAGAAAAGAAGGCTCTCCAACAGCAAAGCACGTCCACCTCTGGTGACTTGTTCCAATAAATAAACCATGTAGGTTGTAATGAAAAGAGTGTCAAAACAACCTTCTGGTGACTGCAAATACAAACTGTCCATAACATAAACTATATCGATTGGTTTCCATTTAATTGTTATATCCATTAAGGTCAACAATTCTAATCTAACTTTGCACCGCACATACGATTACTTACTTACCCCTTCCCAAGGTACAAAATACTAATGAAGCCTCATCAACCATGAAATACATCCAAACCCATTTTCCACTTAATACTTCTAATTATGAAGAGGGCTTCTACAATACCTTTAAAAAGAGAAATAGACGACTCTGCCATTTAAGGCCTTAATCAGGGTAGACCTCGTCATTTAGTACTTATTCTCAATGTGGTTTCCTAACATTGTTGTCGATGGTCGGTAGGTCCTAGCTATAAGACCTCTAACCACTATTCAAGACTTCCGACATCTAATATCCAACTATTACCACATCTATCAGCAATAATATCGTAGACATGTAATAAATAGTAACCAAGCCCTTAATAACTTTTATTGGAAAGTATGCAGACTTTGGTCATTTAAGACCTTAATTAAGGCATACCCCATCATTTAAGACTATCCCCAAGTCATGCTCCTGAATGGTACTACTGTTATTACGGCCTTAGCAATGTGAGAGACTATACCGACACACATAATACTCCACGTGGAAAATAGGCAGACTCTGGTCATTTAAGAGTTTAATTAAGGCAGACCCCATAGTTTAAGACTTACTTCCAAAAGCATGCTCCTCAATGGTACTATCTAGCTGTCGTTGTTTGGAAATCTCATCGAGCGACTTAATACTTCTTTTATAGAAAAGAGGAGGACCCTACAACCACTTAAGACCCTAAACCTGAAGGAAACCCTTTCTGAGATATCCACTATCATTTTTAATTATAAATATGGAATCTCATTAGGTTGCTTCTTTCAGTAGGGAGGCGGATCCTTCGGCGACTTAAGACCTCAACACTGAAGTAAACCCTTTTCAGAGACATTCTTTTTTATTTATCTGGAATCCCACTAGGTTACTTAATACTTCCATTCAGAAGAAAGGCGGACCCTTCAGCCACTTAAGACCTCAAACCAGAAGCGGACCTCTATGGAGATATCCCTCACCGCTCCTTATTCCAAATTTGGACCATTTGATACTTTCCTATTAATAAAGGAGGCCCAATCTCTCATGTTTTCATAGGTCCTAGGATTAGTGATATCTCATATCAGTACTAAGTACACATGACTTCTCGTAGCTTCAAAGTGAAGAGTAGTCTTCCATTGAGCGACTTTACTGACCTCACATCATTAACTTACTAAGTCCAGTTAACCATCCTAAGTCTTTACTTATATCATCTTAGGTAGAGATCGGACTTAGCTTACTAATTCCCTTTTTATTTAAGGCAATGAGATTTATCTTAAATATTTATATACCAATAAATCCCCATTTAATACTCATAAATATCAATTTATCCATAAAATCCTACCGAACAATTTATTAAGATATCTATGTATGATTACTAATTTTAAATTAGTATAACATTTTACATTTATTCCATTTTTATCAGTCCCATTAATCCATTTACCATACTAAATTATTATTGCAACTCCCATATTTATTACCATTTATTGGAGTTACAACCTTTTAAATTTTTCTCCCGTTGTTAATTATCCTAAACGCGAATATTATATGCAAGCATTGTTATTATCTTTATATTTAATTATTATAAGTGCAACAAATTACGTACAAATATTTACTTTTGTCATATATGTTCCAGTTATATATCTTCACTAGAATATCCTTTTCCATGTTAAATTGTTGGAATCATATTTAAAAAGATTATCCGCTATAATTTCCATAAATTAGTCCAAAACCAAAGATTTAACATTAAAAGGTTGCATCGTTTGAAATTACAAGGAATTTTTTTATATTACTAAAATTGATAGTGTAAATTATAATGAATTCATACTTTACATGTCTCTTTTTTTTATTTGCATCCATTCCAAATGCTGTATTTTTCTTAAAAGGGAAAGAAATCAACTAATTTACAAATATTAAACGAATATAAATTCTGACAATTCCAAACATAGAAAAGTATAGATTCCAATAAGATTAGGTTAATAATCCAAATTTATAAAATTATTATACAACCCATTTAAGATTCAGAATAAATTTCATTCAAATCAATATTCAAAATTCATACACTTTGGAATTGATTTCCAGATTAGGTCATAAACAATTCTAAATCAGTTCATAAACAAGAGTATATAGGCGATATTTATTATATTCGGATTATATGCAATTTGCTGCCTATGACTCATATACAAATATCCAATTAGGCATAAAAATCAAATAAACACCAATGATATAATTTTCGTACTATAACAATCTATAAAAATTTCTCACGCATCTTTTAAAAGCAATCCAAATCTCCAGATTTGAAATAGAACATTTGATTCATCTCCAAATCCTTTTTAATCCAAGAGATAAGAATAAAATGTTATATACATACGTTAGAATTACATATCTGAGAAGATATTTGGGATAGGGAGAGAAAATAGATATATATATATATATATATATATATTACCACAAATATGCATATGGTTGATTCTCCTCTCTTCTTTTTATTAGATTTCTACTCTTCTCTGATTTGTATGAATATAGATACAAATATCTTATCTTTAAAATTTAGAAAGAAAGTTGAGAAGAAGAAATGACAGAGTTTCGCTACTGTCTTCTTAAAAATATGAAAAGAGAATGGAGGGTTAGGCCTGAATTTATAGGCGCTAGAATCAACCAGAACCGTTAGATCGAAATATATTAAATCCGGACCGTTGTGGCCTAGGTTTATTGTGGCTGTCAGGTATCCACCATTCGACTGCATATGGGTCACCGATCAACAACTGGGGTCGACCTTCCCCAATAACGTGTCGGCCTGTGTGCCCGGGCAATTAATGTAAAAACGTTAATTTTTCTGATTTAATTATTTTCATTTCGAATTCGTTTTTCATCGATAACTTCTTCGTTTGTACTCCGATCGTAAAACTTCAAATGTGAAAGTTGCTCAAAATTTCACTACGAACGCAATGGTGCAAGTTTCGTGGTCAAATTCCATCGTTTGCACAAATTTCATTTTTGGAGCCTAATTAATTAACTAACTAACCAGTTGAATAACCAACGATAAATTACAGGGTATTACATTCTTCGTCTCTTAAAAAGAATTTCATCCCCGAAATTTCACCAATGACTAAGTCATGGTTTTGGCTCCTAATTATCCTAAACCACACAACCAACGAGTGTACAACCAATTTCGCAACCAAATGTGCATAAGTGCATAGTGTATTACTGTATCACCATACAAATATGTATGCAAATTGATTCTAAATCAGATCCTCCTATTTGAATGCATTTCTTTTAAAAAACGTCTTTGAAAAATATGATGCAAACGACCTACATATATACTAGCAGTTCTATATGTATGCAGCTTTTTGAAAAATCTTTTCAATAAAAATCTCATACTCCTACAAATAGAAGCATGAAGCAAACAATTTTGCATCTACTTCCTACCATCCAACAATCTAACGGATCGAAAAATCACTTCTTAAACTTTACTCCTATGCCAAAAAAAGAAATTCGGACGGAGAATTTAACATTTTTACCACACTATAATCTTCCTATTTCCGTAGTACGGTAGAAGTTTCATCACTGCCCTAAATTTTCCACGTACAAAGCGCATAAGGCGACTTATTTTTAATTTATAAAACAGAATTATGTCTTAAAACAGACTTGTGCGCATCTCAACAAGGTATGAAAATAGAAATTTCAAGGCTAAAATAAATTTTTCCTTGTTATCGCTTGCATTTATGGCATGTCGACCCTAATGCACTACTAAATTCGTAAATTCTAACTCCATTTGTCTTCCCTATGCCTAACACACGGCCTTCAAAATTAAAGTTTTCACAAATATGTTTCTCACTTTTCAAATTTATACGTTATTGGAAAAATAAAATCCAAAAATATTTAGATGCACATTTTCTCTTGAAATCAAATTTTGAACAAAAACTCTAAAAATTATTTAAAAGCCAAAATAACTAAAAAAACTTCTTATTTTCTTTTTTTTCCAAAAGTGAGATTTTCAAATCGAGGGGAAATTTTTCAAAGATTCTCCTTCTTAAAAATTTTGATAAATCAAGCCGCAATTTCAGCGTAGTCGGAAGTCGGTTATACGCTAAACACATAAACCAAATTCCAAAATTCTACAACTAACCTATACCCAAAAATTTGTCATTTTATTTAAAAGCGTCTAAACATTTATTACTCAAAAAATTTAGCTTCTAAGGAACATGAGCATTGATCCATGATATCAAAACAACTCTATCATGTTCTTCGCTAAAATTTTCCAACTATTCTAAACTTCCCGTCTTATATTGCATTTACTATTAGTTAAGTATCTTTATGAGATTCTCATATTTATATTACTTCTCTATTATGCATATATAAGGGACCGGTTCGTATATCCAGAAACAATAGCACAAAAAATGAATAAAAACTCATAGTATCGTCTGTGCTTTTATAAGCGACAATGAACAGTTTTGCAACCCAACTATCAAAAAGAAAAGAAAAAATGATGGAAACAAAAGGATATAATAATCCTAAATAAAGCACCGCCTACGAACTATGAGAAGGACTCCCTTCGCTGTTGGAGCTTGAGCCATTGCCACGACCGTGGAATGGTCGTAGCATGGTGGTTATGCACCCAATCTCGCGCCCTTGGTGCTGTTGCTTCATCCTAATCTATCGAAGCTCTAACTAAAGCAGATGGATAACAACAAGCTTAGGACTCAAGTATCCCTCAGCGCCTTATGCTATCCCCTGTTGTTGGTGCTGCTGCTCAGGTGCTGGTATAGGTGGTGCGGTAGGCAATAAGGGAACATCATCCTCTTAATGGTGGTCTGGTCGATAGCGGGAAGGACCTTCTCATATCTTGCTTTTCGCTCAAATATAACTCGTAATGCCTAAACACTTGAGTGAGCAAGTGGAAAAATGGAAAGTGAGTCCTTGGGGTACCAACTGCCTAATCGACCATATAAAGCATCAAAACACGAGCTCAAATGATGGCTACACCACCAATTATAGCATAGGCGGCTCTCCGCATAAGGCATAGATATGGTCAAGGCTTCACGTCTTTGGAATAATGTTGTGTCGAATGATGCACACGATGAGAAGGGCAACTGGTCGAAAATTGTCAGTCCTCCAATTACTAACACTTTCGGAAAAGATCCGCTGTAGAATCTCAAGATCAGTCATCTCTATGTCATCCAAATCCGCGCTTACTGCATATATCTCCAAAATTCCAATGAGATCGTCATCTGTCATCTCGATCCGAAGTCCCTTCACCTTGGACTCAATATGGTTGTTGCCATCATCAAAACTCTACGCAATCTGTGGATCGAAAAGATGGACGCAGTGCGGGTAATATTCCCACTTATAAATCTTGAAGTAGAGGATCGGTGCAAGTCCTTTCACGACAAAAATCTTTTTAAGCCCAGGAGCGACGAAATCTTCAAATTTCACTGGTCGCCCGTGGAGAAAATTAAAATCCTCCAATCCTAGGTAAGTGGCAATCTTCCACTCACTCCGATCAAGCCAAGCGGCTTCTTGCGGAGTGAGGTTAGGATGATGAAAGGAAAAGCCGCTGGTGTGTGGCGGTGCCATAGACTGAGAGGCGGTTGAAAAAAAAAGAGAAAAAGGCTTAGATTCGGAGTAATGGTAGGGAAAGATCTAATGCATAAGAATTTTGGTGTCGAATGGTTGAGAATGGAGGAGAGAGGCTTTGGTTAAGTTAAGGAAGGAGGAGGTGGAAATGAGTGCGTCTAAAAAAATGAAGAGGAGGAAAAGTGAGGGAGAGTGCAGCGGTGGATGGTTTGAACGTGACCTATAGTCATGTTTTAGGTTTGGGTTCGGTCCGAATCCACCTAGCGATCGACCGCTATTTGGTCAACCGATCGACCGCTACAGTCAACTGCTTGGCTAATCTCTAGCCCAGATTTGGGAGTGGCTTGAACCTGGAGTCAATAGGATTGGCAAAATTAATTAATATTCTAATGACCGTTCTGCACGCCATCTTCAGTTTAACCTATCCAAAAAAAATCTGCCTTCCATACAACGGTATCCACCTTGCCGTGTAGACCCTTCCTTGGCAAGATTGTGATAGCCTTAGCAAAACTATAGCGACCAACAACACTTCCAAAAACTCAAAAATATTCCAACTGCTATTTCATGCCTACTTCGCATGGAAATATTTCTTCTAATAGCTGGCAGGTACAACAACACTTCAAACTACATATCCCAATAAAGTTGATGTTATTCCAATTTTGTCCATACCTTAAAGAGAAAATATAAAACCCTCGATTTTACAAACCAAAAAATCACTGAACTAAATATATGCTCTTTTAAACCTGTTTTTAAATAATAGAAACTCTTTCATACCAAAACTTCCTTAAATGCCAAACTTATATATATAAGTATTTTAGGGTTTCCAAAAACCTTTTTACAACACAAATTTCCTAAATTGTAAAACTAATTCCTTACAAAAAATCAAAATCAAGCTTTTACCGATATATATAAATATTTAAGTCTTAAAAGAATTAATCTTTTATATAATAAAATTCTTAACACGGCCAACTTAGTGGTATACTCATTTCTTTAAAAATTAAAATTTCAAAACGAAATTTCCAAATATATCTTTTGGGAAAAGAAATCCATTGAAAACCATTTTGAAAATGACTGCTATGATATAGGATCAAAATGGCCAACAGTTGTAAACAATGTAAATGTAGTGGCAATGCGATATAAACAACGTTATCTATCGATGACAAATATGAGTATAAAAATACCTAGTGTGGAAAATAATAATGCAGTAAAGTAAAATGACACCAGGATCGAACTCTCATTCTACATCCAGTCCTAGACTCCTTATGGAATTAAAACTAGAAACCCTCACTTAACCCGGAGGAATAGGTTTACACCGCCTAAGCAACCAAACATGACTTCAACCGCCTAAGCAACCGAAGAGGACTTGACCGCCTGATCAATAGAAAAGGACTGACTGCCTGAGTAATAGAATAGGACTTTGATTACAAAGTAGATTGTCTTGACCTTGTGTGTTCTAATAACACGAATTTGTCACTTATAGTACACCCTTCCTATAATTGTTTCCTTAAGTGTGATGTGGGTAGTTGTGTGTATATGAAGATTAGGAAGTTTCAAATTGCTTTTAGAAATATAGAATTGTGATTGTAAGCAATAAATGTATGAATTCAAGAGAGTAGTTAATTCGGAAAATATGATTCCAGTATAAGCAAGCAAGTGAAGTAATATGATCTTGAAATTCATGCATATATATAGTAGTTAAGGAGGTGCAGCTGCTGGTGAAGAGTTCTCAATGAATAGAAATGGTTGCAACTCTTCGCAAGGAAGAAGGCTATTCAAAATGGAAGTGTCTTTTCAAGAAAATGATAGTTACATACAGTTCAGTCAATTGGTATAGAAGCTTCAGTCGACTGAATTCAAAAACGTGCATGTGCATTCGGTCAACTGAATTCTTTTGTTAAACAAAAACTACCACATCTTATTTGGTTAGAGAACTCGCCTTCTAAACTGGTGACCTGTGTTTGAGCCCCTCTCCATGCGTTTTTCGAAAACTTGATTTTGATTAATATATGTATGCAAGTATATTTGAATGTGAATGATGATTCTTGAGGAAAGATTTTAACAAAGCATCAAAGTAGACTTGGGTCGTTGAGTCCGGATGTTGTCGTCGTCATCGTAGATTCGTGATTTGTTGTTTCATGTCAGCAAGCAAACCTATGATCCAACACTTTTTTCCCAAAATCTTAGGTATTTCCAAAATATTCTTTACAAAAATTCTCTCACGGGTTTTAGACTAAGAAATTGACGTTAATTAGTCAAATAAAATACGATTTGCCATCAAAGAGATGATCAATGAATGCACCCTAACACAAACTTGCTTTCGAAAAATTGCGACATATAGACTCTAATTTCCCACCGATATGGAATAAATGTGTGTCTCCGACTAGAACTCAAAATCCAAATCACAAGGTAGCTGGAATCTCAACCATCAAGTCGAACACATCCCGTCTTCGGGATTCAACCATATGTGGTACTCTTGCCTTCATCCACAACGCTTTACGCATGATAGCACTTAATGGGTTGCTTTGGAGTCGGAGTGAAAATCTTAACTCTAAGATATTTCCAATCCATAGTTGCTTTGTCCATTCCTTCGAAGTGGGACTGTAAATACTTCTATAGTCGGACTCTTAGAATCTACCATTAGAATATAATCTTACTAGATAGGAAAGTATGAATACGTTCTCTCAATTTATCATAATTCATCTGATCTACTAACCTAAGCTCTGATACCAAATGTAACACCCGTACCTTAGTGGGCCCAAATTTCGACAAAAATCGAAACCCAAGTCCATCAAAGCACAGATCGTTGGATTTGGTACCTAAAAATAAGCATAAGCATTATCAGAGATTGATAGAAGTCTAAACTCACATTGGAAATAATAATAGAATAAGAATACTGGCTATGACTACTACCTTGGAATTGATGGTATTCCCTGGATAGAAGATTTTCACATCAGCATCAAGCATGAGAGATAAGAAAACTCTCCAACAACAAAGCACATCCAGCTCCAGTGACATGTTTCTCTAAATCTATCTCGTGGATTGCAATGAGGAGGGGGTCAGAACAACGTTCTAGTGGCTAAAAATATAAACTGTTCATAACATAAACATATACTGATTGGATTCCATTTAATTGTTATGTCCATTAAGGCTAGCAATTTTAATCTAACCTTGCATCGCACACACGATTGCTTAGTTACCCTTTCCCAAGGTACAAAATACTAATGAAGTTTATCAACCACCCAATACTTTCAAACTCATTTGTCACTTAATACTTCTAAATATGAAACAATCTTCTATAATAATTTTGAAAAGAGAAATAGGCGACTCTTCCATTTAAGATCTTAATCAACGTAGACCCCATCATTTAAGGCTTATTCTCAAGGTGATTTTTTAACAATGTTGTTGATGGTCCATGGGTCCTAGGTACAAGACCTCTAGCTATTATTCAAGGCTTTCGACATTTAATGTCCAACTATTACCGCATCTACTGTCGGTAAAATCGTAGCCATGTAATAAACAGTAACCAAGCCACATAATACCTTTAATTGGAAAGTAGGCAGACTCTGGTCATTTAAGATCTTAATCAAGGCAGACCCCATCATTTAAGACCTTTCTCCAAGGCGAGCTCCTAATTGGTACTAGCGTTATTACGGCCTTTGCAATGTGGGAGATTGTACCCAAGCCACTTAATACTTCCCAGTGAAAAATATGCATACTTTGGTCATTTAAGACCTTAATTAAGGCAGACCTTATTAGTTAAGACTACTTTCAGAAGCGTGCTCCTCAATGGTACTATCTAGCTGCCATTGCTTGGAAATCTCATCGGGCTACTTAATACTTCTTTTATAGGAAAAAGGAGGACCCTACAGTCACTTAATACCTCAAACCTGAAGCAAACCCTTCTCGAGATATACACTGTAACTCTTAATTGTAAATATGGAATCTCATTATGTTACTTCTTTCGGTAAGGAGGCGGGCCCTTCAGCCACTTCAGACCTTAGCATTGAAGTAAACCCTTTTAGAGACATCATCATTTATTTATCGAGAATCTTACTATGTTACTTAATACTTCAATTTAGGAGAAAGGCGGGCCCTTCAGCCACTTAAGACCTCGAACCAGAAGCGAACCCCTATGGAGATATCCCTCATCGCTTCTAATTCCAAATTTGAACTATTTAATACTTTCTAATTAAAAAGCAGACCCAATCTCTCACGTCGTCATGGGTCTTAGGATTAGTGATATCTCATATTAGTAGTAAGTACACACGACTGATGGTAACCTCAAAGTAAAGGGCAGTCTTCTGTCGAGTGACTCTACTAACCTCGCATCACTAACCTACTAAGTCCAATTAACCATCCTAAGTCTTTACTTATATTATCTTAGGTAGACATTCGACTTAGCTTACTAATTCCCTTTTATTTAAGGCAATAAAATTTAACATTCGACTTAGCTTACTAATTCCCTTTTTATTTAAGGCAATAAAATTTACTTTAAATATTTATCTACCCATAAATCTCCATTTAATGCTCATAAATGTAAATTTGTCCATAAAATCCTAATGGATATTTGCTAAGATATATATGTGTGATTACTAATTTCAAATTAGTAACCTTTATATTCTATCAGTCTCATTAATCCATTTGCCATATCAAATTATTGCAACTCCCATATTTATTACCATTATTGGAGTCACAACCTTTTAAATTCTTTTTCCATTAGTTAATTATCCTAAACGTGAATATTACGTGCAAGCATTGTTATTAGCTTTTTATTTAATTATTATAAGCGTAGTAAATTACGAACAGATATTTAGTTTTGTCAAATATGTTCCGGTTATATATCTTCACCAAAATGTCCTTGTCCATATTAAATTGTTGGAATCGTATCTAAAATGATTATCCGCTATAATTTCCATAAATTAGTCCACAACAAAAGGTTTAACTTTAAAAGGTTACATCATTTGAAATTACAAGGAATAATCATTTCATTTTATTATCAAAATAGATAGTGTAAATTGCAATGAATTCATACTTTACACATCCCTTTCTCTTTTTATTTGCATCTATTCCTTATTAGATCAAACGTTTTATTTTCTTAAAGGGGAAAGAAATCAACTAATTTACAAATATTAAACGGATCTAAATTCCAACAATTCCAAACATAGAAAAGTTTATATTCCAATAAGATTAGGTTAATAATTCGAATTCATAAAATTATTAGACAACCTATTTCAGATTTGGAATAATTTCATTTAAATCAATATTAAATTCATAATTTGAGACTGATTTTCAAATAAGGTTGTAAACAATTCTAAATCAATTCATGAATAAGAATATGTAGGCGATATTTATTATATCCAGATTGTATTCAATTTGTTGCCTGCTCATATACAAATATCCAATTATGCATAAAAATCAAATAAACATCAATGAAATAATTTTCATATTATTACAATCTATAAAATTTCTCACTCACCTTTTAAAAGCAATCCAAATCTCTAGATCTGAAGTAGAACCTTTGAATCATTTCCAAATCATTTTTAATCCAAGATATATGTATATAAGGGTATATGCATACATTTACAGGTTTGAGAAAATTTGGGATAGGAAGAGAAAATAGATACAAATATATATAAATATGTATAAATATATAAATTACCTCAAATATGCATATGGTTAATTTTCTTCTCTTCTCATTTTTATTAGATTTCTACTCTTCTTCAATTTGTATGGATATAGATACAAATATCTTATCTTTATAATTTAGAAAGAAAGTGGAGAAAAAGAAATGGCAGAGCTTCGCTACTATCTCCATAAAAATATGAGAAGGGAAGGGTGAGCTAGGCTTGAATTTATAGGCTAGAACAACCAGAACCGTTAGATCGAAATATATTAAATCCAGGTCGTTGCGACCTAGGTTTATACTAGCCGCCAAATTGTCACCGGTCGACAGTCTATGGGTCATTGGCCGACCGCTGGGTGTCTACCGACCCCAATAATGGGTTGGCCTATGGGATCGGGCAATTAGTATAAAAATGTTAATATTTTTTATTTAATTATTTTTGTTTCGAATTTGTTTTTTGTCCGTAACTTCTTCGTTTGGACTCCAATCACAAAACTCCAAATATGAAAGTTGCTTAGAATTTCATCACACATGCAACAGTGCAAGTTACGTGGTCAAATTCCATCATTTGCATAGATTCCTTTTTCAAAGCCTAAATAATTAATTGACTAATTAAATAACTAACGTCAAATTATGGGGTATTACACTTAACCTGCTTTCTCCTTCCCTAACCCACTCTAATAAGATTTTGGCATGTTGGTTAAGCGTACGTATTCTTATACTTGACCCAATAGCTTTGTCAAGCCTCTTCTTAACCTTATGTCTTTGCTAGACAGCTGTATCATTTATTAATTGTATATTGCATGTTCCATGGTTATTATACTAGTTCAGCCTCATACCCTTGTTTAAACTTCCATCATTAGTAACCTATAGATTGTCGAGCATGTCTACCAAGTTTTGATCCACCTCTTAACTAGCTACGTTTGTCTCTAAACTTCTTGTTTGCCACCATATTTTTGCTCAGCTCAGCTTTTCCTTACAAGCTTAAAAATTCTACTTTATGTCCACCAAGGAAACCTTTCTCCTACATAGTGGACTTTAGGACAATTGTTGTGTATATTTTCCTCTTGAAAAGTACTCTACATTGAGGTTCGAAAAATACAAATTCAAGCCTTGCCAAGGAGATCACACAACGCATTCTCTAAATTCCCAAAGCCTTTATGGAACTAGCTCATCATTATATCCACTCCATTCTAGGGAGGACATCATAATCCTTCCCCGCTTCTCAATGGAACTAGCCCTAAACCACCTTCAAGAAACCCAAAGAACTCATTTGTTTAAGTACTTAATAACCAATGGCCAAAATCCACACTCAATAGCTCTCTAACACTTCCAATCTTTTAACAATCCAGAGGCTATCCCGACAAAAGGCTTGCCTCACTTTTCTACACTCCTCAAATCATATTCTATCACTTACTTTCTCCTAGTATTCATATTTATTTCCTCCTTTCTTTTCTCCAAATATTTTCTTCTTCCTAAAGACTTTGGTTATCTACAATTGCACTAGAAGACAACATACGTTAAATTCTACTCTCGTTATAGCTATTCTGCAACTATTACAGAGTCGGTAAACTACTTTTCATGCCATTTATACACTATATCACTACTTTATCATCTATAGCAAACTACTTACTCGCTTTGGCAGAGCTTTGCCCATTCTAAGTAGGGAGCGTTCCACCTCAACGAAGATAGTTGCTCTCCACATTGGTTATCCCATATACTTCCAACATTAACTTCCATGTCATCACATCTATTTATTTGGTTTGCATATAAATCTTCCATGCAACATGGAAGGGAATTTCAGATTTTTAGTCTTTTTGTCTCATTTGCACCCTTACCCTACCATTTTACGTCTTCATTCTTCTTCCTTCTAACAAAGGCTCTAAGCGCTATTAATGGTAGAAAATGTGAAAATAGCATTTTATGTAGCAACTCTTCTACTTCTCCATTATAAAGTAGTAGAATACAATGACTTGATGACATAGGCATGCTAGCCTGAGAGAACCTCTTTATTTTTGTGTTTTTACTTTTATGCGCTTCTTTTGCTGGTATTTACATGTTATATTCTATTGTATTACCTTCACTATCTTAATTTTTTGTACTACCTGCTACTGTTTCGTATCGATCCTATTAATTTTGTTAGGAAGACCTTGTTATTTCTTTTACTCATCAGTAACTCTATGCTAATCCATTTAGAAACAACCCAAATTCCAAATTGATCAAAATATCCTTTTTAAGCACTCCCACTTACAAGGCTCTTCAAACTTCTATCCTATATTTTGGGTTACTGGTGTGAAATCTTCATCCAACAATAAACACATGCTCTTTCCACCTCTATTGTCGTCGCAATCCATATTTATTTCCCATCAATACTGTGGTATTAAGAAGTTATAGATTAAATGAATATTTTTGAGATGACATTCTTATATTTTAAATCATCTTTATAAAATTCTGTATCGTTAGAAAAAAATTAACACTTTTAAGACCATAACTACACTTTTAGCACACAAAAACATCTTTTCAAAAAGTTAGCAATGTTAATATTTCTTGATACGAAGAACTCGATAGAAGGATTTCAAAAAAACGAAAGAGGAAAATCTCCTTGTATACATACATGGGTGTATATAACATATCCCTACATGGTAACCTAGTGGTAAGATGTGAAATTGGATGAAGATATTTTGCTAAAACTTTAGGCTTCACAAGGTGGCTATATCGATAACTCATAATGAGTATCAATCCTTACCCTAAATATATGCATGTAAAATCAATTTAATTTTATGGAAATTAGTCGCACATTGTTATTCTTACAAAAACTGTTAAAGGTAAATTTTGATGCAAAGTCGACCTTATTAAATAAAGGTAGTAATTATGAGTATTGCAATAATGGAGCCCAATCAAAGATGAAATTTGGAAGATAGTGCATTATCTGTGGTCGTGGATCTCACATGGTCACCATCAAAGAAAAAAGCTTTGACGTTGGGCCACCCATGGATGTAAGCTATTTATTTCAATAGAAGAAACTAAAAATATGTTGTACCGACAGCTAAACTAACAACTGCATACGCAACAGAATGGTCAAACATGTGCGCAAACCTTAGAAGCGTGTTCCATGGAAAAAGAGTCTAAGGTTGCACAAATGTACGCCAAGAATACTTGGTTACGCTGCAACTTTTTTAATTTTTTTATCTTCTATTTTTTTTTGCATTTTTAGTTTTATTGCAAATTGAAGAAAATGAAGATCGCTACCTCCTAACATATATCAGCTGTATTCACATGATATAATCTCAACCGTTCATATTGATCAAGGGCCTCAGAATAATCACTGCAGAGCAAATGAATGTTGGGCCGCACTCAAAGCCCAATGTAACTATATAAAGCATCACTGACTTGTACACATATATTGTATTGAAATCAAATAAGCATTTGTATCAAGAATATAAAAGACTCTTGTAAACATCATCATCTATTCAATAAAATTTCTGTTATTTCAAATTTTTCATTCTGCTGCAAACTCCAATATGGTATCGGAGCGCTGCAAGGCTTAACAGCCAAAATTCAGAATTGCTAACTCATCAGAAAGAATTCATCATCTGAGTAAGAAGATTTGATTGAGAAAATCAAGTGCCGTGTCATAGTTCAAAAGAACCAGACTGCATCAGGCCTTCCTCATCAAATCCACAAAGAAAACATTCAGAAAGTTCAGAAAGCAGTCAGAAAGAAATCAAGAATTGTCACAAAACTGGCAAAATTGTCTTCCAGCAAGACTCATCAGATTAAATCAAGAAAAAGGAGAAACAAATCATCACTTAAGTCTTGCGGTTGCATTTTACCTGGTTGTGAGCAATTCTTGTCTCATAATTCTTTGATTTCTGTCTCTAATTGAATCTTTATTCTTGATCATTATTTTTTGTTCGTATATAATCTGAAATCATCATGTCTGCTGATACAACATCTGCCACATCTGCTAATGTGAGCAATAATCATCAACTCAATGCCACATTTGAAAAACTTGTCAATACTGTTGTGAGTCCCCAAACCAATCTTGTCACTGTTCGATTGAGTGAAGACAATTATCTTCTCTGGAAACTGCAGATTGAGACTGCGGTCCAAGGATATGGACTTGAAGGTCACATTCTTGGAACCATTTCAGTTCCTCCAAAATATATAACTGTTGAAGAAAACAAAACAGTTATTAATGAGGAGTATACAAAATATCATAGGAAAGATAGACTTATTTGTTCTTGGTTATTGTCTTCAATAAATACAAATTTACTGTCTCATGTTATTGGATGCAAGACAGCAAATGATATATGGTCAACAATTGAAAAGGTGTTCAATACACAATCTGCAGCCAAAGTAATGTATTACAAGAAACAATTACACAATATGAGGAAGGATAACAACACTATGAGGGAATATCTTTTCAAGATTAAGACAACATATGATCATTTGGGAGCAGCAAACCATAAAGTATCAGATTCTGAGCAAATTTTAACTATTTTAAATGGATTAAGTGATGAATATGAATCAGTGGTTGTTGTCATTGCATCTCAAAAGGAGCTACCATCTATAGATGATGTTCACTCCATTCTACTTGCTCATGAGGCCAGAATAGATAATAAAAAACCACAAGATTCAGACCTCAACATCAACTATGCTACTTATTCCAAGAACAAGAACCAAAACAACAACAAGTCAGATCAAGGTACACAGAGAGGAGGAATTTCCAATAGATCAAGAGGAAGGGGCAGATGGAATAATACAAATAGACCTAGATGTCAAATTTGTGAAAAAGTAGGTCACACAGCAGTCAAGTGTTACTTCAGATACTCAAATCAAACAACTGGTCAAAGAAATAATAATCTCAGCGCTAATATGGCTCAGGCAAACTCAGAGACACAAACAAATTGTGATAAGATTCACAGTTCAAATGACACAATAAAGTCAGAAAATGCTCAAGATGACTGCTGGTATTCAGATTCTGGTGCAACAAATCACATCACAAATAATCTTGACAATTTAAATCTTGGCAACAGGGAGTACAGAGGTAAACAGTCAATTTCAATGGGAAATGGTAAGTGCATCAATATTACTCACATTGGTAATGCTTATATTAAAGGCAAGAAGCAGTTGTACTTACATAATTTATTAAGAGTTCCCAAAATTAAGAAAAACCTTATCAGTGTATCACAATTTGCAAATGACAATAAGGTTTACTTTGAATTTTATCCTAAATATTGTTTGGTTAGAGACATACTAACAAAGGATATTTTATTACAGGGTGATGCTGAAAATGGACTGTATAAATTCAAATCAGTCAATAACAATGTACATTCAAGCAATCAGAAAGACTACAATATGTGTGTGGAGCAAGACTCCAAAAGTGTATTTGATGTATGGCATTACAAACTTGGTCACCCAAGTGTGAAAGTTGTAAAACAGGTTCTTAATGAAAACAGAATATCTTTTAATAATATCTCATTACCCTATGTTTGTACATACTGTCAATTAGGCAAAAGTCACAAGTTGCCATTTAATGAATCCACAACAATTTACTCAAAACCTTTAGATCTGATTGCCACTGATCTATGGGGACCTGCAGCCATATGTTCCGACTTTGGATACAAGTACTACATTTCGTTTGTTGATGCACATACCAGATACACATGGGTTTATTTTTTAAATGCTAAATCTGATACTCATAATGCAATCATAAATTTTATAGTTATGGCTGAAAAACAAACTGGCAATCAAATCAAGGTAATTCAATCTGATGGGGGAACTGAGTTCAAAACCCTCAGTAATTACTTTAAAGAAAAAGGTATAGTGCATAGAGTAACATGTCCATACACTTCTGAACAGAATGGGTTAGCTGAAAGAAAGCATAGACATTTAGTTGATACTGGACTTACTCTATTAGCTCATGCATCACTACCATTAAAATTCTGGCCAGAGACCTTTAGCACTGCTGTACACCTTATTAATAGGTTACCAACAAAGAAAATTGGTGGAATAAGCCCAGTAGAAAAGTTATATGGGGTAAAACCTGATTATCATAGTTTAAAAACTTTTGGATGTTTATGTTTTCCTTATTTAAGACCATATAATACTAATAAGCTAAGTTTCAGATCCAAACCCTGTACATTTATAGGGTATGCCACTAATCAGAAAGGCTACAAGTGTTTAGATGAAAATGGAAGAATCTTTATTAGTAGGCATGTTGTATTCAGTGAAAATATCTTCCCTTATAGCAATCAAGAGATAAAAACAACAAACAAAGTTCACAATCCAAAGTTTTCAATACCTGACTTACCAATTTATTCTGAGAATGAGATTCAGAATAAGGAAGTAAGGATTACTAGAGATCACTGCACTCAACCCAGTACTTCTAATCAATCCAACTCTGAGATGCCAAGTGATTATAGTCATGCCATTGAACTTCCTGCACAATCAGAAGAAGAAGATCATCAAAGCAACACAATAGAAATATCAAATCAAGTGAATGAAGAAAGTTCACCTCACACTGAAACTCATGCTAAACCCAGTCATCCTATGATTACAAGAGCTAAAAGTGGCATTTTCAAGCCCAAAATATACAATGCAAGCTTAACTTCATTTGAGCCACAAACATATGAGGAAGCTGCAAAAGACAAAAACTGGGCAGTAGCAATGGATGAAGAATACAAGGCTCTCATAAACAACAATACATGGACACTTGTGTATCCTCCAAACAACAAAAACATAGTTGGATGCAAGTGGACATACAGGATAAAGAAAAATCCTGATGGCACAGTTAATAGGTACAAGGCAAGACTTATTGCAAAGGGCTATACTCAGCAATATGGATTTGACTTTAAAGAGACATTCTCTCCAGTAGTCAAACCAGCAACTATAAGGCTAATTCTTACTATTGCTCTTCACAAAGGGTGGTGCATAAAACAGTTAGATGTCAACAATGCATTTCTGAATGGCATATTACAGGAAGATGTATATATGCAGCAGCCACCAGGATATATTAAGCAAGCAAACTATGTGTGCAAACTGAATAAAGCAATATATGGACTTAGACAAGCTCCAAGAGTCTGGTTTGATAGACTAAAAGTAGCATTAGCAAATATGAAATATCAGTCTATCAAATCAGACAATTCACTATTTGTCAAAATCAATAGTTCACTATCTATGTACATAATTATATATGTTGATGATTTAATTGTTACAGGAAGTAGCAAGGATGAAATCAACAATGTCATCAACTACTTAAATAAAGAATTCTCAATTAAAGATCTGGGTGAGATCAACTACTTCTTGGGAATAGAAGTACTGAGAAAAGAAAATTCAGAACTAATTCTATGTCAGAAAAAAAAATATTCAGGAGTTACTTATCAAAACAAAAATGGATGGTGCAAATCCACAACCAACCCCTATGGTCAACAATCATCAGCTATCTAAAAACAGGGGAGAAGCCATAAATAATGCTAAACAATATAGAAGTGTTGTAGGAGCATTACAATATGCCACTATAACACGACCAGATATTTCTTACAGTGTTAACAAAGTGTCTCAATTTATGCAGGATCCCTTGGATGAACACTGGAAAGCGGTTAAAAGAATTCTAAGATATCTGAAAGGGACTCTAAACTATGGACTATCATTTAAAGCATGCAACAATCTAAATATAACTGGATTTTCAGATGCTGACTGGGCTACAGATCCAGATGATAGAAAGTCAGTAAGTGGATACTGCATATTCATTGGAAGTAATCTTATATCATGGTGTTCCAAGAAGCAAACTACCATATCTAGATCTAGTACTGAAGCAGAGTACAGAAGCATTGCTAACGCTACAGCAGAAATAATCAGGTTGCAGTCTATACTTGATGAATTAAAGATAAAGAACAATACAAAACCAGTACTGTGGTGTGATAATCAAAGTGCAGTGTTTATGACCGCAAATCCAATACTACACTCAAGAACGAAACACATTGAAATTGATATATTCTTCGTTCGAGATCAAGTTCAACAGGAGAAATTACAAATCAATCACATACCTGCCACTTACCAGAGGGCAGATACACTCACTAAGTCCTTAAGTGCAAAGAATTTTATAAAGTTCAGATCCGACCTCCAAGTAAAGCTTATCGAAGACAAAGCTTCGGACAAGGAGACAATCTCAAGCAATTCTACTAAGATCCGCAAAATCTGAGCAAAGTTCTTGCATTTCAGATCCGACGCTCAAATATTTGTCCCAAATCTCAACCATGGTGGTCAATTGCAGCAAATTATGGAGATAATGTACTAAATAAAGTGGAACTGAGAATATTCAGCTGATTTCTCACTCTTTTGGCTAAAGACAAGCTCGGTTTTTCGCTATCGCCATCAAACCCTAACCCTAGCCGCTTGGGTTTGAGGGGGGCAATTGAAGAAAATGAAGATCGCTACCTCCTAACATATATCAGCTGTATTCACATGATATAATCTCAACCGTTCATATTGATCAAGGGCCTCAGAATAATCACTGCAGAGCAAATGAATGTTGGGCCGCACTCAAAGCCCAATGTAACTATATAAAGCATCACTGACTTGTACACATATATTGTATTGAAATCAAATAAGCATTTGTATCAAGAATATAAAAGACTCTTGTAAACATCATCATCTATTCAATAAAAATTTTGTTATTTCAAATTTTTCATTCTGCTGTAAACTCCAATATTGCATAACAACGATCGTGTATTTTACAATGTAATTTGTTATGCATGTATTTTAACTATAATATGTTGCTGGAAAAGAAAAGAAGGTTTATTGATGGTGTAAATATGTTGCTAAACAACAAATATTTATGCTAAAACTGCAAATAATTGCACTAAATAAAAATAGTAACATTCAATCACATAACAATTCGAGTGCATTCGAATCAACATTTGACGTTTATTATAAGTTCAAAGAATATTAGATTTAATAATGGTCAAAGAGAAAGCTGTAAATTCTAATTTAGCATCATTTTGAACAATTTTACAAGTATACTAAAATGAACTTTGGCTTTCATTGTTTTATGAAGGTTTACATTATTATTTTTGTTTTTAAATCTTATGCAGCTATCATTATTAATTTTCAGCCATGTGGAAAATCAAGATCCAACCGAAATTTCCTCAAAAATTCTCGAAACATCAAATTTAGTTAGACTACCTGTTCCTCAAATCAGTAAACTGTCAGAAGGTGTCATCAAAGATGATGAAGGTTTTCAGTTAGTCCAAAGAAAATTTGGCAATAAGAGGAATATTAAGAAATGAAATCAGGAAGTTTCGATGGCCCAGCTCAGCAAAATGTCTCAGAATTCAGAAACAATCCTCCACGCAGTACTGAAATGCAAAAGAATGAAATCATTGCCAAAAAGAGTGCATCGGTCAGTTCATTGAATCGTATGCAAAACATGGGTTGACATTGTTGCAGAGGAGCCAATTGAAGATGATTGCAATCTTAACTACATTGCACCGATTCAGATAAACAGCACAAAGTATGGTATTGTTAAAGAGGAAATCTGTAAAACAACCAAAGAGTATTGGAAAAATTTAGTTATGGCTTATGTTGTGGGTACAAAGCCATATTTTGTGTATTTTACAGTGTATATCCAAAGAGTATGGAAACCAGTCGGTGAATTTGAAATGTATCCAAGAGAGAACAGTTTTTTGTTATCAATTTCAAAGAATCCAAAGTTATCGATAACGTTGTCAAAAATGGACCATACTTTAATGACGATATGCCCACTATCTTGAGGAGGTGGTCTAGTTCTTTAAAGTTGGACAGGGACCTACTAACAACAATGTCGATATGTGTAAGATTACCTAGTGTAAATCAGATGTTATGGGACAGAGAGGCATTCAGCTTCATGGCTAGTATCAATGAAAAACCCATAAAACTTCATGCAGTCATAGCCTCAAAAATGAGATTGAATTATGCTTGCATTCTAGTGGAGTAGACTGCAGAATCAAGATTTCCAAATGAAATATTCTTAACAATGTATGATGGCGAAAACATAACTCAAACGGTGGAGTGTGAATGGATCCCTCCAAAATATGATGCTTGTGTGTGTTTTAAACACACAAAGTAACAATGCAGCACGAAGAAAGCTTAGGTACCAAAAAGCAGTAGTAACCAAAACAATCAAGAAATTGCAAAGAATAGTAGTAAATCTGGTGAAGAGGATCCACCATACCGCATAGTAACCAAGAAACAAATGAAAGTGGTCAATTCAATCAAGAAGGTATCATCACTAATAACACAAACTATCAGAAAAGTAATAAAATCAAGGTAATTTTGAAAACCAACTCTCTGAAGCAAATGTTCAGACCAATGTTGAAGAAAGAATGCAAGATGTTGAGAAAAACAATCAAGAAGCACAACTGATGGTAAATCAGGGCAGAGAAAAGGGGTTCAAAAAAATAATACGGGTCTTTGAATGTGGAAAACCCCAAATTCCATATCCATGTTTAGACGCAAATGCAGATTACACAAATGATGTTACAAATGTAAATGGTAGTGCTGATGAAGCAGTAATCATGGAATTGTTACTCAATCTGAAAATGCTACAAGATGTAAGGACGTGTCAGGCATCAACTCAGAACTGCAATTCAGATTAAAGAGAGAATAGTGCCAATGAAGCAGAAACCATGGACATTGTGCCTCAAACTGAAAATGCTGCAAGATCTGAGGATAGATCGGCATCAACTCAAAACTGCCTCACAATTCAGATCAAAGGGTGAATAATCCACTGCAGAATATAAGAAGCAGAGGGGTTAGAGACAGTCAAAAAGAAGCAGAAATATATTGTAGTAAACCCAGAATGGGATGATCTTGCAAGTAAGCTTAAAGCTAAAGGGGTGGCATGCAAAAGGGGAGATAAGAATACTTAGGTCGAGTATGAGTAAAAGGTCGTCTTTTTAATTCATCATTATTAAATTGTCTATTATTGCATGGAATGTAAGGGGAATGAATTCCGCATCTAGACAATCTGACGTCCTAGATTTATTAAGAGAATATAAAACAAGTATAGTAGCTCTAATTAAAAATATGATGATTGATTTAAATACTGGAAGGTTTTGTTATAAATTAGCTAAGAATTGGAAATATATACATAATAATGAGTGCGGTGGTAATAGAAGAATATTACTGTTATGGGACTCGGATATTTGGACAGTTAATTATATAGATGAAAACAACCAATTTATTAATTGTAATTTCAATAAAGTAGGTGGGATATCAATACAAATAACTAGTATATATGGAAGTAATTTTGAGAAAGAGAGAGAAGAATTGTGGAATAAACTTTAAAATTTGAATAGAAATATAATATACCATGGTTATTAATGGGGGATTTCAACACTATAAAGCATTTCAATAAAAAAAAAGTGAGGTAAGAGTATTTCACAAAGTAAATTAGATAAGGTCAATAAATTTTTGGTTGAATCTGGTTTAATAGAATCAATTATTAGTAGAAACAAATACACTTGGGATCAAGATTAGGTAAAAATATACATTGTCAATTGGATAGGCTACTAATAAATACATCATTTGATAATAAATTTCCAAATTTTATCCGTAAAACTTTGGAGCAAAGTACTAGTGATCATACCTCTATTTTGATAAAACTGTTTCAAAATGAAGAGAAAGAAAATAAGAATATTGGTATACCTTTCAAATTAAAAAACAGTTAGGCTGTTGATAAAGAATAAAAAGAAATTTTTGAAAACTGTTTAAAATTTTCATGTAAAAAAAATGACCAATTTCAATTTAATAAATTTTTGAAAAACAAAAATAGTATCTCAAACTGGAATAAGAATAAAAGAGGAAACAAAGAGTATATAAATGAACTAAGAAAAGAGAGAAAATGTTTACAAGACTTAATAGATAATAACCCAAATGATATAGATAATGTAAAAAAAATTGTTTGCAACCAAAACGAATTATCAAAAGAATTGTACATAAATGCAGTGGATTTAAAATAGAAAGCAAAAGTAGATTGGTTAACGCAGGGGATGATTGTACAAAAATTTTCTATGCAAGAATAAATAGGAAAACATATTAATAATATTGGAAATATTTTTGATAAAGATGGTAAATCTACTAATAGATATAAAGAAATAGCTACAGAAGCAATAAATTACTTCACGGAGTTATATAATGCTGAAGTAGGTGATATTCAAATGCGTAAAGTAACATGAAAAGCAAAACTAAAGTCTATTATGGAAAAAGTATTATAACCACCCGTGGAAGAGAATGAAATTAAATTTATTATTTTCAATTCTAGGATAATAAAATTCCAGGACCAGATGATTTCAATGCCAAACTTTATAAAACACATTGGGAGAAAATTAAAGACAGAATTTCAAAAGTAGTAAATGAATTCATTGGATGAGAAAATCCTAAACAGTATAAATCATACGTTCATTATTTAATATCAAAGAAAAGAAATCCTTCAAATTTGGGGGATTATAGGCATATCTCATGTTGTATTTTCATTTATAAAATCACTGCAGCAGTTTTGAGTAATAAAATGAAAGATCTTTTACCATTTTTAATTTCTGAAAATCAAAGTGCCTTCAAACCTGGAAGATTAATATACGAGAATCCATTACCAGCTTATGAAATGGTGAGAAATTTCAATAGCAAATCAGGGAACAGTGTATGTTTAAAAATAGGTTTACAAAAAGCATATGATAGGGTCAATAGAAAATGTATACATTATATGATGAGTTAATATGGGTTTTCCAAAAAAATGTGATCTTATTTACGAATGTATTAATACACCAACTTTCTCAATATTAATACAAGAGGAACCAATGGGCTTCATTCAAAGTACTAAGGGTAAGCAAGGTGATCCATTGTCACCTTATTTGTTTACAATGGTTATATTTACTATCTTATTTGACATAGAGATGTTAAAAGGCAATATAAATCCAATAAGTAAAATTCAACCAACTATTACTCATTATCTATGCTGATGACTTGATGTTGTTTATCAAGTCAGATTATTTTAATGCCTATGATACAAAAAGTGTTTTTGAGTATTTAGATAAGTATGTTGGATTGCAGATAAATGAATTCAAAAGTGAAACATACTTTAGTAAGCAAAGCAGAGATAGAGAAGTAATACTGCAAACATTAAGCATATCAGAAGGAACATTACCAATCAAATATCCAGGGTACCACTAACAGTGAGTCGGATAAAAGATAGGACTGTGCAGTGCTGATAGAAAAAATACAAGAGAAGATAGAAACATGGACAACCAAATTACTCTCTATAGAAGGAAAAGAAGAGTTCTTAATGACTGTCATATATGCAATTATTTTGTACTGGCTTCAGACTTATCATATTCCTGCAACAACAGTAAAAAATATAGAAAGGGGATCCGTAGAATTTTTATGGAGGATAAATCATCATGAGTTGTCATGGATAAAAGTATGCAGACCCAAAAAAAGATGAAATTGGGCTAAGAAACATTGCAAATTTAAGTCAGACATGCCTATTAAACTTTTCTAGAGATTTTGAGATAGCGAATCTATGTGAGAGAGATGGATGAAAAATAAATATCTTTAAAAGACCGACCTTTAGAATTCCATGTTAAAAAGTAATTAGTCTAATGCTTGGCAGGAAATTTTGAATTGTAGAAATACGGGTAAGCAGTTTTTAGAAAGATATTTCAAAAATGGAAGAGAAACAAGTCTATAGTTTGACCCATGGTATAATCATCAATCTTTTATAAATAGAGTGGACTGGAATAATTCAATAATTTTAGAAAATAACGATGCTACGGTTTCAACAATTATCAACAATGAAGAATGACAACCATGGCTACATCCAGTTATCAATCCACATAAAGATGAAATCAGTAATATACCATTAGAAATTAATGCAGACAAGGACTATTAGGAGTGGTTAGCTAGCGGTATGGTTAAGTTCTCTTTTAAAAAACATGAGAGATTATCAAAGATAAGCATCAAGCAGCAGAGTGGCATGAATGTATTTGGAATAAATCAAACCATCCTAAGATGACATTCTGCACTTTCTTTGCAATTAACAATAAACTTCCAACAAGGGACAAAACAAGTAAATGGAGTAAAACATATATTACTACTTTCCCATTATGTGAAGTATTTCCAGAATCAAGTGAGCATCTATTTTTTAAATGTATACATTCTCGATATCTTTGAAATGCAGCAAAGACTAAGCTGGGGTTAAAGCAAAGCAACATCATGTCATTAAAGGAAGTAGAAAACTACATCATTAAGCTTTTATTCTAAATGAAAAGGAAGAGAATATGTGTAATGACCCAAATTTTTGGCATCTGATAATTGGTTGATTAACTGAATTATATTATTTAAATATTGATTTTTATATGTCGAACGAATAAATTTCTGATAATTAAAAAAAATCTGGACATATATAAATTGGTTTAAAAACTATATTAGATATTGGATTATAAATCTCTGGATATGATAAATCTCATAAAAAAATAAATAATAAACTCCACCTTTTAAATTAGGATAAATTATCCAATATTTATATACATATACAAGCTTATGATGTTAATAATACATGGAAGTATATAAATGTAAATATATGAAAGGATGACAACAACACATATAAATAGATAAATATGATCATTAAAGTAATGTATGCGTAAATATGTGTATATATGTAGCAACCCGCATATTTTACGATTATATATTTAAATATTTTATTAAAATATAGCATCGTTAGTCGAATTAAAGTCTGAAATGCTACTTTTTGCAAACAGCCGAATTAGGACTCAAGACCACTTTCGTTGAGTCCAAAATGACATTTGCGACCTTTTTGAGTATAAATATCAATATGTTTGAAGTTGACTAGAATTTTGCCATTTTTCTATTGTGCTTTGGGTTTGGGTTTCAGCCCTTGAACCCAACATAATACCTTGACTCCACCCCCTCTCCTCTTTATTCATTCTCATTTCCTAATACTCTCAAGCTAAAGGAAAGAATGGGGGAAGAAGTGAAAACTAGAATTCCTAAACCCTATATTACTAGGAAATTCTAGATTCAAGCTCCAAAATCAAGGAGAAACTTAGGCAAGCATCCTCTTCATCATCTCCATCTTAATTCCTCTTCAATTTCAGAAATTTCCTATAACCTAATTTAGAAAATTATTGCTTATAGTCTTAGATTGGAGTTTCTAGAGTTGAAGTTGAAGAGTGGCTGATCTTTCCATTATTTTTTAGCTTCTTCTTCATTATTTTTGGGTTTAAAGGTGAGGTCTCGAACTCACATCTATGTTTATAACCTTCACTGTTGTTAGGTATGAATTCTTAACATCTATTCATGTTTATTTGCTTTTGATTTGAATTGATTTGGTGAATTTTCCAAATTTTTGTGTTTTGAAGTCAAAATCTTTAAAATCCTATCTTGGATATTTGGACATGTTATTTAGGGTGTATTGAAGAGCCTATAAGGGTGGGTCGTCGCTTGGCATAAATCCCTAGTCTTTGTTGCTCGTTTGATCGTTCTCAAATCGTTTTGGCCATCATGGGTAGGTAAATTGTTGCCCGGAACAGGCAACTAGATGTCAGGAGGTAAGGTCCAGACGTCTGGTTATGCATTCTGGAGAAAAAGAATATACGGCAGAGAATAAAAATGGCAGAGACTAATTTTAGACGTCTGAATTTATGTGTCAGACGTATGGATAGTCTCAGACGTCTGGGATGCAAAATCAGACATCTAAGAAGTTTTATGGAATATTTCCAGAAACCAAATCCAAACGTCTGGATTAACCCCAGACGTCTGGAATTGTTCAGTTTTGTCTATTTGCCTATTTTTTGAGTTAATTTCCAATGTCTATCGATTTATGTTGATCCGATTAGTTGTTATCACTTTTATCGACTTTGATGACTTCTTTTTTTGGATTTTTGGGAATATCCATTTTGATGGATTTGGTACCGATTTTTTTGGATTTAATTCACGTCTTCGTATGTGAATTTTTGGCGATTGATTGTTTCGACAATCATTTCTATCGTTTGTCACTTTAAAATGCAAAGGTTTCTATACTAGTAGTAAATACTCTAACCCTTTCACAAAAACGATTTCAATGTTATTTTTAATACGAAACTTCCTTTTAAAACCGTTTTCAATCTATTAGTATATACAAACCTCTACCTCATTTGTATGAGAAATCTAATTAAACGACTTAGCAAAACAAGTGGTATGAAACTCTTGTGTTTTCTTTGTCGGTTAATTCTTAGACTTGTTCGATTGAAACCTTGTGACAATTTTCGAGTGGAAATCTACAATTTGTTCGTAAATATTTAAGTTAAGCTAGTGGTTATGGGAGATGAAGCTAAACTCATTTATTTACTAACTTAGTGCAATTTACACTTATCGATCAATGATGATCATTTTGTGATTTAGAGTAGCGATGTGCGATGTCTCTTTGTTTGTGTGGGGGACTAAACCCCGTTTGTGGAGTTTCGGCTCAAAAATTGGTGGGGTAGCGACCCATGGTCTTCGGGCCATTTGTGGAGCCTCGGCTCAAAACTGATGGTTAGCGACCATGGAATAGTGTTCTGTTTGTGATGCACGTGTTGGTGAGTTTTCATGCTCCCGTTTATGATAGGTCTCCCCCTTTGTGTTTTCTAGATTTCTAATTGATGATTTCTAGAATTTATGTTTCACCAACTTTTGTGATTTACTATCAATATTTGTGGTTTGGTGAAATTATTAAAGAATATGACATTCTTTTTGGTGTTTGAAAAAATTTGAGATATTGTATGATTTTTGTTGTTATCTAATGTATACTTTTCATAGTATGGCATTATTGTTATCATACGTTTTTGTCATATCTCTTATCCAATCTCATTTTATATGATATTTACAGCTAGGCTGATTCGTTTATTATTTTCTTCTTAAAAAATACTCGGGTCAGACCGAAGAGTTACATGTGCTTCCACTTGACTTCTTAGTTGGGACTAGCTTTTGAGTTTTGGTTAACCACTTAGTTTAGTAGTTTTGCTTCATACATTCGAGATAGAGACTCCATGATGTATATATATTCTTTTGTCTTGCACTTGTACCTATTCTTTTGTGATGTAGTGGATCTTGTATGACCACTACTTTGATGTGCACTTTTACGTGATATATTCATATCTGTTTCTGCCTTAGTGATATGAATATCTGTGACTGATTTGTGTTATGCTTATTTTATATTTGTTTCCAAAGGCCACATAGCCACCGTGTAGTGGCTTTGAAATTGAATTAGTATGTCGGATTTCCTTTTAAATGAAATGCATGATATACTATCTGACATATCGGTACTCGCATAAAGCAATTACACAAATGGTCGCTATTCAACAGCCTTATTCTTCGCACTAGTCGACGGCATTACTCCGTAGTGTCCTTGGCCAGTGTGAGTATAGAGGTGGGGCGTCACATCTTGGTATCAGTGCCAAAATTTGGAACAATATAGAATGTTGTAGCAAGGATCATTGTCCTATGTCTCTCGTAGAAATCGTGCCTTAGGATTTAATTCGAGTCATTGGACCCGTTCTATCCTATTTTCTTTTATGATGCCTTGTTTTATCAATCACGATTATTTGATATTCATTCTGAGAATAACCTTTTTCTTCTTCTTTCTTTCTTAAAGAAGAGAAGTGGTTAGACCAGGCCGTCCCAGCGCCGGTCAATCTAGTACTACTCCTTAGGATGGAGTATTCATGTGTGCCCAGCAGCTTTTAGATCTTGTAAAGAATGCTCAAGTTGCTGGATCTATTTCAGAGCCTACTTATCCTAAATCCGGGTTTGCACGCTTGTGCAATGATTATACCAATTTGGGTGGAAGGTCATTCAAGGGTTCCGAAAGCGTAATAGAAGTCCAAGCTTGGCTTAAAACATGCGATCGCATCTTTTTTCGCATGAATCTTATTGATCTACATCGAGTCCAAGTGGCTTCTAGTATGCTCCAAGAGAGAGCATTAGATCGGTATGAGCATTTGGTTTCTGAGATTATCAAAGCGGATCTTACTGAAGAGCAATTACGGGAAAGATACGAGTTAAAGTTTGTGCCGGAGGCTGAAAAGGTAACTTTAGCTCGGTGCTTTATTGACCTTGTTCAAGTTGAATCTTCTATGACAGATTAAATCGCATCTTTTGAATCTCTCCTGAAGCATGGGGTCGAGTATATCAATAACCCATTGAAGAAAAATCAGAGGTTTATTTATGGGTTGAATAAGAAGCTCAAAAGGCCATTACTTCGAAAATTAGAAGTTTCTTTTGATCGGCTTGTTGATATCGCTCTTCGACTTGAAGATGCCGATAAGGAAAGTGATGTTGAAGTTGTGGGTGCCAAATAGAACTTCAACAACAAGAAGATGCCTATTAAGTTCAACCCTAACTCCAACAAGAAAGAGAAATAAGCAACTTCGGTAGCAAAGACTCCTACCTCTAGTCGTGGGCATTGCTACAATTGTGCTTCTAAGGACATTATGCAAATAAGTGTCTGAAGCCTCTCACTTGTTGCTATTGCAAAAGTTTGGGTCATTATATATCTTCACGTCCCAAACTTCAAAGCAAGAACGAGGAAAGGCTAAATGTTGCGCAAGTGCCTATTAACACTTCTCTTAGCCAAGATATTTCCCATTCTATCCTTGATGGCATTATTATGTTTTGTGATCATCATATTCGAGTTCTTTTTGACACAGGTGCATCTCACTCTTTTATATCAAAAGAACTTATTGATACTTTGTCTTTAAATATTATATGCTTGGTGAATTCACTGAAAATTGCGAATCCGATTGGTGGATCCGCAACACTCAGTTTACTTTGTAAAGATGTCGAGATTATTTTATATGATTATGCTTTCCGAGCCGATTTGCATGTTATGTATTACTTAGGTTTCAGAATGATTTTGGGAATGGATTGGCTTAATCATTATGAAGCCCACATCCTATGTCCTGAGAGGACTATATATCTTCGACATCCTCAATCTGTTAAGCAGATTTCCATTATTCTTAAGGATTCAGATTCCAATTCGGTAGTATCCTTATATTCTTTGAATCCACATGATGACGATAATGATGATGAAAAAGATGTCATTTCGCTCATTCACGTTGTTCTTGAATTTTTCAACATATTTGAGTCCGTTTTAGGATTATCGCCTATGCGAGCAATTGAGTTCATAATTAATCTAATCCCTGAAGCTCTACCTATCAGTCGTCCTCCTTATCGTGTGTCCAATAAAGAATATGAGGAGATGTGTAAACAATTATCTGAATTGGAAGCGAAGCAATTTATTCGTTCTAGTTCCTCTCCATGGGGAGCTTCAGCTATCTTTGTGAAGAAATCTGACGGTACACTTAGACTTTGCGTTGACTACCGCAAGCTTAATGATCTCACCATCAAGAATAAATATCCCTTACCTCGGATTGATGATCTATTCGATCAACTTATCAGCGTTAGAGTCTTTTCATAGTTAGACTTAGCAACCGGTGTTCATCAGCTTCGTATTGCAGAGGATAACATTCCTTTGACATCGTTCCATACTCGTTATGGATCTTATGAATGGCTTGTTATGACGTTTGATTTAACGTGCTCCAGCTTATTTTCTTGAACTTATGAATCGAGTTTTCAAAGACTTCCTCAATCGATTTGTTCTCGTCTTTATAGATGATATTCTTGTTTATTCTAAAATCGAGAAAGAGCATGAAAAACATCTTCGGATTGTGTTAGAAACTCTTAGGAGCAATCAATTGAAAGCAAAATTTTCTAAGTGCCACTTTTAGCAATCTCGTGTGAAATTTCTAGGACATATTATTTCCGAATTCAGAATTTCCTACAACTAGAAAATGCTTAAAAAGCTATAGAGGAGGGCGACGGCTCCCGACGGCTATTTTTCGACGGTCGCCGTCGAAAGCCGTCGGAAAATCACGAATTATAGGCTCCAGCCGAGCATTTCTTCTTCATTTTAGCAAAACCTAAAATACATTTCTAAAATCCCAAATTCACTCCCCAAGCCTGCAATCATTATTTCCGTGTTTTTGCATCCTCCCCGGCTACGAATTCAACCTCTCTTGCTTTCTAGCTCAAGTATAATCTCTTGTTTCTGCGAAAAATTCAATTTTTTCCTCATTTCTATATTTGCATAAGATGATAAATTAGGGCTAATTGGTGATTGAAATTGTTTCCAATAGTGTGATAATAGTTTCTAGCATTCCATGGTATACCTATTTCATCTTTTATCGTGAAATTGTGAAAAACATGTATATTTTGTGGTTGTTCGTGTATATGTAAATCGTTGTGTATGCCTTGATTCTACGATTGTATATGTGTGTAGCGCTGCTATCATTGTATGTGTTAGTTGGAATAAGATAAAATGAATGAACGAGTTAGGAGTATTATATTGTGCACGTATTGACTAATGCAACAAAAACATCCACGAGTTTAAATTATAATTGTGTGTATTTAAAAATGACAAAAATGTTACACCAGCCTTCAGTTGATGTAATACGTCGAATAAATGTGCTAAAATATATTTTTGTAAATGTGAACAGTTAGTAAACTGTATTTTTTTGTAAAATGCGCACATTTAATGTCCCTTGGAGAGTTTTTGGCCCCGTCTGACGAGTGTTGTACATGATCGTTATATAAATAGTCGTTTTTTCAAAAAACAACCATTTATATTTATCTGGTACAATGTTTGTTGGATTTGTCCCTATATTAGACAAGTTATGAACACAGTAAGCATTTACATTTTGTATACTACTTCGTCTCAAATGGTTTATAAAATTTCGGCCCAACTTTTCTTTTTGTTTCCTGCGTACACGTATTTGTGTACAATGCAGGGAACAAAAGGAAAATGTTGTCGAAATTCTGTTGAATCATTTGAGACGAAGTAATATACGAAATGTAAATGTTTACTGTGTTTGTAGTTGGAAGTAGGATGTCTGAACATTGGAAAAAAAATATCTTTTTGTACGAAATTTTGTATCGATACGTTAAGAAATAAAATCTGTCGTATTTGAAAATATTTTTTAATTTGTGAAATAGTTCTTTAAATTCAAATATTATACGACCATGAAAATAATATTTTTCAAATTTGTATTCTTGAAAATAAATATTAAATTTTGAACTTGTGACTCATTTTCTCAAATAGGAAAAATGATTGATTATTTTGTTAATCGGAGGAGATGGATGTGCCAAAGAAAAGGACTGAGAGGCTCAATAAAAGAATATTTTTATAATGGTATAAACGTATTTGTTGAATTCGCTTTAAGTAAAAAGAAAAACGATCTAGAAATTCGTTGTCTGTGTAGTAGGTATAGACATTTGAAGTATTTGTTACCAGATATTGTGAAAGTTCATTTATGCCAAAACGGTTTCGTACTCGTGTATTATGTTTGGGATTGGCATGGAAAAGTTGTAGCAAATACTTTTGTAATGTCTGAAAGTGTCGTTAACGAAGTAGTTACGACGACCCATATAGAAAATATGGTCGAAGATGCAGCACGATCAATGTTTCCTATGGTTGAAGTTGACGACAACGATGGAAATGTTGAAGAACCAAATATTGCAGCAAAAAAAAAATTATGATTTACTAGATGCTGCTAAGAAACCTATTTAGGATGGTTGTAAAAGCGGCACTTGACTATAAGTAATCGCAGAATACATTGCGATGAAGTCAAAATACAACATCACTGAAGTTGGCTTTACGGCTGTCGTACAAGCTGCAAAAAGACATATGCCTCCCGGTAATCTAATGTGTGAAAATCACAATGAAGTTAAAACACTTATGTCAGCTTTTGGTTTACCTTATCAGAAAATAGATACATGTTTAAAAGGCTGCATGTTGTTTTGAAAAGAAGACGCAGACCATAGAAATTGTAAAATTTGGAATCAAGAGAGATAAAAACCTAGAAAAAAGAAGGGGAACGAAGTTCCGTACAAGCGTATGCATTACTTACCGATCACTCCAAGGCTTCAAAGATTATATGCATATTCTGTAACTGCACCTAATATGAGATGGCAAAGTGTGAGAACGGAGGAAGAGGGTACGTTGACACATCTGGTCGATAGAGAAGCATGGAAGCATTTCGATAAAACATATCCAAATTTTGCAGCGGAGAGTCGAAATGTTAGATTAGGATTATGTACGGATGGTTTTTCGTTATTTTCTCAATTTGGTTCAAAATATTCATTCTAGCCCATTATCGTCACTGTAAAGGCTCGCAAATCCGTACCCCTTTGAACTAACAAAATTCTCAACAGTTCTGTCCAAAGTGGCACAAAAGTACGAGTCTTCGGGCAAAAGAAGAAAGAGGTAGAAGAAGAAGAAATAAAAACAACATCAGAATCTCACATCGCAGCAGAATAAAATATAATATATAGAATATAGTTTTAAATACAAGAAATCTGTACTGTATACATATGTACATACATACCATCATCAGAGTACATCAAACATCCGTACAGAGACAACTAATAATTGTCCATACACAGCGGAAATAATACTCAAATACGGAAGTACGCTCTGTCATCCAGCTCGTCTCCTGAGCTCCTTAGCTTTTAACCTGATCCTGTTTAACTCGGTCTGACCCGAGCATCATATAAAACAACATCCGAGTCGGTCTGGAAAACCAGCGTGAGAAATCACACTAAATTGGATTATTATATTTTCAAAAATTCTTTGAAAACAAAAGCATCTCGTAAGACCTCGCCACAAATAAACATGTCGGGTTTTTACCTTACGATAGCAAAAACATTTTTATTAAATTCGTCTGATATTATAATAGTGTCTATAGAAAGTAAAATAATCAATTCTATTAGATTGGAACTCCATTCAATCTATAAATAATTATTTGGATAATTATTGTTGCAATTCATTCCAGTTATTATTATTCCAAACGAATTAATAATTTTTTTTTCTAACATTAAATCACGAAATCTTATTAAATCAGCTATTTTAATTATCGGAAATTTACAGGTCGTTACACTCTCCCCCACTCAAAACTTTTCGTCCCCGAAAAGGAAAAAGAAGGGAAAAGGAACTAAGTATAGAATTCAACACTAGATATATTTTATTCAAAGTTACCAACTTATACAACAATGAAATTCCATTTATAAAGTCATAACTACGCTTCCACTAAGTTACCATGAACGGCTTTCTAACTTTAAAAGTTAGTTATCAAAAAAAGTTATAAAAAAAATTTAAAACTTGAAATAAATTTCTAACACTCGGATTTACGGAAAATTTCGGCAGAGTCTCCTTTGCGCGGCTCGATCGAAAAAAAAATGACAGTATATATATCACAAATATACATCTCATCAAGTGATGAGGCATCCCGCAGGGAAAAAAGTGTAAAAGTACGGTATATAATCCGAGATATGTACCTTATATATTATTAGCGAGCATATACGGCTAACATAGCGCGAAAGCGAGCTCCAAATGCGAAGAAAGCGCAATCCGCACCTACTAAACACTCAACAAACCATGAGAAACATGCATATATGAAAATAATATCAATATACATCATATAGCTACATAATAACTACATGTGCCAACATAGAAAATGCAACAAAACAACAAATGCATCCACCAAATCAATTATCATCCAACTATCATCCAACAAATCCATAACCAATCAATATAAATTCACTTCTCATTAATATTTATTGACTTGGTTTCAATTTTAATCACAGTTGATTCATTAACGTTGGATTTTACTAACATTCATTCTCAATCCAGTTAGTTAACATTCACTAATTTATATTTACATTAGTTCACTTCCAAATTTGAATCAAATTAAATTCTATTTAAATTCATTTAACTTCCAATTTGATTTCAATGACTTATAGCTTTCAATTTCATTAACACTTAATGAATTATATACAATCAACTAACAATCATATAACGACCAAATCATATAATTTTAAAAGAATCATTTTATATTTGGCATCATAAATTTCCAATATTAACTTTAATTAAGTTTGTAAGCCGTACATATATCATCCGTGAGCAATATCAATCTAATCGCTTATTCGATCACACAATTTCACTTCCAAACTAGTATCGTTCACACGACTCTCTAGTGCGGACTCAGATTTGGTTCCTTGATTGGAAACTGTTACTCTCCTTGCATAGTCATATACTACGATAGAGAATTTCAGAATCAAATTAAAAATCCATATCCAGGGTTCGCCGTCGGAAATCGAGTGAAAAATCCTAACTTGGATCGATATAAATCATCTCGAAATTTTGTGCTCGAATTTGGATCAAATCGTTATACGAATAAAATAATATACGTACAATCTCACGTATTACCTTCCAATGGATTTCTATCCAATTTATCTATACTAAATTATTTTATTGGCTTTTTTTTTCAATTAATTATTCACAATCCATTATTCAGTTAGTATATTCATTTCTTTACATAGCATGTTCTTTAACATTATCTTTTCTTAAACATCATACCATAGAATTTGCTTACTCAAGTTCATTTTAAACATTCTATATAATTTAATTAAATTCAATTTCATAATTTTAGTTAATAACAAATTTATTTATGGAACATTTTGTTAACTAGCACTTTAGTTTATTAATCATCCTATAAAAGTCTAACCTCTCACAAATGACTTTTCTTAGTTTACAGTTATCTTCAAGGTCACAAATTCAGAAAAATTTTACAACCCCTTTGCAATTTATATTTATTTTCTATAACCAATTTACAAAGTTATAATACGATTCATTTATCTTCTTTCTTAAGTTCACTTACTTGTTCCATTTATCCATTCATCATTTCATGCCATATTTAAGTTTATAACATTTTTATCACAACCAAATTTTCCATTTATATGCATTTTAATTCCTTTGAGTTTTCCTTACTTGTATACTTCAATTATTTTCAGGTTCTGTTTATTTGTACTACATCTCATTACATATCCAAAACATCATTTCAACTTTTTAATATTTGGTAAGTCATATTATATGTTATTAGAATGCAAATTTGGTATTATACAAATTTATAGAATTTCATTTTACTTAATTAGGATGTTCACCAATTTGATTTGTTTAAATCCTCTTTACCCTTCAACTTTAAAGTTTTTCCAAAACAATAAGCTTAGATATCTTAATCCTCTTATTTTATAAATTTTGGTTATTCACGTTTCATTCAAATAATTTGAAAATTACTAATTAACATAACTTAGAAATTTAAATGCCCGGTTCTTTTCAAATCATTTGAAATAAACATATACACTTATATCTTTAATATATCAAATCATACCTTTGGAGTTTAAACCAAAACCCATTTACCCAAAATAATTTCGAAGAAAAGCAAAGCTTCTTAGAAGTCTTCCCACTTTGAGACTTGAAAATGAACGTCGATGATGCTGTGCAGTCATCACCGAAATTATTTTCCAGCGATATAAGAGAGGGGTACTGAATTCATTCCTTCTTTTAAAATCTTTTCAAAATATTTCCATAAACAATTTCCAACTAATAGTACTATATATTTCTTCAAAGCTTTTGAAAACCATTGTCAAAACCTCCGGGTCTTAAATTCAATATTTTCCAATTTAAATCTATTTTAATTTATAGGTCACCTTTATAAATATTCTTATAGGATTTTCTTTCTTAAAACATTCCACAAGTTGTTTTATTATTGTTTATTTTTCAATAAACCTTATTTATTAAAACACAATATCCAATTAATAATAATAATCAATATTATCGTTTCCAACAACCAAATAAGCTAGATAGATCACAATAATTTTTGAAAATAAATTCTTTATATACAAAATATAATTAGGGCAAAATTATTTCATTTACCCAATTTCAAAACAATACTATGTCGAATTGTTCTGTTTAAGTATTTAGAGATCCCTATCAATGACTTTAATTACTCGTATTGACCAGAATCCATAAGCCACTCAACAAATCAACCGACACAATATAAAACATTTTATATCACTAACAAATACGCTCTCTCATATGTATACACTCAGCGACTCATCATAGGGTATAACTACCCTATTTATAAAGAGTCAGACCCCACAAAGCTAAGGTTATCGCTAAACCAAAGCTCTGATACCAACTGTAACGACCCGCCTTTTTGGACAGTTTAAACCGACGATCAAATACACATGCTGATTTCAAACCATTCAAAAGGGCAGATGGTTATTAGGGTAAATAAGAAAAGAAAAGAAAGAGAAATAAAGGAAATGAAACAACACAGAATCTCGCAGCGGAACGATAAAATATAATAGTCAAATAAACAGTTCATGAAGCTGTTTACTATACTTTGACAATTATTTATACAACATTTATCAGAGTTATACATATACAACAGAACAATTAAAATAATGCAGCAGATAGCATGATGCAAGGGTAATAATAGTAATAGTATACCAAATCTTCGTCTTCATCCTCCAAAATAGATCTTCAAAAATCTGAAAAACTCAGGATTGACCCGAGCGTAATGAAAAGACAAAACACTCGAGTCAGGACTAAAATATCCTTATGAAAGTTAAATCAATCGTAAATAAATATGAGTGTAACGGCGTCAGAGATGTTTACGGGGTTTGACATCTCATATCCAGTGTCAACGTGCGTGCAACAACTCAAGAGATGTTACGGGATTTCCCATCTCTTAAGGATCCGTTAAACTATCTACTATGTGGTAATGAACGCTAAGTAGATAATGCCTATCAGTAATATAAAGTATCAAAATAGCGTTAAGGCATTACCATAATCCCCCTTAACACATTTTTATAATGCCATAGTCTATACAGCACCGTAAGCCCCACCGTAAACTGGTGGTTATCAGAGGGTACCCCATAGGTATAACACAAAACAAAAGGTAGTGGTCGCGAATAGGATAATCAGTATTACAAGGTACATGAGGCGATACCAACTAGGATACTAGTAGTTGCGTGATCCGGACTGATGTTGAGCATAGCTAGCAGCTACCCCAACACCGTGAAACAACACTCCCAAATCAAGGGGTGCACCAAAATCGAATCACAAATGTAATAGATATGGTATCGAAGAAGTGTGTCCGCTAGATATGGCGAACCTCAATGGCCCAACGCGGCTCCTGTTTTAGTCATGTCAGGGGTCGTCCAATATCGTTCTCTTTCTTCAATCAACGCGTTCACCAAACCATCCACTTCATTCTAAATCAACATTCCGCGTATAATAGTTATTAAAGTGGTTTTCGGTGTCGACAGAGAGTATGTCCATATCTGATCCCGGTCTCTTTAATAACTAAGTATTATTACACCATTGGCTCTTTTACATTTCAAATCGATTCATAATTGATATCAAATATCATATTCGCTTCAAAAATCAAATCCATTTCAATTATCATCGTATCTTTTCAAATGTAAGATTTCGTTTCAAAAATCATTTTCCGCATCAATATCTCATTTCGATTTCAAAATCATTTCGAATTTCAATTTAGGTTGCAACTTCATTTAACCCAGTTTGTATTTAAATTCAAGATTTAAACATAAAGATTTCACCTTATTGACCAGTTTGGAATTTTAGAAAATAGTTTTAAGTAGTTTTAAAAGTGGTTTTAAATAATTAAAATAGTTAAAATATTTAAAATCTTAAAATGGATTTGAAATTGATAAATTAGTTTAAAATAATTTAAATTGGGTTAAGTAGATTGAAAATAGATTAAAATAGTTTAAGTATTTAAAAATGGTTTATATAACAGAGTAATTTGGAAAACAAAATAAAACAGCTTCAAAACCAAACCATTTCAATTATAACTTCCCAATTCAAAACAAATTTCCATTTTACCGATTCAATTTCGATTTCAATTCAAATCAATGTCAACTTTGACTTCAAATTAATTCAATTTTACATTCACCTTCAATTTATTCAATTTCAATTTATATCGATTTTTAGCTTGATTTTTCAAAATATCAATTTATAACACTTAACAAAATTATCCTTCAATATTCAAATTTAAATCCCAATTACAAATATGATTCAATTTCAAGCTCAATTTCAAAATATCATTTTATATCGCTTTTACTTAGTAATATTCAAAGCTCGAATTAAGGTTAAATCTTTAAACAAATCAATTTTTGAAATTCAATCATATCCCGACTTTAAATTCCAAAGTCTCCACTTTAATCATTTAACAATTTCTTTTAACCAAAATTTATTTCAACATTCCAAACTCAATTTTTCGATAAATTTGATTTCTATAAATTGATTTCTATTTTTAACTTTTAAATCAAAACATTTAAATAAATTTCAAATCGACGATTTTAAAAACTATTAATTTAGCCAATTCGGTGTCCGTATATAATTTTCTATCCTATGGCCAAGTAATTATTTATTTCAATTAAATGTCAGGGATGAATATATATCACTTAAATCTATCATGGTGTCATATGTATGCATAACAGGTTATATATAAGCAAATAAACATCCAAACATTTAAATATCAACCAATAGCATCCATCGAAATAAATCATCCAATAAACAATACAATTCATGGCAATTTCATAGTTATCAATGTTAGGTAATTTAATCGCAATTCAATTTTAATTTTAATTTAACTGTCAATTTAATTTTCAACGATTAATTCGAATGGCAATCTATATGACAATTGATTTTTATCAAACAACGACAAATAAAATTCATATCACTTCATAATATCATATTTAACTAGCATAAAGATATTCAGTACGTTGTGAGCGTTATAAAACACTCACATTGATTTCCTGTTGTTCCAGCGTTTTATTTCGAATAAAATTAAACGAGCGTTTAATTTTACCCAAAATTTTCACTAGCTCCAAACGATTCCAATCCAGCTCCATTGCGTAGTGCTCGACAAAACGAAGCCAACGCAATTTGTTTCGTCAGATTCCGACCTCGTACGAACAAGTTATGATAGTTTAATGTTTGAACAAATTATTATAAAATTAATTTACATTTTTTTTATTTACAAACCCTACAACAAAATCTGGACGTCCATTTCCTGCCCTAGATCCAGGCCGCCCAAATCCTTTCTCTTCCATCTCTAGTTACGTTCGAACGAATGTGAACCCACGGCCGCCCATCATCATAGATTTTCGCACGCACCCCCAACCATTTTCACGACGATCGAGTACCACCATTCCATGCGCCATCACAAACTCCATACTCGGCCGCGATATAGGCGAGCTCGACCCTCCCTACTGCGCACCAAACGAGGCCAAACGGCCATGGTTCCAGCCCCAATTGCCGTTGAATCACAGCTCCATATTCGATCTCGACCGTTGAAGTTACAGTTCGTGATGTGCTCTACACTTTTCTAGTTGGAAGTATTTCGATTCGATTAGCGGATTTAAAGAAATCGAGGGGGAAAGAATAGTGTTTTCTGGCCATTGGTTTGTATAAGAGGCAGCGGCTGTACAAAACCCTAGGATTTTCTAAATTTTGCAAAAGTGAAATAATATCGAGCTTATATAGAAATTCTGACGAACATATTCATTCCGGATTTTCGAACTCCGATTTACGCGCGGTGACCAGCGTTTCTAGGGTTTATCCCACGTTCCGGACATAATGGAATAGATTTCGGAGGCTAATTCGATCATCTGTGCGAGTTACGGAAATAAACGATCGATTTTAAATTAAACCGATTAAATAAATTTCTATGCGTTTTGGCTTGCCCCGGACAAACGGTAAATCCGATTAACACGAAATTTGAAACCTAACAATAATATGACATTACGGATTCGATGAAACTGGTTTCGTCGAAATCCGAGACTGTTTGAAAAATGGCTATTTTAACTCGTCAATTAAATATTAAAATATTCAATTTTCACAAATTTACTTTTACTTCGATTTTAAAAGTTCTACAACATCATTCTAACTTTAATATGATAAAATAAAATTTTACAAATCATTTTTAATCATATTAAACCCATTATTCAATTATCCAATAAATTCCAATTTTAAAATCTTATTAATTCTATTATAATCCCAATATAACTTACATTCACTTTGGAAACCAATTCGAATCATATTAAATCAAATTTCAATTATTCACTCTATTTTCATATATTAAATTTCAATATCAAATTAATCATATCCAATTCGGAATTTAATTATTCAAACATTTGTAATATTAAATTTAAACAAATTTGATTATTCTTAAATCGCTATCTTTTGAAATATTCAAAACGAACTTAAAAATTTAACTTTTGAAACGAATTAAAATTTATAGAACAACCATTTCCATTATACGGTTATTCAATTTCCATTATTAAATTATTCAATAAATTCCAAATATTAAATTTAAACAATTTCGATTATCCAATAATTCATTATCTTTTGAAATATTGAAATTGAACTTATAAGATTCAACTTTTAAAACCAATTCACAATTTAGAACACTAATTTCATTTTATAGTTATCCAATTATTTAATAAGTTTTAAATATTTAATTTAAACAATTTACCTGTTCAATATTCAATATTTGATTTTAAATAGATTTTACTTATCAATCAATTACTCTATTATACCCAATGAATTCAACATTTATTATCCTATCCAACTATTGATTTCAAAGGCATTCACTAAGTAGCATTTATCTTTCAATACTTAGTACTATTCAAATCTTCGAAACCAATCTATTAAAATTTGTACTTCTACCTAAATCATTCACAATTCTTATTTACCTATTTACATTTTTTTCCATATATTCCCTTATAACCAAGTTATAACATTTGAGTCAATTCTATTAGATTAGAACTTCATTCAATCTATAAATAATTATTTGGATAATTATTGTTGCAATTCATTCCAGTTATTATTATTCCAAACGAATTAATAATTTTTTTTTTAACATTAAATCACGAAATCTTATTAAATTAGCTATTTTAATTATCGGAAATTTACGGGTCGTTACACTTACCCTTTGAAAGTATTCTTTATTTTCTCATTCCTTCCTCAAAAATCAATTTACACTCTTCTTATAGATTCTCAAACTCAATTTCTCCATTTTATAAGATTTCTCCTAAATCTGATCTCATTTAAATTAATTTTCTTACCAACGCAAGAGGATCTTAATTGGGTTTTAAAAAAACAATTTGAAAACATCTATATTTATAAAATAAGAAGTATGGCTTTATACAAATTATGGTTCGAAAATAATATTAAAGTTCATATAAAATTCAGAACTAATTTTAGAAAATTAGAGTTTGTTAATAAATATTTGCCAAGCCTTCAAAGTAACTAATCCGAAAATATTTTACATTCAATTAATAGTTTATAAACATTCATATAGTATAGTAATTTAAAAATATTCCCTTTTAAAATAAATTTATAAGTTTGGAAAACCCAATATCCATCTATAAGCGCCTCTTGTCCAAATTCACACTTCTTACCTTCGGAAATATTCTACTATATCCGTTTCAAACAATTTTATATCTCAACATAAGATTTCTCCTTGACTTATCTCTTCCCATATTTACTGGTTTCTTCCTTTCCATTTATAAACCCCGTTTATAAATTTGATAAACTCCCCTGAGTTTCTATTTATTTATAAAATAGTTTTATTCAAAAATTTCATCTTTGATAATTTTATTTCTCAATAAAATTTCATATCATTCCTTAGTAATTCATTGCTTAATAAAATTCCTTTTTATTCCATAATAGAATTCCCTTTTTTATCTCTTAATAAATTTTCATTTTATTCCCTTAATTCGAATTTCACTTTTATACCTTAGTTATTAATCTATAAGTTAAATTGTCCAAAACCTAACTTTAACCAATTTTAAGTATAACTAATGTAATAAATATTCTTTTTATTTTACTTTATTCTCAATAGAAGTAAATCCAAATCTTAAATAAATATTCTTTTAATTTAAGTTTCATTTAACTTCCTTTAAATAAATTATTTATGGTATCTAAAAATTACCAAATTCCAATTTCCATGTTATTTAACACTTAATAATTTAATTCACATGCAATTCCATATTATTCCATCCAACCTGCCATATGAACATATATATAGTAAATAAATATCTTTGAGGAATCCTGTTGGATCCCTCCAACCTGTTTTCCCTGCATCCACAAATGTTAGCACAATAACATATCAATTCCACTTCAAAGTGGGATATCACGTATATGAGTATATCAATTCCACTTCAAAGTGGGATATCACGTATATGAGTTTATAATATCATTCGGTGAATAAATTATTATAAATCATCCAAACACATCCAATGATTTAAATTTAACATTTAAATTTAATTTATGGCATCCAAATGAGTGAGAATATCTCACCTTGCTTTTAAGTTGCTATCCCTTCTAATCTTGACCTGATTCCCGACTTTTGACCTTATATAAACAATTATATGATTTTATTAATATTTAAACAAATCAAATAATTAATTATTGTTTAATCAATTTATTTTAATCTAATAATTTAGTCTAAACCGATTTTCCTTCAATAAATTCCTAGTAACTAAAATAATTAATTAAGTTAATTAAACAAGTTAAGGCATTATTTTTAAAATAAATTAGTAAATAATTTAAAATGTGTATACGTATATTTATTTTCCTTTTTAGCTACATATATATATATAAATAGATTATAGGTTTCAGAAATCCACTTTTATATAAACTTCCAATAGTTTCGAATTCCTATTATTATTATTATTATTTTCAAACCCTACCAATAAGAAAATAATTTCTGTTTTCCGTAAATATATAAATATCTGCATTTGTATTATACTTGTCCCTTTACTGCAGATTTATATGCATATACATACATATTAAACTAAAACTGCTAGAAACTTTTACTGTAATTATTATTATTATAATTTCTGTAATCACAATTTTACACTCATTTTATTTTTATTTTAATTAAAACGAACTCGGAAAGAAGCATGCCTCTCCCCCCAAAACCAAGAACAGCTACAGCCCATCCTCAAAGCCCTAGCCGCCATAGGCCCGAGCTCGAGCAAGCCACCCAATACTACTGCGCCGCCCACACGATCGCACCATCGCGACCAACAACTCGCGGTACTTCCTTGCATATGCGAGCTTTGTCGATGTCGTCGCCTCCCCGAACAGTCGCCTCTTCCAAGCCCTAGCGACAGCAACCCTCTACGCGCGCGCGACTCCCACTTTCACACACGAACGCGCCGATTCACACCTCCGAGCTCGAGAATCGCGTCGCGCCCCCCTCTATGCTCGAACGAGATTCGAATGGAAAAAATGATTTTTTTTTGTTTGAACGAATCGAATTGATGAGGGAATTTTTTTTTAAAATTGAGGCTGAGAGAACTAGCGGCCATTGATTCTTAAATTTTGTTTTGATCTATATTTACTTTGAACGAAATTTAGTCTTTCTTTAATTTGAAGAGAAAGAGGCTTCCAAGAGAAGGCTCGGCTAGGGTTTTCTTTTATTTAATTGTATGGACCCTTCTTTTATTTTTATTATTATTTTATATACACATCATTATCTATCAACCTATCACAATTTCAAATAATTATTTTCTAGGCGTTTTCATCCCGTACGATCACACGATAGCTCCGAAAGCTACGAAATTTGAAATCCCGTAATAATTCAATATTACGGATCCAACAAAACTGGTTTCGTCGAAATCCGAGACTATGCCTCGGAAGGCTATTTTTAATTGTCAATTTAAACGATGCAATTTTAAAATCGAACAAACCACGGTTAAATTCAATTTTAACTCACGAGTGTAACGGCACGCGCTTCGCGCGTGATAACGGCACGCGCTTCGCGCGTGAATTGTTGTTGTACAAATATTGTGTATTTTACATACGCAAAGAAAAATGATGTGCACAAATGTTGCTTGGTTTATAAAACCATCACTTCAAGAAAAAGAAGTAGAAAGACTAAACTGTATAAACATATTCGAAAGTAATGCTTATAAAATTTATTCAACTATTTTGTCTTTTAGTCGATATAAGTACATCTCTATAAACAACATTTTTAGTATAAGTTCCCGATTTTCCATGAACTTTGCCATCTTTTATCAAAACTTTCGTGTTACTCATTGAAACTCCTCTTGATAACGCGACATAAAGCTGACCATGACCGAACACGTGTTGGGCAAGTAAATTCCTATATGTGGAATTGTTTGTCCTTGTGCTTTGTTGATAGTGAGGGCAAAACTCAACCTTATACGAAATTGTTTGCGCAATAATGTGAATGGCAAACGAATATCTTCGGAAGGCTTCATAGGTATTCTTGGTAAGAAAACTCGATCTCCTGCAAATTGTCCAGTGGCAATTTCTGCTTCTATAAGGTTTCTGTAAAATTCACGACATATTAATCTGGTACCATTGCATAATCCATTCATTGGATCAAGATTCCGGAGTAGCATGATCGGTGCTCCTTTCTTTAAGACCAACTTATGTGGAGGCAAGCCACTTGGAGCTATTGAATTAAGGTATTCAAGTTGGTATAGATTTCTTGTATCATCTTCGACAAAATCAAATGAGTAGTACGTATGTAATTCTCCAGGAAATAGATTAATAACTTGGTTATTCAACTTATCGACGCATTCATTGAGAGGGGTAATTAAAGCTCTTGCCACAATGTATTCCTTTTGGAATGCATTTTCATGTAATGTGGGAAAAATTGTATTTATAAGAGTGGTTATTGAACATTCATTTTCCCATGGTATTACCATTTCATTTGGAATTCGAATCAAGTCGTCGCCTATGTGCGGTTCATTCCCATCACCAACACGTAATAGAAAATTCGAATAGAAAGAATCTTCTTTTGCTCTCATATTTTGAGTAAGTTGGATGACTTCTACATGATTCCATAGTGGTGATTTAACAATGCATGCATCAATTGTTTCTGCTATTGTACCATGTTGTACAACAGGTAAGACTTGTCGAAAATCCCCTCCAATAATAAGAATCTTACCTCCAAATGGAAAGCTATTCCCTATAATATCCTTAAGGGATCTATCCAATGCTTCGAAAGCATATCTATGAGTCATAGTTGCTTCATCCCAAATGAGAATGGATGCTTGACGCAAAAGGTCTGCTAATTCTGATTGTTTAGATATCGTACACATTGATTCAGATGTTGTATTAATTGGAATTTTGAATCTCGAATGCGCTGTTCGACCGCCTGGTAGAATAGTCGCAGCAATCCCGGATGTGGCTGTTGCAAGTGCAATCAAACCTTCTTGTCGAAGTGTTGCAAGTATTGCTCGATAGAGAAATGTCTTTCCTGTTCCACCAGGACCATCAATAAAATAAATCCTGCTCTCTTTATTATTAACAGCATTCATAATTGCTGTATATGCATGCAATTGGGATTCATTCAACTTGCTGGCAAAAGTTAAATCCTCCTTTGGTGTTATAATAGAATATTGCTCATTTATTAATCTCGAGATTAATGAACGATCATCTATGTCATCTCTAATTGTTGGAAGGTCGTAATCAGAAACTTTTTTATAATGATTCATTAATAAAACATTAAGATCTTTTAAAAGACGATTTTGAAGTACAACTTGACATGTTACACTTGAACTCGAATAATCTTCTATCATATAGTAGAAAAATTCATCCCATAATTTTCTAATACCGGTTGGTGTACAATAAACCAAGATTGTAGCGAATAATCTTCTCAAAGATGATGGCATTCGTGTGGCTGATGCTTCTTGCAAACATGCTCTAATGCTTTGATCTTCCTCCAATAGTCCTATCTTCTCCGCTGTTTTCTGAAAAGTTGGATATTTAATACCATCAACTGTGAGAAGATAGTCAAATGAGGTTGGTCCTTTTACATGATTTAAAAGAATTCTCAAGTAGTAACGTTCTCCTTCTGATGGTGAAACGCTATAAATCCGCCCTATGACTTTTTTTGATGATGTCCTACGTCTCCATTTTTTTATATTTGTTACCCATCTGTATTTCTCTGGAAATTCACGATATAAAAGTTGTCTTGCTTCGGGATCTTGCGAGTTTGTGTTGAAGAACTCAATTAGCATCGATGTAGAGAGGCTTTCATCCAACAAAATATCAGAAACTGTTTGATTAGAATGATACGTGACTTGTTGCCTACTTGGTAAGTGTATTTGTAATCGTTGAATGGAAGGATAAATTGTATGCAGTGAAAATTCAAAAATTCTCCAAAAGGCCTCTTGAGGGCATATCCATCTTGCATCAATAAACTTTTGAATTTCATCGTACTCACTTCTTGGACGAATTTCAACTGCCACACGATCTGGACCTTTGTAGACGTACTTGTACAGGTATTTGACAGATTTGATACTACTACAAACTTCGACATTAATATGACAATCAATCATATTTTTTTAACAACCACGGATTATATGGGACAACCCAACGATTATCGACAACAAAATCATGGTCATTGTCTAATGCAATGCTTCTACCATTATCTCGCCTCCGATAGATTGGATATGAATCATTGCCTTGAAGAGTAGTTGGAGAAAATTGTTTTGGATAATTCTTTTTGCATTTTCCATCTTTCATACATGGTGAACTTGGTCGATGTCTTCCGCATGGTCCATGAAGCATCCATTTAATAACAGTAGTATATAATTCTGGTTCTTCGTCTCGGTCTGGGATTTCTGCTCTTACAATAGCATCATAATCATCCGGGCTATGAAGTTTATCTTGCTCATCTAATATGATAAGAATATGAGCATGAGGAAGTCCTCTTTTTTGAAATTCTATAACGTGCACATGTGCTGCAACTAAACGAGAACTTGTTTGCTATAAATATCGTCCTTAAGCTGCTCATATTTTGCACGAAATATTCTTGACGTAAGATCTGGACGATCTTGAGCTGATTGTCCATATAGTAGTTCAGAAGTAATTTCATCCCATGAAGGATTACATGTCATTGTAATGAAAAGGTCAGGTTTCCCAAACTTCTGCACCAAAGCCATAGCATCTTGGTAACGTTGGTACATGTTGCGTGGGCTTCCATTAAATGAAGCAGGTAATACTGTTCTTCTTCCGATGTTTTCTATATTTAATTTTCAAATCATTTTTAGCATGTTGATGATATTATATATGTATGTATGTATGTATATAACATAGTGTGCATATTAATGTTATTAAGCAATATAAATAAATTCATATACCTGCATTGTTCTCTCCCGCATTCAATGCATCTTGTAGACCCACATACAGTTCTGATCTTATGTGACGTTGTTTTTCACGAAACCATCTCATTCTACTACTTTCAATTTTTACGTAATTATCCACAATATATTGTTGTAACAAACGTCCACCGAGCAGTAAAAGAGATGTGCTTTCTTGTCGAATCTGCAATTATAAGATTCATTAATTATATAAGTATTTTACTAAGATAAATAAAAGTTGAGTAATATATTTGGTTAATACTAAGATTATGAAGATATATAAAGTAATCAATGATCTATGTTCGTACCTGTAAGAGATATGCATAATACTCTCGGCATGTAACGGGGGTACCATTCTCATTACGACTATTTAGGTCCCAACCATTGTTTCCATAAGGCAGTAGAAGAGGATATTGTAAAGGATCATAACAACCATGCGTCTCCGGTACTCTCATAAGTTGTCCTGATACAGTTTGTACAACGATATCTCTACCATTTATGATACTTTTCTCATCACCTACCACTATTCCTGCAACTTGTGAAGCTGACGGAAGTGCATATTGTCGTTGTAATGGTTGTTCCTTGATTATAAATCTACAGTCATGAATGTTAGGAAGCTGTGAAACTCGACGAAAATTTCGTGCAAAATTATTATTTTCATCTAATATATGTTGTATCTTTTCTAGTATTCTTCTATCCAACTCTTCATTTTCCGCCATACGATTTTCAATTTCATGGTCAGTGTCATATACATACAATTGTAAAAACCTTGGTCTATATCCTTCTTGGGGTAGTAAGCCGCCAATATTGTGATATATAGATCCTTGAGCACGAAAAGTGTAGACTCCAGCTCTTCCGTTTGCCAAATTTTCATCAATATGAACTCCTATTGAAGTGAAAGAAAATGCATGATTATATGATCGAATTTTTCTTCTGAAGTGTACACCATCATTACTTGTGTTAATGTAAAGGTTGAAGAGCTCAGTTGGTGACTGTAATGGGGGTAGTATAGTTCGTCCCTTCTCACAACATAAAGAATATGTTTCATGTTCAAATAATTTTGCTGAGCAATGCGGACAAAATTTTGGGCGTTGTAATAAATGCCTGCGAAAGTCAATGTGGTCTTTGAAATTTTTTGCAACGTTATGAGTTCGTATATGTATGCGTACTCCTTGATGTCTTTGCATGTCATTATCATTTTCCGTGATTTGTCGTCTTTGATGGTAAGAATTTCGACGGTGAGCTAGATAGTGTTCTCTTTCTTCTGTAGACATAGTTTCTCTTTGTTCTCTTTGTCTTTGACGATTTCTTTCTTGGCGGTAATGATGATACTCTTCATTGATATGCTCATTTGTCGTGTTTGAGTTAATTGTCTCTATAACCATCATTTCAGTTTCTTCAGATTGGTTTAAATTTGTTTGGTGGTTGTTTACTTGGGATATTGTAAATAATTCTTCATTTGGTTGATGCATGTCATCCAAATTTTCATTGGTTGTCCCATCCAAATTTTCATTGGTTATCCCATCTAAGTTTGTACTTAAAGAATTATTTTGAAGCATTTCTCGGCGTAGTCTATAAGCCTGACGACGTCGAGCAAGATATGCTTCTCTTTCCTCCGGAGTCATGGCTTGTCTTCGTTCTCTTGCTCTTACTCGGTTAATTTCTCTTTGTTCATCGGTTGAAACATTTATTCTTCTATTTCGCCTTCTTTGATTATTCATTTTTGGTGCGCAACTGTATTAAAATATAAATATTCATGTATAATTAATAAGGCTTTAAATTTGTTAATCATGCACAGTAATTTCTATAGTATTAAAAAAATGGCAAGATCATATAACTAATGAACATAAATGTCAAACAAAAATCTATTAATGAAGCATTTAATACGATAATACTAAACGATATACATTTGTCCTAATTAACTATTATTAAAAATACGACGATAAATAATTTCATTTTAGTTGTCTTCGTTGTCACCATCCATTTTTCTCCAAATAATTCATCTGCAAAAATAAACGAAGAAAATTAAGATTAGATAATGAATACTTGTTATTATATATGTGTATGTGTATGTATGTGTGTGTGTATGTACATATATATATGTGTGTGTGCATGTATATATATATATCGTAATATATTAGTATATAACTTACCAACTCAGAAGTAAAATTTGGATCCCAGCCATAGTCGTCTATCAAGAGGGTGTGTTGATCGTTGCATGGTTGTTCATGTACTTCTTTTTTATTTTCCCCCGTTGTAGCTTTGGCAGGTGATGCCTTATCGTGTGCCCATTTTTCGTCTATGAAGATGGTGTGTTGATCGTTGCGTGGTTGTTCTTGTACTTCTTTTTTATTTTCCCCAGTTGTAGCTTTGGTAGGTGATGCCTTATCGTGTGTCCATTTTTGTTTATCAGATTGTTTGACATCCATTGGTTGTTTTATGATTTTAATGCACTAAAAATGCTGGATTATAAAGAGATGATAATGTTCATTTATGAGATATAAATGAGTGGGCACTAATTTTAAAATATTATGCATATCAAATTTAAGTGCAAAAAAAAAAAGAATGCAGTGCATAGTGTATTTCTGAAAGTTGTGGTTGCTATTTTAGCCAGATCAATTTAAATCATATTTTTACGTATATCATACTATATAGGACTGTGATATTGTTACGCAATGTAGGAACATGACATGACTCATCTCATTTGATAAATCTTTATTTGGTTCATTATGTGTATCGTATGCATGGCTAGGTCCGACCATCCATTATTTGGTACGTGCATTCAACAGGTACACGTGTGTTGTGCTTGCAACCCTATCCATCGTTTTCTATTCTGGTGTCTACGCCATTTCCAGATTAGCAAGTTAAAACTTCCAGCTTTTTGCTTCAACTATGATTCATAACATGGCATTTACTTTAACATAATTTCATATTTCATTTTAGATAAACTATTAAATAAAATAAAGATAAAAAAGAGACATAAAAAAGAAATATAGAAAGATCCTATTACAAAAATTAGTTGCAAAGTTTACAATCAATGGCAGCAATTTGCGTACTTTGTGAAAGTTTATACATAATTTTTTTATGCATAATTTTGTACATAATTTTCTCTTTCATAGTTTGTAGTGCTGACAGTTACATAACTACATGCACGAATTGACCATACCCTATATGTACTATCGTTGACAATTAAGTAAATAAAGGGTAACAGTGGAAAGCTAACCATACCCTATATGTAATACTTCAAATGAATGCATACAAATGATTGCAGCAAAAATTTTAAATGGTATAAGTTATATTTCTAAATAATATAATCATGTGTTAAGTTGAGCATGGGGTTGCCTGATATCTATGTGTATACGTAAATTTAAGCATATCAAACTACATATATGTATACTAAATACCATCAAAGCTAAAGTATGTATTTTAAACTCAGTACTCCGCGGTACTGCAAGAACAAATAAAAGAAAGTCAGGAAAAGCACGTAACAATCAAATGCCTGCAACGATTAAAAAAGAAGAAAATAGAAGACGTATAAATATTCGCATGCTAGCCTAACGTAGTGAACTCACAGTTCCCCATTAAAGCAAGTAACACAGCATCAAATATAAAATTAGCTGAATATATAAGAATGGGCCTCGTAATAGTCTTCTCTCTTCCTCTCATTTTACTCTCAATTGTTCTAAGATTCGTTTGCTACTCTCTGGGAATAGCGAAAGGAAGGCAGGATATGAGGACGGGCGTTGGATCTCAGATCTACGGCATTCGTTTGCTATACTTTTTTGAAATTATTGTTTAATTATGTCAAAAGCTTTAAGCCTTTATTATAAAAAAAAAAAAAAAATACAGACTGCTTCCTCCACTCCTACGCACCAAAAACCAAACATCCCTCCATTATTCCATTTACATCATTATATACAATGAATTATCTCAGATTCTTCTTCTTTTATACTACCTTATTTCTAGTTCCAGCATCTCTCGTCGCTTTTGACGATTCGTGGAACAACGCCCACGCCACGTTCTACGGCGGTGGCGATGCTTCCGGCACCATGGGTAAGCCCCACGCACATCACCATTTTCCCATAAAATCATAATAAATAAAACATTTTTATAGGTGGAGCATGCGGGTATGGAAACCTATACAGTCAAGGGTACGGGACAAAACACGGCAGCTCTGAGCACAGCCCTGTTCAACGACGGCCTGAGCTGCGGATCCTGCTACGAACTCAGATGCACAGACGATCCCAGCTGGTGCATTCCTGGTTCAATACACATAACCGCCACTAACTTCTGCCCTCCCAACTACGCCCTACGCAATGACGCCGGTGGATGGTGCAACCCTCCCCTTAGGCGTTTCGACCTTTCCCAGCCCGTCTTCGAACAAATCGCCAAGTACAGAGCCGGAATCGTCCCCGTTTCCTACAGAAGGTACGTACATCTGTACATCATTTATTACAATACCTACGCCTTGACATACGTATTCATTCATGTGCTTTTAAAAGGATACCGTGCGTGAAAAGAGGTGGGATGCGGTTCACATTGAATGGACATTCCTACTTCAATTTGGTGCTCATCACCAACGTCGGTGGGGCAGGGGACGTGCAGTCTGTGTCCATCAGAGGTTCGAGGAACGGGAACTGGGAGCAGATGTGGAGGAACTGGGGGCAAAATTGGCAAAGCAACTCTTACCTCGATGGGCAGGGCCTCTGCATGCACATAATTTGTTTCACAAACCAAAAGAACCTGCAGAGCACTATGTATTTAAAACTGACAATCACCCTCTTCGTTGTTTATTCAGTTTCACATGACATGTAGGCTTAAAATTCAACCGTGGATTAAAAAATTTACAACCAAGACTGCATGGGATGCTGCTAGAACTAAATACATACATGAAGATTGAACAGATATTATATAGGACAGAACTATTATGATAAAGATGCCACTTACAATGTATAAAGCAATATTCTGGCAGGCTCTCTACAGGACACCACTAAGCAAATAGGATTTGTGTGCTATTTGTTGTTTGAGTTGTTGTTTGAGTTGTGGAAGGAAGAATTAGGATGCAGCTGTTGTTTGTAGTTTGAGTTTGCAGATGAGAGCTGAGGAGGATGTATGGCACCATATATATATAGAGAGGAAAGTACAGCTCCCACGTTATCTTAGCACCCACGTTATCTTAGCACGGAGATAGGCATATGACTTGTTCTATTTAGTGAAGATACAGGTTTATGCGGGTAAGATTTTTTTTGATTTGGTAAGATTTTTTTGAGTTGACCAATTATGCGGATGCTACTTTTTTGCAGATGCTAAGTTTTTTGAATTGGCCTATTATGCGGATGCTAATTTTCTTGAATTGAAGGGGTTTTTTTGAATTGGCCAATTATGCGGATGCTACTTTTCTTGAAGGGTATTTCTGGTAGTTCACGTTGATACCAAAAAAGTGTAACACCAAAGCTATTACAACTATTATTAAAGATTAAAGATTTATTATTTTCAGTATCATTAATATAAATTCTATAAGCCCTTACAAATATTTTAAACAAGCTTACTACCCAGATTTAACATTTTACCCAGTATTCAATTACTATTTTAATAATTAATTAATTCAACAGGTCGTTATATTTAAATTCTGAATCCTTTCTATCATATAAAACCAAACTGTTCATATTAAAATCAAATTAAAGTTCAAATTAAATATATAAATCCAATTTAAATATTCAAAATTAGCCGTTCAAAAATCCGGGTCTTACAGTCACACCGTATAATTTACCTCCACAGAGGAGGTCACTACAAGAAAAATTGATTACAACAGCACTATGACTCAGCGTTAGAATCTTAATTGCTGTTGTCGATCCATCCATCAGAATAAATTGCTGTTCCTCAGCGTAAGTTCCCTCCTTTAATTTCATTTCCCTCGTAAACCCTTTTTCCCTCTTCCATCATAATAAGCAACCTAAATCTCAAATCAGCCATTCGTACATCTCCAAATCTAAATTCACGATGTCCCCACTGTTCAAATCCCTAAAAATGATTCCTTCATGTTATGGTCGACGCCGAAAGAGATCCCATGATTGCTTCGTTGTGCTCTGCTCTGGTACTTGCGTTAGAGTCTTGGAATCCATTGAGTAAACTGCTACTATTTTGGCTACAATAAACAACTTGGACTCACATCCTTTTCTATTATAACTTGAATCTACGCCCTAAATTTTTGGAAAGCTTCAGCTTGTCTCAGGTTAGTTCGTTCCCTAATAAATTTTAATTAGGAATTTTCGGTTTTTGGAGGCCATGATGTTTTTTCTTTAAGTAGTTTTAACCAGCTAACTTAAATTATACATTATGTTTTTCTGCAATGACCGAGTTATGGATGTAAGCGAATGGAGCAAAAAACCAACAAAAAATAGTTAAGATAAACATGAACATAAACAACAAAGATTCACTCATTTTTGTTATGCATAGGTCCATAGGAAGACATGGATTTTGGATTATGAGAACTAGGGTCATGAGTAGCATGGGTCTTTAAACGCATCAACCTATTGGTTCTTGCCATCACTTATTGTGAGAAGTATGCATTAGTTCTAAAGATTGAAATCAACTTGTAAGTTTTATTCATTGCAAGATCGATATATCATATACTGTTTTTTGATAAAGCAGTAGTGTAAACAAGTAATTAATGGATACATCTTCTAATATGGTCAATTATTTTGCCATTGGATCCAACACATCTAACTATTTTAATTGGTCAACTCCAGTGATCAGTTGAATAATACAGTTTGCATTTATATGAGTTTATAACCAATAATCACTGTTATATCCAATTTAAGAATGTTAATAACTCCATAATCCAAAACTATGTTAAAGCTAAAATCAAAGTATGTCGTTCAATCTGCAGTGTAAACTAAACTACATTCTGCTTAAGCTTTTGTTGGAGATTGGGTAAAGCAGAAGTTTATCTACTTTTCAAGCTTGTCATTTTTCTTTTTATTCTTGTTTAGTGGTTCAAAATCATCATCACGTAGGTTTATTTGGTTTATATAGATTAGGGTGTGCTTTGATGTTTTAGTTTAGACTCATTTGTTTCATTTGTCATGTATTTCTTGTTTTACATAGCAGCATGTTGCCTCTTTCATTATTTTAGTAGTTGAACAGTGTTATCGTCTTTTCTTATGTATTTCAATTTGTTATTCTACTAAATAAAAACGATAGAGGTGGACTCAACTCCTCTTGCCTTCGGGAAAAATGAATAAAAATTACATGTTGCATAGAGATTGCTAGTGCAAAAATAATAAAATGAATACTCTATTTGTCTTCTCTAAATAAACGTAAGTGACAAGACTCAATACTAAAGGACAGATCTACCTTAAGGCTAGATAGGGTTAATGCCCAACCTGGAATAGTTAAATTCTACTGAAAATATTAATATTTAATAATAGGCCATAGCTTAGATGATAGATCAGCCATAGCTAGTCCAGAAAAATAAATTATGAAGCCACTATTAACTCTAACAACATTACTACTACTTCTATAGTTGTTTTTTATTCACTTTCTCTCCTTATAATATTGGATTGAACAATCTATCAGTATTTTACTTTAATATTTTGTAGTTCTTATTCAGTAAATTTCATATTTTCTTGTACACATCATAATCCCTTATTAAAGTATGTAGAATCCCAATTTCTTAACAAAAGATCGATGTAATATACATCATATAATTGTGTAGGAGACAAGATTGGTTTTAAGATTCAAATTTTGAACATGTAATTTATTCCGAAAGAATGAGAAAAGTGTATTGTTTATGAAGGTTATGATGTTGTTCATTTGGATGTATTCCTTATATTCCATTTTCTTCTTTCTTTCAGAGATCTCCTTCATATTTATTTATATTATGTCCTATTTTACTCCCTTGGCTTAAATCATTTCCTTGAATCAACAACATGATAAGTTTTATAATTGTTCATCCTATGATAAGTTTTTCACCATGCGACCTATGTTTTAACCATTAAGTCCTGTTTTGAATCATTGAAGCCATGTTAGATTTACATACGCATATCTTGGTCTAAACAACACTCTAGCATTACATCGATAAAATTCTTAAATTACCTGTGTGTAATTTACTATCTAACTATTTCATCTAACAGCCCATCATTTTCTTCTGTACATAAATAATCAGTTAATAAGCTTTGAAATTAAAGTCTAGAAATGATTGAATTATTGAATAAAGGTAGGAATATCACTCACACATAGGTTAGAGAATAGAATGAATGAAGAGTCAAGGGAGATCGCCCCTAACAGGCGACAGTTTCGCCTGAAACTTTTTTGACGGCTCCTTGTGGATCGGTGAAGAACAGTGTTGGAGCATAAGATCATGTCCCTGTGCGTGCGTCACTCGAGCATAAAGGCCAATGTATCAGAGTTGTATTTATGTGCGTGTGTTATTTCATTTGTAAGTGAATGTATGCCTGTAGATAGTAATATGTGCATTCATTTAGTAAAAAGTCTGATTGTCCCTATACTATGCTCTATTGATATCATGTTCAAGTATCTAACTTTGTATTGAAGTGAGTTCCATATCTCAATCTTTTGTATAATCATTTGGGGCTTAAAGTTACTGTACCTTGACATTTTAATTTCGCATGTGTGTTGTGGCCAGAGAGTTTGTGAGGTCGGCTGTTAACTAAATTTATATGAACTAATTATAAGCTTTGAATAACCAATCTTTTGATTGAACTGGATGCTAGGTACTCAACAAAATGATGATGTTAATTTTATTTAACTGCAGGTTTAATAGAATTGTGTTTTAGGTTTGCATGTTCTACACATCACTTCCTCTAGTTATACTACAATTGCACAAAGTTAGCGCAGTGGATAAAGGCACTTCATTTTGTTTCAGTATGTTGTAATCTGATAGTAGATTGTTTAGCATTGATGGTTTAGACAACAACTTAATAAGCAAGTAATGATCTATCAAGTTATCTTCTGCTTTTGATTATTGCTGTAAGTGCCACCTTTGCAGCTGCTGCTACATCTGTTTCTGCACCAACTGCCCCACTTGAATGCTTTAGAAACTCTTGAGCATTTAAATTATTTGTTGTAGACAATGTGACTGGCACGGACTGTTTGGTAACATCTTCTTTATCATCTGCAGTAGCAGTTATGGGGACAAGTGGAATGCTAGAATCATCAACGGCTCTAGAGAGTTCGATATCTAGAGAAAAAAATGGGATGATTCAGGTTCCGAAAAGAGCAAACATATTACATCAGGTCAGGTTCATAGTTTAAACTATCAAAATGCAACAAATTACAAAAGAAATAATGGCTCTCCATTAGGAAAAAGCATAAAAGACGTGTATGACATAAGAAAATCCATCTGGTACACTTGAGAGCTCATGCTTATTATTATCGCCATGGACAGGTAGAAGTTATGAATGTTATTTCTGGGATCATTTTTGCTCTTTTGTTCTTCTATTTATCCTTGAATCGTGTAGCCAAGTGTAGTGGCACTTTATATTTAATATTATGGCCTGACAATTGAAACACAACTTTGCATGCACTAAACATATAACTGGTAGGATGTTTTACTTGGATCCATATAAAAGTAAAAGAGAAATGTAAATGGGAAACATATAATCTCTAAGAAGGTCTTGGAATAATATTCCGGTTCAGATTTCATTCAAGTTTTTAATATCTTGAGCACTTTGAATTGCCAAACAAGATATGAATGAGATTTGATGTTTTATTTTGTTTAAGTGCAAAACTGAAATTTCGAGCTAGATCTCGGGACAGATGGATGAGATTTAAAACTTTGGTTAACATCATTAACAGTAGTGACACATGAAGTTCTCTTCGCAATTATTGTTATGATGTTAATTTTGTTTTTTCCATCATTATTTAATTAAATTTCAAATTGCTCTGAAATAGTCATACACTTGGAATTTTGTAAAGCAGTGATAGTCAGAGCTTATTTGCTGTATATTTTTGTATTTAAACCAGTTTCCTTTGTCTTTACATCATTAAAGTCTATAAGATAGTTTTAGTGGTTATGTAAAGAAATATAATGGCGGTTCTTTTCTGAGTGTTGAACTACGAAATATAAAACAAAGTCTATGGTTGCTAGGAAAATGAATTCTTTCAGAGTTTCAGTAGGTATCCGTGTGCATATGGGAAACATTTCCTATTATCCTCCATCATTGGACTACGTCTCTGTCATAATTATAAATCACGTAATACCAAAATACTTTTCCTTACAGCTCTAAGAACCATATAATCGTTATTTGGGTTCAGATCAGCATTATAACTTTGTCTGTCTTTTCACCGTGTGCTTTTGTTGTGTATTTTGTCCTTTGATATATTAATTAAATAGATTCATGCCGTTACGGTAATGATTTTTTTGTCTTTTTCAGGCTTATCATGCTTAGAGGAACCAAGGAGTCAGCATTTTATTGACAATGCAAAGTTTTCTATGGCATCTGCTTCATCAAATTCATGTTCCTCACAATCTCCTTCGAGTTCTTGCTTGAGTTGCAGGTGGGATCTTTGTCTTACAAACCTGTAGACCCTGTGTTCTTATAATATGTGGAAGTTTGCTTCTTTATAGTAATTTTTTTTTTTTTGCATGCTATTTTAATGTGCTCAAAAACATGGTTACAAGTACATTGCTGTATATTAATTTCTACACAATTATCAGTATCTTGATGACATTTATCTGATGTTTATTTGAGGGCATCATTTTTAGGGTAGAAGCAAAGTCATTGCATCATTTGTCAGGTAAATATTGCCCTCTTTCACCTCCTCCACGATCAACAATTGCTGCAGCATTTAGTTTGGATGGAAAGACAATTGCTTCTACACAGTGAGTTATTATTTCTTCTTCATCAAATCAAAAGATTATTCACATCATAGTAAATTCTAACATGGTATAATAGCCAACCTCAATAGCTTAACAGCTTTTCAAACTTGTTTGCATTTGTAATCTAATCAATCAGAGAAGTCTCATAATTTGGATCATAAAATATAACAAGTTAATTAAGTTATACAAAAAAAATTAAATTATAAGAAACAATTAAGTTTTATAACAATTTAACTAAGTTAACCAAGTTTAATAATTAAATAATTTTCTAAAAGGTAACTAAGTTTTATAAAACATAAATAATTTATAAAAAGTAACTATGTTTTATAAAAAATTAACTAAGTTAAAGTTTCATAAAAATTAAATAAATTTCTATATATTATCAAAATTTTATAAAAATTAAATAAATTTATAATAACTAATTAATTTTAACAATATTTTTAACTAAGTTATATTTTTATAAAAATTAACTAAATTTATGAAAATTAATCTATTCTATAAAACTTTTATATAAAAATTAACTAATTTTACAAAAATTGACTTACTTTTACAAAATGCAAAGCAAGTTTTGTAAATTATACATTTATAAAATTAAACATATTTAAAAAAATAACTATATTTATATATTTATACATTGCATTTGAGCAAGCTGCTATAACAAACAATTTATGTATCTACATTGAATTCAATTAAATTCAAAAAATTAAACATAAAGGTATGCAATATAATCCATTTTTAAACTTATTTCTAGTCATGATGGGTTGTACATCAGTCTTCATGGTATGAGTTATGAAGAAGGTATGTACCACTGTCCTTGAAACATATTTAGTATTATTATGTTGTTATATGTTTGTATTATTAACATTGTTTAATGCATATGTCTCTTCTATATATCTAACTATAGGTTCTGCTTCAAATTTTGACTGGCATTAAAATATATGCAACTTCTTTGACTATTTTAGCCACATCTTGTTGTACACAACACTTAAACTTTTTACATAAATGAAGATTTTATGTTTAATATTTTAGTGTAGTCTGTGGCACAGAGGAAATCACTATAGCATTTCGTAATGTAGATGAATTGGGATGGTATGCAAGCAGAAATTCAAAAAAATTCTACTTCACTTAACCTCTATTTTGGAGAGGGGAGCTCAAATTAGAGTTTTCAGATTGAGGAACAAGTTTGTCAGATTGAATTTTGTTCTCTGTCCTTTGAAATGATTGACCAGTTTTCCAATTTATCTATGCTTTGAATTAAGTTTAAATATGTCATCACGGTACCAGAATCTTTACTGATTAATGCATGGAATCAAATACTAATCTTTCAGATACAGAAGACTTGTAGATGAAACTGAGAGTTTGGAAACTGATGTGAGTTAGCATACACCAAGGTAGGATGAAGTTAAGGCACGGATTGAACAGACTTGCAAGCTTTTGTTTCTCGGAAAAACAGGATAGGTTCAGAGACTTGCACAACAGCATATGAATTATCATGTGCATCAAGTACTGATATTGAGGAGGTGATAGTAGATGTGGAAACTGGCTGGGTATGCCATCTAACATTGACCGATAACAAAACGGTGTAAAAAAGAGTTGCTTATAAACTTGTTTTCCTATGATTCGAGCAGGAAGTAAAAGATGTTGTAGCGACAAGGTCTTGGTATGTGTGTTATAGCACTGGTAAGTGCTCACTTAATTATATTTTCCTTTCTTTTTTCCTCGCTTGTAAATTTTGAACTATTGTTGTACTTGTGAGATGTGAAATTATGGTGTTGATGTAGGTCAATAATACCATTGGAATTTATTTTCTTGTATGCATTTTTGTTAGTTGTAGAGGCACCTTTGGAAGAAGACGTGATGGAAACGTATAAGAAGGCTGCTGAATTTTAGGCTGAGCCACGAGTTGAGCTATTATCTGCAAGTTCTTTCCTTACAGGAACTCACAAATCACTTTAACTCTAGCCCAAGAACTCACAAGTCACTTTAACTTCATATACAGGATAAGACCGGTGTGTACAAGAACTTGCTTCAAGAAATAGGTCACAAAGCGGGTTTGAAACTACGTTTTATACAACCGTTCAGTCTGGTCCATGACTCTCACCTTCATTTTCATGCCCAGTTGAGCTTGGTGGAATGTGCTTTAGCGGTAAGCTAGCTAAGACAAAGAAGCAGGCTTAAAAAGATGCTGCATTGGCTGCATGGTGTGCATTAAAACAATGTGAGTGATCTTGTTAATTTTGGTTTACCTATTTTTATCGCAAAGTGTAGTTGAATGAAGAGACTTAGAACTTTAGAATATGAATTGAAATGTTTTTAGATTGATTGTGGTATACTCCTACTTTCCTAATGTATTATTAGTAGCTGAACCGTGGTACATATGCTACTTTCTTAGGAAATATTTTAGGTATAAAATAAACTAGTGGGACTTGAGCTGTGTACATGTATTTTATTTTCATATAAGGGCAATATATTAATGTTTGCCCGTAGAGCACAATTTGACTTCAAAAATGATTTAATTGCATTGTCAATTGAAGATTTTATCAAATCCACTGAATTGAAAATTGTAAATAATAGAAATTAATGCATAGGAATAAAAATTGCCACCACTGGTAGGACACACAGTATGAGTTGCCAAGGGTCATGGATTCTAAGTATTATAAAAATTTAAATAATAATAATAAAGTCAACTAAGATTTTTGAATATTAAGTAAGCTTATAAAAATTAATCAAGTATTATAAAAATTTAAATAAGTTAACTAAGTTTTATAAAAATTAACAAGTTTAATTTATAAAAATTATCTAAGTATATAAAAATATAATATACAACAAAATCTTCTATAGTAGTAGTAATAATTATTATTATTATTACTATTAACTAAGATTTATAATAATAATACTAAGTTAACTAAGATTTATAAATATTAAATAAGTTTATAAAAATTCACCAAATACTATAAAAATTTAACTAAGTTAACTAAGCTTTATAAAAATTAACAAGTTCAGTCTACAAAAATTAACAAAGTACATAAAATATAACTAAATATTCTATCTTCTATATAATAATAATAATAATCGTAATAGTAATAATAATAATAGTAATAATAATAATAAACTAAGATTTGTAATAATAATAATAATAGGTTAACTAAAATTTATAAATATTAAATAAGTTTATAGAAATTAACTAAGTATTATAAAAATTTATCTAAGTTAATTAAGTTTTATAAAAATTAACAAGTTTAGTTTATAAAATATAAAATATAACTAAATCTTATATTATAATAGTAGTAGTAGTAATATTTATTATTAACTAATAATTATTATAATAATAATAAGTTAACTAAGATTTATAAATATTAAATAAATTTATAAAAATTTAACTAAGTTAACTAAGTATGATTATTATAAAAAAAATTAACTAAGTTAACCAAGTTTTATAAAATTTAGCAAGTTTAATTTATAAAAATTAACTAAGTACATAAAAATTTAAAACATAACCAAATAATAATAATAATAATAATTACTATTAACTAAGATTTATAATAATAATACTAAGTTAACTAATATTTATAAATATTAGATAAGTTTATGAAAATTAACTAAGTATTATGAAATGAATGCTCTTGTTATTGATGATTTTTAGGGTGATTTTATTTTTGCCAAATTATCTTTTCTGTTTTTTCCCTGTTCCAAGTACAATATCCTTTGATACACCAACAAACACAAGAGTACCACTTACATGCATGAAATAATACTTTTCAGTTATTTCAGTTATTGAAATGATGAACGCTTATGATGACCTTGATGAGCGTTGGACAAATGATGATGTTGTGTTTACTAAATTGATGGCTCTTGATGGTTGTTTCCTTCTTGGGTTGCTTCGTTTGTGCTTTTCAAGCATGAACCATACAGAATTTGGGGCATAGTATTACTGTTATATGAAAGATATGGCTTCCTTTCTCCCTAAAATTCAAACAGATGCTTTGTTGCTTGAGAATCAACTGCACAACCATTCTCTAGAGGTTTAGGTGGAATTGGGAGGAGATGAGGTAAAGCTTTCTTTCATAATATCACACGATACAGTCCCTTTAAACTAAAAAATTGACAGGGAAAAAAATACATGATACAGTATCAATAATATATTTGCAAAGCCAAAATAATATATAGTCTCATTAACCTAACATTAACTTCCTATATTGCGATTATATTTTTGAAACTATGTGTCCTCAAACTCGTTTATAATGACTTGCATTGAGAGGGTTCTTTTGTTATATTTCTTGTATTTGTATAGTGAGAAGAGCAATTACGATTTATAGTAATGTTGTAGCCTGTAGGTTGTATTTTGATCTTCTACACTTATTTAAGAGTAAAGAATCAATTAGTCCATTGATGTAGGCTATTATTAGATCATAATAAATGATTTGCACAGTACAGTATGGAAATTGTTTTAACACAAAACCATTAATACTCACTGTGACATAATAACAGGATTAAATGCAGAATAAAAGGTGTTTGCAACCTCATAAAAAATTATAGATATGATAAACCCAATCCACTTTGTAAAAATTAACTAATTTAACAACTGAAAATAATATATAATAATAGGAGGTGATGTCGAGTTTTCGATAATTAACTAAGTTCATATAAGTTAAGTAATTTAACAAAAAATGACTTTGTTTTAAATGAATTTGTAAAATTTAACTAAGATAACTAAATTTTAAAAAATAAATAAATTAATCAACTAAGTTTCAGGTAGGTTTTTGTATATATATGCATATTGTTGCATACTCTTCTGCAATTTATGTGAATGGTTGATATTCATTCTTAACTTGATTATCACTTTTTTTGGCATGATGTAAGATGGGCATTCTCTTCTGCATCCTCTTGTTAATTGTTTCTTATAATTTTTATTTAGCTGGATTTATAGTTTTAGGAGCTCGATGATACATTTGTAGCTTGTTCATTTTGAGAATTGGGGACACTTTGCTTGAATCCGCGAGCTTCATGTTTAGGATTTGATGAATTAAACTGTTAATTTCCAGAATGGTTTACAGTTAATATCACCAAGAATAATTACACAAAAAAGGCATGCATCATGTAATTGTTGTTTGGAGTTATCTTCTTGGATGGTATATCAGTAACCTTAATTAGCTAGATTCTGCACTACAACTGTCCATCTTGACTTTGATATTTATACACTTGTAACTTTAGCTGATTGAATTTGATAATACTACTTTAGTGGCACTTGTAGTTGGGTTTTTTATTAATGCAATACATGTCCCTGTCTTGGTTGGTCTATGTGTTATGAAATTAAATTTTAATGCTAATGATTAGAAGCTTAATTAGGAATTTCTACTGTCTAGGTTATTCAGTGTAGTAGCCAAGAATTTCGTAAGTGAGCGAAAAATAATAACAATAATTATAATTTAATCTGTAGGCAGTTTGTATGAGTGTTAAACATTGAATTGGGATAAATCCTGTGACAGGTTGATTTGATCATATTTTATGTTAATGGAGCTCTTATCTCTTATTGATAACCTTTTGCTAATCTTATCTGTTATGGTTGTCAACTCTTGAATCATTGAATTTGTATTTGCTATCTTTTCGTGTTAGGCTTCGGGAATTTTCCTTTGTCATGTATGTCCACCTGATATCTTTATTGCACAGTTATGCTATACATTAAATGTTCAACAACGTGTTGACTGCAACAAGCAATGCATTTGATTGTTTTAAGAATATTATGTTATTTTATGTGCAAATATACCTATGATTATTTTGAACATGGTTACAAGCAAGCACAAATTATCTGTTATACTTTTTTTTCATGTTATATGTTTCATGTCTTTCAGCAAATTTAACCAATGGGTGAAGTTGGACCTGCAATTGCGAAAGATGTTACTGAAGTATGATCTTCATCTACTTTTATTCCACATGTTCTACTTTTTATTCTTAGAAATAAATAGTCAATTCCTAATTATTTTCACTAACCTTGTAGTTGATTGGTAAAACTCCATTAGTATATCTCAACAAAGTTACAGCTGGCTGTAAGGCTCGTATTGCTGCCAAGCTTGAAATGATGGAGCCTTGTTCCAGTGTTAAGGACAGGTATTTTTTCATAGTCATACTAAAGAATAAAATAATAATAAAAATAATCTTCTTTCTTTTTTACATTAGAAGACACCCTTTAATTTAGTCATGCTTATGATTGTGTACTGATGAAAAATTGTGCTGTTTTGCTGTCTGGTGCAATATTTATTCAAAATTTCACCCTTAAAACGATTCCATTTATCTTTCTGTAAAAAAGAAGAATCTCTCTTTGGCAGGATTGGGTACAACATGATTACTGAGGCAGAGAAAGAAGGCCTTATTACTCCTGGAGTGGTAAGAATTTTATCCTTGTCACCTATGTGTTGAAGAGAACTTGTATATGTCTGATAACAGTGGGTTGTATTCAAATTTGAGTGTGAAAATCACCTGAGGAAAACATATCACATTTCATAGCCCTTAATAAATTGTTAAAATCATATAAAGGTTTCCAATTGTCACCTGTTTGTCCTTGCTGATGATAAATTTGGTAAATGATTCGATGTGATTAATAATTATATATGTGTGTGCGCGCGCGTGCGTGTGTTTGTTTGTGTGTGTGTGTGCGTGCATGCGGATGTGCGCCTGTGAAAGGCTAAAAAAAGATCTTTGCAGCTTGTAATGTGGAATTCAAAGAATAATATGGAAAATATACATGTTCGCTATGATAAATATGTATATTATATTGTTTACTCACTGATCATTTCAAATTCTTCATTGCAGGTAATTAAAGATGGCGATGACACATTCTTCTTTCGTAGCAAGTAGCAAGTAGCAAGTAGCAAGCATATGAAACTTTTTAGATGCATTTTTTGTTGTTCGCATTTGGTGTGGACTTACTGTATTGATATTATACTTTTACTTAACATATAACGTGTCTTTGTTTAATAGAATTTGTGGCAACTTGGTTTACTTTGTTATTTTTGTTTATGGATATTATTGAAACTTGGTTTATGGATGTCTTTTGTTTATTAATATTCTCTTAACTAGTTTATGTAACCAATTAATAGTTATTACAACCTGTTATATATAATAGTTGCTTGAATATGCTTAAAATAAAGTTTTGGAATATTCAAAAAAGCTGTTATATAAATAGAAGACAGCGTTTGATTAATGCTGTCAATGAAGAAACAATAGCGTTTATTTCGTGCTGTAATTATCTTGAAATTGTCAATAACAGCGTTTTTCACATGCTGTCGAAATAGTTGATGATTCAATCACAGCGTTTTTAACATGCTGTCGAAATTGTTGATGATTCAATAACAGCGTTTATAAAAAGCTGTTGTAAACAGTTAAAGTAGAATTTGAACATCTTCGACAACTAAATTATAAACGCTGTTGAAACATAATACAGCACGTCTGAAACGCTGTAAAAATATTATTGACAGCTCGTAATAAACGCTGTCACAGAGATGTTTCAACGGCGTTTATAGAAACGCTGTTGTAAGTTGTGTATATACGACAGCATGTCGTTATACAGCGTTTCTAATAACGCTGTTGTATCATATTACAGCGTTTATCAAACGCTGTTAAAAGCCTTTTATGGTGTAGTGGGTGTTTCTATTTAGATGCAATTGGTTTAGCAATGTTCTAGGTTCTGGAATTAATGTACACAGGGATTATAATCTTATCGAAATAAAGCATACATCGCACTATCACAAGTACGATCCTTTTGTACTAGTCAAACAAGCATTGCAAGTGTATTACGCTCCTTATCCGTCTTTGAAAAGAGATAAAGCTGATTGGTCTGCAGTTTTTAAAACAAAGGCCAGATTTACATTCGATGGGAAGAATATTCCAGACGAACAAGCTTATCAGGCAAATCTTGTGGAAAATAACGAAATAGTAATTACAGAAGATCATATAGATTTTGGTCCTTTGATCGATGAATCAAATGTTTTGGTAGAAGCGTTTGACAGTACAGTGGAAAATATCGTAGAAAAATGAGACCGAATCTGAATTAGAAGACGATGATGATTGATAAAAACCCGGATCTGATTTTTTTGCAATTGATGTAACTATGTTGAATTCTTGATGTATTATGAAATTGATGTAACTATGAAACCAAATCTGTACGTTTACCATTGTTTATATGTTTTATGTCATTTCCATTTATCATTTGTTTAGAAATTGTTATTAAAAATGCAATGTAATCTGCTTATCGTCGAAACATGAGGCCCATTATGAATCTGGTATAACATACTTCAATTTCTATTTCCATTTCAGTCATTGATTTAGAAATTTATATCGTTGATGTATTCATTTATGTATGAAATATATTTCATTATCATGTTATTATTGTCTTTTAAAATAATGTGTGTATATATCACAGGTTTATCGTAATGTCATCCATAGGTAGGAGCTCTTCCCGATCTTCAGGAGGCGATGGCAGTGGTCCATCGCAAGCATCACAGCGTCCGATCGTTTCTTTAGTACCTAGAGCAGAGGGGTAAGAATTAAATTTTATTCTGCATCTTATTTTTTTGATACGTACGTACTTATCTGTATCATATTTAAAAACAGGGGGTTCGACTTACTTCCCTCGAAGGTTGTATTGGATGTTTCTAGAACTTCTTACCGGAGTAGGATGAGTGCTTGTTGGCCGAAGTGGGATAACATCCCTCCCCACATAGTAGAGGGTATTTGGAAGGATGTCATAGTAAGTATATTTTTCTGTTTTTTATTTTTTATTCATTTTTGTCATTTTTATATTGTTTATCGTTTACAGTTTAATATTCTTTTTGCTTTTTATCGTGAAATACAAGCTAAGATAGACATTCAGACAGACGATATGCAGTTGGCACGAGAATATTGGATGAAGAATATGCGTAAAAACTATAGGGACTCGATATCTGAAATCAAGAAATCATGTAAGAAACCACGTTGGATGGGGGGAGCGTATGGCAAGCATGGTTGGGATACTGGGAAACTGACACAGCGAAGGCAAGTATACTAACTTTTTTAAATTATTTGACTGGTAGTAAATATCAAAAAAATACATGATCGATAAATAATTTATCAACTTTTGAATGTACAAGCAGAGTCGGAAAGAAACTCTGCAAACAGGAATAAAAATCCCGTCATTCGTCGCAGAGGGTCGAAGTCATTTCAACAGTATTGGTAAGAGTTGGTAAATTTACCGAATGCAAATTGTAAATAGTTTATGCTATATAATTTTAAATATACAATAATTGTATGTAAAAATCAATTTAGAAGCTAAGGCGCATGGTTCCGTGGGCTATATGGACGTGTTTACTCGTACGCATGCTGTCGAGCATGTAAATCCGGATGGGACAGTTTCATATACATGACACAACGATAAATCCAGCAAGAGCCATGTAAGCATATTTCATTTTATGCAGTATTAGTTATTGTTCTACTTGTTAAGATATAATGAATTAAGATACGATGATATTAATGTATTAATGCAAGAAAATTTTATGGAGCTGTGCCAGAAACTCCTTGCTGATACGGGTCGAGATCAGCTGATGACGGATGAGGAGGATGCTATTTTTGAGTCAGTTATGGATCCATTGGAGCATGACAGACGATACAGATTTGGTAATCAAGTGGTAAGTAGATATAAAATATAAATCAACAATCTTGTCACTATGGTTATTTGGTTTACCACAATCTAAGATGCTATCAACATGCACATAGACATACAAAAACATCATAAACTAAATTAAATAACATTATCACACTGCTAATCATTCACATACCTGCACATACACTTATAGAGATCACATAGCGAAATTAAATATTTATTATAGGCCAACATTCAGAGACGGGTGTGCATACTAGAGCTCAGATCGATCTAGCAGAGATCAAAGATTTGCGGGCTAGAGTGGCGCAGCTGGAGGAGCAGAACCGTCGGCAGGCCATAGAGACTACACAGTTGCTAGACTAGCGTATCACCGAGTACATGCAGCATTATGGTGGCCGCTTCCCTTCCTCTGTTGGCTCAGAATTTAGAGGAGATCGATTGATTGCTTTGGTCAGTAAGTTTTAATCTGTTTTGTACGATTTGATATATGGCAGAGGTACTTGTTGGGTTTGTGTGCTATGTTATGATACACTTAAAATTATGTGGATGTTGGGGATGTTGGTGATATTGTGGATGTATGTATTGATAGAACATTTGGTGTTGTGGATATTATTATGTATTGTACATTAGATTGGGTGATGATTATGTGTATTGACTTAATTTTATGTATTTTTTTGTTTGGTGATTTGCATATAGTTTAGTTTTTGATACTTGGTTGGAGTATTATATAATGGATTCTGCAGAATTGGTGGAATAGTGTTTATATGGAAAATGTGGATGGAAAGCTGTATTGCAGTAGAAATACAAAAAACTTCAGCACATTTCCGACGGCTTCCGACGGCTTTCAAGTTTTATATTTCTGACGGCTCCCGACGGCGTCCAACGGCTCTCGGATCATTTTTTTTTCAACGAATTCCAATGGCTTTCGACAACAGTCGGAATCCTTCGAAATCCGTCAGAAGCCGTCGAAAATACGAACGGCGAGGTTCGTAGGAAGCCGTCGGAAGCACTGCTCCCCGACGCCTTAATTTCCAACGGCTATTTCTGACGGCTACCAACGGCTTCCGACGGCCGCCGACGGTTTCCGGCCGTTGAAAAATGGCTTTCCCCTTGTAGTGTCCAATGATCCTTCAAAGATCGAAGCTATTCAAAATTGGAAGAAACCAGAGAGTGTGACGGAAATTCTTAGCTTTCTTGGATTGGCGGGCTATTACCGTCGTTTCATAAAATACTTTTCTAAAATTTCCGTACCTCTTACTAGTTTGACAAAGAAGGGAGTTAAATATATTTGGTCAAACAAATGTGAAGCTTCTTTTCAAAAATTAAAAGAACTCCTTTCCGATGCTTCTATTCTTGTGATTCCCGAAGGGAACCAAGACTTTGTTGTTTATACCGATGTTAGTCGTGTTGGTTTCGCAGTCGTCCCATGCAAAGGGAACGTGTTATTACTTATGCTTTTAGGAAATTAAGGTCTGCCAAGACTAGATATGTCATTCGTGATTTAGAGCTCGCGGCTATTGTTTTCGCCCTTAGAATTTGGCATCATTATATTTTGGGAGAGAAATTTGTTCCCTGCATCGATCATAAATCTTTGAAGTATTTATTTTCTCAAAAGGAACTTAACTTGCATCAACAACGTCGGCCCGAGTTCCTCGCATCTTATGATCTGGATATTCTTTATACTCTCGTAAAAGGGAATTGTATCGCTGATGCCCTTAGTCATAAGCAACAAGCAGTCACTTCAATGATGATATCCAAATGGAATGATCTCGAGACTTTATCCACTTTTGAGATTCGAGATCGTGAATCCGGTTCATGTTAATCTCTTGTTTTATGTGGCCTTAAGGCTCATCCTTCTCTTTTAGACTCCATTCTTAAAGCTCAAAACCATGATCCCGATTTGGCTCATCTTAGCCAAAGTTGTAGGGAAATAAATGTTGATGGTCTGAAAGACTTTGATATCGATGCTCGTGGCGGCATTCGAAAATTTGGTAGACTTATCGTGCCAAATATTAGCGATCTTCGTAAAGACATTTTAGAAGATTCTCATCATTCTAAATTTACCATTCATCCCAGTAGAAGTAAAATGTACACGGATCTGAAGTGACTTTATTATTGGGATGGAATGAAATCGAATATTGCTAACTTTATTAAGCGTTGCATGACTTGTCAACTCATCAAGGCCGAGCATTAAAGGCCCAGAGGGTTATTACAACCTTTGGACATTCCAGTTTGGAAGTGGGATCAAGTCTTCATGGACTTTATTGACGGTCTTCCCCGTTCTCGATCGAGTCATGATAGTTTATGGGTGATTGTTGATAGACTTACAAAATCCATCCATTTTATTCCCGTTCGGTCAAACCGGACCGCACCACTTTTGGCTAAACTTTATGTTAAAAAGATTGTTAAATTGCAAGGAGTTCCTACTTCTATTGTTAGTGATCGTTATCCATTATTTACTAGTGGATTTTGGAAGAGTCTTCAAAAACTTTGGGAACAAAGCTTAATTTTAGCACCGCTTATCACCCTCAGTCCGATGGACAAACCGAGCGTATGAATCAATTTCTTGAAGATCTTCTTTGTGCATGTATTCTTAATTTTGGTGGAAGATGAGAAGATCATATTTCTTTTGTTGAGTTTTCCTATAATAATAGCTTCCAATCTAGCATTGATATGTCACCTTTTGAGGCACTCTATGAAAGGCCATGACGATCTCCTTCTTGTTGGCTCGAGGCCGGTGAGAAGCTGGTTTTAGGTCCAGATTTTATTCGTGATTCCATAGAAAAGATCGGCCTTATTCGTCATAGGACAAAAGAAGCTCAGAGTAGACAAAACTCCTATGCCAATAACCAAAGAAGGAAATTATAATTTTCTATGGGAGATTTGGTGTTCATTTGTGTTTCACCTATGAAGGGTGTTGTGCGTTTCATTCGATCGAGAAAATTAGCACCTCGATATATTGGCCCATTTTCCATCACCGAACGCATTTGTTCCATGGTTTATCATCTTTTATTACCGTCTCAATTTTCTGCTATTCATGACGTATTCCACGTCTCTTAACTACGGAAATGCCTTAGGGATTCCGATTCTATTCTTGAGCCCGGTGTTATTCAACAAAATGAAGTTTCACCTAATTTGACTTATGAGAAACATCCCATTTGTATCATTGCTTCGGAGGTTAAACGCCTTCGAAATAAAGATGTTTCTCTTGTGAAAGTTCAATAGTCTTCAAATCCTAAGGATTGCTCTTGGGAATCCAGAGAATTCATCAAGCAAACACATCCAGACTTACTCTCTCGTGCTCTTTAAGGTGAACTTCTTACTTCAAATTTTCTTTTGTGTTGATATGCTTTATGGTTGTTACTCTTTGTTTTATTCTTAAGTATTGCGAGGATGCAATTTCTTTAAGAAGGGGAGTCTGTAACAACCGGCATATTTTACGATTATATATTTAAATATTTTATCTAAATATAGCATCGTTAGTCGGATTAAAGTCCGAAATGCTACTTTTTGCAAACAGACGAATTAGGACTCGAAACCATCTCCATTGAGTCCAAATGGAATTTGCGTCCTTTTTGAGTATAAACATCGATATGTTTGGAGTTGACTAGAATTTTGCTATTTTTCTATTGGGCTTTGGGTTTGGGTTTCAACCCTTGAACCCAACATAATACCCTAACTACACCCCCTCTCCTCTTCATTCATTCTCATTTCCTAATACTCTCAAGCTAAAGGAAAGAATGGGGGAAAGAAGAGGAAACTAAAATTCCTAAACCCTAGATTACTAGGAAATTCTAGATTCAAGCTCCAAAATCAAGGAGAAACTTAGGTAAGCATCCTCTTCATCTTCTTTATCTCAATTATAGAGTTTTGATTTCTGACAAAGGGATAAGCCGTGATTGACAAAAGGAAGTTATTCAGACACAAAGAGCTCCATATGATTAGAGGTTGATTATTTGGTATGTTAGTAATGATTATTTTTGTTAAAATCTATCCTCAAATAAAATATACCTTCAATCTTCGAATATATATATATATGAGTGCACATTAACTGTACACTCTGGGCAAAACCGGTCGACTGGTCAAAACCAGGTGGTCGACCGTTTCTGCCCAGAATGCACAGATAACGTGCACAAGTGAACATAACGTATATATATTCAAATTCCTGTCTACTGGTCCTTTTTGACCCGTCGACCGTTTTCAAACAGAAAGCAACCCTTCGTATAGACACTTCCTTTTCTTCAACGGTTGCTTCTCTTTCTCTTTACCAATGATCATGACCTTTGTTCATACCTTTTCACAAAAGGTTACAACTATTTATTTCTTATATAAACATCATGAAATCATTATTCCAAAGATCTAATTTTTTCTATTCTTCTAATCTCTATTCTATTGATCACTATCTTGTACTCTCAAGCGTTCAAATTGCTCATATTATATCATATATCGTTTTGAATCCTGAAATTTATTTAACATCCTTTTGATTCAATACGATATCCACTTCCAAATCTTCATATATACAAATAATCTATTTGAGGATAAGATTATAGGAAGTTTGTACTACAAGTGACAAAATAGTGTTAGCAAGAACACATACCGTCAACAAACAATTATATTTATCTTTGTTGAAGTCCTCCGTGTTGTAAGAGGCAAGTGTTGAAGTCCTCGGTGTTGTAAGAGGCAAAGTGTCGAAGTCCTCAGTGTATTAGAGGCGTGAAATCCCGTTCGTCTGCTCGAGTGTTGTAAACCTGTTCCTCCGGGTGAAGCGAGGTAGTTGGTAGTGAAAATCCAGATAGAAGTTTGAGACTGGACGTAGGACGGTGCTCCGAACCAGTATAAAAATCTCTGGTGTGATTTTGCTATTTTTATTTACTTTGCTACTATCATCTATTTCCGCGTTTATATTATATTCCATATTACACGATCCGTGTGTACTATATTAGCACGTGCACTTGCACACCACATTTTCATTTGGTATCAGAGCACGGTCATTATATAACCGTAACACAGTTATTTGATATATTCTTGTAATATGGAAAATAACGCAAGTACTAGAACTCAAAACACCACTTACACGGAAGGTCAATCGACACAAAGACCTCCATTTTTCAATGGTCTTAACTATAGTTATTGGGAAACACGTATGTCATTCTTTATGCAATCAAATAGTTATGATGCCTGGAACGCTACTCAAAAAGAAATAGTGAGTCCAACAACTGATTATTCAGAATGGACTACGGCTGAGAAAACGGCAGCAGCCGTAAATGCAAGAGCAATAAATATGTTGTTTTGTGCATTAGACCAAAATGAATATAACCGTGTTAGTATCTGCACTACTGCATATCAAATTTGGCAAACGCTAAAAATCACTCATGAAGGTACTAACAAGGTTAAACAAACCAAAATAGCCATGCTGAAAAGTCAATTTCAAAATTTCAAAATGAAACCAAATGAGACAATCAATGATATGTATTCACGGTTTCAAACTATCCACCATGCACTTATTGGCTTAGGACAAAAGTACTGTGATTTTGATGTTGTTTCAACAGTCCTACATTCTCTGACTAGTGAATGGGAAGGAAAAGTATTAGCAATTGAAGAAGCTAATGACCTTTCTGTCATGAAGCCAGATGAATTGATAGGAAATCTAATGTCCTACGAAGCTAACTTGCAGACTAGAAGGGAACAAAAAGAAGAAAAGAAAAACATGGCATTCCATGCTGAAAAAGACGAAAATGAATCAGAGTCTGAAGATGAAGATCTGGCATTCATAGCAAAAGGTTTCAAAAAATTCCTAAAACAGCGAAAAGCCAGTCGTTATAACAGAAAGAAATCTGGATCAAATAAACCAACATCATCCTCTATAGAATGCTTCAACTGTCACAAAAAGGGGCACATGCACAAGGATTGTTCGGAGCAAAAGAAGAAGTCAGAAAATGACAAATTAAGATATAAGAAGGACAAATCAAAGAAACGAGCATTCTCGGTAACATGGGATGATTCAGACTCATTAGAAAGTGAGAGTGATACGGAAGATGAACAAGCAAATGTCTGTTTCATGGCAACAGAAGATGAGGTACAAATTCCTACATTTGATGAAGTACTTGATATTAATGCTGAATTGATAGTCAAATCTAAAGACATGAAACGAAAGCTAAAAGAAGCCAAAGCAGAATTGAGTAGAGCAGAATTTGAACGAGATATGTTAAAAGACGAGAAGAAAATATTAGAAGAAGAACTTGAAAAATTTTCAAGAATCATCATCTAATGTTGACTCTCAATTATTTCTCTTGAGTCAAGAAATTAAAACTCAAAAAGAGAAAAATGATGCTCTCACTACTAAAAATCATGAGCTTGAGGCAAAAGTCAAAATTCTGGACCTAGAAAAGGCTAGTTTACAAACTAAGTTAGATAACATTACTTAAAATGTTTCTAACTTTAACAAAGGACGAGAAAATTTGACAAAAATCATTGAAAGTTCACAATCTGTTTCAAATAAACAAGGTTTGGGATATAAGAAACAAGAAACCAAGAAACATCTTGGTAATGAAAGGAAGAAGAAAGTACAAAAGATTGAAGCTAAGAAAAATCTTAGTTTATTATATTCCAAACCAAAACCAGTTTTAAAATTTCAGAAGAAAAATGTCAAGACTATCAAAATATGGGTTCCTAAAACAAATAACAATTTGATTAGGAACAAATATATTCAGAATTTCATGAATACTGTGCATCTTAATACAAATTATATATATAAAGGGGATACCGGACCCGTATGGGTTTGGACTCCTAAGACCTAACTCTTAGGACCCCATAAAAAGTGGGTACCATGGACCTAATTTTATTTTTTTGCAGGTCCCACTTAAGAAAAGAGGAAAGTGGATATTGGACTTTAGTTTTTTTTAAAGACATTATCTGGCACTTGTACTAAATAGTGTCATGTTTTAATTCGTACTAGACTTATGTGTATTATAATTTTGTGTGAATGTTACTCTTGATCTATGGTAGTAGTTTTATGTTGCTTATAATCTCTTTTACATCCTCCATTTAAACAACTCCTTTTTGTCGATGACAAAGGGGGAGAAAATTGTGCTAACAGTAAATATGCAAGACACAATCTCAGGGGGATATCATATACAGGGGGAGATTCGTAACTATGTTGTCATCAATCAAAAAGGGGGAGAATGTTGAGTCAAGATTTTTTATATAGAGTTTTGATTTCTGACAAAGGGATAAGCCGTGATCGACAAAAAGAAGTTATTCAGACACAAAGAGCTCCATATGATTAGAGGTTGATTATTTGGTATGTTAGTAATGATTATTTATGTTAAAATCTATCCTCAGATAAAATATATGAGTGCACATTAACTGTGCACTCTGGGCAAAACCGGTCGACTGGTCAAAACCAGGTGGTCGACCGTTTCTGCCCAGAATGCACAGATAACGTGCACAAGTGAACATAACGTATATATATTCAAATTCCTGTCTACTGGTCCTTTTTGACCTGTCGACCGTTTTCAAACAGAAAGCAACCCTTCGTATAGACACTTCCTTTTCTTCAACGGTTGCTTCTCTTTCTCTTTACCAATGATCATGACCTTTGTTCATACCTTTTCACAAAAGGTTACAACTGTTTATTTCTTATATAAACATCATGAAATCATTATTCCAAAGATCTAATTTTTTCTATTCTTCTAATCTCTATTCTATTGATCACTATCTTGTACTCTCAAGAGTTCAAATTGCTCATATTATATCATATATCGTTTTGAATCCTGAAATTTATTTAACATCCTTTTGATTCAATACGATATCCACTTCCAAATCTTCATATATACAAATAATCTATTTGAGGATAAGATTATAGGAAGTTTGTACTACAAGTGACAAAAGAGTGTTAGCAAGAACACATACCGTCAACAAACAATTATATTTATCTTTGTTGAAGTCCTCCGTGTTGTAAGAGGCAAGTGTTGAAGTCCTCGGTGTTGTAAGAGGCAAAGTGTTGAAGTCCTCAGTGTATTAGAGGCGTGAAATCCCGTTCGTCTGCTCGGGTGTTGTAAACCTGTTCCTCCGGGTGAAGCGAGGTAGTTGGTAGTGAAAATCCAGATAGAAGTCTGGGACTGGACGTAGGACGGTGCTCCGAACCAGTATAAAAATCTCTGGTATGATTTTTCTATTTTTATTTACTTAACTACTATCATTTATTTCCGCGTTTATATTATATTCCATATTACACGATCCGTGTGTACTATATTAGCACGTGCACTTGCACACCACATTTTTAAATTCCTCTTCAATTTCAGAAATTTCCTATAACCTAATTTAGAAAATTATTGCTTGTAATCTTAGATTGGAGTTTCTAGAGTTGAAGTTGAAGAGTGGTTGATCTTTTCTTTGTTTTTGAGCTTCTCCTTCATTGTTTTTGGGTTTAAAGGTGAGTTCTTGAACTCACATCTATGTCTATAGCATTCATTGTTGTTAGGTATGAATTCCTAACATCCATTCATGTTCATTTGCTTTTGATTTGAATTGATTTGGTGAATTTTTCAAATTTTTGTGTTTTGAAGTCAAAATCTTCAAAGATCCTATCTTGGATATTTGGACATATTATTTGGGGTGTACCAAAGAACCTATAAGGTTGGGTTGTCGCTTGGCATAAATCTCTAGTCTTCGTTGCTCGTTCGAACGTTTTCGAATCGTTTTGGCCATCATAGCCTACGTAAATTATTGCCCGGAACAGGCAACTAGACGTCTGGACGTAAGTTCCAAACGTCTGGTTATGCATTCTGGAGAAAAATAATATACGGCAGAGAATAAAAATGGAAGAGACTAATTTCAGACATCTGAATTTATGTATCAGACGTCTGGATGGTCTGAGACATCTGAAATGCCAAATCAGATGTCTGGGAAGTTTTTTGGAATATTTCAGAAACCAAATCCAGACATCTGGATTAAACCCCAGATGTCTGGAATTGTTCAGTTTTGCCTATTTGCCTATTTTTTGAGTAAATTTCCAATGTTTATCAATTTACGTTGATCTGATTAGTTGTTATCACTTTTATCGACTTTGATGACTTCTTTTTCTAGATTTTTGGGAATATCCATTTTGATGGATTTGGTATCGATTTCTTTAGATTTAATTCACGTCTTCGTATGTGAATTTTTGGTGATTAATTGTTTTGACAATCATTTCTGTGGTTTGTCACTTTAAAATGCAAAGGTTTCTATACTAGTAGTAAATACTCTAACTCTTTCACAAAAACGATTTCAACGTTATTTTTCATACAAAATTGTTTTTCAGTTTATTAGTATATACAAACCTTTACCTCACTCATATGAGAAATCTAATTAAATTATTTAGCAAAACAAGTGGTATGGAACGCTTGCGTTTTCTTTGTCAGTTAATTCTTTGTGACGCCCCACCTCTATACCCACGTTAGCCAAGAACACTACGGTGTAGTGCTGTCAACTAGCACGGAGAATAAGGCTGTTGAGGAGCGACCATCCATGTAATTGCTTATCACACGGTGGCTATAAATAATCTTCGGAAACAAACATAGAAATAAGCATAACACAAATCAGTCACAGACATCCATATCACAAAGGCGGAAGAAGATATGAATATATAACTAACACATGAAAGTGTACATCAGAGTAGTGGTCAAAAAGATCCACAATAATACAAAAGAATAGCAACACGTGCTATACAAAGGAATACAACTATGAGTCTATATCTCAAGTGTATACAACAAAAACTGCTAATCTAAATAGTTAGCCAAAAGTCAGAGTAGCAAATCCCGGGAAGAAGTCAAGCAGAAGCACCTGTAACATCTCAGTCTGACCCGAGTATTATTTAAGAAAATAATAAACGGATCAGTCTAGCTATAAATATCAGATGACATGATATAAAATAAAGGATATGGCATAAACATAAAATATCCATACTGACATACTCTATAAGTATGCAAATGATGATCAACATAAGATCAATCAGTGAGAGATAAATCAATATCACAAGAATCTTCTCAAAGATCCAAAGAGGGCATCATACCCTAAACTTGTACTCATAACAAGTCAATGACATAAATTCCAGAAATCAACACAAGAAATCCAGAAATCACAGAAAAAGGGAAAGAGGCCTATCACATGATGATCCGAAGACCATGGGGAGCTACCCCATATGGGTGAGTTGGAATCACCCAGATGAGGTCTAAGCTAACCAAAAAGAAATAAGGTATGGGTGAGTGGAATCACACAAATGGTGTCTAGCCTAACCTCGCAACAAAAAGGTATGTGTGAGTGGAATTACACAAATGGTGTCTAGACTAACCTTGCGGACAAAGAGATATGTGTGAGTCGGAATCACACCAATGAGGTCTAGTCTAACCTTGCAAACAAAGAGACATCGCACAATTTCTAGTCTAAATCATAAAATGATCGTCATGATCAACGAGAAGTGTCAATTACACTAAGCTAGTAAATATAAAAGTTTAGCTTCGTGTCTCATAACCACTTGCTTAACTTAAATATTTAAAAACAAACTGTAAATCTTCACTAGAAAATTGTCACAAGAGGTTCAATCGAACAAGTCCAAGAATTAACCAACGAAGTAAACGCAAGCGTTTCATACCACTTATTTTACTAAGCCGTTTAATTAGATTTCTCATCCGAGTGAGGTAAAGGTTTGTATATACTAGTAGATTGGAAAACGGTTTAAGAAAAGAGCTTTGTTATTGAAAATAGGGTTGAAATCATTTTGTTGAAAGAGTTTTGATATTTACTACTAGTATTAAAACCTTCATGTTTCTAAAGTTGTTATCCCACCTTTTTAGCAAGGCCGTGATACCATAAAATCGACCGAGAAGCCAAAGATAGTTTGTTTCGAATAATGGTCAACTCAGCATCTCAACAAAGCAAGTTTTGTTGAATGTTTTTCAGATAAGATCCCCTATGGAGGGGGGGTCCAGGGGGGTGGCAACCCCCCAAGGTGGGGGTGCGGGGGCAACACCCCCGCTACAGGGTTCTACCTGCCCGGTCAGGTCGTGGGGGTCCAGGGGGCAGCGCCCCGTCCAAAACGGTACGACCTAGTGAAGACCTAAGGGAGGATAGGATCGAGCGACCTAAAGGTTGCGACCTAGGGTACACGCGACCTAAGGGAAACTCGCGACCTAACATGGCCGAGCTAAGGTGAGGTGCGACTCAACCAGGTAAGCGACCTAAGGGAGGCGAGCGACCTAAGGAAGGCGAGCGACCTAAGGAACTCGCGACCTAACAATAACACAGGCCAAGCGACCTAACGTTTTAAGGCTGAACGACCTAATTAAACTCGCGACCTAAAAATGACAAAGCCGAGCGAGTTAAGGGGATTGTGCGACCTACGGCCTTGCGATACAAAGTGCGAGCGACTTAAGGGGTCATGCGACCTAACGGGCTCACGGCCTATGGGTTTACGACCTAACGTGGGAACGACCCAAAGAGGGACGCGACCTAGTGGTTGAACGACCTAAAGTTGCAAAGGCCAAAGTGGAACGACTGTCGCGACCTAGCGACCTAATGTGCCACGCGACCTAACGACCTAACTAGGTCGAGCGAGTTAAGGCCTTAACGACCTAAAGGAATTAAGGCGTCACGACCTAAGGGATAAAGGTCCGCGACCTAGAGGGGAAATAAGGTCTAACGACCTAGGGTGTATAGGTCAAGCGACCTAACGGTTTATAAGGTCATGCGACCTAACTGGGTGAAGGTCATGCGACCTAACAGGGAAGCCACCAAGCAACCAAATGAAGAACAGGGCACGCGACCTACGACCTAGCGGCACACGACCTACGACCTAGCGACCTAACTCCGAACAACAATTTGTGCTAGTGCGATCTAAGTGCAGAAAATCACCAAAAAGGCTAAAAATTGGAGTTTTTGGCCAATCCAATCCAAACCAAATGCAAATGTACATGCTAAAGTGATAGAAAATCATTCCCAAACATCCATGATAGATATAGACAAGAATGTGAGATAAAAATCTCACCTTTGGGACAAAAATGAATGAAAATGAAGCTTTGAAGCAAAGCAAGAATCAATCCACTTTAATCTCAACACAAGAAGCTTAATCCAATATCTTCTCTTTGAATTTGGAGTTGAAAGATGGATTTGAAGTAGAAGCCTAGGTTTGGAGTTTTAGTTTCCCTTTCCACTCACCATTAATGCTTGAGCTAGAGTTTGGTAGGAATTTATGAAGAGTGAGGAGAAGGGGAGAAGTGGGCTTGAGTTATAATGGCTAGACTAACCCAAAGTCCAAAGCGGGAAAAGTTAGTGAAATTTCACTAACTTCAAACCTATCAACGTTTATACTCAAAAAAATTGTAAACAGCATTTCGAACTCAATGGAAGTGGTCTCGAGTCCTAATTCGACCGTTTGCAAAAAGTAGCTTTTCGGACCAATATCCAATTAACGGTAAAATATTTAAACAAAATATTTAAATATATAATCGATAAATATGCGGGTTGTTACATTCTTGGACTTGTTCGATTAAAACCTTGTGACAATTTTCTAGTGAAAGTCTATAATTTGTTCGTAAATATTTAAGCTAAGCTGTGGTTATGGGACATGAAGCTAAACTCATTTATTTACTAGCTTAGTGTAATTTACACTTATCGATCACTGATGATCATTTTGTGATTTAAACTAGCGATGTATGATGTCTCTTTGTTTGTGCAGGGGACTAAACCCCGTTTGTGGAGTTTTGGCTCAAAAATTGGTGGCGTAGCGACCCATGGTCTTCTGCAGTTTGTGGAGCCGTTGTGGAGCCTCGGCTCAAAATTGATGGTTAGCGACCATGGAATAGCGTTCCGTTTATGATGCACGTATTGGTGAGTTTTCATGCTCCCGTTTGTGATAGGGCTCCCCCTTTGTGTTTTCTGGATTTCTAATAGATGATTTCTAGAGTTTGTGTTTCACCAACTTTTGTGATTTATATTGATAAGTTTTATCAATATTTGTGGTGTGGTGAATACGTTAAAGAATATGACATTCTTTTTGGTGTTTGAGAAAGTTTGAGATACTATATGATTTTTATTGTATGTATACTTTTCATAGTATGGCATTATTGTTATCATACGTTTTTGTCATATCTCTTATCCTATCTCATTTTATATGATATTTATAGCTAGACTGATTTGTTTATTATTTTCTTCTTAAATAATACTCGGGTCGGACCGAGGTGTTACAAGTGCTTTCACTTAACTTCTTAGCTAGGACTAGCTTTTGAGTTTTGGCTAACTACTTAGTTTAGTAGTTTTTGCTTTTATACATTCGAGATAGAGACTCCATGATGTATACATATCCTTTGTCTTGTACTTGTACCTATTCTTTTGTGATGTAGTGGATCTTGTATGACCACTACTTTGATGTACACTTTTACGTGATATATTCATATCTGTTTCCGCCTTAATGGTATGAATATCTGTGATTGATTTGTGTTATGCTTATTTTATATTTGTTTCCGAAGACCATATAGCCACTGTGTAGTAGCTTTGAGTTTGAATTGGTATGTCGGATTTTCTCTTGAAATGAAATGCATGATATACTATTTGATATATCGGTACTCGCACAAAGTAATTACACATATGGTCACTCTTCAACAGCCTTATTCTTCGCACTAGTCGATGGCATTACTCCGTAGTGTCCTTGGCTAGTGTGAGTATAGAGGTGAGGCGTCACAATATATGTTATTGAAATAATGTTATGGAAATAATAAATATCTATACATATATGTTTAAGCATGTGTATATTTATATATATAAAATAAAAAAGTTAACATAATAAAGTTAAACATATATAGGAAGGCATAAATGTAAATATGATAAAACAAATAATACATATATATATATATACATAAGTGGAGAAGTATATAGTATTTGTAAATATGGAAGTATATAAACATATACACAAAAAGATACATATACATATATAAAATTCATATAAAAGTTATTGTAAACAAAAGAGGAGACAAGCATTTAAAGCCTAGCATACAAAACATAAAATCAGGTCAGTTAAAAGGGAAAATCAAACCAAGCTTTTAAAATACGTCAAATCTGTAAATAATCAAATCGGATCATAAAACCTCAGACCAAAGGAATGATAAAGATAAATGAAAATATAAAGCAAGCAGAAGCTTACTGTAGAATGTAGCTTACACTTTCTTATATATATACCTCCTCACTATTTTTCTTTATTTTCGTTCATTCGAACAAGTTAGCAACAAAAAATAAAAGAAGAAATACTACAGGCCTTCTTTGCATTCACACAAACTAATAAAAGAAAAATATACAGTTTTCCATTAAGAAATCAACTTAAGTATTAGAGTTTGAAGTCTGGTGGAAAAAAAAGGGAGACGGTGCCTTCTTTTCAAAGATCGGGGAGTTATACAAACCCTTCCACTTACTTTGTAAAAAAATTATGAACTCTTTATGTTGCTAGATATACAACTGTTAATCATTTTATGCTTTACTTTTGTGAGTTGGACATATACTCTGTTAAGCAAGGAAACAAAATAGCAGTTTACAAACAGTGGGTGTCACACTTCATTTTGCTAACTAATGTGTATATGTATATGGCCGTGTATATAGGGTGTGTTGGGAATACATGTAAATTGTTAGAAGGTAATTTGTGCATGTATATCTATGGGTTCGACATGTCAGTTTTTTTTATTTTACAAAACACTATTCTTCTTCACCAGCTCCCTGTATAAAATTTAGTGAAAACAGTATGCTCAACTTTAAAGAAAATTAATATTGGCTTATCTGCTTAGGATTAAACCTTAGTTCCAACACGAATTTTTTTTGAGTGTTAAGTATCATAAAAAAATGTGTTTCCTCGGTTTCATTAAACAGGGAAGAAAGATAGCCAGTTTACAGTAAACGACACTGGTAGGTTAAATTTTTGACATTATAATTAATCGATTGGATTATATAGATTTTTTTGCTATAGGAAATCATGATTTTTAAAATTGGTTAGAAGATTTTTAATGGCTTATTGGGGTAAGGAAGTGGAGTCGATCAGAATTGGGTATTCGGTCGAATTACAGTGGTGGGGTCGATTTTGTGGTGGCGAGTTCGGAGCGGAGGTGGATGAGGTGATGGTGATGTCGAGAAAAATGGTATGACATTTTTCAAAGGGTCGTGATGGTTGTGCGATACGATAGTAGGGTTTAAGGCTATTGTTTTGAGCTTGTCGGTCTTGAGCTTGTGGTGGCATGATGGTAAGGGTAGGGCCGTGCGTATATGGGGGAGAAGGAGGAGGAAGGTGTGGCGAAGCCTCTGGTGAAATGGGGTGGACTCAGGTGGTCGAAAGTGTCGTGACGAGGAGGTTGGATAACTTTGTTCAGCTCATAGTCGAAGTGTTCGATTTCGAACCGAATGCGCTTGCACAATTCTTTATGGGCAGGTAGTAGGAGATGGTTGAAGGTGACTTGCAGCGATGATCGGAGGCGACGCCGGGTTGGTCCGCGGCGTGTGCAAGTCAACTTCACAGGCGTGCACATGAGAAGAAGGTAGAAAAGTGAGCAGAGAAGGAAAAGAAAAAAAACTATGAAGGAGAGAAAGAAAGTATGGGCCGGGTTTTGGACTGTAAGAGAAAAATAAAAATAAATAAATAAAATAGAAGAGAGAGGAGAAAGAACAGAAAAAGGAAAAGAGGAAAGGAAAAGTAAAAGAAAGAAAAAGGAAAGAGGAAAAAAATAGAAAGAAAAATAAAGGAAAAGAAGAGAAACAAATGAAACTTATATTTTCTTTAAACTACTTCCACATGTTTTTATGCTTATTCTGTTTTGGTTATTTAAAAACTAAATTTCCTAAAACAATTAAAGCGAGTAATTTATTAAATACTAAATCGGTAATCTTGTGATTATTAATATATTTAGTATAGTTGGTTGATAAATTATTAACTATGGGTAAATTTATCTAAAATTTCTTTAATTTGTAATTAATCTGGATTAAGACAAAAATAAATTTCAGATAATTAAAATCATTCAATCCTGACGTGAAAGTGTTTGATATTGTATAGATCGTTAATTTGGTTAACGACCTATATCTTGATTTAACTTTATTGGACATTTATTTCGATTATTTTTATCCGTTCCATCAAGTGACCAGACAAGCAATAGTAGGTTAGAATGGTGATACGGTTTATTTGAATAAAAATATATAAGAAATTCCCATAATAGGATAGTGTCACTCAAAATAATAAATTGTGTATTTTAAACAATTTACCCCTTTAAAATTATTAATTGGACTCGAAGAGACCGAGATCGGATATCAGTGATATCGGATCCACTTTGATTTAATAAGCATCGCAAATCTTTACGGGTTTGACTTTTAAGTCCAATAGACTGGGTTGAATAAATTAAGAAAAACCGACTGTTTTAAATAAGCAACTGTACTTAGATTTATTTAAGTATCAATGTATTTTTTGACGAGTGTTGGCTATAACCAGATAAAAAACTCATATTATTGTATGAGTTACTTTGGTTTTATAACTTAAGCATTTCATGTTAAATGGGTTTACTCACGCTAGTTTCTAGCCTGACTCGGGTGTTACTTTATTGTAATGCTACGGTCAGACCGAGTATTACAGGATTTCAGGTTTGGACGCTTTGAAGTCCGAAGATGAGCTGGATGGCAGAGACGTATTAATTAGATTCCGCTGTGTATTATAGACTGTATAGTCAGTATATTGGGACAAGTTATTATAACTGTTCATATTTGTTGTACTCTAATATCTTGTATATATATAGACAGTTGCAGCTTTTCTTTGTGTAAATGCTGTTATTTTATATTATATATTATTCCGCTGCGATTGTGAGATTCTATCTGTAGTTTTCTATTCTTCTATATCATTTTCTTCTAAACCCTAACAATCTGAGATTTCCGACACTCGATTTCTCGCCACTCTATACAATGAACGTATTAGTGTCGATTTTTTAGGTCGAAAATCTCCGTGCCGTTACACTTGGTATCATAGCTGAATGTTAAGTGAGAATCTTAGCTCTGGTGGGGATTACACATTAGAGATAGGGTCAGTAGTACCCTAGAACGAGTGAGTGTATTATATATGAGTGCGTACTTGTTATTTTCTTATATAATGATTTTAAAAGCGATTTTAAAAATGATTTTTATAATCTTATATTTTGATATATAAAGAAATAATTTTTCTGAATTATTATAGTATATTAAGTTAATTGGTTGTTATTAAAATCAAATAAGATTATAAGATTTAAGTGGTAAAACACATATAACCGAGTGTAAATATGGGTGAGGATTAACTATACAAATAAGTTAAGTTAAAAATGGATTCAAACCTGAATTTAAATCCCGGAATATTCAAAAGAAAAACCAAAGTAGTTGAAATAAGTTACCCTGATTTTATTTTCCAGTAAATTATGATGAAATATATGGTGTATTTGGTTTCTAGATTTGATATTATTGGTTATTATCATAAATTGGTTGTTGTATCTCAGTAAAGGATGTTTATTACAGAATAAACAATGATGAAACATGGTGCAATATTCATGAAAGTAAAATTATATAAGTTAAAAATTCATAAATTGACTTATAAATTGAAAATGAATTTAAATATGAAGCTTTAAATCTAAGCTAGAAGAAATTTGGAATTGTTTCAGGGTGTTAAAAGAAATAATAAATAATGTTATCAGAATATTTTTAAATATAGGAATCTTTTTGGCAAGGCAAAATAAATATAGGAATCTTGTTTTAAAACAAGAACTGTTTTGAAAATTTCAGAGGAATTTTTTTGAATTAAAAACCAAGAATGTTTAAAAATTGAAAGTATGACTTGGCGTGCGAATGGAATAAATATTTATATATAGGTGGATATACAAAAAATTAATGTTGATATGAAATAAGTACTAAGTGTTGAATTCTGGAATCCCCCTGAGAGTGAGATGTATAACCCAAAGGGAAATAAGTTTTTGAATTTATAAGTGGGAAGTGATATTGGTAAGAAATTTAAATTCGGAGTGAAAAATTTAAATTGAGTAGGTTAAATAGATTGAATGAATGGGAAATTTAACTTAGGGGAAGTTAAATTAGTTTTGAACGTACAACTTGAATTGGAAATTTTCAATGTGAAAGTGAAAATTTTAAGTTAGGGAAGTTAAATAGATAAAATGGAAAAGAGAAGTATGGATTTGATAGGAGATTATGTATAGATAAATTCAAACAGCTTTTGAAATAAAAACGGGTTTTGGGTTCTGGAAATGTGTGATGGATGTTATTGGCTGATGTTTAGATAATTTGGATGTTTGTTTACTTTGACATATCCTGCTATCATCCTGATTGTTAGTGGCAGCATATTTTAAACTGTAAATTGGATTACTTTAAAAGAATAAATAAGTGGATTGATCCTTGAAATTAAATAAAAGTAAAACTGTATCATGAATTTATTTAAATAATTTTGATTCTTAGAAATAAAATTGAATTTAGGGAAATGAAATCATTTTGAACTTATGTTTGTTGAATATGCGCTTATATGATTTTTGTTTGATGATAATAAACATATATACATTCGTTTAAATGTATTTGATAATATACTGTTTATTTTCACAGATTAAATAAATATTTGTTGAATAAATTAAATAACACAGAATTTGAATTCAAACAGAATATTTTATTCAAACAAATATTTATTACAATTTTGAATAGTATACAAATTCAAGCTCTCACTATTCACATATACAACTTTGATTTCAATTACATCACAATTTCATATTTACAAATGTCCTCACTACATATCGCTCATTCACTCATATTTTATCTTCAACTTCATTCCAGTTTGAATCCAGCATCTGAGCAATCTGCAAAAATATTCTCTAACGCAGTAAAATTGAAAAAGAAATATTTTTGCAATATAAAATGAAATATGATTTTTGAAAATATTATTTGCCTCAGTTATTTGGGTTGTTCGTCATCATTCATATTTGAATTCGTCATACACGAACAACTTGTGACATACACAGTGTATCACTGTATATGCCACAAGGCCGTGCACGCCGATATATACACTTGTTTGATTTACAGGGATAGGTGAGCACAGGTCAAACCCAAATAAAAGTCGGGTTCAACTCATATGCGATAACATAAAAATCACGACTCGAGCACAAGGTCAAACCCGAGCTGTGAAACCGGATTCAACACAGGTGCGAATGGCCAAAACTCAAGAATCAAGTGTCGACTAGTCTAATATAAACAAGATAGTAACTCAGTGCCAACATGGTTAGAATGAAGACAAGTACACTTGAACAAAATGAACAAGTGGAGCATCTGTGTAAACTGGGCAAGTATGGTCGAGCACAGTTGAAACTCAAGCAAATGAAAACATCACAGTGACATGCTACAACTTCAAATGTGCAAGTGCTAACCAGAGTAAAGTCCAACACAGTTACAACTGACTACATGCAGGAGAACAAACACAACACTGCAGCCAACATATACACTATGAATCAGAGATTACAAACTCGAGTGTGCAAGTGAACATGACAGGAAACAGTTCAATATGAACTGATGAAGCAGTACCAATGAACATGCAATCAAACTCGGTAACAACATCGAGCCAGAGCTGTCAAATATCACAAAAGTCAAGGCTGCAAATGAAATGCAACACACATGCACGACTTATGGCAGTGAAACTCAAGCAAGTCAGACCAACACTGCAACTCAAAATGCAACATGGCTGCAGTTACAAACTAGAATGAAAACTGCACTAATCCAGTTCCAACACAACTGAATCAAGTTAACAACTGCAAGTACAATTCGAACCAATATGACAGCAATGCACCAATGCAAAATGGACAGCAAACATGACAAGAGACCAAAGTGCAACAGGATGAACGGCAAAGCCAAGCATGATACGAGTGAACAAGTATGGCAGCATGCAAATGCATCAAAGCAAGTAAACAACAATGTCGAGCATGCATGAAACAGTGGAATGAACCAGTGATACAAAGCAACCATCAAGTACAAACAGTGGCACATGGATACAGCAATATGCAGAAGCAAGAACACTTGCAACAGTGATGCAGTGGCACATGACTATCACTGACTCAACTCACTTATGCAAACGTACTTGAAGATTACCACCAACATGATGATAACACAGCAGTCCCAAAATCAAAGTGACACGACAGCAATAATGCAACTGAAAATAATGCACAATGAACTGCATGAACAATGCACAGCAGCGACCGAAAATAACCATGGGAATCAAGTCACAAAAATATACGAATGTGACAGAGTCAAGTGTCAAAAATTGAAGCCGTGGATAAGTTGGAACAAGTGAAAAACCAAGTCGAAGTCAACCAAATAAAATCATGAAATAAAATTTCAACAGCAGCAGAATATGACAAAGTCAAATTAAAGCCGTGCTCATCACAATTTTTAAAGCCGTGTCAATCAAGCAATCGAGTATTTACACAAATGAATTAGTCAAGGAAAAATCACGAGCATCCAAGTATAATCGAATGGCCAGAGCAAATAATTTGACAAATTCAAATATATTCGTACGAACGCAAATCTAGGGTTACAAACCCTATATAAAGAAATCATAATCGGCAATTTCATTCATGGAGTTCAATCAAGCATAACAGTATAGCATAAACGAAAATCATATACCGAATCGAAGTCGAACTCCATCAACAACAACGAAGCAGCCGAACTGAGCAACAATCGATCAACAGTACACGCGAATAATCATCGAATCAATCAATATATTATCGGCGCTTCGAAAGCCCTAAATTGGATCGAAGGGACAAGCCCTAATTTAGCTTCAAAGTGGAAACGGCCGGCATCTCCAAATAAACAAAGGAAGATAATAAAAGAGACGGGCTAGAAGATAAAAGGGGACGGAATTTTTTTAATAAGGGCTTTAAATTTAAAATTAGGGTTCTTTGTTTTTAATTGTTTTTAATTGTATTTTCCTTTTTTAAACCGTTTATTTTTCTAGTCGTGTGACTAGGGGACAAGCTACGTGGCGTAGCTTGAGAATTCGCAACTCGGTAGTTGAGTTGTGGTAGGGTTTTGAGCGTAGAGTTAGATTAGTCAATAGCGGGTATAGCGAGTTTACGTGTGTAAGCGAGGGACTATCTAATTTCTAGTAGAAACCTTGGGGGCAGCACGTAGGCAGGGTTTTGCCGAAGCTGGGTAAATTCTGTGTTGTTCTGTTCTGTTATTTATATTCTGCTATATCTGTGCTGCTATTCTGTGATCTGAATTTAAATTAATTGATAAGCTTCCGCGATTAATTTTTATAATTTACACTATCACCCTATTCACCCCCCCTCTAGGGTGAAATCGATCCTACAAGTGGTATCAGAGCTAAGGACAAAAGTCGTTTTTGTTTATAAAAAAAATTACAAAAATCAATTTTTGTTTTAAAAATTCGTGTTTTAAAAATTGGTTTTTGAATTTTTGAAATGGCTTCTTTTATTAATACTTCTGTTGAGGGTCGCTCCAATATTATTCCTTCTATTTTCGATGGAACAGATTTTTTGAATTGGAAATTAAAAATGGAATTTTATTTAAAATCTGTTAATATTAAATATTGGAATATTATTGAAAATGGGTGTAATATAACAGATAAGAAAATTATCTCGATTAATGCTCTTGCTATGCATATATTATATTCTTATATTAATCAAGATAATTTTAATTTCATCTCTCATTGTGAAAATGCACAGGAAATTTGGAATACTTTAATTGCAATATATGATGCAACAGTCAACAGCAATGAGAAGTCCTCCACAACCGACTCAGTTAAAGAAATATGCTTAACAGGATTGGTAAATAGCAATTGTGATGAGGATGATGATGATGGAGCAGCCGAGCTGGCATTAATAATGAAGAAATTCAAAAGGTGGAATCACAAATACGGAAATCCAGCTCTAAATAAAAAATTAAAAAGCAGAATAATCAAAGCACTGGACAACTCGGAAGAACACGGGATCGCTTGCAACAAACCCTGTAATATCAAGCCCAATTATCCCCGATTTCAACGCGATTTTGAAAAGAAATCAAAACGGTGTTTTGCAGCCACGTGGAATAAAAGCGATAGCAGCGAGAGTGAGAAAGCAGATATGTGCCTTCATGGCAATATAACCGATAGCGACGATGACGAGCCAAGCGAGGTATCAAAACTTGCTCACTCTGAATTACTTATTTATTTCCACGAAGTAAATGGCTGTTTTGAACGGCTTAGGGATAAGTATGCCAAACTTGAATCACAAAAAGATACTTTGATAGATTTAAATAAACAACTTGACCAATTAGTTAAAACCTATCAAAGTAGGATCGCTAAGTGTGATAAGTGTCCAACATTTGAAAAGGAAATTAAAAAATAAGAAATCAATATAAAATCACTTGAAAATGAAATTCTGATTTTAAAGGAGAATGAAAATACTAGGAGAGAGAATTCTATTAAAAAGTGCACACAATTGTTAAACGAAAATGAATCTCTCAAAACACAAGTCCAACATATGTCAACGACTTTAGATAAAGCTTCCAAAAGTGAAAAATCGTTGAACATGCTATTAGGAAAGCAAACTGTTAATACGGTTAGACAAGGACTTGGATATAGTCATTCTAAAAATGTTAGAAACAAGATTAATCGAGAAAATTTAATGTGCACAATTTGTAGAAAATTTGGACACGATCACAATAGTTGTTGGTATAGACCCAAACATGTGAAAACTATACCGATTTGGGTTCCTAAAGGCACCAATATAAATCTCTCAAAGTTAAACAAATTTGGGTGCCGAAGGGAACAATTATAAATAGTTTTGGGTCTTCACAAAATTATTTTTGTAAATATTCTGCCACTAACAATCATGGACCTATAAAAACAAATAGGTCACATAAATCCTTTTCCGTGTAGGTGTGGTGGCAGGCTAAGGAACAACAATAGTGTACTCTGGATTTTTGGCTGTTCCAGAAACACAACGGACGACGAAGCAAAGTTCCTTAGCCTGGTATAAAGGTGACAGAATCACAACGGACAACAACGAAAAATATCGTAAAGGTAAAACAGGTAATGGTATGTTTTAAACGATATATTAAATGTGATAATCTGCACCGTATTCTGAATTAAAACCAGCCAATATTGAGATGATGAAAAGATGATGATTCTGACTTATTCAAAATAGTTAGCTAATTATATTCTTATGCCAAAAAAACACTATAAAAATCTCTAGATTTTTTGAATTACTTCATATATATCGGTTTGGATTAAAAATAGTGTTTTGTTGGATAATACATTTGGTTATAATACGGCTAACTCCTTATTCACGGTTTTTCGATTATTTACATGGCTTCCATTTAGATTCAAAAGAATGTCATTTAAATTGTTGTTAAAATTGAATTAGAAAGTTTTGGTGCACACTTCATGTTTTGGTCTATAAAATTCAATTGATGATAATTTTTGAGTGAAAGAGAAATTCAGATGCAGATTACACTGGTAATCTAGTTGATAGAAAAATTACTAGTGAAACGTGATTTTTTGTTGAGACGTTTAGTAACTGCATCGTTTTTCAAAGAAAATATCTGCATATTTTTCATTTCAAATAATTTTCAAATAGCAGAAAATTTTCTTTTAAAACCCCCTGGAGAAAATCATTTTTGACCATAGTTTCAGATTAGTCATTTTTGAAAAATCAATTTCATAATTATTTTTGAATCTGATTTTAAATGACTATTTTGACTAATCTGACTCCCTAATGTTTATCGAAAAGAAAAACAGTGATTGAAAAAGTGATGAGTGTTAATATTGATCAAATATTATGACTCGAGACAGTATAATTAATAAATTTCTTTAGAAATTTAAACAAGAGTTATAAAACTGTTTGTTGGTAAAAATTCCATGACCATCTCTATCTCTATCATATTTCTAACAACCATCACTCATAAAAATTCTATATAGTTTGTCGATATGTGGTACTTTAAACAGGAATCGTTCGTTTTTCATTTTCACATTTTTTTTAAAAAAAAAACAAATAAATAAATAAATACCAAAGTATTCACTCTCATTTAAAAGTCCTCACGGTTATGCATGGGTGAATTACTTGGAATTTGTTATGTGCTTCCATGCTCATTTAAAGTCCTCGCGGTTATGCATGTATGGAACGCATATCAAAAGTTGATTTGTAAAATAAACAAGTTGATTCTAATTCCATTTAAAAGTCCTCACGGTTATGCGTGGTTAGAAGATACTTGAATTCATTTTTTTAAAAATAAAATTGGAATACTACTAATCCCATTTAAAAGTCTTAACGGTTATGCATGGTTAGTAGATATTCAAATTCCTGATATAAATATGCCACAAATAGACACAACTGTATGGTTTTATATGATGATATCATTCCTATCATTCTAAAAGTGGAATATGCGCCAAACAAAATATTTATGATTTTTGTTTGATTTTTTATTGAAATTTAATATTTATATTCAATTGAGTTTTAATGTTGGTTAATATCGATAACTTTATCTCTATTTTCTCTAACACTATTATTCTTTTGCTGATAACAAAAGGGGGAGAGAAAAGTTAAGATTTTGTCAAATAGAATCAAGCAAAGGTGAAATAATTTTCCATTTGCATATAGGCTCATTTATATATTTCTATTTGTATGCATATATGTAGGGGGAGCTTTGTGTAGAGAGGAAGCATTTAAATAGGGGGAGCAATTAGGATATATCTATGATCAAATACATTTAACATATTCAAAATCTTAAATATATGTTTGTTATCATCAAAAGGGGGAGATTGTTGAATATGCGCTTATATGATTTTTGTTTGATGATAATAAACATATATACATTCGTTTAAATGTATTTGATAATATACTATTTATTTTCACAGATTAAATAAATATTTGTTGAATAAATTAAATAACACAGAATTTGAATTCAAACAGAATATTTTATTCAAACAAATATTTATTACAATTTTGAATAGTATACAAATTCAAGCTCTCACTATTCACATATACAACTTTGATTTTAATTACATCACAATTTCATATTTACAAATGTCCTCACTACATATCGCTCATTCACTCATATTTTATCTTCAACTTCATTCCAGTTTGAATACAGCATTTGAGCAATCTGCAAAAATATTCTCTAACGCAGTAAAATTGAAAAAGAAATATTTTTGCAATATAAAATGAAATATGATTTTTGAAAATATTATTTGCCTCAGTTATTTGGGTTGTTCGTCATCATTCATATTTGAATTCGTCATACACGAACAACTTGTGACATACACAGTGTATCACTGTATATGCCACAAGGCCGTGCACGCCGATATATACACTTGTTTGATTTACAGGGACAGGTGAGCACAGGTCAAACCCAAATAAAAGTCGGGTTCAACTCACGTGCGATAATATAAAAATCACGACTCGAGCACAAGGTCAAACCGAGCTGTGAAACTGGATTCAACACAGGTGCGAATGGCCAAAACTCAAGAATCAAGTGTCGACTAGTCTAATATAAACAAGATAGTAACTCAGTGCCAACATGGTTAGAATGAAGACAAGTACACTTGAACAAAATGAACAAGTGGAGCATCTGTGTAAACTGGGCAAGTATGGTCGAGCACAGTTGAAACTCAAGCAAATGAAAACATCACAGTGACATGCTACAACTTCAAATGTGCAAGTGCTAACCAGAGTAAAGTCCAACACAGTTACAACTGACTACATGCAGGAGAACAAACACAACACTGCAGCCAACATATACACTATGAATCAGAGATTACAAACTCGAGTGTGCAAGTGAACATGACAGGAAACAGTTCAATATGAACTGATGAAGCAGTACCAATGAACATGCAGTCAAACTCGATAACAACATCGAGCCAGAGCTGTCAAATATCACAAAAGTCAAGGCTGCAAATGAAATGCAACACACATGCACGACTTATGGCAGTGAAACTCAAGCAAGTCAGACCAACACTGCAACTCAAAATGCAACATGGCTGCAGTTACAAACTAGAATGAAAACTGCACTAATCCAGTTCCAACACAACTGAATCAAGTTAACAACTGCAAGTACAATTCGAACCAATATGACAGCAATGCACCAATGCAAAATGGACAGCAAACATGACAAGAGACCAAAGTGCAACAGGATGAACGGCAAAGCCAAGCATGATACGAGTGAACAAGTATGGCAGCATGCAAATGCATCAAAGCAAGTAAACAACAATGTCGAGCATGCATGAAACAGTGGAATGAACCAGTGATACAAAGCAACCATCAAGTACAAACAGTGGCACATGGATACAGCAATATGCAGAAGCAAGAACACTTGCAACAGTGATGCAGTGGCACATGACTATCACTGACTCAATTCACTTATGCAAACGTACTTGAAGATTACCACCAACATGATGATAACACAGCAGTCCCAAAATCAAAGTGACACAACAGCAATAATGCAACTGAAAATAATGCACAATGAACTACATGAACAATGCACAGCAGCGACTGAAAATAACCATGGGAATCAAGTCACAAAAGTATACGAATGTGACAGAGTCAAGTGTCAAAAATTGAAGCCGTGGATAAGTTGTAACAAGTGAAAAACCAAGTCGAAGTCAACCAAATAAAATCATGAAATAAAATTTCAACAGCAGCAGAATATGACAAAGTCAAATTAAAGCCGTGCTCATCACAATTTTTAAAGCCGTGTCAATCAAGCAATCGAGTATTTACACAAATGAATTAGTCAAGGAAAAATCACGAGCATCCAAGTATAATCGAATGGCCAGAGCAAATAATTTGACAAATTCAAATATATTCATACGAACGCAAATCTAGGGTTACAAACCCTATATAAAGAAATCATCATCGGCAATTTCATTCATGGAGTTCAATCAAGCATAACAGTATAGCATAAATGAAAATCACATACCGAATCGAAGTCGAACTCCATCAACAACAACGAAGCAGCCGAAGTGAGCAACAATCGATCAACAGTACATGCGAATAATCATCGAATCAATCAATATATTATCGGCGCTTTGAAAGCCCTAAATTGGATCGAAGGGACAAGCCCTAATTTAGCTTCAAAGTGGAAACGGCCGGCATCTCCAAATAAACAAAGGAAGATAATAAAAGAGACGGGCTAGAAGATAAAAGGGGCCGGAATTTTTTTAATAAGGGCTTTAAATTTAAAATTAGGGTTCTTTGTTTTTAATTGTTTTTAATTGTATTTTCCTTTTTTAAACCGTTTATTTTTCTAGTCGTGTGACTAGGGGACAAGCTACGTGGCGTAGCTTGAGAATTCGCAACTCGGTAGTTGAGTTGTGGCAGGGTTTTGAGCGTAGAGTTAGATTAGTCAATAGCGGGTATAGCGAGTTTACGTGTGTAAGCGAGGGACTATCTAATTTCTAGTAGAAACCTTGGGGGCAGCACGTAGGCAGGGTTTTGCCGAAGCTGGGTAAATTGTTGTTCTGTTCTGTTATTTAATTCTGTTATATCTGTGCTGCTATTCTGTGATCTGAATTTAAATTAATTGATAAGCTTCCGCGATTAATTTTTATAATTTACACTATCACCTTATTCACCCCCCCCCCCCTCTAGGGTGAAATCGATCCTACAATGTTTGAAATGTCAAAAATGAACTTGTTAACCGAAACTGTTTAAGAATTGGATTTCAAAGTTGGAAGTTATAATTGGGAAATAAATTGAATTCCTAAAATTTACTTATTCTACGAAAATTTGAGAACCTTGAAAATAAGCTTGAGTAAAGGGTAATTTAAAATGAATATTTGAATTTAGACGCAGAATTGAATTATTAGAGACTTAGGTTGTTAAATTAATTATTAAGACAGTCAATTTGATTTAGATGATTAACTCAACATTTTGGGAACCGGACCCGAATTTATATAAGTTAAATTGGTATAAATTGAGAATGAAATTAGAATTAATTCAAACTGAAATTGAATTGGGATTGTAATCGGAGTTGAATAGGTTTAAATTCAAATGGGAATTGATTTGAATCAGATTGGGAATCGAAGCTAATTCGAATTGAAATCGGAATTAAATCAATGTAAATCGGAATGGAAATTGATTGAATTGGTAATCGGAAATTGAACCAGTTTGACTCTGAATCTATTTTCAAATAAGTTATTTTTAATATAAACTGTCTTAAAATCTATCTTCTTAAATATTTAAATTATTTTATATTTCTAAGCTATTTACTATACAAACACTTTCTTTTAATACCAGACTATCTTATACTTACTATTTAACTATTTTACCACTATTTAATAATTTTAAAACTTTTTAAGCTATTTTCAAATTCAAACTGATCAAAGTGGAAATCACTTATATTTAAATCATGGATTTAAATACCAGTTGGAAAAAAATTGAAGTATTAATCCAAGTGGAAATGGAAGCAAAAATTTGAGGTTGGAACCGAAATCGAAAATTGAAGTAGAAATGATTTTAGAGTAAAATAATATATTCTGAGAAAAATATGGTGATTTAAAAAATAAAAGATTGGATAGTATTATAACTAGAACTCACTTTATAAGAAGTAGGTAATGTATAAATGACTTTGTAAAGGAAATCGAACTTGAATAAAAATTTGAGTTGGCATTAATGAGAAGTATAACCAAAAGGAAATGATCTTTAAAGGATATTTGTAATATAAAGTGGAATTTATATAAGTATGAGAAATTTTCAAGTTGGAAGAATAAACTTATATATATATATATATATATATATATATATATATAAAAGAATGATTTTTTGAAAATGGAACTGGAAAGGTTTTTGGAACCCATTGATTTTGAAAGGCTTTTGGTTTTGTCAAAAAAGCAAATTTTTGGAATTTGGAAAGCTAAGTTTGAGAATTATCAATTTTGAGATATCAATTTTGAAGTTTATATGTGATACGTATAAAGAGTATGATTTGAGAGATATTATATGTGTATAGTATAAAATGTTTTGAGAATGCTATGGGGAAAAAGGCGCTCCCATTTAGAGTTGAAACTTATAGTAGGAGATCCACGGGGTAGTTCTACCTTGAGCCCTAAGAGGGGTTCTATATTTTGATCTCAGAGGATGTCCGGACTAAACTGTAGTTCCTGTGGATTGTGGTTGGGGTATCGTAAGTCGAGGGCGCTGATGCTTACAGAGACATTGGGGTTATGCTGTGACGACAGTGTAACTATGGTGTAACTGCGATCTACTGCGTTCCACAGCGTAAGTCGAGGGGCAGTGATTACCAAAAGTCTACGTTTGATTTCGCTGGGAGAGCGACGTAACATCGGTAGATTGCGATCTATGTGGTCCATAGCGAAAGTCGCGTGGCAGTGAGTGCCTACAGGCTACATCGGGACTCGACTGACGTAGTCTGTGATCTATGTGGTGTTCATTTGACAGCGAAATTCGAGGGCACTGATGCCTACAGTTACATGGTTTTTTCCGTGATGGCAATGTAACCCTAGGTGTAGCTGCGATCTATGGCATTTCCATGGTGAAATCGGTGGGTGCGGATGCCTACAGTTTTCTATGGATTTCGCCGGGATGGCGACGTAATCATCGTGCTAACTGCGACCCATGGAGGGGGTGTGATTTCAGGGCATTCTCACAAAAAGTTATTTTTCAAGTATTTTCACTGGGTGTTGAAAGCGGATCTACTAAGTACTTATAGATTTTCAGTCCTGCGCCTGATCAACGTATTACTGAATTTCTGTGAGAATGATGATGGACTTGTTGAAACATCAGTTATGAAATACTTTTTATATAAAGCTATTGGTAATATTACGTAGTTTTGAAGTGTTTTAAAATTTTGTGATAGAAGAGTAAGGGAGTTAAAAAAGGGTTTAAGGAATAATTTAATTAATAATAAGCATTAAAATTAAAATTTCTAGCCTCGTTCCTTTTCGAGGACGAAAAGTTCTAAAGGAGGAAGGAGTGTGACGACCCAGATTTTTGACGTCTGATGATTGGGTGATTAACTGAATTATATTATTGAAATATTGATTTTTATATGTCGAACGAATAAATTTCTGATAATTAAAAAAATATCTGGACATATATAAATTGGTTTAAAAGCTATATTAGATATTGAATTATAAATCTCTGGATATGATAAATCTCATAAAAGAATAAATAATAGACTCCACCATTTAAATTAGGATAAATTATCCAATATATATATATATATATATATATATATATATATATATATATGCATACAAGCTTATGATGTTAATAATACACGGAAGTATATAAATGTAAATATATGAAAGGATGACAAAACATATAAATAGATATATATATATATACATGATCATTAAAGTAATGTATGTGTATATATGTTATTGAAACAATGCTTGCGGAAATAATAGATATCTATACATATATGTTTAAACATGTGTATATTTATATATATAAAATAAAAAAGCAAACATAATAAAGTAAAACATATATAGGAAGGCATGTATGTAAATATGATAAAACAAATAATACATATATATGTATACATAAGTGGAGAAGCATATAGAATTTGTAAATATGGAAGTATATAAAAATTTACACAAAAAGATACGCATATATATAATTCATATAAAAGTTCTTGTAAACAAAAGAGGAGACAAGCATTTAAAGCCTAGCATACAAAACATGAAATCAGGTCGGTTAAAAGGGAAAATCAAATCAAGCTTTTATAATACATCAAATCTGTAAATAATCAAATCAGGTCACAAAACCTCAGACCAAAGGAATGATAAAGATATATAAAAATATAAAAGCAAGCAGAAGCTTACTGTAGAATGCAGCCTTCACTTTCTTTTATATATATATATATATATATATATATATATATATATATATATATATATATATATATATATATATATATCCTTATTGTCTTCTTTATTTTCATTCATTCGAACAAGTTAGCAACAAAAATAAAATAAGAAATACTACAGGCCTTCTTTGCATTCAAACAAACTAATAAAAGAAAAATATATAGTTTGTCATTCATAAATCAACTTAAGTATTAAAGTTTGAGGCCTGGTGGAAAAAAAAGAGGATAGTGCCTTCCTTTCAAAGATTGGTGAGTTATACAAACCCTTCCACTTACTTTGTAAAAAAATTATGAACTATGTATGTTGCTAGGTATATAACTGTTAATCATTTTATGCTTTACTTTTGTGAGTTGGTCATATACTCCGTTAAGCAAGGAAATAAAACGGCAGTTTATAAACAGTGAGTATCACACTTCATTTTGCTAACTAATGTGTATATGTATATGGCTTTGAATATGGGGTGTGTTGAGTATACATCTAAACTATTAGAAGGAAATCTGCGTATGTATATCTAAGGGTTCGACATGTCATTTTTTTAATTTACAAAACACTGTTCTTCTTCACCAGCTCCCTGTATAAAATTTAGTGACAACGGTATGCTCAACTTTAAGCAAAATTATTATCGGGTGATCTGCTTAGGATTAAACCTTAGTTCCAACACGAAATTTGTTTGGTTCCGAGTGTTGAGTATCCTAAAAAAAATGTGTTTCTTTGGTTTCCTTGAACAGGAAAGAAAGATAGCAAGTTTATAATAAATGACACAGGCACGGTTAAATTTTTGACATTATAGTTAATCGATTGGATTATATAGATTTGTTCGCTATAGGAAATCATGATTTTTAAAATTGGTTAGAAGATTTTTAATGGCGTATTGGGGTAGGGAAGTGGAGCCGATCGGAATTGGGTATTTGGTCGAATTACGGTGGCGGGGTCGATTTCGTGGTGGCGAGTTCAGAGCGAAGGTGGCTGAGGTGATGTCGAGAAAATTGGTATGACATTTTTCAAAGGGTAGTGATGGCTGTACGAGACGATAGTAGGGTTTAAGGCTGTTGTTTTGAGCTTTTCGGTCTCGAGCTTGTGGTGGCATGATGGTAAGGGTAGGGCCGTGCACATGTGGGGGAGAAGGAGGAAGGTTTGGCGAAGCCTCTGGTGAAATGGGTTGGACTCCGATGGTCGGAAGTGTTGTGACGAGGAGGTTGGATGGGCGACAACTTTGTTCAGCTCGTGGTCGAAGTGTTCGATTTCAAAACGAAGACGCAGGCACAATTCTTTGTGGGCAGGTAGAAGGAGATGGTCGAGGGTGATTTGCGGCGATGGTGGAAGCAACACCGAGTTGGTCGACGACGTGTGCAGGTGAACGTGCACAGGCGTGCACGTGAGAAGAAGGTAGAAAAGATAGCAGAGAACGAAAAGAAAAAAAAACTGGGAAGGAGAAAGAAAGTATGGGTCGGGTTTTCGGCCGTAAGAGAAAAAAATAAAAATAAAAATAGAAGAGAGAAGAGAGAATAGAAGAAAAAAAAAGAGGAAACGAAAAGTAAAAGAAAGAAAAGCAAAAGGAAAAAAAATAGAAAGAAAAATAAAGGAACGGAAGAGAAACAAATGAAACTTATATTTTCTTTAAACTACTTCCACATGTTTTATGCTTATTCTATTTTGGTTATTTAAAAACTAAATTTCCTAAAACAATTAAAGGCAAGTAATTTTTTAAATACTAAAATCGATAATCTTATGATTATTAATATAATTAGTATAGTTGGTTGATAAATTATTAACTATGGGTAAATTGATTTAAAATTTCTTTAATTTGTAATTAACCTGGATTAAGACAAAAATAAATTTCATATAATTAAAATCATTAAATCCTGATGTGAAAGTGTTTGATATTGTATAGATCGTTAATTTGGTTAACGACCTATATCTTGGTTTAACTCTATTGGACATTTGTTTCGATTATTTTTATTCGTAGCATCAAGTGACCAAACAAGCAATAGTAGGTTAGAATGGTGATACGGTTTATTTGAATAAAAATGTATAAGAAATTCCCATAATAGGATTGTGTCACTCAAAATAATAAATTGTGTATTTTAAACAATTTACCCCTTTAACGTTATTACTCGGACTCGAAGAGACCGGGATCGGATGTCAGTGATATACGGAACCACTTTGATTTAATAAGCACCGCAAATATTTACGGGTTTGACTTTTAAGTCCAATAGGCTGGGTTGAATAAATTAAGAAAATCCGACTATTTTAAATAAGCAACTGTACTTAGATATTATTTAAATAGCAATGGATTTTTGTAACGAACGTTGGCTATAACCGGATAAAAAACTCATATTGTTGTACGAGTTACATTGGTTCCAAAGAAGTTTTATAACTTAAGCATTTCAAGTTAAATGGGTTTACTCACGCTGATTTCCAACCTGACTCGGGTGTTGCTTTATTGTAATGCTCGGCTCAGACCGAGTATTACAGGATTTCAGGTTAAAACGTTTTGAAGTCCGAAGACGAACTGGATGGCAGAGACGTATCGATTAGATTCCGCTGTGTATTATAGACTGTATAGTCAGTATATTGAAACAGGTTATTATAACCATCCAGATTTGTTGTACTCTGATATCTTGTATGTATATGACAGTTGCGGTTTTTCTTTGTGTAAATGCTGTTATTTTATATTATATTTTGTTCCCCTACGATTGCAAGATTCTGTACTGTTGTTTTCTGTTCTTCTTCTATCTCTTTTTCTTCTAAACCCTAACAGTATAGAATTTCCGACACTCTATACAGTGAACGTATTAGTATCGATTTTCGAGGTCGAAAATCTCCGGACTGTTACAATATGCAAGCATTATCACGACAACAGTAACCTACCATATATGAAAAGAGCGTAATGGTAGACTTCATAACAGCAAAAGCAACTGCTAAAGAGCAGTAGTGGATGCTGGTTGAAACAGAAAGCAACATTCTATTTAGCAGATCAAAAAAGAGGAAGAAAGAGCAAACCAGAGCCAAAATAGTGTAAACGTCTTATTGCCATCACGATGAAGTTTGAGTGACGGCTGTATCAACACCGTTAGTGATGAATTCAACTTGTTTACTAGGTGACAAACAAAACTACGTAAACATCTATTTCCATAATAACAGGATAGTGGTGTAGAAAAGACCAAACACATAATACTTTAACGACCGTTTTTAAACATGTTCCTTACGCCAGATAACCCTAATTTTACACTCTGGAACGTCAGCTAAACATCAAACAAGGTAGCATTGTCTTCGGCATTTAAAACTGCTTGTCAAATTCTGCTGAACAAACATAATCAGCCCAGACGTAGCTAAAGGATTGGTAATAATTATGAAAGGGAAGTTATTAGGAGATGCAGTTATAACTAAGCTCTACAGCTTTAGTTACTCATAAATAATAGACTCGTTTATATCTTCCGTATCATAAACCACAACACTACTCAGTGCTAGCAGATTGATCGCCAGAGAATGCACTTCCGGTATTCCCAGATGTTGCTGAGCCAGTTTGTTGTGAGCCGGTGGGCCCACCTCTTGTTCTATGAATCTGCCTCATTCTGAACACATCTTTCGGCATGGGCCGACTTTGTACACTTTTTAGGTCATCCTCTTCTTGCTCTGTTATATCATATATTCATTGCATCAATCAAAAAGAGGGGGGACATATCTCAAAAGTTGAAAATTTAGGGGATTTTTAAAGAAACTCCAGTTTTGGAAAAGTAGGTATAACTTTAAGGGAACTCCATCCTAAACTAAAATTGTTAGGGAAGAGACATGATAAATGAAACCAAACAAAGCAATTTACGGATTTACCCTCGTTTAAAGCAAATTCAGTCATACCCCATCAAAAAATTGAAAAGAAAAACGATGAATGGTCCACCAAAAACTAAATTAGGAGAGGTTTGACCAAAAAGAAAATCATAACATGATAGAACCACACAAAAAGTTGCACAACGGGTTTATAACGGAATTATATTTTATTTTGTTTACAAGAAAAAACTAAGATAGTGTTTGGTTTGAAAATTAGTTTTGTATTTTGCGTTTTCAACCATCTACGTTAAAATGCATGGAAGATGCGTAGGGATGGGAAACGGTCGATTTAGAAAATGGTTTTAACATATAAGATTGTAAAGGATTTTTTTTCGATTTGGCCTGGTTTTTGAAGTTATTATCGCAAATAGCCCAGTTTTAAAACTAATATCAAATATAGCCCAGTTTTGACCAGCTCAGCGCCGAGCTAGTCAAAATGCACTGGCGACTTTTCAAAAGTCGCCGGTATAAAAAAAAATTCAAAAAATACGTTGTCGCCTTTTGAAAAGGAGCCGGTGTAAAAAAATTTAAAAAAATAACACTGGCGACTTTTCGAAAGTTGCCAAAAAAAAAAAAATATACTGGCGAATTTCTAGTGCATTTTGAGTAGTTAGCGCCGACCTGACCAAAACAGGGCTATATTTGATATTAGTTTTAAAACGAGGCTATATGCGATAATAACTTTAGAAACCAGGCCAAATCGAAAAAAAATCCGATCGTAAATGATTTTTTCTTTGTTTTCCGCCTTTTAGAAAATATCAACGACTATCCTCCCTCTTACCATTTCTCCCTTCATTGGAATGATTAGGATTCTCCAACTCCTCTCCATGTCATTTGGCATGTATTTTTTAAAACTCAAAACACAAAATGCATTTTCTAGCTAAACACAACCTTTTTTTTTGGTACTCTCATAACAATTCTAAAAATGTTTAAAAAAATGCATGCATGTGTATGAGAGAGAGAGAGAGAGAGAGAGAGAGAGCATACTGTCTGATTCTTTTCTTTTTCGGGCAGATACATTTGGGTTTGACCAGTTCCTACTAGATCCAGAATGATCACTACTAGCTGATGCCTGGTGATTAGAAGCCGCTTTTCCAGGTTGCCCAGTTTGTATATTGCTTTGCAGTAGAACAGACATTACAAGTTCCACATCAGGTGATGGACCTGATGTTACAAAAAAAAATTATATATAACAAGTTCTCTAGATATAATGCTTTCTCAAACAATTATTCCAAAATAAAATGTGGTACCTTCAACAGCAGGCAACTGTGCGACAAAAGTCACAAATGTTGGTGACATGGACTTCAATATTTCATTAACCGCCTTTGTTAATTTGTTGCCAGTGGCAGTAGTATTTGAAGCAAGATTATTGGGAGTAGAATTAATTGGGAGTTCGGGTCCTGTGACGAAGTATTCAACATACAAACTGAGTTAAACCATATCAGTGCTAAGTAAGGACTCATTTCAAATGTAGGTCTCTCCACAAGGTTATTTCAATAATAGACATCATCAAAAAACTTACTACAAAAATAAGTTTGTTTCTCATTATCATACATGCGCATTTTCAAAATGTGCATGTGTAAGTATGTGCGCATTTCAAAAATGCTCATGTGTAATCAGAAATGAGACCTATCTTTGTAATAACTTTCAGATAGTCTATCTGTGAAATAAGTTTTGTACTGAGGCTTAGTATCATAATTTACTCGCTAAAAACTTAACAGCAAAAAGGAAAATTGGTCGACCAAAAAGTTCAGAATATCATCATATTGATCGTCTAATGACAGTCCAATATCTTGAATCCAAGATTGCTATTGAGTAACTGTCTCAAAGGTAAGGAGATTTCATTCATCAGTAAGTCCCACTATGTCCACTAAATGGAGGCAATACAAAAACAAAAGAGTTCTGGTAAGATCCTTTTTTTTGTTTTTTAACCCAACTCCACTTAGAAATGTCTCATTAGCAACAGATGTAACTGTGTCACCTACCATTTACTTGCCTAGGATTATGTGTAACCATCTTGGAAGCATCTGGATAAACAACTGTTGAAGTTGGGCCAGCTAATTCGGAAGAACCTGCATATGCACCAAGTTAAATCAGATAACTATTTGTGCCAAATTTGAGATTGTCGCTACTAAGCAGTACCTAGTAGAGGCCCATTCACTTGAGTCAAGTTCTCAGGTCTGTTTGTATTATTTTTTGTAATCCTCTGTAAACAAAAAACACAACAATTTTAAACTACATTATAAACACAAATCACATGCAAGATGTTGAATAAGTTACAATAGAAAACAAAACGTACATATAATATCTGTTAACCATGTGGAAGTAGCAAAAGCACAACAAAACACTTTCTGTAAGCATCTGAAATTAAATAGATATAAAAATAATCTAAGCACGTTTAATCTGTGTTCAGCTTTTTGTTGGATCCCTATTAACACATTATTCTGCACTTAGGTATTTTATTGTTGCTGCTAGATGCTGCACATACTTCCAACTGCAAGGTTCGGGATGGGAAATCTATTTAATTGTACCGGGAGCTATGAACTGGAAGGTCTTAAACCAGGCTGAACATCTTCAAAACGGTTCATCAGTTTATCTGTTAACTTATTAATGCAGGTTTTCATTTCATTTTCAAACTGTTAACTCTGTCTGGAATTAGCTTCATTTTAGCCCATTTCAAAACTTTTGTATTGATATTTGATACCTTGTTACTTGAAATTTTTTTACCGATTGTAATACATATAGGAGGGACCCTCATCCCGTCCTTTTTGTATTCCAGATTTGAGCCCAATTCATTTTTTTTATCTATGCTTATCAGACTTCAATAATTTTTTGCACATGTGATCCACGTACCACCAATGCAAAAAAATTACCGTGTTCCGATATCTCTTGCCACCTAAAAGTTGATATGTTTGAATCAATTATCATAATAAATATTTTAAACAGGTCACATATTCATAATCGATTTTGATGGCCAAAACGTATCGGACCACGAAGATGATGCTATGATAATAGGTATATCACATATGCAAAAAATTATCAAATTCCTATAATCATGGATAACAAAAATAAATCAACCACAAATCAGAATTAAAAAAAATTAGGATGCAAATTCATACACACACATATACACGCACACACATGAAGATCCAAACAACCAACCTATTGCTTGTAAACTATGGGAAGTATGCATCATGCCCCAACACATTACTTCAGGTAAATTACACGGATGATGTGCCAGACTTCCTCAACCAACCGCACAACCGCGAGGGGCTATACACACACATGTATGTGCATATGAGTTAACGTACATAAATATGTATGTATATGTGCATTTAGTATATATGCTATGCATATATATGCCTGAAGTTGGTGTATGCGTATAAACGTGCATGAGTAAAGATACCTCTTGTCTTGCCAAGTGATCTAAGTCTTTAGGTGAGCAAGGGCAAAGATTCTTGAAACTATAACGTGAGATAACATCATTCAAAGTAGCATCTAATAAGGATGGGTCATCCTCACTTGTTCTTGATAAAGCTTCCTTTCTCCTTTGTTCTACCTGTTTGGAATAGATTAAAGGCATAAGCAGTGAATTAGCTACTATGTCAATCTATGATGATAGAGTTGATGAAAATAAAGCCAAACTTTATGATATCATGACTAAATGAAGGTCGGCGCATTGTTAGTCTCTGATCAAAATAGCCAGCTCAGTTCTGGCAAATGTTAGAATACAGTTAATGAGTCAGATTGCAAACCATGTCACCAGTTTCTTAGTTTGATATATAATACATCTATATATGCTTCAAAAGGACTCGGTCTTAATTTACAATCTGATACGGATTTTAAATGTTAGTTACTACAAATTATGTTATGTAACAAACAAACAAAAATTTGTGTTTCAACCTCGTTATTGGATATAAATATGGAAGAATTTATTAAAATTCAAGTAATTAATAAGATTAATTGAAGAAGAAAATTAATTATATGAAAACAAGAAAAATAATCGATTAAGTTTTCACTCAGAGATCTATAGGAGTAGGAGAAATAAAACCTTTAGCATGCTCGACAAATCACCGTATGTCTGTTCAAATTCTGAAAATCGTTTCCAGACCTGCATTAAAAAACTGTAATGAAATGCCAGCAATCATAACAGGTTCCAAACATACGAAATAATATAGAAGGAATGACATCTCTAATAGTAAACTGCATTTGCATTTATATGAAATTCAACTAGTCTATCCAAAATAATTATTTAACAAACCAAATTCATATTAATAAATACAGGAAAATAGGCACAAGGACAAACTTAGAAAAAAAATTAACCTGAAGGACAACAAGTTTGTTTTTTAGGCTGAAGAACAATGCTAGTTATAACCAGCATTTTGTATGGTGTAAAACTGAATATAATGCTAGATATAAATAGCATTTTGTGTGGTGTAAAAGTTGAATATAATGCTAACTGTAACTAGCATTTGTCCTTCAGCCTAAAAATGAAACTTAGTGTCCTTCAGCCTAATTTTTTTTCAAAGTTTGTCATTTTCTCTAATTCCCTCAAATAAATAACAGCAAGTATCTACCATTTGTGCTGGTAATCTGATCAGAGTAAATACCAAACATAAAAGTACTCAATTGAACAAGTTGAAAATATGGTGTGCTATGTTCTTACTTTTTATTAGTAAACGTCAACTACTATTTTGTTGGACAGTAAGCAAACACTTGAAACTGTAGACGGCAATACCCAATGATTATATCGCTGTGATTATCCTATGTGATTCAATGCTATGAAAACTGAATATAGATATGTACCACGGTATATGTTTGTGTATACACACACAGGTACCCGCAAAGTTATTGGTACACTGGAGACCAGTATCTCACTAGTATGGTCTTTTGGACCGTAGACCCGTAGGTCATATGATTAATCCTCTATACATTATTAACCAACTATGAAATAAAAATTGAAAAATAAAGCAGCTGGCATGATAAAGGGTTATAATGGGTAATAATGGATAATTTTGGAAGGCAATGTAAAATGAAGCAAGATGCATATTCAAATTGCTAATCTATGTTCCTTCAGTTTTGTCGATAATCTTCAATTTCCAGCTAAGCATAAACTAAATTACGAACCACTTCCAGTCTTTATAGCATAAAATCATACATGCGCTAAGTCATCAACCTATGTTGGTTTTGAATATGGTATCTAACATAGAAAACGTACATACGCAAAACAATAGTTGAAGTTTAACGTCCTAAATCATGGTTGGCTATGAATAAAGTAAACTGTAATGAACAATGCAAAATATATTACAAATACAGTAACAGTGGAAAATTATAAGCTCTCAGGATAATAATTGAAACACCTCTTCGGATTCTGAAGGAGGAAGTAAGCTTAATGCTCTTTCAAATAAAGCGCGTACATTTCTATCGTCATTTAAGCGGCACAGGAAATCTGTGTACCTATATAATACAAAAGAAGATCGGCAGAAGAAGCATTGACTACATGATGAGTAATAGGTGTATTGCAAAGGTTTAATTCAAGAAAATAAATATAGGTAAAAAGCCAAATATTATCGCCTATACGTTGTGTTTGGCAACATACAAACATGAACAGAAGGGGAGGATCTTAGAGCATCTGCTATGGAGATGTTACAAGTAGTGTATTCATCAATAAATTAAGTAGGAAGCCAATTTATGTCTGTATTAGACATGCTGTACAAGCTTTGTCACTTCACATTGGCAGAGGTTAAAATTTGTGGTAATTGTGGCTAGCAAATTTACCCAGCATGTGTTGATGAAATTTAAATACATAAAAGAATATGTTGAGGGTAGAAAGAAGCTTCTTTTTAAATGGTGTGAATACAAATTAATATGATTGCCTAGTCAAATTTAGCCAGTCCAATGTAGTGGAAAAATACTAGCTAAACTTAACAAATGGGCATTTAAGTTCATGATCATGACATTGCTGGCAGGAACATGTTTAGCTAGAGTAAGTTGGTATGTGCATTGTACATGCTCTTAGGAGTTGAAAAGAGCTGACACAAAAAAATTGAGTTTCTGAAAATGTGGATCAACATTTGTTCACCGATTTTGAAACAACATTATAAATTTACATATTCTTCTTAAATTTCATGCACCTGCCAAGGTTTATAAATTTATACTGGTGGTGAAATATTTTAATCTTTCAAAAACAAGGAAGTGTTTACACAATCCAATTAAAATAGATACAATACTATTTTCTTTTCCAAATCTGAGGTACCATGTTCACTCAATCTGCAAAGACATATTGTAAATACAAGTATCGTTGTTGCTTTAGCCAAGTAATATTCAATGATTTTGCACTTTTTCATAACCTTTATTTGAAATGTTAAAGATGCAGTAAACTGGAATTCCAAATAAAAAGAAGACATGATGTGTTGACATCAATGACAAGTGTTCACGTATTGCTATTTACTTTCTTTTAAATCTTTTGAAGAAACATCTCCCTTTATATAATCTAGACCATGGTATTAGGTTTTGGCCGGTACCCTGAAATTTCGGTGGTACCGGACCGCTACGGTCCGAAACCGACAGAATAAATCCGGTTTCGGACTAGGTCCATGAAAAAAATCATTTATTTTTGAAAAAATCGAGAGTATAACAAGCACGTGGAGAAAGAGTGAAATAAAACACACACAAAATATCAAGAAAAATCAAAGTTACCTACATCATGAAATCGATCTCTACTTCGACTCGGCCAACTCGATTTGCACTCTTACTTCGAATCACGCTCGATTCAATCTCGATTTTTTTGTATTTTTTATATACTAAGTTGAAGGTTGCGACTGATTCAATATCAATTATAATTTAATATTGATAGGTAATCTTCAAATCAGGATTGTTACACTGTCTCAAACATGGACTCGGGCCATGTTTGCAGCAGTTCAAAAAAACAAAAATATACAGGCCTGAAAACCATCTCGGGTTCAACTTTCAAGCACGAAACAGAGGACCAAACGACCGCGGATTGAACTGAAAATTAGTATGCATATGGTAGAAAACTTTATCTTTCAAACAAACAAAAAATCGGCGAATTCCAGTAAGGAAAAGAGATATACTGTCTCAAACATGAACCCAGGCCATGTTTGCAGCAACTCGGAAACAAAATATGCCCAAGCAAAAATCTGGAATTTTGCTGATTTTGCAACAAAGTTTTGAACACTCAATGACAATATTTTTCAACCAAATTTTGCAGAGACAAAGTTCAAAATATAAACTATTATCTGGAAGAAGTCCGGCAATATTTCATTGTCGGAATCAAAAGTCATAAGCTTTCAAAGAAGCAACAGAAAACAGTTTACAAGCTGAGATAAAATAACTACAAAGAGCAAATTATTCACTGTTTTCGCACTTTGAAGCATTGTTTTCGCTAGATTTCGTGGCTTCTTTCAGACTTTGATTTGGAGGGAGGGTTGGAGTAGAATTGAACGCATGTTTGGATGGGGTGGATCTATGGAAGCTGGGTTTAACTTAGGTGGATTTAATTTGGGTAGGCTGGATTTAGTTTGGGTGGGCTGGAGTTTTGCTTTTAGTTTTAATTTAGGTTTTGCTATTAGGCTGGCTTAGGATTTGTGGAGCCTGATATTTTGAGTTAGTTTTTTGGGTTTTGCAACAAAATAAATATTGGGTTTTTATTATTTTAGTCTAATGTAATTTAATTTACTATAATTAAGTTTATTTAAAAGAATTACTATAACATTTTCGTTAACAAGTCATTCAAAATCAAAACCAGAACCGAAATCAAAACCGAAACTTTCAAAATTTCTGAAATCGTCCGAAAATAAGAAAAGTACAAATGGCCGAAACCGAGACCAAAAATAATGAAATCCAGCCCACCCGATGATTTGTTCTATTTTGAATAATTTTAAAGGTTACGAAACGATTTGAATTTTCAGCAGAAACCAATGAAAATTTTAACCTTTTATTTTTCATAAAAGAGTTTCTTCAAAATATTGAACTCTTAATGAATTTGGAATATTAAATTTAGTAAACTAAAGTGAATAGAATGTCATGTCGGAGCCGGTCACAAAATGGAGTACACTAAAACCAAATTATTACAACGGTTCCACGCAATAATAATTTATGCAGTGATTTTTCGTTTGGAAGTTTTTCAAAGAAGCATGAAATATTCTTGTTCAAGTATAAAGAAAACACTTAAGCCATGGTTAAAATGATACACGTAAAAAAATATTAATTACCTTGATGTTAATTATGAAACTGTAATTAGTTCAAATAGAATATATTTTGGATAATAAGTTATAAATTTTGATGATTGTTAAAGAAACAACATTTACAAATAAGGAATGGACAATTTAAGGGTACTCCATCCGAAATTTAAATTGTTACGATGGAACGATTTTAGGGACATTCAAGTTACCTTTTTATCTTTGATGGTCTGAGGAAGAAAACTGTGTCAATATGGAATTCTGGCAGTCTCATGTCGAAAAAATAAATAAAAAAACGACTTGTCACCAACTTAACCGACACGGTGTCAGTAATTGAAAAGAAAATCCAGCACCAACCTGTCGAGAATTGAAAATCTATTCGGTGCACCACAATCGTTTATTGAAATTCGATGAGTTGTTATCGGAACAAAAGGCGTACATAACTATGTTTGTCGAAAAACTCAACAAAACACCATGAGAGCCTTGCCAAAATTTGATTTTGAAAAATAAAGGGTTCAAACCCCTAAATCGATATTGGTGTGGACAGAAGGTAATAAGGTTGGAAAGTAATTGTGCTTAGTTTTTATATGGAGATTCCATTATGCATAGACATTCTTTTAATATTTATCAATTTTTTTAAAACATAGCCTCATCCACATATCAATCATTGGAGTCCCTTTAAAATCCACTAAATCTAAAGAGGTTTCAAATGAAAAACAACAAAAATCAAAGCTAATGCTTGGATCTAGTTATATCTTTCTTAAGTGGGAGAAATAATAAGAAAAATTATGGATCCCGTCATCTAATAAAACATGAAGAACTACGTTATGTTTACAAAGGATTACTTGTCTCTCATTAGTTTAATTATAGTGGTCGTTTTATGGACCATAGTTTGTGGGTGTGAGCTGTGGAATATGGAGTTATGTTTCGCGGGTTGATACTTCTTATTAGTCATTTTGGATCATAATTTTGTAAACCCCAAAAGACATGTATGAAACTGGTAATTCATGTGTAAAATTTGTGTGACCTCTATTTAATATAGAAATTGTTGTTTTATACTGTTATCCTTATTTTTATCATAGATATATAAAAAAGTCATTTTATGTATTATGATAAATGACACGTTCGTATTTTTAAGATTTAATAACATCGGCATACATTAACTTCTATTCGTTTATTTTTCTCGCATTCAATGTGATCTTTTTCGCTTTTCATTTTTCGTCTCTCTTCAGCAAAAAAAAATTCTTTCTAAAATCAAGTAATTCTTTTTACAAAATAAATCAAAGTTCTTTTAATATGCGATCTTTGTGCATATTTTCTTTGAAATTAGATATGATAATCTTGAACTAAAATTGAACTTGGATCATTTATTATTTTGTTTCTTATAATAATTTTAATCGGTTTCTCTCTTGACATGTTTATGGTTTGAAATCAAACATATTCATGTGGTTCATGATATTGAGCATTCTTTATGCAACAATTTTCAATCTAAAATCAAAAGATGCAAAGCCATATTAGCACTTTAAGAAACTTGGACTTTCAAACATATTTTCAGTCTATAAATTATATAGATGTTTCTTTGTGCAAACCTGTTTAGGGATGATCATGGAACCGCTGTGACCAAAAAAATATTGTAAAATAGTGATATTGGAGTCATTAGGATAGTGTATTAGTCAAACAAGGATCCAAAGTCGAAAGCCACTTATATTCAATAAAAGGAATTGTTGAAGTGTTTCTTAGAAAAAAAACATGCGCTCTTTCTGCTATTGAGAGAAGATAGTAAAGGATAGTCCCCAACTCAATGTTAAGATGGTTTTAAATTTCATGATAAAATTTACTTCCAGACATGACAAAAAAAACAAAAATTATACAGTTATACCATCTGATTAAGTCATGACTTGTATGGTTCATGGAGTACTAAAATAAAATAGAAACTAAAAATACCTTTTAGTCATGAAACGAACAAATCTAAACCTCATGCCACAACTGAAAGGAGTAATTATTCAATTCCACCATAAAATAGATTATTATATGTGCACCTTGTTATTCATTCAAAATTGATTTACAAGTTTATAGCTTTTCGGGTATTGATGTTTTCGATAAACACAATTTCACATGTAAACCTAGTTTTGTAATTTATTTATTTTACTCTATTATACATTTATTGTTACTTGTTCACATGTATGGTTATTGTTTGTGTCAAAAAAGACCAAACAGCTCAGAATCTCATAATAGAGATCGAGTAAAGCCTACGAATCTGAATAGTAAGGGCCGTTGTGGTAATGTAAGACAATCGATAACCAATATTGACTTACATCGGTATATCAGTGCTATCGGTATGATAACGGTAAATTTACTATTTTTAACCGTAAAGGAATGTCAAATTTATCATATCATATCTAAATATTAAGGGTTGTTATGGTAATGTTAAATTTCCCATATCATATTAATATCAAACAATTGATAACCAATATTGGATTACATCGGTGTATCAATGCTATCAGTATGATAACGGTAAATGTAACAGTAAAAAAAGTCAAAACCAATGATAATGGTAAATTTATCATTCATACTAATTTTATTTTTTCACTATTTTAATTAACCCTAATCATAAAAAGTTCTGAAAATTTATCAGATTTTAAGCAGACGTTTCTATTATTATGTATAATGACGTTTCCTTTTGGATTTGTCGACTTCAAAGTTTAAGAGTGACGAAATTATTATTTCACGTTGCTGTAAATAAAGAAAGTTTACCACGTCAACTAAGGCGAAATGTTTATATAAACATTAATGGAGTTAGAATCGTTAACAAAATATTTATTTTTTATCATTACCAAAATTTTAAAGTAAAAAATTTTGAGTGGCTTAATGTATTGGTAAATTTACCATTACCAGTCATCAATATACAAACGAGCAATATTATCAACAGTAATGGTAAAGCATCGATAGTCATTTTTTACTTAACAATAGTATCGGTGGTCATTTTTGACTTAACGTTGGTATCGGTACGGTAACGGTTTTCTCGTATCGATAACGGTTACTATCATCATAATTTCACTACTAAAAACCCTATTGTTTATTTCTAAGAAGTTTATGATCTTTTCTTAACAAATTAGTTGAGTTCTTACTCTAGTTTCACATCACAGATCACAAAAACAATAATTAGAAAGCAAGAATATATCAAACAAATACCAAAAAGTAGATAACACGGAGAATTTTTATACTTGTTCAACGAAACTCCAACCTATGCTCTTTGATTTACAAACGTTACAACACTTCTTAGATCTCTCTAAACAAATGTAAATGTGTAGTTCTCTAGATCGAAAAAAAATTGATGGTTTACAGTCAAATCTAATGGCTTATAGTCAAAATCTTGGTGGCTTACAATCAGAATTCGAGTGTAGGTAACAAACCGGGTAGCCTCTGTTTTTTCTAAATGATCACTTGCGGTCTAGAAGTGTCCAACTGTTTTCCTATTCAATTCGACGTAGCATAGATGTACTAGAGGTTTTCAAAAGCAATCCTTGTAATAGTAATATTTGTTGGTATTTATAGGTATTTATAGGTATTGCAAGATGTTTACAAGGCGTGGGACACACAAGATTATGTGTTTAATTTGTTCAAATCCGAATATCGCTCCAAATCCTTTAAAATAGCCAGAAGCATAAATTGGACTTAGTTGCCACTTTAGAAAAACATTTTGACAATTTTTGTTCGGCCAATTCTATCTGACACCTAACGGAATACTCTATCTGACGCCTATCAGAATATTCTGTTCGGATCTAAATAGATTCGGACCCACCAAACCGTTTTCACGATCCCATAAGAAGCTCCAAACAAACTAGTTCGACATCTAACAGAACTGGTTAAGCGCCTAACAGAACTAGTTAGGCGCCTAACAGAATCAGTTCATCAAGGTTGAATCAATTTTCTTAGTTATATAACTTCGTTTTAAGTCAAAGTTTAGTAGCGCTTGGACCGAATCACCAATAGCTTCGTACCATTGAGTAAAACATTACAAACTTGTTTTACCTTTGGACGTTCTATTTGAGCATAATAGTTGGTAGCTCCCAAAGGCGGTTCCTAATCGCTTAAGTGGAAAATCAATTTCAAATGACCAAATCTTTTTCGTCATAAGTTGTAATGGGATGAAACTTGGATCAATAGTTTTGAACGTGGAGTAAAGCATTACAACCAAGGTGTAAGGTATCGGACGGTACCCTGAAATTTTCGGTGGTACCGTACCGCTATCGTTGGTCACCGACATGGTTTTAAATCTCCTATATATCGCCCGAGATCTCGTCCGAGATCTCCTGTTCACACTTAAACGAGACGAGACATCAAATCTCCTCCATATTTCGCTCGACACTCATCTCGTCCGAGATGTTCAAATCTCACCCGAAATATGGATCAAAATCTCAATCCGAAATCTCACCCGAAATTATACATTTTTCTTATTTCGCATAATATTTTTTATTTTCATATTGATTCAAAAGAAACTACTCAATCCAATTATAATTTACCAACTTCTTAAACATATTCTTTACTTTTTATCTTACTGAGTCATAGCAAAAGGTTTCACTTCTTTATTATGTTCAAATAAAATGATATTATTCAATCATTACCAATTCATTTAAGCTAATCAAGCTACTACTCTTCTAAAAATATTCCTTTTTCCATGTAAATCAAGCATGTTACCATTTTTATTTTTACTAAGAAAGTTATAACCGTTAAATAAATTTTTGACACATCAATTTTAGACACATAAGTACACCCGAGATATTTCCGAGATGCATTATAAGACCCGAGATGTCAATCTGAGATGTACACCCGATATGTACTCATCTCATCCGAGATCTCCCCCGATACGAGATAATTTGTGTAAAAATTCCGAGACAAAACGTGACCGGAATCCGATATTTAAAACCTTGGTCACCGAACCGAAACCGAAAAAAGAAATCGGTTTCGGCTAGGGATTCAAAAAAAAACAAAAACCAACCAAATCAAAACCTAAATCAATGGAAATCAACTTAAATTAAACAAATTACCCATGCGAAATCAAGCATCTGCTTGAACGCTCTTCGTCTTTGACATCGATTTGAAAGAAACGAATTTTTTTTAGCCGTAGCTTTTTTTTCTTGGTTTTTCCTCTTCACTAGCATGCGTCGATAGTGTCGACAATGATTTTGAAAGCGAGAGTATGTTTATTTTCTGCGACGGAACCATAGTAATATTTCGTTTATTTTGGATTGGGCTGGAATGTAAAATGAAAGAGTGGTAGCATGTGTGTTCTGGTTAGGGTTCAAACAAAAATTATTTTTGGGTGGGCTGGATTGTAAAGGAAAGGGGCTGTTGATTTGGTATAGTTTTCGGGTTTGGCTATAAATACACAAAATAAATTGTAGGCTGGGCTGCATTTGATTTAGTTTAATTTAATGTAATTTAGTTTAGTGTAATTTTAATTTAGTTATGATTACTATTTTTTCATGAAATATATTTTATATTTTATTTATAAAGAATATTGTTACATTTTCATTCACAAATTATTAAAAACCAAATCCGGGACCGAAACCGAAAGCGAAACTTTCGAAATTTCCAAAATTGTCTGAAACTAAGAAAATTTCAATTGACCGAAACCGAAACCGAGTTCTCGAACCTTGATTACAATGCCTTCGGATGTTTTATTTGAGGAAAATGGATTGTGGTTCTCCAAGGTGGATCCAAATAGGTTAGGTGGAGAACCGATTTTAACACAATCGTCTTTTGATCTATAGCTCGGATTGTGATGTGATTTCGACATGTGTGCATTTTTTGATCCCGTGTATTTTTCCAACTAGTTTGAGTCTGTAACGAGAGACTGCCAAATTTGCCTCAAATAGTTATATTACATCCAAAGCCCTTAATTTTTTCTCATTCACAAAAGATTGACATCCCGATGTATACTCCGTCCTCTTTACTGTCATCTTACCCTTGATTCAAAAATGTTTGGAGAGCTTTCACTCTTCAAATACAATAATAAAATAACTAACCTCCAATGAAATAATTTTCAACGGAATAGTGAAGTGCAGTAGTAATTAACAGTAAATATGTTTTATTTTTATTTCCATCTTACACTTGCTGTTGCTTTTTCACGTGTATAATTGTTTTACATCAAAAATCCCTAATATTTTCTTATCGACAAGAGATTGATCCCTCAACATATGGTCCATACTGCTTGAAAACCCTGATATTTTCTTATCCACAAGAGATTGACCGACCAAGATTCTGTCCATACTGTTTATTGTTATCACACTTTAGAGCCTAAAATGTTAGGAGAGCTTTCACTCTCCAAGTTTAATGAAATAATCTTAATCAACATAATGAGCTGCAGTGGTAATTGTTAGCAAATATAATCAACTTAAATTAACTTATATTCGTCAATTAGGTAATTCAGATAATAATGAACATTGATGTCTTGCTTGTACATGATAATTATGACTAAATATCAAGGGCATATGTCAACATTAATATATGAATTTGCATATAAAGTGCTAGAAGATATGGATATACATGTGGACCATAGTTGTCAAGACCAAAAAGCTCCAAAAAACCCCAGGCCCTCGCCTAGTGCTTTTTTGCGCCTAGGGCTTTTTTGGACGCCTTGAATGATATTTTTTCTGTACTTTAGCCAAAAAAACTGCACTTGGAAAAGGCATCAAAACTCACTTTTTAGCTTAAAAAAGGGCATATAAATGCAATATTGAGAACAAAACATCATACAACTAGCATAAATCAAAGTAAGAGCGGCGGCGGCAAATGTCGGGCGGCGGAGGCGGCAACAGTGTTGCAGCGGCGGCAAAAATTGAGCGCAGTCAACGAAACTAAGGTTTTTTTGTTGTTCGAGTGTTCGACGTTGAAAAAGGAAACTAGGGTTTATTTTTCGAGAATACGCTCCAAATCGACAATAAACGAGCCCTTTTTTCTTCCCCTGCTGGATTTCAGGCGGCTATTGGGCCAAATGCTGGAATTTTCAATTTCTCCTCAAATGTTGCACAAGGCACGCTTTTTTGCTGCTTCACAAGTCGAGCACCTTGGCGCCTTTGGAGCCTTTTTAACGCCTCACGCATCGTAGGCGCTTCGAAAGGTAGAAAAGCCCGAGGCTGGCACCTAGGGCTTTTTGGCGGCTAGGCGAGGGCTTTGATAACATATATGTGGACACAATTCTCTGTCTTAAAGCATGCATATATCTAATCTAATTAAATTAGATTAGGTTGTACATAATTTTAGCACTATATGCTATGTAAGGAAATAGAACGAACTTACTCAAGGATGTAACCAGGCTCATGCATGAACTTTTTCATTCCTGCTTCAAAAATATTGTGAGCTACCTGTACCATAAGCAACAGCATGGTCTTGGGTAAGGCAATGTATCTAAAGTGCTGATTGTGCATGATTATTTATGTACACACACACATGTATCTAAAGTGTGTGTGTGTGTGTTGGTGATTGGTGCCTCAAGGTATTGAAACCAAGACTTTTTATTGTGTGCCAAAGGGCTTAGCACTTGCCAAGTGGTACTGGCAAAGAAAATGAGTTAACACCAATGAAATGGTAAGAAATTAACTAATCCCCAGCAATGCATGGTATAAACTCTTCACCTTTGGATCTTTGTCAAGACAGAATGTCATCATAGCATAGGCAACGTACAAATGATATGTGCAGTTTGGTGACTTCCGAGCTTCAAGAAAATACTTGCGAGCTGCTTCTGCACCTTCCGATCTCCTCAAAAATCGAATGTACTAAGAAAAACTATCAATAAATAGGATATATGATAATCAAATTTTCGCTCACATATAGAAATTTGAACTTTCGAACCTGAATAAGAGCAAGAGATGGCGCAGTCCCATTACTAGCTAATAGACTTTCATACACTTTTTTAGCAGGCTGCATAAACCATAACACCATGTTGAGAATCTCAAAAACAATGTTTAAAAGATAAAAGAAATAAATTGTTATAAAACCTGAATTGCTCCACGGGACTCCTCAAATTCCGCATAAGCATATTTTAACATGTCAGAATCTGATTATAAAATAATTGCAAGTCACGTTTCTATCAAAATTCTAACACTGCGTAGGCTATAAAAGTTAATAATGTTATATAAACGAATGTTAGACAGAATCTTCAGAGGAAGTAACAGAATGGCAAGGATGCAAGCCTTTACTGCTTTACATAATTGAAACTACGGAATTTAACAAAGACTGTAACTTATTTGAATCTGGTGATCCAGTTCATGTGTGGTTCCCATGTAAGATTAATTAAACAAGTCATATGCAGCAGAGTCCTAAAACTATAAAGAGAAGTATGGTAACTTGATATTGAAATACCATTATCTATTAGCTGAAAATGTATCTGAAATTACTGATTACCAGGAAGAACCTTTAATGCACGCATGTACACTTCAACTGCTGAATCAAAAGAACCATTCTTTGCATGCCATGTAGCATAATCAAACCAAATATCAGGGTAGTGACACAAGTACATCAAGCACTGCATGGTAAAACAGAATAAAACATAAGAGAAGATACAAGGAGAATAACATGAGTTGAAACAGATAGGGTTCCCTCTGAGTGTAGGGTGTGTGAGCGCACACATGTGTTTTGGAAGAAATTATACGATACAAATATTGTAGTACAGATAAAAGCATAGCACGCAGTTATGTAATACCTGCTCATAAGTGAAGATAATGCGCCTATTAGCAAATGCACTATCAATCCTTTGTGGGTTCCCTCTGAAAGAATGAGAATGCATTAACGTATAAGGAGTAAAACCACGAGTTTGTTAGACGACTATTACATAAAGCATATGTTCTAGCCAAATATCTGTGAGAACCCCATTTAAGAAAACCCTATCAAGAACAATTACAGCTAACCTTTTCAATTAACATGGAGCATGGAGTAAGAATCATGTTATTTAAAATTACTACACCGAACAACAAATATCGGCGTAATATCCAACACTCAAGAGTGTAAATAGTGTATCAAATGTTGCAAAGGTAAATTAATTCAATGCAACTTGATTGTTGATCCATATATTTTAAAAAGGGAATAAAGTGGATCACTGATGGAAAAATGCTCAAATTAAAGAACTATGTGGATCAGTCACCTTATGGATAATTTGTTCCACTTACGTTGATCTATATTTCCCTAGCGTATGAAATTGACTGGGGCATCGTTCTAACTATGAACACATGGTACATGAGTTGGCATGGGTAAAACAATTCAAATTAATTGATTGTTTATCCATACCTGGAATATTGTAAATCAACTTGAATGGAGTGTATCACCCATAAAGTGACTGATCTGTGAGAATTAGTTTCTGCTAGAGCACTCCCCTACACATGCATGTATTATTATGCACATAAGGAGAACTATTGAATTATATGAAGAAAAAAATATCAAGTGGGAACAATTTAACTTTTTTTCCAGATGTCCAAATATAATTTAGCACTGGCTATTCATTACAAAATAATACGCCAGCTGCAAAAGGTTAGATGGTAGACCACATATATGCAGAACATATTATTTCAGTTTCGACCGCTAAACTCCATTTACACATGAAGAGTTATGATGGTGCATAGAAGATCCGTAAAATAAACAAACAAACAAACAAATAAATAAAAGAAAATGAAAAAGGAGTATTCTCTCTATACCTCATATTTACACCTCCTTTTTTTAACAGAAACAAAAACAAAACAAAAAACAAAAACAAAACAAAACAAAAAGGGGAGCTATATGTCCTCATATTTGTAGCTTCTTTTTTTGGGGTTATAGCTTTACATCTAAATAATAAATAGTTGCATCAACACATAAAACCAGACTTTAACGGAGAAAAAATAGATAACTCAAAAATGTTTTCATGAAACCAGTCAAACACCAATCAATGAATTTGAAGCTTATAAGTTTAGTATAGTGTTCCTAAAGTAAAAGAAAAAGTGAGAATCCCGTGCATAAGGCTCTCCTTTGAGAGAGGGTCTTGCACAAATCGCCAAAGTAAACAAACTGTAAGTGTTTAACATGCTTCTGGAAGCCTACTACACAGGTAAAAACACACAAGTTCATATTACTATGATGACGAGTTATTACTTTAGATGCAAACGAGATGAAAGTGGAAAAAAAAGTTGTCTATAGTAGCAGCTTCTAATATATGGGTTATTCATTACACAGCTGCATTTGATTCTAAGAAAACACTTAAAATAATCATCTACAGCTGAGTAGTTCATAACTTGGTTAATATGAAGGTCCGCCAAAAATCGAAATTTCCAAGCATCAAAAATTGATTTATAATAAATAAATGTTTGTTATTTTGAATCATACTAAACAATCAAACTTGCTTGATTAAACTATAACATGTGTAGATCTAAGTTTAAAACAAATAAATAAAATAAGATAAAATAAAAATAACAACACTTCCTTACTTCTCAAATGCCAGGTATTTCTTCCATGCTATCCATTGCTGCTCTTCCTATATATATTAAATAGTGTAAATAACTATGAGTAATGGCTGAAACATGAGATAACATACATTCCTAAAATCAAACCCACTAATACCTAAACATATGTTTCACAATTTTTGACTCAGTGGCATACTCTCAGTACTTTCAAAAGAAGCTGGCTGATGTGTTTCTGTGCATTTATTATATTTCAGGACAAACTTAAGTGCATAAATAAAACATGGATACAAGCTAAGTTATTCTCAAAGACGATATGAGACATGAGTGAATGTTTTGCTGCCCTCAAATTAACTTTGTAAACACATGCCCCTTAAATAAAACTGATCCCCATTCGTTGATTCCAGTATCCAATATAGAATATCCCATTCCATGTTCAAAATCAAAGTATACGAAAAGTCATATACAAATATAAATAAAATTGAGTATTCTACAGCTTCCACCGACATTTTGCCTTCATCATTTTTATTTGTATATGTATAAAATGTACAAATTCATGTACCTTGTTTGATCCTGTTGGTGGTATAGCCAGCATATTCCAGTCAATATCATCCACGTATTTCTTCAATTCTCTGTAGACAGCTCTTGCACTGTTATATTTTGGCTGCCATTCCGAAATTAATCCTTTTGCCTGAGAATGAAACATCAATTTCCAGAATTAACCGCATAATGCTAATAGGTATGTACATCTCAATTGGCTAATGTAACTTTTGTGCACTAAAAGATAATGTTTAAATAGAAAAAATAGAAGATAATTTGTAGCTAAAATCAAAGTTAATGCATTCTCCAGAAGATGAATGATGAAGGGTCAATACCAGGGCACGACTAACTGAGTTCTCAAAATTTTCATATTCTTTCCAAAGCTGTTCGATGTGATGAGTAGGAGTCACAATTGCTTTCTGGTAAGCCTTTCTAACAGAAGTCATCCGGTGTGATTCTTCTTGAGCCGTTGAGACCTGCAAAAATTTACTCAAGTAGTTAAAATTACAAATAAAAATTTCACACACGGTGCACTTTCATTGGGGCAGAACGAAATTAGTGTGCCAATATGTTTGGTATAAGAAGGTATCAACATACTGGCATTGACTTCAGAAATGCAATATACTCTATCCAGACTGGGCCAGATGAAATGTCAGTGCCTGATAAGCATAAGAAGTAACGTGACTAACTAATTGTAGAATAATGAATGTGTAAGATATAATTCTAATAAGCTTTTGCCTTCGAGAATCCAAATTATTAATACCAGGACATATGCATGTGCATGAAACATGTATAGAAAAAACAAAAGAGCATCCTCTTGCTGGTTGTAATTTTAGTAACAAACAATAAAAGGCAAAAAGATTGAAAGAATTACATATTATAAAAGGTGAAGGTGAGCTTGAAAATTGTAATTTTCGTATGCAATGTGAAAAGCGAAATGAAAAATAACGACCCACTCTTTTTTTTTCCAAAGGCGAAAATAACCACTAAATGTTGTAATATGATTCCATGTAACAAAAACGGTCATAAGTAGGTTAGGAAAGGACAGAAGGGTTTGTCATGGAGATGTCATTTTTTTTCTATATAAAGAATATATTAACAAATAAATATTATGAATAGTCTTGAAATTTATGGAAAGACCTGAATTCTCACCCCCAAAAAAAATGAAAAATGAAAAAAAAATTACTTTTCATAGAGTACTTCTTTTAAATCATTGTAATACTTCCAATACATACGCAAGTCCATGGCAAGTGTATAAAAAAAAAATAAAGAACGTCTTCTTTGTTGTTTTAAAAATAAACATTAAAATAGCAAAGATTGAGAGAAGATTTACAGATTATAGGAAAAGGTAGAGCCAGAAAATTGTATATTCATATAGAATTTGAGGAGAGGAACAAAAATTATTTACTAACTCTTGTTGTCAAGAGATAAAAATAACCAACAACTGTTGATATCTTAATTCGATATAACAATAACAATCACGGGTAGTTCAGGAAAGGAAAACTGGTTGTTTTCATGGAAATGTATTTGCTTTATATATAAAGATATATATGATTTTCCAGGTGAAGAATGATAAGCAGGACTCCACTGAATGGGCCTACCTATAAAATGGTTCATGTGTGATCATTATAACAAGGCTTAAGTGTGGGTCGTAACTTGTAACATATAAATCCCAAATAAATCATGCAACACCTGCATGCAAATATACCTATTCGCAAAAGGGTTAAGCAACAGCAGTTACATTAATTGTCTTTGACTGATACACAAACGTATCAAATTCCATCTTAAAAAAGGGCTTCTCTTGAAGTTTAGAAGCAAAAACAAATTAAGTATTTATGTTTAGGTGTTTGTACTCACCAACATACCCTAGCATAAAATCATACGCCTTTTTTGTTTCCTCCAGACCTTCAGCTCCTTTCATATCATTGCTTTTCCTTACAATACGAATGTAACAGCGCCTACCAGTTGAACCAAAGAAAACATAACAACAAATAGAATATAAATCAGTAAACTAATAGTTCTCTACAATTTTGAGCATAATAGTAAGGGATACAGAAAAAAACCAGCGGAAGTAAATTGTAACAGCGTATTTATTTGGCTCTAGAGATAAAATAGTCATATATCTAGCACTGGTTCTCGTATATCTTTTGCTAATTCAAATGGATAGGTAGTGAATGATATTAGGGAAGAAGAAAAGGTCTTACCAGAGAGGAATCTGAAGACAGCTCAGTAGGCACCGGCCAAAAATCTGTTTTGCGGCTTCATCATTGTTTGCAGCCATGACTGCTTCAACGTATTGCTTCCAGTATTTTGCCTGTGGAACATAAAATACAAATCGATATGCAACTTTAACATCAATAAAGTGAAACTTCACGACTTGTATTCAAAAGAGGTAAATGTATGCGAGACAGGCCTTTTATTATAGATTAAGACCCCATTTGTTAACTCCTGTAAGTGTCACTTATAGGTTATAATAACTGACCGCTTAATTGTCACTTCTAATAACATCATTGTATATGCTCTCAGGTATGGATCAATAAAGTTTACATGACTTTGATTTACATTGGCCATTTGCTCTAATGATACAAAAAAAAAATGTATTACTGGGAAAACTTTAATTGTCGGAACACAGATCCAGAAAAAATAAATGTTGAACTTCATAAATATAGTGTGCAAATATTTTTCTATCTTGTACATCAATATAATCACTGTGATCATCCATCCAAGTAATCAAAATGTTAAAGCGCGTTTGGTTCATCATTTTTAGTTATGGGTTTTCGTCTAAACAGAAAAGCGCATGATGCATATATTTTTTGGAAAACAACCAATTTGAAGAATGAGATTAACATACAAAATGGAAAACAAATTTATTTTGTTTTCCGCGTTTTGAAAAATAATAAAAACACGGCAAACGATCCATTCTGTCGTCCCTCAATCACCTCCGTCGTCTCTCCATCATCATCGTAATTACTTAAAATTCTAATTATTTTCCTCCTCTCTCCTCATATTTTGTAATAAATTTTGAAAACACAAAACTCAAAATGAAATCAAACAGGCCCTAAGAGTTTCAAGAAGTCCTCGGGTTTGAGTTGTGTGAGATGGCTTCTCAGAAACCCTTTTTCTGAAATTTAAAAACCAAAATAAACATCTGTCAACAACATTAGCCAAACCAATATCCTGAACAATCTACATGTACTAACAAACAAAATTAAAACTAAATAAATAAGCATACACCAAAAATTGCATAATGCTGAACCAATCGTAAAAATAAACTTACTGCTGTGGGGAAAGTAGAAACAAGCTGCTCGTATATCGGCATTGCCTCAGATAAAGACAATATCTGCAGAAATTTTTACCTAAAAAGGGTAAACGTTGGAAGTTTGCATTGTGTGTGCGGTGAAAAGGTATAAAATTTACCTGGGCTTCGCTTGCAAGAATCTCTGCAGCTTCTACATTGTATATATCGTGGTTTCGAGGGACATCATCCCCTTTGTTCTGCAAAAAAAAATGCTAGGTCAATACTGCAATATTTGATGCTCATCAAAAATTTTGATTAATTATCAGCAGAATACCTACTTTCGAATCGTCTGGCATAATTTTTCTTTGATATTCCAATAAGAAATTGGAGTGGGATTTGATTTCAAACGATATTCCGGAGGATTTTGTTGAAGTGAAATTGCCTTGTTTACCGTTTGCTACATAAAAAATCTGGCTGATTAGGGATTTACGAAATGTTGTTTCCGTCTATAAACCGTATGTCCCCGTTTGCTTCTTTGCCGGTTGAAGTTGGATTTTATCATTCTATACTAGACTGTATGATACCCATGTGCAAGTTTGTCTGCATAAAATTATGAAAGTGTTGCATATGCATAAAATGTACTACTTCAATTGTATAAAAGTGAAAACCAACCGTTTTTGTGCTATATAATTTCCACATAAAAATATATAGTTTAATTTTTCATTGACATAAAATTAGACAACAACAATATTTGAAAAAAAAGAAATACATGCATTATTAATTACCAAACATTATTTTAGATATCTGAGTACAAAACAATGAAAATATTAGTAAACTAAAACGCTATATTTTTAATCATTATTTCTAAGTTAAACAAACATACAAGTGTGTGTCTCTGTGTGTGTATATAAAACATAAATTTTAGTTGCGCTACAAATTTCTTTCATTAGTAACTAATATATTTTCAAAAATGAAATAATAAAATACACCATTTTGAACCTTCAAATGATACTATTAGAAAAATTAAATTTTTTTTTTCAAAAAAATAAATGCGGATAAATGCCAACATCAACACAAAAATTGTAAATACTGTGTATTGCACATAATTCTTAACTTGCAGGAAGCAATAAATCATATACATAACAATTTTACAAATAAATCTTGTATAACCCTCAAAGTCAGATTGATGATTATAGACAGCAAGTAGTTCAAACAAAAAGAATCAAAGTGTTATGTTTCAACATGCAAAAAAACATAAATATTTCATTATATCATTAAGCAAAGAAATATGGCATACCAGATTCAAAAGAGAAAAAATTAAATCAGATGAAACCGAGAGTTGATTGGACAACGAAGCAAACAATCTTCAAGAATAATTATAATCACGCCTAGAAATAAAGAACTCCATGGATTATGAAAATTAAGATTAGTGAATAAAAAGACAAAGCTTTCAGAAACCTACTAAAACAACATTATATATCAGTATTGTCACCTTATATTGTTTTGTGATATTTAACGCAAAAATATTGAAATCACTCTCAATAATCGGAGATTCATATGCCTTGATCCTATTGAACAACAAAGCTAAACCAACCGAATACCAGACAATGCATCACATGATATAAGTCCTACAAGAAATATGGCACAACAAAAGTTGCTTCGATTAATTTCTCTTTCCTTCTTAAGGTTTGTTACAAACAAGTGTCCACAATGATTTGCTAATTATCCAGCTATATGAAATTAGTTACAATGTCCATGTAGGCTTCCATATATATAGTAATATTGTTGGGGAAAATCCCTTCAGATGATCAGTTTGAGAGAATAAAAAACCCAACGCAGCGGACAACAACTGGATCGTGATTGTAATAAGACGATACAAACAAAGATAAACACTAGAACAGACAGTCACAAATCTATGCAATGCAGAAAAATAAATAACACCAATATTTATAGTGGTTCCACTACCGTGAGGCAGTGTGCGTCCACTTGGAGAGAGAAGATTTTATTAATCGTTGAAAGATTAGAGTTACAAGATTGATTCACTTTTGAAGGCTGTATAAACGAGGAATTAACAATACAAACAAAAATTATATAGAATTTCAGCTCTCTATGTCATTGTTGTTTAGAAGCTCCACTATTTATAGAGTGAAGATATGAGGAGGAGTAGTTGCTATATAGCAGTCCTGGGGTTTGGTTCGGTATGCATATGATCCGGTATAATTTGGTTCGACAAAGTGCACCTCAGATCTGGACTGGCATCTTCCCTATTAGAGCGGCATGCTCAAATACCAAATGAAATATTTCGTTCGGTATGCCCAAATGCCGCTCCATAATCACCGGACGAAACAACTCGTTCCGCACTTTCACTTTACCGAATGAAAGCTCACTCCAGCTTCTTTCTCTTCTTTCCACTTCCACTTTACCGAACGAGACTTCTCCTTCACCAAATCACCGAACGAGAGATTTGGTTCGGTGTTCATCTTTGCCGCTCTAAACAATGCCACTTCACTTCTCTTCTTTTCCGAACGAAGCTCCCGTGCCCTAGCCTTCACCAAATCACTGAATAAGATTCCTACTTCCTCAAATCTCAACGTCGAATGAAATCATCACAAAACCTTGGAGCGCGACTTTGTGACTTCCTACTCTGCTTGGCTTTCTCTTCTTCGTTCGGCAAGGCCACTACTTCGTTCAAAGCTAGGGTTTCATACTCCGATTTGGGAATCTGAGGTATCAACTTCTAACAATCTCTACCTTGATGCCAGATTTCCAAACAAGCCCTCCAACTCCATCTACTCCTTTTGTACTCTAGGCAATGGATACTTACCTAATGAGCTTCGGCAATGCCATCACTCATTACACTCTATCAACGAACTCCGGCAAGGCCACTGCCCATCAATAAAGTGTTCGAAGTACCCAGTGCGTGTAAAACCTATCAATCTCCACTATGAAAACAAACGTCTCCATGAACCGTCTCACCCCCCTCCCCGTGCCACCCCGTCGCACATAGCACTTCATTAAGCGAATCAAGCTCCGAGCAATGCTCGAACTTAGCAACAGACAACGACTTGGTAAACATGTCTGCTACATTCTCCTTTGTGTGAACTTTTGAAGATGAACGAGCTTCGCTTCACTCATTGAGACAAGGACCGACTCTTTAATCTTAATATGTTTCGTCCTCGAGCTGAAAGTCAGATGTTCAACTAAGTGAATTGCACTTTGATTGTCACAATGCACATTCACTCCTTCGTATGCGAAGCTCAAATCACATAACAATCGCCTTAAATAAAGCTCCTCCTTAACTGCTTCAACCGCAGCTATGAGCTTTTCCTTTGTAGTAGACAAAGTCACAATCGTCTGCAGCCTCACTTTCCAACTGATCGATGTCTCACCAATAGTGAACACATATCCAGAGGTTGACTTCCTTTGATCTCTATCATCGAGATAGTCGGAATTACAAAATCTAACCAAGCTAAAATCTCTTCCTTTGCCGCCAAAGACAAGTCCATTGTTTGGAGTTCCTCTGAGGTATCTGAAGATACACTTCACTGCTTCCCAATGCGTTTTTTCTGGATTTGCCATGAACCTACTTACCAATCTAACCACTTGTGCAACGTCAAGCCTAGTGCGGACCATAGCATACATCAAGCTGCCAACTGCACTTGCACATGGAAACTTCATCATATAAGCATTGTCCCTTTCCAAGATCGGAGAGCATTTACTAGAAAGTTGTATGTGCAAAGGCATGGGTGTGCTAATTGTCTTTGCCTCTTCCATACTAAACCTAGCAAGCACCTTACAAATGTACTCCTTTTGAGTGAGGCTCAGAAGTACTAGCTTTCTATCCCATTGGATTTCCATACTCAAAATTTTCTTTGCTTCTCTAAGGTCTTTCATTTTAAATTCCGCTTTTAGTTTTCGCTTTAAGCCATCGATTTCAACCTTATCCTTGGAAGTAATCAACATATCATCCATGTACAAGAGTAGGTACACTCATCTACCATTCTTTAAATGCTTGAAGTACACACAAGCGTGTTTGATGTCTAAACCTAGTAAAAGCATAAAATAGTCAAACCTCTTGTATCATTGTCTAGGCTACTGCTTAAGTCTACAACGACTTCTTCAATTTGCAAACCCAATTTTCTTTCCCATTTATGATAAATTCTTCTGGCTGCTTCATGTAGTTGGTCTCATCCAAGTCTCCGTGCAAGAAAGCGGTTTTCATGTCCAATTGCTCCAGCTCCATGTCATGAGTTGCGACGATAGCAAGAAAAATGCAGATGGACGTATGCCTTACTACTAGAGAGAATATTTCATCATACTCCAATCCCTTTCTTTGTGAAAACCCTTTAGCAACTAATCTAGAATTGTATCTCCCATCATCATTTACCTTGAACACCCACTTGCAACCTATGGCTCGGCTTCCTTGAGGAGGTAGTACCAAATCCCAAGTCTTATTCTTCTTCAATGACTCTAACTCTTCTTCCATAGCGCACATCCACTTCGAACTATCATATGATTTCAAAGCTTCATCAAGATCAAACAGCTCTTCAAGAACCACATGTAGGGCATAGTCAGACTGATCACCAAGGCTAAGGTTCGCAAACTGCCAATCATCATACCTTTCGGGCGGCCTAATAGTCCTACGACTGACCCAGGTAGGCACTGCTTCGCCTAAACTTCTTTCAGCTCCACCTTGAACTGAACTTCCTCCTGATTTGTGCACATCATCAACACTACTAGAAGGTACCCGTGAACTATCATGTGATGTTTCATCAACCGCGTTTTCCTTGACAGCATCAACAATAACTCTGCTCCTTGGCTGGAACACGGGAACTTCTTCCATCTTCTTAGGCCTACCAGAATCTTCTGATGTGGCAGGTAGCTTCTCCTTCGGAGTGAACATAGCAGACTCATCAAAAGTAACATGTCTGAAATAAAAAATATTCTGATCAACACGATTCCAAATTCGATACCTTTTGATCCATCGGTGTATCCCATTAGTATGCCCCTGTATGCTCTAGCCTCCAACTTGTCATCACCTGTATGGTGAACGTACACAAGACAATTCAGAAGTAACCAAGATACACTGCTTTACCTCTCCACTTTTCTTTTGGAATCTTCTCATCTATGGCTGAGCACGAAATTCAATTTATGATATGTGCCGTAGTTGATAATGCCTCGGCCCAAAAGCCTCTAGACAAGCCCGCCATCAATCTTAAGCAACGAGCTGTAACGACCCGTATATTTTGATAAATAAAATTTGTTAATTTAATTAGATTTTCGTAATTAAATTTAGAAAGAAATAAAAAAATTATAGTGTATATTGAAGTAAATGTTAAGAATGAATTGTGGCAAGGTTATTTAAAACTAATTATTGAAATTAGAGTGAAATTCCAATAGTGTAGCGGTGTAAATTGTTACACTTGGTTAAAATGTAAAATAAGTAATTAAAAGTAAACATTTAATTAACCTATACAATAATATATTGATAAATAGTAACTGTATGTAAATTTAGGTAGCAATGTTAATGGCAGTTGATGAATAACCAATTTAATGCAATTCAAATTGATTGAAACAACTGTTTAGGTTATAATTGATTGTAAATAGGAATATTTGGTAATAAACTGAATATAAGAAAACAAAGGCAATTAGTGAATTAACTAATGAATTCATAATAATAAATAGTGATTAAATAAAATCAATGTTCTGTATGTAATTGTTTGAAAATAATAACTAGAATGAATTGCAACAGTATAAATGTAAGTTAACTGTTAACAACTTGGATGTAATTCCAATAAGTGAAACAATGTAAATGTTATAACTTGGTTACAAAATTTATATACGGAAGTGGATGTAAATATGAATTTATTTAATGAAATAATACCGGGTTAATGACAATTAATTAAAATTTGTGTTATATATGGAATTTTAACCTGTGTTGGTAAGTAATAACTTATAAAAGTAAGTAAAGGTTACTTTAATGATAATTAATATAATAACGGAAAGGTGGGTGTAAATTGAATAAAAGCGTAGGTTTAATTATAAGGCAGTAATTGATGAAATAAAAAGTTGAAAACCAAGTAAATAAATTTATTGAGGACATTCAATAGTAATTAATGTATATATTTGGCGCCAACAGGGTTGGCGCAGTCGGTTGATGGTCCGGACTGCGTGATCGAAGGTCATGAGTTCGAGCCTCGAAACTGACAACCCTGTAACAAGTACCCGAAGTATGTGTTTGGCAGGTACATACTTCCCTTGAGTTTACAAAGCGAAGCTTGGTTCTCTAGGTAATTCAAAAAAAAATGTATATATTTGGCAATTAAATCAAAGCAATTTATAGAAATCAATTTTAATTATTTAGAAGGAAATCTATAATAAATGAATTTATTTGTAAGTAATAAAAGCTTATTAATGTGACTAAAGGTTAGCGTAACGATTATTGTATGTTATCTAATTTTTGTAGCTTGATAATATAAATTGGAAATCAGTTACGATAATTTTTATTTAATATTACTTTAATGTTAATTAAGGCAATATTTGGAAATAGCGGTAATGTTATTCATAATTGGGAAATTTGTTGAATTATAAGAGTGAGAATAAATATTTATCAAAATATTGGGATTTGAACTATAATAATAATTGGAGAAATTGCAATTTAAGGAAATTAAATATCTAAATTTTGCGTTAATTGAAATCAATATGGAATGTAAAAATATTAAGGTAATAGTTTGTAAATCCAATATTAATTTTATCTGTTTGATAATAATGAATTGAATAATAGAACGAAAGTGAATTTAATAGATTTTTTTTTGGAAATTTAATTTATAAATTTGGATATAATGAAATTGAAAATTTAACACTACAATTTATAGATTAATCAACGATAAATTGACATTTAAATTTGTTTAAATCATTGTAAATGATTAAGAAGTTAAAAATGTTGAAATTTGTCAATTATCGAAATAAAATTGAAAATTTGATTTAATTAATTAATTATTAATTTATTTAATTAATGGAAAAATAGCCATTTTGGCCACTGACTCGGATTTCGATGAAACTAGTTTCATCAGATCCGTAACGGTGAATTATTGTAGGGTTTCAAGTTTCGTAGCGATCAGACTTGTCGTTTGATTATACGGACTCGAAACGCCTTGAAATTAATGAAATTGAAGTCAATTGAAATCAATTTGAAAAATATCGATTTGAACATAACTTCTTCATACAATGGAATTTGGACTTGAAACTTATTTCATCGCGTTTAAAATATTTAAAACATCTATTTTGATATATGGATTGACCAAATTTCATTTCGGAGTCGAAACGGGCTTTTTGGGCCACTTTTGCGTTAGCGCGTAAATCTATCTTATCCATCCCTTCAAATGTCAACCCTGCCTATATATATATCTTGCTATAAACCCTGGCAGCCTATGTTCCTCATTTCTATATGTTCTATTCATCTCCTCACCTCAATGGCAGACAAACAAATTCCAATTTCTAGATCCAATTCCAAATCAAATGAAAATTCAATCTCCTCAAATACCATCAGATTTTATATGGATTCGAAGATCTTGAAGAGCGTAACTCAGATCTACAACTCGTTTTTCGATTCGATGCATTGTTTGTGCAGAAATCGAAGAACAATTTTCGGTCATTCATCGCTCGACGATGAACTTCGCCTGATCGGAAATTCCTTTCTGGATTTTGTAGAGAGGGCCGAGGGGATCGCATCCATGTGGGTTTCGGGGTGAGTTGACGGTTGTATTTGGCGGAAAAAATCGATTAGGTTTCATTCTTGGTGGAGGCGGCAGCTTCTTGTGGGCGATCGATGGTGATTCTCCGGTGCGGCCAGGCGTGGGATGTTCGATGAGGTGGTCGGCGTGGCCTACGGCGACCGATGGTAGCTATTTGGGGTGGTCAACGGCTGGTCAAAGGGGGAGAGCTGCTTTGTATTCTCGGGTTCGAGCGTTGACCTGTGCGCGTGAAGCTAGAAGAAGCTGACGTGTCTTAGAGTTGGTGCATTTTTTTGTTTTTTTGTTTTTGTTTTTATTTCAATTCCAATTTGTTCTAATTATAATAACTTTCACATACGAACACCAATTCACGCGAGGTTTTTTTGTTAGGATCGTATTGAAATTTCAAACATTTTGGCACTGGTTTGGACGAATTCTGAGACTTTCAAATTTTTGGGTTTAAATTGAATTTAAATTCAATTTAAATTCAAAAGGTGAGTCTCTTAACCCACTCACAACTTCTAAAATTTCTTATGTTTGTTAAATTTAATTTTCGTTGTGATTATGCATTTATTTATGACTGTTTCGTATATTTTAATCATCATCTCAGTTTATTGCATTTATTTAAATTAAATCGTTATTTCAATTATTATTGAACATAACTACCAGTTAAATACCTGTTATATATTATCAGTTATCTATTGATATTGATATTGATTGTTTTGGATGATGATTGCGATGGATGTGTGATCCATTGGTGGATGAATGGATGTTTATTTTATATCATTATAATCTGTAAGTTCTTTATTTGTTATATTTTGATACGGGATTACGGTTTGAAATGATATACAACCGCATTTTATTTTTTTAAATTGCGGATTGAAATGATAAATATCCATATCACTTGACCATAGGATAAAAAAAAAATACAGACACCGTGATTTATATATATATATATATAATATTTTAAAATGATTTCTACGGTTTTGTAAAGAAATATACAATTTATGAGATATTAATTTGGATATTTATAAATGTTATTTTATATATATAATTTATTTCTTGGTTTTAAGCTGTGTATAAAGTTGGTTTAAAGTATAAAAGAAGTTTAATAATAAAAGTTGATTTTATTAAGATATTATACGGTTGAGTATTTATTTAAATTTTATTTATAGAGTTTATAATGACTTAAATAAAATTAAGGTTAAGAGATAAATATGAATTTGATTGAATTAAAGTATTTAAGCATTATCCTCGAATAAAATTGATTTGAAATTTAAATAAATTTGAGATTTTAAACGGTATGATTTTATAACTTGATTTTGGTAGAGGACTTAAATGAATATCAAGTCGATTTATATGAATATTATCAAGTTAATTAAATTGAAAGAATATCCTATTATGTGAAGTTTAAAGGTTTTACTTAAACGATATTGGATTTATTAAGTAAACATTTCAAATCTGAATAATAGTAATTAAAATTGATATATATATATATATATGAAATTATCAAAGATTTAGTTTTAAAATGGTGGAATATTTAAGCTTTGAAATATATGGTGGGTTTATTTGGGAATTTAAATCTATATTTGGAATTGGTTTGGGAAATTAAAGAAGCTATTTTACTATATAAAGTAATTAAATATTTAAACCATTAAGTGTTGTAGTATGTTTCAAAGTTATGAAAGTCAAATTTTTATGTTTTGAAAGGCTATATTTCAAGTTTTGGTTTCGAAATATTATAACTTTGAAATGTTATAATTTTAGAAAAGGATATATTTGAAAATGATATCAAAATTTGATTTGGATTTTTTTTAAAGAGGAAATGATATCGTATTTATATGGATTTGAAATGGATATTATATTCTGGTTTTAAAAGTACAAACTATTTTGATAAGACCGCGGTGTTATAATAACGTTTGGTTGTTAAAGAGACCGTAATCAGAAGTTGGCATACTCTCTGTCAACTCCGAAAACCACTTTAACAACCGTGTATGCGGTGGAGATTCCAGAATGAAGTAGGATGGTGGCGGCGTTTCCTTTGAGGTAAATACGCGGACCCAACTCCCATGAGTTGGCATAAGGTGGCTAAAACAGGAGCGATCGACGGGTTAATGAGGTAGCACCTTTGATCGGACACATCCCTTCGATATTATACTTTGACTTTTGGATTGATTCGGTGGCCACTTTTTATTTTTTTATTTTGGGGTGTGGCTCGAGGTGGGCGGTAGCTACGCGCTACGCGTTACCACCGACCTGGAAGTGTAATTGGTATATCTACCCTGGCATTGCCTAGTTGTGCCGTGTCACCTACCCTAATGCGCCTTGTACGAGTTTGGTTTTCTCCCGTAGCACGTATGGTATCCTCTGGTGGCTTCCCGATCAGGAGGGACTATGGTATTGGATGGACTACTGGGACTATTACGTGTTAAGGGCTATATGGGTAACCCCTTAATGCTATGAAAAAAATAAGTTTATTTTACTATTAGACACTATTATAATAGCAAAATATTACTACATAGTAAATAGTTTAACAGATCCTTGGGAGATGTGAATCCCGAGCATCTCTTAAGTTACTGCTCTCATATTTATTTCTGTTGATTTAACTTACATAAGATCTTTTAGTTCTGACTCGAGTATTTTGTCTTTTCAATTCGCTCGGGTCAGCCTGAGCGTTTCAGGATTTAAAGATTTTATTCTGCCGGACGAAGACGAAGATTTGTAGTACTATTATCTACTATATTATTCCGCTACACCATTGTTCCGCTGCATTGATATTATTCTTTGGTATGTATAACTCTGATATATAGTTATAAGAAAAATCAAATATTTTGCAAACAGCTTCATGAACTGTATATTTGATTATTATATTTTATCGTTCCGCTGCAAGATTCTATTTTGTTTTATTTTCTTTCTCTACTTTTTTTTATTTACCCCATAACAATCCGCCCTTCTGTATGGTTTAAGTCCGACGTTTGTGGTTTATCGTTAATTTAAAGCATGCGAAAAGGCGGGACGTTACATTAGCCTTCTTCAGTAGAGTCTTATTCATCCTATATGCAACCCCATTGGATTGTGGATCTCCAAATGTAGTGAAATGTCTTTGAATGCCATCTACAAAAATCAAGAAACTCCATAGAGATAAATTCACCACCATTATCAGATCTCAACACCTTCAGCCTATAACCAGACTGGTTCTCAACAAGCGCTTTTTAGTCTTTGAACTTCTCACAACTATCTGATCCGGCCTTCATCATATACACACATACTTTCGAGAGAAATCATCAATGAAAGAGATAAAATACTTTGCTCCTTTAAGAGAAGGAGTAGCAACCAGTCCTCAGACATCTATATGCATATACTCAAGTACTCACCTCGATCTATGGAGTCCAACTCTAAAAGATACTTTAGCGTGCTTGCCTAACACACACTCTTGGCAAAAGTCTGTCTTATCAAAGCTTTCTCTTTTGATCATCTTTCATCTCCGAAGAAAATCTAAGCCCTTCTTTGAAATATGACCCAACCTGAGATGCCAAAGCTTTGTAGCATCCAATGCACGAGAACTATTTGCTCCAACACATGACTCTCCAAGAACTGTGATTCCTTTCAACAAATATAAATTTCGGAACACATCTCCTTTCATAAGAACTAGTGCACATCTCGAAACCTTCAGACTATCCTTCTCGATAGTTACCTTGCATCCCAAAGACGCTAATTGTCCTAAAGAAATTAAGGACTTTCGAAGAACTAGAACATACCGGACACCTGTCAAATGCATATCACTCCATCAAACATCCTGATCCTCACTGTACTTTCACCCATTGCTCCACAGCTAGCATCATTACCTATAAGAATAGAGCTTCCCTCTTGTCCAACGAAAGAACTGAAGTAATCCTTATTAGGCATCATATGGAAAGATGCTCCCGAGTCCCGCACCCAATGGTCGGAGACATCCGACACTGCTGCAGACAACACACCGTCAGATACAGACTTCTCCACCGCAAATGATGAAGATTCGTCTTCTTCCTTCTTCTTCAATCCGGACAATCCTTTTTCCAATGACCAGGTTTCTTACAGATAAAGCACTTCCCGTCCTTAAACTTTCCTTTCCTGCCACTACCGCGCTTCCTGGTCTTGGAACGCCCTTTAGAGTTCCAATTCTTCTTATCTTCTCTACCTCTTCAACAAACAGGCCATGACTACTACTTCCACCTCTATTTCCTTCACTTATCTCCTTCATCTGATCTCTCAAGCCCTCAGATACAAGGATTGACTTCACATCTTCCACTGTCAATATGTCTCTAGCGAAGATAAGGCTGTTAGCGCAACCTGTGTATCGCTCTGGAAGAGACACAAGAGAATCATTGTCATTTGCTCCTCATCCATCTTCAAGTCAATAGTCTTCATCTTCATTACAAGATCATTAAAGAAATTAAGATGTTCCTTCACCGAAGTACCCTCTCTTATTTGCATGGTGAAAAATGTCTTCATTAATATCAAATGGTTAGTCAGAGATTTCTTCAAGTAGAGATTTTCTAGCTTGGTCCAAATGCCCCTAGCTGTGGTCTCACTACTAATAGATGAGATAACATTCTCTTCCATAGCTAGTTGTACAATAGTAAACGCTCATTTCTCCATCTCCTTTCTTTCTGCGATTGATATGTCAGTCGTTAACTCCTCAGGGGCAAACACGACTGGATGGACTTCATTCCATATTAGAACAACCTTCATCCTTTATTGCCACCTCTTAAAGTCTTTATCCCCGTTCCATTTCTCAATTGCCAACTATGACCTTGACACGATATGCATCCCTCTAGTATAGGATCTTGTAACAATCAGAGTCAATTCATCTCCTGCCATAGCATCTAGCACTCCTCAATCAACCTTGGAGCTCTGATATCAGACTGTTGGGAAAAATCCATTCAAATGATCAGTATAAGGGAATAAAAAAATCCAATGCAGCGGAAAACAGCTGGATCATGATCGTAGTGAGACGATACAAACAGAGATAAACACCAGAACAGATAGTCACAGATCTATGCAATGCAGAAAAATAAATAACCCCAATATTTATAGTGGTTCCACTACTGCGAGACAATTTGTATCTACTTGGGGAGAGGAGATTTTATTAATTGTTGAAAGATTACAATTACAAAATTGATTCACTTTTGGCGGCTATACATAAGAGGAATTAACAATACAGACAAAAATTATGTAGAGTTTCAGCTCTCTAGGATGGCTGCCATTGTTGTTCAGAAGCTCCACTATTTATAAAGTGGAGATATGAGGAGGGGTAGTTGCTATATAGCAACCCTGGGGTTTGGTTCGGCATGCATCTGGTCTGGCACAATTTGGTTTGGCAAAGTGCACTTCAAATCTGGACTGGCATCTCCCCTATTACAGTAGCATACTCAAATACCGAATGAAATATTTCGTTCGGCATGCCCAAATGCCTCTCCATAATCACTAGACGAAACAACTCATTTGGTTGTTCCACTTTGACGAACGAAATCTCACTCCAGCTTCTTTCTCTTCTTTCCACTTCCACTTTACAGAACGAGACTGCTCTTTCACCAAATCACCGAACGAGAGATTTGGTTCGATGTTCATCTTCGCCGCTCCAAACAATACCTCTCCACTTCTCTTCTTTTCCAAACGAAGCTCCCATGCTCTGGCCTTCACCAAATCACTGAATGAGATTCCTAGTACCTTAAATCTCAACACCGAATGAAATCATCACGAAGCTTTGGGGCGCGACTTCATGACTTTCTCCTCCACTTGGCTTTCTCCTCTTCATTTGGCAAGGCCACCACTTCGTTCAAAGCTAGGGTTTCATGCTTCGATTTGGGAATCTAAGGTATCAACTTCTAAGAAATATGTAGTGTGTTGGTAGGCTGAAAAATATTACTTTATTTGATACGGTAAAGTAAGAAAATGCAAAAAATGAATAAAGTAATATTTTTCAGCCTGCCTGCACATTACATTTACTTTACTACATGTGTTAAATGTGATTAGACAAAGGAAACTATATCACGAGGGTTCTATTACGATTTGAGCTACGTAGAACACATAGCAAATGATAGGGTCGGAGAAAGCAACCGAAGATACGCTTGTTTATTTTTTTTTTTTTTGGTTTCTTGCTATTTTTATTTTGACTCTAAAATATTCCTAACGGTCAGTTTGGTCCTAATGATCAGTTTGATAAATTCAAGTTGTGATATACCATTTGTAACTACATTAATTCTTGGTTCAATTTTTTATTTTCATGTTGAGTAATAAATTATTATACATATATACAATAATTACAAAACTTGCAGATGATTTGGCATGGATCAAATATTCGAACTAAAGCACAACCCACAAAAATGATATGATTTAATATGATATGGAACTATAAGTGTCCAAAACTAAATTGTGATATCAAATTGGAAACATCGAGATTGTTCTCTCAAAAACCATATAGTCTATTTCCTTGAAAGTTGAGAAAGCATCACAACAGTCGAAACATGGGAAAATTCACCAAAAAAGTTAACTACGGTGGCATAAAATGCATCGATCAAGTGAGCATCATCCAAAAAATTCAAGGCAGAAAGAAAACATATTGTGTTGAATCCACTGATGTAAATTTCATTTATTTATCCTTCCATGTCCTCTGATCTTTTCCCCTTTCTATCTATATTTTTTTACCACTTTGAACTATCGAGGAAGATGATTCAAGTCAGGTTTACTAATAAGCTTGCTACAATACCGTGTATACTTAAATTTACTATAAATATTGAATTTCGATGTTTGTCGAACTAAACCTAGTATTTTTATAATTTATGTTAACTTTGCTAACTACCTAACATAAATGTTGAATTTGGTTTATCGTTATTAATTAGCTTAGAACACTATTTTGTAACGTATGTAACTAGTTATTTTTTTAAGATTATTCTCGAATTTTCACTTTTATGCTTTTTCTTTATCTGATTGCGTGTAGATGCTTAGGGAAGTAACCATCACGTTGGATTAACATAAACCACTAATGAAGGAAACAAAAGAGTTAATAGATGGAGTTATTGTTCAAATGCAACAAGCTATGGTATTTTATGTGTTATACATCACTAGCTCAAATATTTAATCATGCGAGAGCATGTGATGTGTCCGAAGAAGTGGCCACAATTTCTATAAGTATCTTTGTAAGGAATAAACTTGATGATGATGATGATGATGAAGATGTGGCAGATCACCTTGACGGTAATGAATATCACAATAAAAAAAGAGATAAAATGCTTTGCTTAACACGAGTTCAAGAAAACAAAGAACTCTAAATGTTACCTGGAAGAAGAAAAATAGAGAAGATTTATTTTTGAGAATTTACCACTTAAATTATGCATATGCAACAACCCGATATTTTCAGCCATTCGCGTCCACACATGCCGGACTTAAATTGCTCAAAATACCGTATTGTATAAATTTAGAGCAAATGAAATACAATCACAGAATCACAGACACAGAAATATTAGAATAACTCGCAGCGGAAATTAAAATACCATAGTAGTTCATGAAGCTACTATAACAAACTCTCAAAACATAATACATAATATCAGTCTGAAAAACATATACAATAGAAATCTCAAATACATAGCAGTTTATAAATACCAGAGCTGAAATAGAACAACTGAAACTGAAAGGGAACAGATAACTAGACAAGCGGAATCTCCAGCGATTCCTAGCTCCAGAAAAGAAACCCAAAGCTAAGTTGTAAATACTCAGGCTAACCCGAGCGTAAAGCAAAACACAAAACACTCGAGTCAGGACATATATAATGTAAACCAACTCAAGTGAACTGTAGTAGTAATGTACAATAACTTAAAGGATGCTTGGGATCGTCCATCCTTTAAGGATCGATTAAACTATAAATTAAATACATCCCGTGGTTAAAATTTCAAAATAGTAATTTATACTTCGAAATCAAATATCATTTCAAAATTCAATTTCATTCAGAAATCCATTTCAAAATATCAAAATATCATATCTTTCAAAACCTCATTCAGTTTTATTTAATTTAAATACCATTTCAAATCACAATTCAAAATGGTTTATATTTCAAATCAAAATACTCCATTTAAACCAATTAAATATTCCAATTAAACCAATTAAATATTCCATTTAAATCATTTAAATATTCCATTTAAATCATTTAAAAGTGAAGTTATTATATTTAATAATAAAATATCAAATTCGCATAAATTTAGCCTTTTCAAAGTTCATTTACTCTTTTAAATTTATCAAAACGGTATAAATTCAACTATCGCAGCACTTAGAAAATGTTACGGAAAGTTATGTTTTAAAACAATTCATTTAATAAAAGATAGCATTTAAAATGCTGTAATAGGTTTAATTTAGTTCAAATAAAACCTTAGTTAATTTCAACAACTACAACACTTACAAAGTGCTATAATAGCCCTTAATTCAATTTAGCCATTTAGTTCATTTCTGTCAACTACAGCATTTACAAATGCTGTAATATTCTTTAAATTGGAAATAATAACATTTCAAAAGTGCTGTTAATTAAATTCCAAATATTTAATATGATTTCACAAACAACTAAATTTTTATTTAAATCATTTTAAACTTATAAAATCATAAATTTTCACTTTTAAAACAATCATGTAAATACCCTTATATTCATGATTTTATAAAGTTAAATTTTCATTCAAAAATCAATTAATAATAATTTACTTATATAATTCAACATTCCATTTCAATTCTTTATAATTAAATTTTTAACTTAACACTTAATTTTAAATTTCCAAATATAATTTATTTTTCATTTTATTTACTTAGCTTAAAATTTATTTTTAAACAAAATTCACAAATTCCCAATCTAAGTTATATGTCAAAATTCAACTTAAATATTCATTTATTTAACCCTTTAACTTATTCAAAAATCATTAACACTTTATAAAATCATTTTAAATTCATTTTAATTCAAATTTTATATTTATTTATCATATTTTCCTACTTAATTTAAATTCCATTTATATCCAAATCAAAATTTCCAAAATAACTTACATTTCAAATTTTCTAACCTTACCATTAATTTATTACACTTATAAATTTTTAGAAAATCAATAATACTTACAAAAATAATTTTTAATTAAGTTTAAATCAAAATATTATAATATTTTCATTTCTAAAATACTTTAAAAATTAAAAAAAAAACATATTTTAACTACGGGTCTGTATATAATTTTCTACACTATAAAAAGTGATACGAGTAATATATCATTTCAACCCGTAATTTACAAAGAAAACCCAGGTTTTATCATTTCAAACCCGCAGTCCCAAGTAAATGAAATAATTTGAAAATTGTTTAGGCCTATCATTTCAGCCCATAATGATTTTCCCTTATTCTAAAGTCCGTTTGGGTATGTATCATTTCAACCCATAGTGATTCTAATCTTTCGCCCAGTATAAACATTGGCCTCAAGACCATGAAAACTTGAGTTAAAGGAAACTTGCAGTGTGATAAACTGATAAAAATAACAGAACAACGTAATAAACAGCAACATATGATATAACAGGTATTTAAACATGGGTGAACAATCATATAATCATAGCATAGCAGATATAATATGGTGATGCATTTTACAGATTCAAAAGTGGTCGATTTACTAATTATATAGGTATAAACTGTCTGATGAGAATAACTCATTGGTATAGGCTGGAGATGACAACTGAAACACACAAACAAAGATCTTTAGAGGCACGAAAGCACGACAAAGATTCGAGTGGGAGAGCCAAAGATTAATTCCCTTGAATACAATTCAAACAAACAATATAACAATCATAAGCTTTTAACTCAAAATACGATTAAACCATGCTAGAATTAACTGCATAAAACAAAGCTGAAATGCTGTGAACTTGCTTCCACATTCTTTAGGCTCGGCCATAAGGTGGAATACATGGCTAAGGCATGGTTTTAATATGGTTTTGGGTCCAATGAGGTCGGCCATACATGGGAAAAATGGTGCAAAAGTATGGTGCAAAGTAGGTGATGTGAAACAACACAATACAAGCAACGCACATGGATTCAATGCAATACAAGGCCACGGACATGGCCATATGGGCAAGGCCACCTCTGGTGGGGTTAAGAGGATGATATGGAAGAGGGTTTCAGGTCGGCTGAAGGTGGTGGTGGTGGAGTTGGTGGCCGCTAAGGGGTGATGAAGGTGGTGGATGCATTGTGTGTTCGGCTATGCTTCATAAAGGTGTAGTTTGGTGCATTTGGTGGCGGATCTTCAACCAAGGGTGGCTCGGCAAGGGATGGTCAGTGAGGAGGAGGTGGCGGAGACATGTTCAGGTGGTGGTGGAGGCGGCAAGGCTGATGGAGTGGAGGGGCCGAACCTAGAAGTGAAGGAAGCAAGAGCAAAATTACATGAAAACAAGTATAAAACAATGAAAAGAGAATAGAATTTTACCAAAGTTTGTTCAAGATAATGGCCGAATTTTTTTATTGATTTTGAGAAGAAAAGGTCACGTGAAAATGAGGAAGTGGCTGAAGAGAAAAGAGTTAAGGCAGCAAATATGGAAAGGTGTTAGTTGAAGTGTGAAAATGTGTGAATACAAAAAGTAAAAAGCAAACCAATGGTCATAAACTCTTTAAATATCCACCATATTCTTTTAAAATTTTAAATAACTGATATATATATATATATATATATAAATTCAGTTAAAATACAAAAATATAAAAAATAAACAAAATATAAATAAATAAATATTAATTATATATAATTAAATTAAGAAAATAGCACAGAAAATGTAAACTAGTCTAGAAAATTTGAAAATAAATGGAATAAACTTTGGGAAAATTTTACATACTTGAAAAATATTTATAAATAAAGATAAGAATACAAAATAAAAGTTCATTCACAAAAATAAATAAATAAATTTTAGTTAAATATAATTTAAATGAAGAAAATAGCAGAAAAAATAGAAACTAGACTTTAAAAATAGGAAATAAATGCAATAAATTTTGGAAATTTTTTATTATCACTTTAAAAATATTTATAAATGAAATCTTACAAATAAAACAAATTTAAAACAATTTCAAAATAAAATAAAGTCAAATTTAAATTATATTAAAAAATCTAGGGTTGTTACAACATATGTGTTACCTTTATCCATAGTGAAAAGTATTTATTTTAGTATCATGGTGGATAGCATCGCCAAGTATGTTTAAAACTCCCTAGTTATCATTAGATTTGAAAAAAAAATTAATGAAAGAAGTGGATGGTGTGAAAGATAAATTGGAGAAACAAACTATAATGGAGACAGACTAGTAATTTTATGTATTTTTAGAAATATAATAAAAAGATTCTCTTTTTCATTCTAAAATATACAATCTTAAATGATTATATCTTTCATCATAAGTTGCACAATCATATCAGATGAATGGATATATGGAAAGTATAGAAGCATCTCTAACTCTTAGTTAGTGGTCCTGAAGGAATCACATTTTTTGAAGTCTGTTGACATTTCATCAATTGTTGGAAATTAAAAACATTTTTGAAACATTTTTAGCATGCTTAAGTCTGTATTTGAAGAAGTTAAAGAAAAAAGGTCCAACTGGTCATGAATATTGCTGTAGCTCATGTAAAACTAGGAGAAATGTTGATGATAGAGAAAAAGCAATCTTCTTAGTCTCCTTATGCCGCTTATTGCTTAAACCTAATATTGATATATATTGGTGGGTTGCCCACTCATTTTGAGATTGTGAATTGTACAAAAAGAAAAAAAGTAACAAGGAGTGTAGTTAGCTTCTAAATCTTGTGAGAAAGTGAACAAAAGTAACAGACTTGACAGGGCCAACTAATGCTTGAATTCTTCATGCAACAAAACTAGCATCCCTTTACTCCGAAACTTGCTCTTAGCGACCATATTTAGAAAAAGTTTTTGCCCAACTATAAGAAGCCCAAAAGGAAAGCCTAAAAGGGTTGCTTGCTTCAAACAACGGATCCAAACTATATCATTAATGAAGTTTAGGATATGTCATAAGAGCCATTATGTAACTAGAATATGTAACTAAACTATTGAAAATAATTTTAATTTAAATAAAATAATCTTTTGGTTTTTGTTTTTCTATCCATGTGTATAATATCCCACCTTTTTGGACGCTTTAAGCAGACACACATGCCAACTCAAACCATACAGAAGGGTGGATTGTTATTGGGGTGAATAAGAAAAAGAGAAAAAAAACAAAATAGAATATGACAACGGAATGACAAAGTATAATAATCAAATAATAGTTCATGAAGCTGTTTATAAAACATTTGATTATACCAATACAATGAAAAATCGGAGTTACACATATCATAGATAAATAAATAACAATGCAGTAGTATATTATGATGTAGTGCAATAATATAGTAAATAGTAGTAGTACACATCTTCATCTTCATCCTCCTGAAATAAGGTCTTCAAATCCTAAAATGCTCAAGCTGACCCGAGCGAATTGAAAAGACAAAACACTCGAGTCAGAACTAAAAGATCTTATGTAAGTTAAATCAACGGTAAATATGCGTGTGACAGCGTCAGAGATGTCTATAGGGTTTGACACTTCATATATAGTGTTTAACGTGAGTGTAGTAACTTAAGAGATGTTGGGATTCACATCTACTAAGGATTCGTTAAACTGTCTACTATATAGTAGAATACACTACTATAATATGTCTACGGTAAAGTAAAGGTATTAAAATAGCGTTAAGGCTTTACATTTTCCACTTTAACACATTTTACATATTCCCATAGTCTATATAGTACCGTAATCCTACCCGTACTGGGTACCGTCAGAGGGAACTTCATAGATATGGTACAAAACAAACTCGTAGAAGGCGCGCTAGGGTAGGCGACACGACACAACTAAGTAACGCCAGGGTAGATATACCAATTACGCATCCGGACTGTTGGTAACGCATAACCGCAACTACCGCCCAACTTGAAACACATTCTCGAGTAAAAATCATAGGGTGGCCACCAAATAAATCAAAAGCCAGAATATAGTATCGATGGAATGTGTCTGATCGGAGGAGCTAACTCACTTGGCCCAGAAATCGCTTCTGTTTTAGCTGCCTTATGCTAACTCACGGGAGTTAGGTCCACGTAAATACACATTTAGGACCATCGCCACCGTCCTACTTCATCCTGGAATCTCCACCGCATACACAGTCGTCAAAGTAGTTTTCGGTATTGGCAGAGAGTATGTCAACATCTGGTCTCGGTCTCTTTGACAACCAATCGCTTATTACACACCGGATGGTTCTTTTACATTTCTAAAATCATTTCATAATTGATATCAAAATATCATATTCAATTCAAACCATATCACAATCGAAATCATTACTTACTTTCGAAATCATATTCGCCTTTGAAATCATAGTTTGGTAATTTTATTTCCTTTCAAAGTCAAATTCGCAATTTATATCAAAATATTGTATTCTCAAAACTGTATCACTTTCAAATCATTATCGTTTCCAAAATCATGATTTCTTTCAAAAATCATACTTCCAAAATAAGAAAAATCCTTACTCCAAAATCATCATATTCAATTAGTTATAACTTTTAAATCCCAACTTAGGTTATGACATCATTAACCATATCCACTTTAAAAATCGAGAAATTTGAATATAATCCCATCCATTTTACTTGGTTTGGAATTTAGAAGAAAAGAGTTCAAATAGTTATAAATAATTAATATAGATTTAAAACAGATTAAATATAATTAAAATAGATTAAATAGCTTTGAAATAGATTAATTAGATTTAAAATAAATTAAAATAGTCTAATTAGTTTAAAATAAATTAAATTGGTTTAAAATAGATTAAAATAATTCATATAGTTAATATTAGTTAAATAGTTTAATAATTTTAATAATCTTAATAATTAGAATTTTTTTAAAATAATATATTTTTAAAACAGTTTGTATTAAAATATGAGTTTGAAATTAATATCAAATTAAACTTTTCATTTCATTTCAATAAATTTGGACTATTTCAAATTTCCAAATCGACAAACCAAATTTAAATAAACTATCGAATTTCTTATCTTTTCGATCCATGTTCAAAATATCAATATGGATTACTTCAATTCCAAAATATTTCAAAGTTATTTTCAAACAAATTCAATAACTCAATTTCGATAGAATTTCATTTACGAAATTTTTTAATTTTAAACTTCCAATTTAATTTCTTAAATCAATTCCCTTTTTAAACCAATTCGCATTTCAACACAAAACTTGATTTTTCTATAATACTTCGATTTATATAAATCAAATTTTATTTCAAAACATCAATTGATTAAATTCAAAATTTTAAGGATTTTAAAATCATTTAATTTAACCAATCGGGTGTTTGTAGACAATTTTCTACCCTAGTGATATGGATATTTATCACTTCAATCTGTAATTTAAACATTTTACCGTCGTATATCATTTCGAACCACAATCCCGAAATAAATGAAAAATCCATAATGAACTTGTAGTTTATAACGGTATAAAATATAACATCCATTCGACCAACATCAACAATCAACATCCATCACAATCGTCATCCAAATCAATCAACAAATATCAATATAGACTTGATAATCAATGACAGGTATTTAACTGGCAATTTATATTTAATAATAAATTAAATAATGATTTAATTCAAATAAATTCAAATTAACCGAGATAATGATTAAAATATACCAAATAGTCATAAATAAATTCCTAATCACATCATAAATAACATTTAACGAACATAAGAAATTTTAGAAGTTGTGAGTGGATTAAAACACTCACATTAGAATTTAAATTCAATTTAAATCCAATTTAAGCCTTAAATTTAAATGGTCTCAGAATTCGTCCAAACTAGCGTCAAAATGTCTGGAATTTCGATACGATCCCAGCGGGGCAAACTACGTATGAAACAGACCTCGTATGAAGGAGTTACGTGAGTTAGAACGTTTCAAAATTTAATTAAAATAAAAGAAAAACAAAATCACTCACCCAAACACGTCAGCACGTACGTGCATTCAATTCCAGCGATGATCGAGCCTAAACCCTAGAAGCTGCCACCTCTCTTCATAATTTCCGCCGCAACCACGTTCATCTTCAACTCCATCAGAGATCACCGTTGGATTCGCCGTGTCAGACCGCCCCTCAAGGATGCTCACGACCATCGGCAATGCCCCGAGGCACCTCGCACTGCCGCGATCTCTAGCCATGGTTTCTGGCGAAAACGATGACCATCACGACAAACCCAATACACAGATGCGAGCTGCACTTCGACCTCCATGACACCATGCTTCCCGATCAAGCCATCTCTGACGATCCATCGTCGAATCCACACCCATACACACGAACGACCAAGACAAAAACAATAATTTCTAGCCAAAATGAAACCTAAATTGAAAAACAAACCACATATATGACTTGCGCTCGTTGAGAGCTTCAAATCGATATATAATTCGATATTGTTTGAGAAGTTTTAATTTTTGATTTGGAATTTGATTTGAAATTGAACTGGAATTTGTTTTTCTGCCATTGGAATGAGGAGTTGAGAAGGAGATGTACATACAAACAAATGAGAATAAGGAGTGGCTACGGTTTATAACGATGTACTCATAGGTAGGTCAGAAATAGGATGAATGGATAAGATTAATTTAACGATACACGACCCGAAAAGCCCGTTTCGACTCCGGAATGAAAATGGGTAAACCCATATATCAAAATAGATGTTTTAAATGATTTTAATCTCAATGGAACAGGTTTCAAGTCCTAATTTCATCGTATGAAGAAGTTATGATAAATTCAGCTTATTTCAAATTTGCTTTCAATTTAATTGATTTCTAGGTGTTTCGAGTCCGTACGATCAAACGATAAGTCTGATCGTTATGAAACTTGAAATCCTATAAAAATTCACTATTACGGATCCGATGAAACTAGTTTCGTCGAAATCCGAGTCAGCTGCCAAAATGGCTATATTTCAGTTAATTAAATAAATTAATAATTAATTAATCAAATCACTTTTCCAATTTCAATTCTATAATGGACCAATTTTATAATTTCGACTTCTTAAACAATTACAATAATTTAAACAACTTAGATATCAATTCAAAGTTAATTAATTTACTAATTACCGTATTTAATTTCAATTTAAGTAAATTTATTAATTATCAATTGAAATTCCAACAAATCCATTTATTTGATTTTAAATCTTGTTGTTCCATAAATTGTCATCTCATGGGTACAATTTATATTGGTTTATAACTTAGCATGTTAATATTCTGCAATTTTATCTTAATTTCAAATTGATTTTCAATTTCAGTTCAACTAGCTAAATAAACAGGTAATTTATAATAATTGTCACTGTTTACTTTTAAATTACCCTTTATAAATTTATTACTTACAACGAATGTTACCATTAGTTTCATAAGACAAATTTCATTCAATTGTTGTTAATAGTTTAAACATTTAGATTTGTTTCCTTATATTAAATTTATAGCCAAGTAAACATTTTAAATTATTATAAGTAATTGGAGTTTCATACACATTGTTAATAATCAACTTGCATTAACATTGTTACACTTTATTTTAGTGTTCATTTCATTATTAAATTACAGATTTTTATTTATTCAATATTAAATCACTAAAATCTTATTAAATTAACAAATTAAGTTATCGAATATTACGAGTCGTTACACTCTCCCCCATTCAAAACTTTTCATTCCCGAAAAGGAAAAAAAGGGGAAAGAATGAATTAAATAATCAACATATCTTATTCAAAATATTAGTTTTATAATAAATTAATTTACAAAATAAATAGTTTAAATAAAATATATTAATTTATAAACAATTAAATCCCTTTACATTCAAGTTAACAAAGTTTTGAAAACAGTTCATTAAATTTTCTAAGTCCAAAGTTTATGAAAAATTTCGGCAGAGTCTCCTTTGTATGGAGAGGCTCGGGAAAAATAATAATAATATATATCAAAATTTTCAAAAGAATATATCCCAACAGCAGGAAAACAATTTAATTATCACTAGAAAAATGTAATCCGAGAACGTACCAATTTGTTGGGCAATTAACTCTTATTTTATGAAACCAAAAGCAGTAGCAATTGCTTTCATAACCTGTATTTCATTTATACAATCTAAAAGAAGATAATAATTATATAAAAGTGAAACATTTAAGTTGTTTCAACTAATAACAAAACAATCAATGCAACATAACAACAATCACTGCATATAATCATTATATGAAATCAATGTAAATCAATTATCCTCCATATCAACCAAAGCAAGTAGTTTGTTCGGGTTAAGACAGTTTAAATCGCATAGAATGACAAATAAACTACTAAGTATACCATCTACTCAACAGTCTTAGATAAACTCAATAAATTATTCATACATCCAAACAATTTGAAGTATCCTTTCTCAAACAATCCGTAAACAAACACAAACAACAATTTCAAACAATAAATCAAGTTCATTCTTTTAAATTCCATTTCTCAATGATCATTTCTTTAGTTTACATTTATTCCTTACTACATTCAATTTCCATTCATTCATTACTTAATTTCACTTACTTACATCCACTTATTTATAGTATTCATGTTCAATTAAATTACTTAGCATATCGATTCATTATCTTAAGTTTATAATCATATATTTACAGTATTCATCTTTTGTACTTATTTTATTTATAAATAGCTTCCACCATTTACTTAAGTTTATTATCATTTATTTATAATACTTACATATCTATTATATTAAATTAGTAGCATTTCAATTATGACTTAAGTTTATAACTGCTATAATGTCAAGGTTCTTATTTATAAAAGAATTTCATTGAACGCCTTTATTACTTTAAATTTTTACTTGTAAAATTTCCCATTACATATTCTTTTAACATTTTAACTTTTTATAATCGGTAAGTTATATATATGTCTTTAAGAATGCAATTGAAAGTTACACAAGTTATCTTATTTCATTAATAGTTTAATGTTCAATAATCATATCCTTTTATTACAGGTTACAAATTTCAAATTCCTTCTATATTTCAGTTATAACTTAGCATTTAATCTCTTACTTCATTTAGAGATTCCAATTATCAATTGGTTAAATTCCATTTCGTTAATTAAAAACTCTAATTCATAGAAATTTAAAAACTAAATGTTGGGTTTCCTTTAAAAATCATTTAAAATAATATATATAACCATACCTTTATATATATATATCAAATCATTTTAAAAATAAAAATCAAGATTTATTTATCAAACAATTGTGTAGTTACTAATACAAGGTCTTCCCACTTTAAAACTCGAAAATGAACATCGATGATGTGTGCACACAGAAATTATTTTCCAGCGATAGAGAGGGAAGTACAGAACTTATTTCATTCCGAAATTTCTTTAAAAACAATTCTTCCAAATTATATTGAAATATTTATATCAGAAAATATTTCTAAATAATATTATTATCATATTCCAAAATCATTCAAAAGAAATTTTCAAAAACCCTGAAATTTTAAGTTCTAAATTTCCAATTTATATTTAATTTACTTATTGTCTTTATTTTCAACTAGTATTTATAAATTTGACTACCTAACAACAATATATTACGACCAAACATATCATTTATAAATCATTATTTTATATAAAAAATGCACAATAGGCAAAATTATTTTATTTACCTATATTTCAAAATAAATATTGTGTCGGTCTGTCTTATTAAGTGTTTAGAAATCCTTATCGATGTCATAACATCCTATGCACTAACCAGAATTTATAAATACAAAACAAAACAAATTAGCACAATATCAAAATATTTTTATAACACTAAAAAATACGCTCTCTCATATATATACACTCAGCGACTCATCATAGGGTATAACTACCCTATAAATAAAGAGCCAGACCCAACAAAGCTAAGGTTTTCACTAAACCAAAGCTCTGATACCAACTGTAACATCCCACCTTTCTGGACACTTTAAGCAGACACACATGCCAACTGAAGGGCGGATTGTTATTAGGGTGGATAAGAAAAAGAGAAAAAACAAAACAGAATATCACAGTGGAATGACAAAATATAATAATCAAATAACAGTTCACGAAGCTGTTTACAAAACATTGATTATACTAATACAATGCAAAATCAGAGTTACACATATCGAAGATAAATAAATAATAATGCAACGGTATAGTATGATGTAGTGGAATAATACGGTGAATAGTAGTAGCATACATCTTCTTATTCGTCCTCCGGAAATAAGGTCTTCAAATCCTGAAATGCTTAGGCTGACCCGAGCTAATTGAAAAGACAAAACACTCGAATCAGAACTAAAAGATCTTATGTAAGTTAAATCAACGGTAAATATGCGTGTGACGACATCAGAGATGTTTACGGGGTTTGACATCTCCTATCTAGTGTCTAACGTGAGTGTAGTAACTTAAGAGATGTTCGGGATTCACATCTCCTAAGGATCCGTTAAAATATCTACTATGTAGTAGAATACGCCATTATAATATGTCTATAGTAAAGTAAATGTATTAAAATAGCGTTAAGGCTTTACATTTTCCACCTTAACACATTTTATATATTCCCATAGTCTATACAGTACCGTAATCCTACCCGTACTGGGTGCCGTCAGAGGGCACACCATAGGTATGGTACAAAACAAAATTGTAGAAGGCGCGTTGGGGTAGGTGACACGACATAACTAGGCAATGCCAGGGTAGGCATACCAATTACGCATCCGGACTGTTGGTAACGCATAGCTGCAACTACTGCCCAACTCGAACCACACTGCCGAGTAAAAATTGAAGGGTGGCCACCAAATAAACCAAAAGTCAGAATATAGTATCGATGGAATGTGTCCAGTCGGAGGGGCTACCTCACTTGGCCCGAAATCGCTCCTGTTTTAGCCACCTTATGCTAACTCATGGGAGTTAGGTCCATGCAAATATACCTTTAGGATCGTCGCCACCATCCTACTTCATTCTAGAATCTCCACCGCGTACACAGTTGTCAAAGTGGTTTTGGTATTGGCAGAGAGTATGACAACATCCGATCTTGGTTTCTTTGACAACCAATCGCTTATTACACACCGGACGATTCTTTTACATTTTCAAAATCATTTCATAATTGATATCAAAATATCATATTCAATTCAAATCATATCACATTCGAAATCATTACTTACTTTCGAAATTATATTCACCTTTGAAATCATAGTTCGATAATTTTATTTCCTTTCAAAGTCAAATTCGCAATTTATATCAAAATATCGTATTCACAAAACTGTATCACTTTCAAATCATTATCGTTTCCAAAATCAGGATTTCTTTCAAAAATCATACTTCCAAAATAAGAAAAATCCTTACTCCAAAATCATCATATTCAATTAGCTATAACTTTTAAATCCCAACTTAGGTTATGGCATCATTAACCATATTCACTTTAAAAATCAAGAAATTTGAGTATAATTCCATCCATTTTACTTGGTTTGGAATTTTTAAGAAAATATTTTAAATAGTTATAAATAATTAATATAAATTTAAAATAGATTAAATATAATTAAAATAGATTAGATAGCTTTAAAATAGATTAATTAGATTTAAAATAAATTAAAATAGGCTAATTAGTTTAAAATAAAATAAATTGGTTTAAAGTAGATTAAAGTAATTCATATGGTGAATATTAGTTAAATAGTTTAATAAATTTGAAAATCTGAATTATTAGAATTTTTTTAAAATAATATATTTTTATATATTAAAACAGTTTATATTGGAATATGAGTTTGAAATGAATATCAAATTAAACTATTCATTTCATTTCAACATATTTGGACCATTTTAAATTTCCAAATCGACAAACTAAATTTCAATGAACTATCGAATTTCATATCATTTCGATCCATGTTCAAAATATCAATACGGATTACTCCAATTTCAAAATATTTCGAAGTTATTTTCAAACAAATTTAATAACTCAATTTCGATAGAATTTCATTTACGAAAAAGTTTAATTTTAAACTTCCAATTTAATTTTTTATATTAATTCCCTTTTTAAACCAATTCACATTTCAACATAAAACTTGATTTTTCCATAATACTTCAATTCATATAAATCAAATTTTATTTCAAAACATCAATTGATTAAATTCATAAATTTAAGGATTTTAAAATCATCTAATTTAACCAATCCAGTGTCCATATATAATTTTCTACCCTTGGGTCAAGTGATACAGATATTTATCATTTTAATCCGCAATTTAAATATTTACGGTTATATATCATTTCCAATCGCAATCCCAAAATAAATAAATAAATCCATAACGAACTTGCAGTTTATAACGGTATAAAATACAACATCCATTCAACCAACATCAACAATCAACATCCATCATAATCATCATCCAAATCAATCAATAAATATCAATATAGAACCGATAATCAATGACAGGTATTTAACTAGAAATTTATATATAATAATTAATTAAATAACGATTTAATTCAAATACATTCAAATTAACCGAGATGATGATTAAAATATACCAAACAGTCATAAATAAATTCATAATCACATCATAAGTAAAATTTAACGAACAAAATTTTAGAAGTTGTGAGTAGGTTAAAACACCCACCTTTGAATTTAAATTGAATTTAAGCCCAAAATTTGAACAGTCTCATAATTCATCCAAACCAGCGTCAAAATGTTTAGAATTTCGATACGATCCCAAAGGGGCAAACCGCGCGTGAAATGGACCTTGTATGAAGGAGTTACGTGAGTTAGAACGTTTCAAAATTTAATTAAATAAAAGAAAAAAAATCACTCACCTAGACACGTCAGAACATACGTGCGTTCAATCCCAGCTATGATCGAGCCTAAACCCTAGAAGCCGCTACCTCTTTTCGCCATTTCCGCCACAACCACGTCCATCTTCAACTCCATCAGAGATCACCGTTGGATTCGCCGTGTCAGGTCGCCCCTCAAGGAGGCTTGCGACCATCAGCAAAACCCCAAGGCGCCTCGCACCGCCGCGATCTCTAGCCACAGTTTCAGGCGGAAATGATGACCATCACGACGAATCCAATACAAAGATGCGAGCTGCACTTCGACCTCCATGACGCCGTGCTTCCCAATCGAGCCATCGTTGACGATCCACTGTCGAATCCACACCCATACATACGAACGTCTGAGATAAGAACAATGATTTCGGGCCAAATGAAACCAAAATTGGAAAACGAATCACATATCTGACTTGTGCTCGTCGAGAGCTTCAAATCGATATATAATTCGATATTGTATGGGGAGTTTTAATTTTTGATTTGGAATTTAATTTGAAATTGAACTTGAATTTGTTTGTCTACCATTGGAATGAGGAGTTGAGAAGGAGATGTATGTACAGACAAATGAGAATAAGGAGTGGCTAGGGTTTATATCTACGTATTTATTGGTAGGTCGGAAATAGGATGAATGGACAAGATTAATTAAACGATACACGACCTGAAAAGCCCGTTTCGACTCCAGAACGAAAATGGGTCAACACATATATCAAAATAGATGTTTTAAAATGATTTTAAACTCAATGGAATATGTTTGAAGTCCTAATTCCATCGTATGAAGAAGTTATGATAAATTCAGCTTATTTCAAATTTGACTTCAGTTTAATTGATTTCTAGGCGTTTCGAGTCTGTACGATCAAACGATAAGTCCGATCGTTACGAAACTTGAAATTCTATAAAAATTCACTGTTACGGTTTCGATGAAACTGGTTCCATCGAAATCCGAGTCAATCGCCAAAATAGCTATATTTCAGTTAATTAAATAAATTAATAATTTATTAATTAAACCACTTTTCCAATTTCAATTCTACAATGGACCAATTTTTTCATTTTTTACTTCTTAAACAATTACAACAATTTAAACAACTTAGATATCAATTCAAAGTTAATTAATTTACCAATTACCATATTTAATTTCAATTTCGGTAAATTCATTAATTATCAATTGAAATTCCAATGAATCCATTTATTTGATTTTAAATCTTGTTATTCCATAAATTGTCATCTCATGGGTACAATTAACGTTTGTTTCTATCTTAGCATGTTAATATTATGCAATTTTATCTCAATTTAAAATAACGTAATATTTAATTTCATCTAATTTCAATTGATATCCAATTTCTATTCAACTAGCTAAATAAACAGGTAATTTATAATTATTGTCACTGTTTACTTTTAAATTACCCTTTATAAGTTTATTACATACAACAAACGTTACCATTAGTTTCATAACACAAATTTCGTTCAATTACTATTAACAGTTTAAACATTTACATTTGTTTCCTTATATTCAGTTTATAGCCAAGTAAACATTTTAAATTATTACAATTAATTGGAGTTACATACACATTGTTACAATTTATTTTAGTGTTCATTTCATTATTAATTTACCAATTTTTATTTATTCAACATTAAATCACCAAAATCTTATTAAATTAACAAATTAAATTATCGAAAATTGCGGGTCATCACAGCATGTTAATTACACCGAATGTTTTGAGAATATTATCATACATTTAGAAATCCCTATGTGAAGTGTTTAACTGATTGCATTTATAAAATAATTTGTAAATATGAGTTTTTAACCGATAATTAAATAAATGGTCAACCCTAAATATTCATAATTATTTGGTGTTTCGAGAATGAGATATCAATACACTTGAAAGACAAGGATACATAATGTTATCCATACAATGGACAATGATTGTAACAAATCGCCTTTCGTAAAATCCGGAAATCAACTTTGAGTGACAATGTTCGACTCTCGAATACCACAAAGAACAGTTCGCTGGGGTAAAATAAAAAACAAACACTATACCAAGACATAACGATATAATCTCACGACAGAATGATAACATATGATATATTGAATATACATGAGTAGAATATGATGAATGATATATAAGAGACTGTACTGGCAGAAGTAACTAATAAGTATATATAAATACAAAAAGTCAGAGTAGAATATCTAATATAATAATTCTCATATATAAGCAACATATCTATCATGTACTGCTACAATATTAAGTGTATGTGTATCTAAGTATCGTCTTCGCCTCCAAAGCTTCACCGTGCCAATCCGATAGTGTATCCCCAAAAGCACTGTCTCTTTGACTACTCAATTGAGTATTAGAGAGTTGTCATGACATAAACAGACAAAGACAAAACGCGGGTCGACATAAAGCCTGATATGAGGGAAACTATCTCAAAATAATGTATATCAAAATTTTATACATATATAAAACAGGAAGCTACTTAGGCACATTCGGTCCTCTCCACAAATGTGACTCAGGGATAGTCCGAACAAACCATAAACAAATGAAGTAAACCCATCACAAAAGTATGATATCATGTCATAATTAACCTATTATTCTCCTGTAATCAACGAATCAACACAAGTAATATAATGTGACTGATATGTAATAACATACCATGACATGGTAACCTAATATACAATGTAAAGGCAATATAAATGTCACGGTATAAGCAAATCCTAGAACACACAACAATATCATCAACCAACTAATAAATTAACTATGTTTATGAAAAATTTATAAGTTTGAGATAATTTATAAAATTATCCAAGTTAATAAAACCTATGTTTGAAATAATTTATACGTTTAAGTTAATTAAAATATAAGCCATCATGTTTATGTTTTACTAATTGAGATAACATATAGGATTGAGTTAATATAAATAAATTTAAAAATAAGTTAACCAAGATTTTTTTGAGAAAAATGTGTGATCCTCTATCAATAAAGAAGAGCACACATGAAACTATATATATAACGCATAACAAGACGCTGCTAACATGCTTGGCAGGTAACAGATCTAAGTACAAGTATCAAAGGAAAATCCAAAACACAGGTATCTCTATAATGAGCTCCGGCATGGCCACCACCCATTTCAACCCAATATCGAGCTCCGGCATGGCCACCGCCCGATATTAAGGTGTTGGAGGTACCTAGAAAATGAATAGAAACAAAAACCAATGATACTGAAAGCCCGCTCCATCTAGTATGGAAAAAACTAAGCTGCCGTCTTAGGATGAATAAGACTGTAGCAAATCTGGAGAAGAATGACTGATCCAGAAAATAAAAATCCACTCTGAAGACATTGAAAAGCTAGAAATAGCGCCTGGATGATAAGTGAATCCTCCTAAGTACAAATGCCTTAGAGAAGCGGAAGATGAACTGAGAAGAATCCCTTACTGCTATCGACACTCCTGAAAGTGGCAATCTTGTGCACCTACAAATAAACACTAACGCCCTACCTATCCCAGATTTGAATCTAAAAATTAACTAAGAGAATAGTTAGAATGATTCACTTATATGTATATAAATAAAATACATAGACATATGTGTGTAAATAAAATAAAATGAGATATAATAAATCAAAGATAAACTAGTACAAAATTAAAAGTTCTAAAAATGTAAGGGTAATATGATCCATAAAGAAGGAATCAAAGAATTTAGACAAGTATAATATTAACTAAAACAAGATCAAAAACAAAGACAAAGACATTTCTATAATTATCATTGTGGACCTATAGTCAAAAGCAAATTGTGGTACACAATGGGATCATCATTTAAATTTGAAAAAATATTTATACTATTAATATTAATGTCAAAACGATTATTGTTATGTTTGAATATATTAATATTAATTTTAACCTTATTAAGATAATCCTTAAAAATATTATTTTTAGCTAATTTATATTTAGGATTAGAGAACTAATTAAAGCCAAAAGACGAAATTAAAAAGATCAGTTTGTTAAGGTGATTATTGTTATTATTAAAAGTTCTCTGATTTCTTTCAAATCAGATATACCAACAACATATACTGAATAAAGTATTAAGTAAGTATATATTATCAATATCGAACTTAAATCTAAAAGTATTTCAATAGAATTCACAATCTGAAATTCTAGTAATAATATTAAAATCAAAAAATTTCAGGGTAATCATGAGAATAAAATAAGTGTCCGTACAATCATATTAAATATGTTTAATATCTTCAAGGTGTATATTACAAAAATAACATTTATTATCAATTTGTATATTTTTACTTTTTAAAAATTCTATATTATTTAGTTTTCCATGCATAATTAACCACATATGAATTTTAGATTTAGGAGGGCCATTTGATTTCCAAATAAATTTAAAGAAATTATTAGTTACACTAGAAAAGTTAATAAATCTATAAAAAGAACTAGAAGAATATTTCTTACTCTTATCCCACTCCTAAGTAATACCCATCACCTAAATGTTTACTTCCCTAAAACATTTCATTTTGCTTACTCATCAACAAACATTTCTTTATTAAACACAACAACCATTTATGTTAATAACCAAGATTATCATATCTGGAAACCAATTTATTATTATCTTATTCTTAAAACACTTTTACAAATCCAGGATTAAATTTTGGGTCCATTTCAAACTTATCTTCATTCAATTTCAATTTGGTTGTATTTCTATTACCATTTAGTTCTCATTATTACTTTTAATTCAAATAATACAAAAACCAATTTATCTTAATATATAGTGGTTAGAAGAATCATTATGTGTAAACTTATATAAAAATCATTTACTTTTTAAAACCATTCTAAAACCTTTATATAAGAAAATAACAAGTACGTTCTCTCATATATATTACACTCAACTCATTCTAGGGTCTTAATGAGTAAATCCACCAGAGCCAAGGTTCTCACTTAACCTTCAGCTCTGATACCAAATGCAATGACCTGAAATTTTCTTCTCCGAAAATTCCAGATTGTTAGAGGAAAAAAAGAAAGAATGTCGAAGAAGAAACAGGAACAAAACACAGAATCTCACATTCACAGCGGATCAAAATATAATATTAAATAATAGCGGTTATACAAAGAAGAACTGTATCTGTTAATTTACATCAATACATCAGAGTTATAACCATTACACGAAACTGGACAGTTGAAATTAACTTGTCCCAGAAATACAAACAATAATATACGCAGTGGAAACTCCATACGTTCCTGCCATCCAGCTTGCCCCCTGAGCTCCAGAACGTCCTCACCTAAAAATCTGTAATACTCGGTCTGACCCAAGCATTACATGAAAGTAACACCCGGATCAGGGTGGAAACCAACGTGAATAAACGCATGCAATTTGAAGTACTAAACTTTAAACATAATTGAAATCCAGTTCATAACTTGTTATATTCAAAACTCTTTTCATAAAGTAATCTCTAAGTACCCTTACTTAGTTTCAATGGTCCAGTTTGCTTAAAATATTCCATTCCAGCCCATTTATTTCACATATCAAATCTATAAAGAATTATTATAGATTACAAATCGAAGTGGATTCGGGTATGTACTGATACCCGACCCCGGTCTCTTCGAGTCCAATATCATCTTTAAAACAAAGCTGCTTAAATTTTAAACAATTCCATTTATATCCAGAATTACATATTAAATAGCCATTCATCATAGACAGACAAACCATATTATCTCAGTTCAGTCCAAACATATCATAATACATAACATCACAATTCACTTACCAAAGATATCAAATAATCTAAGGCATACAATATGATTCAATTATTCATAAGCAAGATAAATTAGTCACATCATTTCTAATTAATTTAATTTAAATAAATTAAATTAATTACTCCAATCACCCTTTTTAATCCTGCTTACTTAATCATTAATTAATTACAAACGAATTAATTAATCATCCTTTAATTATCATCTAAATTAATCATCCTTGATTAATTATCCTTCAGTTACATTAAGTAATTAGCCCTTAATTAATTACACAAATTAATTATCCTCAAACCAATCGCATTAATTAACCTTTAATTACCATCTTAATTTAATTATTTATAATTAATTACTTAAACCCTTAATTAATTATATTAATTATTCTATAATCACTTTCTTTGATTAATTATCCTTTAATTAATCTTATTCATTAATTAACTAACCTTTTAATTAATCAATCTTTTAATTAATTACACTAAGTAAATAAATCCTTAATAATTAAGTAATTATCATTAAATAAATCACATTTCTAATTACCTATTAATTACCCTCCTAAATTAATGACATTAAGTAATTACTTTCATTATTATCACTAATTAATTCATTAAGTAATTATCCTTTAATAAATTAATCATTTTTTAAATTAATTACCTTAATTAATTAATCACATTAGTAAATTAATCTTTTAAATTGATTACGCAAATTAATTAACCTTTTATTAATTATCTAAATAATTGAATGAATTTAATTATTCCCTGATTACAATAAATCAATTAACCATCCCTAATACATTAAATAATTTATACTTATTTAATTACATCATTTAGGTCACCTTTGAAAATATTATATAATTTCTTTAAAACAACAATTTTTAAATATTAAAAACCTTAAAAGCTTGTTTAAACAGCTAATACTTGTTCTAGAACATAGTTTATAATTTCTTTGAAACTTATGTATTTTTTTTAGCAAAGCTAGCCGGCTTTATAGTGGGCCGTGCCACTGTGTATAAATATGGGAAAACAGGTGCCCTGCACATGCACAGAGAAACTAAACAGGCAAAAATATAAAGCACAGGAGCTAGACAGAAGAGCCTAAACTACTAATACAGCAAAACTAATCTTCCTCAGAAGAGGAAGAACAATCGCGTCCATCAGCGGAAGAAGGACCAATAACATGAAAATACCCTGAGAAGAGAGCAGTCAGACGTGGATCATATCCAACCGAGTCAGGCGTGTAAAGAAATTTCCTATCCCAAGTAACATCAAAAAACTTACTTTTATTCTCCTCCCCAATTACACCAACCGTAGTGAGGCACAAACCATCTCCGTCAATATGGTAAATAAGATAATGACACCCGCCTCCAATATCACTAATAAATGCATAAAAAGTGTCGCTCTCAGGCGAATATCTCATATCAGAAGGAGCGTGAACCCAAGCACGTTCTACCGAATCCCAGGAGATGAAATCAGAAGAGGAAGCAGAGGGATCCACCTCCAGGGACGCAAGAGGAGAACTAATAGATGGGGCTAAAGCATGCACTGAAATAGAAGGAGCTACGCAAACCGAAGAATCAGCAGGAGGATCCACAAGGGGGGACAACAATGGGAGCTAACAGAGCATCAACTAAGGGAACAGAAGGAGGATCCACAATGGAGGGGACAACAATGGGAGCTATCAGAGCATCAGCTAATGGAACAGGGGGAGCATCCTTCCTAACCCACTTCCGGAAAGGCGGACGGGGAAGAGGAATTCGGTCAACGAAGGGAACAACCGGACCAGAACAGGCATCAGCACAATGTCCAAAGGACTGACAAGACGTACAAATATCAGGTTTCCAACTATAGGGAACTTTGACCTCAGCTACATGACTCTCATCTAATTTGACCATTAGAACCAAAGGCAAGGGTTTGTCTAGAGTAATCTCAATTAGAGCTTTGGCATATACTAGCTTCTTTCTGGCCACCGTATTAGCATCATAACATATCACCTTACCTACAAGTCCAGCAAGCCAGTCGATCCCGATAAGAGGCAGGAGAACAGAAGGAATATGGGAAAAATGGGCCCAAACAGGTATAGATAATACTTGTTCCTTCGCACGATCCACAGAAGGACTCCACGTTGTGATAATGAATGGTTTTCCATCAATTAGAATAGGGCTGGCCTCCAGAATACGTTGTCTTTCATCACTACGCGAGAACTTAAAAAGGAACATTTCATTATCAAAATGAACACTCAATCCACCTCTAGGCTTCCACGCCATGTTGCACCTCGACTTAACTAAGTGGTAGGGAGGATTGGAGTCAAGAAAGAAACCAACCAAGTGCTCTTTCCAATAATCCATGCCGGCCTCTATCACTTCCATAGGCGGAATCATCACACCTCCTTTCTCGACAATTTTAAAGCGACGAGGCGAATGAATACCGGCATTACTAGGCAACTTGGAAAACAAAGATGTCCACTTAACATCAGGCCGTGGCAACGGAGGGACCGCCCTATTAGGTAGAGAAACAACAGACAGGGGAATATTGTCATCGACATTACAACAAGCACCTGATGTGCCACCCAACGCAGCAGCGACAACACAGACATCAGTATCCACCACACCACCATTTGGCACCACTGTAGTACTGTTAATAAACGAATTAACATCGACCGTTGCCACCCCCAAGATTGACTTTCCCCCCAAACAATCAGTATTCACAGATCCAACATCTACCGCAATAGAGTCCACAGGTAAACCAAATTCCACTAACGACCAAGCATTAATAGTAGAAGAGGCTAAAAACGGCGACAGAGGGGACTTACTAGATGCTGTTTTGATGCCAGGAACAGAATGAGCAGACGAGACTGCGGGGATTAGGTCTAACATAATACCAGAAAGAGGGAAATCGATCACCTCCAAAGGCAAGTCGAAGACGCGATTCGAACTAGTGGCAGCATGATTCACGTTTACTCGAGGCGCCGAAACAAGAGCGTTCGCATAAGCCAAAATTTTGATAACTTTAAAACTTAGATTTGCTTCAGCTTACACAAAAATCCTGGGCCAAACAATATACTCCTCGAGCCAAACATCGTCTTCCCGATCTCTAAAACAACCCCGCATCAACCCATACCAAAACTGTTACACAGAAAACATCATGAACATCGAATCAAAAACCCGATCTCCTCCTTAATTTCCCCGTGCTCCAACCCGAGAAAATCCTTCAAAACAAAACTGACACCAGAGACACCATGTGCATGTGCACATAGCCACGCCGTCGCTGCGACCAATATTACGACCTCAGTCAAGTCGTCGACGACTATCTCATCACGAGCGACCACCCCGAAACCCGAGTTCCCTCGTGAAATCAATTTCGAATGAACTCGACCCACACACGTTTAAAACTGGTCATCAAACACCATAAATCCTCCCATCTCCATCCATCGAAGACCACGACCTTGTGCCAGGACCTCCGCCTATGTTCAATGTTCCTAGTCCACCTACCTCGACCCAGACTGATGCAATGATGATGACATAATCGCTTGAAATTCGACATCAACCAAACTTCAGTCCTAAACCCTAGTTTAGGCTCGTCGCACCACCACGACGTTCCAAAAATTCGATAATTATTTTCCTACGCTCCTTGATCCGCGAGCAAGACTCGGCCATGACCTCGAGTCACACCTCCTCGTCGATCGCCAGAATTTCCCATTCGACCAAAAACTGTTCATCTCGCGAAATTTCCTCACACATATACTTAAAAATCTCGAATTCTATATTAAAAATAATGATTTTAAATCACGGATCCAATTATAAAATCAAAACTTGAAAATTTAAAAAATATAATTTTGACTTGAATTAATTTTTCCACTACAAATTTCTATTCCTGGTTAATTACCTACAAATTATACTTATAACCTTTTTAAAAACAAGATTTGGTTAATACAATCAGTTTCCTTTTTAATGATCATGATCTGAAAGACACTGAAGCAAAGGAAATTGATTTTTTGGATTGAATTTTTAGACTGTAACAAAGAACAGAGGCTGTGTATATATTTACACAGACATGCAGTTGATCCTCAGCAATTACATTAAAATTTCCAGGCAAAAATACTTTTATAAATATATACAAACTATATTTCTACCTTTATTTATCATTTCACAGGTAATCATTATGGATTTAGTCTTAAATAGTTTAAAGTTTTACTCACCTATTTTTGAGAATAACAGAGGAACATGCTTCCTTGATTTAAAATCTAAAAATTCTTGTTTTGATCTCAACTGTTAATTTAACCTAAGCTTGAATCTTGATCTGTTGCCTACTGTTTTGAATTTGAATTGATCTGATTTGAAATCTTGTTTTTTGATATGAATTGAACTTGATTTTCATCTTTGCTTTTGTTTTCATTTTTTTTCTGGTTTGGAATTTTGTTTTACAGGCTTTTGACTTTGAAAATTTTCTGTTTGTTTTAATTTTGCCTCAGATCTGATTTTCATGTATGGCTTTATTTCTTTGTTTTGAAAGTGGAAAGATAGAAAAAGAAATGAAATAAAGAGATAAATGTTTATATAGGTTTACTTAGGATTTATTACAAATAAAAGAAAATAAAAATAAATGGGTGACACTTGTTTATTCATCTAACATTTGTCATTAGCAAATGTTTATCATCTTACACATGTTATTAAAATGATTTTATAAATTAAAACTTGTCATTATGCAACTTTTAATTATTTTAAAATGTTAATAAAAAAGCTTTTGTATTTATTTTACTAATTAATAAATACTTTTCTAAATTTACATAAAATTCTTTAAAGAAAATAATATAAAAACTTATTATATTCTAAATAAAATCACATATAATATATTTTTAAACCAAAATATATTTAAGATATACTTCTTTTAAATTTCAAATTTAAATCCAAATTCAAATTCAATTTAAAATCCAATTTAAAATTAATTCAAATATATTTTAAACAAACACAAATTCAATTTATAAATTTAAGGTAATTATATTAGGAGATTATCAAACAAATATTCATCCAGATATATATATTTATTATCAAATTTATTTGTTAAATCTATAAATTAGTATATATTTTTTTCAATAATTAAATTAGATAATTATCCAATTATCTGATGCCTAAAAATCCCGGTTATCATAGTAGGCCAAAGCAAATGGTATATGTTTAGTCGTGGACTTGTAAGTCGTCCTATAAGCCCATAATACTAGTGGAAGCTCATCGACCAGTTGCCCTTAGCTTTAGTTAACCATTTCTTCAAGATAGACTTGATGATATTATTCACAGCCTCTACCTACCCATTCGCCTGCAAGTGTGCTATTACCTAAAATCTTTTCTCGATCTTGTATTGGTTGCAAAAGTACTTGAACTTGGTACTCTTAAACTAAGTTCCGTTACCCATTATAATTTTATTAGGTATTCCAAATCTATAGAAAATATTCCTTGCCATAAAGTTGATCACCTTTTTCGTTGTGATCATGGTGAGCGGTTCCACTTTTGCCCACTTGTGGCGTAATCTACGGCAACAATTGCATATTTAGCTCCTTCTTTTGACATTGGTAGCACACTGATTATATTAATTCCCTAAACTGCAAATGATCATAGGCTAACCATTTGCGTATTTTCCATGGATAGGGCTCTTGTAATTTTGGCAAACCTCTGGCATCCACTAGTACATAATATGTCCACTGTTTCACCTCATTTGATTCGGTTCCATTTTAAAACCATAGCAATAGACCTTTGCAAACCAATAAATCATTAATTTGCTTTGGTTATGTTAGTAATCGAAGCAAAAGACTATTCTTTTGCTTCGGTTGTTAAAATAACTGAAGCAATACTTTAATTACTTTCAACCCACACGAACGGTAATGCCCCTTAATTTTAATTAACATTATTCGAGATATTTAATTGGAGAAATTCAATAGAATAACGTAAATAATTAGGGAGATGGGATTAATAAATCCAATGGCTGTGTTAATGAATGAACTAAAATAAGACTTAACTAAATTAAGAAGGAGGAATTTCCTAAGGGGTAAACATGGAAATGGGGCAACATTTGTTAATATAAGTCTCTTCCTCCACTTTAATAAATTTTCACTCTCTCATTGATAACTCCTCATAAACTTTCGGTCGGCCATTATAAGCTCCAGGAAGAGTATAAATTGAAGAAAAGGCTAAGGAATTAAAGCTATGAAATTATCTCATTCTCTAATCAACTAATCAAGGTGAATAATCATGTTTATCATCTCATTTTTCTATGTTTGGATCGGCTTGGGTTATGTTCGATTCATGTTTGTGATCTTGGTTAGCATATAACCATTCAAAACTTTGTTTGGATAAGACATAGGTGTTTTAAATGTTAATGGACTAATTAACACGTTTTATATTAAGTTGTGGTTAAATTCCGAATTGTTTTGATCTTCATATGCTTTGAAATCTTAATATGTTGAAGATATGATTTATTGGATTTTTGGTGATTTTTGGGGATATTCCTTATGATTACTATGGTAATTAAATTATTTAAGCCTAAGGGCTAAACTACAAAATTGCCTTCGAATTAGTCAATTCGAAGGGAAGGCTGCAATTCAAAATTTTAACTAGGGAGAAGAATAGCGTTTTAAGAAAAAGGTTAACTTTTATATACTTTTTACTATTTGGAAGTACGGGAGAAGGCGCTTCAGCCGATCAAAATTAGACAAGCAAGATAAAACATCGTTTTAGTAGGCTCAGTTCTGCATTCGACTCCAACAAGCCCGCTTTTACCCTTTCGACGAAGTCAAAAGACACCTTTCGTCTAAGATGGAAGGTAAACAATTACCCTCCACCTGAATCGAAAGGTAGGTAGAGTGTCGAAGGGAAGAGGGGCGAAGGATGGGGAGGCTGCTTTCTTTGCTTTCGAATAGAAATATAATTGTTTTCTAATAAGTTGAAGGGGGATCCTTCGACTATATCATTTTATAAAAAACTAAAATTTTGATATATTCAAGAAGGGGTTTTGAAGGAGATCTTCGAAAGTTTAAACCTTCAAGCGAATTGTTTTAAAATGTTTTCTAAAAAGGTGTCCTTTCAACTAAGTCGAAGGGATACTTTCGACAAAGTCGAAGAGTAAACCTTCCGACAAGGTCGAAAGTATACTTTCGAAGGGTTTATTCCAACACCAACACTTCATTTTTTTGAATGGTTTTGAAAGGTTTCATTTCGAAAGGTTTTGATTTCAAAAGGTTTGATTTCGATAAGTTTTGAAGGTGTTACCTTCAATGATTGCGAAAGGTTACGAGTTTCAATGATTTTGAAAGGTTTTGAGTTTTATTACTTTCGAAAGGTTTATAAATGGTTTTACAAAGGAGGATACCTCAAGCTTTCGACAAAGTTGAAAGGTAAATCCTTTCGACTAGGTCGAAAAGAAACCTTCCAATAGGGTCGGAAGGTGAGGCCTTTCGACAAAGTCAAAAGGTATGGTTTTATGGTGCTTTCAAAAAGAAAGCTTCTAACGTGGCTAACTTCGGATGGTTATTTGCTTTTGAATGGGACTTGAGGGGGTTTAAAGGGATGTTTTTAGCCATTTTTTCTTAAGTAAAATTTTCCTAACTTGAAGGGGTTACTTCGAAGGGCTATAGCATAAAATACTTATTTTGTTTGAATATGTAAGGGGGATCCTTATATAAATTTGATGTTATTAAACCTTGGGGACACCCGGGTTGGTTTGTGTTTTCGATACATAGTTTAGGGTTATAGACATAAATATGCTTTTGAAGATATACGTCGGGGCTATCAATGTGTTTTTATTTAATTTAACCTAATTGGGGTTACCAATGGGAATAGGTTAAACAGATGGTATACCTAGGGAAAATAAGTAATCATGGGGATCATGAATTTTTATAAATAATCATGGGGAACATGATGTTTTAATTGGCCAAGTGTTGGGTTCTTCGTTAACCTAAGAAAACCATTGAATGTGCGGTGGATAACCCACATCAAATTTCTAAAGTGAAGGATGTTTTTCCAGAGGTGGTTAGCCTTGGGATTTAGCACCCAAGTGTTCATAGTCATCTTAGGAAAACTACGTAGTGTGCGCTGGATAGCCTATACCATCTTTTATAAAACAATGTACGATGGATAATTTGCATATATTTAAATGGATTTGGGATGGATAGTCCTATTAAATTACAATGGATATTCATTTTAAAGGTTTTAGAGTGGAACTCTGATAAATTGATTTTTAGATGAGAAATTTAATAAATTGCTTTTAGATGGGATATCTAATAAATGGATGGATGGGATATCCAGTACATTTGATTTATGGTTTTATTTCATATTATGCTAAGACTAATCATTTTGGGTGCAGGGGCATAGTAAATGATTTGCATGTTTTGTTTTAGATATTAGTGAGGGGAAACACATTTTGCTAAGCGGCATGGTCTCACTAGATATCTTTTTATGATAGGAGATGATAGGGGATTATTCATACCATACTTATTGTTTGACTCGAAGTTTGTGTTTTTCCACAAACTCTCGGGTACTCAAAATTAATTTGAGTAGTTTGAGAGTAAGATACTTTTAGGTTTTTGGATGAATAAGCTTCCGGAGACATGCAGGAGGCAGTGTTAGCTATATAGGAGCTATTTTATGCTTTTTGTGATGTACTAAGAACTATAAAGTTCATATCATTAGTTCTCTAATCATCATAAGTGGACATCTTCATATGTCGTCTTATCGTATTTTGTATATGTATATGTGATCTAAACATGGTTAACATCTGGGATTATGTAATTAAATCTTAAATTGTAATTAGCATGAAATAAGAAATTATGTTATTGGAAGTTTAATTTTTTTTATATTCATGTATTCTTGTATATCAATATTAACTACGCCACATTCGGTCATCCAGAAATAACAACTATGGATGACTGCAGCATCACTAGCGGTTAGTTTTGGGCTTCAGAAGGCGGGATGTTACAAGTTGGTATCAGAGCATGGTTTATGTACTTAAAAGGAATTTAAACCTTAAAATATTTTTAAAGCATAATCTAATGAATCTAAATTATGGTTGGGCTTAGGTAAGCATTGTTATAACGTATGTATACTTTGCTATAAATACCTAAGTATGTATTCCCCACTCTCTTAGACCGTTCCTCTGTATCTTACCAAGATTGGATTTCAGGTAGCGGGGAAGTAAGATATGGAGGTAGGAAATGGAAGAGTGAATCAATGTGGGAGACACGCCGCAACAAGTGGTAATGTTCGACCCAATACTAGGAGCAACCAGGATCGACAGGCAAATGCAAACCCAGATGCAAATGCTAATGTTGGTGCTGAGATTCCGCATGTTGATATGGAAATAATGTATTGGTTATTCGTGAATATGATGCAAGCTGGAGCAGCTGCGGCAGTGGCTGTAGGGAATGCTGAAGGAGCTAATCCAATGGCCTTATTTGGCAATAATTATGCCAACATGAGCTGGGATTATGCTAGTCTTGGAGGAAAGCCTTTTCTGGGAACCGACGATGCAGTAGGAGTGGAGAACTGGCTATTGCATTGTAAAAGGATATTTTCAGATCTTTGCTTGATGGATATGCATAAGAGGAGACTTGCTTCAAGGCAATTGTAGGGAGCAACATTGGTTTGGTGGAATGAAGTTACCATAAGAGAGCTAGAGGAAGACCTAACTTGGGCTGAATTTCGAAGGAGGTTCGCAGAAAGATTTCTATCAGAGGTTTCCAATTTAGCATTGCTAAGGAAGTTTGCGTATTTAGTCCAGTGGGATAGATCGGTGATTGAGTATGCAATAGAGTTCGATGGGGTATCTCGTTACGGATATGCTAATTGGATACTGTCATTCGAAGGAATGATAAGTTTATCGGGGGTTATATCTTGAGATCGCCAAAGCAACCATGCCAAACCTCTGGGATCCTTGTCATATTATTGTTGAGATGGCTATTCAGAATGAAGAGATGCTTTCTACTTTTGGAAAAGGGAAACCTATTGTAGTTCATAATTTTCAAGGTAAGAAGCAGAAGTTCTTCAAGTAAAAAAGTGCCTAGTCGGGGGTAAGAGTCAAGAAGATCAAGGTTGATATTGTTTGTTACAAGTGTGACAAGAAGGGGCACTATGCTAATCAGTGTTGCTTAGGTGATGGTAGAGTAGTTGCAGTGAGGTCGAATGTGAAGTGCTACAACTGTGGCCAGATGGGGCATTACAAGGACAAGTGTACCAAGGCTTCTAAGGCTGGAAAGGGAAAGGTCTTTGCATTAGAACCGTCGTCCTCTTGACCAACGGTTGTTGAGAAAGGTAAAGCTGTGATGGAAGGTATGCTTATGATTCATAGTACTTTGGTTAGGATACTATTTGATATCGGTGCACCACACTCATTTATGTCTCAATGTTTGGTAGATTGCTTATATCTGGAACCTTTATACCTTATTACTCCTTTAAGGGTTGTGAATCCTATATGAGGGTATGCAACTCTGGGAATGAGATATGACAGTTAGAACTTGATTTGTTAGGTCATATGCTTGCATGTAGTTATATTTTTTTATTTCGTGGGTTTTGGGATCATATTGGGTATGGATTGGTTAGAAAGATATGAAGCAAGGATAATTTGCTAGGAGAGGGAAATATCATTGAAACACCCTAATAGCCATAACCAAGTCATTTACTCAGTAAGGAGTTCGAACGGAAATGCTTATGCATTATTGGGTGTTATGGGAATAGAAGCAGAGTTGAAGCAAGTTTATGTAACAAGAGAGTTTGCAGATGTGTTTGAACCAGTTTCGGGCTTTCCCTTGAAAAGAGAAATCGAGTTTCAAATAGATCTCACACCAGAAGCTGAACTTATAAGTAGACTACCTAGTAGGATGTCACCAACCGAGATGAAGGAATTGAAGGTGTAGCTAGTGGAATGGAAGGAAAGAATTTCATCCGGCCAAGCACTTTGCCTTAGGGAACGACCACGGTATTCGTGAAGAAACCAGATGGGTCGTTAAGGATGTGTACCGACTATCGTATGTTGAATGAAGGACGATCAAGAATAGGCATCCTTTGCCGAGAATCGACGACTTATTCGATCAATTGAGTGGAGCTAGAGTGTTTTCCTAGATGGATTTGGCGACAGGTTTCCATCAGCTAAGAGTGGCAGAGGGCAGTTTTCCTTTGACATTGTTTAAGACTATATATGGGTTTTTCGAGTGGTTGGTTATGCTATGCGGGCTTACTAATGCGCCAGATTTTTTCATGGATTTGATGAACCGGGTTTTCCGAGAGCACTTGGATAGGTTCGTGTTGGTTTTTATTGATGACATTTGGTATATTTAAAGAATGAGAAGGATTATGCGGATCATCTTAGAATAGTGTTGAAGACGCTAAGGCAATATCAGCTGAAGGCGAAGTTCTCTAAGTATCAATTCTAGAAGAAGGAAGTGAAGTTCCTTTGTCATGTAGTTTTTGAGAAAGGGTTAGCAGTTGATCCGGATAAGATCATAGCTGTTAACAATTGGAAAAGACTAGAGACGATAAGCGAGATTAGTAGTTTACTTGGACTTGTAGGATACTACCGAAGGTTCATTAAGGATTTCTCGTGGATAGCAGCATCCTTGACTATGCTAACCAGGAAGGACGTGAAGTTTGTTTGATCTGACAAATGTGAGGATGTTTTCCTTAAGTTGAAACATTTGTTAACCAATGTACCCCTGTTAGTAGTTCCAAATGGGAATCAGGGTTTGGTAATTTACATCGATGTATGTGTTACTGGATTAGGTGCTGTGCTAATGCAGAATGGAAAGATTATTGCTTATGCTTCTAGACAGCTTAGACCACATGAAGTGAGATACCTTACTCATGATTTTGAGTTGGCAACGGTAATCTTCGCATTGAAGGTGTGGAGACATTATCTTTTGTGAGAAAGGTTTGAGTTGTTTACAGATCATAAGTCTCTATGGTATTTATTCTCTTAAAAGGAGTTGAAAATGAGACAGTAAAGATGGTTAGAATTTGTTGCAGCTTATGATTTCAGCATCGAGTATACATCGGGGAAAGAAATAAGGTGGCGGATGCGCTTAGTAGGAAACATCAGAATGTGGTGTTAGCTATGTTGGCAAAACGGAGACTCAGAAGCATTGGCTTCTTGCAGCGCACAGTTGAGGTTGATTACTGGATCTAGTCAGAATATCGCCATGATGTGTTGTTTGGAAGTTTGATCAGTTCTGATCGAACGAATTGGTTCTAGGCAGAAAGAGGATCTAGTCTTAGATGGGAGGATTAGAAGGTTAGAAACTAGAACCGAGATTAATGACTTAAAGGATTTTATTCTTGATCGTTGGGGTTGGTTGAGAACGAAGGTGTAACGACCCAGAATTTCTGTCATTTGAAATTCGTATATTTAATTGATTTTAAATATTAACAAGTAAAATTTATAAGTCGAATAAATTTTATTTCGAATATCTAGATTTAATTGGATAATTTAATCGACAATTTAATATTTGAAATTACATATATAATTGGAAATTGGGTTTAATATGATTAAAATTGATTTGTAAAGTTGTATTAAATCATATTGGAGTTAGAATGATGTTATAGAACTTTTAAAATTTAATCTAAAGTTAATTTGTGGAAATTGAATATTTTAAATATGACGAGTTAAAATAGCCATTTTTCAAACTTGGATTTTGACGAAACCAGTTTTATCGGATTCGTAATGTTATATTATTATAAGATTTCAAATTTCGTGTCAATCGGATTTACGGTTTGTCCGGGGCAAGCTAAAACGCACTGAAATCGGTTTGAGTTAATTTTGAATTTAAATAGTTAATTTGAAAATTAATCTTTCAAATACTTTCGAATTGGCACCCGATATATATTCCATTGCGTTCGGAATAGGAGTAAAACATTATAAACGCCAGGCGGCATGCTTCGGTTGGAGTTCGGAAAATTTTGGGATGAATAATGTTTCGATATTTTCTATAAAAGGCCTCCATCTTTAAGAATTTACACAAAACCCTAATTTCTAACCCTAGCCGCCAGAAGATAGTTAATGGCCGAAATTTTTTCCTCTTCCTCCTTAATTTTTTTAAATCCGTAAACATTTACGACAAACGTTCAACTACAAACTTGTAGTGCTCGGCACGATCTTCCTATCCAACGGTGGAGATCGAAAATTTCGCAAAGAATCAACGGCAATTTGAACTTGAAGTCCTGCCGTTCGCGCACGATTCCCCATGCAGGGAGGCGGTCGAGCTTCAACCTATTCGAGTAGATGATGGCTCGCGTGATTGGCTTCAACGTGGTATGCTTTGATCGACTTCTGGGTGCTCGAAGATGGCGCGTTAATTCGAAGAGGAAGGCGGCTCGTTGGGTTCACATACGTGATTTTCACCTGGGGAAGAAGAAAGCAAGGCACGGCTCTGATCCTAGGGTTGTAAATGAACGGTCGAGATTTAAGGTTTAAAATTAAAAAAAGAAAATAGTTAATTAGTTTATATTAATTTGTGTAAACTTTAAATGTTATAACTTGTTCATACGAGGTCGAAAACTGACGAAATGAATTGCGTTGGGTTCGTATTGACGAACACTACGCGATGGAGCTGGATTGGAGTTGATTGGAGCTAGTGTAAATTTTGGATAGAATTAAACGCGCGTTTAATTTTATTCGGAATAAAATGCTACAACTGTTATTGGAAGCAAGGTGAGAACTTCTCACTCAATCGAATTTGTTTTGATTTAGATTTTAAATAGTTAAATTAAAAATTTCTTGACTGTATGCTTGGATGATAAATTATTATCTATTGTTTTGAAATAGACCCTATATGCCATATATTAAGCGGATGTTATTTATTAAACACATATACCGCGATATTCCACCTTGAAGTGGAACTGGTATTATATATGTACTTGGAGTTGATTTTCCCGCATTATATAGCGGATGAGACCCTATTGCGCCGCATAATAGCGGATAATATTTTATATAAACCCATGTACAACGATATTCCGTCTTGAAAGGGGATTGGAATTGTGCTAAAATCTGTGGATGCAGGGAAACAGGTTGGAGGGATCCAAGTGGATTCCTCAACAGTATTGATTTATTTACAGATATTTGCGATATATTCTGTTATCATATTGATATATGATGTTTGGATGCCGTGGTTGATGTATTGGTACTGTTGCAGCATTTGGCCTATTTTTGGAATTTTAAAAATGTTAAAGACGAGTTCGAATTTAAAAGGATTTTCAAGTGATTTTTGAAAAGTATACATTTTATTGAATTTTGGAATTGATTCATTTTAAATAAATAAACGTTATAATTTTTATGTTATAAAAATTATGATTTTTGTGAAATATAACCGAAATGTGATTTTTTTTAAATAAGTAGTTGATTAATTTGTAAAATGGTTTAAATTGGGATTTTTGAATTAATATAAACGATTTATATAAAAGATTTATAAAATTGATATTTGTAAATTAAAATATTGGAATTAGAAGTATAAATGGATTTCATAAGTGAATGAAATTTATGAATTTATAAATTGTGAAGTTATAAAATGAATAGATTTTGTAAAATAAAAGATTTATAAGTAATTAACTTATAAATTGGATTTTGGCATTTAAATGAGATATAAATAGAATTTGTTAATTAAGGGATTTTATAAGTTGAAGTTTTTATAATATATATATATATATATATATATATATATATATATATTGAATTTATAAACATTGTTTTATAAATCCGAAACCAACTGAATTTGATAAGTAAATATGATAGCTTATTAAAGGAGATATATCCACGATTTTGGACAGTGGATAATCCTTTAAATTTAAAATATGTAGAAGTGTTGAATTTGACAAACGATTTATATTCACGATTTTGGACAGTGAATAATATATTAAAGAAATGCTTTGGGGAAGTGATATTTTAAATAGAATTAAGATGATTTAAAGGTGTTTTAAAATGCATTAACTATCGAAACCATAGATTTCAACATTCATTGTTGAAATAGACGTTTTCGAGAAATAAGGAAAAGATGGACTATAACACTGTTGTTATAGTAAATGTTTTCGAAAGGAAATGTTTTTGTATGGTATTGGGATTTAAATATTTATCTTAATTTCGAATCCCTATACTAGTGTTTTTGGGTTGTCGTAACGATGTTTTACGCAACATTCGTTTTGACTCAAATGAATGTGTTTAAAAGAATGTTTTCCTCAAAAAATAAAAATATATACTTAATTGTGATTTAAGTATATTGAATATTTTCCAAATGTTGAAAATAAATAGATTTGTGAATTACTTATTATTAAATAAGTATGAAAACGTTTTCCAATATGAAGTGAAATGTTTTGAGATTATATCTTTTAAAGATAAATTGAAAGTGAATATTTGAAATCGATTTGAGAATCGTATATTAACAAATATTTTTGGAAAATAAATAATTTGGGAAATTATTTGGGATTTGGTGATGTTGTGCATATCTATTGATAGTTAAATAACCGACTATCAATATTTACCTTTAAATGGGTATTTGTTGTGATTTGCTTGAATTTAAATGCTGCACTTATTTTAAAAATAAGCGCTCGTTATTCGGTTTAGCTAGGAGAGGACCTTTTGGGTCATGAATTCCATTCCGAATAGTGATACGTCGTAATGGATAGCATTTGAAGACCGGTGTTGAAAACCGGATATTTTCGAAAACGGAAGGACTACCGTCAAATGTCTCTGCATCGGCTGATCTCCAATATAGAGATTTTATCACCCTTTGTGATGGGAAGTCCCGTCGTGATTAGTGAATATCTGGATTGCAAGGGCTTCTTTGGAAGTGCACTCGTTCCGTTCGATCCCGGAACAGACTTGTATGGATGTGTGTCTGACGTTACAATTTGAGATGTAAAGCTGTTTTCTATCAAATATATTTATGTTGGTGGCGGAGAATTTATTCTTTTAGCTTAACACCCTTCTTTGAGACTTACGAGCTCAGAGGTTATGTAGTTGATGGTTACTAGTGATACATTCCCAATTTGGTAATGTGGCATACGAAGTGCTGCCGATCATTTGTTTATCAAAGCATAGCTTTTGTATAAAGCGTAGCTTTGTGGACGAGACTTCGTCGGACCTCACACCCCGGTAATGGTCAATACAGGAAAGATGCAGCAAGGTTTTAGGGAGTAGCGCTCCTTAGGGTATGTCATTTCCTTCTGAATAGAGGTGGTATCATGGTATGGAGCCCAGATACTTAACCTATGTTGTGACTGCAAATTTATTTCTTTGTGGTTGTTGGTATTGAGGATCCTTGCATAAAGGTTGTTTACAACCGGGGGATGACATACTCGTGTCAGTTGTTACCTACTTTTGCACCGTGTGTTGACAGAGATCCGGTTAGGTTCTCGGGGCGTCTCTCCAGAGGCGTACCCATGTGGCAATGGAAAGTTCCTTGGCCTGACCATTTGCTGGAAATCCAAAGAAACAATATGAGCCATGTACGGTTTTAGCTGTATAACCTGCTGTGGAATGTGGCGGTAACCTGCTATTGAACATGGTAGCTATAGTAGGCATACGATAATGGCCGTATGTTGGCTAAGATTTATATCATACTTTTGAAATGTTTTCCTACACTTTGCACTTATAGTAATAATATCAAAGAAATTTGCGTATCAAGCATGTTTAACTATCATAAGGAGAAATCTCCTCCGATTCTGCATTTGCATTGTGTGTGTGTGCGCGGGAGGCCTTATGGTAGTTACATTTTCTAAAAGCATTGCAGATCTATTTTAAAATATTTCTTTGTTTGTTTTTTAAAGATAAAATGTTTTAAGTTCTCACACCAGTCCCATGACTGACCTGGAGTTTATTGTTCCCTTTCTAAACTCTAGGTGCCCACCAATTTCCACACGGGCAGTCTAGAGTCAGGTAATCAGGTCATTCTGGAATTCAGGAGATGTTGTGGAGCTAAAGAGGCGAGCTGGATGGCGTGGCGTATCAACTAGTATATAGTATTTCTTTTCCGCTGTTTGTTTGTTGTAAACTCTGATAATGTAATGTGATGTAATGTAATAAATTGATACAGTTCTTTTGATTTAAAGATTATTCATTTATCTATTATATGTTGTTCCGCTGGGATTGTGAGATTCTGATATTGTTCTATTTCTTCTTCTTTCTTTCTTCTTCTATCTTTTTCTTCTTCTTAAACCCTAAGGGTTCGGTGTTCCGGCATTCGATTGTTCGGCAGTTGATACAGTGGACGTATTGATGTCGACTTTCGTGAGTCGAAAATCGTAATCCCCACAAAGGGAATGGTTGCGTGTTCCGGATGTTGGAAACCTTAGGATGGAAGTTCTTAGGCAATTTCATCGATCAAAGTTTACGATTCATCCTAGGTAGCCAAGATGTATTGGAATATAAAGAGAAGTTTCTTCTACGAAGGAATGAAGAGAGATGTTGGCTTATGGGTAAAATAGTGTCTGAACTGTCAACAAGTAAAAGCCGAACATCAGAAGCCAAGTGGTTTGCTTTAGCCTTTGGATGTTCTAGTTTGGAAGTGGGACTCGATATCCATGGATTTTATCGATAGGTTGCCAAGGTCAAACCAGGATATTGAAAGTATATGGGTCATAGTCGATAGATTGACCAAGGGTGCTCATTTCATTCCGATAAGGCCAACAAGGACGACACTTATTTTGGCTAAGTTACTCATGAAGAATATGGTTAGACTGTATGGAATTTCTACTAGTATCGTCAGTAATAGAGATACTTTGTTTACTAGCGAGTTCTGGAAAAGCCTATAGAGTGTGTTAGGCACTAAGCTCAAGATGAGTACCGCATATCATCCTCAAATGGATGGGCACACAGAGAGAGTCAACAAGATATTGGAAGATCTATTGAGGGCTTGTGTTCTGGATTTTAGTGGTTCTTAGGAAGATCACTTCCACTTAGTGGAGTTTTCCTATAATAATAGTTATCAGACTACTATAGGAGTGGCGCCTTTTGAAGCTTTGTATGGAAGGCCATGCAAATCACCAGTATATTGGTTAGAGACGGCGACAGGTTGGTCCTTGGTCCAGATTTGGTGAGGGAGGCGACGGATAAGATTGAGTTAATGCGAGAAAGAATGAAGGAAGCTCAGTCTAGCCAGAAGAGTTATGAAGGAAAAAGCCGTAAGGAACTAGAGTTCTCAGTTGGAGATAGAGTTTTCATCAAGGTATCGTCGATGAAAGGTGTGGTTCGGTTCGGGAAGACAGGGAAGCTAGCACCGAGATATGTTGGACCATTTCCTATATCCAAGGATGAGAGACTCACATACCGAGTAGATTTGTCGAGCAGTTTGGCCGGGGTCCACAATGTGTTTCATGTTTTTCATCTTAGGAAGTGTGTTCATAATCTAGAAACTACTATCGCTCTGATGACACTAAAGGACTTGTGGCGGAACCAGATATGACTTTTGTAAGGCACCGGTTCGTGTTGTGGCAAAAGATGAGAAGAGGTTAAGGAACAAGACAGTCGGGTTGGTGAAAGTTCAGTGGAGCGACAACATGAAGGACAGTACTTGGGAGACAGAAGATAAGATAAAGGCTACTTTTCCTAGGCTATTTTAGATGGTAAGTTCTATATAGGGTTTATATAGAATTTGGCTGGTAGGTTACACTAGCTTTGCATGCATGGGCTATATGCTTGTTATTTTGTCTTGATTGAAATTTCGAGGATGAAATTCTTTAAGGGGGAGCTGTAATGCCCCTGAATTTTAATTATCATTATTTGAGATATTTAATTTGAGAAATTAACTAGAATAATGTGAATAATTAGGAAGATGGGATTAATAAATCCAATGGTCGTGTCTTAGTGAATGAATTAAATTAATACTAACTAATTAAGGAGGAGGAATTTCCTAAGGGGTGATCTTGGAAATGAGGCTACATTTCTTAGTATAAATCTCTTCCTCCACTTTGATAAATTTTCACTCTCTCATTCATAACTCCTCGCCATCTTTCGGCCGACCATTTAAAGCTCCAGGAAGAGCATAAATCAAAGAAAAGGCCAAGGAATTAAAGCTAGAAATTATCTCATTCTCCAATCAACTAATCAAGGTGAATAATCATGTTTATCATCTCATTATTCTGTGGTTGAATCAGTTATAGGTTATACCCGATTCATGTTTGTGATTTTGGGTAGGATATAATCATTTAAAGCTTTTTTGTATAAGACATAGGTGTTTTAAGTGTTAATGGGCTAATTAACACTTTTTTATTTTGTTTTGGTTAAATTCTGAGTTGTTTTGACCTTGATATGCTTTGAAATTTTAATATGTTGAAGTATATGATTTGTTAGATTTTTGGGGATTTTCCTTAGTGATTTACTAAGGTAATTAAATTATTTAAGCATAAGGGCTAAATTGCAAAATTGCCTTCGAATTGGTCATTTCGAAGGGAAGGCTGTAATTCAAAATTTTAATTGGGGAAGAAGAATAGCGTTTTAAGAAAAAGATTAACTTTTATATGCTTTTTAATATTTGGAAGTATAGGAAAAGGCACCTCAACCAATCAAAATTAGACAAGCAAGATAAAACATCACTTCAGTAGGCCAAGTTCCGCCTTCGACTCCAGCAAGCACTCTTTTACCCTTTCGATGAAGTCGAAAGGTACCTTTTGTCTATGATGGAAAGTAAACAATTACCCTCCACCCTAGTCAAAAGGTAGGCACAGTGCCGAAGGTAAGAGGGGCGAAGGGATGATGAGGCTACTTCCTTTACATTCGAATAGAAACCTAATTGCTTTCGAATAAGTTGAAGGGGGATCCTTCGACTCTATCATTTTATAAAAGACTAAAAAATTTATATATTCAAGGAGGGGTTTCGAAAGGGATCTTCAAAAGTTAAACCTTTAAGAGAATTGTTTTAAAATGTTTTCTAAAAAGGTGTTTCAATCCTTTCAACTAAGTCAAAGAGATGCCTTCGACAAAGTCGAAGGGTAAACCTTCCGACAAGGTCAGAAGTATACTTTCGAAGGGTTGGTTCCAACACTTCATTGTTTTTGAATGGTTTCGAAAGGTTTGATTTGAACGGTTTGATTTCACAAGGTTTGATTTTAAAAGGTTTTGAAGGGGCTACTTTCAATGATTGCGAAAGGTTTTGAGGTTCAATGATTATGAAAAGTTTTGAGTTTCATTGCTTTCTAAAGGTTTATAAATGTTTTATAAGAGGGGGATACCCCAGGCTTTCGACAAAGTCGAAAGGTAAATCCTTTTGACTAGGTCGAAAAGAAACCTTCCAACAGGGTCGGAAGGTGAGACCTCCCACCTTTCGACAAAGTTGAATGGTATGGTTTTATGATGCTTTTAAAAGGATGGCTTCTGAAGGGGCTAACTTCAGATGTTTATTTGCTTTCGAATGGGACTTCATTTGAAGGGATTTAAAGGGCTATTTTAGCCGTTTTTCTTTAAGTAATATTTTGCTAACTTAAAGGGGTTACTTCAAAGGGTTATAGCATAATTTTTTTTTGAATGTGTAAGGGGGATCCTTATATAAATTTGATGTTATTGAACCTTGGGGACTCCAGGGGTGGGTTTTATGTTTTCGATACACAGTTTAGGTCTACATACTGAAATATGCTTTCGAAAATATACACTGAGGCTATCAATGTGTTTTTATTTAATTTAACCTAATTGGGGTTACCAATGGGAGGTATACCTAGGGAAAATAAGTAATCGTGGGGGTCATGAATTTTTATAAATAATCATGAGGATCATGATGTTTTAATTGGCTAAGTGATGGGTTCTTGGTTAACCTAAGAAAACCATGGAATGTGCGGTGGATAGCCCACATCAAATTTCTAAAGTGAAGGATGTTTTGCCGGAGGTGGTTAGCCTAGGGATTTGGCACCCAAGTGTTTATAGTCATCCTAGGAAAACTACGTAGTGTGCGGTGGATAGCCCACACCATCTTTTATAAAACAATGTACGAAGGATAACCTGCATTTATTTTAAATGGATTTGGGATGAATAGTCCTATTAAATTACGATGGATAGTCATTTTAAAGGTTTTAGAGGGAAACTATAATAAATTGATTTTTAGATGGGAAATCTAATAAATTGCTTTTAGATATGATATCTAATAAATGGGTGGATGGGATATCCAATACATATGATTTATGGCTTTATTTCATATTGGGTTAAGGCTAATCATTTTGGGTGTGTGGGCATAGTAAATGATTTGCATGTTTTGTTTTGGACACTAGTGAGGGGAAAACCCGTTCCGCTAAGCGGCGTGGTCTCACTAGATATCTTTTTATGATAAGAGATGATAGGGGATTATGCATACCAGACTTATTGTTTGACTCGATGTTTGTGTTTCTCCACAAACTCTCGGGTACTCAAAATTAGTTTGAGTAGTCGGAGAGTGGGTGTCTTTTGGGTTTTTGGACGAATAAGCTTATGAAGATGTGCATGAGGCAGTGTTAGCTATATAGGAGCTATTTTGTGCTTTCCACTATGATGTACTAAGAACTGCAAAGTTCATATTATTAATCTCTGATCATCATAAGGGGACATCTTCATATGTCGCTCTTATCGTATTTTGTACATGTATATGTGATTCGAATGTGGTTAACGTCCAGAATTATGTAATTAAATCTTAAATTGTAATTAGCATGAAATGAGAAATTCTGTTATTGGAAGTTTTATTTTTTTCATATTCATGTATTCCTGTGTATCGGTATTAACTATTCCACATTCAGTCGTCTAGAAATAACAACTATGGATGACTACAGCATCGGTAGCGATTAGTTTTGGGCCTCAGAAGGCGGGATGTTACACGAACTACCCTTCATACCTTTTCCTCCTTCGTTTCACCATCATAATCTTTCACTTTTCAAGAAAAAACCCAAATGGACTGAAACCCTAATCGTAATCTCAAATCCAAAGCATCTTCCTATCTATTGATCTCCATATCTCAAATCAACTCTACCCCTAATCAAAATTGTTTCATACTGCATCTTCAATGGCCAGTTTGTAACGACCTTGACTCGACCTTCGAAAATCGGCATTGAATACTTCACCCTATTCGAATGCCGTAGATTCGAACATCGAATCTGGTTTGTTGGAGCTTATAACACATTAAGTATAACAATACAGTGGAAAAAGAAATGAATATCTATCATCGATACACAAAATCTTGATACAACACAATGGTACAATTGATATCAGTACTATCAGCGATACAAGACACAGCAGCGGAATAATATCACCAAATGGTCTTCCAAAGAATAGAAAGAAAGATAGAATCCAAAACTGCAAACTCCTTATCCAAAGCTCCAAAGTCTGTAATCCAAAAGCTGTTATATCCAAACCATAAACTCGAACCACCATCACGATGACTCAAGCAAGGTCAGTCACCTTGAACAAATGCTATCGCCAAATACAAAGGCTTCCAAGATATCGAAACTACATCAACGATCCGACTATCTGGAAAATCTAACTACAGACTGCCCTTGTGGAAAAAATTATGGGCATCCAGAGTTTAGAAAGGGAACAATAAACTCCAGGTCAGTCGTGGGATAGTGCGAGCAAACGAAAACAGTTTATCTTTAACAAAATCAAATCAAAAGAATTTAAAAGAAATCCGTAATGCTTTTTTGGAAAATGAAACTACCATAAGGCCTCCCGCCACACACATATTGCAAATGCAGAATTGGAGGAGATTTCTCCTTATGATAGTCAAATATGCTTGATACGCAAAATCCTTTTGATATTATTATTAATGCATAGTGTAGAAAATCTTTTGAAAGTATAATATTATACTTAGCTAGCATAGACATTTCGAACTATGCCTACTATATCTACCATCTAAACAGTGGTGACCACCATAAGTAAATGGCAGGTTATACAACTAAAACCGTACAAGACGCGTATTTGATGATTGGATTTCCATCAATGGTCAGGCAAAGAAACTTCCTACACCGAATGGAACGCCACTGGAGGGATGTTCCCGAGTACCTAACCGGATCTCTGCTAACACAAGGCCAGGTTACCTCTGTAACTAGGTAACTACTGACACGAGCATGCCACCCCTCGTCGTTACCAACTTTTATCCGAGGTACCTCTACACCAACAACCACAAAGAAATAAGTTTGCAGCAACCACATAGGTTAAATATCTGGGATCCATACCATGATATCACATTTTATCTAGAAGGAAATGACATACCCTCAGGGGGCACTACCCCCAAATAACCTTGCTGCAACGATTCCTGTTTCGACCATTACTGGGTTGTGAGGCTCGACGAAGTCTCGTCCACAAAGCTATGCTTTTCACAAAAGCCATGCTTTGATCAATAAATGATCAACAGCACTTCGTATTCCACATTACCAAATTGGGAATGTATCACTAGTAACCATCAACTACATAACCTCTGAGCTCGTACGTCTCAGAGAAGGGTGTTAAGCTAAGAAAATAAATTCTCCACCACCAAATAGAAATGTATTTGATAGAAACCAGTTTTACACATGTAATATCAGACACACATCCATTTAAGTCTGTTCCGGGTTCGAATAGAACCGAAGGCACTTCCAAAGAAGCCCTTGTAATCCGGGTATTCACAATCCCGATCGGACTCCCCATCACATATAGAGATCTCTATACCGTAGCTACTCAGTGCTGAGTCATTCGACGAGTAATCCTTTCGTTCTCGAAAATACCCAGTCTTCACCATCGGTCTTCAAATGCAATCCATAACGTCGTATCACTATTCAGAATGATTTATATGACACAAGGTCCTCTTCAGGCTAAACTGAATAATGAGCCCTTAACTTTAAAAACATATGGATCCATTCGGGTCTTAATTGAGTCACAACACATTTCACAAAGCCTTTTGTTTGAATGGTTTTAAAACAAATTTTCACTTTTAATCTTTTAAACAAAAGATTTATTTCCCGAAAACTTCCAATGGTTTTAAACAAATTTTCCACTTTAATCTTTTACCCAAAAGATTCACCTTTAAAACCCTTTTCAATTTGAAAACAAGGTTCACCAATCTTTAACCAAGATTCATTCATAATATTTACACAAAGAATCCATCTTTGGAATTCACTTTAATTCAAAACAAGATTTACTAAATCTTTAAGAAAGATTTATTCATAGCTTTCAAAACAAATTCCCTTTCAAATTTGATTAATCCAAAACTTGGAAAACCTTTTCAACAAAAACTGGGAATCCTTTCGTTTTATAAAAGCTATTATTATTTGAAAAACAAGTTTCATTTCGGAACAATCTGATTAAATTAACTAATAAGTTAAAGCCTTTTGAAAGATAAGATCGAGCTTGTAACGACACAAAATTTTTAATTGGTTTTAATAACGTATTTAACTGAATTTTTATGAAATTTTATTTAATTGAAATTTTGTGAAATTTTAAACAATAAAATTTGAAAATAAAAATTTATTATTTGGAATACGTCTATTTAAACATAGCAACTGGTAAATTTCATCTGATAATATTGCTATTTAATTTATTGTGAAATTCTATAAAATTCAAATCAGTTAATAATTGATGATAATAAATTTATTTCCAAACTTGAATATTTTTTTTTAGAAAATTTCTAAATAATCTTCTGAGTGAGACGTTATTTTTCGTTTTTCCAAATTCGGACTTCTATAGCTTCGCCGATCTTATTTTTCTATGTTTTAGCTGCATTTTCTGCTAGCTGAAATTCGTTATTTTATAATTAAATCGAATCACTGATATCTATAAACCATTTTGATCGTCTCGTCGTGCTGAACTCTACGGTATATTCAATTCTGTGTTTCATAGATCGGTACGCGGTAGAATCCGTGAAACGACTAACCATATCGGCACCTATTTGTGAGCTTTTTCATATTTCGTGTCCATTCAAATTTCAAGCAGCTAAATTGAAACAGTAACTAGCATTTATTTATTTGCAGTTTTGTTTTTTGCTTTTCCACTAATTCTACTAATTCCAACGTTCTCTTGTCCGTTTCTTTTCTATGCGTTCCAGCTTCTTTTCTGATACCATATAACCTTTTGTATTTTTGCTTTACTGTAGCACTCTTCATATATCTATAACCCAACTATTCTACACCTTTCTCCCTTCATTTTTACATGGCCTCTCCTCCCATACTCCTTTCCCAATGCTCGGCCGCAACCCAAGATCACCACATCTCGCCTTGAACCCAACCGTACTCGGCCTGACCGAGCCCCTCCACCGCTCTCCTCTCCACCCTGCATCTAGCAGAGACCCTCACGTTCTCACCTTTCCGACCTCCTGACACTTACCCAAGGCAAACGATAGCCTCCGTCTCCACCCTTGCTCTTTTCTTCGGCCACGACAGCATGCACGCAACACCACCGATGCCGCATCTACCTCATCTCTCTCTCCTTCGGCAGCCTCGGCCTCCTTGAATCTGACACCGTGTCCCCGCCTCTCTCACTGCCATGCATTCTCCTTTCGTAGCCATTCCACCAGCATCTTCCCTCAGCCTGACACTCGCATCACCCACAACAGCCAACCCGTTCACCCGCCACCCTCTCCCACTTCGACCAAACGTCGATGCTCACCGTCACCGAGCATTCTCTGACGGATCCATGCACAACCCTGGTGCTAGCAACCTCTAGCATGGCCTACCTCCTCATCTCCTCTCTTTTATATTACAAGGTAACATATATTTTTATTTGTACTGATTGTTTTCAAAAAAAATTATATTGGTATTGACACTTTGAGTCTAAAATGTAGATCCTATATACTACGTATGATTTATATATAGGGTTGCCTGTAATATAATTTTATATATTTACGTGGTTCGACATAAGTATATATATATATATATATATTATATATAACAGTTTTCGTGCATATATATATATATATATATATATATATATATATTGTATCAATGTTTATATTTCAGTTATGTACATGTTCATTTTAGCAGATATATATAAGTATAAATGGATTTGGTTTTCAGATCTGAAGTATAGTGATTTTAGACATATGTTTTTAAATCAAAAATGGTTTCTAAATATAAATAGGATATATTTTAAAGTATGTGTTTGTTTGTAAAAAAAGTCTGTTTTACAGTGTCAAAGAAAAATAGGAATCAATTATGGTTACAGTGGGCTAGCGACATGTTTACCCAGGCATCTTTTGTGTCCGTATATATGTTAAATATATTGATTTTTCATATGCTTAACGGGTTGCACTATAGATATTATTATAGTTTGTATTTGCGTAAATGGTAGCTTATACAAATTCGAAATATGATGGTATTACATATATATTAGTATGTGTTGCTGCATATTGTACGTACAATATGGTACTATAATATAATATGTAAGTTATGTGTATTGTTATAAGGTAAGTTTATAAAATAATACAGCGTGCATTGGTTTTATTTTATTAAAATAAGTGTGAAGTACAGTATGGGTAGTACAGTGTATGTAAGCTATGTCTGTACCTGTTAGATTCACAATATTATAGTTGATATAAAAAGTGTATGTGAATATATTTATATATGTATACTATATTATATTGTACTTTATATTATTAGACTCATACATATAAGATTGGTAAGTATGGGTTTATCTTTGGGAATATGGTATACAGCTATATATATATATGCGCGTATGAAAGGTATGTTGTCTAAAATGTTGTTTTTTCGTACTGTCTTATTTTATATATAGATGAGTATTGGTCTATATTAGTATTATATAACCTGGCTGTAGAAGTTGTATTGTTTATAATTTAAAAAACAATGATTTTGATATATATATATACACATACATACATACATACATACATATATATATATATATATATGTAACAACCCGATATTTTCAACCATTCGCATCCATTATAAGTGTATAGGTAGACACTCATGCCGGAATTGAATTGCTCAAAATACCGCGTTGTAAATAAAATTTTGGCAAATCTCAGAATATACAGTAAATAAAAATCACAGATCACAGATACAGAGTAACAATAATGCAGCGGAAGTAAAAGAAATAGTAGTTCATGAAGCTACTATATAAAAATATCAGAATTACATAAAATACAACAGAAGAGATAATGTACAAAGGAAGTCTCACTACATAGAAGTCTACTAATACAAGAGCTGAAAGGACCAACAGACTGCAAAAGATAAAACTTGACAAGTAGATAATCTCCAGCGATTCCAATCTCCAGAAAGTGGAAATCCAAATCTGTGAATAATTCAGGCTGACCCGAGCGTAAATAAAAAATACAAACACTCGAGTCAGGACATACATACTTATACAATGTAAACCAACTCAAGTGAACTGTAGTAAAGGTACAAGTAACTTAGAAGATGCTTGGGACCGCCCATCCTCTAAGGATCCGTTAAACTATTTACTATGTAGTATATTGCGCTATATACAGTAGTGTCTATCAGTAAAGTATAATCATATAGAAAATAACGTTAAGGGGATGATGAACCTTAACGCGGTCGGATCTTTAAAACCAAAATCGTAGTGGGCTCGCTATAAGGAGATGACACGGCACGCGAGGCAATGCCAGGGTGGATACACCGTTTGCACTCCCGGACCAGTGGTGACGGCAAGCGAGCAGCTTCTGCCCACCTCGAACAATACCCCCGAATCAAAATGGAGCCACGTATCGAATCACAAAAGTAATAGAATGGTTTCCGATGGAGCATGCTCGATGAAAGGGTGCGACCCTTTGTGTAGCCCGATATAGCTCCTGTTTTAGTCATTTATGCCAACTCACGGGAGTTGGGTCCACGTAATATACCTCGAGAACGTCGCCACCATCCTAATTCATTCTGGAATCTCCACCACGTACACTGTTGTTAAAGTGGTTTTCGGTATTGGCCGGCTATAAGACAATATCCGATCCCGGTCTCTTTAACAACCAATCGTTATTATAACCCGTAGTTATAACTTTAAAACAATATTTTATACTTCAAAATAGAATATCATTTCAACCCAAATCTTTATCAAAATAAAGATTAAATCATTTCCAAACCATTTCAATATATCATCATAACATATCTTTCAATTCAAATATTTATCAAAATAAATATCAAGTCATTTCTAACCATTTCAATATATTAAATTATCATATCCTTTCAAAAGTTCCTTTCAAATCATTTTAATATATCAAAATATCATAACCTTTGAAAGCTTCATTTCCAAAATATCATATCCTTCAGAACTTCCTTTCAAATCATTTTAATATATCAAAATATCATAACCTTTCAAAGCTTCATTTCCAAAATATCATATCCTTCAGAACTTCCTTTCAAATCATTTTAATATCAAAATGTCATATCTTTCAAAACTTCGTTCCAATCATTTTAATATATCAAAATATCATATCTTTCAAAACTTCGTTTCAAATCGTTTTAATATATCAAAATATCTTATCTTTTCAAAACCACATTTCCAATCATTTTAATATACCAAAATATCATATTTTTTCAAAACCACATTTCAAATCATTTTAATATATCAAAATAGTTATATTTTTTTCAAAACCACATTTCAAATCATTTCAATATACCAAAATATAATATCTTTCAGTACCACATTTCAATCATTTTAATATATCCAAATATCATATCTTTCAAAGCTTCATTTCCAAAATATCATATCTTTCAGAACTTCTTTTCAAATCATTTTAATATCAAAATATCATATCTTTCAAAACTCCATTTTTCAAATCATTTAATATCAAAATATCATATCTTTCAAAACTTCATTTCAAATCGTTTTAATATATCAAAATATCATATCTTTTCAAAACCACATTTCCAATCATTTTAATATACCAAAATATCATATCTTTTCAAAACCACATTTCAAATCATTTTAATATATCAAAATAGTTATATTTTTTTCAAAACCACATTTCAAATCATTTCAATATACCAAAATATCATATCTTTCAGTACCACATTTCAATCATTTTAATATATCCAAATATCATATCTTTCAAAGCTTCATTTCCAAAATATCATATCTTTCAGAACTTCTTTTCAAATCATTTTAATATCAAAATATCGTATCTTTTAAAACTCCATTTTTCAAATCATTTAATATCAAAATATCATATCTTTCAAACTCCATTTTTCAAATCATTTAATATCAAAATATCATATCTTTCAAACTTCGTTTTTCAAATCATTTAATATCAAAATATCATATCTTTCAAAACTTCGTTTCAAATCATTTTAATATATCACAATATCATATCTTTTCGAAACCACATTTCAATCATTTTAATATATCAAAATATCATATCTTTCGAAACCACATTTCAATCATTTTAATATATCAAAATATCATATCTTTCGAAACCACATTTCAAACATTATAATATATCAAATAGTTATATTGCAAAACAAATTACTTCATTATTAAATCATAAAAATGAAGTTATTACATTTAATAATTAAATTATTAAATGCCAAAGGTTTCAGCTTTTCAATGTTCATTTATGCACTTAAATTTATAAAAATAATGAAAATTCAAGTTTCGCAGCATTTAGAAAATGCTACAGAAATTTACATTCAAAACAATTCAATTTAACAAAAGACAGCATTTAAAATGCTGTTAATTAACTTCAAATATCCAATAGAATTTCACAAACACTTACATTTTTATTTAAATCATTTTTAGTTATAAAAGCATACATTTTCCCATTTATAAGCATCATTTAATTTTTCTTAAATTCATGATTTTATAAAGTTAAGTTTCCTTTCAAAAATCAATATTTATTAATAATTCACTTATAAAATTTAAATTCATTACATTAAATTTCAACTTAACACTTAAGTTTAAAATTTCAAATATAATTTAATTCCATTTTATTTAACTTAAATTAAAATTTCACTTTTAAATCAAATTCATAAATTCCAATTTAAGTTATATTTCCAAATTCAACTCAATATTTACTCATTAACATTTTAACTTTATTCAAAAATCATTAATATGTTATAAAATTATTTTAAATTAATTTAAATTCAAAATATCATAAATTTATCATATTTTCAAAGTTAATTTAAATTCCATTAAAAATTAAATCAAAATTTCCAAAATAACTTACATTTAGATTTTCTAACTTTTCCATAATTTATTTAACTTATAGATTTCCAGAAAATCAATAATACATTAAAAAATTATATTTTTATTAAATTTTAAATCAAAATATTATAATAATTAAATATCTAAAATATTTTAAAATTTTTAGAAAACATATTTTAACTACGGGCCTGTATAATTTTTCTACGCTAGGTAAAGTGATACGGGTAATATATCATTTCAACCCGTAATTTACAAAGAAAAATCCGGGTTTTATCATTTCAAACCCACAGTCCCAAGTAAATAATACAAATTGAAAATCGTTCAGGCCTATCATTTCAGCCCATAACGATTTTCCCCTATTCTAAAGTCCGTTCGGGTATGTATCATTTCAACCCATAGTGATTTCTAATCTACAGGGAACTTGCAGTATGATAAACTGATAAAAATAGCAGAACAACATAATATAACAGTAACATATGTTATACAGGTGTTTAAGCATGGGTGAACATCATAAAATCATAATATAGCAGGTGTGACATGATAATGCATTTTACAGATTCAAAAGGGGTCAATTTACTAGTTATATATGTACATATTGTCTGGTGAGAATAACTCACATGTTCAAAGCTGGAGATATCTACCAAAGCACACAACGCAACACAATGAAGGCATGATGACATGGATATGACTTGAGAGTGGAGAGCCAAAGCAATTTGACTTGTTCAAACATTTACACAAAACAATACAAACATATGTAAGTTTCAACACGATTTAAACATCAAATAACATTAGAATTCAAAGCCCAAAACAACATCGAATGAATTGTACTTGTTCTCAACCTCATGTACTTCAGTTAGGTAGTGATTAGGTTCAGCTAACTTAGGGAATTGGGTCAGGTTTGGGTGTGCAAGGGTCGGCCTACCCATGGGTTTGAAGGTGGGTTTAGTCTAGGTGCATAAAACTAGGTGTACAGGGTTAAAACTATGCAACATACATCATTTGTTGCTCTTGTTTGGATCGGCCAGGGGCTAGGTGGGGCCCAACCGGTGGTGCAAGTGGTGGTGGGTGATGTGGAAGAGGGTGGAGGTCAGGTCATAGGTGGTGGTGGTCGAGGTAATGGCGGCTAATGGTGGTAGAAGGAGGAGATGATAAACTAGGCTAGGCTAGTGCAATAGGTGACGGTTTTTGGTGGATTTTGTGGTGGTCCTTGCCATGGATGGTCTCGACCTAAAGTGGAGAGGTAGTAGGATGGGTTATGGCCAAATGAAAGGGGTGGTAGAGGTTAGGTCAGATCTGGTTGAGGAGGAGCCATGTTATGAAGGTGAGAACAAGTACAAAATTCAAAATAGAAAAGTAGAAAAACAAAGGAAGAGGAAGATAATTTGTACCTCAACTCCTTCAAGCCATGGCCGTATTTTTTTTTTAGATGAGAAATAGATCTGAGATCCATGTGAAAAATGAAGGAGGAAGTCACGGCTAAAAGAGAAAAAAAAAACAAAAAAAAAACGGTCAAAGAGTAAATGAGGAAACGGTAAAAGAAACGACTTACGTTTCAAAATTTTTTAAAACCTTTCAAATTTCCTTAATTTTGTTTATATAACATGATATTTCTGGAAATAATAAAAATACCAGATAAAATTTTCGAAAATGATCAAAATATAAAAATATATATAATATTTATTGATTATATAAAGTTAAATTTACGAACATAGCTAAAAATAGTAAACTAGTCTGGAAAATTTGAAATTACATGAAATAAATTTTAGAAAATTAATATGAGCTTGTAATATATTTTTAAACATAAATAATAATATAAAATAAAAGTACATTCACAAAATAAAAAAAATTAAATTTAAATATAACTTTAATGAAGAAAATAAGAAAACAGCCTTTTAAAAAAAAAAGAAATCGACACGGTAAACTTTGAAAAAATTATAACGTCACTTTAAAAAATATTAAAATACAAAATATACTTAAAATAACCCATTAACACCTAAGAAAAAAAATTAAATTTAAAGAAAACAGAAAAAGAGTTAAAGAAATTTTTTAAAAATCCAAAACAGTGTCCAGAAATTACATATAAATCACCATTGACTTTGTAAAATTGTTTACTTCATTTTAAAATTATTATAATAAAAAAATATACATACAATAACATATTAAAATAAAATATGACAAAGAAAATAAGATTTATATAATTTAAAATAGACAAAATTATTAAATAAATCAAATTACACTCAAAATTGAAATGTACATAACTTTCACAGTTTAAGTCCGTTTCCAACGAAACGAAAAGTAGTGTTCAAGTTATTTCATCTATTTTCATAATAAAATATAAAATTTAAAATAATTTAAATTTGAAGTTTTAGAAGTCAAAGTTTGAACAGTTGACCAGAAATTCACTTTACAGTAAAATATTCAAATTATACTAGTTTGAACTACAAATCACTTAAAAGTCACATTTATATTTAAAGTAACATAACTTATTAATTTTAATAAATAAAATAAAATATTTAAATCAAAATTTCAAATAAAATAATCAAAATAAACAATTAAAATAAATCACAAAATTCAGGGTTGTTACACTCTCCCACACTCAAAACATTTCGTCCTCGAAAAGGGATGAGGTACGGAAAAGTATAGAGAAAGATAGAGTGAAATAGGATTAAGATAAGATGACAAGAAGATTGAAATTATATCCGATAGCTGTTGTTATAGGTAAGTTTAACAAGGTGGAGATGATCTTTCCAAGATTCTTCAAAATTAAGAACACAAGCACGAAAAATGTGGATCCAAAATGATTACCAAAGATTATCAAGGATTATAGAAAGATTTCTAAACGGAAACATTATAGAAAGATGTCTATACCAGTCTGTAGGAAGATAAGGATAATAAGGACAACAAAAAGATAGTTTGAAAAACAAAATAAGGAAATAAATTTGAAAGCATGGAAATTTCATCTTAAATAGAGAATAAACCTTTACACAAGTTAATAAATCTTAACTATCCCAAATTTCATTATCTTATTATCCAATCATCTTAAATTAACAATTTTTAAAACCATGGGTTTGAAAAATAATCATTTATTACACTCACAATGTACTTGATAAATTTAATTCTTCTTTATTCCTAATTAAAATTAAATTTACTCCTCTCAATATATTTATCACTTATGTTAAATATGCTTACACTTATTATAACTGCTTTCTTTTATTCTTAGTTCTTTTAACATTATTTTATATTGTAAATTATTCGATTACCCATTTATTCTATTTACCTCTGTTAATCATTTTATAATTAAAATTTAAGGGTATAACATTTATTATAACTACTCAAATTTTATTTTTTTAAAAAATCTTTTTATATTGTATATTATCCAATTACATTGTTAACTTCTGAAATTAAGGTAAGTTATATTTGAATATAATTGTATTATACAATTAAATCATTTCATGCTTGAATATTCATCCAAAAATTTTATTTTCTTTTTATAATTTAAATTATTCTTTAAAATAAAATTTAAGAATTAAATTTTCGATTTCTTCAACCCATTTAGAGATAACTAAAGGTATGTATATAGTTTATCAAATCAAATTTAAATCATATGTCTATATATATTATAGATCAAGTCATATTTTAGAAATTCAATTCAAATCAATTTGATTTGCCAAAACAAAGCTGTAGCAAGACTATAGAGCGGTCTCTTCACTTCGAGACTCGAAAATGAATGTCGATGATGCTGTAGTCATCACCGAAATTATTTTCCCAGCGACAAAGAGAAGAGCACTAATTTTTAAACTTTAAAATCCTTTGGAAACATATTCTTATTCGAATATACTTTAAATAATATACTTTAAAACTTAAACACAAGGTTTGAAACCATCGGAAATTAAATTCTCAAATTTCTTGTTTTAAATTCATTTCAGTTCCCAAATAAATTCATAAACAACTATCTATAAATTCATTTATAGAACAATTAATGATAAATTAAGTATTATCATTTTAAATAATCAATTTTAAATCAATTTATTAAGTTCCATAAATTTTCTTATATATCAAAATTTATTCCATTAACCAAATTATAAAATAATATTATGTCAGTTTGTTCTGTCAAAGTGTTTTGGAAATCTTATCGATAGCGTTGATCAGACGAATCGATCAGAAACCCAACTTAACATCAACAACTCAAACAACACAATATATAAACAAAACATAGATTTACAAGTACAATTCAAAATGTTTGAAAATAGGTTGGAAACAAAAGACAAGATGATTAAATAACAAAATAGGGAGGTGGATAAGCTTAAATAAATCGCGGGCAACCTTAATCGGGTCAACCGTGGCTTAAAGAATAAGATCAATGTGGATTTTTCTAGGGTAAATCTACATTCGATCTCAATAGATAAAGTTTAGAATAACAAAAGATATTAGCATCTAAACCAAGGATAGATATAAATCTTTGGTGAATCGATCTAATTGTAAAGGAGTTTTCCCCTTTTTTTTTCAATTCAATTTGAAACTGGCGTGACCGTCGACTCACTTGAAAGATCATTCGAAGCGGAGTTTTGGAATACTCCAGAGTCAAAAGAAGATGAATAGCGAGGGACACAAATGGATTTTGAAACCGTAGGTAATGTTCCAAAATTCAAAGGAATCGAGTCAAAAAGGAAGAGATTCAAACTCGAATGAAAGTGGTTCTGTAAATACATTCACTCCATATGCTAAGTTTTTCCTAGAGCTGCCAAAGCTCTGATACCAACTGTAATAACTCGATATTTTCAACCATTCGCATCCATTATAAGTGTATAGGTAGACACTCATGCCGGAATTGAATTGCTCAAAATACCACGTTGTAAATAAAAATTTGGCAAATCTCAGAATATACAGTAAATAAAAATCACAGATCACAGACACAGAGTAATAATAATGCAACTGAAGTAAAAGAAATAGTAGTTCATGAAGCTACTATATAAAAATATCAAAGTTACATAAAATACAACAGAAGAGATAAAGTACAAAGAAAGTCTCACTACATAGAAGTCTACTAATACAAGAGCTGAAAGGACCAACCGACTTCAAAAGATAAAACTTGACAAGTAGATAATCTCCAGCGATTCCAATCTCCAGAAAGTGGAAATCCAAATCTGTGAATAACACAGGCTGACCCGAGCGTAAATAAAAAATACAAACACTCGAGTCAGGACATACATACTTATACAATGTAAACCAACTCAAGTGAACTGTAGTAAAGGTACAAGTTACTTAGAAGATGCTTGGGACCGCCCATCCTCTAAGGATCCGTTAAACTATTTACTATGTAGTATATTGCGCTATATACAGTAGTATCTAATCAGTAAAGTATAATCATATAGAAAATAGCGTTAAGGGGATGGTGAACCTTAACGCGGTCGGATCTTTAAAACCAAAATCGTAGTGGGCACGCTATAAGGAGATGACACGGCACGCGAGGCAATGTCAGGGTGGATACACCGTTTGCAATCCCGGACCGGTGGTGACGGCAAGCCGCAGCTTCCGCCCACCTCAAACAATACCCCTGAATCAAATTGGCGCCACGTATCGAATCACAAAAGTAATAGAATGGTTTCCGATGGAGCATGCTCGATGAAAGGATGCGACCCTTTGTGTAGCCCGGTATAGCTCCTGTTTTAGTCATTTATGCCAACTCACGGGAGTTGGGTCCACGTAATATACCTCGAGAATGTCGCCACCATCCTACTTCATTATGGAATCTCCACCGCGTACACAGTTGTTAAAGTGATTTTCGGTATTGGCCGGCTATAAGACAATATCCGATCCCGGTCTCTTTAACAACCAATCGTTATTATAACCCGTAGTTATACTTTAAAACAATATTTTATACTTCAAAATAGAATATCATTTCAACCCAAATCTTTATCAAAATAAAGATTAAATCATTTCCAAACCATTTCAATATATCATCATACCATATCTTTCAATTCAAATATTTATCAAAATAAATATCAAGTCATTTCTGACCATTTTAATATATTAAATTATCATATCCTTTCAAAAGTTCCTTTCAAATCATTTTAATATATCAAAATATCATAACCTTTCGAAGCTTCATTTCCAAAATATGATATCCTTCAGAACTTCCTTTCAAGTCATTTTAATATATCAAAATATCATAAGCTTTCAAAGCTTCATTTCCAAAATATCATATCCTTCAGAACTTCCTTTCAAATCATTTTAATATCAAAATGTCATATCTTTCAAAACTTCGTTTCAAATCATTTTAATATATCAAAATATCATATCTTTCAAAACTTCGTTTCAAATCGTTTTAATATATCAAAATATCATATCTTTTCAAAACCACATTTCCAATCATTTTAAAATATCATATCTTTCAGTACCATATTTCAATCATTTTAATATATCCAAATATCATATCTTTCAAAGATTCGTTTCCAAAATATCATATCTTTCAGAACTTCTTTTCAAATCATTTTAATATCAAAATATCATATCTTTCAGAACTCCATTTTTCAAATCATTTAATATCAAAATATCATATCTTTCAAAACTTCGTTTCAAATCGTTTTAATATATCAAAATATCATATCTTTTCAAAACCACATTTCCAATCATTTTAATATACCAAAATATCATATCTTTTCAAAACCACATTTCAAATCATTTTAATATATCAAAATAGTTATATTTTTTTCAAAACCACATTTAAAATCATTTCAATATACCAAAATATCATATCTTTCAATACCACATTTCAACATTTTAATATATCCAAATATCATATCTTTCAAAGCTTCATTTCCAAAATATCATATCTTTCAGACCTTCGTTTCAAATCATTTTAATATCAAAATATCATATCTTTCAAAAAACCATTTTTCAAATCATTTAATATCAAAATATCATATCTTTCAAACTCCATTTTTCAAATCATTTAATATCAAAATATCATATCTTTCAAACTTCGTTTTTCAAATCATTTAATATCAAAATATCATATCTTTCAAAACTTCGTTTCAAATCATTTTAATATATCAAAATATCATATCTTTCGAAACCACATTTCAATCATTTTAATATATCAAAATATCATATCTTTCGAAACCACATTTCAAACATTTTAATATATCAAATAGTTATATTTTAAAACAAATTACTTCATTATTAAATCATAAAAATGAAGTTATTACATTTAATAATTAAATTATTAAATGCCAAAGGTTTAAACTTTTCAATGTTCATTTATGCACTTAAATTTATTAAAACAATGAAAATTCAAGTTTCGCAGCATTTAGAAAATGCTACAGAAAGTTACATTCAAAACAATTCAATTTAACAAAAGACAGCATTTAAAATGCTGTTAATTAACTTCAAATATCCAATAGAATTTCACAAACACTTATATTTTTATTTAAATCATTTTTAGTTATAAAAGCATACATTTTCCCATTTATAAGCATCATTTAATTTTTCTTAAATTCATGATTTTATAAAGTTAAGTTTCCTTTCAAAAATCAATACTTATTAATAATTCACTTATAAAATTTAAATTCATTACATTAAATTTCAACTTAACACTTAAGTTTAAAATTTCAAATATAACTTTAACTTGAATTAAAATTTCACTTTTAAATCAAATTCATAAATTCCAATTTAAGTTATATTTCCAAATTCAACTCAATATTTATTCATTAACATTTTAACTTTATTCAAAAATCATTAATATGTTATAAAATCATTTTAAATTAATTTAAATTCAAAATATCATAAATTTATCATATTTTCAAAGTTAATTTAAATTCCATTAAAAATTAAATCAAAATTTCCAAAATAACTTACATTTAGATTTTCTAACTTTTCCATAATTTATTTAACTTATAGATTTCTAGAAAATCAATAATACTTTACAAAAATTATATTTTTATTAAATTTTAAATCAAAATATTATAATAATTAAATTTCTAAAATATTTTAAAATTTTTAGAAAACATATTTTAACTATGGGCCTGTATAAAATTTTCTACGCTAGGTAAAGTGATACGGGTAATATATCATTTCAACCCGTAATTTACAAAGAAAAATCCGGGTTTTATCATTTCAAACCTGCAGTCCCAAGTAAATAATATAAATTGAAAATCTCTCAGGCCTATCATTTCAGCCCATAACGATTTTCCCCTATTCTAAAGTCCGTTCGGGTATGTATCATTTCAACCCATAGTGATTTCTAATCTACAGGGAACTTGCAGTGTGATAAACTGATAAAAATAGCCGAACAACATAATATAACAGTAACAGATGTTATAACAGGTGTTTAAACATGGGTGAACATCATAAAATCGTAATATAGCAGGTGTGACATGATAATGCATTTTACAGATTCAAAAGGGGTCAATTTACTAGTTATATATGTACATATTGTCTGGTGAGAATAACTCACATGTTCAAAGCTGGAGATATCTACCAAAGCACACAACGTAATACAATGAAGGCACGATGACATGGATATGACTTGAGAGTGGAGAGTCAAAGCAATTTGACTTGTTCAAACATTTACACAAAACAATACAAATATATGTAAGTTTCAACACGATTTAAACATCAAATAACATTAGAATTCAAAGCCCAAAACAACATCGAATGAATTGCACTTGTTCTCAACCTCATGTACTTCAGTTAGGTAGTGATTAGGCTCAGCTAACTCAGGGAATTGGGTTAGGTTTGGGTGTGCAAGGGTCGACCTACACATGGGTTTGAAGGTGGGTTTAGTCTAGGTGCATAAAACTAGGTGTACTGGGCTAAAATTATGCAACATACATCATTTGTTGCTCTTGTTTGGTTCGGCTAGAGGCTAGGTAAGGCCCAACCAGTGGTTCAGGTGGTGGTGGGTGATGTTGAAGAGGGTGGAGGTCAGGTCAGAGGTGGTGGTGGTGGAGGTAGTGGCGGCTAATGGTGGTAGAAGGAGGAGATGATAAACTAGGCTAGGCTAGTGCAATAGGTAATGGTTTTTGGTGGATTTTATGGTGGTCCTTGCCATGGATGGTCTCGACCTGAAATGGAGAGGTAGTAGGATGGGTGATGGTTAGAGGAAAGGGGTGGTAGAGGTCAGGTCAGATCTGGTTGAGGAGGAGCCAAGTTATGAAGGTGAGAACAAGTACAAAATTCAAAATAGAAAAGTAGAAAAACAAAGGAAGAAGAAGATAATTTTTACCTCAACCCCTTCAAGCCATGGCCGTATTTTTTTCTTTTTTTAGATGATAAATAGATCTTAGATCCACGTGAAAAATGAAGGAGGAAGTCACAGCTAAAAGAGAAAAAAAAACGGTAAAAGAGTAAATGAGGAAATGGTAAAAGAAACGACTTACGTTACAAAAGCTTTTAAAACCTTTCAAATTTCCTTAATTTTTTTTATATAACATGATATTTCTGGAAATAATAAAAATCCTAGATAAAATTTTCGAAAATTATCAAAATATAAAAATATATATAATATTTATTAATTATATAAAGTTAAATTAAGGAAAATAGCTAAAAATAGTAAACTAGTCTAGAAAATTTGAAATTACATAAAATGAATTTTAGAAAATTCATATGAGCTTGTAATATATTTTTAAACATAAATAATAATATAAAATAAAAGTACATTCACAAAATAAAAAAAATTAAATTTAAATATAATTTTGATGAAGAAAATAGCAGAAAATAAGAAAACAACATTTAAAAAAAAAAAAAAAATCAACACAGTAAACTTTGGAAAAATTATAACGTCACCCTAAAAAATTTTAAAGGACAAAATATACTTAAAATAACCCATTAACACCTAAAAAAAAATTAAATCTAAATAAAATAGAAAAAGATTTAAAGAAATTTCTTAAAAATCCAAAACAGTGTCCAGAAATTACATATAAATCACCATTGACTTTGGAAAATTGTTGACTTCATTTTAAAATTATTATAATACAAAAATATCCATACAATAACATATTAAAATAAAATATGACAAATAAAATAAGATTTATATAATTTAAAATAGACAAAATTGTTAAATAAATCAAATTACACTCAAAATTGAAATGTACATAACTTTCACAGTTCAAGTCCGTTTCCAACGAAACGAAAAGCAGTGTTCAAGTTATTTCATCTATTTTCATAATAAAAGATAAAATTTAAGATTTAAAATAATTTAAATTTGAAGTTTTAGAAGTCAAAGTTTGAACAGTTTGACCAGAAATTCACTTTACAGTAAAATATTCAAATTATACTAGTTTGAAATATAAATCACTTAAAAGTCACATTTATATTTAAAATAACATAACTTATTAATTTTAATAAATAAAATAAAATATTTAAATCAAAATTTCAAATAAAATAATCAAAATAAACAATTAAAATAAATCACAAAATTCAGGGTTGTTACAGTATATATTAATATGGGTTAGAAATATAAAATATGATTTGTATATATAAATAATTATACATAGCTATACATGCGAGTTCACTTATATCCATTATCTCCATCGATCCAGTCCAGATTTTTTCTCGTCAACTCTGATTTATCAGCCGGTCCGTCGAATTCATGCCAATCTTGCTTTGCTTGGATTCTTAATTCGATTTCGGTGTCCATATCAGTGTGCGTATCCGTGTCATCTTCTGTATTCTCTAGCCTTAAAAGATGAGTAATCACTCACGATTGACGTTCTTATATTTATTAAATTTGATTTCAATTGAAATGAAAAATGTAATATGCTGCTGTAGTTATTTAAATTGTTATATATATGCTATTATCTGTAACTGTTCACCTATGGGATATGACACCATATCCTGTTGTGTATATTATATTGTTATTGATGATATATGCCTATTGTTATATTTTTATTTTTTGTTATCACTCTACAAGTTCCCTATTAGTATAGAACTCACTATGGGTTGAAATGATACATACTCGAACGGACTTTAGAATAGAATAAAATCGTTATGGGTTAAAATGATAGACCCAAGCGATTTTCATTTGAATTGAATTTGGGATTGTGGGTCAAAATGATATCTACCCGTATATTATATATATATATATATATTTAAATTACAGATTGAAATGATAAATATCCATACCACTTGACCATGGGATAGAAAGTTATATACAGACACCGTTGGTTTATATATAAATATTTTAAAATGATTTCTATGGTTTTGAGAGGGAATATATACGGTTTTATTTAATATTGGAAATATTTTATATAGAAATATAAGTTTTAATACAAAGTAGATTTAATAAAAATCTTTAATTTAATAAAGTTTGATTTAATTAATATAATATGTCTAAGTATTATATCTCAAATAGATTTTCAAGGATTTGTATAAATTAAGGAAGATAAAGTTAAATTAATTGAAATTATAACTAGTTACTAAATTTAATCAATTTGAACTATTGAATTTGAAATTTAAGATTTGATTTTATAACTTGATTTTTGATTTAAGGTGATTAAATGGATATTTTAAGTTAAATAAATCGAAGGGAATATCTAGTTTAAATGTAATTTAAGGTTATTTAAATAGTGCTTAATTTATTAAGTGGATATTCAGGACTAAATAATAATGAGATTAAATCAAGATCTATATGAAATTTTTATGTTGAACTTTGAAAATGTGGAATGTTAAAGCTTTCAAATATATTGGAATTTAAATGTTTATTTGTGATTCAGATATGTATGTGAAATCAATATAATTTGAATTTGTCATTTAGAAAGTGAATTGAATAAAAATGGATAAATCTAGATTTAATTAAATTTGAATTTGGAACTCGAGTCGATTGGAATCAATTTGTGAAATTGAGGATATATATATATATATATATATATATAATGGAAATGATATTTCGGTTTTGAAGTATAAATTATTTTGAAAGGACGACGGTTTTATATTGACATTTAGTCCCATGGATCCTTAGAGGATGGTTATCCCTAACATTCCCTAAGTTACTTGTATTTCAGTTGATATTTCACTTGAGTTGGATTTATTGATATAAGAATGTTAATTCCGACTCGAGTGTTTTGTGTTTTTGCTTTACGCTCGGGTCATACTGAGTAGTTCAGCATTTGAGACTCACCTTTGAAGTTTGGAGCTTCGCTTGGAGATCCAACTATCGATTCAGCTTTCAACTTTCCAGTTGATTGGTTCAGAGAAGTCATCTGTTCGTACTGGAGACTTCACTGTATTTCAGATATTCCATTATATTTTATTTCTAACTCTGATGTTTATATAGTAGCTTCATAAACTACTATTTTACTTATTCCGCTGCATTATTATTATATTACTCTGTGTCTGTGATTCTGTGATTGATTTATTTTACTGTATATGTTGAGTTTCCAAATTTTATATTAACAATCTGATATTTTGAGCAATTCAAGTCTGGCATATGTGGATGCGAATGGTTGAAATATCAGGTCGTTACAGTTGGTATCAGAGCTTTGGCACTAGGCAAACTTTGCATATATAGTAAATTTATTTGCAGAATCACTTTCTTCGAGTTTAAATTTCTTCCTCGTTGATTTGGTTTTCCTTTGGAGTTTAGAACGTTCCCTATGGTTCCAAAACCCATTATCTTCTCTCCCTACTCATGTTTCTCGATTCTGGAGTTATGGGATACTCCAAAATTCTGTACCAATGTTATTTTGAAGTCACGGTTGACCAGTTAAGGTCATTCGTGATTTATGTATGTGTATTCATCTCTTATTTTGAAATATAATTACATCATCTTTGTTCGAGCTTATCTTCAGATCAGAATTCTATTTGAGTAGAGTTCGTCTAATTTGAATCTCTATCTTTGTTTAAGATCCATTCTTGAATCATCCTTTGAAAATCAGGTTTGTTTGTATTTTAGAAATTGTTTTATATATCGAAATTATTAATTTGATAAGTATGACCATATTCTATATATAAAAGAGAAAATGTTTTCTATAAGGATTATATACCTTTAAAAATAGAGAATTTGAAGTTTTGAAAGAATTTGAAGTTTGAATTTTTTTAGAAGAAATTGATTTATATAAAAAGGATTTATAACTGAAGGGTTTTGGAATCTGAAATTCTAGAGATTGAATTCCAGTGATTTGAAGTTGGTCTTAAGATTTTGAAAAAATATATATATAATATGATTTGAAAGTATTTTCTGGATAAGAAATGTTTCAAATGACTTTAAATGAGTTCCAATGATTTCGAAGAAACTTCAGTGAAGTTTTCAAGTCCAAAACTCACTTATATCACTGGAAAATAATTTCAGTGATGAGTGCACGCATCATCAACATTGATTTTCGAGTTTCAGAGTGGTGGAGAGGCCACTGTAGTAGCTTTGCTATGCGAGTGATTGTGTGAAATAAATTTTGATTTCAAGTGCCGAAGTATGATTTGAAATTCGAAATGTGTATATATATATATATATTTGAAATGATTTAAAGTAAGTCGGTGTTCAGTCTTCGAGTTTCAGATTTGTTTTGGTATAACCTTATCTACTGAAATTGATTTGCGGATTTGGTGCTAATTTCCAACTCTTGGATTGGAAAATTTGATTTCTCTGATTATTTTGAATGTTCAAACATTTCCAAATCAAGGTTTAATTTTCAAAGCTAAGTAATTTTCAAAAGGTAAATTGGATCTTCCATATAGAAATAAATAGATTAAAGATTTTAAAGGGATGGTTATAAATTTTGGGTATAATTGATTTTGAGAAAAATAATTTGGTTTTGAAAGTAGACTGGAATTTAAAACCCTGTATTTATATAATGATTTGGAAATGAATTTGTTGACCTAAATTATGATGATCATAAAACTAAGATTATTTTTCTAAACCTATTATTTTGAAAACTTTGAAACTGAAGATATTAAATTGGGAAGAAATAATTTGGTGAAATCGTATATGATTTTGAATATTGAAATGATTTGAAATTGAGAACCTTGTCTTATTAAGTACTTGATTTGGGAGTTATCGAACTTATATAAAATTGATTTGTGTGAGTATGAAGTTGATTTGAAAACTATTGATTTGGAAACATACTCAATTTGAAAAGTGTAATCTTATATAATCGAAGTCTATATAAGTGTGATTTGATATACCATTATTTTGGAAAGTATTCGATTTGAAAATGGAATCTTATATATAATGGACTTTATATAAGTATGATATTTGAAAATGATTTGAAAAGGTACTATATGATACATATTTTCGAAGTAAAGATATGGAAAGTGCCTTCTGCTTGATAACCACTTTGTGGCCACATTGTGGATCCATTCTATCGATATTATTCTCTCTGATTTTGGTTTTCCGGATGTGATACTCGAGTGTCCTACCATGACGTGACCCATGGTCTTTTTTTGGATAGCGTAATCCGTAAGGCAGAGATTGCTTAAAGGGTACAGATGTTTCCTTGGGGATCTAGGCGTAACTATTGTTATGTATCCTACGGTCTACCGGTTTTGTTGTCGTGGCGTAATCCGCAAGGTAGAGATTGCTTAAAGGGTATGGATGTTTCCTAGAGGATCCAGGCGTAACCATTGTTATGTATCCTGCGATCCACGGTTTTGGTTATCATGGCGTAATTCGTAAGGCAACGATTGCCTAAAGGTACGAATGTTTCCTGGGGGATCCAGGCGTAACCATGGTGTATCTGCGATCCAGATGATTTGTTGGATTGTACTTTCCATATCGGTTTTGAAGGTTTTTCAAGTATTTACACTGGGTGATGAAACAGGTCTATTAAGTTCTTGAAGAATTCTAGCTCTGCGCCTGATCAATGCATGGCCAGAGTCTGCAAGAATGAGGATAAACTTGTTGAAACACCAAGTTATAAAATATTTTCTAAAGAAAATTTGTTTCTATATAAAGAAATTTTATTATAAAAGTATTTTATTACAAAGGTATTTTATTATAAAAGTATTTCCAACAGAAATTTGTATTAATAATTGAAATTGAAATTCTTATGGTTTGAATTAATTATTTATGTCCGATACTATTCTTCGAATCTACCTTATCTGCTCAGCTTTAGTTATTCACCTATATTGTCTTTTCAAATCCATCTTCTTTTCCTTGCTGACTATATCCTTTTAAAATATTGTTTATTGATATGCTGCATGGTTTGATAGTAAATTATTAGTATTATAGATATTTTAGAAGCTATTATTTAAATACAACATAATTAAAGAAAATGATTGTTGATTTATTAATAATACTCGAGAAGTAGCTTGAGAGAAAATTAATAAATTTATGAATTATGGATTTAATGATTTCAATAGCTTCTTTGTAAATATGAATAATTATGTAAATAATTGTTTTTAAATAGTTTTCATATATTTTTAAAGGTGTTATTTAAACACATAAATAGTATTTATAAAGGAAGCAATAAATTTAGAAATGGGTTTGAAAAATATTAAAGTATTAAAGATAATTGAGTTGCGAATGAAGTTTTCAAATGAATATTTCAATTAAAATTTTTATAGTTTAAAATTAATTGTATATCCTTGTCTCTCAATCTATTTTTCTTTCTGGTTGTTTCAATTCCCCTACCTTCTTCCATTTCGGGGACAAAAAGTTTTTGAGTGGGGGAGAGTGTAACACCTAAAAATTTTAATTGGTTTTAATCACGTATTTAATTGAATTTTTGTGAAATTTTATTTAATTGAAATTTTGTGAAATTTTAAACAATAAAATTTGAAAATAAAAATTTATTATTTGGAATATGTCTATTTAAACATAGCAACTGGTAAATTTTCATTTGATAATATTGATATTTAATGTATTGTGAAATTCTTTAAAATTCAAATCAGTTAATAATTGATGATAATAAATTTATTTCCAAACCTGAGTATTTTTCTACAGAAAATTTCTAAATCCTCTTCTGAATGAGACGTCATTTTTCATTTTTCCAAATTCGGACTTCTATAGCTCATTCGATCTTATTTTTCTGCGTTTAGCTGCATTTTCCGCTAGCTGAAATTCGAATTTTTTAATTAAATCGAATCACTGATATCTATATACCATTTTGATCGTGTCGTCGTGCTGATCTCTGTGGTATATTCAATTCTATATTTTGGAGTCCGGTACGCGGTAGAATCCGTGAAACTGCTAACCTTATCGGCATCTATTTATGAGCTTTTTGATATTTCATGTCCATTCAAATTTCAAGCGGCTGAATTGAAATGGCAACTAGCATTTATTTATTTGCATTTTTTTCTTTTGCCTTTCCACTAATTCCACTAATTCCAACGTTCCCTTGTCCGTTTCTTTTCTATGCGTTCCAGCTTCTTTTCTGATACCATATTACCTTTTGTATTTTTGCTTTGCTATAGCGCTCTTCATATATCGGTAACCCAACTATTCTACACCTTTCTGCCTTCATTTTTACATGGCCTCTCCTCCCACACTCCCTTCCCAATGCTCGGCCGCAACCCAATATCACCATGTCCCGCCTTGAACCCAGCCGCACTCAGCCTGACTGACCCCTCCCCCGCTCTCCTCTCCACCCCGCATCTAGCAGAGACCCTCACGTCCTTGCCTTTCCGACCTCCTGACACTCAGCCGAGGCAAACGGCAGCCTCCATCTCCACCCTTGCTCTTTTCCCCGGCCATGATAGCACGTACGCAACACCACCGATGCCGCATCTACCTCATCTCTCTCTCCTTCGGCAGCCTCGGCCTCCCATCAGCTCCGCCTCCTTCCTTGAATCCAACACCGTGTCCCCGCCTCTCTCACTGCCATGCATTCTCCTTTCGCATCCATTCCACCAGCATCTCCCCTCAGCCTCACACCTGCATCACCCACAACAGCCAACCCATTCACCCGCCACCCTCTCCTACTCCGACCAAACGCCGATGCTCACTGTCTCCGAGCATTCTCTGACGGATCCGTGCACAACCCTGGTGCTAGCAACCTCCAGCATGGCCTACCTCCTTATCTCCTCTCTTTTATATTATAAGGCAACATATATTTTTATTTATACTGATTGTTTTCAAAATTTGTTATTTTGGTATTGACACTTTGAGTCTGAATTGTAGATCCTGTATACTACGTATGATTTATATAAAGGGTTGTCTATAATATAATTTTATATATTTACGTGGTTCGACTTAAGTATATATATCTTTTTTATATATAATAGTTTTCGCGCATATATATAAATATTGTATCAGTGTTTATATTTCAGTTATGTACATGTTCATTTTAGCAGATATATATAAGTATAAATGATTTGGTTTTCAGATCTGAAGTATAGTGATCCTAGACATATGTGTTTAAATAAAAAATGGTTTGTAAATATAAATAGGATATATTTTAAAGTATGTGTTTATTTATAAAAAAAAAAGTCTATTTTACAGTATCAAAGAAAAATAGGAATCAGTTATGGTTATAGTAGGCCAGCGACATGTTTATCCAGGCATCTTTTGGGTCCGTATATATGTTAAATATATTGATTTTTCATATGCTTAATGGGTTACACTATATATATTATTATAGTTTGTACTTGCTTAAATGGTAGCTTATACAGATTCGAAATATGATGGTATTACACATATATTAGTATGTGTTGCTGCATATTGTACGTACAATATGGTACTAAAATATAATATGTAAGTTATATGTATTGTTATACAGGTAAGTTTATAAAATAATATAGCATGCGTTGGTTTTATTTTAATAAAGTAAGTGTGAAGTACAGTATGGGTAGTACAATGTATGTAAGCTATGTCTGTTCCTGTTAGATTCACAATATTATAGTTGATATATGAAGTGTATGCGAATATATTTATATATGTATACTATATTATAATATACTTTATTTATTAGACTCATACATATAAGATTGGTAAGTATGGGTTTATCTTTAGGAATATGGTATACAACTATATATATGCGCGTATGAAAGGTATGTTTTAATCACTGTTTAAAATGTTGTTTTCGTACTGTCTTATTTTATATATTATGAGTATTGGTCTATATTAGTATTATATAACCTGGCTATAGAAGTTGTATTGTTTTATAATTTAAAAACAATGATTTTGATATATATATATATATATATATATATATATATATATATATATATATATATATAAATATGGGTTTGAAATATAAAATATGATTTGTATACATAAATAGTTATATATAGCTATATATACGAGTTCACTTATATCCATTATCTCCATCGATCCTGTCCTGATTTATTCTCGTCACTTCTGATTTATCAACCGGTCCGTCGAATTCGTGCCAATCTTGCTTTGCTTGGATTCGTAATTCAATCTCGGTGTCCATATCAGTGTGCGTATCCATGTCATCTTCTGTATTCTCTAGCCTCGAAAGGTGAGCAATCACTCATGATTAACGTTCTTATATTTATTAAATTTGATTTCAATTGAAACGAAAATTGAAATATGCTGCTGTAATTATTTAAATTATTATATATATATATATATGCTATTATCTGTAATTGTTCACCTATGGGATATGACACCATATCCCGTTGTGTATATTATATTGTTATTGATGATATATGCCTGTTGCTATATTTTTATTTTCTATTATCACTCTACAAGTTCCCTGTTAGTATAGAGGTCACTATGGGTTGAAATGATACATACCCGAACAGACTTTAGAATAGGAGAAAATCGTTATGGGTTGAAATGATAGACCCAAGTGATTTTCATATGAATTGAATTTGGGAATGCGGGTTGAAATGATATCTACCCATATATATATATTTAAATTACATATTGAAATGTTAAATATCTGTACTACTTGACCATGGGATAGAAAGTTATATACAGACACCGTTGGTTTATATATAAATATTTTAAAACGATTTCTATGGTTTTGAAAGGGAATATATACAGTTTTATTTAATATTGGAAATAATTTATATAGAAATAAGTTTTAATATAAAGTGGATTTAATAATAATCTTTAATTTAATAAAGTTTTATTTAATTAATATAATATGTCTAAGTACTATATCTTAAATAGATTTTTAAGGATTTGTATAAATTAAGGAAGATAAAGTTGAATTAATTGAAATTATAACTATTAAGAATGCTACTAAATTTAATCGATTTGAACTATTGAATTTGAAATTTAAGATTTGATTTTACAGCTTGATTTTTGATTTAAGGTGATTAAATGGATATTTTAAGTTAAATAAATCGAAGGGAATATCTAGTTCAAATGTAATTTAAGGTTATTTAAATAATGCTGAATTTATTAAGTGGATATTCAGGACTAAATAATAATGAGGTTAAATCAAGACCTATATGAAGCTGTTAAGTTGAACTTTGAAAATGTGGAATATTAAAGCTTTGAAATATATTGGAATTTAAATGTTTATTTGTGATTCAGATCTGTATATGAAATCAATATAATTTGAATTTGTCATTTAGAAAGTGAATTGAATAAAAATGGATAAATCTAGATTTAATTAAATTTGAATTTGGAACTCGAGTTGATTGGAATCAATTTGTGAAATTGAGGATATATATATATATAATGGAAATGATATTTCGGTTTTGAAGTATAAATTATTTTGAAAGGACCACGGTGTTATAATGGTGTTTAGTCCCATGGATCCTTAGAGGATGGTTATCCCGAACATTCCCTAAGTTACTTGTATTTCAGTTGATATTTCACTTGAGTTGGATTTATTGATATAAGAATGTTAATCCCGACTCGAGTGTTTTGTGTTTTTCTTTACGCTCGGGTCAGACTGGGTAGTTTGGCATTTGAGACTCACCTTTGGAGTTTGGAGCTTCGCTTGGAGATCCAACTATCGATTCAGCTTTCAACTTTCTAGTTGATTGGTTCAGAGAATTCATATGTTCGTACTGGAGACTTCACTGTATTTGAGATATTCAGTTGTATTTTATTTCTAACTCTGATGTTTATATAGTAGCTCCATGACCTACTATTTTATTTATTTAGCTGCATTATTATTATATTACTCTGTGTCTGTGATTCTGTGATTGATTTATTTTACTGTATATGTTGAGTTTGCCAAATTTTATATTAACAATATGATATTTTGAGCAATTCAAGTCCGGCATATGTGGATGTGAATGGTTGAAATATCAGGCCGTTACAGAGCTCCCTTATCCCTGACAACTCTATTTAAATTAAAATAAAATTCCAAAATGATTCGTATTTGAAAATACCTTTAAAATGGTTTAAAATCCTCATTATATAATCTGTATAATTCTTCTAAACCATAGTTTCCAAAATACTGTTTATTTCTTCACAATTCATCTTTAAAAGTTCTTTCATTTCTAGAAATCAATTTAACTATATATAAGAATGTTTGAAAGATATTTCAAATTTAAACTTATAAACCAGTATAGATTTCAATCTTCAAACATGAATTCAAATTCAAATTCAAATTAAGAATAAGTCATAATATGTTCAAATTAAATTTCAAATACTTTCTTTTCAAAGGTTTTCCATATTTAACCCATTACATTTCCAAAACCATTTTGGATTAGAAATTCAATTTCCAAAATCTTTATGTTATTTTGGAAAAATCCACGACTTAACCAAATTCCTCTGAATTCCATATTTGTGTGTGTGAGAGTGTGGTCTAGGGGTTTTACACAATAGTGCAACATCATTGATCATTACAGATTCAAGCATAATAATATCTGATAAGCGGTATAATCCTATAACGCTTACCATCATTCACAGATTCACAGACAGATAATATAATTTCATCGCAGATAAATAAATTACATTCATCACAGCTCAAATCAAAATAATTCATATCACCAAGTATCACACATCAGGGATATCAACTAATTCAAAACATTCCATACAATTCAAACATTCATAAGTAGGATCAATTAATATCTGATTATAATTAATTTAAACCATATTAATTACTTATTAATAAATTACAAATCCTAGTTAATTAATCATTAATTAATTACAAACCATTTTAATTAATTATCCTTTAATCATTTATTAATTAATCTTTAATGATAAATTAATCAACCTTTAATTATTCATAAATCAATCATAAATGAATTAATCAACCTTCAATCATTAAATAATTAACCTTAATTATTAAATTATCCTTTTAATTAATTTCCCTAAACTAATTAATTAAATATCCTTTAATCACTTTCATTAATTAATTAACCTTTAATTAGTTAATCATCCTCAACATAATTGCCTTAACTAATTTATCATATAATTAATTATCCTTTAATTAATTATTCTTTAATTAATTATTCTTTAATTAATTATTCTTTAATTACTTGATTAATCAAACATTAATTAATTAACCTTAATTAATTTCATTAATGATTATCTTTAAGTAATTAATTACTTTTACTTACTTATCATAAATTAATCAACCCTTAATAAATTAATAACATTAACCTCAAATTATATCAATTAATTAATCATGTTAATTAATTATTCTTAAAAGTAATTACACAAAGCATTAATTTTACTTTAATTACACAAAGTAATTATTCTTACTTAATTACTTAATCACATCCTTTAAACCTTATTAAATTAAGATGAATACTTGAAATTATTATTATGCAAAATCATTTGAGATCTTCTTAATAAATTAAGGTTCACAACATTATATTTTTGAAAACACTTGCTAATTAGACATAAAATTATTAATTACCAAAGCAATTTTGAAACCATTTCAACTTTCAAATCTTTGAAACTTGTTTATAAAACTCATACATAATTTTAATTTGAAAATTCGTTCCATACATATATTTTTAGAAACTTGTTATTAACAAATGTTTTAAAATATTTTATCATCATCTAAATTTGGTCTTTTTTTAAATAAACTTGAAAATCAACTTGATAAATTAAAGTTAAACAACATCTATTATATAGAGAAAATAGTTTCAAACTTGAAGGAAAACTTGTTTTATATTTTCAAAACCGAGAAAACAGGTACACGAGAAAAACTCGAGTGAAACCCGAGTTAGATCTGGAAATTTTTGAGCAATGCCCCGAGTCTTTTCCCTCCTCCTCCTTTTTAACTCTGTTTTATTTTAAATTTTAAAATCTATTGTATAAACTAAACCCTTACAAAAGATCCGACAGCAATCTCAAGCAACATCCTAATCTCCCGAGTGAATTTTCGAGCCAGGCCCTTATTCTTCCTTAACACAAAACCTAATTACACAGACAAATGCTCGTGAACGTGCACGATCGCCTGAGCGATCGCCGACCATCACCGCTACCACCCATAAACCATCGATGACCTGACTGTCTCCCCTGACCACCCAGCTCCGGCACATACATCAGAGAATAAAATTTGGAAACTCGACCACTTCCTGGACTTAAACCACCATCAGAAAATCGCCTCGCCCCACCACGTCGAGCCGTCAGTGACCATGAATCTTCGACCACAGCTTCATCACATCACCTCTCCCCTATCCCCCTTAGTGTAATCAACCAGAATGCTACGTCGACGACGAAAATTTCTCGAGAACGACAGCAACCCAAACATACCCCATAACCCTACCATCACGTCGTATCGCCGCCTCGATCGTGGATAAATTTAATTAGTATTTTTCCGACAATCTTCAACATACAAGCTACCATCCCCATTAACCCCAATTCATAATTCGTCGTCGATTATCGAAATTTGATGAAAACGTGCATTCCATTCAACCTAAAATTTCTCAATTAATTGATCACTAAAAATTCTGTTTTTTCTTTTAAAAATCATACTTTTCGAAAACGTGATGGATGGTATAGATTGATCAAGGAAATTTAACATTCGACTTTGACCTCATTTTAGCATTATCTTTGTATATTTTAAATGTTCAGATAAACTCAAATCAATTCTTCTGAAAAACATTTTTTTAGTCTTAGATCTCGATTATGGAAACAAGTTTTGTTTAGATTTCACAACCTAATATAGATTAGAGATGAAGATTTTTGATTTTCAAATAGGTTTTAAACCCTGGAACTAAAACAAAAGTAAATGTATCTGTTTCCAGACATGTACACAGAGTATCCATACATGCAGGCATATTTCATCCATACAAACATATTCCAGTTCACATGCAAACCAGAGTAAATATATGGGTTTAAGGTTTTTTGCTTACCTGACTTTGAACAAAGCAGTATTATATTTTTCTTCTTCTTTTATTTGTTTGTTTGATTTGGAACTCTGAGACCTGCTACCTGCATTGGTTGTTGAATTGAATCTTTGATCTTTGCCTGATCTGCTTTAGATTTTTTAATTTGCTTAAGTTGTATTTAAATCTGCTCTTGAGTTGTTTCTTCCAGGTTGAAGTTTGTTCATTTGAGTTTATTTCCAAGTTTGAGATGTTTCAGACTTTGATTTCCAGGTCCTGGTTTCATTTTGATGTTGAGATGATTCTGGTTTTTAAAATTCTTAGTTTGAAAATAAAAGAGAAATTAGAGAGGAGAATGAATTGGATTAGCCTGGTTATACGCTCATCATTTTTTTTCTTTACATATAAATTAAATCTAAAAGAAATTTAAATGCCACTTGTTCATTTAACTCAACACTAGTTATCCTATTTATCTCCTTATTTTACAAATGTCAATTTGTGATTAAATTGTATTTAAACCCTTTCATTTAATTTATTTGTAATTTGTGTTTAAATCCTTGCCTTACTTTTATATTTAATATTTATGTTAAACCCTTGTTTTTAATTAATTTATAAATTATGGTTTATATTTTCAAAAGATATATTTATCAAAGCTAAACATTTATTTACCAACTATATTTATCTTCAAATATATAAAAGAAAAGTAATTTAAATCATCATGCAAATCTTGTTTAATCTCAAAATATTTGTATATTAAAACCTTTATCCATTCTTGTTTTAAAATATATATACGCTATACATACATTTTCAATCATTTTTAATTGCATTACTTTTTAAAGGAAAATTGATTTGAAATCAAATTATCCATTATTAATAAATAATCATATATATATTTTTCTTAAAACATAGAATTTTAAATCCAATTTTATTATTATTTTTTTCTTACATTTCCAATCCAAATTTACTGTCAATATATTTTATTTTAGAATACCCAAATTATAAATTCTTTTTACAAATTTTATTTTTATTCTTAAATTTTCAAATTAATTCACAATTAATTCACAATTTTATTCCAAAAATTAAATTAATCACTTTATTATATTTGGCTTAAATCTAGGAATGTTACACAGTTCGAACTCACATTCGGACTCTTCGAATCCTAGATACTTGCGCCTCACTGACATCAGTCGCCTCACTTCCTTGCCAATAATCGCTCAATCCTTGCTGGCTCTAATTTTGGTAAGATTTAACTTCATTTCATTTTTTATTTCATAATCTTATTTATTTTTTATAATAACAAATACATAGCAATATTAATTTTTAGTTATATGACGACTATAGTCTCTTCAAAGATGATTTAAATTCACTCCTTATTTTTGCAGTTGTATAAATAGTTACTTGCTCACTACTTTATTTGTAGCCTCCAGACATGTATAAGCAACCCCAATGTATCTCAAAACAGAGATACTATTAACAAATTATTAGAGGTTCCCCATGTAAGCACAAATATTTTTCTTTGATTTTGATTCATGTTCAATATACACTATTATTAAAAAAATACATCTTGAGACAAAAATGTGAACACTTTGTCAATTGCAAAGTGCTATGTCAATTTTGATATAAATCTTCATGATAAAATTTGAGACATTGGTTAATTGTATAAAAATTTGGATATATAGGTAACCTTGTTGTGGTTTTTGTGCTCAAACCGTAACAAAATGATGAACCCTGATTAACTTGGAATGGAATAGGTTATAATCGTAACTACTCATTTTATGATTTGTACCATATCACTTTGAATCATGTTATTCACAAAAATCTATACCTTTTTTTGCTTCATTCTATACAATGTGGAATGGGGTAATCTTGCTGCACTTTTCTATTATTTCTTAATATTTTTAATTAGCAAGTTGTGCATGATACATATTTACTTTCTCCAGCACAAAATGAAAATTTACATTAAATTGGCATAACCAAACATTAAATTTATATTTTAAGTATCTACTTTAACAAGTTTAGCATAGTACATGATATTATTAGGTATGGCAGTTTTAACTTTTTTTTTATTTTGTTATTATTACAATGAGAAAATTCTCAAAATGATTTTCTTAGTTTTAACTTTTTTATTGTGTTATTATTACAGTGACAGAATTCTCAAAATGATTTTCTTCTCAATTTCTTAATTCTTAAATTTTGAAAGAATATAACAAAAGATGAGAAAATTTTACATAATACGCCTTCCACTAACTAGAGTCATAGAGAAAAAAAGGCTTATTGGTTTATATTTCAAACAAAATAAAACTCTTAAGGAAATTATCAAAATACCGATATAAGATTTCTTGTTAATTTATACTTTATATAAGGCCTCCGCTTGTATACTATCTACACTTTAAAACACTATTAATTTTCAATTATAAAACAATACAATAACTATATGGGAGTGTAATTACCAGTAAAATGGTGAGGAGGAAGTAGCAACAAAGAATAAGAAAGAAAAAAATGGTAGTTTTATGATAAAATAAAATTGTAAAATAAAAACTACCATTTTTTTTGTGTTGCACTATCAAGTATTACCACTTGGTATGCAACATCCAAATCATGTTAGCAAACTTTATTAGTCAGTATAGTATGATAATCATCATTTTAAATGAATACTTGGTCTTATGCTTCGTTCAGTGGTGCCTTTCCAATGTGTATATTTGCATCCATTCTTTAGTACTAATCTAGAAGTTCATGTTTACACAATCATGTACTATTGTATTAACTTGCGAATCCAGTATGGTTGCAATCCCCATTTTGTAACACTTGCAAAATTCAGATATGAATTTGTTCAATATAAAACTTAAAATAAAATTAGGTATATGATCTTTTTTGAACATTCTTTTGTTGGTAAGATGTATAGTTCATTAGTTTATCTTCGGGATTTGCATCATAGTCTAGAGTTTAAAATCATGATATAAATTACAATATGCGTTATAAATTACAACATGTTTCAAGTATAGTAGCCATTTGATTCTTAATTTGGTTTCGAGGCTATGATCTAAATTATTCCGATGGGACGAAAATAGTAGAAAAATAAAAATAAAAATTCTTGCTTTTGTAGTGTGTCTCTAGCATTGCATATAGATCATAGTTGGATGTACAACGTTAAATGTAGCGATGTTGAGTTCCTAAACAAAATTGAAGAGTTCATCAATTGTAAGTTGAATGATCAATTAAGAAGAATGAAAGAAGTTATTTTTTGTCCTTATAGAAACTGCAAAAATAAGAGGAGATTCCATAACATATATTAGATTAGAGATCACATAACTCATAGTGGGTTTAAGTAAAATTATACATGGTAGATATGGCATGGTGAAAGTATACTTAGTAGAACTAGTTCTAGTAATCATGGGAATGATGACAATGACCAGGGACGTAACGTGAATAATGAGGTGACCGGTGAGGAAGATGAGAATGATTGTGTTAATGTGATGTTTTGTGATTTTAAGGAACATTTGATGGAAGTGCCAAAGTTGTACGAAAGAATATTAATTGATGCCGAGATGCCTTTGTTTCCTAGTTATGCTAAGTTCACAATATTGTCCGACGCGTTCAAGATTTTCAATTTAAAAGCAAAACATGGGTGAAGTGATGATTACATCATTTTGGGAACTTTTGAAAGACATGCTTCTAGCAGATAATGAGCTTCCTACTTCTAACTATGAGGCAAACAAAATTATGTGTCCAATTGGTATAGGATACAAAAAGATACATGCACATCCATATGGTTGTATATTATATTGAAATGAATATGAGAGCTTGGATGAGTGTCCTAAGTATGGATTATCCCGTTATAAGTTGCGACGGAATGTTTATAATGACCCGGATAAGAAATGGCCTCCGGTAAAGGTGTTACGGTATTTTCCCATTATACCAAGATTCAAACGCATATTTGAAGATAAAGAAGATATAAAGAACTTGAGATAGCATGCATATGTGAGGAAGGATGATGGTTTACCAAGGCATCCAGCTGATTCTTCGCAGTGGAAAAACATTGATACAATATATCCTAGTTTCGGTGAAGAAAATAGGAATCTCGGACTTGGACTTTGCACAAATGGTATAAACCCATTTTGCAACCATAGCAGTCAACATATTACTTGGTTGGTTCTTTGGCGATTTACAATCTTCCACCACACTTGAGTACAAAGTGCATGTACATCATGTTGTCTCTTCTTGTCTCGGGAGAAGACAACCAAGAAACGATATTGATGTTTACCAAGCTCCTCTTATTGATGATCTAAAATTTCATGGGATAAAAGTGTGCAGGTGTTCGATTCATATAGTAAAAGTGATTTTACATTCTGCGCCATGACCTTTTGTACCATTCCTACGTATGGTAACTTGTCTAGACATAACAGAAAAGGTGCCAAAGCACGCCCATTCCGTTAAGACAATATTGTTGTTAAGTGCTTGTATTTTTGCAAGAAATATATGTATATGTGTAATACCCTGTAATTTTATGATAATTAATTAAAAAGAATAAATAAAAAAATAATAATACCAAAAAACAAAACTTCTACAAATATTAGAATTTGGCTACGAAACTTATCCATTAGGTTCGTAGCAATTTTCTGATTAATTTTCATATCTAATGTTTTTCTATTGAAGGTCAAACAAAAAGTTATTAACGTTTGAAATTTTCGAATCGGAAATAATTATATATGTAACTAGGATAATGAAATTAGTTGATGTTAATTACTATTGTTAATGGAAACTTAGATGTTAAGAAATGTTAATGTTAATTGAAATTAGAGGAAATATAAATAGTGGGAAACAAATTATCTCAGATCAAACAAAATGAAAACAAATCAAAAAATCAACAATGCTAGATAATTAATGGCTTACCAAACTACAGGTCGACCGCTGATGCACCCAAGTCGATCGACAGCGGTCGACCCAAGGGAAGGGGCCGCCTATTGTAGCTTGACTAAAATCAATAGTAAACAGTGATCAAACAAACTGGATTCAATATATATCAATCGAACGACTGACATTGATTTGAACCCCTATAAATATAGACTTTGATCCTCACTTCTAAACTCATATTTTTTGAACAACGCCAGAGCTCGGCCATTTTTTCTTCCCCTCCAAACTCTAAATTCTTAAAAATAGTTATAGTTTATTGTATATACAGTTGGAGAACCATGAAAGAAAACTAAGAATTGAATAGGGTCAAATCAAATTGCCAATGCCAAGGTAAATGTGAATCCGGATTTAATATATAAATCAAATTCCAAATCTCTTTTCTAATCTAGATCTCTGATAAATTTGTGTACATTTGCGGTGTATAAATTTAAATAAAGATTAAAAGAGTCAAATTGGAATAACGGGGATTTGATTTAGAGATTTGAAAAGCTAAAAAGGCGAGTGAGAAATTATATATTTATATCATTGTAGATCAATTCCTGTATACCTAAAATGTGTATTGGAGTTATATGCTAAGAATTGTATATGTGAAATAAAATTATAAATCCAGCCTACATATTCTATTATTGATAACCTGAAATTATACTTTGCATGTATATAGGAAAATATTGGGTATTAATAGTCTCTAAACTTAGTCTTTGAAATTTATAGAATATGTGATAGTTCCATATTTCTAATTTAATACGACTTATGCAAATAAAAATTAAATTGAGTTATCATAGTAAAACATAAGGATTTAAGTAGTATTTTAATTTATTAAATTATATAGCATGTTGCAATGTGATTTTCTATACACTGTCCAATTTCAGATTTATAAATAAAAGTGCAGTGGTTGAAATAACAAGGAATATACCTAAAAAAGAGATATATAAATTAGTGATATTTACTGTATTTTGTGCTATCCATTTCAAGAACTACGAAAAGATAATTCTTTGTAATTCCAAACGTACCAAAAATTATCTTTTGGACAAGATATAGGAATTTAAAATTTTGACCATTCCATTTGGGAGAAAAATGATTCCAATGCATTAAAATACAAAAATCCTCAAGGATAAAGTTAAAGAATGATAAATGTGATAGAAATAGTATAAGAAAAGAATATGTGCAGTATAAGTAAAAATGAAAGTGAAATAAAAAGAAATGAAAAGATTTAAGGATTTAAAGGTTAAAAAGTAATAGAAATAGGGAGTTTAATAATGAAAAGATTTAAGGATTTAAAGGTTAAAAAGGAATAGAAATAGGTACGGAATTAAAGGTTAAAAAGGAATAGAAATAGGGAGTTTAATAATGAGGGTAAATTGGACACAATATTTAAAAGAAAGTAGTAAATGATCTTAAATTAAATAAGATGTGAACGCATAGAAAAGTAAAGCAATATTATCAACAATAAAGAATAGAGGCACACAAAATAAACAAGAATGATTGAAGATACACATACACACATAGCCTCAAGTATATGTTTATGACGGATGTGAACTGTATAAGTATGTAAATAGCTTAAATGGAGAAGAATGACATAGTCATTAGTATGTGTTGGAATGCGAGGTTGGTAGTTTTACACAATAGAAGTCTACCCACTGCAAGGGTCACCAACAATTGTATATACATTATACTAATATAGGACATATTCAACTGTAGGACCTGTAGAGACGCTTGCGCATAGGTGAAGGAATACTATGACAACCATGCTTTCTATTTCCTAAAATATAAAAATTTTAATTAATAAAATGTTTGTATTTGATTTTAATAACTATAATTTATGAAAATAAAATTTTACCTAATTAAAGTCTATCCAATAAAAGATTTTGTTTTAATAAATTGAATTCAGTTAATAAATCCTTATTGTATAATATATATAAATCAAATAAAGTGCTTAATAAATTATAAATTTTTTAAAGTTTAAATAAATTTTATTTGGATAAAAAGATTATTTATGAAATGATAGGAATTAAGATTTGGTCTTAAATGAAAATAGAATTAACTAAATCAAACTAATTTCAAGCCATGGCCTATTAAGGCCCTAGCCCAAGCCCACTTGCCATACCCATTAATTCTAGACTCTTCCTCCCTTATTTCAAAACCCATGACCCAAATCGAAAATCCATCGGTATTCATATTTGGCTTGATTTTTTCAAATTGACTCACGTGAAAAAAGATCTCGAGAGATATTGGCTAGGTGACTCGAAGGCGATCGACTTGAGGATTGAGAGATGCATTCGTGGTGGTTAGAGCAGGCAATGGATTGGCTGCACGATCACAGAAAGGCACGAGTGAGTCATGACGAGATGAAGTCGCGACTTGCGATTATTGCAATCTTCAGTGACAATGTTGCAAGTTGCACGATGAAGGGGAGGTGCATGCTTTGTATAGCTGCAATTTGGAGGATTCACGAATTTTTGGACAAGGTTGCTAGCATGTGCAATGTTGTGCATGTGATAGGCTGCTGACAGTGGAGGTGTCGATGGATGTTGGTGATTGCATGGACTGGTGCTATGCAATTGAGGTGGTAGGTAGTTGTGTGAGAGGCGATGTAGTTTCTAGAACAACAAATTTTGAGTGGAGCAATCATATATAGCTGAGTTTGATTCTTGCATTTGATGTTTCGATGAGTTTTCTACACTTATACCTATATTTATATCCCTCTATTTATATAATTATTTTGATTATTGAATGAATGGCATAGTTGAATGAATTGTTTGTTATATCTTAGTTAGGACAAATTAGATTAAATGTTATGATATTGGGTATGTTTTTTTGTTGTTATAATGTGATATATTATGTATGTTGGATTGTCCAAAATGTAATGGAAATGTTAGTCAATTGCATTTTAATGTGTAGATTATTTTATTTGTGTGTGTACACAAGACAGATGGCCGAAAATCATTGTATTTTGATTCGGGCCAAATGAAAAAATTTGTGCTGATAATTAATTGAAGAGTTTGGAGAATTAGTTCCATGACTTATATTTGGGTGATCTATTGATTTTACATTTTAAAAATATTTTTGAAAATCTTTAAAAAAATAATTATTTGCGTTTTTAATTTTTTTTAAGTATTTTATATATATTTTACTAAATTCTATTCAATTTAGCTATTTTCATATTTACAAATATATTTTTAATTAAAAATACAAATATAATTTTCATTTGGTTATATAATCTTTTTTAAATCAATATTATAAGATATTGTAAAAGTTGAAGTGAAGTTCCTTCAGAAGATCTCGCTTCCCAAGTTTGTGAAGCGAGTTAGGTTCCAAAACCCGTGCTTTCAAATAGTGCTTTAGATCTTGTCCCACCAATTGTTAGCACTAGCTCTACCTCCATCAATATCGCCGGGGATTATATTGAGAAATCCCGAGTCTATGAGATTACTTAGTTTCGATATTGTCTGATGGATGATTTATACTATAAGTTTGTATCTTCTTTGGAAGGTGAGCATAGATCACTCTTTTATCACATTTCTGGTGACACGCTTTCTCTTTCAGTTGATGATCAAAAAGAGAGCAAATAGTGAGATTTTAAAGGATGAAACTTGGGATAGAACTTTTATTTTTGATGAGGAATCCGATATATTTGATCCCAGGATTGCCCTACTTTTTAGTGAGTATGTCAATATCATTGGGATTGACTCGTTTAGCAACGAGGATGAATCCTCCTCTGTGTAGGAGGATTAGATGTCTTTCTTTAGTAGCTTAGGTATGTTAGTCGGACTCATGCATTGTAGTTAGTTTCTTAGTTCCATTAGTTGCTGAGGCACTCTCAGCCTTACACCTGTATTTTATTTGAGCACTATAAAACCAGCTTGTCTATGCAAAATAATTATTTTTTGTTTTGCCTGCAAAATATTATAAGATATTATAAGTTTAATTGTTTTAAAGGGAAAATAAAATATAATGTAGTTTTTATAAAATATATTATGAAAATAATACTATTACTTATAAGTGATTTTATTATAAAGATTATTTAAATAATTATTGAAAGAGTTTTCAAACTTTGGGAAGATATAGAATCCTTTTCTATAAAATATTCATAAGATTTTGGATATGTTTTTAATAAATAAAATTTTCTTTTCCATGATATTAGAACTTCAAATATGGTATAATTTAAATAAAAAAGTTTTATTTCTAATTGGTTTGAGTATAAAGTGAAGTTTTGAATTATATAGTTTAAAATAAATAGAATTTATTTTGAAGTTTATGTACTTATTTAAAAGTAGTAACTAATTATAGAACATTATGGAAAGTTTTCCATAATGGATAATTGGTTTACAAGTGATTTTGAATGTTTAGAAATATACAAGGATATAAATTAAAATTTTGCATTTAAATCTTTATTTTGGGGTTATATAAATAAGATAAATGCAATATTCATTATATAACATATTTTAAAGGTTCTTATTATTTTCATAATATAAATTGATTAATTTTTTTTATTGCATATATATATATAATCATTTCCCTAATTCATATTTAAATATTTTGAAATTATTTAATGGTTGAGTTACAAATTTTTTGAATTTAAAATGATGGATTTCAATTATATTTACTAGATTGAAGAAAAAAATAGAATTTATTTTGTAAATTAAAGATGATTTCAAAATAGAATTTGATTATAGAAAATTATATAGTAAATTATATAAATTATATTTGATCCATTAATAATTTTGAATATCTATATATATATATATATATAAGCAAGGATTTATAATTATATATATGCACACTTATATATTTGAATATTTGAATTAAATGTTTTAAGAATTTTTTTGTTGAACTTTGTTATTATTTCATTTCTTAATTAAATTGGGGTTTTTATGTATGATTTCTACATTTTCTGATTTCTCATTTTCCTATGCTAATTTCAATATCATGAGTGCTTCATTATTGATATCGATTTGATTTACGATTTTAATACGATATGATGACGACATCCTTTTATTTGATTTATGTTATTTCATTATGTGTTATGTGGAATCTATATAAATGGACTTATAATACTTTCTAGTATAGGACTTTCGGTAATATTTCTTCAGTTTTTCTTTGGACTTGTTATATAGAATATAATGGAGATTGAGTGTTGTTTATAAGCAATGGATAAACGTTTAAATTTCATGCAGCGTTATGGGATGCTACTATGATATTTGTTTGATTATTCATTGTAAGTGGATGACACTCACACGACGGGAATAGTATTACGAGTTTGCACTTATATGAGGTGATGCTCATCGGTGCATGTAATATTCCTATTTTTAAATCAAATTTAAATTGATAATTAATTTAATTTTTGAAATTAAATTGTGAATTAATTTGGTATTTTCCAAATTAAATAGATATTTGTTTGTTTATTAATATAAATGACTATAAATATGGAATTTCTAATTGGAAATTCAAAAAAATAAATATTTTGAACTATATATTAATTATAAGTTTAATTGTGAATCAATTTGAAATTATGGGAATAAAAATGTGTGTGTGTATATATATATAAGTTTTTAAATAAATAATTTGATTTGGAAATCTTAATATTTTATAAATAGACTATAATTTGAAATTTTAATTTGAAATTCAAATACATATATATTGAAAATAAATATTTGGAAAATAAATTAAATTTGAATGCTCTATATTTAAGATGAATAAAATTTGTCTTCTAATTATAATATATGATATATATATATATATATATATATATATATATATATATATAAAAGTTATATTTTTTGAAATTAATATAGTAAAAGAATAATTAGTTTTAAAATCATTTTCTTTAAAGTTACATATATTTATAAAAAAAGAAATGCATTACTTTAAGTAATAAGATTGTATTAATAATAATATAAGACATATCTAAATGTTTAAAACTAAATTTAAAATATGATAAAAACATTTATGAAAAGAAAATGTACAAATTAATATATATAAGAAGATAATGGAACAAGGACTTAAACATAAAAACATTTAGTTTGACATTTTAAAATAATGATTTCATGCATTAAAAGATGTGTAAGCAATATAGTAAAACAAATAACAAGTGTTAGCTCAATTTCATTTTATAATTACAAGTGTCCTTTGTCTTTATATTTTCAAAATTATGAATAAAATGAAAACAAAGTGTATATATGCATCCATACTTCTTTCTCACCTTTCTTTTACATATCCAAAACTTAAGAAAGAAATTCAAAACAAAGGAAATCTAAATCAAAGTAAACAAAGCCTGGAAACTCAAAATCAAAACCAGGCTTAGCCATTCCCCTATCAAATTCCTCATCTTCAAAACAAAATAAAAACTTGATCAATGTAAGATCATCTTCAACTTCAAATTTCAGAGCAAATCAAAATCCAATTTTCAAAAGATTTAAAACAATTAACCAGTTTTCAACCTGAAAACATCCCAAACCAGTTAAACAAAACAGAAGCAAACTACAAAACCTGGAGTGAAAAAAATCAAACAGCAAGCTTGTGAAAATCAAAGATTAGTTTCAACTTCAATACATCAGAGCTTCATATCAAAACCATTTCAATTTTAAAAGCAAGCAAGCTAACAACTCAACCTCACCAAGCTCAAAACAAATTCAAATGTTCCAAGTTTCAGACTCAAAAGTTCCTCTCTGTTCTCTGCAGTCAGGTGAGCAAACTCACTTATCCTTGCCTATAACCTTTGATATTGTGATTGATGATTGAAGTGTGATATGAAAATATTGTTTATTTTTGCCTGCATGTTGAATATATAGATATATATTGAGATGCATGTCTGTGTGAATATGTTAAGTCTGTTCTTAAGTTATAGGTCCACTCTCATAAAAAACAAATCAATATTTCCTTGTCTCAACATTTTCTAGCCAAGATTTCTAAATGAAAAATGATCATAAGAATATGATATCAATTTTAAAAATAATTCCAAGTATTTAAATTTAGCAAATACTTTAAATTTATGGAAAGCACAGCGAAGACCTTTATAATCAGGAAAATCAATGATCATAACTTTATCATTCGATTTCATAAGTTGATTCGTGCTAGCAAATGACGAATTTTGGTACAGATATCTTGAATTTAAAGATTGGGATTATTGTGATATTAAGAGTTGAACGGGAAATGCATATTTATCGGATTTCGATAATCGACGAGGTTCGGTGACTCGTGCTTTGGGCTGAAGGGACCTTGGTGGGTGTAGAGGCTGGGAAAAATGTTCAGTGATTTTTCCAATCATTAGAAAGGCAACACGGTGATATTTTAGGGTTAAAGGGTTCGCCTTGGACGATGGAAAAAATGAGATTGCTACGACGTCGTCGAGGATTTAGGGTTGATCGCACCTGGGGGAAAGAAAGTGTGGCATCGGGGTGAAGCTCTGGTTAGGATATCGTGGCTTCTGGTGATCTTGAGTGGTCGGATGAGATGATTTTTCAATGATCGATGGGTTCTTGTATTCGAGAAAGTTACTCAAATTTAAACTACAGTGAATTGATGGATTTTCAGGATTGTGCTGATTGGCAGAGGTGTCGGTGATGTGTCGAAGGAAGCATGGTCGGTCGGAGATGGTCGGGGTGGCATGCACCGTGCACATGCACGTTTGTTCTTTTCTAGTTGTTTGAGCCTTGAAGGAGAAAGGAGATAGCTAGGGTTCGTCTCGAAGAATGTTGCGTGAAACTCGAAGAAATGTTAAAATCGAAATGCAACCATGGAAATTTAAGCTAAGTATTAACAACTGAAATGAAATTTCGATTAATTGAAGTAATGTAAATTATTATACTAGGCTAAGAATTGAATACAAGAAAACAAAGGCAAATAGTGAATTAATTAATGAATTAATAATAATAAATAGTAATTGAATAAATTCAATGTCCTGTAAGTACTTATAATATTGTTTGGAAATTAAAACTTATAAAAGTATGAATAAGAGGAAGAGTATTGAATCAACCAATGGAATAATATATTGATTAATAGTAACTGAATGTAAATTAATGTAATAAGGTTTATGCAAGTTGAATAATAACTAATTTAGTGCAATACTTATTAATTGAAACAATTATAAGGTTATAATTGATTAGAATTAGTGAATTGGGAAATAAATTCAAAAGTTATATTAATTAATGAAATAGCACGTAATAAATGGCAATTTGATAGAATCAATGCCAGACAAGTAATTATAATAATTGTTAGTTGATAATTAAGTATGAATATGAGTAAATTTGGCAATAGTGATAATTATTAATTGTTTACCCATTCATTTAATTTATTGAATTAGATCTAAATCAATTGCAACATTTATTTGTTATTAATAGCTTATAGGTGAGAATAAACGTAAATGGTAACAAGTATTGTAAGTTAACCATTTATTTAGTATGTGATATTAAAATTGGTAATCAATTGCAATAAATCTAAATTGAAAGTTATATTAGTATAAATTAAGGAAATAATTGGAAATAATGTCAATTTTATTTATAATATGACAATTGGTTGAATAAAAGGAATGGAAATAAAGTTTTATCAATTTATTGGAATTTAAATTTGATAATTGGATTAATTGCAATTAAATGAAATTAAATTATCTAAATATTATGTTATTTGAATTTTAGATGGGATGTGAGAATATTAATGTAATAGTTTTGAATCCAATTCAATGTTAAATCCATCTATTTGACAATAATGAATGGAATAATCATTAATTTATATAATTAAATGGGATTATTGGGAATTGTATTTATAATTTCTGAATTTAATGAATTAAGGCTAACACTGAAATTAATCAACTCTAATTTGACATTTAAATTTGTTTAAATCATTGTAAATGATTGAGAAATAAAAAATGATGAAATTTGTCAATTATCGAATTGAAATGGAAAATTTGATATAATTAATTTATTTCATTAATGTAAAATAGTCATTTTGGCATTGGCTCGGATTTCGACGAAACCAGCTTCATCGGATCCGTATCGGTGAATTATTGTAGGATTTCAAGTTTCATAGCGATCGGGCTTGTCGTTTGATCATACAGACTCGGAACGCCTTGAAATAAATTAAATTGAAATCAATTTGGAATAACTTGATTTTAGCATAACTTCTTCATACGATGGAATTTGGACCTGAAACTTGTTCCATTGTATTTAAAATATTTAAAATGATCTATTTTGATATATGGGTTGATCCAATTTCGTTTCGGAGTCAAAACGGGCTTTTTGGGCCATTTTATCATTCAACGTGTAAGTAAATCTTGCCCATCTATTCTTTCCAGTTTTGTCTATAAATACGTCGTTATAAATCCTAATTGTTCCTCATTTCTATACGTTCTATTAGCTCCTCTTTCCAATGGCTGCAACTCTAATTCTCAAATACAATTCCAAATCAAATCCAAAGCAAAACAATTCAAACTCTCCAAACAATATAATATTTTGTATGGATTCGAAGCTCTCGAAGAGCGCAAGTCATATCTGCAATCCGTTTCTCGATCTGAGTTTTTGGGTGGCCAGAAATTGAGGTTTAATTTACGGCCATTTATCGCACGTCGATGAACGTTGTCGGATCGTCAAATCATTTCTGGGTATTGTAGAGTGGACGATGGAGAGTGCAACAGTGGTTTTTGTTCTGTGATTCGACGGTTAGATTGTGAGATTATTTCGATTTGGAGCGTAAATTTAGGGTGGAGGCTGCATCTTCATGGGCGGCGATTGGCAGCGCGGTGGTCGCACGTGCATCGAAGGGGTGGAGGCGAGCTCACCTTCGATTTCGTGGCTCGGCCGATCGACATTAGGCAGAGCGATGGCGTAGGAGGAAGCAGCCCGGGCTTCGTTCGTTTGCGTGCGTGCGTTAGTTCTGGGAAGAAGAGGTGTTGACGTGGCGTAATCTGAGAGGTAAGTGTTTTACTTATTTATTTTATTTAAATGTATGATTCAGATCTTCTAACTTTAATAACTTTCACATAGATTCACGCGTGGTTTTTTCCGCTGCGATCCTAACAAAATTCCAGATATTTTGGCGTTGGTTTGGACGAATTCTGAGACTGTGAAAATTTTGGGTTTAAATTGGATTTAAATTCAAAAGGTGAGTGTTTCAACCCACTCACAACTTCTAAAGTTTCATATGTTCATTAAATTTAATTTATGTTATGGTTATGAATTTATTTATGACTGTTTTGTATATTTTTAAATCATCATCTCAGTTAATTGCATTTATTTAAATTAAATCATTATTTAATTTATTATTGAATATAACTGCTAATTAATTACCTGTTATAAATTATCAGTTATATATTGATATTGATTGATTGTTTTGGATGATGATTGTGATGGATGTATGATTTTATAATGGATGAATGGATGTTTTATTTATCTCGTCAAAATCTGCAAGTTCTTTATTGATTTGTCATTGTTGATTCGGGATTGCGGTTTGAAATGATATACAACCGTATTTTTATTTTTAAATTGTGGATTGAAATGATAAATATCCGTATCACCTGACCATAGGATAGAATTTATATACAAACACTGAATTGGTATATATATATAAATATTTTTGAAATGATTTCTATGGTTTTGGAAAGAAATATATGGATTTATATAAATATTGATTTTTTGAGTATTATATAAATATTATTTTATGTATAGTTAATTATTAAATTTAAGATATGTATAATTTTGTTCATTATATAACAAGTTTAATAATAAGGTTTGATTTTACATAAAATATAATATGGGTAAGTATTTACTTAAATTATATTTTAATATATATAGAGTTTATAATGATATTGTTAAATTAAGGTTGAGAAGATGGATTTGAAATCGTCTTAAAAATTGTTTTTAAATTAAGAATGTTATTTAATTGAAGCAACTTGGAACTTATTGAATTTGAGATTTTAAAAGGGCATGATTTTATAACTTGATGAGGGTTTAAGGTGATTTACAAATAGTCCAAATTTGAGCTTTATTTAAATGATATTGAATGTATTAAATAAATGTTTCTAAACTAAATAATAGAAAATTGAATTAAGATATATATATGAGACTATCATATTTGGTTTGGAAACGCTGGAATATTTAAAGACCTAATATATAAAAATTGAAATGTTTTATCGAAATTTAAGTATTTTAAAGTATTATGGTTTCAAAGTGTTGGGTTTTGGAGTTGTTATAACTTTGAAAGTTTTATGGTTAGGAAATGAATTAGTTGAAATTGAATTTATTTAAAGAATTATCTTTGAATATATTGATTTGAAACCTATTGGAATTAAAGATTAAGAATATGATTTCATGATGTGGTTTGGGTTTAAGATGATTTAAAGAATATTTCAAGTTTATATAGATTAAAGGAAGATTTAGTGATCGGAAATTGGGTTTTATTTAAATGATATATTATTGAATCGTTTTTGAAATGGAAATGATATATTATTGAATTGGGGTTTGAAGTATATGTTATTTCGAAAGAAAGGTCATGGTTTGAAATAGCAATGATAGTTTGGTTTTTAAAAGTATATACTATTTGAAATGACTAGGTGCTATAACAACGATTGGTTGGCAAAGAGACCGAGATCGGATATGGGCATACTCTCTATCGATACCAAAAACCACTTTGACAACCGTGTACGCGGTGGAGATTCCAGAATGAAGTAGGATGGTGGCGACGTTCTATTAAGGTTTATACGTGGAGGCGGCGACGTTCTATTAAGGTATATACGTGGACCCGACTCCCGTGAGTTGGCATAAGGTGGCTAAAACAGGAGCGATCTCGGGCCAATGAGGTCATTCCTCTGATTGGACACATCCTTTCGATATTATACTCTGACTTTTGGATTGATTCGGTGGCCACTTTTGATTTTTTTGATTTAGGGGTGTGGCTTGAGGTGGGCGGTAGTCGATGCTACGCGTTACCACCAGCCTGTGTGCATAATTGGTATATCTACCCTGGCATTGCCTTGTGTGCCATGTCACCTACCCTAGTGCGCCTTGTACGAGTTTGATTTATGTCGTACCTATAGAGTATCCTCTGGTAGCTTCACGATTAGGAGGTATTACAGTACTGTATAGACTATTGGCACTATTACGTGTTAAGGGCTATATGGGTAACCCCTTAACGCTATTAAAAAGTAAGTTTATTTTACTATTAGACGTTATTATAACAGCGAAATATAACTACATAGTAAATAGTTTAACGGATCCTTAGGAGATGTGAATCCCGAGCATCTCTTAAGTTACTGCACTCACGTTAGACATTGGATAAGAGATGTCAAATCCCGTAAACATCTCCGACGCCGTTCCACTCATATTGTCTACCGTTGATTTAACTTACATAAGATCTTTTAGTTCTGACTCGAGTGTTTTGTCTTTTCAATTTGCTCGGGTCGGCCTGAGCATTTCAGGATTTGGAAGACCATATTCTGGAGGACGAAGATGAAGATTTATTATTATCTATTATATTATTCCACTACACCATTTTATTCCGTTGCATTGTTATCTATTATTCTCTGGTATGTGTAACTCTGATATGTATTATATAAGTATAATCAAATGTTTTGTAAAACAGCTTCACGAACTTATTTGATTATTATATTTTGTCGTTCCGCTGCAAGATTCTGTTTTGTTTTCTTTCTTTCTCTACTTTTTCTTATTTACCCCATAACAATCCGCCCTTCTGTATGGTTTAAGTCTGACATGTGTAGTTTATCGTCGATTTAAAGCATACAACAAGGCAGGACGTTACATCTGGTATCAAAGCCAGGTTTAGCGATAAACCTTAGCTTTGTGGGGGCTGACTCTTTATTAATAGGGTAGTAATACCGTATGGGGAGTCGTTGAGTGTGTATATATATATGAGAGAGCGTATTCGTTAGTGTTATAAAAAGGTTTAAATATTGTGTTAATTTGTTCCGTTTTGTATTTATAAATTTTTGTTGGTGCATAGGACGCTATGACATCAATAGGGATTTCTAAACACTTAATAGGACAGACCGACACAATATTTGTTTTGAATATAGGTGAATGAAATAATTTTTCCTATTATACTTTCTATATATAGAAAATTATTTTTTTATAAATGTTATATATATATACATATATGGTTGCAATATATTGGTTGTTAGGTAAGAAATTTATAAATAATAGTTGAAATAAGATTGAAAATAAAATAAATGAAAATTGGGAATTTAGAACTTAAGTCCCGGGGTTTTGAAAATTATTTCAATAAATTTTGGATGTAATAATAATATTGTTAGAAGTATTTTCTAATATAAATATTTCAATATAATTTGAAAAGAATTGTTTTAAAGAAATTTTGAAAGGAATAAATTATGTACTCCACTCCTTGTCGTTGGAAAATAATTTTGGTGATGAGTGCACGCATTATCGACGTTCATTTTCGAGTTTCAAAGGGGGAAGGCCACTGTAGTAGTTTTACTGCAGATTTATTTTGATAAACAAATATAAAATTTTAATTTGTTTTAAATATAATTGGATATAAGTTGTAAGTATATATACCTATCTATTATTTTAAAATGATTTGAAATTTAAACCGGTATTTAATTCTTGAGTTTCCGTTAATTAATAGTTTAAGTTATTGTAGTGAAATGGAAGGTATCTAATTAATAATTGGAACCTCTAATTAAAATAAGAGATTAAATGCTAGGCTATAAATGAAATTACAAGGAAGTTGAAATTAGTAACCTATAAAACAAATGATGTGATTATTGAACATTAAATTAATTAAAAGAAATGAGAAAAACTTGTATAACTTTCAATTACATTCTTAAAAGCATATATACAACTTACCGAAGATGAAAAAGTTGAAATGTTAATAAGAAAATGTAATAGGACATTATGCAAGTAAAACTTAGAGTAATAAAAGTATTCAATGAAGTCCTTAATAAATAAGAATTGATGATAAATTGTGATAACTTAAGTTATGATTGAAATTTACTATAATAAAATATGGTAGAAAGTAAGTATTGCAAGTAAACAATCAGAAACTTAAGTAAATGAATATAAATGCTAAGCCATTGAATAGAACATGAATCTTGTTAATAAATGAAAGTAAGTTAGTAAGTAAATGAAAGTAAGTTAGTAAGTAATGAAGAAAAAATGAAGATAAGTATTAATTGAATAAAAAGGAAATCAAACCATAAATGTATGAAAAGAAATGATTAAGAATGAATTTGATCTATTTTCTGAATTTGTTGGTTGTTTGTTTTAGTTTATGGTTGTTTGGGCAAGGATACTTTGAATTTGTTTGGATGTATTAATAATCTATTTAGTTTCATCAAAGACCGTTGAGTAAATGGTGCACTTGATAGTTTATTTTTCATTCTGTACAATTTAAAGTTATGAACCCGAACAACTATTTGTTTTGTTTGATATGGATGGGTAGTTGAATTGTGTTGATTCTATATGATGGTTGTATGTTGTGATTGCAAGTGATTATTATTGATTTGTTGTTAGTGGTTGAACAACTTTAAATATTTCATTTATATAATTATTATTAACTCTTTTAGATTATATAAGTGAAATACAGGTTATGGAAGCAATTGCTACTGCTTTTGGTTTCATAATTAAGCGTTATTTGCCCGACAAATAGGTACGTTTTTCAGATTACGGTTTTATTGCGTTACTATATTGTTTTTCCCATGTTGGGGTATATTATTTTGGAAAATATATGTTGTATATTGTTATATCTGATATTATATTTTCTCCTGAGCCTCTCCGTACAAAGGAGACTCTGCTAAAATTTTCCATAAATTTTGGACTTAGAAAATATTTTGAAAATGTTTTCCAAACTTTATTAATTTAAGTATAAAAAGATTTAATAGTTATAAATTGGTATATTTTATTTAAAATAGTAAATTTGTAAATTTATTTGCTTATAAAATTAATATTTTTAATAAGATGTATCGACCATTTAATTCTTCTCTTCCCTTCTTTTCCTTTTCGGGGATGAAAAGTTTTGAGTGGGGGAGAGTGTAATGACCCGTAAATTTCAATGATTAAAATTAGTTAAATTAATAAGATTTTTGTAATTAAATTTAGAAAGAAATAAAATTTTTATAATTTATAACGAAGCAAATGTTAAAAATGAAATGCAACCGTGGAAATTTAAGCTAAGTATTAACAATTGAAATGAAATTTCGATTAATTGAAGTAATGTAAATTGTTATACTAGGCTAAGAATTGAATACAAGAAAACAAAGGCAAATAGTGAATTAATTAATGAATTAATAATAATAAACAGTAATTGAATAAATTCAATGTCCTGTAAGTAATTATAATATTGCTTGGAAATGAAAACTTATAAAAGTATGAATAAGAGTAAGAGTATTGAATCAACCAATGGAATAATATATTGATTAATAGTAACTGAATGTAAATTAGTGTAATAAGGTTTATGCAAGTTGAATAATAACTAATTTAGTGCAATACTTATTAATTGAAACAATTGTAAGGTTATAATGATTGAAATTAGTGAATTGGGAGATAAACTCAAAAGTTATATTAATTAATGAAATAATATGTAATAAATGGCAATTTGATAGAATCAATGCTAGACAAGTAATTATAATAATTGTTAGTTGATAATTAAGTATGAATGTGAGTAAATTTAGCATTTGTGATAATTATTAATTGTTTATGCATTCATTTAATTTATTGAATTAGATCTAAATCAATTGCAACATTTGTTTGTTATCAATAGCTTATAGGTGAGAATAAACGTAAATGGTAACAAGTATTGTAAGTTAACCATTTATTTAGTACGTGATATTAAAACTGGTAATCAATTGCAATAAATCTAAATTAAAAGTTATGTTCGTATAAATTAAGGAAATAATTGGAAATAATGTCAATTTTATTTATAATATGATAATTGGTTGAATAAAAGGAATGAAAATAAAGTTTTATCAATTTATTGGAATTTATATTTGATAATTGGATTAATTGCAATTAAATGAAATTAAATTATCTAAATATTACGTTATTTGAAATTTAAATGTAATGTGAGAATATTAATGTAATAGTTTTGAGTCTAATGTTAAATCCATCTATTTGACAATAATGAATGGAATAATCATTGATTTATATAATTAAATGGGATTATTGGGAATTATATTTATAATTTCCGAATTTAATGAATTGAGGCTAACACTGAAAATTCAACTCTAATTTGACATTTAAATTTGTTTAAATCATTGTAAATGATTGAGAAATAAAAAACGATGAAATTTGTCAATTATCGAATTGAAATGGAAAATTTGATATAATTAATTTATTTTTAATTTATTTCATTAATGTAAAAATAGTCATTTTGGCCACCGGTTCAGATTTCGACGAAACCAGTTTCATCGGATCCGTATTGGTGAATTATTGTAGGATTTCAAATTTCGTAGCGATCGGGCTTGTCATTTGATCGTACGGACTCAAAACGCCTTGAAATAAATTAAATTGAAATCAGTTGAAATCAATTTGGAATAACTTGATTTTAGCATAACTTCTTTATATGATGAATTTAGACTTGAATCCTATTCCATTGAGTTTAAAATATTTAAAAACATCTATTTTGATATATGGGTTGACCCATTTTCGTTTCGGAGTCAAAACGGGCTTTTTGGGCCATTTTATCGTTCAACGTGTAAGTAAATCTTGCCCATCTATTCTTTTCCAGCTTTATCTATAAATACATTGCTATAAACCTTAATTGTTCCTCATTTCTATATGTTCAATTAGCTCCTCTTTCCAATGGCTGCAAACCCTAATTTCCAAATAAAATTCCAAATCAAATCCAAAGCAAAAAATTCATACTCTTCAAACAATATAAAATTTTATATGGATTCGAAGTTCTCGAAGAGCGCAAGTCAGATCTGCAGTCCGTTTCTCAATCTGAGTTTTTGGATGGCTAGAAATTGAGGTTTAATTCACCGCCGTTCATCGCGCATCGATGAAAGTTGTCGGATCGTCAAATCATTTCTGGGTATTGTAGAGTGGACGATGGCGAGTGCATCGGTGGTGTTTAATCTGCGATTCGACAGTTAGATTGTGAGATTTTTTTTTTCGATTTGGGGCGTGAATTTAGGGTGGAGGCTGCATGTTCGGGGCGGCGATCGACGTCGCGGTGGTCGCACGTGCGTCGAAGGGGTGGAGGCGGGCTCAACTTCGATTTCGAGGCTCGGTCGATCGACGTTAGGCCGAGCGACGGCGTAAGAGGAAGCAGCCTGGGCTTCTTTCATTTGCGTGCGTGCGTTAGTTTTGGGAAGAAGAGGTGTTAACGTGGCGTAATCTGAGAGGTGAGTGTTTTATTTATTTATTTTATTTAAATTTATGATTCAGATCTTCTAACTTTAATAACTTTCAAACACGAGGTCCAATTCACGCGTGGTTTTCTCCGCTGCGATCCTAATAAAATTCCAGACATTTTGGCACTGGTTTGGACGAATTCTGACACTGTGAAAATTTTAGGTTTAAATTGGATTTAAATTCAATTTAAATTCAAAATGTGAGTGTTTTAACCCACTCACAACTTCTAAAGTTTCTTATGTTCGTCAAAATTTTATTTATGTTGTGATTATGAATTTATTTATGACTGTTTTGTATATTTTCAAATCATTATCTCAGTTAATTGCATTTATTTAAATTAAATCGTTATTTAATTTATTATTGAATATAACTGCCAGTTAATTACCTGTTATATATTATCAGTTATATATTAATATTGATTGATTGTTTTGGATGATGATTATGATGGATGTATGATTTTATGATGGATGAATGGATGTTTTATTTATATCATCAAAATCTGCAAGTTCTTTATTGATTTGTCATTATTGGTTCGGGATTGCGGTTTGAAATGATATACAACCATATTTTTATTTTTAAATTGCGGATTGAAATGATAAATATCCGTATCACCTGACCATAGGATAGAAATTTATGTACAGACACCTTTGGTCTATATATATAAATAGTTTTGAAATGATTTCTATGGTTTTGGAAAGAAATATATGTATTTATATAAATAATGATTTTTTGAGTATTATATAAATATTATTTTATATATAGTTGAATTCTTAAATTTAAGCTATGTATAATTTTGTTCATTACATAATAAGTTTAATAATAAGGTTTGATTTTATTTAAAATATAATATGGTTAAATATTTATTTAAATTATATTTTAATATATACAGAGTTTATAATGATATTGTTAAATTAAGGTTGAGAAGATGGATTTGAAACTGGCTTAAAATTGTTTTTAAATTAAGAATGTTATTTAATTGAAGCAACCTGGAACTTATTGAATTTGAGAATTTAAAAGGGCATGATTTTATAACTTGATGAGGGTTTAAGGTGATTTACAAATAGTCCAAATTTGAGCTTTATTTAAATGATATTGAGTGTATTAAATAAATATTTCTAAACTAAATAATAGGAAATGAATGTATTATGGTTTAAGGTGAATGTATTATGGTTTAAGGTGAATGCATTATGGTTTCAAAGTGTTGGGTTTTGGAGTTGTTATAACTTTGAAAATTTTATGGTTAGGAAATGAATTAGTTGAAATTGAATTTGTTTAAAGAATTATCTTTGAATATATTGATTTGAAACCCATTGGAATTGAAGATTTAGAATATGATTTCATAATGTGGTTTGGGTTTAAGATGATTTAAAAGAATATTTCAAGTTTATATAGATTAAAGGAAGATTTAGTGATCAGAAATTGGGTTTTATTTAAATGATATATTATTGAATCGTTTTTGAAATGGAAATGATATATTATTGAATTAGGGTTTGACGTATATGTTATTTCGAAATAAAGGATATGGTTTGAAATAGCAATGATATTTTGGTTTTTAAAAGTATATACGATTTTGAAATGACCACGGTGTTATAATAACGATTGGTTGACAAAGAGACCGGGATCAGATATGGGCATACTCTCTATCGATACCGAAAACCACTTTGACAACCGTGTATGCGGTGGAGATTCCAGAATGAAGTAGGATGGTGGCGACGTTCTGTTAAGGTATATACGTGGACCCGACTCCCGTGAGTTGGCATAAGGTGTCTAAAACAGGAGCGATCTCGGGCCACTGAGGTCATTCCTTTGATCGGACACATCCCTTCAATATTATACTCTGACTTTTGGATTGATTTGGTGGCCACTTTTGTTTTTTTGATTTGGGGGTGTGGCTCGAGATGGGCGGTAGTAGCTGCTACGCATTACCACCAGCCCCTGTGCGTAATTGGTATATCTACCCTATAATTGTCTTGTGTGCCATGTCATCTACCCTAGCGTGCCTTGTACGAGTTTGATTTGTATCGTACCTATGGAGTATCCTCTAGTAGCTTCCCAATCAGGAGGTATTATGGAACTGTATAGACTATTGGCACTATTACGTGTTAAGAGCTATATGGGTAACCCCTTAACGCTATTAAAAAGTAAGTTTATTTTACTATTAGTCATTATTATAATAGCGAAATATTACTACATAGTAAATATTTTAACGGATCCTTAGGAGATGTAAATCCCGAGCATTCTTATGTACTGCACTCACGTTAGACACCGGATAGGAGATGTCAAATCCCGTAAACATCTTCGACGCCGTTCCACTCATATTATTTACCGTTGATTTAACTTACATAAGATCTTTTAGTTTTGACTCAAGTGTTTTGTCTTTTCAATTCGCTTGGGTCAGCCTGAGCATTTCAGGATTTGGAAGACCGTATTCTAGAGGACGAAGACGAAGATTTATTATTATCTATTATATTATTCCACTACACCATTTTATTCCGCTGCATTGTTATTTATTATTCTTTGGTATGTGTAACTCTGATATGTATTGTATAAGTATAATAAAATGTTTTGTAAAACAGCTTCATGAACTGTATTTGATTATTATATTTTGTCGTTCCGCTGCAAGATTTTGTTTTGTCTTCTTTCTTTCTCTGCTTTTTCTTATTTACCCCATAACAATCCGCCCTTCTGTATGGTTTAAGTCTGACGTGTGTGGTTTATCATCGATTTAAAGCATACAACAAGGCGAGACGTTACAAAATCGGTTAAGTCACGGATATTTTGAAATCTAAATATTATTTTTAAAAGTTGAATTTTGAATCCAAATGGTTTTGGAAATGGAATTTGGTTAAATATGAAAGCGTTTGAAAAGGAGTTTTGAAGATAGAAGTTATTATGAATAACTTGATAAAGTTTTGAAATTTAAATCATTTGATTTGAATTTGAATTCAAGATTGGAAATTGAATTCTATATTTGGAAATTATGGTTTGAAAAGGTTATACAAGTTATAATTGTGTTTATATGGGTTTTAAACCATTTTAAAAATATTATTTTGGAAATTTGAATTTAACCCAAGATTTATACTTAAATGGCTTTAACTTGTGAAAATGTAATCGGGTTATTCCAAAACGAAAAGGATTGTTTTTCAAATAATAACAACTTTCATATAAAGAAAGGATTTCTATTTTATATTGAAAAGATTTCAAGTTTGAAATAAAATTGTTTTGGAAGCTATGAATAAATCTTTGTGAAAGATTGTTGAACTTTTTTTTGAAATTGAAGAGGATCTAAAGGTATATCTTTTGTATAAAAGATTTGAAATAGAATTGTTTTGAAAGCAATGAATTGAATCTATGATTTAAAGATTGGATGAGTTAATCCAATTTGAAAGGGAAATTATTTAGAAAGGATATGAATGAATCTTTGTGGAAGATTGTTGAACTTTGTGAAGTGAATCTTTTTGTTTAAAAGATTAAAATGGTAATTTGTTTAACCATTTAAAGAAAGGTTTTGGGCTTTAAGTTGTGACTTAACTGAGATCCCAATATCCATATGTTTTTAAATATTGCGCTCATTATTCGGTTTAACCGAGAGAGGACCTTGTGTCATATAACCCATTCCGAATAATGATACGACGATATGGATAGCATTTGAAGACCGGTGGTGAAGACTGGATATTTTTGAAAGCGAAAGGATAACTCGTGGAATGTCTCTACACCGGCTGATCCATGGTATAGAGATTTGATCACCCTTTGTGATGGGGAGTCCGACCGTGATTAGGGATTATCCGAATTTGCAAGGGCTTCTTTGTGAAGTGCCTTCGGTTCGGTTCGAACCCAGAACAGACTTGTATGGATGTGTGTCTGGCATTACTCTTTGAGATGTAAAGCTGGTTTCTATCATATACATTTCTGTTTGGTGGCGGATAATTTATTCTCTTCGCTTAACACCCTTCTCCGAGACATACGAGCTCAGAGGTTATGTAGTTGATAGTTACTAACGATATATTACCAATTTGGTAATGTGGCATACGAAGTGCTGCCGATCATTTGTTGATCGAAGCATGGCTTTTGTGTAAAGCATAGCTTTGTGGACGAGACTGCATCAGGACCTTACACCACAGAAATGGTCGAAATAGGAAAGATGCAGCAAAGTTATTTAGGGGTCGCGCCCCTAGAGTATGTCCATTTCTTCTGGAAAAGGATGGTATCATGGTATGTAGCCCAGATACTTAACTCATGTGGCCACTGCAAATTTATTACTTTGTGGTTGCTTTGAGGTTGAGATCTCTCGGATAAAGGTCGCAAACGACCCGGGATGGCATACTTGTAGGTGTTACTTCCGGGCAGGGGTAACCCGACCTTGTGTTGGTAGAGAGATGGGTAAGTTATCGGGGCGTCCCTTCAGAGGCTTACCCATGTGACAATAGGAAGTTCCTTAGCCTGACCATTTGTTGGAAATCCAATCACCAATACGCGCCTTGTATGGTTTTAGTTGTATAACCTGCCATTTACTTATGGTGGCGCCCTACTGTTTAGATGGTAGCTATAGTAGGCATAGTTCGAAATGTCTATGCTGGCTTAGATTAATATTATACTTTCGAAAGGTTTTCTGCACTATGCACTAATAATAATATCAAATGATTTTCGGGTATCAAGCATGTTTGACTATCATAAGGAGAAATCTCCTCCAATTCTGCATTTGCATGGTGTGTACGGCGGGTGGCCTTATGGTAGTTTCATTTTCCAAAAAGCATTGCGAATTTCTTTTTAAATTCTTTTGTTTGTTTTGTTTAAAGAAAACCATTTTTGTTTGCTCATACCATTCCTATGACTGACCCGAAGTTTATTGTTCCCTTCCTAAACTCTGGGTGCCCACAATTTTCCACACATGCAGTCTAGAGTTGGGTTTTTCAGGTAGTCAGATAGTAGATGTAGATTTGGTATCTCGGGAGTCTTTGGATTTTGGTTATCGCTTTGTGCTTCTCTTCAATATTCTGGACCAACCTTGCTTAATACAACGTGACGGGGGTTTCTCGCTTCGCGTTTGGAAAGCATGTTAGTGGATCTAGCTTTTGGAGTCTTTGGAGCTTTGGCATTGGAATTATTGTTTCTCCACTGCTGCTGCTATATCTTTCGCTTTATTTATCTCTAATATTTGTATTGATATTCATGGATCTGTTGTATCTTATTGCATCGGATATTGTATTCATTGTTGTATTAATGATATATTCATTTTTCTTCCGCTTTGTAGTTGTACTTAATGTGTTATAAGCTCCGACGAATCGGATTCGAACGTTTGAATCTGTGGCATTCGAATATGATTGAAGTATGGATGTTGATTTTCGGGCGTGAAAATCTGGGTTTTCACATTTGGTATCAGAGCTAATGGTTGAACTTTAGCTTTTAGGGTATAATACATTAGGTGACTCATCAAAGATAGGGTGAAATATACCCTAGAATGAGTATATCCCTAAGATATCCGTCCAAATGCCTTAGTAAATTCTCTTGCTATTCAATGATAAAGAGTATGAGTGTAAGAAGAGGACGCGATATGGGATAGGGGAGTACCGCTACAAATGGTCAGTACCCTGCAACAACGGAAACAATCCTTCCTCTATCAATCTTCTTTGGTTCATTATCCGATATGAATTCTTTGTTGGTTTCGGGGCAGCTCGAGAAAGAAGCTTTGGTGTGAAGATGGCTCTGCGAATCGGTAAAGAAAAGGTTCTAATTTCTATTTCATATTCTCTTTATCGGTTCCCTGTCAGCTTTCCGTTTGTAAACTTTAATGCATTTGAAATTCTATTTAAAATGAATTACTTAACAAAATACGAAACTGAATTGGATTGTATCTATTTGTCTATTCTTTTGGGTCCAGATATGTTCTACGAATGGTTAGTTATCCTTCGAACTAACCGGTGCCCTGTATATCTTCGTAGATCTGGTGACCCGAGTATCTTGTGAGATATGGAATGAGTTCATTCTCATATTTATTGATAATATTCTGATTTGGTAAGCCAAATGCAGAATAGATATTCAGTTTGATCTAGAAAGATATTTCCCTATCTTTCATCTGTTCTATATTTTCTTCCTGGCAAATTTTGGGACGAAATTTTCTTAAGAGGGGGAATCTGTAACATTCCTGTTTTTAACTCAAGTTTAATTGGTAATTAATTTAATTTTTGAAATTAAATTGTGAATTAATTTCGTATTTTCCAAATTAAATAGATACTTGTTTGTTTATTAATATAAATGAATATAAAAATGATTTTAAAATAGAATTTCTAATTGGAAATTGAAAAAATAAATATTTTGAATAATATATTAATTATAAGTTTAATTGTGAATTAATTTGAAATTATGGGAATAAAAAGGTATATATATAATTTTTTAAAATAAAGAATTTGATTTGGAAATCTAAATATTTTATAAATAGATTATAATTTGGAATTTGAATTTTAAATTCAAATACATATATGTAGAAAATAAATATTTGGAAAATAAATTGAATTTGAATGCTCTATATTTAAGATGAATAAAATTTGTCTTCTAATTATAATATATGATATGTATAAAAGTTATATTTTGAAATTAATATAATAAAAGAATAAATAGTTTTAAAATCATTTTCTTTAAAGTTACAGATATTTATAAAAAAAATGCATTACTTTAAATAATAAGATTGTACTAATAATAATATAAGACATATATAAATGTTTAAAACTAAATTGAAAATATGATAAAAACATTTATGAAAAAGTGTTCAGACGATGGAAATTCTATCGGTTTAGAAAACCGTCGAACGAATTTTGAAATAAATTTTACCGCAAGCGCACAGTGTACGAATGTAGCACGTGGCGAATACGGGTCGATCCACAGGGAATTAATGATTTTAAAATTCTATTCAATCAAATTATACCAAATTCGAGAGTGTGTTTAAGCTAGAAAATGAGAATGTGAACTAACTAACAAAAAGAAAAGAAATGCAAATATGAGAGTTAAATGACAATTTAGAGAATAAATCCACTCTCTAGATCATGTAGTTCAACACATGAAATCATGATCTCTCTTTTATGTCATTAGTGTTTTAATTGATGTGTTTATTATAAGTATGACATATTTGAGCTGTTAATTAGCCAACATAAGCCATCAAACTATAACACACCCCTTAAAACACTTACTAACTTTCATGAAAATTGATAAGAAAATGAGAATGAAATCTATTTAAGTATGGCCTATTAACTATTGATTAGAAACATAGACCATCAAATTTTAATTTCAAATCACTTTCTTATGCCATAATCATATATTGATGAAGAGGCATTTGTGTTAGTGATTGTTTAAGCATAGCCTATTTGGTGTCAACAATATAGACTATCAAATTCAAAGCAAAAACAACAAATAAAACGACTTCTATCATCATCATTAAGCACAAAAAGAGAGCATGAATTAACAAAACGTTGAAGCTACATTAATTAGAGAGCTTCATTACCCCTAAATTGAAGGGGTTTAGCTTCTCATATTTGTCATTTTATTAACAAATGTAGCTAACAACATGAAAGCAAAATGAATAGGAAAAAGAGGGCAAAATAAAAAGATAAGCTAATTAACTTGCATAAAAGAAAAGAGATCTACACTGCAACATAAAAAAAGGCATGTAAAAGGAAAGAGCATGTATTAATAACATAAAAAAAAGGAAAATTACATGAAAATAAAAATGGCTAAGTAGCCATGAAAAGAGTAAGAGAGCTTTCTTTTATTTGATCTAAACTAAAACTAACTAACTAAGAGGAAGGTGGCTGCATGAAACATAAGGGGTATTTATACAAGTTAGAAACCCTAATGCATATTTTTGGGGAGTACCCAAAATGCCCTTGGAGGAAGCGTGGTGGCCAAGTTATCATTAGCTTTAATAATCCCCCACTTAAATGTACATGAAGCTTTAAATGTCTTTTAGCATGTGCATTAGCCTTTAATTTGTACATTAGGTAGTGGGTAAGTGGGGTCCTCCATGATCTTCACTTTGAATTATTTCCATCTTCATTCCTTCATATTCTTTGTGCATGCATATTCCTTCATGAAACCACTCCTATTTGAGACCATTTTCCTACAAAAAATATATATAAATTTCCAATCAATTTTTCTCAAAGAAATATATGCACTTAAATGACCGTTTTGCCCCTATATGAAGATGAATATGTGAAAATTTGGAATTAATATGAATTTTGGTTAAAACAAGTTAAAATACCCAATATGATCATTTATTTAATTTAAATAGAATAAATATGGTGGTAAAAATATGCACATTTACGTGCACATCAAAAGGGAATGTACAAATTAATATATATAAAAAGATAATGGAACAAGGACTTAAACATAAAAACATTTAGTTTGACATTTGTAAAATATGGATTTCATGCATTAAAACATGTGTAAGCAAAATAGTAAAACAAATAAACAAGTGTTAGCTCAATTTCATTTTATAATTACAAGTGTCCTTTGTCTTTGTATTTTCAAAAATATGAATAAAATGAAAACAAACTGTATATATGCATCCATACTTCTTTCTCACCTTTCTTTTACATATCCAAAACTTAAGAAAGAAATTCAAAACAAAGGAAATCTAAATCAAAGTAAGCAAAGCCTGGAAACTCAAAATCAAAACCAGACTTAGCCACCCCCTCTCAAATTGTTCATCTTCAAAATAAAATAAAAACCTAGTCAATGTAAGATCATCTTCAACTTCAAATTTCAGAGCAAATCAAAATCCAGTTTTCAAAAGATTTAAAGTAATTAACCTGTTTTCAACCTGAAAACATCCCAAACTAGTTAAACAAATCAGAAGCAAACTACAAAACCTAGAGTGAAAAAATCAAACAGCAAGCTTGTGAAAATCAAAGATTAGTTTCAACTTCAATACATCAGAGCTTCAGATCAAAACCATTTCAATTTTAAAATCAAGCAAGCTAACAACTCAACCTGACTAAGTTCAAAACAAATTCAAATGTTCCAGGTTTCAGACTCAAAAGTTCCTCTCTGTTCTCTGTAGTCAGGTGAGCAAACTCACTTATCCTTGCCAATAACCTTTCATATTGTGATTGATGCTTGAAGTATGATACGAAAATGTTGCTTATTTTTGCCTGCATGTTGAATATATAGATATATATTGAGATGCATGTCTGTGTGAATATGTTAAGCCTGTTCTCAAGTTACAGGTTCACTCTCATTAAAAACAAATCAATATTTCCTTGTCTCAACATTTTATGGCTAAGATTTCTAAATGAAAAACGATCATAAGAATATGATATCAATTTTAAAAATAATTTCAAGTATTTAATTTTGCAAATACTTTAAATTTATGGAAAGCACGGTGAAGACCTTTATAATCAGGAAAATCAATAATCATAATTTTGTAATTCGATTTCATAAGTTGATTCATGCTAGCAAATGACGAATTTTGATACAGATATCTTGAATTTCAAGATTAGGATTATTGTGATATTAAGAGTTGAACAGGAAATGCATATTTATCGAATTCCGATAATCGACGAGGTTCGGTGACTCATGCTTTGGTTTAAAGGGACCTTGGTGGGTGTAGAGGCTAGGAAAAATGTTCAGTGATTTTTCCAATCATTGGAAAGGCAACATGGTCAGATTTTAGGGCTTAAAGGTTCGTCTTGGACGATGGCAAAAACGAGATTGTTGTGACGTTGTTGAGGGTTTAGGGTCGATCACACCTGGGGGAAAGAAAGTGTGGCGTCAGGGCGAAGCTTTGGTTAGGATCTCATGGCTTCTGGTGATCTTGAGTGGTCAGACGAGATGATTTTTTGATGATCGATGGGTTCCTGTATTCGAGAAAGTTACTCAAATTTAAACCATGGCGAATTGATGGATTTCGAGGGGTTGTGCTGATCGACAGAGGTGTCGGTGATGTGTCGAAGGAAGCATGGTCGGTCGGAATGGCCAGGGTGACTTGCACCGTGCACGTGCACGTTTGTTCTTTTCTGGCTGTTTGAGCCTTGAAGGAGAAAGGAGATAGCTCGAGTTCGTCTCAAAGAATGTCACGTGAAACTCGAAGAAAAGGGAAATGAATGGGGACTTGAAGTGAAGCTCGAGATTGGGCTCAGGTATTCAAGATTTGGCTCGGGTTTTGTTAAATAGGTACCAGGTTTCAAATTTGAAAAAGGAAAATGTTTTCAGGCTTTTAAATTTTCAACTAAATCAAGTTTTAAATTTTAAGACAACCAAGTTTGAAACCATCTTTTTAAAAATAAATTATTTGAGTTTAAAGTATTTCAATATATATATAATCTTTGTTAAAAGTTTATTATAAATAAACTTAATATTGTAACTCAGTAAACAATTTAAAAGATGAAATGTTTTAATCCTTAATATAATTTAAAGGATAAAGTGGTTAATGAAAATGTAACGATCCTGAATTTCCGACCCAAATTTAAAATTTTAAATCCATTGTTTTAATATAAAATTTTGAAAATTTATAAACGATCTCAATTAACGTCCAAACTTTATTTATGACATACGTCCAGTTAGATATGAACATAGAAAAAGTTTCGTCGCAAAATATTACTAGTAAACTTCGTTCGCGTTTTACTGTATATCAGTCCATATAAAGTTGCGTAAAATTTATCTTTCAAATCCAAATATTTTTACACAGTTATGTTGTAAAAATTATTCTAATCAAGATTATGTAATTCGTTTCGTCAAAAACTGTCATCGCCTGTCTCGTTTAAATTGTTTTGCAAAACGTACAATTTAAGCGGCGTAAATTCGTATTTTTATAAAACCATCGTATCTCAATAATCTGTGTACTGTTGGAAGCGTCTCGTCACGCTGATCAAAACAGTATATTTATTCGTGCTAATCGGAGTCCGACGGAAATCGTCACGTTAATTTAAAACATTCCAGACGGATCGGTTAAAACCATTCTCAGCCCAAATATTGAGCCGTATCCACTTGAAAATTCGAAGAGATAAATCTCAGCTGTATATTTAATGAAGTAGTTGGGAGTTAGTGGGTGGTTGGGATTGAGTGTGACGTTTGGGAACACAAGAAAATTTATTCACGGTACTGAGTTTAAACTTTAAAGTAAATAACACATCCATTTCCATCTCATCTATTCACGCAAATTGCAACTTCATGTAATCTTTCTTCCTCCTCCCTTCTCCTCATTCTTCTTCATACCTTTTCTGAAATAAAAAAAAATCAACAAAACGAAGCACGGCCGAAACTCATATTGCTCTCCACCTCTCCAAACTCAGTCGCCCCACCTCCCTCTCAAACAAATAAACTGCCAAAACAACTACACCTTCCACCTCACCTCCCTTATCCACTTCTTCCCCTCCCATTGCCTCCACCAAGTCGTCAAATCCCAACATCATCCCATTACCATCGGCCGACCATCCATTCGCCTCCGCGCCCACCACCTACAGCGAGATGCGTGCATGTGTGCGTTATAGTGTGGGAAATATATGCGTGGTAGTAGAAGTATGTGCGTGCGTATATATGAAGAGTGGGTGGCGCTGTGATGTACAGTGTGTGCGTGTGTGTGCTGTGTTTATGTTTTTTTTCGTTTTTTTTTTCGTGTGCGTGCTGTGAGAGCACAGGTGTGTACAAGTTTGCACAGTAAATGCAAATGCATGCATAGTATTGGGAGTCTGCACTCTTTTGAAGTCACGGCATGTTTTATAAAAAAAATATAAAGCAAAAGTGAAATTAGTTTTAGTGTCAGGTGTTTATGGCACTGTTTGAATGGAGTTGTGTGCGTGTGTAGTGTTGTTGCGTGTAGTGTTGTGTTGTGTTGTGCATGGTGTGTGTGTGTTTTGTTTATATAAAAAAAAATTTGATGAAGGATTGCATGCGTGTGTGGTTTGTGTGTGTGCATGTGTAGTGTTACGTGCAATGCATATAGTGTTGTGTGGTGGCAGGCTTAGTTTAAAATGGGAAAGAATATGTTTTGTACCTGCATGTTATTTCATGAGTGAGTTACGTGTTGCGTGCTTGAGCAAATTGGTCTGGGTTTCAAAAAGTTGAAACTGTGCATGTGTTATAGCATGATAAAGGAAGTTTCAGCTATGTATAAAAAAAAGTAATTGAACGTTATCGATTTGTTGAGTAAATAGTAACCGTTTCCTTTTCTCTGTTGTTGCAGCAACCGACTGAATTTCTTTTGCGGCAGAACCGATCTTCAGCTTTTGTTCTTTTCTCCGTCGTCGGTAAGCACATCTATAATTTATAAATTATATACAAACGTTCATTGTATTAATATCGTTTTCTTTTATCGATATTACAACGTCCGTTGTTCGCATTGTACCGACTCTATTCGTGCTTATTCTTGCTTTGGGTCCATTTCTTTATCCACGGAAGATGAATTAATTTTCACGACTATATTCTTATGCAAGTTTGAATTGATGAATGATTGCTTTGTCGTGTTGAATTGGATGTAAATGGTTATTGTTAAGTGACAAAATTTGCAAGTTAAATTTGAAATAGGATAGTTAACAATTTAAAAATGGATTATATATATTGAATATTGATTTGTTAAACTTGACCCCTTCATATGTTAAATTTGATTAGTTATACTTGACCTTTTAATTGTTAATTAAATTGACATGTAGAAATTGGTTAATTACACTTTGAACCTTTGAACGTATATCGGATTAATTGTTGTAGTATTAAAACTGAAATTGAATTGAACGATAGGTGAAAAACCGTAATGAAATAATCTTTAATCTACACGGAATGATAGTGTAGATTCTAGGAATAATTATATTAATTTACATAAATAACAAATGTAAATTAATACGATTATTTCGGGATTATTTAATAAATCATTGAATTGTTATGTATGGATGCTATGCTTGTTTAATTACTTTGACACCATCCCAGTTATCACACTGCAAATTCCCTTTGTATGCTTTGATTTGAACTAAAATGGAATCGGGTTGAAATGATAGATATCCAAATAACTTTGAATTAAGATAGAAAATTAAATTAAAATCGATTGGTCAATGTTTTGATTTAAAATAAAATAAAGTTTTATTCGACTAATAACAAGGTTTTGGATAAAGTTGGAATTTAAATTTCGAATGAACGTAAATGTGAAAAATTGAATTTGAAACAAATATTAACGTCGTAATTGACAAAAGAACATTGTTAAAATCTAATTATTAATAATTAAATTTAGAATTATTTGATAATTAAGTTTGAAATTATTAATAATTAAGTTTTAAAATTAGTAATAAGTAATTTGGAATTATTATTAATTATTTGAAATTATTAAAAATTAAGTTTTGAAACTAGTAATAATTATTTGAACTATTAATAATCAAGTCTTGAAATTTATTAATAATTAAGTTTGGAATTATTAATAATGAAGTTTAAAATTTATTAATAATTAAGTTATGGAATTAATAATGATTAATTTGGAATTATTATTAATTATTGAAATTACTAATAATTAAGTTTTAAAATTATTAATAATTAAGTTTGGAATTGGTAAGATTTGAAATTATTTGATAGTAATGAGATTGAATTAGTTAAAATTAAATTGAATTGAATCTTCTTATTAAGTGAAATTGAATTTTTGAATAAGTGAAACTAAGTTTCTTTAATGGAGTTTTAAATTTGTAACGAAGGAAATAAATAAATGAAATTGAATTTCTTTAACAAGAAAAAAAATGCGATTTATCGAAACATATGGAAGACTTGAAATTAAAAGAATTGGGCATGAAAAATTTAATTTAAATTAAATTTGTAAGCTTTGATATGAAGTTGAACTTAAGAAGTAAATTTAATGAATTAGAAATTTGATGGAAATTGTTTAAAGGATAAATTAATTTAATGAAAGTCGAATGAAATCGATAATTGAGTTTAAGTCAATTTGAACGGTAAATTAAGTTTAAATAATTAAGGAATGGAATTTTAATACAAATTTGAGTGTATGTCTGAATTGTTTAAATTTAACCTTTGAAATTGAATTATAGAAAATCCGAAATAAAATTGTGAATTTATGAAGCGTAAATTTTGGAAATTGATTTAGATAGACTAACGAAATGCTGATTTACGAATTCTAATTGAAATTGAATTTGAATTGGTTTTGAAATATATTAAACGACCAGTCGGAAATTAATTACGGAGGTTATTAAAGGAACCGAAATCGGTTAGGGACATACTCACTGTCTAAACCGAAAACCACTTTAATAACTATACGCGGAGTGTGATCCAGAATAAAATGGTTGGATTAGCGAACATTGATGATTGAAGCAAGTGAACGATAATGGATAGCCTTGACACTTATGTCAAATTGGAAATGACTAAAACAGGAGCCGTGCCGGGCCAAATGGGGTTATCTACCTCGAGCGAACACACTTCTTCGTAAACTACTCATTTACTTTGTGATTGATTGGTGCACACCCTTGAATTTGGACTGTTGTTTCGCGGTGTTGCGATCGTTGCGGCGATGCGTTCTCACCAGTCCGGATCAGGCTAACGGTAGTTTCACTACCTTGGGTATTGCCTCATGTGCCTTGTCATACTTGTATTCCCGTATACGCGACCACTACGAATTTGTTTTGTATTATACCTATGGAGTACTCCCTGATATCCCACTAGTTTACGGTGGAGTTTACAGTGCTATATAGTCTATAATGCTATATGAAATGTGTTAAGAGGGACAATGGTAACGCCTTAACACTATTTTGATATTTACTTTACTGTTAGACATTGTCTATGTATCGTACTATTATGTATAAATAGTTTAACGGATCCTTAAAGATGTTATTCCATTCATCTTTGAGTTATTGTTATTTGAATTTGAACCATATTATCTGTATAAGAATATATGTCCTGATTCGAGTGTTTATTTGTGCATATGCTCGGATCAGACTGAGGATTGCTATTGCTATTCTACTTGGAGTTGAAGACCGAAGACTACCACTATCTTATCTTATCAGTATTTCTCTTTCTATTTGGACTATTGGACTTCTATGTTGTTCTATTTCTTTTATTTGAGACATCGTTGTATTTATGGGTAATTTCATGAACTACTCTTATGACTATGTTGTATTTCCGCTGCACTATTCTGTGATGTTATATTTCTGTGATTCTGTGATGATTCTCATTTATTTATATATATATATACTCCATTAATGATTCATGTTTTGTATTATTTAAGTTGACAAGTTGGAATATCGTCAATTTAAATGGTACAAATATACGGGTTGTTACAGAAAATTGATTACAAGGATTATATAATAAAGATTTTTTTTATGATAATTAAGTAATTAATTGGGATAAAAGGATTATCTTTTAATTTGATTAAAGTATTAAGTGATTAAAGATTAATTACTTGATTTAAATTATTAAAAATAATTACTTAATGTAAGTAATTTAAAAGAATAACTACTTAATTAATGATTGATTAAAAATTAATTAAATTTTGATTTATGATAAATAAAAGGTTGATTTAAGGTTAATTAATTTATTATTAAAGGTTAATTAATTTATGAAGGTAATTAAGGGATGATTTATAAATTAAGGGATAATAAATTTATGTGATTAACTAAAGGATAATTAATCAAGGTGATCAATTTATTTATGTGATAGATTAGAGGTTAATTAATTAGGATAATTAATTAACATGTAATTAATTAAAGAGTTAATTAATTAATGTGATAAATTAAGAGTAATTTATTAATTAAGATAATTACTTAATGAAAGTAATTAAAGGTTAATTACTTAACAATTAAAGGTTATTAACTAAAGTAATTAATAAGAGGATAATTAATTTAATGTGATTAATCAAGGAATAGTTAATTAAGTAATTAAGATAAATAATTAAGGTTGATTAATTTCATTTATTAATATAAAACGATTTGTAATTAATTAATCAAAATTTGATAATTAATTCATAAGTAATTAATTTAATTGGAAATTAAATTGAATTAATTATGATTTGAATAATTAATTAATCCTGATTATGAATGATTATTGAATGCTTGGATTGCTTATGAATGTTTGTATTGTATGAGATGCCTTGAATTGATTGTCCTATCTGATCTGTGTTATTCTGTTCTGTAAATTGGGTTGTGTATAATTTATTCATTTATCTGTGATACATTGTATATTATCTGTGAATCTGTGAATGAATAAGCGTTATAGATTATACCGCTTATTGATTTTGCTATATTTGAATCTGTGATGGTTGTTGATATTGCACTATTCTGTAAAAACCCTGGACTACACCATACACACACAAATATGGATTGCACGAGGAAATCGGTCAAGTCACAGATATTTTGAAATCTAAATATTATTTTTAAAAGTTTAATTTTGAATCCAAATGGTTTTGGAAATGGAATTGGGTTAAATATGAAAAGCTTTTGAAAAGGAGTTTTGAAGATAAAAGTTATTTTGAATAACTTATAACTTGATAAAGTTTTGAAATTTAAATAATTTGATTTGAATTTGAATTCGAGATTTGAAATTGAATTCTTTATTTGGAAATTATGGTTTAAAAAGTTTATACAAGTTATAAATGTGTTTATATAGGTTTTAAACCATTTAAAAAATATTATTTTGGAAATTTGAAATTAACCAAAGTTTTATACTTGAAGGGATTTAACTTGTGCAAATGTAATCGGATTATTCCGAAACGAAAAGGATTGTTTTTCAAATTATAATAGCTTTCATATAAAGAAAGGATTTCTAATTTATGTTGAAAAGATTTCAAGTTTGAAATAGAATTGTTTTGGAAGCTATGAATAAATCTTTATGAAAGATTGTTGAACTTTATTTTGAAATGGAAGAGGATCTAAAGGTATATCTTTTGTATAAAAGATTTGAAATAGAATTGTTTTGAAAGCTATGAATTGAATGTTTGATTTAAATATTGGATGAGTTAATCCAATTTGAAAGGGAAATTGTTTAGAAAGGCTATCAATGAATCTTTGTGGAAGATTGGTGAACTTTGTGAAGTGAATTTTTTTGTTTAAAAGATTAAAATGGTAATTTGTTTAAAACATTTAAAGAAAGGTTTTGGGCTTTAAGTTGTGACTTAACTGAGATCCTAATATCCATATGTTTTTAAATATTGCGCTCATTATTCGGTTTAACCGGGAGAGGACCTTGTGTCATATAACCCATTCCGAATAATGATACGACGATATGGATAACATTTGAAGACCGATGGTGAAGACCGGATATTTTCAAAAGCGAAAGGATAACTCGTCGAATGTCTCTACCCCGGCTGATCCCCGGTATAGAGGTTTGATCACCCATTGTGATGGGGAGTCCGAACGTGATTAGGGATTATCCGAATTAACAAAGGCTTCTTTGTGAAGTGCCTTCGGTTCTGTTCGAACCCGGAACAGGCTAGTATGGATGTGTGTCTGACATTACACTTTGAGATGTAAAGCTGGTTTCTATCAAATACATTTCTGTTTAGTGGCGAAGAATTTATTCTCTTAGCTTAACACCCTTCTTTGAGACGAACGAGCTCAGAGGTTATGTAGTTGATAGTTACTAGTGATACATTCCCGATTTTGTAATGTGGCATACGAAGTGCCGCTGATCATTTGTTAATCGAAGCATGGCTTTTGTGTAAAGCGTATCTTTGTGTATGAGACTGCATCAGGACCTCATACCCCGAAAATGGTCGAAATAGGAAAGATGCAGCAAGGTTATTTAGGGGTCGCGCCCCTAGAGTATGTCCATTTCTTCTGGAAAAGGGTGGTATCATGGTATAGAGCCCAAATACTTAACTCATGTGGTCACTGCAAATTTATTACTTTGTGGTTGAGAGCTCTTGGATAAAGGTCGCAAACGACCGGGGATGGCATACTTATAGGTGTTACTTCCAGGCAGGGGTAACCCGGCCTTGTGTTAACAGAAAGCTGGGTAAGTTCTCGGGGCGTCCCTTCATAGGCATAACCATGTGGCAATAGGAAGTTTCTTAGTCTGACCATTTGTTGGAAATCCAATCACCAATACACGTCTTGTACGGTTTTAGTTGTATAACCTGCCATTTACTTATGGTGGCGCCCCGCTGTTTAGATGGTAGCTATAGTAGGCATAGTTCGAAATGTCTATGCTGGCTAAGATTAATATTATACTTTCGAAAGGTTTTCTGCACTATGCACTAATAATAATATCAAATAATTTTCACGTATCAAGCATGTTTGACTATCATAAGGAGAAATCTCCTCCAATTCTACGTTTGCATGGTGTGTGCGGCGGGAGGCCTTATGTTAGTTTCATATTCAAAAAAGCATTGCGAATTTCTTTTTAAATTCTTTTGTTTGTTTTGTTTAAAGAAAACTGTTTTTGTTTGCTCATACCAGTCCCATGAATGACCAGGAGTTTATTGTTCCCTTCCTAAACTCTAGGTGTCCATAATTTTCCACACGGGAAGTCTAGAGTTGGATTTTTCAGATAGTCAGATAGTAGATGTAGATTTGATATCTCGGGAGTCTTTGGATTTTGGTTATCGCTTTGTGCTTCTCTTCAATATTTTGGACCGACCTTGCTAAGTACAACTTGATGGGGGTTTTTCGCTTCTTGTTTGGAAAGCATGTTGGATGATCTAGCTTTTGGAGTCTTCGAAGCTTTGGCATTGGAGTTATTGTTTTTCCACTGCTGCTGCTATATCTTCTGCTTTTATCTATCTCTGATATTTGTATTGATATTCATGGATCTGTTATATCTTATTGTATCAGATATTGTATTCATTGTTGTATCAATGATATATTCATTTTTCTCCCGCTGTGTTGTTGTACTTAATGTGTTATAAGCTCCAGCGAATCGGATTCGAACGTTTGAATCTGCGCCATTCGAATATGAGTGAAGTATGGATGTCGATTTTCGAGCGCGAAAATCTGGATCGTCACATTTGGTATCAGAGCTAAAGGTTGAACTTTAGGTTTTGGAGTATAAAACATTAGGTGACTCATTAGAGATAGGGTGAAGTATACCCTAGAATGAGTATATCCCTAAGATATCCGTCCAAATGCCTCGATAAATTCTCTTGCAATCCACTGATAGAGAGTATGAGTGCAAGAAGAGGACGAGATAAGGGACATGGGAGTACCACTACAAATGGTAATACCCTGCAACAACGGAAACAATCCTTCCTCTATCAATCTTCTTTGGTTCATTATCTGATATCAATTCTTTGATGGTTTCGGGGAAGTTTGAGAAAGAAGCTTTAGTGTGAAGGTGGCTTTGCGAATCGGTGAAGAAAAAGTCCTAATCCTATTTCATATTCTCGTTATCGGTTCCCTATCAGCTTTCCGTTTGTAAACTTTAATGAACTTGAAATTCTATTTAAAATGAATTGGTTAACAAAATATGAAAATCAATTGGATTGTATATATTTGTCTGTTCTTTTGGGTCCAGATACGTTCTACGAATGGTTAGTTATCCTTCAAACTAACCGGTGCCCTGTATATCTTCGTAGATCTGGTAACCCGAGTATCTTGTGAGATATGGAATGAGTTCATCCTCGTATTTATTGAAAATATTCTGATTTGGTAAGCTAAACGCAGAATAGATATTCAGTTTGATCTGGAAAGATATTTCTCTATCTTTCATCCGTTCTTTGTTGTCTCCCTAGCAAATTTCGAGACGAAATTTTCTTAAGAGGGGGAATCCGTAACATTCCTGTTTTTAAATCAAATTTAAATTGGTAACTAATTTGGTATTTACCAAATTAAATAGATAATTGTTTGTTTATTAATATAAATGAATATAAATATGATTTTAAAATAGAATTTCTAATGGGAAATTCAAAAAAATAAATATTTTGAATAATATATTAATTATACGTTTAATTGTGAATTTGTGACGCCCCACCACTATACCCATGCTAGCCAAGAACACTACGGGGTAATGTCGTCAACTAGCACAGAGAATAAGGCTGTTGAGGAGCGACCATCTGTATAATTGCTTTGTGTGAGTACCAATATGCCAGATAAACATATAACCTGCATTTCAAGAGGAAATCCGACATACCGACACAAACACAAAGCTACTACACAGTGGCTATATGTAACCTTCGGAAACAAATATAGAAATATCATAACACAAATCAGTCACAGAAGTTCATATCTTGAAGGCGGAAACATATATGAATATTACACATAAAAGCGTATATCAGAGTAGTAGTCAAAAAGATCCACAATATCAGAAAAGAATAGATACAAGAGGAAGCCAAAAGAATAAGTATACATCAATGAGTCTCTATCTCGTATGTATACAACCAAAAACTACTAATCTAAGTAGTTAGCCAAAAATCAGGATAATAATAATCCTAGGTGAGAAGTCAAGCAGAAGCACCTGTAACATCTCGGTCTGACCCAAGTATTATTTAATAAGAAAATAACAAACGGATCAGTCTAACTATAAATATCAGATGAAATGATAAAAAATAATAGATATGACAAAAACGTATGATAACTATAAAGCCATACTGTGATAAGTACGTAATTGAAAACCAACTAGAGATTAATCAATATCACAAGAATCTTCTCAAAGATAAAAAGAATGTCATACTCTTTATTCTTATTCACCAAACCATAAATATTGACAATTATATCAATGCCAATCACAGAAGTTAATGACACACAAATTCACCAATGCACAAATATTGATAAAACTTATCAATGTAAATCACGAACATTGGCGAAACACAAATTCTAGAAATCATCAATGGAAATTCAGAAATCACAAAAAGGGGGAGGCCTATCACAAAACAGGAGCATGAAAGCTCACCAACACGTGTATCACAAAACGGAACGCTATTCCATGGTTGCTAAACATTAGCTTTGAGCCGAAGCTCCACAGAACGGCCCGAAGACCATAGGTCGCTACCCCACCAAATTGAGCAGAAGCTCCATAGAAATGGGGTTTAGTCTCCCTCGTAGACAAAGAGACATCGCACAGTGCTAGTCTAAAACACAAAATAATCATCATCGATCATCAAGAAGTGTCAATTACACTAAGCTAGTAAATATATGAGCTTAGCTTCATGTCCCCATAACCAATAGCTTAACTTAAATATTTACGAACAAATTGTAGATCTCCACTAGAAAATTGTCATAAGAGATTCAATCGAACAAGTCTAAGAATCAACCGACGAAGTAAATGCAAGCGTTTCATAACACTTGTTTTACTAAGCCGTTTAATTAGATTTCTCATACGAGTGAGGTAAAGGTTTGTCTATACTAATAGATTGGAAAACGGTTTAAGAAACGAGCTTTGTAATAAAATAGTGTTGAAATCGTTTTAATGGAAGAGTTTTGATATTTACTACTAATATAGAAAAACTTTATAATTTTAAAGTGACAAATCACAAAAATGATTGTAGAAACAATCAATCACTAAAATTCACATACGAAGACGTGAATTAATTCTAAAGAAATCGATATCAAATCCATCAAAATGGATATTTCCAAAAATCCCAAAGAAAATGTCATCAAAGTTTATAATAGATGATAACAACAAAAGGGAATCAACAAGAACCGATAAAATTGGAATTCTTAAACAAAATAGGCAAGCAGGCAAAACACAGCAGATTCAGACGTCTGAAATAGGTGGTTCAGACGTTTGAATCTGAAAAATTAGAAGTTTTCCAGAACGTAATTCAGACGTCTGAACCAAAAGTTTCAAACGTCTAAAATATGTGTTTTTAGCATATTTCCTTTCTGTTTGAAATCGAGCTAATTCAGACGTCTGAAATTCCAGATTCAGACGTCTGAAACTGGAATTCAGAGCATTTCCTGAACCTCGAACAAAAATGGCCAAATGAATATCGAAAGCGATCGGATGAGCAAATGACGACTAAGGATTTACGCCACGCGACAACCCAGCCTTAACGGCTCTTCGATACGCCTCAAATATCAACGTCCAAATATCCATAATAGGATTTTCATAGATTTTGTTTTCAAAATACCAAAAATTGGAATATACACCAAATCAATCCAAACCAAAATCAATTGCACAAGAATAAGTGTTAGGAATTCATACCTAACAATCGAAGATAATTATAGACTAAGATGTGAGATAAAAATCTCACCTTTGAACCCAAAACTATGAAGAAGAAGCTATAGAGCAATGGCAAGAACAATCACTCTTTAATTCCAACCTAAAGAGCTTGAATCTAGCTTAAAAGAGAGACGTTTCCTAAATTAGGTTTAGGAATTTCTGAAATTGGTAAGAGAATGAGTTGGAGAAGAAGAAGAGGAGGCTTACCAAAGCTTCTTTTATAAATTTGAAGCTATAACTTGATTTGCAAATGGAAACTAGGGTTTGGAGTTTTAATTTCCCATTCCTCTCTCCATTGATGATAAAGCTTGAGTATTAGGAAATAGAAATGAAGTAATGAAGAAAAGAGGGGTGAAGCTTGGGTCTAATGGGCTGAAACAAAACCAAAGCCCTAAGTGAAAAAGTAGCAAAATTCCACTAATTCCAAACATATCAAAGTTTATATTCAAAAAAGTCGCAAACGTCATTTTGAACTCAATGGGGGTGGTCTCGAGTCCTAATTCAACTGTTTGCAAAAAGTAGCCTTTCGGACTAAAATCCGACTAACGATGAATTATTTTAAATAAAATATTTAAATATTCAATCGTAAAATATGCGGGTTATTACAAACGCCCCTCCTGAAAGAAATTGCGTCCACGCAATCATAAGAAATAAATGAACAAAAGGTAACAACAATAAAAGCATATCAATACAAAAGAAGAAATTTGGAATAAGAAGTTCACCTCAAAGTGCACGAGAAAGTAAGTCCGGATGTGTTCGCTTAATGAATTCTCTGGATTCCCAAGAACAATCCTTAGGATTAGAGGACCATTGGACTTTCACAAGAGGAACATCTTTATTTCGAAGGCATTTAATCTCTGAAGCAATGACACGAGTAGGATGTTTCTCATAAGTTAAATTAGGTGAAACCTCAATTTCTTTCACAATACCGGGCTCAAGAATAGAATCGGAATCTCGAAGACATTTCCATAGTTGAGAAACGTGAAACACGTCATGAATAGCAGAAAACTGAGCCGGTAATGAAAGGCGATAAGCCACGGAACCAATACGTTCGGTGATGGGAAATGGACCAATATATCGAGGTGCTAACTTTCCCGATCGACTGAAACATACAACACCCTTCATAGGTGAAACACGAATAAACATAAGATCTTCCACGGAAAATTCAAATTTTCTTCTTCGGTTATCGGCATAGGATTTTTTTCTACTCTGGGCTTCTTTCATCCTATGACGAATGAGATCAATCTTTTCTATGGAATCACGAATAAAGTCTGGACCTAAAACCAGCCTCTCACCGGCCTCAAGCCAACAAGAAGGAGAACGACATGGCCTTCCATAGAGTGCCTCAAAAGGTGCCATACCAATACTAGATTGGAAGCTATTACTATAGGAAAACTCAACGAGAGCAATATGATCTTCCCAACTTCCACCAAAATCAAGAACACATGCACGAAGAAGATCTTCAAGAGTTTGATTCACATGCTCAGTTTGTCCATCGGACTGAGGATGATAAGCGGTGCTAAAATTAAGCTTCATTCCCAAAGATTTTTTAAGACTCTTCCAAAATCCACTAGTAAACAATGGATCACGATCACTAACAATAGAAGTAGAAACTCCATGTAATTTAACAATCTCTTTAATAAAGAGTTTGGCCAAAAGAGGAACGGTCCGATTAGACCGAATGGGAATAAAATGGGCAGATTTAGTAAGTCTATCAACTATCACCCATAAGCTATCATGACCCGAACGAGAAAGGGAAGGCCGTCAATAAAATTCATGGAAATTTGATCCCACTTCCAAATTGGAATATCTAAATGTTGCAATAACCCACCGGGCCTTTGATGCTCGGCCTTGACAAGTTGGCAAGTCATGCAACACTTAATAAAGTTAGCTATATCAGATTTCATTCCCTCCCAATAATAAAGTCGCTTCATATCCGCGTACATTTTACTACTACCGGGATGAATGGTAAATTTAGAACGATGAGAATCATCTAAAATTTCTTTACGAAGATCACTAATATTTGGCACGATAAGTCTACCAAATTTTCGAATGCCGCCATGAGAATTCGTATCAAAGTCTTTCATACCTTCAATATCAATTTTATCCCTATAATTTTGGCCAAGAAGAGCCAATTCGGGATCTAGCCTTTGGGCTTCAAGAATGCGGTCTAAGAGAGAAGGATGAGCCTCAAGGCTACATAAAACAAGAGATGAACATAAATCAGATACACGATCTCTAATCTCACAAGTGGATAAAATCTCGAGATCATTCCATTCGGATATCATCATGGAAACAACCGCTTGTTGCTTGCGACTAAGTGCATCAGCAACCCGATTTTCCTTTTCGAAAGTATAAAGAATATCAATATCATAAGATGCAAGAAATTCGAGCCAACGCTGTTGACGCAAATTAAGTTCCTTTTGAGAAAATAAATATTACAAAGATTTATGATCGGTGTAAAGAATAATTTTTTCTCCCAAACGATAATGACGCCAAATTCGAAGGGCGAAAATAACAGCCGCGAGCTCTAAATCATGAGTGGCATGTCTAGTCTCGGCAGGCTTCAATTGCCTAGAAGCATAAGCAATAACACGTTCTCCTTGCATGAGTACGGCTCCCAAACCAACACGACTAGCATCGGTATAAACAATAAAATCTTGATTCCCCTCGGGAATAACAAGAATAGGAGCATCGGAAAGGAGTTCTTTTAATTTCTGAAAAGAAGCTTCACATTTGTTCGACCAAATCTATTTAACACCTTTCTTTGTTAAGCAAGTAAGAGGCACGACAATTTTAGAAAAGTCTTTGATAAATCGACGGTAATAACCCGCCAATCCGAGAAAACTACGGATTTTCGTCACACTCTCCGGTCTCTTCCAGTTTTGAATCGCTTAGATCTTTGAAGGATTCACGGAAATTCCAGATTCGGAAATAATATGACCGAGAAACTTCACACGAGATTGCCAAAAGTGGCATTTAGAAAATTTTGCTTTTAATTGATTACTCATAAGAGTTTCCAACACAATCCGAAGATGCTTTTCATGCTCCTCCTCGGTTTTTGAATACACAATAATGTCATCAATGAAGATGAGGACAAATCGATCGAGGAAATCTTTGAAAACTCGATTCATAAGGTCAACGAAATAAGCTGGAGCGTTCGTTAAACCGAATGGCATAACAAGCCATCCATAAGATCCATAACGAGTACGGAACGATGTTAAAGGAATGCTATCCTCTGCAATACAAAGCTGATGAAAACCAGTTGCCAAGTCCAATTGTCAAAAGACTTTAGCACCACTAAGTTGATTGAATAGATCATCAATCCGAGGTAAAGGATATCTATTTTTGATAGTAAGATCATTAAGCTTGCGGTAGTCAACGCAAAGTCTATGTGTACCATCAGATTTCTTTACGAAAATAGCCGAAGCTCCCCATGATGAGGAACTAGAGCGAATAAATTGCTTCATCTCCAATTCGGATAATTGTTTGCGCATCTCCTCATTTTCCTTATTGGACATGCGATAAGGAGGACGAGTGATAGGTTGAGCTCCAAGGATGAGATTAATTAACTCAATTGCTCGCTTAGGTGGCAATCCTAAAACGGGCTCAAATATGTCGAAAAATTCACGAACAACGTGAATAAGAGAAATGACATCTTCCTCATCATCGTTATCATCATCATGAGGATTTAAAGAATATAAAGATGCTGTCAAGTCGGAATCCGAATCTTTAAGAACAATAGAAATCTGCTTAACAAATTGAGGATGTCGAAGATGAATAGTCCACTCAGGACATAGGATTTGAGCTTCATAGCGGTTAAGTCAATCCATTCCTAAAATCATTCCAAAGCCTAAGTAACGCATGACATGCAAATCGGCTTGGAAAGAAAAATCGCATAAAACAATCTCGACATCTTTACAAAGTAAACTGAGTGTTGCGGATCCACCAACCAGATTCGCAATTCTCAAAGAAGTCATTAAAGCAACAACACTTAAAGAAAAAGCATCAACAATTTCCTTTGATATAAAAGAATGGGACGCACCCGTATCAAAAAGAACTCGAATGGGTTGATTACGAAATATAATAATGCCATCAAGGATAGAATGAGAAATAACTTGACCATGAGAAGTGTTGCTAGGGGCTTGAGCAACATTAAGCTTTCCCTCCTTCTTGCCTTGAAGTTTGGGACAAGAAGATAAATAATGATCCGGGCTTTTGCAATAGCGACAAGCACGGGGCTTTGAACACTTGTTCGCAAAATGGTCCTTAGAACCACAATTGTAGCATTGCCCACTACTAGAGGAAGAAGTCTTTGCTGCAGAAGTTGCTTGCTTCCCTTTTTTATTGGGATAAGGGCCTTTGGACTTATTAGGCCTTTTCTTGTTGTTGTTGTTGAAGTTTGGTTTGGCACCCACCACTTCAACATCACTCTCCCTATCTGCCTCTTCAAGACGAAGAGCGATATCAATGAGTTGATCAAAAGAAACTTCTAATTTTAGATGTAATGTCTTCTTGAGATTTTTGTTCAAGCCATAAACAAATCTTTGGTTCTTCTTCAATGGGGTGTTTATGTACTCGACCCCGTATTTAGAAAGAGACTCGAAGGATGCGATATAATCTGCCACGGAGGATTCACCTTGAACAAGGTATATAAAACGACGAGCCAAAGTCACCTTCTCAGCTTCTGGCACAAATTTTAATTCAAAGCGTTCCCGGAATTTCTCCCAAGTAAGATCCGCTTCATTTATTTCAGAGACTAGAAGCTCGTACCAGTCTAAGGCTCTTTCTTGGAGCATACTAGAGGCCACCTGAACACGGTGAAGATCAATAAGATTCATGCGTGAAAAGATTCGATCGCATGTTCTTAGCCAAGCCTGGACTTCAATAATGGTTTCAGAACCTTTAAATGGCTTCCCACCCAAGTTGGTATAATCGTTGCACAACCGTGCAAATCCAGACTTAGGGTGAGTAGGTTCCGGATTAGAACCGGCTGCTTGAGCGTTCTTTACTAGATCAAGAAGCTGCTGGGCAGACATAAAAACTCCATCCAGGGGAGTAGCACTAGATTGACCGGCGCTGGGACAGCATGGTCTAAACATTTCTCTTCCTTAAGAAAGAAGAAGGAAGAAGAAAAAGGTTATTCACAAATTGAATATCAAACATTAACGATTGTTAAAACAAGGAATCATAAAGGAAAATATGATAGGACGGTTCGAAGACCCGAATAAAATCCTAAGGCACTACTCCAAAGATGGACTTAGGACGATGATCCTTGTTAAATTATTCTACATTGTTCCGAAGTTTGGCTCTGATACCAAGCTATGACGCCCCACCTCTACACCCATGCTAGCCAAGAATACTACGGTGTAATGTCGTCAACTAGCACGGAGAATAAGGCTGTTGAGGAGCGACCATCTGTATAATTGCTTTGTGTGAGTACCAATATGCCAGATAAAAATATAACCTGCATTGCAAGAGGAAATCTGACATACCGACACAAACACAAAGCTACAACACAGTGGCTATATGTAACCTTCGGAAACAAATATAGAAATATCATAACACAAATCAGTCACAGAAGTTCATATCTCAAAGGCGGAAACATATATGAATATTACACATAAAAGCGTATATCAGAGTAGTGGTCAAAAAGATCCACAATATTACAAAAGAATAGGTACAAGAGCAAGTCAAAAGAATAAGTATACATCAATGAGTCTCTATCTCGTACGTATACAACCAAAAAAATACTAATCTAAGTAGTTAGCCAAAAGTCAGGATAATAATAATCCCAGATGAGAAGTCAAGCAGAAGCACCTGTAACATCTCGGTCTGGCCCGAGTATTATTTAATAAGAAAATAAGAAACGGGTCAGTCTAACTATAAATATCAGATGAAATGATATAAAATAAGAGATATGACAAAAACGTATGACAACTATAAAGCCATACTGTGATAAGTATGTAATTGAAAACCAACTAGAGATTAATCAATATCACAAGAATCTTCTCAAAGATAAAAAAGAATGTCATACTCTTTATTTTTATTCACTAAACCATAAATATTGACAATTATATCAATGCCAATCACAGAAATTAATGACACAAAAATTCACCAATGCACAAATATTGATAAAACTTATCAATGTAAATCACGAAAATTGGCGAAACATAAATTCTAGAAATCACCAATGGAAATCCAAAAATACAAAAAGGGGAAGGCCTATCACAAAACAGGAGCATGAAAGCTCACCAACATGTGTATCACAAAATTGAACGCTATTCCATGGTTGCTAACCATTAGTTTTGAGCCGAAACTCCATAGAACGGCCCGAAGACCATGGGTCGCTACCCCACCAAATTGAGTAGAAGCTCCACAGAAACGGGGTTTAGTCTCCCTCGTAGACAAAGAGACATCGCACATTGCTAGTCTAAATCACAAAATGATCATCATCGATCATCAAGAAGTGTCAATTACACTAAGCTAGTAAATATATGAGCTTAGCTTCATGTCCCATAACCACTAGCTTAACTTAAATATTTACGAACAAATTGTAGATCTCCACTAGAGAATTGTCACAAGAGATTCAATCAAACAAGTCTAAGAATCAACCGACGAAGTAAATGCAAGCGTTTCATACCACTTGTTTTACTAAGCCGTTTAATTAAATTTCTCGTACGAGTGAGGTAAAGGTTTGTATATACTAATAGATTGGAAAACGGTTTAAGAAACGAGCTTTGTAATAAAATAGTGTTGAAATCGTTTTAATGGAAGAGTTTTGATATTTACTACTAGTATAGAAAACCTTTATATTTTTAAAGTGACAAATCACAAAAATGATTGTAGAAACAATCAATCACTAAAATTCACATACGAAGATGTGAATTAATTCCAAAGAAATCGATATCAAATCCATCAAAATGGATATTTCCAAAAATCCCAAAGAAAATGTCATCAAAGTCGATAATAGATGATAACAACAAATGGGAATCAACACGAACCGATAAAATTGGAATTCTTAAACAAAATAGGCAAGCAGGCAAAACACAGCAGATTCAGACGTCTGAAATAGGTGGTTCAGACGTCTGAATCTGGAAAAATAGAAGTTTTCCAGAACGTAATTCAGACATTTGAACCAAATGTTTCAAACGTCTGAAATAGGTGTTTTTAGCCTATTTCCTTTCTGTTTGAAATCGAGCCAATTCACCAAAAATGGCCAAATGAATATCGGAAGCGATCGGACGAGCAAATGACGACTAAGGATTTGCGCCACACGACAATCCAGCCTTAACGGCTCTTCGATACGCCTCAAATATCAACGTCCAAATATCCATAATAGGATTTCATAGATTTTGATTTCAAAACACCAAAAATTGGAATATACACCAAATCAATCCAAATCAAAATCAATTGCACAAGAATAAGTGTTAGGAATTCATGCCTAACAATCGAAGGTAGTTATAGACTAAGATGTGAGATAAAAATCTCACCTTTGAACCCAAAACTATGAAGAAGAAGCTATAGAGCAATGGCAAGAACAATTACTCTTCAATTCCAATCTAAAGAGCTTGAATCTAAGCTTAAAAGAGAGACATTTCCTAAATTAGGTTTAGGAATTTGTGAAATTGGTAAGAGAATGAGTTGGAGAAGAAGAGGAGGAGGCTTACCAAAGCTTCTTCTATAAATTTGGAGCTAGAACTTGATTTGCAAATGGAAACTAGGGCTTGGAGTTTTAATTTCCCATTCCTCTTTCCATTGATGCTAAAGCTTGAGTATTAGGAAATAGAAATGAAGTAATGAAGAGAAGAGGGGTGAAGCTTGGGTCTAATGGGCTGAAACAAAACCAAAGCCCTAAGTGAAAAAGTAGAAAAATTCCACTAACTCCAAACATATCAAATTTTATACTTAAAAAAGTCGCAAACGTCATTTTGAACTCAATGGGGGCGGTCTCGAGTCCTAATTCGACTGTTTGCAAAAAGTAGCATTTCGGACTAAAATCCGACCAACGATGAATTATTTTAAATAAAATATTTAAATATTCAGTCGTAAAATATGCGGGTTGTTACAGAATTAATTTGAAATTATGGGAATAAAAACGTGTGTGTATATATATATATATATATATATATATATATATATATATAAGTTTTTAAAATAAAGAATTTGATTTGGAAATCTAAATATTTTATAAATAGATTATAATTTGGAATTTGAATTTGAAATTCAAATACATATATGTTGAAAATAAATATTTGGAAAATAAATTGAATTTGAATGCTCTATATTTAATATGAATAAAATTTGTCTTCTAATTATAATATATGATATATATATATATATATATATATATATAAAAGTTATATTTTGAAATTAATATAGTAAAAAAATAATTAGTTTTAAAATAAGTTTCTTTATAGTTACAGATATTTATAAAAAAAGAAATGCATTACTTTAAATAATAAGATTGTATTAATGATAATATAAGACATATATAAATGTTTAAAACTAAATTTAAAATATGATAAAAAACATTGATAAAAAAACATTTATAAAAATAAAATATACAAATTAATATATATATATATATATATATATATATATATATATATATATATATATATATATATAAGAAGATAATGGAGCAAGGAATTAAACATAAAAACATTTAGTTTGACATTTGTAAAATAAGGAATTCATGCATTAAAACATGTGTAAGCAAAATAGTAAAACAAATAAAAAAGTGTTAGCTCAATTTCATTTTATAATTACAAGTGTCCTTGTCTTTGTATTTTCAAAAATATGAATAAAATGAAAACAAAGTGTATATATGCATCCATACTTCTTTCTCACCTTTATTTTACATATCCAAAACTTAAGAAAGAAATTCAAAACAAAAGAAATCTAAATCAAAGTAAACAAAGCCTGGAAACTCAAAATCAAAACCAGGCTTAGCCATTCCCCTCTCAAATTCTTCATCTTCAAAACAAAATAAAAAGCTGATCAATGTAAGATCATCTTAAACTTCAAATTTCAGAGCGAACCAAAATCCATTTTTCAAAAGATTTAAAGCAAATAACCTGTTTTCAACCTATAAAATTCCCAACCAGTTAAACAAATCAGAAGCAAACTGCAAAACCTAGAGTGAAAAATCAAACAGCAAGCTTATGAAAATCAAAGATTAGTTTCAACTTCAATACATCAGAGCTTCAGATCAAAACCATTTCAATTTTAAAAGCAAGGAAGATAACAACTCAACCTGACCAAGTTTAAAATAAATTCAAATGTTCCAGGTTTCAGACTCAAAAGTTCCTCTCTGTTCTCTGTAGTCAGGTGAGCAAACTCACTTATCCTTGCCTATAACCTTTGATATTGTGATTGAAGCTTGAAGTGTGATATGAAAATGTTGTTTATTTTTGCCTGCATGTTGAATATATAGATATATATTGAGATGCATGTCTGTGTGAATATGTTAAGCCTATTCTTAAGTTACAGGTCCACTCTCATAAAAAACAAATCAATATTTCCTTGTCTCAACATTTTCTGGCCAAGATTTCTAAATGAAAAATGATCATAAGAATATGATATAAATTTTAAAAATAATTCCAAGTATTTAAATTTAGCAAATACTTTAAATTTATGGAAAGCAAAGTGAAGGTCTTTATAATCAAGAAAATCAATGATCATAATTTTATAATTCGATTTCATAAGTTGATTCGTGCTAGAAAATGACGAATTTTGATGCAAATATCTTGAATTTTGAGATTGGGATTATTGTGATATTAAGATTTGAATGGGAAATGCATATTTATCGAATTCCAATAATCGACGAGGTTCAGTGACTCATGCATTGGGCTGAAGGGACCTTGGTGGCTGTAGAGGCTGGGAAAAATGTTCAGTGATTTTTCCAATCACTAGAAAGGCAACGCGGTGAGATTTTAGGGTTTAAGGGTTCGTCTTGGACGATGGAAAAAACTTAATTGCTATGACATCGTCGAGGGTTTAAGGTCGATCGCACCTGGGGGAAAGAAAGTGTAGCGTCGGGGTGAAGCTCTGGTTAGGATTTCGTGGCTTCTGGTGATCTTGAGTGGTCGGACGAGATGATTTTTCGATGATCGATGGGTTCCTATATTCAAGCAAGCTACTCAAATTTAAACTACGGCGAATTGATGGATTTTGAGGGGTTGTGCTGATCGGCAGAGGTGTCAGTGATGTATCGAAGGAAGCATGGTCGGTCGGAGATGGCCGGGGTGGCGTGCACCGTGCACGTGCACGTGCACATTTGTTCTTTTCTGGTTGTTTGAGCCTTGAAGGAGAAAGGAGATAGCTCGGGTTCGTATCAAAGAATGTTGCGTGAAACTCGAAGAAAAGGGAAATGAAGGGGGACTCGAAGTGAAGCTCGAGATTGGGCTCGGGTATTCAAGAATTTGGCTCGGGTTTTGTTAAATAGGTACCAAGTTTCAAAATTTAAAAAATGAAAATGTTTTTAGGATTTTAAATTTTTAAGTAAATCAAATTTTTAAATTTTAAACAACCAAGTTTGAAACTATCTTTTTAAAAATAAATTTATTTGAGTTTAAAGTGTATATATATATATATATTCTTTTTAAAAGTTTATTTTAAATAAACTTAATATTATAATTCAGTAAACAATTTAAAAGATGAAATGTTTTAATCCTTAATACAATTTAAAGGATAAAGTGGTTAATGAAAATTGATTACAAGGATTATCTAATAAAGATTTTTTCTATGATAATTAAGTAATTAATTAGGATAAAATGATTATCTTTTAATTTGATTAAAGTCTTAAGTGATTAAAGATTAATTACTTGATTTAAGTTATTAAAAATAATTACTTAATGTAAGTAATTTAAAAGAATAACTACTTAATTAATGATTGATTAAAAATGAATTAAATTTTGATTTATGATAAATTAAAGGTTGTTTTAATGTTAATTGATTCATGATTAAAGATTAAATAATTTATGAAAGTGATTAAGGGATGATTTATAAATTAAAGGATAATTAATTTATGTGATTAACTAAAGGATAATTAATCAAGGTGATCAATTTATTTATGTGATAGATTAAAGGTTAATTAATTAGGATAATTAATTAACATGTAATTAATTAAAGAGTTAATTAATTAATGTGATAAATTAAGATTAATTTATTAATTAAACATAATTACTTAATGAAAGTAATTAAAGGTTAATTACTTAATAATTAAAGGTTATTTAATTATAGTAATTAGTAAGAGGATAATTAATTTAATGTGACTAATTAAGGAATAATTAATTAAGTAATTGTGGTAATAGGAAGTTCCTTAGCCTGACCATCGGTGGTAATAGGAAGGCACTTCACAAAGAAGCCCTTGCAATCACCAATACGCGCCTTGTACGGTTTTAGTTGTATAACCTGCCATGTACTTATCGTGGCCCATACTGTTTAAATGGTAGCTATAGTAGGCATAGTTTGAAATGTCTATGCTGGCTAAGATTAATATTATACTTTGAAGGTTTTCTGCACTATGCACTAATAATAATATCAAAATATTTTCGCGTATCAAGCATGTTTAACTATCGTAAGGAGAAATCTCCTTCAATTTTGCGTTTGCATGGTGTGTGCGACGGGAGGCCTTACGGTAGTTTCATTTTCCAGAAAGTATTGCGAATTTCTTTTTAAATTATTTTTTTTGTTTAAAGAAAACTGCTTTTGTTTGCTCATACCAGTCCCATGACTGACCCGTAGTTTATTATTCCCTTCCTAAACTCTTGGTGCCCACAATTTTCCACACGGGCAGTTTATAGTTGGGTTTTTCAGATAGTCAGATAGTAGATGTAGATTTGATATCTCGAGAGTCTTTGGATTTTGGTTATTGCTTTTGCTTTTCTTTAATATTCTTGACCGACCTTGCTTAATACAATGCGATGGGGTTTTCTCGCTTCGCATTTGGAAAGCATGTTGGTGGATTTAGCTTTTGGAGTCTTTGGAGCTTTAGCGTTGGAGTTATTATTTTTCCACCGCTGCTGTTATATCTTCCGCTTTTATCTATCTCTGATATTTATGTTGATATTCATGGATGTGTTGTATTTTATTACATCGGATATTGTATTCATTGTTGTATCGGTGATATATTCATTTTTCTTCCGCTGTGTTGTTGTACTTAATGTGTTATAAGCTCGGCGAATCGGATTCGAACGTTTGAATCTGCGGAATTCGAATACGAGTGAAGTATGGATGTCGATTTTCGAGCGTGAAAATGGGGTAGTCACAGTGCGAGTAGGGTAGGTGCCCTTATCTTTGTTAATATTGTATGTCACAATCATGATATACTCCTATATTAGCATCAGAAAGAACCGAATGATAGAATCTACCCTAGCGGCCTGATCTTGGGGTCCCACCTTAGATCCGCGACGGCTTTTTTGGATTTTTTTAATGCACATCACACTATTTGGGTTAAGTGACCTATGGGTTAAGTTCTCCACATCACACGGTTTAGGTTAGGTGACTCATAGGGTTGGTGCCCTATAGCCCTTTGGTTATGTCACATAGGCCAGCAGTCTATTACCTATTGGGGCAAAGCATGGTTGTAACCAGGAGACTGCACGTTGATGAACCACTAGTGGATATGAGTCACGATGTCTGTCGAGGTAATTGAAGACTGTAGGAGCAAATCCGGTTTGGTGAACTGGGCTCCTGGAGCTGGAAGACTGCCATCAGTCTCCCTTCTAATTCGAACAGAGTCGTAGCTTGGCATATTCTATTGATGAACTTCACTTATTACAGGTTAGGCGAGGTTAGGCAACCCATGGTTAGGTGCCCATATATTAATATATATATATATGACTACTTGGGACTTCATGTCTATTGTATGGTCATTCACCCGTCATGATTTATTTAGATTTATTTATATATAAGGACATGATATTATATCTAGATAGGCGTTCAGAGTATGGTGGATTCTCATATATTTTATTGTATTATGATTTCTTTGATAGGTGGCCTATATTTATACTGATACTGGTATTATGTTATTTGAGATTGAGAGTTATATGTAGGCGATGTTATTTACTAGCCTAGTTATACTTGGTGACATCTCATATTTGATGATTTATGGATTCTGATGATGATTTTGGATATGGACGATTCACCCAATTGACATTGTTTTATGATTTATGATTTGATGAGTTCTTATGGGCGATGTCATCTTATGCATGGTTTTGTGGCATTCTACGTTAAATGACACTTTGGGATTTGTTTATGGTATTGTAACGACCTGCAAATTTATCACTTGGAGAAATTATATTGTATTTGAAATATTCAAATAAAAGATTTTATAACACAAATTATAATATTTTAAACCATAAATAATGATGGCAAACTTGTTTTAAAGGTATATTAACAAATATAGATATTTGGGGGTTTACATCAAAAAACGACGAAAATAGTTTTCAGAAAAATTTATATTTTCTCAATATCAGCGTGCACGAAACTGAATACATACACTTATTTTTCTACTTAAGCAAGAATGTGAAATAAAAAATTATTTATTTTATTTTTGGTATAAAATATATTTATGACATCGTTCGGGATGTCATTAATTTTATATATTTTCTAAAATTTTAAATTAAGTTTAATAATAAAATAATTGTTTTAAAATGATAATAATTCATTTTAATTAGTTATATAGTGATAATAAATCATTTATAATAATTTTATAAAAATATATACTTGATTTGATGATATAAGAAAATTGATAACACCTTATCGATACGACAACATTTTTTATAAACACTTGTTTAATATTGATTTATATGATTTTATAATGCAAATGAGCACATTTTAATTATTCTAAAATAATAAGAAATATATTTTCAAGATTTGTTTAAAGATATATATAGTTTAACAGAGAAGTAAGAATATGGCCGAAAATCGGATCTTGGATACGAACGCAAAATGTAATCAAACGTTGCACCATGGGTTGTCACATATGACATTATATGCATACATACATGTCATAACACATATATACACATAAATATACATATAAGAAGTTAAGCTGTACATTATTTATTTACATAAGATAAAAGATATAAATATCATGATATTTACTTAACTAAATCAAAGCAAAACTCACTATCACTTACAAGCACATGGGGTGGCACATGGGAGGGGAAGTCATAGCTAGAGGATGATGGAGGAGGGCAATGCAATGGTGATGTGTGGCAAAAGAAATATCTTGATATTTTTCACATTTTTTCCTATAAATACCACCCTCCATTTTATCATTTCTTCAGACCATCTTCTTTTTCCTCCTAAGCTTTCTAATGGCATCTTTATGGTTTCACTAGTCTCTTCCATCATAGCGAAGCTCTACTAAAATAAAAACTACCATATATGAAGAAATACAACCTTAATGTCGGGATATAAGTCCATATTCCACCCTCTCTTTCTTCTTCTTGGCTATGCACTATAATGAGTCACCACCATCTCAAAACCAAGTTTCTACCTCCTACAAGCCTCTATTGAGCTCATCCTAGCATCCCAAGATAGGATTCATAAGCTTTGGCATGGTGGTAATGAAATTGTAGTCAAATGTAGTAAATCTAAAACCAATGAAGGTGAGAAATTCTATTAATTTATTTTATAAATTATACGATGACATGATATGTTTGTTATGATTGTTTTCTATGGTTGATCATCATGTTTGGATGTGATAATATGGAAGTAATTCACGTTAAATACACGTCAAATTTACACAAAGGAAATCGCTTACCTATATGAAGTAAAAAAGTGTTATGGAATGGTTAAACGTCTTTAAAATGATTTAAAATAGTTTATAAATGTTTTATAAAGTTTAAAATTCAATTTGGAGAAGTTTTGACAAGATATGAAATTAGGGTCAAAAATAGGCGCGTCATGTAATGGCAGTTCGCAATTTCGCGTCATAAAAATTAAATCAATGTGTAAAGTGGAATATCGCATGAAATGATTCGAAACAAATTTTTTTTGAACTCTTACAGCTATAGTTTTCAAATGAAGAAGAAAAATCAAGATTTCATTTAATGGAATTTGAGTTATGTCCAAATCAAGTTTTTTAAAAAAATCACGGTTTGGTAGTTCGAAACCAAAATGGAAAAATCTTTAAAATAAGCATTTATAAATCTTTAAATATTTGTAATACATAAATATATTTAAATTTTAAAAGGAATTTGAGTTATAAAAATGGACACATGTGGAATGAAGTTAATGTTTAATCAATGAAGCTTTAAAAAACTATTTGCAGCATTTTTTACAGTAATTTTTTGTAACTTTTGAAATTAAGATTTAAACTTAAGATTTTTTCCAAATATTTATTGTAATCATTTCAAATTAATAACTAAGTATTTTGAAGATGATTTGGAAATTTTATAATTATTTCAAAGGAGTTTTAAATAAACGATTAAAGGAAAATTGTTTTAAACAATATTTGAAATTGTATTAAGTAAATGAAAATCTTCTCTAAAAGATCATAGAAATGAGTTTATAGTTGATGAAATAACTTGACCACCTTATGGTTGACAGAGAGTTAGTCTCTAGACTCGAGCTTGGACAACCAGTGTATGTGTTCCGCTCTGGCTATCCGGAATAGCCTGACGGAGGGGATAACGAATTTGATTTACTCGGACCGCCATTTCTTAAGATAAAAGATAGAAGATTTGGTGCTTTTTAAAAGTTAAACAAGATTTAAAACAAGATTTTGGTTGTTAAAGAAAACATTCTAGTCAAACTCTATATTAAATCACAAAGAGGGAATTCATACTATCCATATGAAGTTAAAAGGTGATTTCACTGTTGTTCGATGAATAGTGCAGGTTGAATATGAAAATTAGTATTGGGTATAATTAGTCTAAAATTTATGGATCCCTTTTATTCCATACTAACTAATTATGGTTTAAAGTAAACGGTGTCTTAAATAACATTGTTTTTGATCTATTAAAGATATGTTGTAGAAAGTGAATTTTTCGTTAAGATTTGAATTATACTTTTCCTAAGTAACTAAAAGATGAAATGTTTTGGAAACTCCAAAGTTAAAAAGAGTTTTTAATTAACCAAAGGATTTGATAAAAGAGGTTTAATGATTCCGTATATACTGAAAAAGGAGTAGTTTAAAGATGTATATCTCTAGAAGATATTTTATCTACATAAAAGATATCAATAAATTGAATAATAATCAACCACATACTTGACGTCTTTTATCGATAAATTGGTTCGGAGGAACCGGGGTCAGATTTGGGCGATCCTTATTCAAAAAACACTTTAAACCAATATACGATCAAAAGTGAAAAATATGTTAAAGATAATGATTTTAAAGACAGAGATCTTCATAATGTAGGGCTGCTTGCCGCTAACCTCTGGAGTAATTCCCTTATCATCATATATATAGTAGCAGTGGTTCCTTCAATTTGAAATCTTCGACGCAAGGACTACTTGATACTATTCCTAGAGGTGATTCCCAAACATGATGTTGGAGGATAAGTGCCTCCAGTTTGTCCTATTCCTGGATAATTTTATGGACAATGTCTGACATTGCTTTTCTAAGACAACGTATATTGATCTCTATAAATGCACATCTGTTGGTGATGTAGGAGGAAACCCATCCTATACTTAACACCCTTCTCCAAGACGTACAATCTTAGATGTTGTACTTTTATGGAAATTAATAGTGTGTTGTTGGAAATGGCAATGTGGCATTTAAAGTAGGTTTTATTCTACGAAAGATAAAATGTTACCTTAAGCCTTACACATAGGGAAAGACAAAAACTGGGTCAATGCAGTAGGTCTAAGTGAGTCGCACCCATTAGAATATAGTCTTCACCTTTCAGATTACCTTTTATATATCGAGTTTGTTGAATATGCTATGAGACTTCTCGAATAGATCTAGAATGACTGGGGTGATGACGGATTCGGTACTATCTATAGCAGAGATAGGGAAGTTTTGTGTTGGTAGAGGTTGGAGCCTCAGGTGCATCCCTCTAGAGATGTACCATCGGAAGGTAGTCCCTTACCTTATTATTGTATGGAATCCATTCTCTAATACCAGCCCTTACGGTTTTAGTTGTAAAAATATTATGATGGAATTTAATAAATGTAATAATTTCAGCTAAGATTATATACATTTATTTGAAAAGTGTTTTCAAACCAATGTCAATTGAAATGACATCAAATGATTTGATAAAAATGTTTTAATTGTCAAAAGATAAAAACCCGTCCATGTTTATGTATGGCATGGTCTTTTGAGGTACTCTTCTATTCAAAGGTTTTGTTTGACATCAAAGTACATCTATGAAACTGTCATATATATTTATGATTTGCATTTCTCACACTGATTTGCAAGACTGATCCGGATATTTTTAATACTATGGTCTAATCGAAGTAGTTTCAGGATTAGCTGAAGATGCTTGGAATTTCCAGAGGAGAATTGGAGATATTCATCAACGTGAATGTAGTTTACTTTTCCGCTGTATGTGTCGTTTTTCAGCATTCTTGAGAACATGTATTTATAACCGTCCAGGCTGAGCTTAGGATAGACTCTGTTGAATGTATTTAAAATTTCTACTGTAAAGATTATATATTGAAATAATGTATATTATTCCATTCATGTAAGATTCTGTCCTATCTTTATTTTCTTTTTACTCTTGATCAATCTGTCTTTCCAACACTTGGATATTCGACAAGTGAATAATATGGATGTATTAGTGCCGATTTATGAAGGTAAAAAAGGCTGGTCATTATAGGTATTATCATTATATGCCATGCATACATTAATATATATAAATATTGATGTATAATTTTTATTTTTAAATTATATTGATAGTGTCATTGTAATATTATTATATCTAGCATATACTAAGTTCCATATGTATATTGACCCTTTGATTCAGATATAGTCTGACCCGTGTGTTACTTATGTAATACTTGGGTCATTCCGAGATATTTTAAGTTCAGGGACGATGATACTGGCTTGTGTTTTAATGGGTATAGATGTAACAACCCATAATTATGTAAGTATTTTAATTTAATTTTATTTGAAAATTCTGATTTTTAAATCATTTAAAAATTGAATTTCTAGAAATTTCCAATGTAATTTTGGAATTTGTTTGTAATTTTTTTCCAAATACAATAAAATAAACATTTTATGAAAATTTTATAGTTTGGTCAACCCTGATCAAACTTTGGATTTTAATTTTAATTTTTAAATTTGAATTTTCAAATTTTAACCTTTTTCTTTAAAGCAGAATATAATTCTAATATCCGTTCTGCTTTTCGCTTCGTCAAATTCTGTTTTATACTTTTATAATTTGATAAAATACAACGTTTTACACGCAATGATTTTTGTATTTTATTTTCTATTTTCTATTTTCTATTTTCATTTTCCTAATTTTACTTTTGTTTAGAATTTTATTTTATTTATTGAATTTTTAACATGTTTATTTTTGATTTTATGGCTTAGAAATTTCAAGAGTATTATGTTGCTTGTTTTAAAAGTGTGCCTTTTCCTTTTCCCTTGACTTTTCTATTGCTTAGCCTCTTTATTTCTTTTGGTCGTTCAAATCTTCATAACCCTAGCTGCCTCCTCTTTTATAAATCACGTACAAGTTTCTCATCTCAAATTCATTTGTGTGAAAAAAATTATAGCAAGTTCCATGGCTTCTCCTTCCTCTTCTTCTTTTATATTTTCTTTTTCTCTTTTGCCTTTGAATTCCACATCGATCTAATTCTTGAAGTCGCGGTTGATCGGTTAAGGTTGCCCACAATTTATATAAGCTTATCTGTTTCCTTATTCGGTTAGTTAATCATCTTATCTTTTGTTCCAACTTATCCTCAATCAAAATTTTCTTTGATTTGAGTTAGTCAAATTTGAATATGTATCCTTACTTTGAAAATCTATTCCTGTATAGTGTATTTGTAAATCTATATAAAAATGTTTTATATATCGTGTTGTTTGAGTTATTGATGTTAATTTAGGTTTTCGTTCGATTCGTCTGATCAGCGCTATCGATAGGATCTCCCAAACACTTGAACAGACCAAACCGACATAATACGGTTTTCAAATTTAGTAAATGAATTTTTTTTTGTATAATTATATTGTATATGTATATAAGTAATATTTTCTGAATTTTGGTAGTTAATTGAATTGGATGTTGAGAAATAATATTTGACTCTGTATATATAGCTTGTAACCATTAGCTTTCGTTTCATATATAAATAATTGAACTATAAAACATGATTATAAATTAATTTGGAAATTTAAGTGAATTTAAAATAAGAAACTAAGAATTTAATTTTCAATTGTTTTAAACTTCGTGTTTAAAGTTTAAATTGTATATTATTTAAAGTATTTCAAGTAGAAATTATTTCAAAGAATTTTAATTGGTACATCAATGCTTTTTCTTTGTCACTAGAAAATAATTTCAGTGATGACTGTAGCATTATCGACATTCGTTTTCGAGTTTCGAAGTGGAGAGACCATTTTGTAGCTTGCTACAGTTTCGCTTTGAAAAATTAAATTGATTTGAATTTCTAAAATTTTATCTTGAAGGATAAATTCAATTATAAAAGGAAATCAAAATTTTGAATAAATATTTAAGCTTGAGATAATTGAATTCGAAAGTTTTATTTGTATAATACTCAATTGCATTTCAATATAACTTGCCTTAATCATTTAGAACTTAAATATGTAATTGGATAATATACAATATAAAAGGATTTTTGTAAATAAAAATTAAGTGGTTATAATAAATGTTATACACTTAAATTTTAGCTATAAAAAGTTAATAGTGGTAAATAGAATGAAAAGTTAATTGAATAAAATACAATACAAATTGTGTTAAAGAAATTTTAAATAAATTGGAATAGTTATAATAAATGTAATTATACTTAATATATGTGATTAGATATATATTAAGTGGAATAAATTTAATAATAATCCAGAATAAAGAAGATGAAATTTATTAAATAAATTATGAGTAAAACAAATGATTTTCAAATTCATGTTTTTAGAAATTGTTAATTTAAGATAATTGGATGATAAGATAATGAAATTAGAAATAACTAAGATTTACTTAACTTGGGTGAAATCAAATGGATGAAATCAATTTTTAATTCAAGTTGAAATTATCATGGTTTTAAATTTATTATCTTATCTTGTTTTCCAATCTCTTTTCTTTTGGGATATTCCTATTCTCCTGCATCCTAAAGCAGGAAATTGAATTCCGAATTGATCTTATACATGTAGTTCGTCCTGTAATTCTTCCTCCCAGAAGAACTTATCTTCACATGTCAGTTTTGGAAACTTTTCAAGGAATCTTTGGTACTCATTTGAATCTGAGCACTGCTTACCATCCACAGACCGACGGTAAAATGAAAAGAGTGAATCAGATTCTAGAGGATCTTTTTCGTGCTTGTGTTCTTGATTATGGAGGATCTTGGGAAGATCATCTCTATATTGTTGAATTTACCTATAACGACAGTTATCATGTATAATCTCAATCCTCTTTTCATCTTGTCTTGATCCTGTCTCATTCTATCTTGTTTCTCTGTTTTCTTGTCTCGTCCCTTTTCGAGGACGAAAAGTTTTGAGTGAGGGAGAGTGTAACATCCTATAATTTTGTAAGTATTTTAAATTAATTTTATTTGAAAAATCTGATTTTTAAATCATTTAAAAGTTGAGTTTGTGGAATTTTCCAATGTAATTTAGGAATTCGTTAGTAATTTATTTTCTAAATACAATAAAATAAACATTTTCTGAAAATTTTATATTTTGGTCAACCTTGGTAAAACTTTGAATTTTAGTTTAAATTTTTAAATTTGAATTTTTAAATTTTAATCTTTTTCTTTGAAGCAGAATATAATTCTGATATCTATTCTGCTTTTCGTTTAGTCAAATTCTATTTTATACTTTTTATAATTTGATAAAATACAGTGTTTTAAATGCAATGATTTTTGTATTTTATTTTCTATTTTCTATTTTCATTTTCCTAATTTTATTTTTGTTTAGAGTTTTATTTTATTTATTGAATTTTTAACTTGTTTATTTTTGATTTTATGGCTTAGAAATTTCAAGAGTCTTATGTTACTTGTTTTAAAAGTGTGCCTTTTCCTTTTCCCTTGACTTTTCCTTTGCCTAGCCTCTTTATTTCTTTTAGCCGTTCAAATCTTCATGAACCTAGCCACCTCCTCTTTTGTAAATTACGTATAAGTTTCTCATCTCAAATTCATTTGTGTGAAAAAAATTATAGCAAGTTCCATGGCTTCTCCTTCCTCTTCTTCTCTTTCTATTTTCTTTTTCTCTTTTGCGTCGCTCAAGCTATGCTCGGACTCCACCCAATAGCCAACCTTACCACCTCTTCACCAGCACCATCATGATCGGACTACACCCTCACCACCATCCCAAACATGGCCGTGACCACCAAGATGCAAAACATCACAAAACTCCATCACAAGATCATGATTCAAGTTTAGCCAAGCCACATATGCACCAATCCCCTTCCTCCTGCCTCGGCCACCAATTCAAAACACCACCTCCTTGCCTTGCCGTGACCATCCCTATCCCCTAGCCGTGTATTTAGGTTGCCTTGACCCTCGATCCCACCATGGCCGAGCCACTTGAAACATAAGGCCGAACCAATATCACACAACCCTTCCATGGCTTGACCTTTTGCCTTACATACCTTATAACTTACCATTTTCCACTTCCTCAAACCATAGCTGTGCATTGCTTGACCCATAGACCACCTAGCCGATCCTAGCATGCCACAAACAAACATGGTCAAGCATATCTTTATCACGGCCGAGCTTAAAGTGATGAGGCCGAGCCCACTTGTTGGTGAGAGCAAGGTTATGTCATTTAATTCATATTTCTTCCATTGTTTAATTCATATTTTGTTTGTATTAAATCATATACTTATAATTGATGTATTTGTTTGTGTTCAAGATTGGATCTTGACTCTTCATCCACTAAAACATCTAGTCATGCCTTGTCGTGCTTTTCGAAGTTTTTTTGTGTATCTCTAGTTGTCAATTCTAGCTTTAAAAGGTGAGTTTATCACTCCCGACATACGTACTTTTATATTTGTGAAATGATGACAACTGAATATGTAAAACTGATATGTTATGTTCATACATGCTTGTGATATATTTATATGATGTTAAATGCGATTTATATACCTATTACATCATTTGATATGATATTATATGCTATACTGTTATTTTATTTCCTGTTTATCACACTGCAAGTTCCCTATCACTATGGGTTGAAATGATACATACCCAAACGGACTTTAGAATAAGGAAAAATCATTATGAGCAGAAATGATAGGATCGAGTGATTTATATTGGATTTGATTTACTTGGGATTGTGGGTTTGAAATGATAGAACCCGGATTTTTCTTTTTAAATTACGGATTAAAATGATACATATCCGTATCACTTGATCTAGGTTAGAAAATATTATACAGGCCCATGGTTAATATTCTTAAAATAATATTTTTCTAAAAATTTATTAAGTATTTTGAATTTTTAGAATATATGAAATTTTAACTTAAAATTTGATTTAAAGGTTTGAAACATAAAGAGATATTGGTTTTCTATAGGTTAAAATTTTATAAGTTGATTTTGGTTTTAATTGTAATTTAAAAATCTTTATTTGTTTTTTTAAATTTGTAATTTAAAGATTTTATGTGACGACCCGCAAAATCCGATACCCTTTGAATCGACAATAATCCACACATGTCCGACTCGGAAAGCACAGACTGACGGAAAGTCAAGAGAAAGAAAAGAAGAGAGAAGAAGAGAAGAGAAGAAAGAGAGAAGATAGAACCAAACAGAACAATACAGAATCTCACATCGCAGTGGAAAACAAATAATATCATATCGGTGATCTTTACAAAATAGAAACTGTATATATATGTATATATATACATCAATCAGAGTTCAACAATCACCCAATAGTTATCAGCCTGAACATTTATAATAACCTGTCCTTACAAATGCCGATAATTTAAAATAACTAAGCATAGCGTATAATCAATAATTAAAACAGATATGTGTATACGAAACGAAGATCTCCATCTCTCCTGCTGAAGCTCCGAAAGCACCAAAACTGAACCCGTAAATATACTCGGTTTGACCCAAGCATTGAAAGGGAAGAACGCCTAGATCAGTCTGGTAAACCAGCGTGAGAAACACACTCAACTGAATTTATTAAATTGCCAAACTTTTTGTAACATCCCGCCGTTCTGACCGCCCCTAATCGGTGATTAAACCAACTCGAAACATTCAAAATGACGGATTGTTATTTAGTTTATAGAGTTTAAACAGAATCAGCCACAGAATCACAGAATAATAATATTTCACATAAATGAATTTTTTTCTTTTATAAAAATATCAGAGTTTATACAATGCATTAAATTTATACAACGAAGTATTTCTTTTAAGTACAAAATCCCTGAAAGCTAAAGCGGTATCCCCCTCTCTCTCTAACTTCGCGGCCTGAAAATCTTCAAGCCGTAAAATACTCGGTCTGACCCGAGTATTACATTCAAAAGAAAATAATACACGGGTCAGTCTAATTCAAACTCAGTTATTAGTGCATAGAGGCAGTAATAATCAAACAACCATTAGGCAACAGTCAAAGATAAATTCACCCATCCGACCCTTTTAACAAAGAAAATCAGATAACGGTAAATATAACACTTAACAGTGTTAAACCAATAAATCAGTAAATTCAAATTTTCAACGAAGATAGATGAAAGGATTTTATTTCTTTTAAAAAGATAATTTAGAAAAAACATCAAAACTTGCCTAAACGGCAATTAACAACAAAATCATCAATTTAAATCAAATCAATTCAAATAATTGAAATGTTACTTAAAAACAACAAAACTGATTGGCTGCAGTACACGTACGCGTGCACTGCCTCGCCAATACGGCATATGAAATATGCAAAGGATCAAAAGCAAAAGAAATATCAATTAAAATAAATACTGTGTGGTTGCAGTACACGCACGCGTGCACTGCCTCGCCACTGCAGCGTGAAATAAGCAAAAATCAGGAAATGCACAAAAAGAGGCACAAACGAGCACAAGGTCAAATCCGAGCTATTTGCTGGATTCAACACAAGTGTAGTCAGAAAACAATCTATTTGCATCAATGTAATGCAAAACAACAAGGGCAACTGCAACTAAAAACTACAGCCACCACAAGATCATACGTGTACAAGACATGTCTCGAAGGACAAACACTAAAAGAGGCACCCAGGTGATGTGTAAATGAACGCAACAGTGAACTAACTCAAATGTGCAGTCCCCAATATATGCAGTAAAACGACTGCGACAAATCAAAATAGTAAAGAATGAATGCCACGTCTCCAGGGAGCATGTGCAATTTAAAGAGCATCAAAATGCAAACCATGATGAAACTATGCAAACTCAAGCTTACAGAGGTACAGATGATCAAATAGCAAACGTGATCAAAGTATGCATATGAAGTACACAAATGCAACAGGTAAGAATGGTACAGTGATGAAACTGTAAAATGCAAACCCAGACCCAAGCCAACATGAAACCAAAGTAGTAAAGCTGCACACATGCAGTGGATACACAAAACCAAATGAACAAACAAATGCCAAAGCTCAGTGAAACTCAAGCCAGTGCACAACTAAACCAACATGAATGCAACACAGTGAAGATACCAAATACAAAACATACTAACCACAAATGAACAAACAAGTGCAGACATACACATATATACATACATGAATTTATGTATACATATGATCAGAACTTCAACCAAACAGTACAAGCTCGAGGCAAAATGATTTCAGTGCAGACTCGAAGTTACAAAACAAATGCACACGAACAGTGACCATATGAATATATGTAAATGCAACAAGAAATGCTCAGGAAGGAATATCAAGTGATACAACTGCAAATACCACAAATACAATGACACATGTATAATACAAGTGAATGACCACACTGCAACAGAAAAACAGTGAATCTAATATCACACAGATTCAAATGATCTGGTTCGCAACAATTTAACTTCAACAAGATTACATGCAACCTGGAAATGGGTTTGATACAAGCAACCGAGCAGTGTCAGTCACCAATGTAATCAACTGAGATGAACCAAGCTAACAGAGCTTCAACAAATCAAGTTCAAGCATGGGGACTAAAATGAAACAGAGGTGGCTGCAAGGAGTTGCAGACCATCAAGCAACATATATGAGTACAACTTGATAGTCAAACTAAGGTTGCAGTGAAAACCACAACATCAAGTGTTGACCAACCAACAATAAAACGAAATGCAACAGAAGTGCCAAAAGGTCCGAGACAGTGCAAGCTTCAAAAATATCAAACCCCATTACATTTTCAGGAATACACATAGAGTATGCAACCTGACTCAAAGCAGTGTAGTAATATGCACTACTACATGCACATCAAAATAACTCAATGCAGACAACATGTTTTTCAAATCAAAGGTTCTTAAACGAAATTGTGACAATGCTCAATTACTACCATGATTCCATGCAACTTAAAATTTAATCAAACGCACTGCATCACGAGCACAAGTTACAGTGGACTCCAAATAATATAAGTGAATTAATAAATCAGCAAATATCACTAAAGCACAGTGCAGACGCAAAAAGGCAAAGGCCAATCAACGTTGAAATGGATCGAGCCAGTGCAACACATAAAATATATTGCTTTAAAGAAATTACAAAGTCAAAATAAATTCTCCTCTAAAAAATGTTTTCACAAAATCCTGCCTGTAGATTTCAAACAAACTCAGAACATGGTCATGCCGAAGCCAACAGAGAAAATGACATAGTTACAAAATGTCAGAGAATCATAACAGTGGTAGCACGTTGGAGAAAAGCTCAACAGCATGCGGTTAAGCAACAATAATGTACAAGCCAATGAAGTTTCAAGTCAAAATCAAAGTCATCAGAAAATTCACGAACTAAAAATGCCAGAAATCAAAACCACTGATAGCCAAGAAATCAAGCAGTGACAAGCAAGCAATTTATACAAATTGAAGAAATCAGTAACCATCAGAATTTGAATCAAGTGTGAGTGATGAGAAACCACTCACCTTTGCAAAGCGAAGCTGAGGCGAACTTGACCAATTAGAAGCCGCCGAGCATCTCAGAGACGAGCGACCATTCGAGCAGGAAATCGCCTTCGACTCGAGCCATTGAAATCGGCATCAACTAAATACTCAAAACCCTAATTTTTGAGGGACGAACGAAAAGGAACGAACGATCGTGGCCGCCATTTTTTTTCTTTCATGTGTTTAAGATTTAGGGTTACGAATGAAAATAGAGAGGGGATCGAGTATAGCCTTAGATAATATTACAGCACTAAGCAAAACCATGTGCTAAGAAAATTGTAAAGCCCACCTAATTCCTTAATCAAATTATTAAAGAATTATAACTCAATTTTAGAGGAATTCAACCGTTTAAAATTCCAACAGCAATTAGGCATAATTTATAATTGTCATTCCTTCATTATCTAGATATTAACTCAAAACAATTTATAAAAGAAACTATCTCTTTATAAATAAACAACATAATTTATTTGAATTTGGAAAAACTCAAATCGATTAACCAATTAATCTCACAATTAAATCAAGAATTAAATCAGTTATCAATTTAAAATAAATTAAAATTCGGAATCGTTACAGTCAAAAATATTTTTTTTCTTTTAATTAGCTTAAAATTGAAGATTCAAATTTTTATTCAACTTCCAATAGATTAAATTCTAAAATTTAATCGCCAATTTTATTTTGATAATTTGAAATTCAAGTCAAACCATCATTCAAATATTTAAAATTAATTAAATATTTCCAATTTAAATTATTCAAAATTCAGGGCCGTTACAATCTCCCCTCCTTAAAAGAATTTCGTCCCGAAATTACAAGTTAGGAAAAATGATTGTTAAAATCTCACCGATATTTATACCCTACACAATTTTACCAAGCTCGAAACTTATTAAAAATAAATAAGTATAGGATTCATTCCATTTGTTTTATCTCACTAGCTTTGTTCATTAATTTCTAAAATCAAGACGCAAAAGTCTTTTACCAAAATTTTCGACTTACGAAACTCAGATTTAGACTTGAAATTCTTCATGTTAGAGATTTGCATATTATATTTTTTTCAAAGCTGTGGACTTTCAAGATATTTTAAAGATCTTCTTCCTTAGTTTATTAGTTTGGAATTATGTAATTTTTAATTTCAGATTATTGATTTACTATTTAAAGTTTGAAAATACTTGCTAACTCGAAATTTAACAAGTCTGACGTCGTTCTTACAAACATTAGGCATACGCTGGCCAGGCGCAGGACTAAAAATCTTCAAGTACTAAATATACTTGCTTCAATTCCCAGTGAAAATACTTTTAAAAAATTCTTTTAAAAATGGATATGGAAAGCACGTTCCCCCATGGATCACAGTTACCCGGCGGTTACGCTATTATCCCAGTAGAATCGCTTGTTATCGTAGATTTCTCATCTCTCTTGAATTTCGCCATGGTTGTTGCCATAGATCGCGGTTCACACGATGGTTACGCTACTATCCCAGTAGAATCGCTTGTAACCATAGGCATCTCGCCCCTCGAATTTCTCTTTGGCATCTAGATTGCAGTTTACACGGCGGTTGCGCCACTATCCTAGTGGAATCGCTTGTAACTGTAGGCATCTCGTCCCTCAAATTACGCTAGTCACTCCAACTAATGGAATTCAAATGGCCAATCCAACTAATGGAATTCAAATGGCCAATCCAACTAATGAAATTCAAATGGTCAATCCAACTAATGGAATTCTACGTAGCTACGATTTTCAAATGGACACTCATCTCGAGTTCCAACAACCTTCACAAATTTTAAATGGAAGGTACTTTTCCATATCCTCAGTTTAGAAAACATAATATCATACATAGATAGTACTTCATTTCACATTTCGTACATATCATACCTATGTAAACTTACATAAGTTTTCCATAACAATTACTTTCTAAACTGATGGTTTTCGAATTTACTACATTCTCATATATAAGTTCCGAAAACCTCAATATCTCATACCCATAACAAATAGAGGATTCATGAGTTTTCCATCTCATTACCGATTAAATTTTTTCCTCTAAGTCGATTTGGAATTTTAAGGTTATCTCAAACCCAATTCACATTCATAATTCAATTCATTATCGACTTCACACTCGATTTGGATTTGAAGTTACATCGTAAATTCTCAACACATAATGATGTCTACCGATATATAACCTCTGAGCTCGTACGTCTCAGAGAAGGGTATTAAGCTAAGAGAATAAATTCTCCGCCACCAAACAGATATATATTTAATAAAGATCAATTGCTATGTCGTCAATTCACAATGTTAGACATACAATCCAAACCGACTATCCGAAATTCAAAGCTTAACTTATATTGTTTTTTGGTGTCGAAGTTAAACTCAATTTAACTCAAGATTCAATCTTTTTTTGAAAATTTTCCAAATTGAACTAATTGTTCAAATTTCCCATTTAACTTTTTCAACTTCGACTTAATTCATAGTTTGAATCCGTATACTTTTCACAATATTGGTTTTAAATCAACTTCAAACTTTCCCAAAAAATATCTTTACAAGATATATATAATTTTCCACACTTAACAATTTGAAAACAAATTTCAAATCATTTTTCACCTTTCAATTTTTGAAAACAAATTTCAAATCAATTTCCTTAAACGGAAACACTTCCTAATATTTATCCATTTTAAACTTAAAATGGTTTATTTAAATCAATCAAATAAATCCTTACCGATTTATTTTAAACTTACGTTCCAAATCCGTAAATTTATTTCCACACTTCAAAAATAAATCAATATTTATTTTCTTAAACAAATTTCCCTTTCTTTTATAAATTCCATAGTGAATTTACATTTCCAAAATATCCATGAATATACGATTTTCAAATCGATTTCAAATATTCATTTTCAATTTATCTTTAAAAGATAAAATTTCAAACCTTTCACTTCATATTGGAAAAACATTTCCATACTTATTTAATAATAAATAATTCACAAATCCATTTCTTTTCAACACTTGAAAAATATTCAATATACTTAAATCACAATCAAGTATATATTTCATTCTTTAAGAAAAGTGTTCTTTTAAACACATTTATTTGAGTCAAAACAAATGTTGCGTAAAACATTGTTACGACGACCCAAAAATCACTAGTATAGGGATTCAAATTTAAGATAGATATATAAATCCCAATACTATATAAAACATTTCCTTTCGGAAACCATTTACTATAACAACAGTGTTATAGTCCACCATTTCCTTTTATTTCTCTCGAAAACGTCTATTTCGACAATGAATGTTGAAATCTATGTATTCGATACTTAATACATTTTAAAACATCTTTAAATCAGTTAACTTCATTTCATAATATCACTTCCCTAAAACATATCTGTTTTATTTAATAATATATTCACTGTCCAAAATCGTGAATATACTTATTTATTCAATTCAATGTTTCTACACATTTTATTTTAAAGGATTATCCACTGTCCAAAATCGTGGATAAAATTCTCAACCAACTTTTATTATCACAATATTTAACTTAAAGGATAATTCGCTGTCCAAAATACGAATATATCTCCTTTAATAACTTCTATGTTTCATTTATCAAATTCAGTTGGTTTCGAATTTATAAACAATCTTTACAAATTCCATTTCTATTTATAAAACTTCGATTTATAATCTCCTTTATTAATTCAATTCCATTTATATAACTCAGTTATATACCCAAAGTCCATTTCTAAGTTAAGTACTTATAATCCATTTATTTACTAAATCGTTCTTCATAACATTTGAAATCAATTTTTCAAAAGAATTCAGTATCAAATTTCCAAGTTATAGTTCAATGATCCCCTTGGCTATAACCAAATTAACATGTTGTTTTATTTCCCGATTATTACTTTGGAGATATTCAAAATATTTGATTTAAACCAATTCACTAATTCACTTAACTTATATTTTATTTTTCATAAATCTCTGCAATTCGATAATGGGTTTTCGAAGGATCGGGACTCAAATCTAAGGAGACCTTACCGAAGAGAAACTATCGCAACCCTAAATTTGGAGAGGGAATTTTCGAAAAAGATCTGAATTTTCAAAACAACTTTTATCTTCAAAAAAACAATTTCACACTTCTTTAGATTTGAAAAACGCTTTCTTTAAAGTGATTCTAGTAACTATTCATATTAAACGCCATAAACTAAGCTTTGTGTAAACCAAAGCTCTGATACCACTTTGTAACATCCCGCCGTTCTGACCGCCCCTAGTCGGTGATTAAACCAACTCGAAACTTTCAAAATGAAGGATTGTTATTTAGTTTATAGAGTTTAAACAGAATCAGCCACAGAATCACAGAATAATAATATTTCACATAAATGAATTTTTTTCTTTTATACAAATATCAGAGTTTATACAATGCATTAAATTTATACAACGGAGTATTTCTTTTAAGTACAAAATCCCTGAAAGCTAAAGTGGTATCCCCCTCTCTCTCTAACTTCGCGGCCTGAAAATCTTCAAGCTGTAAAATACTCGGTCTGACCCGAGTATTACATTCAAAAGAAAATAATACACGGGTCAGTCTAATTCAAACTCAGCTATTAGTGCATAGAGGCAGTAATAATCAAACAACCATTAGACGACAGTCAAAGATAAATTCACCTATCCGACCCTTTTAACAAAGAAAATCGGATAATGGTAAATATAACACTTAACAGTGTTAAGCCAATAAATCAGTAAATTCAAATTTTCAACGAAGATAGATGAAAGGATTTTTTTTCTTTTAAAAAGATAATTTAGAAAAAACATCAAAACTGGCCTAAACGGCAATTAACAACAAAATCATCAATTTAAATCAAATCAATTCAAATAATTGAAATGTTACTTAAAAACATCAAAACTGATTGGCTGCAGTACACGTACGCGTGCACTGCCTCGCCAATACGGCATATGAAATATGCAAAGGATTAACGGATCAAAAGCAAAAGAAATATCAATTAAAATAAATACTGTGTGGCTGCAGTACACGCACGCGTGCACTGCCTGCCACTGCAGCGTGAAATAAGCAAAAATCAGGAAATGCACAAAAAGAGGCACAAACGAGCACAAGGTCAAATCCGAGCTATTTGCTGGATTCAACACAAGTGTAGTCAGAAAACAATCTATTTGCATCAATGTAATGCAAAACAACAAGGGCAACTGCAACTAAAATCTACAGCCACCACAAGATCATACGTGTACAAGACAACATGTCTCGAAGGACAAACACTAAAAGAGGCACCCAGGTGATGTGTAAATGAACGCAACAGTGAACTAACTCAAATGTGCAGTCCCCAATATATGCAGTAAAATGACTGCGACAAATCAAAATAGTAAAGAATGAATGCCACGTCTCCAGGGAGCATGTGCAATTTAAAGAGCATCAAAATGCAAACCATGATGAAACTATGCAAACTCAAGCTTACAGAGGTACAGATGATCAAATAGCAAACGTGATCAAAGTATGCATATGAAGTACACAAATGCAACAGGTAGGAATGGTACAATGATGAAACTGTAAGATGTAAAAACCCAGACCCAAGCCAACATGAAACCAAAGTAGTAAACCTGCACACATGCAGTGCATACACAAAACCAAATGAACAAACAAATGCCAAAGCTCAGTGAAACTCAAGCCAGTGCACAACTAAACCAACATGAATGCAACACAGTGAAGATACCAAATACAAAACATACTAACCACAAATGCACAAACAAGTGCAGACATACACATATATACATAAATGAATGTATGTATACATATGATCAGAACTTCAACCAGATAGTACAAGCTCGAGGCAAAATGATTTCAGTGCAGACTCGAAGTTACAAAACAAATGCACACGAAAAGTGACCATATGAATATATGTAAATGCAACAAGAAATGCTCAGGAAGGAATATCAAGTGATACAACTGCAAATACCACAAATACAATGACACATGTATAATACAAGTGAATGACCACACTGCAACAGAAAAACAGTGAATCTAATATCAAAGATTCAAATGATCTGGTTCGCAACAATTTAACTTCAACAAGATTACATGCAACCTGGAAATGGGTTTGATACAAGCAACCGAGCAGTGTCAGTCACCAATGTAATCAACTGAGATGAACCAAGCTAACAGAGCTTCAACAAATCAAGTTCAAGCATGGGGACTAAAATGAAACAGAGGTGGCTGCAAGGAGTTACAGACCAATCAATCAATATATATGAGTACAACTTGATAGTCAAACTAAGGTTACAGTGAAAACTACAACAACAAGTGTTGACCAACCAACAATAAAACGAAATGCAACAGAAGTGCCAAAAGGTCCGAGACAGTGCAAGCTTCAAAAATATCAAACCCTATTACATTTTCAGGAATACACATAGAGTATGCAACCTGACTCAAAGCAGTGTAGTAATATGCACTACTACATGCACAGCAAAATAACTCAATGCAGACAACAGGTTTTTCAAATCAAAAGTTCTTAAACGAAATTGTGACAATGCTCAATTACTACCATGATTCCATGCAACTTAAAATTTAATCAAACGCACTGCATCACGAGCACAAGATACAGTGGACTCCAATAATATAAGTGAATTAATAAATCAGCAAATATCACTAAAGCACAGTGCAGACGCAAAAAGGCAAAGGCCAATCAACATTGAAATGGATCGAGCCAGTGCAATACATAAAATATATTGCTTTAAAGCAATTACGAAGTCAAAATAAATTCTCCTCTAAAAAATGTTTTCACAAAATCCTGCCTGCAGATTTCAACCAAACTCAGAACATGGTCATGCCGAAGCCAACAGAGAAAATGACATAGTTACAAAATGTCAGAGAATCATAACAGTGGTAGCACGTTCGAGCAAAGCTCAACAGCATGCGGTTAAGCAACAATAATGTACAAGCCAATGAAGTTTCAAGTCAAAATCAAAGTCATCAGAAAATTCACGATCTAAAAATGCCAGAAATCAAAACCACTGATAGCCAAGAAATCAAGCCGTGACAAGCAAGCAATTTATACAAATTGAAGAAATCAGTAACCATCAGAATTTGAATCAAATGTGAGTGATGAGAAACCACTCACCTTTGCAAAGCGAAGCCGAGGCGAACTCGACCAATTAGAAGCCGCCGAGCATCTCAGAGACGAGCGACCATTCGAGCAGGAAATCGCCTTCGACTCGAGCCATTGAAATCGGCATCAACTAAATACTCAAAACCCTAATTTTTGAGGGACGGACGAAAAGGAACGAACGATCGTGGCCGCCATTTTTTTCTTTTTCGTGTGTTTAAGATTTAAGGTTACGAATGAAAATAGAGAGGGGATCGAGTATAGCCTTAGATAATATTACAGGACTAAGCAAAACCATGGGCTAAGAAAATTGTAAAGCCCACCTAATTCCTTAATCAAATTATTAAAGAATTATAACTCAATTTTAGAGGAATTCAACCGTTTAAAATTCCAACAGCAATTAGGCACAATTTATAATTGTCATTCCTTCATTATCTAGATATTAACTCAAAACAATTTATAAAAGAAACTATCTCTTTATAAATAAACAAAATAATTTATTTGAATTTGAAAAAACTCAAATCGATTAACCAATTAATCTCACAATTTTAAATCAAGAATTAAATCAGTTATCAATTTAAAATAAATTAAAATTCGGAATCGCTACAGTCGAAAATATTTTTTTTCTTTTAATTAGCTTAAAATTGAAGATTCAAATTTTTATTCAACTTCCAATAGATTAAATTCTAAAATTTAATCGCCAATTTTATTTTGATAATTTGAAATTCAAGTCAAACCATCATTCAAATATTTAAAATTAACTAAATATTTCCAATTTAAATTATTCAAAATTCAGGGCCGTTACACTTTTCCTTTATCAAAACAAAAGTATCTCGTAAGACAAGTCCACACATAAACACAGACATGTTTTTACCTTACGATAACCAAAACATATCATATCAAATGTCATGTTATATTATAGTAGTGTCTACTATATACAAATAATATTAATCATAGTCGAAATTTTTACATTGATTAAATTCCAGCATATATCCCAATTGGGTAATATAATCAAAATGGTAGGTACGTAGTGGAGTTTGGATTTCCATACAAATGACCGGGTGAAGAGACTAACTTCCGGCAGTACATCTCTAGAAGAATGCACCAAGGACCATCACAAAGGATCCTCTACCAACACAAGACTGGCCCACATCTATAAATAGATGGTACCGAATATGTCATCCTCCGGTCATTATCGACCTTACCAAAGGCCCTCTAAGCATAAAAACCACAATAATCAGATACGCGATGTCATAGCGTGCAAAGATATATCTAGAAGAGGATGATCATATCCTAATGGGAGCGACCCACATAGCCCTGCTGCATCTAACCCTGTTTCGGTTATTTTCGGTTGATGAGGCTAGAGGTAACGATTACCTTTCACATTCACAATCACGTCACTTAGAATGCCACATGGCCATTTCTGTTGACTACTAATTGCCTTCCACAAAAATACAACCCTTAAGCTCATACGTCTCAAGGAGGGTGTTAAGCTAAGAGAAGTTGCCTTCTTCGCCACCACTGATGTACATTTGTAAAAACTAATGTACGTAATCTTTAGAAATGCAATGTCAGACAAACACCCATACAAGTTGTCCAAGAACAGGACAAACCGAAGGTACTTTCCTGCCACACCCTGTCGGGAAATCCCTAGGATTAGTAGCAAGTAGTCCTTGCGTTGGATATTTCATAATGAAGAGACCCCTGCTACTGGTTGTATATTGGGATTTTAACCCCAAATGATCAATAAGCAGTCCCCTACTATGAAACTCCGGAATATCAATATCATCATAAGCAACCTGCACAATCGTCGCATATACGTTGGTCCTCTTCGCACCAACAACGCAAAAGCGTTTCTCAACCTCACACAGAAACTAAGTTTCATAGACTTATCACGTCTCCAACTTTCAACTTGCTATCCTTCGGGCCAAGAAGGAAGCTCGATAGATTGGAGTAATACTCCACACTATACGAATCAACATCCTCAACACAAATGATAATCAAGCCTACACAGATGGCTGCGTACTAAGTGTATGACTAAATAGTTCCCACATCAAGTCGAGGAACTAAAATTTGGCCAAATTTGATAGTCGGTTATTTAACTATCAAGACAAACAAAAAAATATTTAGCACCATATGCAATCACTAGGCCCTTTTAATTAAACTTTTATTAATTAAATCACTTGCCAAATATTCACTTCAAATTATCTTTATATTTCAAACCATCCCGACTTTTCAATATTGGCAAACATTCCATATACTTATTTAATAATAAGTAATTCACAAATCAATTTATTTTCAACACTTGGAAAATATTTCATATACTTAAACCACAATTAAGTATATATTTTATTCTTTAAGGAAAACATTCTCTTTAAACACATTTATTTGAGTCAAAATGAATTTTACGTAAAACATCGCTACGACAACCTAAAATCATTAGTATAGGGATTCGAATATTAGATATATATATAAACCCCAATACAATATAAAAACATTTTCTTTCAAAAATCATTTACTATAACAACAATGTTATAGTCCATCATTTTCTTATACTTTTCGAACATGTCTATTTCAACAATGAATGTTGAAATCTATGGTTTCGATACTTAACACATTTTAAAACATCTTCAAACCATTTAACTCCATTTAAAAATATTCACTTTCCAAAACATTTATTAAAGGATTATTCACTGTCCAAAATCGTGAATATAGTTCTCTAACCAAATTCAATATTTCTACACATTTATCAAAGGATAATCCACTATCCAAAATCGTGGATATAATTGCTAACCAAACTCTTTATTATTACAACATTTAATTTAAAGGATAATTCGTTGTCTAAAATCGAGAATATGTCTCCTTTAATAAACTTCTATATTTAATTTATCAAATTCAATTGATTTCGGATTTATAAACAATGTTTATAAATTTCATTTACATTTATAAAAACTTCAATATACAAAATTCCTTTATTAACCAATTCCATTTATAACTCAATCATATACCAAAAATCCAATTCATAAGTTAATTCACATATAAATCAAATATTTACAAAACCCATTTATTTTACAACTTCATAATTATAAATCTTATTCATTTGTAAAATCCATTTATAACTTTATTTTAACACTTATAAAACTTGTTTTTATAATTTCAATATTTTAATTTATATTTTTTTAAATCTTCTATATAAATCATTTACAGTAAATCAAAAATTCTCATTTTATGCTACTTCACAAAATAGTAATCTCCACATTTCAAAAATCGTATTCTTATTATGTTTCCCAAAAATCATAATTTTTATAACATAAAAATTATAGCTTTTATTTATTTTAAATAAATCCATTCCTTTAAGACTTCAAAATTCAACAAAACGTATATTTCTAAAATCACTTTTAAAACCCTTTTAAAATTCAAAATCATTACTTCAACATTTTTAAAATTCCAAAAATAGGCCCAATGCTGCAACATCACTAAATACATCAATCACTGCATCCAAAATATCATATATAATATGATAACAGCATATATCACAATATTTGTAAATAAATCAATACGGGTGAGGAATCCAGTTGGATCCCTCCAACCTATTGCCTGCAATAAATATATATATTAGAATATGTGTACAATGTCCGCTTCGAGGCAGACGCGCGTACAAAGAGTCATCCGCTCATACACGGGAACGTATAGGGTCAACTGCTCCACTAGGCAGGTATATATTCAAATACCAATCAATATATCATATATCATCCAAAAACTCATCAATCATCATATAATAAATTATTTCTCACTTATATAAACATATCAGTGAGTCAGAAAGAGTGAGTTGTACTCACATTGCTTGTAGTCGTTGCGTTGGCGATTTATTCCGATTAAAATTAAACAAGCGTTTAATTTCAACCAAAATTATCACTAGCTCCATTCAGCTCCAAACCAGCTCCATCGTGTAATGTTCGTTAATACGAACCCAACGCAATTCGTTTCGTGAATTTTCGACCTCGTATGAAGAAGTTATACAGTTTAAAAATTGTACAAATTATAATACATATTAATTTACAATTTCCTTTTTAATTTTTTAAACCTTTTTCGATCTGGCCGTTCGTTTCACTAGATAACATGGTGGCCGTGCCTTTCACCTTCTTCCCCATCGCATATTCACGTTCACATATACCCATTGGCCGCCGTTTTTTAGCAAATTTTCGTGCTCCTTATACTCGACTTCACCACGATCCAACACCTCCAACTCAAAGCCTGCACTCGACTCCACCTTCACCCTTGATTTGCTTGAAGCTCGGTTCCTTCTTGACCACGATAAATGCGATTGAACGACGTAGTTTTGAACTTGATTTCCCATTGATATATAGCTCAAAATCCAATCTTGACCGTAGGATTCGTCGAGCTCGAGGAGCTCTACATTTTTATAGTTGAACATTTCATCTAATAATTGATGGATCGAGTGGAATCGAAAGGAGAACGTTGAGCATTTCTGGCCATTGAAACAACAATGGCGGCTTGCCCTAGTTTGATTAGGTTTGAGTGAAAATAAGGAAAATTCATGGCCTTTTATAGAAAATTTGACGACACTATTCACCCGAAATTTTTCCGAACTCCAAACGAAGGGTGCCGTCCGGTGTTTATAATGTTTTACCCCTATTCCGAACACAATGGAATATATATTGGAAGCTAATTCGATCGTATTTGAAAGATAGGTTTTCAAATCGACTATTTAAATTTAAAATTCACTTAAACAAATTTCTACTCGTTTTAGCTTGCCCAGGACAAACCGTAAATCCGATTGACACGAAATTTGAAATCTTACAATAATTTAACATTACAGATCCAGTGAAACTGGTTTCATCAAAATCCGAGACTGTTTAAAAAATAACTATTTTTACTCGTTAATTAAATATTAAATTATTCAATTTTTACAAATTAACTTTTAATTTGATTTTAAAAGTTCTCTTACATCACTCTAAATCAAATAAGATTTAAAAAAACTTTGTAAATCATTTTTATTCACGTTAAATTCTAATTTCAATTATTTACGCAATTTTAAATATTAAATTAACAATTTAATTATCCAGTTAAATCTAGATACTCGAAATATAAGTTATTCGACTTATAAAATTTACTTGTGCATATTTAAAATCAATTAAATATATGAATTTCAACTGACAGTAATTCTAGGTCATTACATTCTCCCCTACTTAAAAGAATTTCGTCCTTGAAATTACCAAATAAGAAAAAACCACAATATCCATTAAATCTTCAAACAATTCGTTCAAATTAGATTTACCAAATCTATTTAACCTTTTAACTTTTTCCAAAATTCAATAGTTAAACTTCTTACAAAAACTTTTCTAAGTTTCAAATCCATTCATAGTTATCTTTTAAAACCAACTAATATCATTTAACTTTCAACTCATAAACCAAAACTTTAGTTATCAAAATCTTCCAACTTTCCAAAAAATTTCTAGCGCCTCAAATTTTCAAAAAAATTCGCCATAGTCTCCTTTGTGCGGTTCAATCCTGAAAAAAAACAATGTATATATCACAAATATACATCTCATCATCGAGGATGAGGCATCCCGTAGGAAAAAGTGTAAAAGTACGGTATGTAATCCAAGATATGTACCTTATATATTATTAGCGAGCATATACGGCTAATATAGCGCGAATGCGAGCTTCAAATGCGAAGCAAGCACCATCCACACCTATTAAACACTCAACTAACCAATGAGAAACATGTATATACGAAAGCAATATCAATATACAACATATAACAACAAATATATATGCTAATATAGCAAATGCAACAAAAGACAACAAATCCAACCATCAAACAACTATCATCCAATTAATCCATATCTATCCAATCAATCCATAAACAAATCAATATACATTCACTTCTTATTAATATTCATTGAATTGATTTTCAATTTAATCAAATTTGATTCATTTACATTGGATGTTAATAACATTCATTTATTAGAATTCAATTAGTTTACATTCACTAATTACGTTCAAGTTTGTTCACTTTCAATTCAAATTAAATTCAACTCTATTTAGATTCTCTTAACTTCCCATTTGAATTCAATTATTTATAGCTTCCATTTCATTAATTAAACTTCATTAATATTTAGTTTATTTCTATTCAATCAACTAACATCCATCTGACAGTCAATGCATATCCAACATTACCAAATTAATTTACTTTACCTTCATTCAATTTGGTTCATCACTTTTAATTTCAAATTGGTTTAACATTCTATTGACTTTCATTCAATTATTCAATTCTTAACAACAACATTTTTAATGCTAATTCATTTAACATTTCAAGTTGACTTTCATTATATAACCCAAATTTATATTCATTTAATTCACTTTATTAATTTACTTCGATACCAAAATAAACTTTATTCAACATCACTTAAGTTATATTTCTTTACAACATTTCATTCTATTTGACTTAACTTATATTTCAACTTCATTTACATTCACTTTCACTATACAACTTAAGTCCATCTCTAATTCATTTCATTAACCTTTTACTAAAGTCAAATTTGTGCTCAAATACAGATTTTGTTTTGCTTAACAAAAACGTTTAACCATTTTAATAATTGGCTTTACTTACCTTTTCTCATTTTATAAGTTATACAACTTATTTCTTCATAATTCCGTGAACATCTACCAAAGTTCACTTCCCTTCACTAAACTCATTCTTTATAATTTCAAATCCAATTCACTTTATTAACTTATCTAATCCAGTTAAAATTCAATTCAATTTATTTAACTTTCCTTTAGTTGCATTTCAAATCATATATCTAATATGCTAACTCAAATTTATTTCAACTTTACCAAAGTTAAATCTTTGTCATTTCATATTATAAGTCCAAAACTCGTTTTATTTATATTTATCAATTTTAACTTGGATTTCAAATAAAATTTGTTTATCCAAAAAAAATTCAATTTCAATTTACTATTGGTAGCAAATCCATCACATAGAAACTCGAAAATGATACTAATGATGCTGCAGTCATCACCCTTATTATTTTCCAGCAACAGTAGTGAATTCAGTGCTTTAAATTCTTTCAAAAAAATCCTTTTATCTATAAATCACATTTATAAATCTTTTACTCATATAATTTCACTATTTTACTTTACTTACATAAGATCGATTCAATTTCTTTTATCTTATTAAGATTTATAATAATATAATCTCTTTAACTTTGAAAAATAACTTCCAAAATAAACGAGATTAAATTTTCCCAATTCTTACTTTAATTTTCATTTACAACTTATATTTATAAATATATTTATATAGTTTCATCTCTTGTACATAAGATTATTTCACATTTGTAAATCATATTAACTATAATTCCATACTTTATAATTCATTTGCTTATACAATTTATTCTTTCTACAATTGTTGCTTTTATTTAGATTATTCAAACATCTTTATTAAATTTTATATATTTACATTTTCAACAACCACACAATCAATTTATATACACTTTAATAATTCTTCAAAAATTATTTCTTTTATATATAAAATATAATCGAGGTAAAATTATTTCATTTACCTAATTTAAAATAATACCATGTCGACTTGCCTCGTTTAAGAGTTTGGAAATCCCTATCGATAACATGGCGTCCCACATACCGACCAGAATTGTAATGACTCGGATTTTGCCCGCTCAAAAATCGACATCCATACTTCAAATCGTACTCGAATGTCATAGATTCGACCGTTCAAATCCGATTTGCCGGAGCTTATAACAATCATTAAGTAAACAACACAGCGGAATAAAAGAATAATACATTGATATACAGCTTTGATACAATATCTGATACAACAGATGATCCAATAGATATCAATATACATCAGAGATATGATATAATAAAATAGCAGCGGAAAGAAAATAGATAACATTTAACAGCGGAACAAATAACTCTAAGATAGTCTTCAACGAAGAACTCCAAATCGGAATTGTAACTCCATTTCCAAGAATCAATCCAGCAGTAGCTCGAACTCCCAATAACATATCACCAAGCTCAGCAAGACTGGTGTGGTCCAAAGACTGAACCAACTCCAGATAATCCACTATATCTAACTATCTGTAAAACCCAACTCTAGACTGCTCGTGTAGAAAATAATGAGCACCCAGAGTTTAGGAAGGAAACAATAAACTCCGGATCAGTCGTGGGACTGGTGTGAGCAACAAAACAGTTTATCTATTAAAAACATTCAACAAAAGATTTTCAAAGTCAATTCGCGATGCTTTTTAAAAATGAGACTACCATAAGGCCTCCCGCACACACACACAATGCAAACGCAGAATCGGAGGAGATTTCTCCTTATGATAGTCAAAGATGCTTGATACGCATTAAAAAGAAACACTTGATATTATTACTAGTGCATAGTGTAGGAAAAATTCATTTCGAAAGTAGAATATAAATCTTAGCCAACATACGACCATTATCGTATGCCTACTATAGCTACCATCCAAACAGTGTTGCGACACCACAAGTGAATGATAGGTTCTACAACTAATACCATACAAGTTTCGTATTGTTTCTTTGGATTTCCAACAAATGGTCAGGCCAAGGAACTTCCCATTGCCACATGAGAATGCCTCTGGAAAGACATCCCCGAGAACCCAACCGGAACTCTGCCAACACAAGGCCGGGTTACCCCTAACTGGGTAACTACTGACACGAGCACGCCATTCCCCGATCGTAAACGACCTTTCTCACGGGATCCCGATAGCCAACAACCACAAAGTAATAAATTCGTAGTAACCACATAGGTTAAATATCTGGGCTCCATACCATGATACCACCTCTATCCAGAAGGAAATGTACATACCCTAAAGGGTGCTACCCCTCATAACCTTGCCGCATCTTTCCTGTTTTGACCATTTCCGGGGTGTGAGGCTCGACGAAGTCACGTCCACAAAAACATACTTTATACAAAAGCCATGCTTTGGGTCAACAAATGATCATAGAAATGATCACCAGGATAAACGATCAAATAAATGATCCTATCACAAATAATCAACACAATGATCATTTACAGCAACACTCAGCATGTCACATTACCAAATTGGGAATATATCGCTGATAACTTCAACTATATAACCTCTGAGCTCGTACGTCTCAGAGAAGGGTGTTAAGCTAAAGAATAAATTCTTCGCCACCAACAGAAATATATTTGAAAGAAATCTGCTTTATATCTCAATTTGTAATGTCATACATACAATCCATACAAGTCTGTTCCGGGCTCGAACAAAACCGAAGGCACTTACAAAGAAGTCCTTGCAATCCGGATATTCACAATCCTGATCGGATTTTCCCATCACTTAGGGAGTTTCTATACCGGCGCGACTCGGTGCAGAAACAATCGATAGGTCATCCTATCGCTTTCACAAATACCCGGTCTTCATCACCGGTCTTCAAATGCTATCCATAACGACGTATCACATATTCGGAATGGGTTATACGACACAAAGGTCCTTTCCCGGTTAAACCGAATAGTGAGCGAAACATTTAAACATATGGATATGAGATTTTGATTAAGTCACAACTTAATAATTCAAACTTTCTTTCAAATGGTTTAACAAATTACCATTTTCAATCTTTAAACAAAAAGATTTATTTTCACAACCTTTAACGGTTTAAACAATTTTCACATTTAAATCTTTTAAACAAAAGATTCATTCACATATTTTCCAAATCAATTTTCATTTCAATTGATTTAGCTCGTTAAATCTTTAAATCAAAGATTTAACTTATAGCCTTCGAAACAATTTCATTTCAATTTGATTTAAACAAATCATCAATTTAAATCTGTTAAAAATAAACAGATTTAATTCATAGCTTTCAAAAAGAATTCATTCATAACTTAGGAAAATCATTTCTCTATTCAATCTTGCAATTCTCCTAATTAACTGGAATCTCAGTTCTTATCTAAAAGTGTTTATCATTTGAAAATAACAGTTTTCATTTTGGAAATCTGATTCATTTATACGAGTTGAAATCCTTGAGTTAAATTCAAATTCCCAAAAATAATACTTTAAAAATGGTTTAACTCATAATGACTAGTATAATATCATTAATCCCTAATTTCAAATTACAGAATTCAATTTCAAGTATTGAATTTAAATTTAAATCAACTTATTTAAATTCCAAAACTTAATCAAGTAATTTAAAAATAATAAATTCTATTTTGAAATTCCATTTTTGAAATTCCATTCCAAAAGCTTTTCACATTTATTCCGATTCCATTTCCAAAACATTTGAATTTAAAAATTCAAATTTAACTATTTCAAAAATCTGCGACTTAATCGATTTCCTCGTGAAATCCATATTTGTGTGTGTATGGTGTGGTCCAGGGGTTTAACACAATAGTGTACATCATCATCATCACAGATTAAAACACAGAAATATAGTTGATAAGCGATATAAACTATAACGCTTATCTTCCATTCACAAATTCACAGATAATATACAAATGCAAACAAATATACAACTCAATCTACAGAACAAAATATCACAAATCAGATAGGATAATAAATTCAAATCATTTCATACAATATAATTATTCATAAGCATTCAATAAACATTTGTAAGCAGGATTTAATTAATTCAATTCATTTCCAATTTAATTAATTACTTATGAATTTATTATCCAATTCTGATTAGATTATTTTCATTAAGTAATTACATTTAAATCATTTATAATTGATTATCTAAATTATTTAATCCAATAAATCATTAACATTAATCACTTTAAATCAATTACTTAATAATCCTTAGTTAATTATCCTTATTAACTAATAATATTTCTTAATCACTTCTTAAGAAATTATCTTAGATTAATTCATTATTAACCATTTCAAATTATAAATAAATCTAATTATTTATTTATAATTAAATAAATCATTCTTTAATTACTTATTAATTTAAATTAACTTTTAAACCAACTTCATAATAAATCATTTAAATTAACTTAATTAATTTATTCACTTACTTAAAGTAATTAATTAAATTTCTTACCTTAAACTGATTAACTATCTTTACAACTTTCTTTACTAAACTTTTAAGTTACATATTAACTTAATACTAACTAACATTACTTAATTATCTAAGTTAAACACCTGTATAAAAATCATTATTCACGGCTATTTTGGGAAAGCACCGAGACCGCATCATTCTTACTCGAGAAAACTCGAGTTTCCCCTCGTGTCTCTCCCGTGTCACTCTCTCTCACCCCCTCCCTGTTCTTCTTTTTCTCAGTTCTTCTCCCCCTTTTCATTTTTTTTTATATTGGTTGAAGTTATAAAAGAACAGCTGAAACCCATTCACGAAAACGACCTAGAGGCAAACCGAAGCGACTCCTTCTTTTACTCGAGTATACACTCGAGGACTTAATCACCAAGAACACCAAGCTGTGCACGAGATCACCGTGCACCTGCACCGGACCAGGACCAAATTCTGGCGATCCTTACTAGCTCCGGCAAGTCACAATCGATCACATCCTCGACCCAGATCGACCCAAAACCCCAAACATTCCCTCCATCGAATTCGAGCATAGCTGGAACCATACGACCAAAACAGCGAACGGAAAAAAATGTCTCATCGCCGCGCCTCCGACCACCAGCACCTCCGCACCTCCGCTCCAACCTTCATCTACGTCCCAAGCACATTCTCTCCAAGTCCGGCCCCACTCGATGCAATGAGGTGTGAGAACGAACCCCAAAACTTCGACATCAGTTTCACATGCCTTAAACCCTACATCTAATCGAATCTCAATCTATGATGCATAAAAAAAAATACTTTGCATTTTTCCCGCGATCATCGATCATGTTAGCTCCTCCCCACCAATTTTCGACTTCTCTGATCAACTGTGTTACCCGAGGCAACCCCATCTTCCCAAAATGATCAACACGGCCATGCCACTTCTACTCTTTACAAAAAAAATATGAATTGAGCTTTAAAAATCCTATTTATGATTAAGCAATCAGTTCCTAAACTTGAATCGAAAATTCAAGATGTTCAAAATTTTGATTTATGTTAAGTATTACTGTCCTATGCTTATTCCCAGAGCAGCTCAACCTTTTTATTATGAATTTAAATTTTTAAATTTCACTTTATACTTTCCTAAACATAATCTGTTTATATACTTTACTCTAACAATCAATAGATTTGAGCATACATGATTTTTGAAGCAACTTAGGCTATTGGAGTGTATAAACAGAGGCAATATTTGTATATGTATATGCATTCCTGTATAAATGCAGAGAGAAGCACCAATATATACATGCATTCAACATAGAAATCCCAAAGATTTTATGCAACCAGTTTACTACTTAATTTTTTTTTTTTTCAAAATGAAGTTACTCACATTGTTTTATGGAAGACAGAGAACAGGTTTCTTCAATTTGGAACTGGTTTGTATCTTGCTTCTTGATGTTTGAGTTGAATGATATATATAGGGGAGAGTGTTCAAAGTATGTTATATATGTATATTATATATATTACAATGGGTATGGTATACAATATCTTGTATAGGGTAATATTATATTTTCCTTGTACTAAAGGTATCTTTACATTATTTATGTCGGCTGAAAATTCTTCTTTGATATGCTAAAGATGCAAACATTAATTGTCTATGTACTAGCCTAAGATATTAATTGTTTACTTGTTTCATTCCATGCTTATATTTGTACTTGCTTTATAATTTAACATATATTGCTTTTTAACTTGTTGATTATGCAGTTTGGTGGCTGCAAATCATTTTCTTTGTTTTGTTCATATTTGATTTTCTTTACAGCCTACATATTTATACAACTTTGCTTTGTGCTTTGCTTTATTACTTATGTAAAAACATATACTTTGTTTTGTTTAGCAATATTTTTTTTCTTTTGTTTGCTTTACTATGGTGGCTGCAGCTTTATCTGTTTATACTTGTTGATTTTGCTCTCTCTTTTCTTATATGTTGTTATATCTTTAGCTGATATGTTACTTTGTATCCATTTTATAGTTTACACACTTATATTACTTTGTCTTGTTCTATCAGTTTGTAAGTATACATGTTTTTGTTTATTACTTTACTTATTTATTTGGATGTAGTTCTATATTTAATTTGTTGTTAAGTTATTAGTTAATGTATTTACTTACTTCTTATTTTCAGCTGAGTATATTTATGTATTTTATTTTCTTTAAATCTTCTTGTTTTGTAATACAAATAAATTTCTATTTTATTATGTTGTTAGAATTTAGCAAATGTTCTACTTCCTATTTTTATTAAAATTTATCTCATATTATTTTTCTATTTCTAGTTTAAATATTTATTGTTATCTTACTTTAATATTTATTGTCTTATATTATTTTATCTGCTCACATATTTTGTTTTAATGTTTAAATATAGCTGGTTTGTTTTGCAAGTTAATTCATATATATGTTTTGTTCCACTGCTTTGTCCTATTACTTTATAGTATGAATAACTTCTATGTTAACATGTTGTTAAAATTTATTTATGAGTTACTATAGATATATATTTTTTTTTTCTTAATTTATTTTATAACTCAAATATTTATTAAACCATTCATCTAAGATTTAAATCAAAATATATATATATACACACACACAAGATTTTATAATTTCAAATTGACTCATATATACCCAAATATACATATATATATATATATACATTCACATATATACATATATATACAAAAATTAAAATTTAAATGATTTATATAGAATATATTTGAACTCGGAGAAACTCACATCACTAAATCGATTAATTTCACCGTTTTCTTCAAAAATAGATTTTAATTATCATTTTAAATTTATATAAAAATCCGGGGTCGTTACAGACTCCCCCCCTTAAAAGAATTTCGTCCTCGAAATTCGCAGGCATGAAAACAACACAGAGATAGACAGATTCGATCGCCTATAATTCTTCAAACTTAAGATATGGATTCCAAATTCAAGTCGGAATATCTCAAAATACATACCAATTTGTCCCTCTTCGGACCTTGGTATTCACAAGAAACTACAATAGAATTTCAAAATTTGGTTTCAAACGAAATCGATTTATCGATACAATTCGATTATCCTTCATATTCTATTAATCAATTTAAAATTTCTAATTTATTTAAAATTCTCAATTTCAATTTGCAAATTCATATTCATTAAGGTTTTAAATCAAAAAGCTGTTAAGAAACTGATGAAGATACGAAATAAAAATTTCCTACAACGATTCGTAGGCCTTCATTACACCGAAACTTCTTTCTGTAACCGTCATGAATCAATCAAAAGAATTTGGAAACGAATCAAAGAAAATTGATAGAGAAAGTTATTTCCACCGTTGTTACAGAGTTTTGACTAATTATAGTTGTATTTACCTGTCCCCTATCTCGTTCGCTTCTTGCACTCATACTCACTATCAGTGGATAGTAAGTGAATTTACTGAGGCATTCAAACGGATATCTTAAGGATAACTCATTCTAGGATTTACTTCACCCTATCTCTAATGAGCTACTTAACGTGTTACACTCCTGAGCTAAAGTTCAACCTTAGCTCTGATACCAAATGTAACGACTCGGATTTTGCCCGCTCAAAAATCGACATCCATACTTCAAATCGTACTCGAATGTCATAGATTCGACCGTTCAAATCCGATTCGCCGGAGCTTATAACAATCATTAAGTAAACAACACAGCGGAATAAAAGAATAATACATTGATATACAGCTTTGATACAATATCTGATACAACAGATGATCCAATAGATATCAATATACATCAGAGATATGATACAATAAAATAGCAGCGGAAAGAAAATAGATAACATTTAACAGCGGAACAAATAACTCTAAGATAGTCTTCAACGAAGAACTCCAAATCGGAATTGTAACTCCATTTCCAAGAATCAATCCAGCAGTAGCTCGAACTCCCAATAACATATCACCAAGCTCAGCAAGACTGGTGTGGTCCAAAGACTGAACCAACTCCAGATAATCCACTATATCTAACTATCTGTAAAACCCAACTCTAGACTGCTCGTGTAGAAAATAATGAGCACCCAGAGTTTAGGAAGGAAACAATAAACTCCGGATCAGTCGTGGGACTGGTGTGAGCAACAAAACAGTTTATCTATTAAAAACATTCAACAAAAGATTTTCAAAGTCAATTCGCGATGCTTTTTAAAAATGAGACTACCATAAGGCCTCCCGCACACACACACAATGCAAACGCAGAATCGGAGGAGATTTCTCCTTATGATAGTCAAAGATGCTTGATACGCATTAAAAAGAAACACTTGATATTATTACTAGTGCATAGTGTAGGAAAAATTCATTTCGAAAGTAGAATATAAATCTTAGCCAACATACGACCATTATCGTATGCCTACTATAGCTACCATCCAAACAGTGTTGCGACACCACAAGTGAATGATAGGTTCTACAACTAATACCGTACAAGTTTCGTATTGTTTCTTTGGATTTCCAACAAATGGTCAGGCCAAGGAACTTCCCATTGCCACATGAGAATGCCTCTGGAAAGACATCCCCGAGAACCCAACCGGAACTCTGCCAACACAAGGCCGGGTTACCCCTAACTGGGTAACTACTGACACGAGCACGCCATTCCCCGATCGTAAACGACCTTTCTCACGGGATCCCGATAGCCAACAACCACAAAGTAATAAATTCGTAGTAACCACATAGGTTAAATATCTGGGCTCCATACCATGATACCACCTCTATCCAGAAGGAAATGTACATACCCTAAAGGGTGCTACCCCTCATAACCTTGCCGCATCTTTCCTGTTTTGACCATTTCCGGGGTGTGAGGCTCGACGAAGTCACGTCCACAAAAACATACTTTATACAAAAGCCATGCTTTGGGTCAACAAATGATCATAGAAATGATCACCAGGATAGACGATCAAATAAATGATCCTATCACAAATAATCAACACAATGATCATTTACAGCAACACTCAGCATGTCACATTACCAAATTGGGAATATATCGCTGATAACTTCAACTATATAACCTCTGAGCTCGTACGTCTCAGAGAAGGGTGTTAAGCTAAAGAATAAATTCTTCGCCACCAACAGAAATATATTTGAAAGAAATCTGCTTTATATCTCAATTTGTAATGTCAGACATACAATCCATACAAGTCTGTTCCGGGCTCGAACAAAACCGAAGGCACTTACAGAGAAGTCCTTGCAATCCGGATATTCACAATCCTGATCGGATTTTCCCATCACTTAGGGAGTTTCTATACCGGCGCGACTCGGTGTAGAAACAATCGATAGGTCATCCTATCGCTTTCACAAATACCCGGTCTTCATCACCGGTCTTCAAATGCTATCCATAACGACGTATCACATATTCGGAATGGGTTATACGACACAAAGGTCCTTTCCCGGTTAAACCGAATAGTGAGCGAAACATTTAAACATATGGATATGAGATTTCGATTAAGTCACAACTTAATAATTCAAACTTTCTTTCAAATGGTTTAACAAATTACCATTTTCAATCTTTAAACAAAATGATTTATTTTCACAACCTTTAACGGTTTAAACAATTTTCACATTTAAATCTTTTAAACAAAAGATTCATTCACATATTTTCCAAATCAATTTTCATTTCAATTGATTTAGCTCGTTAAATCTTTAAATCAAAGATTTAACTTATAGCCTTCGAAACAATTTCATTTCAATTTGATTTAAACAAATCATCAATTTAAATCTGTTAAAAATAAACAGATTTAATTCATAGTGTTAACTCCTCTTCGTTAGCGACCTAAGACGTGACCAAGTTTAACGACTCAGAGAATTGCCGACCTAGTGACCAAATTGAAGAAGCGACCTAAAGTGTTACGACCTAAAAATGCCTCGCGACCTAACAAGAAGCTACGACCTAATAAAGGCCGCGACCTAGCGGTTCTCAGCAACCTAAGGAATGCCACGACCTAACAACTCTCAGCGACCTAAGGGAGCCCGCGACCTAGTGGTTTAAGAGCTCCACGACCTAACGACTTAAGAGGATCAGCGACCTAAATCATATGCGACCTAAAGAAAGCCATAGCCTACCGACCTAAGGACGAAGTGATCTCAGCGACCTAAGTCTCAGCCGACTTACGACCTATAATAAGTCGTACGCGACCTATCAACTCGCTGAGAAGAGAACCAAGCACAATTGAGATAGGTCAGGTTCCATCCCCTAGGTCGTTACCCACCTACGACCTACTTTAGGTCGAAGACGACCTAGCACTTGGAGATAAAGATACTGTCCAACGACCTAACGAAGTACTTTGATTACAGGAAAGTTCCCACGACCTATGATAGGTCGTTAACGACCTAGGATAAGTCGCTCTCGACCTATCTGTATGAACAAAGGAGCCGCCTTTTTGCATGCCGCTGGAGATAGGTCGTTCACGACCTTGGACTTGTACGAATCAGCACGTATGTTCTTATGGAAGGAGGGCCAGAGCTTTCTAGGTCGACTGCGACCTACGACCTTACTTAGGTCGGTCACGACCTACGACCAAACTCCGATAAAAACCTATAAATACAGCCCTAACTTGAACGAGAAGGAGGACTTTTGGGGGGGCTCATTCTCTTCAAGCGCCATTACTCTGCCGAATTCCAGACGACTTCAAAGCCTTTTAGATCCAACAAACTTCTAAAGGAACTCCATGAAGGAATCATCCACATTCACCATGGATTTGAAGATGATTGTCAACATCAAAGCTTGAGCTACTTGTTTCACATATCCTATCACTTGAAGTGTGTTGTAATTGAAAGATCTTGTAAAGAATTGTAATCAAACTAGTGATAAAAAGATTAAAGTGGACGTAGGCTGGATTATAAGCCGAACCACTATAAATACTGTGTCTCTTACCGTTTTTCTACATACTTTCTGCTTATTTCTGTTTCCCGTACAAACGGGTGGTGCTTTCACAATCACATCTTATACTCCAGGGTGTTAGCGTTCAAATTTAAGCGTTAACATTTTGGTGCTTTCACTGAGAATTGAACTCAGGACATCTATCATCATTGTTTCAGAAAGATTTGTAGATAGAGTTTCTTTAAGAACCAGAAGTCTATCCGAAATCATGGCTCCTGGAAGGAAAAGTAAATCTGTGAGATCTGCAAACATTCGAGAGGGAACCTCCACTTCCCCAACACCAAATCAAGCCACTCCAGCTGTTGGAGTTTCAAAAGCGGAATTGGACGCTGCTATCTTTGAGTTGAATCAGCAAATAAATGCCCAGAACGCGCAATTGGAAGCTCAGAATGCTCAGAATGCTCTGATTCTGAATAGGTTAAACGATCTGCTCGGGGCAAACCGTCAACCTGCGAATAATGAAAGGAACTTTGTCGGTAATGTCCATGATGCTGAAACTAGAAACATTCCCGAAAGGGCTGCTAGCCCCTTTGAACAGACATTGCCTGAGGCTGGAGGATCCAGAAATAGGAATGACGAAGAATATCTTTCTGGTATGGTTCGACAGATTATGAAAGAAAGTATGCAAAGGGTCGAAGATGAGAAAGAATGGGGTTTCGCTCCGAGCAAGACTCCGTTTACTGAAAAGATCCTAAAAGCTGAATTCCCAAGGAAGTTCGTCCCTCCGACCATTCCAGCTTACAAAGGGACAAGTGATCCAAATGAGTTCCTGTACAAATATGATTGGCACATGACAGGTGCCAGAGCTTCTGACGAGATAAAATGCCGCTATTTTCCTGTGTATTTGGAAGGGGTAGCTCTGCTTTGGTTCACAAAACTGCCTGTCCGGTCCATCGATCAGTTTTCAGACCTAACCAGGAAATTTAAAGAGCAATTTAGGCTGTATGCTTCAAAGGCAAAAGACATCATGTCGTTGTCCGGTTTGGAACAGAATCCGGGGGAAACTATTAAGTCTTTTTTAAATCGCTTTAATATAGCGTTAGCTGAGGTGGATAATGCAGAACCCCGCATGGTCTTGACCTATTTGATGAGAGCTATTGATAAGTCAAGTGAATTCGGAAAGTGGCTGAACATGAAGGAGCCAAATTCTCTGGAAAAGTTCTACAAAAAGGCGGATGAATTCATGCGTTTGGAAAGCCGTCCTGTCCCGGCAAAGGCAACAGTAGAGAAAGCTGAAGACAACGCTGCTGCGCCACGTAAGAATGGATCTGTGGGACAGAAAAGAGAAAATAATGATGGAAGGAAACAACACAATTCAAAGAAGCCTCGATCCTTCAAGCCATCAGAATATACTCCTTTGTTAGAGACACCGGAGCGCATCTACCTGGCTACAAAAGATTCTTTTGAGTATCCCAAACCTCCTGTTCTCAGAACCGGAAGAAAAGCTGTGCAAAGTGGGAAGTTCTGTCGCTTCCATAATCAGCCTGGTCATGACACAGACGACTGCCGTCAATTGAAAAATATAATCGAAGAATTGCTAAGAGAAAATAAGCTGCAGCAATTTGTGAAGAAGAGTGGTAATGATCCTGCTTCGTCAAGTCAGGGGCAACAAGCTCTTGCTCATCAGCCCAGGACAAATGAGAAGGCCGCAGGACATGAATCTGGAAGGCCAGTTATTAATGTCATCACAGGAGGACCCCACCCAGCAGGCAGAAGCTGGGGTGAAATGGAGAGGTACACTCGAGCTCTGAAACATATGCCAACTGAAGAGAATGTCTTTGTTTTAGAGGACTCTACACCCCTGAAACAACAAAGGACTTTTAATGATGATATTGTGTTCAGGGCTAGAGATTCCACGGGCATTGAGGCCCCTACTTTGGACCCGTTAGTCATCTCGGCCGGTATTGGACCGGCTATTGTCAGAAGAGTTCTTATTGATTGCGGCGCATCTTGCAACATCCTCTTCAAGAAAACGTTTGACCAGATGAGAATCCCGATGGCGGATGTGCAAGCCTCATCTCAGAAGATTGTTGGCTTCACTGGGGAGCCAAAGCAACCAGTAGGAACCATTGACTTGCTTGTGGAACTCGGAGAAGGAGAAAGAAAAGTAGTTCGCAAGCAGACTTTTGTGATAGTAGATGAATTTTCTGCTTATAATGCTTTCTTTGGTCGACCTATTCTTGCTGCATTCAAAGCTGTCCTTGCCCCATGGTGTCTTACTATTAAATTCCCTACAGACAATGGGGTAGGAGTTATTAAAGGAGACCAGAACGCTGGGCGAGAATGTTATATGACAGAGCTGCGAGAAACAAGGAAGAGAGAAATGGGGAAAGATGCGGCAACCCCAATCCGCATCAAAACACCAACCCTATAGCAACTACAGGGCGGACCCTGCACTGGCGAGCATAGCGGGGCACGAAAAGTGATGGATCCTAGAAAGGCCAGTGCGGGGGAGAGTAGGGTGGTACCAGCAGAAACAACGATACCGGTGCCCGTTGATCTGAAGGACCCAAACAAGGTGCTGAATGTGGGTTCACAACTTAATGTGTCAGTTCAGAATGCCTTGATATCTTTTTTGAAAGCAAACCTGGATGTTTTCGCTTGGACCCATGCCGATATGTGCGGAATATCCCCAGAAGTTGCGGTACATGCTCTGAATATTGACCCAAAGTTCACGCCAGTAAAGCAGAAAAGAAGAATCCAAGGTCTAGAAAGGTCGACAGCATTGAAAGAGGAAGTTGACCGGCTCATGGAGAATAATTTCATCAGAGAATCTACCTATCCAAATTGGGTTTCAAATCCAGTGCTAGTTAAGAAAGCCAATGGTAAATGGAGAGTGTGCATCGACTTTTCAGATCTAAACAAGGCCTGTCCCAAAGACTGCTTCCCATTACCCAGGATCGATCAACTGGTAGATGGAACAGCGGGTCATGAATTGTTGTCTTTTATGGATGCCTACTCCGGATATAATCAGATCATGATGCATGAACCAGATCAGGAGGACACAAGCTTTATCACCGATGTCGGTCTTTACTGTTACAGAGTTATGCCCTTTGGGTTGAAGAATGCGGGGGCAACATACCAAAGACTGGTTAATGCTATGTTCAAACCGCAGTTGGGAAAGACTATGGAAGTTTACGTTGATGACATGCTAGTAAAATCTAAGAAAGCAGTGGATCACATCGAACACTTAGCAGAAATGTTCGCAATTCTCCGAAGATACGGAATGAAGCTTAACCCTTTAAAATGTTCTTTCGGGGTAGAATCTGGGAAGTTCTTGGGTTTCATCGTGAGCGCTAGGGGCATTGAAGCTAGTCCAGCTCAAATCACTGCTCTAAAAGAAGTCAAAGCTCCTAAAACAAAGAGGGAATTGCAAAGTCTCAATGGAAAAATTGCCGCCTTAAGTCGGTTCATATCCAAAGCTACTGATAAATGCATTCCATTCTTCGACGCTCTAAGGAAAGGAAAGAAAAACTTTGACTGGACTCCCGAATGCCAGAAAGCTTTTGAAGAATTGATTCAACATATGGAAACGCCTCCAATACTTTCCAGGCCCGGCGATGGCGAGGATCTTCTTATATACTTGGCAGTTTCATCTCATGCTTTAAGTGCAGCGCTGGTACGGGAAGACAAAAGGATTCAACATCCAGTTTACTATATCAGCAAAAGACTCACTGGGGCAGAAATGAATTACTCCAAGTTGGAAAAACTCGCCTTTTGTCTATTGATTGCCTCAAGAAAGTTGAGGCAATATTTCCAGGCTCATCCTATCAAAGTCCTCACTGATCAACCTTTAAAGCAAGTCTTGTTTCGCCCTGAGACTTCGGGCCGCCTTTTAAAGTGGAATATTGAATTGAGCCAATATGACATCACTTATCATCCTAGAAAAGCGATCAACGGACAAGCTTTGGCAGATTTTATTGCAGAATTTACAGACAAGGGTAACAGCGAGGAAGAAACAATCGAGAACTCCCCAACCCAATGGAAGTTGTTTGTAGATGGCGCAAGAAATGATTACTGTTCAGGTGCTGGAATTGTTCTTGAAACTCCTGAAGGCCGGTCATTATGCTATGCGCTAAGATTAGAATTTCCTTCAACAAACAATGAAGCAGAATATGAAGCTCTGATCGCTGGTTTGAAAATTGCTAAAGAACTAAACATTCGAGCGTTACAGATCTTCAGTGATTCTCAGCTTATAGTATGCCAAGTCAAGAAGGAGTTTCAAACGAAAGGGGGAAATCTGCCCGCTTATGTGTCAAAGGCTTGGGAACTTTTATGTGAATTCGACCATTACACGATAAGTCACATTCCTCGAGAAGAAAACATGAAAGCAGATTCTCTCGCAAAATACTCAAGTTCTGGCGAAGCCCAATCCTTAGGGTTAGTTCCAGTGGAAGTTTTGTCAAATCCGAGCATTGATGAAATGGATATCGATTGGGTTATGAGTATGTCGCAAGAGCAAGAATCATGGATGACTCCAATAACAAAGTATCTACTCAATGGCTCTTTACCAGAAAACTCTAAAGAACGACAAAAGCTACGGAGAAAAGCTTCTCGATATATAATCCAGGATGGTCAATTATACAGACGAGGATTCTCAATGCCATTGCTTCGATGTGTATCCAAAGAAGAAGCCAAAATAATCCTATCAGAGGTACATGGAGGAGAATGTGGGGATCATTCAGGTGGTCAAACTTTAGCAAAGAAAATTCTCCGATATGGATATTTTTGGCCAGAAATTAATCGAGATGCTGCAGATTACTCTCGAAAATGTGACAGATGTCAAAGATTTGCCAAAATTCCTAGAGCACCTTCTACTGAGCTCACACAAATGACCAGTCCGTGGCCGTTTGCGATTTGGGGAATAGATTTGATCGGACCTTTACCAACCGCCAAATCTGGAATCAAATATGCCATTGTTGCTGTAGATTATTTCACTAAATGGGCTGAAGCTGAACCATTGGCAACTATCACCTCCAAAAAGATGATAAATTTTGTGACTAAGAATATCATTTGCAGATACGGTGTGCCTCAGAAAATAATCACAGACAATGGTACTCAGTTTGAAAGCGAGGAATTCCAGGATTTTTGCAAGCGATTCAAAATCCAGAAAAGCTTTTCGGCAGTAGCTCATCCGCAGGCAAACGGGCAAGTGGAAGCAGTGAACAAGATCATCAAATCAACCATCAAAAAGCAACTCGAAAGAGCAAAAGGTGGTTGGGTCGATAAACTACCGCTTGCACTATGGGCATACAGAACTACTCACAAAACTGCAACTGGGCATACTCCTTTTTCGTTAGCATACGGATCGGAAGCAATGATCCCGGTTGAAACAGAGGTCCCTTCACACAGAAGAATCCATTTCAATCAAGCAGAAAATGAAAAGCTGCAACTTGAAGCGCTGGATCTCCTTGATGAAAAAAGAGATGAAGCTAACCTCAGAGTTGCAGCTCATCAGCAAAGGATAGCCAGACATTTCAATTCCAAAGTTCGTCAACGCAGCTTTGAAATTGGAGATCTAGTCCTAAAAAGAATTATGACAGCGACAGGTGTGTTTGGGCCAAATTGGGAAGGACCGTATGTGATAGGTCAGAAACTTCTTGACGGCACATTTAAGCTCACCACAGTTGATGGAGATCAAATTCCAAGGGCATGGAACAGCAATCACTTGCGTCCATACTTTACTTGAAAATTTTGTTGAAACATTGTAAAAAGAATTATGAATGTATGATTCCTGTAATTGAAAGCAATTGTGAAACTGATGCAAGTAAATAATGAAAGAATATAAAGTGGATGTAGGCCCAATTTCATGGCCGAACCACTATAAATCTTGTGTTCCTTATTATCATTATATGTTTGCTTTGTTTTCGATATAAAAATACACAAAATGTATTGCTGAAATATCGATTTAAATTTTTGCAGACAGTGGAGATAAAACTTGCGCATAATAAGACCGAGCGATTCTCACCATCATTCAACAAACAAATTTCAAGTCACAAAGACCCCGAATTCAAATCCTAGATAGGAAATGCTTCAATTGAACGGCTAATGATTTCGATAGGAACGAGCCCTTGCTGATAAATTGAGATTGTTTAAACAAACAAACATCCAATTAGGAAGCTAGTGCCCGTTCTCACGAACTTGCCTGGCAATGAGGTACACTTCCTTGGATTAAACAAGCCACTTGTGAAAAAAAAAGGGGATCGCTGAAAAGGCATAAGCAAGTGAACAGAGGAACAACCAAAGCTACCATCAGCGCCACAAGTCCTCTTCGGAGGCACAACTCTTCGGATAATAAAAGACCTCTAATGGGTCATATGCCACAAAAAAGAAAGTTCTCTACTCAACAAAAAAGATTGGAGGAGTCATGACCCTCCAACCATGAGAGAGTAACTTCCAGGCGATGAAAACCCTCTCTGAGGCACATTTCACCAGGAGTTGAAGTGTTATAACCGCTCTTCGGGATTTCACTTCACCAGAGTTGAAATGTAAACAAAATAAAAGCCCTCTTCGGAGGCCCATTTCACCAGGAGTTGAAGTGTTATAACCGCTCTTCGGGATTTCACTTCACCAGAGTTGAAATGTAAACAAAATAAAAGCCCTCTTCGGAGGCCCATTTCACCAGGAGTTGAAGTGTTATAACCGCTCTTCGGGATTTCACTTCACCAGAGTTGAAATGTAAACAAAATAAAAGCCCTCTTCGGAGGCCCATTTCACCAGGAGTTGAAGTGTTATAACCGCTCTTCGGGATTTCACTTCACCAGAGTTGAAATGTAAACAAAATAAAAGCCCTCTTCGGAGGCCCATTTCACCAGGAGTTGAAGTGTTATAACCGCTCTTCGGGATTTCACTTCACCAAAGTTGAAATGTAAAAACAAAGACCTTCTTGAAAGCACACGTTTCACCGAGATTGAAATAAAACTTCCAAGTGTTGAAACGTGAAAAGGCTTTCTTCAAAGGCACAACTCTTTGGGGGTACACGTTTCACCAAGATTGAAATAAAACTTCCAAGTGTTGGAACGTGAGAAATCCCTCCTCAGAGGTACAACCCCCTCCCGGGAACACAATTAAGAAAAAAGACCTCTTTGGAAACCCACGTTTCACCGAGATTGAAATAAAACTTCCAAGTGTTGAAACGTGAAAAGGATTTCTAAAGCATAACTCTTTGGAGGTACACGTTTCACCGAGATTGAAATAAAACTTCCAAGTGTTGAAACGTGAAAAAATCCCTCCTCAGAGGTACAACTTTCTATAAAAAAAAAAAAAAATCCTCATCAAAAGCGTACTTTAACTTTCAAAGAAAAAGTAATTTGCCTACTGTGGGAAATGATCGTAAAAAGAAAAGAAGTTAAAGTACCCTTCAGAGGTCCGCTTTACCACATAGAGGAATTCACTTGATGAGATATGCACATAAGCAAAAGAAAAAAGTGATTTCTTCGAACGACCAAGCGTAAAAACTTATACGAAGGGAGTTGTACTCTATAAAATTTTCTTTAAAGAATAAAATAATTATTCTTTAGCAAATAAGAGTGTAAGTCCCCTTGAGGTATAGAATATTGCAGCATACTTATGGAATGGGGGCAATATAGTATAATTACACACAATATGGTATAACTAAACCAGCAAAAGGTAACGCTCAAGTAACATACCATAAGCTCGCTGCAATATCAAATAAACTCATGCCAAAACAAATAACAAATGTATTCTTTAATTCAAACAAAAGTTTGTACAAACGAGGAATCATTTTATTCAAGGAATCATTTTATTCAATTACAACGCAGGTACAGGTTTCAAAATAAAGAAAAGCGGGGGCCGGTACCCGCACAATTCTCGGCCAGTACATGCAAAACACAAAAAAAAACTAGAAACTGAAGATCTTCACTTCTTTTTGCTGCCTTTAGACCCTTTACCCGGCCGAATGATCAGCTTTTCAGGTCGACCAGTGGGTATAAGGGAGGAAGGAGAGGTAGGCGCAGCTGGCCCAACTTCTGGCTCCTCTTCAGTGGCAGTGATTATCTTCCCTCTCCTCCTTGATGCTCCTTGCTTCCTTCTCCTCTTCGAGGAAGACTCACTTCCTGGAGTGGCAAGTTTAGATAAAGTTATATCGTCAGAAGGAGTCCGCTCCGGAGATATGTCACCTCCCTCAAGTCCCTCATCTTTTTGCTCTTGCGAAGCAACGGGATCATCCAGGCCATGGAGAGCTTCTATTTGTTCTTCTTGTGACCCAGGTTGCGAGGCAGAAGGAGGCGCTACTTGAAGAGATGGAGGAAGGATCACCGGGGGAGAAGAAGCTTGAGTTTGACTCGGTGCTTTCTCTACAAAGGAGAAAAAACTTAAAATATCAGTATCTTTCGAAAAGAGAGGGGATGACGGCTCGTCAAAAGTCGGGAATTCATTAACATTTGAGGAATAATCAAAAGTCGGGAATTCATTGACATTCGAAAAATAATCAAGAAGATCGTCAAGTTCACAAGGAGCGAACGAGCAGTTCACCACTTGGGCTGGTCCGGTGTCAAGTTTACCTGGGGAAGTTGGATCTCTGAGGCTGATTTCATATCGCTGTGCTTCGTTGCTTTCACCACCTTCATCCCCGCCTTGTGCACTTGTAGTTTCAGTTACTGTCTTAGTTGCAGACGGAGTAGAGGAGCTAGAACCCGTGATGTCAACCACAGGAGAAACTGGAGGTTGGACAAAGGAAGTAAGCGTTAATTCCTTTCCAGAACGTTCCTCTTCCGCCATTCCAGTTCTCATCCTGGCAAGTTGCTCTCGCCCCTTCGCAAGAGCAGCGCGAGCTCCCTCATCCAGGTAACGCGCCTCAAAATCTTCATCGCCATACCCGGCGTCTTTAAACATGTTAAGAGCAGCTTCCCACACCTCGGCCAGGGTGATTTCATACTTAGGACCAAGAAAAGAGAGGCTGCCGCGTCCCAAGACACAATGTAAATAAAAATCGAATAAAGTCGAATTGATATCGTTTTCCATGGTCTGAGCAGTTTCTTCGGCTGCAATTTTGCCAGCCATGGCCTCATCTCGATCTTTTTCGGTCTGAGCAAGTTGGGCTTTTAGCGCTCCAATCTCCATGTCCCGGGCGCTCAGTTTATTCTGCAGCTGGGTGACATCAGTGCGGTGGTTCTCTACAGCTTGTTCCAACCTCTCAGCTTTAGCTTCAGCGTCCCTCTGGCTGGCGTGCGCATCTCGCACTTGTTTTTGCAATACCTCTTCTCTTTGGGTGTAAGTATTAGTAGAAGAGGCAAGATCATCTTTGAGCTGCTTTACTTCAGCTTCGAGTTTTTCATTGTATTCGGCTATCTCCTTCATCTCAGCGTTGTGTTGATCAAGAATCTTCTGCCATTCTGATTTGTCATTTTCCATGGTCAGCATTGCTTCGATGTTAGCCCGATTAACTCTTTGAAGTTCATCAACCAGCTTTTGCCATCCAGACATTCTATCAATATCAAGCTTGACAGCATCGAGATTTCTGTACATAGCTTCTTTGTCGATGGGGACCAAATCAAGGTCGAAGCGTACCCCCCTCAAACACCAGTTCGGGAATCGGCTCTGCAAAGTCGGGGGCCCCCTTTCAACGTGGTATGAAGGCCTGTTGAGAAGTGTTTGGATGGCACTTCCTTCAAGAGCAGGAGATTCGGAAGGGATGTCAATAGAAACTGAGGCACCAGGTCTCTCAGATGTCACGGGCACGTGCTCCTCGCCAAGTTTGGTCCGCTTTCTCGAATCCTCAATATGGCTCTTCCCCCTATCATCGTGCGTTTTACGTTTATGGGAGTCATCATCCCTTGGGAAGGATTCATGTCGCGTGCCCGCTCCCTCATGACGTTCTTCATACCTTCTCCTCTCTTCAGCTTTTCGCGCAGCTCTCTGCTCATTGGTCTCTCTGGAATCGGTATAGTATTGCTTGTAATCATAGCTGCCACGCCCTCCATAGCGTCGAAAGTCTTTGTAATAAGAACCGCTACCGCTGCGCCCCATAGAGGAATCTGAAAGGCAAAAATAACAAGTCTTAAAAACTACCAGAGAAAAGAAGTTAAATGTGAACAAATGCCAAAAAATCCTAAGTGTTGTGTGATGTGCAAGCTACATGCATTAAGCTACAAACCACTCTTTGGTGTAGAGGTGATGATAGCTTGGGTATGAGGAGTTGATGTTTGTGTTGGCGTTTGTCGAAGAAGAGACGTCGCCTCAATTACAGGAGAGATAATTTTAGATACGTCATCTCTAAAAAGCTCCTGCGAAGTCACTATTATGTCACTCAACCCCTCATAAACATCGTCACCATCATGCTTGGTGGGACTTGTTTTCTCAATTCCTACATCAGCTAATCCCCCGAGAGACTGTGAAGGTTCTTCTTCTTCCTCGATCGGGGCAAGCACCGTCTTACTGGATGACCCCATAATGTCGGTAGAAGTGGAACACTTCACCAATGAAGCTTCAATATTAGACTCTTTTGATGCGAGTTGTTCGACAGTAACCGGGGCGTCAGGAGTTTTCGTCGGGGAATCGGGAACTTCTGTTGGAACTTCATGAGCATGCGTAGAACGAGAAGCATGTAGAAGCCCGTATTGGTGTAAAAATTCATCCTTCAGCAGAAATTTTATGCTCCTTTCTTCCGCAGCCACGGCACTCAACCTCTCGAAAACTTGTTTATGAATCGGATCTCTAGAAGGGAGGGGAAGTGCTGAAAAGAGCAAAGAATGAAGTTAGCAACTGAAAGTTCGGATCTCGGAAAAAGTTTCAAAAACGAAAAAAATGGAAACACTAGTCTTACTTCCTATTCTCCAGATGGCATAAAAACCTGGAGGGCAACGAGCATAAAAGAACTGAGTCAAAAACCCGTGTGCACTCTCGGGCAAATCTAAAATGAGTTTGCGATTTCTCGCACCTCTCACAAGAATGATAGAAGGATGGTCTTTATTTTTCGCAAATGTGCATAAATAGCAGATTTCCTCAAAGCTAGGGAGGCGATCAAGCGTCTTCCTGAATAGCACGCCCAACCCCATCAAGATGGCATAACCATTGGGGTGCAGTTGAAAGGGAGATATAGTTAACCGAAGAAGGGTTTGTCGAAGAAATTCGTTAAAAGGAGGAATCGCTCCGCTTAAGCACATTTGGCGATTAACGGCAACAAAACCGTGAGGTGGTTGGTCAGCAAAGTCATTAGGTCCGGGAAGTAGAGCATCTGCTTCGGCGATGCCAAACTGGATGCATAATTGGCGAAAAGCCTTGTGGTTCAGAGTGGTTGGCATTCTCTCTGGGGGATCGATCAATCGGTTAGCAACTGGAAAAATCTCCCCAGTTTGTCCTGCTTCTTCTAATTGAGAAGTCATTCTACACAAGCAACTGGATATTCAAATATGAAGGTGCACGTTTCCTAAAAGTGTGAAGTGTTGTGCGGAACTAAAAAAAAAAAAAAAAAAAAAAAAAAAAAACAACAACAAGAGGAATTCAAACATAACTGAAATTAAGTTGGTTGACAGTTAGTCAGCTATGAAATTCCAAGACCTGTTGATATAACGCTCAAGTATTGTGTTAATGCAAACGAATCAGCTTTAACTGGATATTTTAAGTTTTGCTTTAGCACTTCACTTGAGTTCATTGGTTCACAACATTTCATTCACACAGTTCATTTAAGTTAATTATTCTTTATCAACTAATCTGTCATTTGATGTGGGCAGTCAATGGCAGTATATTCGTCCCGGTTTTCTGCAAATGTCATGTTTAACAGGTTATTAGCATGAGAGATAATCTACAACAAAGTGCAACAGAATTTGAGATTAAACAATCCAGTTCAATTCAACCAAGTCATCTCGGAATTTCATAAGTCATAGGTCGTCCAGCGACCTAGCATAGGTCGGGGTTCATTAGGTCGCGCTGTGCAAGTTAAAAGGTTCAAGGCAGTGCAGATTTCCCATAGTCCAAGTTTGGTTGCGACCTACGGCTTATGCCGCAAAAAAGATTAGGTTGTTCATTTTTTAGGTCGTCCTGCTTGAAATTCATGTGCAAATTTGTTAAGTCCTAGGTCGTTTGAATCTCAGCGCGACCTAGGAGTTAAGTCGCAGATTTGAAGGATCCTTAAGTCGTTCAGATCTTCTAAATCACCAACTCCCTCTCCACGCAATATCACACCATCCCGATGAACTATGACCCAATAACCCATTATCACTCACGATGAAATCCATCATCCTCTTCGAGAGGTCCGTCATTCCTACGTACCATCGAATCATCCAAGAGGCGATTGAAAGCATCTCCGATCAATCACTAATTCAACTCAACACTGTGCTTTCATGAATCACAACTAATGGCGATCAAAATCGACCACAACTTGACTCAAAAGACGAAAAACGACACACGAAATTGCTATGAGATTCGGAGATGAGAAATTCCTGGTTCGGTGATGATCGTGGGGTGGATAGAGATCAGGTATACTTACACAATGTAATGGCGAGGTCGAATCGGTGGATGATTGGACTCTGGTTTGCTTTCCAAGATCGCGAGATGCTGTTAATGGCAGAATGAGGTGTTAAAACAGATGAAATGAGGAAGGAACGACCTAGGCTATTTATACCCCAGAGGAGTAGAAAGTGGATCGTCACACACGACCTAGTTCCTCAATAGGTCGCTTGCGACCTAACAACTCATCAGAGCGCGAGTTAAGAAGATCGAAGTACACGACCTACGACCTAGGCGTATACTTCGAGGGGCAAATGTTAACTCCTCTTCGTTAGCGACCTAAGACGTGACCAAGTTTAACGACTCAGAGAATTGCCGACCTAGTGACCAAATTGAAGAAGCGACCTAAAGTGTTACGACCTAAAAATGCCTCGCGACCTAACAAGAAGCTACGACCTAATAAAGGCCGCGACCTAGCGGTTCTCAGCAACCTAAGGAATGCCACGACCTAACAACTCTCAGCGACCTAAGGGAGCCCGCGACCTAGTGGTTTAAGAGCTCCACGACCTAACGACTTAAGAGGATCAGCGACCTAAATCATATGCGACCTAAAGAAAGCCATAGCCTACCGACCTAAGGACGAAGTGATCTCAGCGACCTAAGTCTCAGCCGACTTACGACCTATAATAAGTCGTACGCGACCTATCAACTCGCTGAGAAGAGAACCAAGCACAATTGAGATAGGTCAGGTTCCATCCCCTAGGTCGTTACCCACCTACGACCTACTTTAGGTCGAAGACGACCTAGCACTTGGAGATAAAGATACTGTCCAACGACCTAACGAAGTACTTTGATTACAGGAAAGTTCCCACGACCTATGATAGGTCGTTAACGACCTAGGATAAGTCGCTCTCGACCTATCTGTATGAACAAAGGAGCCGCCTTTTTGCATGCCGCTGGAGATAGGTCGTTCACGACCTTGGACTTGTACGAATCAGCACGTATGTTCTTATGGAAGGAGGGCCAGAGCTTTCTAGGTCGACTGCGACCTACGACCTTACTTAGGTCGGTCACGACCTACGACCAAACTCCGATAAAAACCTATAAATACAGCCCTAACTTGAACGAGAAGGAGGACTTTTGGGGGGGCTCATTCTCTTCAAGCGCCATTACTCTGCCGAATTCCAGACGACTTCAAAGCCTTTTAGATCCAACAAACTTCTAAAGGAACTCCATGAAGGAATCATCCACATTCACCATGGATTTGAAGATGATTGTCAACATCAAAGCTTGAGCTACTTGTTTCACATATCCTATCACTTGAAGTGTGTTGTAATTGAAAGATCTTGTAAAGAATTGTAATCAAACTAGTGATAAAAAGATTAAAGTGGACGTAGGCTGGATTATAAGCCGAACCACTATAAATACTGTGTCTCTTACCGTTTTTCTACATACTTTCTGCTTATTTCTGTTTCCCGTACAAACGGGTGGTGCTTTCACAATCACATCTTATACTCCAGGGTGTTAGCGTTCAAATTTAAGCGTTAACACATAGCTTTCAAAAAGAATTCATTCATAACTTAGGAAAATCATTTCTCTATTCAATCTTGCAATTCTCCTAATTAACTGGAATCTCAGTTCTTATCTAAAAGTGTTTATCATTTGAAAACAACAGTTTTCATTTTGGAAATCTGATTCATTTATACGAGTTGAAATCCTTGAGTTAAATTCAAATTCCCAAAAATAATACTTTAAAAATGGTTTAACTCATAATGACTAGTATAATATCATTAATCCCTAATTTCAAATTACAGAATTCAATTTCAAGTATTGAATTTAAATTTAAATCAACTTATTTAAATTCCAAAACTTAATCAAGTAATTTAAAAATAATAAATTCTATTTTGAAATTCCATTTTTGAAATTCCATTCCAAAAGCTTTTCACATTTATTCCGATTCCATTTCCAAAACATTTGAATTTAAAAATTCAAATTTAACTATTTCAAAAATCTGCGACTTAATCGATTTCCTCGTGAAATCCAGGGTTTAACACAATAGTGTACATCATCATCATCACAGATTAAAACATAGAAATATAGTTGATAAGCGATATAAACTATAACGCTCATCTTCCATTCACAAATTCACAGATAATATACAAATGCAAACAAATATACAACTCAATCTACAGAACAAAATATCACAAATCAGATAGGATAATCAATTCAAATCATTTCATACAATATAATTATTCATAAGCATTCAATAAACATTTGTAAGCAGGATTTAATTAATTCAATTCATTTCCAATTTAATTAATTACTTATGAATTTATTATCCAATTCTGATTAGATTATTTTCATTAAGTAATTACATTTAAATCATTTATAATTGATTATCTAAATTATTTAATCCAATAAATCATTAACATTAATCACTTTAAATCAATTACTTAATAATCCTTAGTTAATTATCCTTATTAACTAATAATATTTCTTAATCACTTCTTAAGAAATTATCTTAGATTAATTCATTATTAACCATTTCAAATTATAAATAAATCTAATTATTTATTTATAATTAAATAAATCATTCTTTAATTACTTATTAATTTAAATTAACTTTTAAACCAACTTCATAATAAATCATTTAAATTAACTTAATTAATTTATTCACTTACTTAAAGTAATTAATTAAATTTCTTACCTTAAACTGATTAACTATCTTTACAACTTTCTTTACTAAACTTTTAAGTTACATATTAACTTAATACTAACTAACATTACTTAATTATCTAAGTTAAACACCTGTATAAAAATCATTATTCATGGCTATTTTGGGAAAGCACCGAGACCGCATCATTCTTACTCGAGAAAACTCGAGTTTCCCCTCGTGTCTCTCCCGTGTCACTCTCTCTCACCCCCTCCCTGTTCTTCTTTTTCTCAGTTCTTCTCCCCCTTTTCATTTTTTTTTATATTGGTTGAAGTTATAAAAGAACAGCTGAAACCCATTCACGAAAACGACCTAGAGGCAAACCGAAGCGACTCCTTCTTTTACTCGAGTATACACTCGAGGACTTAATCACCAAGAACACCAAGCTGTGCACGAGATCACCGTGCACCTGCACCGGACCAGGACCAAATTCTGGCGATCCTTACTAGCTCCGGCAAGTCACAATCGATCACATCCTCGACCCAGATCGACCTAAAACCCCAAACATTCCCTCCATCGAATTCGAGCATAGCTGGAACCATACGACCAAAACAGCGACCAGAAAAAAATGTCTCATCGCCGCGCCTCCGACCACCAGCATCGCCGCACCTCCGCCCCAACCTTCGTCTACGTCCCAAGCACATTCTCTCCAAGTCCGGCCCCACTCGATGCAATGAGGTGTGAGAACGAACCCCAAAACTTCGACATCAGTTTCACATGCCTTAAACCCTACATCTAATCGAATCTCAATCTATGATGCATAAAAAAAAATACTTTGCATTTTTCCCGCGATCATCGATCATGTTAGCTCCTCCCCACCAATTTTCGACTTCTCTGATCAACTGTGTTACCCGAGGCAACCCCATCTTCCCAAAATGATCAACACGGCCATGCCACTTCTACTCTTTACAAAAAAAATATGAATTGAGCTTTAAAAATCCTATTTATGATTAAGCAATCAGTTCCTAAACTTGAATCGAAAATTCAAGATGTTCAAAATTTTGATTTATGTTAAGTATTACTGTCCTATGCTTATTCCCAGAGCAGCTCAACCTTTTTATTATGAATTTAAAATTTAAAATTTCACTTTATACTTTCCTAAACATAATCTGTTTATATACTTTACTCTAACAATCAATAGATTTGAGCATACATGATTTTTGAAGCAACTTAGGCTGTTGGAATGTATAAACAGAGGCAATATTTGTATATGTATATGCATTCCTGTATAAATGCAGAGAGAAGCACCAATATATACATGCATTCAACATAGAAATCCCAAAGATTTTATGCAACCGGTTTACTACTTAAATTTTTTTTCTTTTCAAAATGAAGTTACTCACATTGTTTTATGGAAGACAGAGAACAGGTTTCTTCAATTTGGAACTGGTTTGTATCTTGCTTCTTGATGTTTGAGTTGAATGATATATATAGGGGAGAGTGTTCACAGTATGTTATATATGTATATTATATATATTACAATGGGTATGGTATACAATATCTTGTACAGGGTAATATTATATTTTCCTTGTACTAAAGGTATCTTTACATTATTTATGTCGGTTGAAAATTCTTCTTTGATATGCTAAAGATGCAAACATTAATTGTCTATGTACTAGCCTAAGATATTAATTGTTTACTTGTTTCATTCCATGCTTATATTTGTACTTGCTTTATAATTTAACATATATTGCTTTTTAACTTGTTGATCATGCAGTTTGGTGGCTGCAAATCATTTTCTTTGTTTTGTTCATATTTGATTTTCTTTACAGCCTACATATTTATACAACTTTGCTTTGTGCTTTGCTTTATTACTTATGTAAAATCATATACTTTGTTTTGTTTAGCAATATTTTTTTTCTTTTGTTTGCTTTACTATGGTGGCTGCAGCTTTATCTGTTTATACTTATTGATTCTGCTCTCTCTTTTCTTATATGTTGTTATATCTTTAGCTGATATGTTACTTTGTATCCATTTTATAGTTTACACACTTATATTACTTTGTCTTGTTTTATCAGTTTGTAAGTATACATGCTTTTGTTTATTACTTTACTTATTTATTTGGATGTAGTTCTATATTTAATTTGTTGTTAAGTTATTAGTTAATGTATTTACTTACTTCTTATTTTCAGCTGAGTATATTTATGTATTTTATTTTCTTTAAATCTTCTTGTTTTGTAATACAAATAAATTTCTATTTTATTATGTTGTTAGAATTTAGCAAATGTTCTACTTCCTATTTTTATTAAAATTTATCTCATATTATTTTTCTATTTCTAGTTTAAATATTTATTGTTATCTTACTTTAATATTTATTGTCTTATATTATTTTATCTGCTCACATATTTTGTTTTAATGTTTAAATATAGCTGGTTTGTTTTGCAAGTTAATTCATATATATGTTTTGTTCCACTGCTTTGTCCTATTACTTTATAGTATGAATAACTTCTATGTTAACATGTTGTTAAAATTTATTGATGAGTTACTATAGATATATATATTTTTTTTCTTAATTTATTTTATAACTCAAATATTTATTAAACCATTCATCTAAGATTTAAATCAAAATATATATACACACACAAAAGATTTTATAATTTCAAATTGACTCATATATACCCAAATATACATATATATATATATATATATATACATTCACATATATACATATATATACAAAAATTAAAAATTTAAATGATTTATATAGAATATATTTGAACTCGGGGAAACTCACATCACTAAATCGATTAATTTCACCGTTTTCTTCAAAAATAGATTTTAATTATCATTTTAAATTTATATAAAAATACGGGGTCGTTACAGACCAGAATTCACAAATAGCTCAATGGATAAGCAAACGCAATATAAAACATTATATATTCACTAATAAATACGCGGTTATATATATAATACACTCAAACTCAATCTAGGGTGCTACTATCCCTATTTATACTGAGTACACATCAAAGCTTAGGAATATACAAAATCTAAGCTCTGATACTAGCTGTGACGACCCATAAATCCGATACCCTTTGAATCGACAATAATCCATACATGTCCGACCCGGAAAACACAGACTGATGGAAAGTCAAGAGAAAGAAAAGAAGAGAGAAGAAGAGAAGAGAAGAAAGAGAGAAGATAGAACTAAACAGAGCAATACAGAATCTCACATCGCAACGGAAAATATATAATATCATATCAATGATCTTTACAAAACAGAAACGGTATATATATACACATCAATCAGAGTTCAACAATCAATCAATAGTTATTAGCCTGAATAGTTATAATAACATGTCCTTACAAATGACGATAATTTAAAACAACCAAGCACAGCGGATAATCAATAATAAAAACAGATATGTGTATACGAAATGAAGATCTCTAGCACTCCTGCTGAAGCTCTAAAAGCACCAAAACTGAACCTGTAAATATACTCGGTCTGACCCGAGCATTGAAAGGGAAGAACGCCCGGATCAGTCTGGTAAACCAGCTTGAGAAACACACTCAACTGAATTTATTAAATTACCAAACTTTTCCTTTATCAAAACAAAAGTATCTCATAAGACAAGTCCACACATAAACACAGACATGGTTTTACCTTACGTTAACTAAAACATATCATATCAAATGTCATATTATATTATAGTAGTGTCTACTATATACAAATAATATTAATCATAACCGAAATTGTTACATTGATTAAATTCCAGCATATAGCCCAATTGGATAATACAATCAAAATGGCAGGTACGTAGTGGAGTTTGGATTTCCATACAAATGACCAAGTGAAGAGGCTACCTTCCGGCAGTACATCTTTAGAAGAATGCACCGAGGACCATCACAAAGGATCCTCTACCAATACACGACCGACCTACCTCTATAACTAGATGGTACCGAATATATCATCCTCCCGTCGTTACCTACCTTACCGAGGGCCCTCTAAGCATACAAATCACAATAATCAGATACACGGCGTCATAACATGCAAAGATATATCTAGAAGAGGATGATCATATCCTAATGGAAGCGACCCACTTAGCCCTGCTACATCTAACCCCGTTTTGGTCATTTTCGGTTGATGAGGCTAGAGGTAATGATTACCTTTCACAATCACAATCATATCACTTAGAATGCCACACGGCCATTTCCGTTGACTACTAATTACCTTCCACAAAAATACAACCCTTAAGCTCATACGTCTCAAGGAGGGTGTTAAGCTAAGAGAAGTTGTCTTCTCCGCCACCACTGATGTACGTTTGTAAAAACCAATGTACGTAATCTTTAGAAATGCAATGTCAGACAAACATCCATACAAATTGTCAGGAATAGGACAAACCGAAAGTACTTTCCGACCGCATCCTGTCGGGAAATCACTAGGATTAGTAGCGAATAGTCCTTGCATTGGATATTTCATAATGAAGAGATCACTACTACTGGATGTATATTGGGATTTTAACCCCAAACGATCAACAAGTAGTCCCCCATTATGAAAATCCGGAATATCAATATCATCAAAGCAACTTGCACAATCGTCGCATATATGTTGGTCCGAAGTGGTTTTCAAATAAATCTGATCCCGGTCTCTTCGCACCAACAACGCAAAGGCGTTTCTCAACCTCACAAAGAAACTAACTCTCATAGACTTATCACGTCTCCAACTTTCAACTTGCTATCCTTCGGACCAAGAAGGAAGCTCGATAGATTGGAGTAATACTCCGCACTATACGAATCAACATCCTGAACACAAATGATAATCAAGCCTACACAGAAGCCTACGTACTAAGTGTATGACTAAATAGTTCCCACATCAAGTCGAGGAACTAAAATTTGGCCAAATTTGATAGTCGGTTATTTAACTATCAAAACAAAAAAATATTTAGCACCATATCAATCACTAGGCCCTTTTAATTATTCTTTTATTAATTAAATCACTTGCCAAATATTCACTTCAAATTATCTTTAAAAAGATATATTTCAAACCATTTCAACTTTTCAATATCGAAAAACATTTCCATATACTTATTTAATAATAAGCAATTCACAAATCAATTTATTTTCAAAACTTGGAAAATATTTCGTATACTTAAATCACGATTAAGTATATATTTCATTCTTTAAAGAAAAAATTCTCTTTAAACACATTTATTTGGGTCAAAACGAATGTTGCGTAAAACATCATTACGACAACCCAAAATCACTAGTATAGGGATTCAAAAATTAGATAGATATATAAACCCTAATACTATATAAAAACATTTACTTTCGAAATCATTTACTATAACAACAATGTTATAGTCCATCATTTCCTTATACTTTACGAAAACGCCTATTTCAACAACGAATGTTGAAATATATGGTTTCGATACTTAACACATTTTAAAACATCTTCAAACCTCTATTTAAAAATATTCACTTTCCAAAACATTTATTAAAAGATTATCCACTGTCCAAAATCACGAATATAGTTCTCTAACCAAATTCAATATTTTTACACATTTATCAAAGGATAGTCCACTGTTCAAAATCATGGATATAATTCCTAACCAAACTCTTTATTATTACAACATTTAATTTAAAGGATAATTCGCTGTCCAAACTCACGAATATATCTCCCTTAATAAACTTCTATATTTAATTTATCAAATTCAATCGATTTTGGATTTATAAACAATGTTTATAAATTTCATTTATATTTGTAAAAACTTCAATATACAAAATTCCTTTATTAACCAATTCCATTTATAACTCAATTATATACCAAAAATCCAATTTATAAGTTAATTCACTTATAAATCGTTTATTTACAAAATCCATTCATTTTATAATTTCATAATTATAAATCTTATTCATTTGTAAAATCCATTTATAACTTTATTTTAACACTTATAAAACTCGTTTTATAATTCCAATATTTTAATTTATAAAATAATTTTTTTAGAAATCTTCTATCTAAACCATTTATAATAAATCCAAAATTCTCATTTTATACTATTTCACAAAATATTAATCTCCACATTTCAAAAATCATATTCTGATTATGTTTCCCAAAAATCATAATTTTTATAACATAAAAATTATAGCTTTTATTTATTTAAAATAAATCCATTCCTTTAACACCTCAAAATTCAAAAAAACGTATATTTCCAAATCACTTTTAAAACCCTTTTAAAATTCAAAATCATTACTTCAACATTTTTAAAATTCCAAAAATAGGCCCAATGTTGCAACAACACTAAAAGAATCAATCATGGCATCCAGCATATCATATATAATATGATAACAGCATATATCATAATATCTGTAAATAAATCAATACGAGTGAGGGATCTAGTTGGATCTCTCCAACTTGTCACCTGCAACAAATATACATATTGAAATATATGTACGATGCCCGCTTCGAGGCAGACGCGCGTACAAAGGGTCATCCGCTCATACACGGGAACATATAGGGTCATCTGCTCCACTAGGCAGGTATATATCCAAATACCAATCAACATATGATATATCATCCAAACAATCATCAATCATCGTATAATAAATTATTTCTCACTTATATAAACATATCAGTGAGTCAGAAAGAGTGAGTTGTACTCACATTGCTTGCAATCGCCGCGTTAGCAATTTATTCCGATTAAAATTAAACAAGCGTTTAATTTCAACCAAAATTATCACTAGCTCCAATCAGTTTCAAACTAGCTCCATCGTGTAATGTTCGTCAATACGAACCCAACGCAATTCGTTTCGTGAATTTTCAACCTCGTATGAAGAAGTTATACAGTTTTAAAGATTGTACAAATTATAATATATATTAATTTACAATTTCCTTTTTAATTTTTTAAACCTTTTTCGATCTGGCCGTTCATTTCATTAGATAACATCATGGCCATGCCTTTCACCTTCTTCCCCATCGCATATTCACGTTCACATATACCCATTGGCCGCCCTTTTTTTTGCAAATTTTTGTGCTCCTTATACTTGACTCCACCATGTTCCAACGCCTCCAACTCGAAGCCTGCACTCGACTCCACCCTCACCTTGATTTGCTTGAAGCTCGATTCCTTCTTGACCACGATAAACGCGATTAAACGACGCAGTTTTGAACTCGAATTCCCAATTGATCTATAGCTCAAAATCCAATCTTGACCGTAGGATTTGTCGAGCTCGAGGAGCTCTACATTTTTGTAGTTGAACGTTTCATCTAATTATTGATGGATGGAGTGGAATCGAAAGGAGAACATTGAGAATTTCTGGCCATTGAAACAACAATGGCGGCTTGCCCTAACCTGATTAGGTTTTAGTGAAAATAAGGAAAATTTATGGCCTTTTATAGAAAATTTGACGACACTATTCACCCGAAAATTTTCCGAACTCCAGACGAAGCATGCCGCCCGGCGTTTATAATGTTTTACCCCTATTCCGAACACAATGGAATATATATCCAAAGCTAATTCGATCGTATTTGAAAGATAGGTTTTCAAATCGACTATTTAAATTTAAAATCCACTTAAATAGATTTCTATGCGTTTTAGCTTGTCCTGGACAAACCGTAAATCCGATTGATACGAAATTTGAAATCTTACAATAATTTAACATTACGGATCCAATGAAACTGATATCATTGAAATCCGAGACTGTTTGATAAATGACTATATTTACTCGTTAATTAAATAATAAAATATTCAATTTTTACAAATTAACTTTTAATTTGGTTTTAAAAGTTCTCTAACATCATTCTAAATCAAACAAGATTTAAAAAAAATTATAAATCATTTTTATTCATGTTAAATTCTAATTTCAATTATTTACGCAATTTCAAATATTAAATTAACAATTTAATTATCCAATTAAATCTAGATATTCGAAATGTAAGATATTCGACTTATAAAATTTACTTGTGCATATTCAAAATCAACTAAATATACGAATTTCAAATGATAGAAGTTCTGGGTCGTTACATTTTATGTTTGATCAACTTAATAATGAAATTTGATTTAATGTGGAATTCTAAATCTAGCCTAGTTGTTGTAATGAATTTTATTTTATGAAATGGATATGTTTTGTATAAATAAGTTTACAGTGATTTGCTATAAATTAAATTGTATAAGTAAAATGTATAAAATGTAATTTAAATATGGCTTAACTTGATAATTGGTTTCCAAATGGAGATTTTCAGTTAAGTAAATAATGTATTTTGAATTGATAAAATGAAATGTAGTTTTGATTGCACTTTTGTAATAAAATTTATTTAATTTGAAATCATAGTTATTTGATATCTAAATGAATAGATATATAAAGAAAATTTGATTGTATATTAACTATGATAAAATATTTTATTTATGAAGTGGATATGTTTGGAAAATGAATAATTATGTTTTAAATGGAAATGTATTTTTTTTTGAAATATGACTTAACTTAAAAAATTGGAAATTGGGTTTTTAAATGGAAATTGTAAGTTAAGTGAATAAATGGAAATTTAGTTTTATTTATGGAATGGGTATTTTAAAATAAAGTATTAAGTTAATTGTAAATAAAAGTTAAGAAAATAGTGTACTTTTGACTTGAGAAGTGAATTATTGTTTAAATTGGATATTTATTTATAAAATTTTATTTTATTAAATCATAAGCTAAATGATATCCAAATGAATAGTGTGAAATATGATTTTTATAAGTTAAATGGCTAAAAATTAAAATTTTAATGTGGCTGAAATGTTATTATAAATCTGGAATTAGTATTGGTAGCACTTCAGAAATGCTGTGGTTTAAGATTGCATTTGCTAAGTGCTATCAATTATGAAACTTAACTATATTCTGAAATAATAATAAAGCTACTGCAGCACTTTGTAAGTGCAATTGTTGCTGAATGTAAACTGTTTTGCAATACTAGTAAGCTATTGCAGCATTTGTAAGTGCTGTTGTTGCTGAATGTAAACTGTTTTGCAATATTAGTAAGCTACTACAAACATTGTAAGTGCTGTTGTTGCTGAAAGTAAACTGTTTTAAATAATAACTAAATACCTACTATAGCACTTTGTAAGTGCTGTTGTTTCTGAATTTGACAATGTTTTTGAATACTAGTATATCTGCTGTAACACTTTATAAATGCTGTTGTAGCTGAAATTTACAATGTTTCGGAAATTTTATAATTTAGTGAATGAACTTAGAAATGTTACAAATTTGAAATAAATATTATTTGATATTGAATTTAAATGGTTTAAATGAAGATTATTTTAAAGGTGTTATGATTTTCTAAGTATTATGATTTTCAAATGAATAACATTTCCAAAGTGTTATGATGTTAAGTAGTATGATTTCCAAATGATAACATTTCTTTATTGTTATGATTTCAAAGCATTATGGTTTCAAAGTGTTTGGTTTCAAAGTTGTTACAACTTTGAAAGTACTACAGTTTTGGAAATGAAATTATTTGAAATTGTATTTAATTAAGAAATGTCTTTAAATATATTGATTTGAAACTTATTGAATATTTAAGAATATGATTTTATAAAGTGGTTTGGTTTAAGGTATTTAAAGGAATATTTCAAGTTTAATAAATTGAAGGAAATATTCAATTATTTGGAAATTTGGGTTTTGGGAATTTAAATGATATATTATTACTTTGGGTTTTGAAATGGAAATGATACTGTTGTGATATGGTTTTGAAATGGGTATGATAATTTGGGTTTTAGAAAGTATATACTATTTTGAAATAAATGATACGATTTTGAAACGGATATGCTATTTTGGTTTTGAAAGTATATATAATTTTGAAATAAATATCCATGGGTTATAATAACGGTTGGTTGTTAAAGAGACCGGGATCAGATATGGGCATACTCTCTGTCGATATCGAAAACCACTTTTTAACAACCGTGTATGCGGTGGAGAACCCAGAATGAAGTAGGCGGCGGCGACCTTCTATTGAGGTATGTACATGTACCCGACTCCCATGAGTTGGCATAAGGTGGCTAGAACAGGAGTGATTGATGGACCAGTGAGGTAGCTCCTTTTTTCGGACACACTCCTTTGATACCATTCTATTACTTTGTGATTGATTGGGGCCATTTTATTTGGGAGTGTGGCTCGAGGTGGGCGGTAGCTGCGTGCTACGCGTCACCACTAGCTCGAATGCGTAATTGGTATTTCTACCCTGGCATTGCCTAGTTGTGACATGTCACCTACCCTAGCACGCCTTGTATGAGTTTGGTTTGTGCCGTACCTATGGAGTATCCTTTGGTAGCCTCCTGATCAGGAGGTACTACGGTACTGTATAGACTATTGGCACTATTACGTGTTAAGGGGATATGGGTAACTCCTTAATGCTATTTTCAAGTAAATTTATTTTACTTCTAGACATTATTATAACAGCGTATATTACTACATAGTAAATAGTTTAACGGATCCTTAGAGGATGTACGGTCCCAAGCATACTTTAAGTTACTTGTACTTTTTTATTACAGCTCACTTGAGTTGGTTTACATTGTATAAGTATGTATGTCCTGACTCGAGCGTTTTGTGTTTTGCTTTACGCTCGGGTCAGACTGAGTGATACAGCATTAGAGACCCACCTTCGGAGTTGGAGGTTTTCTTGAAGATCCAGCTATCTATTTCGCTTTCAGTTATTCAGTTGATTCCAGGGATGTATTCAGCTTTGTGCTTGTTTATCATATTGAAACTTCTGTTGTATCTTGTATAACTCTGATGTATTCATATATCTCTTTGCTTTCGCTGCATTATATTACTCTGTGTCTCTGATCTGTGATTTATTTATTTACTGTATATTCTGAGTTCTGCAAAATTTAAATTAACAATTCGGTATTTTGAGCTATTTAAGTCAGACATGTGTGGTTTTATTGTCGATTTTAATGGTCCAAAATAGCGGGTCGTTACAATAAAGGAGACTAGTTATTCTGAGTATCTCGTCTTGTATTGTGTTATTTCATGTACGTATATTCATGTGATGAATATTAGACATACTTTGTATTATATATTATCGCAACAATTTTGACTCTGTGTTCTCTGATATTCACTATATATTATGCATTATCCTATCCTGGAGGCATGCGTATTTATTGCTTTGTGCCAATACAATGTACATATAGGTGAGCTAGTTATTTGATGTTTACCAGTTTTAGCCCAAAGGAATATTCACATTGTACCCCATATAGCCTCATTCTCCATATTATCTGATTGTATTACTTGGTAATACTCTTGGATAGTATCGTATAGAGGTGGGTTGTTTTCATTTGGTATCAGAGCAAGTTTGGAACAATACATCTTATATAAGAGACATGAGTGTCAAGACCTTAAAGAGACTTGGATCCCTTCTCCATTGGGTTTTTTAGGTAGTTATATTATATTAAAGTAACCGTAGGATTATACGACGATTACTAGAGTAATCATCTAGGGATGTCCTTGTTATTTTTCTTACTATATATATATTAACACTATCACTTTCGTGTGTTAATCTCCATGTTGAATTTAAGTTGTTGATGCAATTAGCAAAATAAGTGATTGTTAATTAGACCAGTAGTGTCGGCATTGGTGAATGTAATTAAACCTCTGTGTGGCAAGTTGAGTATCTAATCTAGTAGAGGTCATAGTGTCTAGTGGATGCTGATAGATGGCCTTTTGTTGAAGGCGTTTGATTGTTTGTTTGATATGTGGTTATTTTTATTATTATTGATGATTGCTAAATTGAATGTATGTAAAATTTATTCTTAAAATTCTTTTGTTCAAATAAGCATACGATTTTATAAAAACCGGTGTAATATTTATGTAATGATTGAAAATATTTTAGTTTATTCTGGTGTTAGTTTGTCCGTAGGGTGATTTAAGAATTCTAGTCAATATATATAATCAGCATTAACGATAAGGAATCCAAAACGCTTATACGAGATAGTCCGATACATTATTCTAGGAATGGTATAGAAATATTTTCATTTTGGATAGCGCATTATTTTATAAAGTAATATATATTTTAAAAATAAAAATATTATTTTCTAGATTTAAATAAATTTAAAAAAAAACAATGTATGTAGCCATTGGATGTAGTATGAAGTTGAAATTACTGGTGAGATGTTGTTGATATATTATCCTAGATAGCCAACATTGCAGCCAATTGGCCAAACGAATCGCTAGAATTTATGGCATGACAATGTTGTCTATTTTAATTCGAAATTGATTTATGGATTTTTATGTAAATATAAATATCAAGTACTATGAATATCATGTATAACACAACTAACATAGGTTAAATATAATTAACCATTGTACAAGATTATATAAAATTACAATATCACCCCTACAAAACCATTTAAATTCCATTTACCTCCCATTAAAACGGATATTTTTGTTCATAAATAGGCAGATACAGTGACTTATTGAAAATACTTATTAAACATGTGGATGCATTTAGCTCTTAGTTAAGTAACCACTTGAAAATAAAATTAAGTAAAAGTGGATAACAACTCCACATGACCTATTTGTCCATAAAATTTTGGAATTTTTTTATTTAACACTTTGAAATAAGTGTAAGAAACAATGTCAAAATAGATAATATGTGAAAAAGAAAAAAATTTTACTCACCATAACTGCTATAGGAATGATAGATGAAGGTGATGTCTTCATCTCACTAAGTAAAGGATATTGTTCATCTAAGATACATTTCTCACATTCCAATAGCCTTTGTTGGTAATTATGAAGCTTTTTCTTTAAAGTTTTAACTTAGTTTTCCAAATCAACTATAATCCTAGTACAACCATGCATATAATTTTATTTTCATCGTTTGATCTTCAAATAATATACTTCTATAAAATCGTTATGTTTATCAATTGAAACATCAGTTAGCATCTTCTATATGTTGTTAAATACATAAGTTGCATCTATATCTTCAAACCTCTTCTCGATGAATATCTATAAGACATTTTGCAAGAGCACAATCATCTTTGCATTTGATGTTGTATTGTGGCTGCACATGCCCTGCTGTAGTTCTTGTTAGTGGTTTACCCATTGTACTTATGCTTGTTTTTGTACATACACACATACACACATATAGTTTTGTGCATATGCATTGCTTTTTAAAATTAAGTAATTGTAAATGTGGTCATAAATTTTGATTTTATTATCCAATTATGATGAATCGTATTCCATTTGAAAGATATCTTAATATGAAACATTTTTTGTGTTCATCACTTTTAGAAAATTAGACATTTGGTAGTCTTTAAACATATTTGAAGTTGGATTAGGAAGTTAGGCTCGAGTGGATATTTTTAGAAATAGGATACCGTGCTCATTTGGACATAACTTTCTAACGCCATATCCAATTTCGGTGGTTTTTCCCATTTTAAAAAGTTAAGAGCCTAGGCAACAACTTTCATTTTAAGTGTTTTACAAAATTTGGAGGTTTGCTAGGCAGAAAACATGGATTTCTTGAGTGAATCTACTATGAAAATTAGAATTTCTAAGATGGTTATATTGAATAAAATGGCTATAACTATTGCCATATACCATATTTTTGCAATTAAAAGTTATTTTGGAAATTTAACTCACTATGCAACAATTTATTCTTAAAATCATTGCTTAATTTAGTTGTTTTGACCTTTAAAATTTAGTTAGGAAGTGGTTTAAATATTAAACCGATTATTTTCTACAAACAATGAATGCATACTTGTTATATATTTTCATATGCGACTAATATTACTTATTTGAGTTGAGATCGGTACATGAAGGCTCTTTGGCACTTGCATACTTATGCTCATTTTAAAATTAAGTAAGCTCGCATTAAAATTGCTAACAAAAAGATACGTTTTACTTAAAAGAGTAATATATATCCCAAAATACATGCTATGTGGTATCGTTTCCGACCATGTTTTGGTTGAGTGCATATGTTTTATTATATTGTGATTTTTCGAAACATTCTCCGTACAAAGGAAATTAGCCAATTTTTTTTGAAATTTCCAGCACTCAGATAATTTTCATAAATTTTTTGTTGTATGCGAAAATAGAAAGCTATTAAATCGAATCAATTTAAGTTGTAGCACACGATAAGAGAAATAGAAAAGAAGCCACATAGAGGATTGAGTAGTTTTACTTTGATAAAAGATCGTAGTCAGGGTATGAGTTGTATAACGTCTCCCTATAACAAATTATGAGGGTGCAATTTTCATAAGGAGGGAAACTGTAAGAACCTTGCTTTCTACGCCATAAAATAAAATAATTCAATTAAAATAAAGTGTTTGAATTTGATTTTAATAATCATAATTTATGAAAATAAAATTTTACTAAATTAAGTTATATTTAATAAAAGATTTTGTTTTAATAAATTGAATTAAATTAATAAATCTTTTTCGTATAATATGTAAGAATCAAATAAAGTGTTTAATTAATTATAAATAATTCAAAGTGTATATAATTTTTATTTGGAAAAAAAATTATTTATGAAATGATAAGAATTAATATCTGGTCTTAAATGAAAATGGAATTGATCAAATCAAATTAAATTTAAACCATAAGTTATTAAGGCCATAGCCTAAGCCCACTTGCCATACCTATCAATTTTAGATTCTTCCTCCCTCATAAATTCATGACCCAAATTGAAACTTCATGGGTATTCATTTTTGGCTTTATTTTTCCCAAATTGACTCATGAGAAATAAAGAGATTTCGAATGATATTAGCTAGGCGACTCGAAGGCGATCGACTTAAGGAAGCGGAGATGCATTCGTGATGGCTATAGCAGACAATGTATTAGCTGCGCTATTGCTAGAAGGCGTGAATGAGTCATGATGCGATGAAGTCGTGACCTGGAGATTGTTGCAATATTTGGTGACGGTGTTGTAATTCATAAAATGAAGGGGGTGCATGCTTGGTATAGCCACGACCAGGAAGATGAACGAATTTTTGGATAAGTTTGCCAGCATGTGCTATGTCATTTGTTATGACTCACTGTTGATAGTGGAGGAGTCGATGGATGCTAGTGATTACCAAGACTGGTACTGTGTAGTTGAGGATGGTAGGTGGTTGCGTGAGAGGCGATGTAGTTTCTGGCACAACAAGCTTTAAGTGAAGCAATCATATATAGTTAAGTTTGATTCTTGCATTCATCATTTCAGTGAGTTTTCTACAGTCACAACTATATCTACCTCCCTCTACTAATATAATTATTTCGATTATTGAATGAATGGCTTAATTGAATGAATTGCTTGTTATATATTGATTTGGAAAAATTAGGGGAGGGGGGAGGTTTTGATTTTGGATTAGATTGTGAGATATTGTGTATGTTGGATTGTCCAAAATGCAAAGGAAATACTGTCCAATTTTATTTTGATATGTAGATTATTTTTTATATGTATGTACAAAGGATGATGGCCGGAATTCGATGTAATTCAATTAATGCCAAATGATTAAATTTATGTTAACGATTGATTGACAAGTTTAGAGAATTATCTCCGTGATTTATATTTTGGGTGATTTATTGATTTTCTTCTTTAAAAATATTTTTAAAAAGCTTTGAAATTTTTTATTTATTGGTTATAAATTTTATTAAAAGTATTTTATAAATATTTTACTAAATTCTATTTAGTTTCGCTATTTTCATATTTAAAAATATATTTTTGATTACAAATATAAATATAGTTTTCTTTTAGTTACAGAGCCCTTTTTAAATAAATATTTGTAATTTGGATTTTTTTTTAATGGGAAAATAATACATAATGTTGTTTTTATAAAATATATTATCAACATAATAATATTACTCATAAGTGATCTTTTATTATAAAGGTTGTTTAAATAATTTTTTAAAGAGTTTCCAAACTTCTAGAAGATATAAAATCCTCTTCTATATAATATTCATAAGATTTTGGATATGTTTTAAAGAAATAAAAATCTCTTTTCTATAATATTAGAACTTCAAATGCGGTTAATTCAAATTAAAATGTTGTATTTCTAGTTAATTTGAGTATAAAGCATAGTTCTGATTATATTCTATGCTTTAAAATAAATATAATTTATTTTGAAGATTATGTATTTGTTTAAAAGTAGTAAATATTTATAGAAAATTATGGAAAGTTTTCCATAATAGATAATTGGTTTATAAGTGATTTTGAATGTTTTGAAATATATGAGTAAGGGTTTAAAAGTAAAATTTTGCATTTGAATCTTTATTTTAGGATTATATAAATAAGGAAAATGTATTATTTCTACTATTATTACAGAAAAATAGGCACGATGATAAATTTTGAACAAAAATTAGGCTGAAGGATAACAAGTGTTTTTTTTAGTTTAAAGGACAATCCTAGTTTTTATAGTATAAAACACAATATAATGCCTAAAAATAAAACTAACATTTGTCCTTTGACCTAATTTTTTTTTCAGAGTTTGTCCTTTAACCTGAATTATAACTAACATTTGACCATCAACCTAAAAATAAAGCCTAATATCCTTCAACCTACTTTTTCGATGTTTGTCCTTTTCCTAAATATAATCATTTTCCTAATTCAAATTTGAATGTTTTGAAATTATTTAATGCTTAAGTTACAAATATTTTGAATTTAAAATGATGGATTTGAATTATATTTAATATATTGAAGCAAAAAGTAGAATTAGTTTTGAAATTATAGATTATTTCAAAGTAGAATTTGATTATAAAAAATTACATAGTAAATTCTATAAACTATATTAGATTTGTTAAATGATTTTGAATGTTTTATATGTATATAAACAAGGATTTATAATATACATATATATATATATATTTGAATTTGAATCAAACGTTTTATGAAAGATTTCGTTGAACTTTATTATTATTTCATTTCTAAATTAAATCGGGGTTTCATGTATAATTTCTACATTTTTGATTTCTCGTTTCCTATACCGGTTTCAATATCATGAATGATTCACCATTGATATTGATTTGATTTGTGATTTTAATATGATACGGTGATGATATCCTTATATTTGATTTTTTATTATTTCATTCTGTGTGATGAGGAAACTAAATAAACGGAGTTATAATACCATTTGATATGGGACTTTCGGTAATATTTCTTCGGTTATTCTTTGGACCCGTTATATAGAATTTTATGGAGGTTTAGTGTAGTTTATAAGTAGTGAATAAATGTATGAGTATCATGCAGACGCTGTTGTGATATTTATTTAGTATCATTGTAAGTAGATGGAACTCACGTGATGGGAATAGTATTATGAGATTGTGCTTATGTAATGTGATGCTCGTAGATGCAACTAGGGTAGGTGCCCTTGTCTTTATTGATATTGTATTCCACTATCGTGATGTACTCTTGTATTGCATTGGAGAGAACCAGACGGCTAGAATCCACCCTAGTGGTCTGATCTTGGGGTCATGCCCTAGGTCCATGACACCGTTGTTGTATATTTTTTTGATGTGCATCGCATGATTTGGGTTAGGTGGCCCATGAGTAGGTGCCCTACCTACATGGTTTGGGTTAGGTGACCTATAAGGTAGTTTCCCTATAACCCCTTTGTTATGTCGCATAGGCCAACAATCTGCTGCCTATTGGGTCAAAGTAGAGTTGTGACTAAAAGGCTACACGTTTATGAGGCACCGGTAGATATGAGTCATGATATCCATCGTGGTCATTGAAGACTATAAATCATACCTGGTTAGGTGACCCTACGCTCCTGGAGCGATCAAACGACCATCAGTCTCCCTTTTGGTTCTAATGGAGTGGTAGTTTGGCATATCCTATTGATGAACCTCACTTAACTGTAGTTATGGTTAGGCGACCTAGGGTTTGGTGATCCACATATTGATGTATATACATGACTACTTAGAACTTCGTGTTTGTTGTACGGTCATTCACCTATCATGATTTATTTATATATTTGAGGAGATGAGATTAAATCTGGATATGAGTCCAAAGTATTGTGGATTTCCATATATTTTATTGTGTATGATTTCTTTTATAGGTGATCCATATTTATACTGATGTTGGTATTGTATTATTTAAGATTGAGAGTTTTACTTGGGTGATACTATTTACTTGCCTGGTTATACTTGATGGAATCTCATATTTGATGATTTATGGATTATGATGATGATTTTGGATATAGATGATTCACTTAATTGACATTGTTTCATGATTTATGGTTTGATGAGTTTTTGTGAGTGATGACATCTTATGCTTGCTTTTGTGGTATTCTACGTTAAATGACACTTTGGGACTTGTTTATGATATTATCATTATATGCCATTCATACATTACTCTCTCTCTATGTATATTAATATTGATGTTCTGGTTATTGTTTTTAGATTACTCTGATGGTTTCATCGTATTGTTATTATATCCAGTATATACTAAGTTCAATACGTATATTGACCCTTTGATTTAGATATCGTCTGACACGTGTGTTATTTATATAATGCTCAGGTCAGTCCAAGACATTTAAGGTTCAGGGACGATGAGATTGGCATGTATTTTTTGGATATAGAGGAGACTAGTTATTCTGTGGTGTAGTATATCATCTTGTGTTGTATTATTTCATGTATGTATATTCATGTGATGTATATTAGATGTACTTGGTATGTTTTGTATTATATATTATAATAGCGATTCTGACTACATGTTTTCTGATATTCATTATATAATGTGTATTGTTCTATCCTGAAGGCACACATGTTTATTGCTTTATGCCAATACTATGTATGTATATGTGAGTTATTTATTCGATATTTAAATACATATCAATGTTAAACTAAGAGAATATTAACGTGTGTACCCTATATAGCATTATTCTTTGTATTATCTTATAGTATTACTCAGTAATACTCTTGGATGGTATAAGTATAGAGGGGGGGGGGGTATTTATAAATACCCTCAGTAGAGTCTGCTTCAATGAATTAAGGGGAGGGTATTGCCGTGTTAGGCAATCTAAATAGGATGGTGAGCAGCTTGAAGCTATGTAAGTGTATGTTGGCACCAAATCAAGATTAGGAGTTGTACATAGGTTGACTGTGGTCTTGAGTGGTCAAAACGAGAAAGATAGTGTTACACCTAAAGGGCTATGCCTTCTACTAGGGTAGACCATGTTAGGCAATGCACCACCATAGTTGTTTGCTAGTTTGTTTGCTGGGGAAAGGCTAGATAATCCATAAAACAGTTCTTTTAAAAACGGATGGGGTAGTCCGAGGAGTTGATCCTCTATAGTACGAGGAGCTAAGTCCACAATAGGGGAAAACAAGTAGTAGATACCTAAAGCAAAGCGAGATAGAATATGGCTAAACTATAGTGACACCATTATTAGGCACCATGGGAGTTTATTGGTATGCATGACGACGAGGACATGATCCTGCGTCGGTGATGGATCCTGCCGGGGTGCTAGATTATAGATACTAGTGGGTAGATGGGGCGTATCATATGCACACATGGAGTTGAAGCGACTAAGTAAAATCTAAAAGTCATAACATGTAATGGAAGATAATCAGCATAAACTATTGTTATGTATAAAATGTATAATTCACCAGTCACCAGAATGTTGTTATGATCCCTTCTCATTACAACCCACAGATAGCTTTAAAGGGTTAGGTACTGGTGTAAGGCGAGAATGATGGAAGGATGGTTTCTTAATGTATGCTCGACACTGTCAAGGACACTAGATGTTAGAAGTGTCAATAGTAACTATATGTTCTATTATAGTTTACTATTCCGCTGTGAATTATATTGACAGTGCTTTGATATGCATTTGTTTATTTGTAGGATAACAAATCAAAGATCTATACTTTGGTGGACTTAGGTTTTCGATTTAGCGAAAATTCAGGCCTATTGGGGTATGGGTTGTTACATTTAGTATCAAATTGAGGTTCGTCGATCTTGAAAAGTTAGGAAATGTCGAGTGAATGAATTTGTATTTTTTCTATAAATATAAGCCAAAACCTATATATTTCGATTATTAAGTAATTGCAACCATAGATGAATAAATCAATTATGAGTTGGAATAATGGAAAAAGTTGAAGATATCACCTAATCCGATCACTCCATGGGAATAGGTTGTGTGAAAAGGCATTTACTTAAGAAGAGCATGAGTGCAGCATATGGAAGGTCCTTGAAGCTGGATAGTACGTGACTCCTTAGTTGGCTACCGACAGCTCAATGATTGTAGATCTCCATATGATGCCGATTGATGATGTACATAAGGTCCAGATAGGGAAAAAGTAAGAATGCATATGTTGTAGATATCCAAAAGTAATTGAGTTCCTAAAAGAAGGTGTAAGTAGTCACCCCAAGAAGTAGTTGAATTTTAAGATTTAGAAAAAATAGATAAGTCGGAAAGTAAGTAGAAATGAAGAAAAGTCCAAACGAAGGGACGAATAAAAATCTACTGTAACAACCCTATTTTACGTATCAGTGGATCATAAAATATTTTATTTTATCCGTATGAAGTTGTATGATTCTATATTTTTAGGATATGACTCTTAGGGACAATTTACATACCAGTGATTTTTCCTAAATTTCTATGTGACCACTCCGACTCTAAAAATCTTGTTTGGACTATAGTTTTTGACCAGAGTTGAATTAGGGTCTCAAATTAGTTCCATTCCTTCCAGATGGTGGTTTTCTATTCCTTAGAGTGGTTATAATAGAAAAACAAGCTTACGGCTAGAAATATATGTCTTTTCTACGTTTTTAAAGCCGTTGGTTAAGATTAGTATGTAATTAATTAAGCTAGTTTGTGAGTTCATTAGTCTAATTAAAGAATACTATAAACATAGGGCTGAAGAGTCAAATTAAAACTTTTTATTCTCACTATCCAATCAAGTTTAAACACTAATTAGCCCTTGATCGATCCTAGTTTCATCCAAAATCACCCAAATTACTCTCTAAATCAAACTATATTGTGGATTAGAGATTAGATCCTTAATTAGAAGCAAGGGATCATTAAATTGCTTGATTTGAAGTGCTTTTATTTGCTGTCCGGATTTGATGTACATACAAATTGGTTAAATTGGGTAAGTGGTGAGTGGTTTATGCCTTCTCACTATGTTATTATGTTTATATGGTGGAATTATAGGGTTTAACACGGTTTAAATTGATTTTTGGGCGTAAAAACATTTTCTAACTTTAATGACATGTTGATCGATGCATATGATATAAATTGTCTAGAAATCACCTTGCTTTATGTTCATATATTCATGCATATGTAAATATATGTTATAAATTTCGTTGTTTATCTTATTTTGATGGATTGGAAGTTTGATTGGATGAAATGTCTTGTTATTCTATATTCGAATGATATGATTTGACGTTGCTTGCTAGTGTTGTGCATGCGTAGAAAGACAAGTTGGAGAATTGAGCAAATCCAAAGCTAAGTTGGCTGGAATTAGGCGAAACTTGGTAGATGTGTTTTGGAGTGCGGTAGGAAGACACATGATGAGTCATAACTCAAATGGGGCTAAGGACATAACTCGGTACCAAGTTATGCCCATAACTCCGTATCGAATTATGGAGAAGGAGGTTATGACTCAGTGGTTGACATTGATGAATAGAGCTTAGTTAGATGAGGTATTCCATTGCAAGATGCAGGGCATTTGGCTAAGGGTTGGATGTTATACCAAGTTATCTCTAGAATTTAGAAGTGGGGCTTTGGATTGGGGGCTGAATTATCAAAGGTGGATAAATCAGGGTCTTAGGCACTGAAAGGGGAGTACTGGAGACATGGAAGAGGAATTAGCCATTAGTTGGCTAAAAGTATAACTCAACACAGGGTTATACCTATAGCTCGGTACCGAGTTATCATGGCGCGTGATATAGGTTTGGAGCTTCTAAGGACTGTTGTTTAGGCTCTATAGATCATGTTGAAGGGTAGGCTCATTCGTATCAGGTTGACGATATAACATCATATAAAAAGCTATGGTCTTCGGATGTTGGTTCGTGTTAGGAATAGGTTTTGAAGATGGTGGCTCATAAAGGAGGGAGCCGTATGATCGGGGAATGTGGAAGGGTCCCCCATGAATAATGGAAATTGGATTGAGAAAGGAGGGCTCGGTATCTAAATGGAGAAAAGGTAGGATCAAGTATATGTGCTAAGGAATCTTTGATGCTCGAAGAGTTTCCAATTGTACTCAAAGTACGGGTATTGTAAGTGGGGACGTCCATGGGTCAATCGAGGGGCCTGTATACCTTGGACCTGTAGCTTTAGGTCTAGTGTCCAACTTTGGGCTACGAGACACGTATCGAGCTTTGGGCTACGAGATACAAGAGTACAACATAGAACCAGGATTTCCATTAGTCCCTGGCTTAAGGGCCATATAAGTTATCATATATTTAGGGCACAAGGAGTGATAGCTGGGATTTTTTATGGATGCGATGGATGCTTTAGTTGTTTTATTTAGTAGACTATCACTTATAGGTATAGCGGAAAGTAGGTATTGGGCATAGGAATACCTGAAAGATTGATATCCTTTGTTACGTTTGTGGTATACCTTTATGATATTGTAGAGTAGCATATTATAGTGTTATATACTAACTCTTTGGTTGCAAGGACAGGTCAGGTATGGTTCATGTACTCTTTTTCCTTACTATATTTACTTGCATAGTATTTTGAGATTCATTTACCGCTCACAACAGACTATCGTCTAACCCAAGGTTTTATGCTTTGTTTCTTATTATCTTAGGTACTCTTAATTGAGTAGACTAGATAACAGGTCTAGCCGATGCAGTAACTGTTCAAAGGATGTGTAACGACCCGGAATTTTCAAACCCAAAAATTCCATATGAAAAGAGATAAAAGAAGAAGAAACAGAAAACCAAACTTAGAATCTCACATTTGCAACGGATAACATATAATATCAAATAAAATTATTTGCACAAAGAAAGCTGTATCAGTCAATTACATTTTAATACATCAGAGTTACAAAATTTACACAACATAGGACAATTGAAATAACTTGTCCCAGATATACTACAATATATCACAGCGGAATACACTTCATACGTTCCTGCCATCCAGCTCGCCTCCTAAGCTCTAGAACGTCCTTACCTAAAAATCTGTAATACTCGGTCTGACCCGAGAATTACATCAAAGTAACACCCGGGTCAGGCTGGAAACCGGCGTGAGTAAACCCACATAATATGAAATACCAAACCATAACACATGAGAATATCAAGGTAACTCGTACCCTTTTACGAGAGTCAACATTTATCACACAACAGTTTCAAGTTAAATATCCATATTACATAATTCATTCCATTCCAGCCTGTTTAATACCACATATCCAATAAAAAGAATTCTGTAGATTACAAATAGAAGTGGTTCCGGGTATTTACTGATACCCGTCTTCGGTCTCTTCGAATTCAATACCATCTTAACCCAAATTATTCAAGTAAATACAATTCAACTTAAATAAATGGTGTCACCCTTTTTACACAGCAATTCATCATCGATAAATAACCACATTATCATTGTTCACCCAAAACATATCATATCACAAAACATTTCATTTCATAGATATCAATTAATTCAAGACATTTAATCATCATTCAATCATTCATAAGCAAGATGGATCATTTCCAAAATTAATTAGATTTATCTCTAATTAGATTAATTATAAATCTTTAATCACTTAGATTATCATTACTTAGCATTAATTAATTACAAATCAATTAATTAATCATCTTTAATTATCCATCTTAATTAATCACCCTTGACTAATTATCCTTTAATTACAATAAGTAATCCACCCTAAATTAATTACTCAAATTAGTTATCCTTCATCCATTCACATTAATCCCTTTGATCCTTAATTAATTTCTCAAATTAATTATTCTTTAATCACTTACATTGATTAATTTTCCTTTAATTAATCACATTAATTAATTTATTAACTCTTAATAAATTTCCATAATTAATTAATCAACCCTTTAATTAATTACATTATGTAATTAATTACATTATGTAATTAATCAAGTAATTATTCAGTTAGTTAATTATCCTTAATTAATTAACCTTGATCATTAATTAATTTGACCCTTAATTTCTAATTAAATTACTTAACCCTTTAATAGATTAATCCTTTAATTTATTACATTAAATAATTGTTATTAATTAATTTTCATTAAGTGATTACTCGTAATAAATTAATCATCCTTTAATCAATAACTTAATTAATTAATCACATTAATAAATTAATTCCTTAAATTGATTTCACAACTAATTACTAATTACCTTAATAATTTAATTTATTTATTATTTCCTTAATTGATTACTTTAACCAATTAACCATCCTTAATCCATTAAATAGATTATATTTTATTTACTAACATCATTTAAATCTCCTTTTTTTTAAAAAAATATAAGAATTTACCTTCTATAAAATTATTTTAAACAAACAAATTTTAAACATTTCACTTTGGAAAAGAAAAAGACTTGCTTAAAACTTAACAATACTTTTAGAACTTTGTTTATTTTTTTTTTGAAAATTCCTTCCTTTTGATGATCTTTTTAATACTTGATTTATTTGTCAACTAAGCGTAATACAAGTTATAGACCCAAGCCCATAACTATAACTACCCGAGTCCAACTCGTCATCTTCCCAAGCCAACCAATCTCTAACACCACTCGATCAAAACTTGAGTTCAAACCCGAGTAAAAATACCATTCTTCCCGAAGCAATCAACATGGCAACAAAAGTAGATACAGGATGATCCATGTGCACGTGCACATGAGTTCGTCAATGTTCCGATCATCAATGACTATGCCTATGAGTCACCAATGACCCCCTTCGAGCTTCCCTCCACTCATTTCCCACCTAAATGCCAAGAAGCAAAAGCGAGCAAGACGAAACTCCAGAACCCAAAACCCGATCAGTCAACAATCCCTCGCGCCACCGCTATTGACCACCTGTAACCCCGTCGCCATGCCTGAGGATGTGCCAGACCCCTCTCTTCCATTTCCCTCTACCCTAGCTCAACTCGACGCTGCCTAAATGTCGCACCGCCCTCACAAAAACTGACAACCTGAACCAACTCCTAAACCCTAGTTCACCTTCGCCAGTACGCTCTGGCGATAAATAAATTACCAGACTATTTTTCTGATGATCCCTACTTCACAAGCCTCCTCCAACTTCGACCACGACCACCATCTCTTCCTAGGTTGCTGGAAATCGACAAATAACCCAAATCTGGCCAACTTGTCATACCTCACTATATATACACCTACAATTCATGATTTAATTTTTAAATCATCATTTCAAGTAATAAATCAGATCATATACTTGAATTCATGATTTATTTAAACTGAGATTTTGATATATTCATGATTTTACTGTATTTCTTGATTTTGTTAAATAATATCTTCAAATCTTGCTTAAAAATATTTTTTGATCAAATACCATAACATTTCAACCAAGTTTGATTTATACATTCAAGCCTAGAAATAATCCAGGAAAAAGATATTGAATTTTATCAGGGTTTTAAACCTGTTCAACTAGAACAGAGCCAATACTCTGTATTCATACATTCACATCCCTACATATATATTCAGTTTACATTATACAATCATGCAAACCAATTTATTACCTTTACTTCAGATATTAATTTTATGCATTTAGACTTAATCAGGTTTAAATCTTTTTTTCAAAAAGAATTGCTTACTCACTATTTTAGTTTACACAGAGGCTTGCTTTTCATGTCCAACCATGTATATAAATATCCACACTCATATACATATTTAAAAACCATTTTAAAATAACATGCACACCATAATTCTAATCATGCTTAAAGGATCATCGCATGCTAGTACAAGATATATCAAATTTCCAAGTTTTACTCACCATTTATGCAGGAAACAGAGAAGCCTGGAAAGTTTTGAATTCTGGGAAAAATGCTTTTGAGTTTTGAACCGGAATTCTTGTTTGAAAACCGAGATGAATTGCTGGGTGATCTAAAACTTAGATGAGTTGCTGAACTTCTTTGAAACTGATTTAATTAGAAGCTTGCTTTGAATTTGCTTGAATTCCTGGATTTGTTTTACTGGAATTTGTTTTACAAGGTGAAGATAAAAATGTTTATAGGTTTCTTTTGTTTTCATTTTTTCTTCTTCGTTTTGTTTTAGTCTAGAAAGATGAAAGAATCATCTCAGCCTGGTTTTCTAAATCATTTATCTGTATTTTCAAAAACCATGCCACTTGTTAATCATGTATGTAATTTTAGCAACAAATGTTTTATGCATGATTACAAAGCTTTACAAATGTCAAAATCCTTAATATATATATATATATAATTTTTTTTATGTTAATAAATTTGTGTTTTTATGTTTAATACTTATATATATTTTATATTCATTACATGTATATTTTAAGAAAGTATGCTAACCTCTTGATAAATCCTAAACTAAACTCAAACTATTATATTCTAAATTAATAAATATTATCTTTAATGTTTTAAAATGATAGAATTTAACTTTAACTACCCTTAGAAAATTATTGAATCAAAATCTATGCCTCCAAATCACTATATACATACATACACACACACACACATCAACATTATAATGTTTGCATACATTTATATATATGTTAATCTCTTATAAAATTATCATTTCTAGAAATTTATAATACAACATTCACTATAGTTTTCAAATTCATTTGGACATAACTAGATTTTTTTTATATTGTCAGGATTCTATTTGTTTAACAATATAAAATCAATATCTTTGTAGTAAATATCAGTTGATTATCCAATTAACAGATGACCAAAATTCGATTTATCAGATTCCTCCCTCTTAGAATCTTTTCATCCTCGAACAGGAACGAAGCCAGAATTTATTAAAATGCTTTTTATCAGGAAAATTGCTCTTTGTTAAGAATTTTTAAAACACCTTTAAAATCTACATCATATTACAAAAATAGTTTTATAAAAATATCATTTAATAACTCAATATTTCAACAAGTCTGTCCTCGTTCTCACAGAAATTCGGTCATACGTTGATTAGGCGTAGGACTGAAAATCTATAAGTGCTTGGCATACCCATTTTCAACATCTAGTGAAAATACTTTAAAAAATAATTTTATCGAAAACCTTGTGAAAATATAGAAAACATTTTGAAAATAGAGGAAACATCTTTGGTGAGAATGCTCTGGAAATCATCACCCCCATCCATGGTTGTGATAAGATCCTGGGTTATGTTGCCATCGCAGCAAAAGTCTAAGTAACTGTAGGCACTCTGCGCCCCCCGATTACGTCATGGAACCCGCGATAGATCGTAGTTACATTCCAGGGTTTCGTTGCCATCACAACAAAAGTCCATGTAATAGTAGGCATCAGCTCCCTCGATTTTCGCAGCCAAAAATGAAACTTCTTCACTCCCACATAGGTCGCAGTCTACCGATGTAAAATCAAACGTAGACTGTTGGCTCTCAGTAGCACACACGACTTTCGCTATGTCACCATATGTCGCAGTCTACCGATATAAAATCAAATGTAGACTGTTGGCTCTCAACAGCACACATGACTTTCGCTATGGTATGCAGTAGCTCGTAGTGACATCGAGTTACACTATCGTCACAGCATAACCCAAATGCCTCTGTAGGCATCAGCGCCCTCGATTTTCGCTACACACTACACAAAATCCTTAGGAACTAGTTTTGTCCGAACTCCTCGCATGATCAACTTTAGAACCTCCCCTTTGAGGCTCAAGGCAGTACCAACCTATGGTACTCCTGAGAAGTTCATTTCAAGGGAGCGCCTTTTTCTCCAGAGCCATTTTCAAAACACTTTATACTCATAGTATCTTCCAAATCATACACCTAGTATGAATCTCATATAAATCTCCTTTTCTCAAAATCGATTATCCCAAAACCGATAATTCTCAAACTAGGCTTTCCAAATTCCAATATTGATTTACCCAAAAATCAAAAGCCTTTCCAAATCCAAAGGTTCCAAAAACCTTTCCTACAAAATAATTCTCATAAGATCCTTTATATATATATATAGATATATAACCTTGGAAAATCTTTGGATCATTTCAAACTTGTATAAAACCCTTTTTATACTTCAAATATTTTCAAAACACTTTTCTTCCGGCGATAGATTCAACAAGGGGAGTTTATCATATATATAACATAGATACATAACTTTATTTATGCCAAATCAAATATTCAAATTTGATTACTCTTTACAAAACCACTTACCATATTACTTACTTCCATAAAGTAAATTTCTATTATAGAAATATCCAACTACCCCTTTATTTTATCATATATTTCACAAAATATACCTTTCATTTCAAAAACCATTTCACATTTCTTATCCACAAATTCCCAGTATCAATTTCATTCAACCCCGTACGATGTACACATATCATCCGTATGCTATACCAGTCTAATCGCTCACTCGATCACACAATTTCACTTCCGAACTAGTATTGTCCACCCGACTTCCTAGTGCGGACTCAGATCTGGTTTCTTGATCAGAAACCGTCATTCTCCTTGCATAGCCATAACTATGATAGAGAATACCCAGAACGAATCAATAATCCATAACTAGGTTCACCGTCGAAAATCGAGTGAAAAATTCCAATTCGGATCGATAAACTATCTCAAAATTCTATGCTCGAATCCGGATCAAATCACTATGCGAATAGAATAATATACGTACATCCTACGCATTTATCTTCAGTGATTATACTTAATCAATTCCCTTTCTATTCACATTCATTATGTTTCTATTCACTTATTCACAGTTGCTTAAATCCTCATTTGGATTATCACCTCAATTCTTATCTCAATAGGTATTTAATTATAAACAGTTTGCACTTTGACCATCTTAAAATTAGAAAATACCTTGAAAAATTAAAAATAGACAAGTAGTTGAAAAATAATTATTAGTTTGTATAATAGTTAAGTAATTATAAAATAGTAGGAAAATAGTCAAATAGTTATAGAAATTTTAAATAATTGCAAAATAGTTGTAAAATAGTAATTTGTTATAAAGTAGTTGAAAAACAGTGATTAGTTTATAAAACAGTCGAAAAATTGTTAAATAGTTCCAAGAATAATTGTAAAACAAGTATAAGATAGTTTGGCTTTAGAAAGAAAGGTTGTATAGTAAGTAGCTTGGAAAAATAGATTTATAATAGTTTATATTAAAATAATTTATTTTGAAAATAATCCGGAGCCAAACTGTTCAATTTCCAATCTCCATTCCCATCAATTCAATCTAAATTTCCATTTCCATTTAAATTGACTCAATTCCAATTTAAATAACTTCAATTTCCATTGAAATTGATTTAATCTCAATTCAAGTTGAATTAATCCTAAATTTCTTTCCTAAATTCAAATCAAATTCCATTTTTAACCTATTTCAAAGTTCAAATAATAATTCAAATCCTTTTTTAAACAACTAAATCTTTGAAATTCAATTTATCACCAAATTTATATTTTGAAACCAAACCTTTGAAGTGTTATCTTAAACATTAAAATCTTAAGTCCAAAATGATTCCATTTTATCTTAATAATGGATATATTACCACACCACATTCTTCATTCATTTAAACAAGTCCAATTTCAGCTTAAATATTATTAATAACAATAGGATGGTATCATTCGAATTACTTAAAACATCCATCCATTTTCAATTTCCAGATCTCAAACCCATTTTGAGATCACACAAATTCACAATTCAAATCAACCATTTAACTTCCCAAGTTAAATCTCAATTTCATCTTGAAATTTCCAAATCAGGTTGTTTATTCAAACTTATTTAACTTCTTCTAAGTTAAATTCAATTTAAATCCCATTAACCTTACTCAAATTTGAATTCCCACTTCAAATTTCAAAATTCTTTCCCACTTATAAGTTCAAAACTTATACCCCTTTGGGTTTTCACATCTTGTTCCAAATTAGAATTTAAAACTCAACAATTAGAGTTTAGTCAAACCATCATTGATATTATGTATATTCCTCATAGAACATATTATTTTAAACCACCTTTGGTTTTAAATTCAAAGCAAAATTCCTTTAAATTTTCAAACAACTCTTATTTGAAATAGGACCCTTTTTATTCAAAGTCATTAAATAATATTATTTATTATTTCTTTATCACCTTGATACAATTCAAATGTTTCTAGACTTAGATTTTAAAACTTCACAATTTGAAACCTACTTCAATTTAGAAGTTATACTCATCTTCAGTTCTAATTAAGTCATACTTGCCTAAATGTTTTACTTCCTAAAACATTTCATTATTAAATACAACAACCGTTTATGATAATAACTAAGTTTATAATGTCTGGAAACCATTCATTATCATCTTATTCTAAAACTCTTCCCCCAAATTCAAGATTCTAATTTCAGTTTGAATCCATTTCAAACTTATCTTTATTTAATTTCAATTTGGTTGTGTTTCTATTACCACTTAATTTAATTCAAACAATTTAACAATCAATTACCTTACTATTTATTGTATAAAAATATTGCTTTAAATATCAAAATAAATTCTATATAAAATCATTTAAAACCTTTATATAAGAAAATAACAAGTACGCGCTCATATATATATACACACTCAACTCATTCTAGGGTACCATTGACCCTATTCTTAATGAGTAAACCTACCAGAGCCAAGGTTCTCGCTTAACCTTTGCACTGATACCAAATGTAACGGCCCGGAATTTTCAAACCCAAAAATTCCAGATGAAAAGAGATAGAAGAAGAAGAAACAGAAAACTAAACTCAGAATCTCACATTCGCAGCGGATAACATATAATATCAAATAAAATTCTTTACACAAAGAAAGCTGTATCAGTCAATTACATTTTAATACATCAGAGTTACAACATTTATACAACATTGGACAATTAAAATAACTTATCCCAAATATACTACAATATATCAAGCGGAATACACTCCATATGTTCCTGCCATCCAACTCGCCTCTTGAGCTCCAGAACGTCCTTACCTGAAAATCTGTAACACTCGGTCTGACCCGAGCATTACATCAAAGTAACACCCGGGTCAGGCTGGAAACCAACATGAGTAAACCCACATAATATGAAATACCAAACCATAACACATGAGAGTATCAAGGTAACTCGTACCCTTTTACGAGTTCTCTTAGTCAACATTTATCACACAACAGTTTCAAGTTAAATATCCATATTACACAATTCATTCCATTCCAGCCTGTTTAATACCACATATCCAATAAAAAGAATTTTATATATTACAAATCGAAGTGGTTTTGGGTATTTACTGATACCCGTCTTCGGTCTCTTCTAATTCAATACCATCTTAACCTAAATTATTCAAGTAAAATACAATTCCACTTAAATAAAAGGTGTCACCCTTTTTACACAACAATTCATCATCGATAGATAACAACATTATCATTGTTCACCCAAAACATATCATATCACAAAACATTTCATATTAGAGATATCAATCAATTCAAGACATTTAATCATCATTCAATCATTCATAAGCAAGATGGATCATTTCCAAAATTAATTAGATTTATCTCTAATTAGATTAATTACAAATCTTTAATCACTTAGATTATCATTACTTAGCATTAATTAATTACAAATCAATTAATTAATCATCTTTAATTATCCATCTTAATTAATCACCCTTGACTAATTATCCTTTAATTACAATAAGTAATTCACCCTAAATTAATTACTTAAATTAGTTATCCTTCATCCATTCACATTAATCCCTTTGATCCTTAATTAATTTCTCAAATTAATTATTCTTTAATCACTTACATTGATTAATTTTCCTTTAATTAATCACATTAATTAATTTATTAACTCTTAATAAATTTCCATAATTAATTAATCAACCCTTTAATTAGTTACATTATGTAATTAATCCTAATTACCTCTTTTAAGTAATTTACCTTTAATTACTTCCATCAAGTAATTATTCAATTGGTTAATTATCCTCAATTAATTAACCTTGATCATTAATTAATTTGACCCTTAATTTCTAATTAAATTACTTAACCCTTTAACAGATTAATCCATTAATTTATTACATTAAATAATTGTTATCAATTAATTTTCATTAAGTGATTACTCGTAATAAATTAATCATCCTTTAATCAATAACTTAATTAATTAATCACATTAATAAATCGATTCCTTAAATTGATTTCATAACTAATTACTAGTTACCTTAATAATTTAATTTATTAATTGTTTCCTTAACTGATTACATTAACCAATTAACCATCCTTAATCCGTTAAATAGATTATACTTTATTTACTAACATCACTTAAATCACCTTTTTTTTAAAAACATATAAGAATTTACCTTCTATAAAATTATTCTAAACAAACAAATTTTAAACATTTCACTTTGGAAAAGCAAAAGACTTGCTTAAAACTTAACAGTACTTTTAGAACTTTGTTTATATTTCTTTTGAACACTCATTCCTTTTGATGATCTTTTTAATACTTGATTTATTTGTCAACTAAGCCTAATACAAGTTACAGAACCGAGCCCACAACTATCATTATCCGAGTCCAACTCGTCATCTTCCTGAGCCAACAATCTCCAACACCACTCGATCAAAACTCGAGTTCAAACCCGAGTAAAAATATCATTCTTCCCGAAGCAATCAACATGGCAAAAAAGCAGATACAGGATGATCCATGTGCACATGCACATGAGTTCGTCAACGTTCCGATCATCAACGAATACGCCTATGAGTCACCGATGACCCCCTTCGAGCTTCCCTCCACTCAGTTCCCACCTAAACGCCAGGTAGAAAAAACGAGCAAGACGAAACTCCAGAACCCAAAACCCGATCAGTCAACAATCCCTCACGCCGCCGCTATTGACCACCTTTAACCCCATCGCCATGCCTGAGGATGTGCCAGACCCCTCTCTTCCATTTCCCCTTACCCTGGCTCAACTCAACGCTGCCTAAACGCCGCACCATGTTCACAAAAACCGACAACTTGAACCAGCTCCTAAACCCTAGTTCACCTTCGCCTGTACGCTCTGGCGATAAATGAATTACCAGACTATTTTTCTGATGATCCCTGCTTCACAAGCCTCCTCTAACTTCGACCACGACCACCATCTCTTCCTAGGTTGTCGGAAATCGACAGATAACCCAAATCTATCCAACTTGTCATACCTTACTATTTATATACCTAAAATTCATGGTTTAATTTTTAAAAATCATCATTTCAAGTAATAAATCAGATCATATACTTGAATTCATGATTTATTTAAAATGAGATTTTGATATATTCATGATTTTACTGTATTTCTTCATTTTGTTAAACACTATCTTCAAATCTTGCTTAAAATATTTTTAGATCAAATACCATATCATTTCAACCAAGTTTGATTTGTACATCCAAGCCTATAAAGAATCCAGGAAAAAGATATTGAATTTTATCAAGGGTTTTAAACCTGTTCAACTAGAACAGAGCCAATACTCTGTATTCAAACATTCACATCCATATATATATATATATATATATATATATATTCAGTTTACATTGTACAATCATGCAAACCAATTTATTACCTTTACTTTAGATATTAATTTTATGCATTTAGACTTAATCAGGTTTAAATCTTTTTTTAAAAAAGAATTGCTTACTTACTGTTTTAGTTTACACAGGGGCTTGCTTTTCTTGTCCAGCCATGTATGTAAATATCCACACTCATGTACATACTTAAAAACCATTTTAAAATAACATGCACGGCATAATTCTAATCATGCTTAAAGGATCATCGCATGCTAGTGCAAGATATATCAAATTTCCAAGTTTTACTCACCATTTATGCAGGAAACAGAGAAGCCTGGAAAGTTTTAAAATCCGGGAAAAATGCTTTTGATTTTTGAACTGGAATTCTTGTTTGAAAACTGAGATGAATTGCTGGGTGATCTAAAACTTAGATGAGTTGCTGAACTGCTTTGAAACTGATTTAATTAGAAGCTTGCTTTGAATTTGCTTGAATTCTTGGGTTTGTTTGACTAGAATTTGTTTTACAGGGTGAAGATAAAAATGTTTACATGTTTCTTTTGTTTTCATTTTTTTCTTCCTTTTGTTTTAGTCTAGAAAGATGAAAGAATCATCTCAGCCTGGTTTTCTAAATCATTTATCTATATTTTCAAAAACCCTGCCACTTGTTAGTTATGTATGTAATTTTAGCAACAAATGTTTTATGCATGATTACAAAGCTTTACAAATGTCAAACTCCTTAATATATATATATATATATATATATATATATGTTGATAAATTTGTGTTTTTATGTTTAATACTTATATATATTTATATTCATTACATGTGTATTTTAAGAAAGTATGTTAACCTCTTGATAAATCCTAATTTAAACTCAAACTATTATATTCTAAATTAATAAATATTATCTTTAATGTTTTCAAATAATAGAATTTAACTTTAACTACCCTTAGAAAATTATTGAATCCAAATCTATGCCTCCAAATCACTATACACATACACGCACGCACACACACACACACATATATATATATATCAACATTATAATGTTTGCATATATTTATATGTATGTTAATCTCTTATAAGTTATCATTTCCAGAAATTTATAATACAACATTCACTATAGTTTTCAAATTCATTTGGATATACCCAGATTTTTTTATATATTGTCAAGATTCTATTTGTTTAACGATATAAAATCAATATCTCTATAGTAAATATCAGTTGATTATCCAATTAATAGATGACCAAAATTCGGGTTGTTACAGGACCAGCTGGATCGTGCTATCTCTTATTATATACATACATGGATTTCTATGCTTTTTCCGCTAGGCAATGCTGTGGAGCCTATGACCGTGCTTGCTTATTTCTATTTATTGAGACATTTTACTTGAGTTTACTTATGTTGTATAAACCATACTACATTTGATGTATAACTTTATAGATCTATTGCTCTGATGATGATTTGTTCACATAGTTATTATAATCTCTTTTGTTTGTTGAATCATGAATTTTGATTCATGAGAAAATGCTTAAACGATCAGTGATGAGACTATACTATCAAGCGACAAAAAGAGAATGATATATGCAACTATTAAACTACAAAGGAGATGAGACTACAAATCTAAGTATAGTATGATTATGTATAAATATACAAGTTTAATCTTTAATAAATATTTAATTTACTTTATTAATAAATATTTATGTATAAATATACAAGTTTAATCTTTAAAGAAAATTTTATGAAACTAGTTATAATACAAATAAATTCTTATACATGTATTTTATAACCATTTTAAATTTAAGCATTTTAAAGAAAACAAAACAAAACCTTGTTTAAATCCCTTCTAAACTATCATATTTAAAAATAATAATTATCTTATATTTTGAAAACAATTGAATACATCCTAAATTATCTTTGGAAAAATATTAATTTTAAAACAAAGCTTCAAATTACAATATATTCATACATATATAAATTAACAATAGATTATATTAAATTTCAAAACAACTCCAAATTATAACATATACATACATATATATTACAATTTGAAAGTACAATCTTTTATTTAAAGCAAAAGATCTTCTATTCAAAATATATATACAGATATATATATATATATATATATATATATATATATATTATAAATACAATAAATTTATTAGCTTTGAAAAATAATTCTTATCAAATTTTAAACTGTTAAAAAGACATTGATCAAAATTACCAGATTAAATATTTATTAACCTTTAAAAGATTAAATTTACCAAATTAAATTAAAATTGTAGAGAAAAATTATCAAACCAATTAAATTATTAATACAGATTATTAAATTGATATTGCCTAAAATTCCGGGTCGTCACAAACAAATGGTATTCCACTAGAAGATTTGAATGTTGTTTTAGGGGAATGAGATGAAGTGAGCCATAGATTTTTGGAGGATAACATGACAGAATTAAAATCTACCGCCTTATGTCCTACAACCCGAATTATGCATTGAGCCTTAATGCACACAATCCTTCGTCGTACCATGCCTTACGAGCTTGTCTACCCAGAGAATTATAGAGCTTTATATGCAATTTGGGGTAAGCTTATACTTGACGAATTCCTAGCCTTCAACTAAGGACGGATGAACATCATTTACTATGGCGAGTATATTATGCAGCTCCTAATGAATCTACAAGTTCCAGTTCTAGAATCTGACACATCAACAAGCAAAACACTAAATAGCCGCACAATTAGTTTGATGAAATTGCCTTCAAGACCGCTCACTATCATGTCATTCCAAGATTGGCAATCAAGGCCTTGCCAACAAGCTGCTACTCCACAACAACGAGGAGATGAAATACACATCACCACTCCATCCTAAAGCACCTGAGAATTCATTGATCTCATTGCACATAATAAAGTAATTTTGAATTCTCGCATTAAAAATCTCGACAAGAATATTGACAGAAAGTTTGATAAGATCAAAAGCTTTTTTGGGATTCTATGAGATGCGGTCTTCTATTCCTCCTTCACCACTGCAGAACCTTCACATCATAATCTCAAAAAACACCCGACACTTCATTTTACTTGGTCTACATCCGAAGAACATACTAGTTCTGACACTAGTGGAAATGGTGGTGCAGACTATATGTGGAAAGCTCTTCACGAGGCAAAGAACTAGCGCAAGAAGAAGAGGAAGAAGAAACAGATTCGAACTTCGATGAATGATGAAGGTAATACATGATGGTGGTAATAAGTTATTTTTTTAGTTAAAAACATACTAGTATCGTCTAATTTCTTTGATGTTGATGGGCTTATATAAATAGCCTAGTAGAATTTGAAAAAATATATTTGTTTATGATTGTTATTTAATATGCTGTTAGTTCACAATGCTTATGTGATAACATATTTATGGTTGTTTATTTCATTTTTGTCGATGACAAAGGGGGACAAAATCGTATAGCTAAATAATTTTTGAAGGATTAGATATGTCGCCACATACCCATGGGGAGAAATATATAACTTCTGGTATATAATTCTTAATATATAGCATCGTCAAAAACAAGTTGTGTAACGACCCGGAATTTTGGCAATATATTTCAATAAATATTTAATCTAATTAATTAAAATACGAGCTTCTCAAATTATAAATAAATAAGATCTTTGAATTACCAGTTATATATGTGTTTGTAAAAGAAAATTTTGATTTGAAAATCTAAAATAAATTCTTTCAAACTATTTGAAATAAATTCCGTCTTATTAAATAAGATCAAAAGTTTTATATTATTAATATTTAATATAATACATATAAAAGGGTAATCTAAATAATAATGTTTAACTAATAAACAACCTTATCAATGTTAAACATGAATATTAAACTTAAATATAAAACCATATATATGGTTATAAACCTAAATGCATAAACCCAAGAAAACCATAATGTAAATATAAGATAAGATATAAATAGAAATATAAAATATGTAAATACAAATAGAATGTTATAAATCAAATATTTGAAAATTAAATTACAAATAGAATAACACTAATATGCAAACAATAACTATATTAACTTTACTCAAACATATAAGATGAGTTAAAATAGGGTGTTACTGTAACATACATTTGTATAATACAAAATCTTCAACAAAGATTATAACAAAGTTGCTGTGTAAATCTATTATGCAAAAGAAAACAATGTATTCACATCAAATACAAAAAAATATCTTTGTAACAAAGATAGGAATCAGCTAATATTAATTATATGTAAACAAATACGAAGACACATGCATTAATTAGCACAACTATTTATCAAGAAATCTCTCAGCCGAAATATACAATATCATTTCACATTTGCAGTATATTACATACAAAGCAGATCAAAACAAGCGAGGCTTGTACCTGTCTAACCTACAACTGTTTAGTTATTTCTATTTATATACATCATATTATCTTGTTCGATTAAAAAACTTAATAAACTATCCTGAAAGAAAAAGAAAAAAATAAACGTCATCTGTATTTACAAACTTAGCTTCATTCATCATCAAGGCAGAGAAGTTTTACAGTGATTCAAATCTGCAGTTTTCTTCAACAACACTTGCTTTCTGTTCAACAAATTATTAGGTAAGTAAACATACAGTTTTTAAAAGTTTAAGTTTGGTAATTAGTTCATGTATATCTTGTGTTGCTATATATTGTAATATGTAATTCTGGGATGCTATCTGGAAGATTAAATATGTGATGATCTCCAATATTCTTAAAGCTATGAGGAAAGAAGTGAAAGAAAACTAATACTTCATCATTTAAACCAATTTAAACTTAAGAATTTAAGCTAGTTAAGTTTGTTTAATTTAAATCATAAGTCTGGAAATTGGTTTGAAGCATAACAGTATGATATAGATACTGTTTATTTTAGTTACAGATAAAAAGAAATCATAAGCTAAAATTCGAATGTTTTAACTTGTTAATTTGATTCCATATCTTGATTTAACACATAAAGTTAAGATTTTTAGCATAAAAATGATAATTTTAAGTAAGAATTTAAGGTGCAGTTTAAAAGCCGAAATTGATTTTTTGTAAATATCTATTGATTCAATTAATTTTTACTATTGAAATTTATTTTGAAGCAAGCTTGAAGATGTATTAACACGGGAAAAATGCTTAAATTTTTTTAAATGCAAGGATTTTGAGGTCAAAATAAATATAGGGTTTTGGGTTCAAAATCTTCGGTGTTTTGTACATTTTGGTTTTCGTCGCCGTCGCTCGATCGAGTGGCACGTGGTTTTGGGTGATGGTCGAGGAGGGTAACGGTGAGGCATGGACTAAGTGGCGTCGCCACCAGTAGTCAGAGCTAGTGGGTTGAGGCGATTGTTTGGGCGTACTCGAGTGACTAGTTCGAACAAATAGGGTAATTTTGATTTTGATCATTTCATGACAATCTGGGTTTTGTTTTCGAATGTTGGGTCGATTTGTGGTTTGTGGGTGGCAGCGAGGGTTGCCGGAGGGGCGGCGAACCACCGTGCACATGCACAGTGGCGTTTGGGTGGTTTGGGTTGGTGTCGCGATTGTCGCGAGGGATGCACGAGGTCTTTGGGAAATTGCTTCGGGTTCTTGGTGCCTACGCACGTGAGTGTTAATACTGCAGTAATTTAATTTAAACTTGAAACTAAAAAAGAAGAAGAAGAAAAGAATCGGGTAGAAGAAGAAGAAGTCTCGGGTTTTACTCGAGGAATACGTGGGTTGCCTCGGTTTCATTTCCTGGGTTATCCTATACCTTTAAGTTATTTGGTTAACTAAGTTTAGTATTAAATAAATTATGTTGATAAGTTTAAGCTAAGACTTAATTTAAAATTCTTAAGCAAGGTTTGTAAATGTAAGATGTTATGTAATTTAAAATGTAAGTTAATTTAAAATGTAAATTAATTTACACATGTAATTAAATAAATAATTTAAATAGATTTATAATTGAAAATTGACATTAATAATTTTGTTGTTAAATCAATTTAAACTTAAGATTTTAATTAACTACTTAAGTTAATTAATGAATAGAAGTTAACTAATTAAATGATTTATTAAGGATTAAATGATTAATAAATTGATAATTAATGGTTAACTAAGTAATTAATTGGTAATTAATGGGTAATTGAGTTCTATTAAATAATAATTAAGATTATTAATTAATAATTAATAATTAATTAAATGAGTAATGAAATAATTAATAAAATTATAAATTGATTAATTAGTGGTTAATCAAGCTGGATAAATGATAAATTAGGTTAAGTAGATCACACTATATTGATATGAACTGATGATTCTTGTTTGATTGATTATGATATCTGTTTAATGATATTCTGTGATATTTTGTGATATATTCTGAATATATCTGCGATGACTGTGTATGATTTATCTGTGATAGCTGTTATGTGAATTCTAAGTATTGAATTAAACTGTTTAAACTAAGTAGACAATTTGGCCCTTAAAATGGCGTTTGGATTTCGGTGAGACCGGGATCGGGTATCAATTTGATATTCCGAAAACCAAATCGATCCAAATTAAACGATAGGTCATGACTTATCAAGTGGAGATCGAGATGGTGTTTTCAGAATGCAAGGGTTATCGTCATTAACTCTGAGGGTGATTCCAAAACGAGTGTAACGAGATAATGCCTTCGGTTTCGTTCGAACCCGGAACGAACTTGTATGGATTAAATGCTTTCAGCACATCATCAAGCAGACGATGAGCATTCTAAGAATAATGTTCTATAAGGTAATCGCAGCCTCAAGCCTCATCAACCAGGGATGGCTAAAACAGGGGAGATGCAGCAAGGTTAGGTGGGTCATGCCCAAGCAGGACGAGGTGTACCCCTATCTAGATGTCCCTTTATTTCGGCCGAGTGGGCAGTTGTTGGCCACAACTGCCGGGTTATCTTGTTCGGGACTGTTCAGTAAGTAATGGTTCCGGCCTTGTGTTGTAAGGGGCCGGGAGTGATCCTCGGTACGGTGATCTAGGCCCCGTACTGTGACGGGCGGTACCCCAGTAGCCCTGCCATTGTTGGAAACTCATTTTCCGTACGAGACCCTACGGTTTTGATTTGTATTACCCACTTTTGTGGCTAGTAGCTGGAATTTAATGAATGTAACAATTTCGGCTATTTTCTATTTACTTGAAAACCCTAGACACTATTATAACATCACTGGATTTCCTATAAAATATTTTTTTTAGCGCAAGTAAAAACTTACCCGAGTTTATGTGTGGGGAGTCTTACGTGATACCTTTATTTTCAAATGATTTCAAAGTTAAAACAACTTTAACCTGTTTACTCACACCAGACCCATGTCTGACCTGGAGTTTATATTTTGTTTTTCATAAACTCTTAGGTACTCAAATTTTTATGAGTAGCCAAGTGATAGGTATTTGGAGTGTCGAGTTTCTGGAAGAGCTTGGAGAAGAAGACTTGATGTATGTATCTATCTATATAGTTCCACTGTGTTAGTTAGTTTATGTTGTATTTTGGATGCATGTATTGGCAGATATGTATATGACAGTCCTGTTGTAGATATTGTATAACTCTGATGTATGTATAACTATGTAATAGTTATGTGATGTATTATATTTTGTTCCATTCCGCTGTGAGATTCTGATGTTGTTATTTCTTTCTTTCTATTCTTTTCTATTTCTATCCCTTTCTTTCTTAAAAATGATACGTCTTTCTGGGGTTAGAAAGGCGGGTCGTCACAAGTTGTCATCAATCAAAAAGGGGGAGAATGTTGAATCATGAGTTTTGATTCATGACAAAAAGCTTAAACGATCAGTGATGAGACTATACGATCAAGCAACAAAAAGAGAATGAGATATGCAAGTTGTTAAACTACAAAGGAGATGAGACTAAAAATCTAAGTATAGAATGATTATTTACCGAAGTTTTAGTCTTAGATATGGTTTATAGTTGTTAAAATCTATCCTCAAGTAGTTTGCACATACTCAAAAAAGTTAAATTTTTTAAATATGTGCAAACTGTGCACTGACGACCAGGTCAGTTGACTGTCTAAAAACAACCAATCAATTGAACTTGATCAGTGCACAGATATGCACCATTTTACACTATTTTTGAATATTCAGTTAATTGGTCGATTTTGCTCAGTCGAATGATTGGCTCTAACGGCTATTTTTTCTGAAGAGTCACTTCAAATTGGGAAGAGTTTCGATTCAAATTGAAGAGATATGGCTACAACTTTTGATTGAAACTTTTTGTGTCTATTTGTTCACTATATAAACATGTTAGAATCACTTCTCAAATCACTGAATTTTATTTTAATTTCCTACTATATTCTCTACTATCTATCTCTGCAGTCTAAAAGAAACCACAACCTATATATTGCTTGAATCTCCAGACTAAGTAATATATTCTTCGATTCTAAGCAATATATTCCTTTCATATCTTCACACACACAATATATACTTAACTATTTGACTATAGGAAGGGTGTACTATTGAAGAGATATCCATGTTATTCAAAATACAAGCCTCGACTATTTACTTGTACCAGTAGAAGTCCTGTTCGGTTGTTCAGGCAATAAAAGTCCTCTTCAGCTATTTGAGGCGGAAAAATCCCGTTTGGCTGCTCAGATATTGTATACCTATTCCTTCTGGTTAAGAGAGTGGTTTATGGAGTTTAAATCCAGAATGTAATCTAGGATTGGACATAGAACGGGAAGTTCGAACCAGTATAAAAAGTACCGGTGTGCTTATTTCATTTACTTTATTATTATCATCTATTATCTAGTTTATAATGCCGCACTAATATAATATTCCATATTACACGATTCTAAGTGTTAACTAGCCACATAGCTTACACACCTTTACTGTTATATCCATGATATTATATATTATCCATGCACAATGAGATATGATAGGTTATTTGCTATGCTGGTTTATTTCAATCTTGTTGATTATCCTATATCAACCGAGCATGGACAGTGCACTTTTTATATACTATTAGTGCCAGTTATATAAGGTGGTCATCATATTTGGCATTAATGTCTTAGTTACATGATTAACTGAAGTTGATACCATGATCCGGTAAAGATAGGGAAGGAGTTATCGCATTAGACTGGATCTTGAGGGTATATATACAAGAGAGTGCATACTTATTATAAGTCTGGTTTTCAAAACTATGTAATAATATATTATATAATATAAGTCGCATGTACATGAGCATTACAGACACAATTTTCTATATGAGAGATCGATCATTCTTGTTACAAATAAGAATGAACTGGCATACAAGGAACACTGTAAGGAATTCTACTTCAAGAGTTAAAGAAGGAGCGACATTAGGAGCTGCTACGCCTGATAGCCATGTGTGCTATAATGGATAATATGACGAGAATGCCCTTGGAGTGATGATAGGTGGAGGTGCTCCTGTATAGGCCCCTAGGGCTGATTTCGCTAAGCTGAACAAAGATTATTCTACCCTTGGAGGGAAATCATTCCAAGGGACGAAGTCAACCATAGAAGTGCAAGATTAGATTGATTCTTGTAAGCGAATCTTTAGTGATATGGAAGTGGATGACGCTATGAAGAGGAAGTTAACCTCTTGGCAACTTCAAGGCCAAGCTATGAATTGGTGGAATACTATTACTATTGCTAATCCAAAAGACCAGTTTTCTAAGGAATAGTTTAAGATGAGGTTTGAGAAGAAGTTTATTCTAGCTGCTTAGAAGTAGGTTCTATTCAGAAAATTTGCTGAACTCAAGCAAGGAGAGATGACAATCTATGAATATTATAGAATTTGATGCTTTGTCTAAGTATAGGATGTCGTTCATTGACACTCCATTGAGGAAGAATGAGAAGTTCATCATTGGGTTAGATGACTATCTTGGAGAAAAGCTAGTAGACCATATTGAGGAGCCTTTTGAGAAGTTAGTAGAGAAGGTAGTTTTCCATGAAAATTTATACCTAGGGGCTAAGGTTGCTATTGCTATTTTTTACTGAGAAGGAGGAGTCAAAGCCACAATGAGGTGGTGAAGGCAAGAAGAAGTGGAATGGAATGCAATCCCAAGAAAATGATGGTAAGAAGAAGGATAAATGGGAACCTACTTGCTTTGGATGCAATAAAAATGATCATTTGATTGCAAGGCTGGTGAGAAGAGGAAATGTTACAACGGTGACAAGCCTAGGCATTTGATGAAGAATCGTCCAGAATTGGTGAAGGATAAGCAAGTAGTGAAAGCGTATGCTTTGGACGCAGTCCTGACTTCGTCGAGTGCTCCCTCGACGAAGGAGAAGGGGAAAGGAGTCGTCAGCCAAGGTATGCTTTCTACTGGTGATGTTCCTATTTGAATTTTGTTTGATACCGGTACATCTCTTTCATTCATCTGTACTGGCCTAGTAGATTGATGGGGATTGACACCTGAGATAGTAGACTGACCCCTAATCTGACAGATCCTATCGGAGGCTCTACCAATTTGGCATGGTTTTTTATGACCTAGTTTTGTCGAGTCATTAATGTTATTTGGTTTGTGATTGTTTTATTTTTAAATTTGTTAGGTTTGGGATTATCTTGGGTATGGACTGGCTTAGGAAGTATGCAGCCATAGTGAATTGCGAGAAGCTGTTGGTGACAATCCGAGATATGGATGGGTGAATGGTAGTGATTAGCTACCTTCCAGGGGATGTGGTGATGGTTAGCTATCTATATTCGCTTGAGGTTCCATAGGATGGGTTGTCATCTATGCCTATCGTTAGAGAATATCTAGATGTTTCCAGAGGAAAAGGCTGGATTACTACCACATAGAGAGATCGAGTTTCGCATAGACTCGATGAGGGAAGCCAGATTTATAATTATGCCTTTAAGGCATATAGAATCCAGATAGCAAAAGGAATTGAAGGTGCAAGTGAATGACCTATTGATAAAAGGGTTCATTCAAAGTAGTATATCTGAGTGGCGTGCACCTATAACATTCGCTACGAAGGAGGATGCTTTTTGAGATTGTGTGTGGATTATCATGAGCTGAACAAAGTGATGAAGAAGAATAGGTGTCCACTCCTACACATTGATGACTTGTTTGATCAGCTGCATGTTGCAAAGGTGTCCTCCCAAATGCATTTGGCGATGGGATTTCACCAGTTGAGAGTAGTGAAGAAGAGTGTGCCTATCACTGTGTTTTGTACACCATTAGGTTTCTATGAGTGGTTTGTGATGCCATTTGTATTGATCAACACTTCGGCGTACTTTGTAGATCTCATGATTAGGTTTTTAGAGACCGTTTGAATAGTTCGTGCTTGTGTTTGTGGATGATATTAGAATCTACTCTAGAACCTAAAAGGAGCACAAGACGTACTTGAGGGGTGTGCTAGAGATATTGAGGAAGAACAAGTTGAGAGTGAAGTTCTCTAAGTGTCACTTTTAGGGAGAAGAAGTGAGATTCTTGAGTCACGTCAATTTGGGACAGGGTTAGCCATGGATCCTACGAAGGTAGCAGTGGTTGAAGATTGGAACTAGGCCAAGAATGTTATAGAAGTGAGGAGTTTTCTAGGATTGGCAGGATACTATAAACACTTTATAAAGGACTTCTCGAAGATAGCGGCACCACTGACCAGTTTGACGAAGAAGAATCAAACCTTTTTATGAGATGCGAAGTGTGAGCATGCATTTGTGAGTCATAAAGAGAGGCTAATGAGTGCACTAGTGTTGACCATTCCAAGTGGAAATGAAGAGTTAACAGTGTGTACTGATGCTTGTCGTATTGGACTGGGTGCGGTGCTAATGTAGAAGGGGAAGATTGTCGCTTATGCGAGTCGACAGCTAAATTCGCATGAAAGGAATTACCCAACTCATGATTTGAAATTGGTGGCAATTGTTTTTGCTTTAAAGATGTGGGGGTGCTATTTGTTGGGAGAAAGGTTTGAGTTGTTTACGGACCAAAAATCCTTGAAGTACCTATGTATTTGTTGGGAGAAAGGTTTGAGTTGTTTACATACCAAAAATCCTTGAAGTACCTGTTCTCTCAGATGGATCTTTACCTTTGTCAACAATGATGATTATAATTCTTGCTCTCTTATGTTTTCATTATTTCCTACACTCTAGGAAAAAGGAATGCAATTGCCGATACATTGAGTATAAGACATGCTAAGTTGAGAGCAATGTTCTTGAAATGGAGGCTGTTAGAGTATATTGCTGGATTTGATTTTAGGCCTTACTATGAGCTAGAACCTGAAATGTTGGCAGGCTTTTCAATTAGACTTACTCTGATTGAAAGGATCGACACTAATCAGAAGCGAAATGCAAGGCCAGCGGAGATCATAACAAAGATAGAGGAAGAAGTGAAATCTGAAGATAGGAAGTAATATGAGCTCGACCGAGAAGGTTGGCTTTGTAAAGATGGGAGATTGTTTATTCATAATGTTGATGGATTACGAGATGAAGTGCTAAGAGAGTGTCACCATTACAGGATGACCATTTGTCCTGGTGGTAGTAAGATGTACCAAGATATGAAGCAAACTTACTATGTGGAGGGTATAAAGAGGGACGTTGGGGTATTCATGTCAAAGTGCACAAACTGTCAGTTGATAAAGGCAGAACCGAAGAAACCTAATGGATTATTGCAACCATTAAAGATTCTTGAATGAAAATAAGAGAAAGTATCGATGGATTGCCGAGTGCTCGAACAGGCTATGATGACATTTGGGTCATAGTTAATCTGCTAACCAAGAGTGCAAGGTTTATACCTATCAAGTCATGTAGTATGGCATCCAAGCTGGTAGATTTGTATGTAAAATTGATAGCACGATTCCATGACGTGCTGAAGAGCATTGTGCCACCAAGACCCATTGTTCACTAGTGGGTTTCTAAAGAGCTTACAAGAGACATTAGGGACGGAGCTGCATCTTAATACAGTTAATCACCCATAAACGGATGGGTGGCCAAAGAATAAATCGTATATTGGAAGATCTCTTGTGAGCATACATTATAGACTGGATAATGAGATGATCATTTGCATTTAGTGGAGTTTGCATATAACAACAGTTATCAGTCAAGTATTGGCATGGCTCTGTATGAAGCATTGTACGGCTGACCATGTAACGCTCCTTCATATTGGTAGGAAGCGGGTGAGAAAATGATATTTAAGCCAGATTTGATTAGAGAGACTTCAGAGAAGATTAAAGTCATTCGATAATGAATGAAATCTGCTTAGGATTTATAAAAAAGCTATGCAGATAATAGACGAAGAGATTTATAGTTTTCTATTGAAGATATGGTAGTTATAAAGGTTTCTCCTGTAAAGAATGCAGTTCAATTCAGTAGAAAAGGGAAGCTGACGTCGAGATTCATAGGTCCTTTTTCGATAGTCGAGAGAATCGTGAAGCTATCGTATAGGGTCGACTTACCTCAAAGGATGGTGAGTGTGCACAACGTCTTTCATGTCTCTTATATACTGAATTTTGTCCATGAATCGGGCATGGTGATTACACCCGATGAGCTAGAAGATGTAGAGGTAGAACCAAAAGTTTCTGGATCTCATAGGCCACTTCATATTGTTGGGTCTGATATAAAACCGCTTAGGAGAAGGACCGTGAAACTAGTTAACGTACAATGGAGTAGAATTGATGACGGTTGTACATTGGAAACGGAGGAGAGCATAAGGACCATACATCCGAAGCTCTTTGAATGGTAAGATCCACTGTTTATCGTATCTATTTTCATGTATGTTATATTTGATGGGCTAGTATTCCACATGCTAAGATAGATCACCTACACTATTGATTGCATGACCGCTTATTTGAAACATTTGATGGTTGCTTATGATTAGTAGGCATGCAGGATGACCATGGTTGCTTAAACTTTGGCTTGTTTGGGGATTTCAGGGGCAAAATTCTTACTGGGGATGTTATGACCCATATTTTACATATTAATGGGTTGTTAATATTTTATTTTATTCATATAAGGTCGTATAAACATATAATTTTAGGATTTGACTCTTAGGGATATTTTATACACCTATGATTTTTTTCGAATTTCTGTGTTACTGTTCTAACACTAAAATTCTTTTTTGGACTATAGCTTTTGGTAGGAGTCAAATTAGGGTCTCAGACTAGTTCCATTGCTTCAGGATTATGGTTTCCCACTCCTTAGAGTGGTCACAATTGAAAAAAGGACTTACAGTTAGAAAGTTATGCCTGTTTTAAGTTTTTAAAGCTATTGGCTAGGATTAATGTGCAATTAATTAATCCCATAAGTGTGCCCATTAGTCTAACTAGAGAATACTATAAATAGAGGTTTGAAAAGTCAAATTCAAACTTTCCCTCTCATTCTATATCGGGTCTAAACCCTAATTAGTCATTGACCCATTCTAATTTCATTCAAAATCACCAAAATTGTTCTCTAAATCAAACTAGATTGCGGATTAGAGATTTTCTAATTAAATTTATTTATTTCGAGTGATTTTCTTCGCCATCTAGATTAGATCTATACACAGATCGATAGAATTTGGTAATTGGTGAGTGGTTTATGTCTTCTCACTGTATTATACATGTTTAAATGGCAAAATTGTAGGATTCGACGTGTTTTAAATTGATTTTTGGCCATAAAAACATTTTTTTTAACTTTAACGAGATGTTAATCCATGCATATGATATATATTAATTACAAATCACCTTGATTTATGTTCATATATTCATGCATATGTAAATCTATGCTAGAAATTGCCTTGCTTATCTTATTTTAATGGATTGCAAGTTTAATTGGATGAATTTGCTTGTTATTCTACATTTGGATGATACGACTTGATATTGTTTGCTAGTTTTATGCATACATAGAAAGATAGGTAGGAGAATCGAGAAAATCGGAAGCTAAGTTGGTTAGAATTGGACGAAACTTGGTAGATATGCTTTGGATTATGGTAAGAAGACACATGACGAGTTGTAACTCAAATGGGATTAAGTACATAACTCGGCACCACGTTATGCCTATAACTTAGTATTGAGTTATGGGAAAGAGGTTATGACTTGGTGGTTGACATGGATGGATAGTCTTGGCCAAATGAGGTATTCCATAGCAAGATGCAGGGTATTTGGCTAAGGAATGTGGAAGAGTTCCTCGTGAATAATGGAAACCGATTGAGCAAGAAGGGCTTGGTATCCAAATGGAGCAAAGGCGGGCTTAGGTATATGTGCTAAGGAATCATTGATGCTCGAAGAGTTTTTAGTTGCACTCGAAATAGGGGTATTGTAAGTGGGGACACCCATGGGTCAATCGAGGGACCCGTATACCTTGGACCCGCAACTTGTGTCTAGTGTTCAGCTTTGGGTTGCAAGACACATATCCAGTTTTGGGCTGCGAGATACGAGAGTACAATAGAGAACCATGATTTCCTTTAGTCCCTGGCTTAGGGGCCATACAAGTTATCATATATTCAAGGTACAAGGAGTGATGGTTAGGATTTTTGATGGATGGTATGGATGCTTTGGTTATTTTCTTTAGTAGCTTATCACTTATAGATACCAGGGGAAGTAGGTATTGGAGATAGGAATACCTGGAAGACTGATATTCTTTATTTGGTTTTTGGTATATCTTTGTGATATTATAGAGTAGCATATTATAGTGTTATATGCTACTCTTTGGTCGCAGACACAGATTAGGTATGGTTCATGTACTCTTGTTCCTTACCATATTTGCATATATAATATTTTAAGACTCATTTACCGCTCACATTAGACTGTTGTCTAACCAAAGGTTTTATGCTTTGTTTCTTATTACTTTAGGTAGTTTTAAATGAGCAGACTAGATAACAAGTCTAGGTAATGCAGTGGCTGTTTGGAGGACGAGCTGGATGGAGCTATCTCGTATCATATACCTATATGGACTTCTATGCTTTTCCACTAAGCAACACTATGGAGCCCTCGGCAATGCTTTCTTATTTCTATTTGTTGTGACAGTTTACTTTAATTTACTTCTATTGTATAAACTCTAATATATTTGATGTATAACTTTATGGCGATGATGGTTTGTTCACATAGTTATTACTGTCTCTTCTACTATATTCATGATATTATATTTTATCCATGCACTGTGAGATATGATAGGTTATATGCTATACTATTTTATTTCAACTCGATGATCGTCCTATATCAGTCGGGCACGGACAACGCACTATTTATATACAATTGGTGCTAGTGGTATATGGCAGTCATCACATCTACTCTGAGTCTGACCACATATAGAAGAATTTAATATATAAGTTGAAATATTTTTTTAAAATATTAATAACCGTGTTATAATAAATAAAAATTTTTAATAGAAAATTTAAAAAAATTTAGGTCAAAAATAAAAAAATGATTTTTAATAGAAAAGTTAATTCTTTTGAAAAAAATAGTTCGTTGATTTTTCTACAATGAAAAGTTTTAAGTTTGAAAATTCTTTAAAAGTGGACAATAGGAAGTGATACAAATTTGAAATGGGGTAAAAGGAATAAGAAAGAAGATTAGAACCCAAAAATAAAGTAGTGGGCAAGTGCACTGCAATGGTTCAACTAAGAAGGCAATAATCAATTGGAATAATGGTAGTTTAGGTAGAGGAAGGTTGAACAGTAATAACATTATAAAATATGAATTAAAAAAATGTTAGGGATTTATATAAAATAATGTTAGTAATTAGAAATAACATTAGGAGATTATATTAAAAATAATGCTAGAAGCAACATAGGAAATTAAACGCAAAACAAGGAAAATGGACATTTCTATGTTGTGCATCTTTATCATAAATAACTTATAAAAGTCCCTCTCACACGATATTAGAAACTTAGCCAAGGATTGAAAGTGAAGATAGTATGAGTGATAAGAAAATGATAAAGTAAGAGTTAATCCTATCTACTCCAAATTTTATAATTATTATAAAAGATGTTTAGAAATACTGTAAAATACATTAAAAAGAAAAGCAATTTGGTATAACAGTGAGGTTATAAAAGAAGAACTTAATAAATGGTTTGGGTAGAAATCCTAATTTGTAAGAAGTAAAAGTAGAAAAGGGTCTTTAAAAGGAAAATAACTTTTAAAAATTTAATTGTAGTTTTAAAAGTTAAGGCACCGAGTTATTTTCTAAAATTTGTTAAAATTTTTTATTTTGTAATTTTAAAGATAAAAGTTTTGGTATTAAAATACCTTAAAATTTTAAGTTTTAATTTTTGAAAAAAGACTGATGAAGACCAAACCAAAATTTTAAATATGGAGTGGATATGAATAATTGCCTAGGTAAGACGAGGTAAAAGGTAAGGTTATAAAAAGGTTAACAATGACTGCTCATAGAATAGTAATAAGGAATCCCCATAGAGTGTAAATAATACAAGTAAGAACCCATGAATGTTTTGTTAAACATGTGTGCAAACCATAGGAAGAACCCACAAAAGAATGATAAATGGTATTAAAGTACACTTCCACGTGTACTAGGGTATACTCGTATGAAGGATTAAGGATGAAGAAAGCAAATACCAAGATTTGGATTAAAAGAAGATAACAATGGAGGGTAATGAGATAGCAAATACAGAGACATTGGTAGAATCAAAGTTAAGGAAGGCAAGATAAAGGGTGAAAAATTTAGTTCGCTAAGCCAATTTGCTAATAAGTTATTTAAAATGTGCATAATTTTTATTTCTTACCCACTATAGTATAGAGATGTATAGTTATTTCATACCTGGGTGTGATAATGGAAGTAATGGACAGGCTTTATTCATCAGAAGCCATAAAGGAAAGTTAGGATGAGAATGATGACACGTTAGAAAGGTCCATTCAATTACCAATGAGAAGTGATAAGACCACAATACCGTTAGTCAGTTGATGTTGAAGGGCAGCTTCCAGTAATAGTTTCTATAAGGTGCCAGTTGTAAGTATTAGTTGGTTTTGTTATGTTAAAACGCATATGATATTTATGGAAATGTTCCTCCTATATGTTCTCTATGTAGACCGTGATATTACTGAAAAAACAATAAGATAAGAAAATTTCAGAAAGGACACTTAACTAATGCAAAAGAGAGGAAAATAGTAAAAGGTTGAAAATATAAACTAAATTAAGTGAATTTACTAAATTAGCCACTAAAAAAAAGTAAATTTAAGTCCCAAAATCCTTAAAATCTTAGGAAGATAAATTTTGGCGAGCAAAGGACAAGGAAAGTTTATTGCGAAGTCACGTGTCAATGTCCCTGTACCTTAAAAGCTGAAATTTATTAATGAACTTGTGTGTTGGTTGTTGATATAAATAAAAGAAAAGTTTCTAAAAAGGTGAAATTTACCATGTAGTTAGACAAAGTCCACTATGGATGTTAAACAGTTGATAAACTCCGATTTTGTGTGGTGTGCCATAATTTGTTTCAAGACACACACACACACTCTTTTGAAGAATTTTGTTCAAAATTCTTCGTATTGGAAAATAGAATACCTTTGTGAAAAGTTTTTGAAGATTCTTGTAATGAAAAAATTTAAAGTTTAAACTTTTGACTAATATTTCAGAAAATTATATAAAAAATTTTAGAGCTAAAAATTAAAGGAATTTTTTAATTTTTGGAATGCCACATACTCAGTATGGGAGAATAGTTGACGCATTAGCTCATATGGATTTTAGTGTTTAGCATAAGTGATAGCAAAATAAAATACGGTTAGAGACAAGAGAAAAACATGTTTTAGCTAAGGGGTCACTTCCTCCATACCTTGTCGGTAAGTGAACCAAACCAGTTTTAAAATAATTCTATTTTGAAATTTAAAAATAAAAGTTACTTATGCAAACTGTACTTGGAACAGCTGAAGAAAATTGGGGGCAAAAGAGAAGGTTCCAAAGTACGATGGAAAAAGGGTACACAAATGAAGGATGGGAATATAAAATTCTCCATCTAAACCCTTTTGGCATAAGAATATAAATTTTAAAAAAAATGGGTTTTTTTCTAAAGTTTGGATGTTAGCAATGGTGTGTTAGGATTTTGGATGTTAGGGACTGGATGGAAAAAATTGGTTTGACTATACCTCTATTCATAGAATGTAGGAAAATTTGGATGTAAAAACCACCTTTTGATTTCAAATTTTACAAGCATGTAGAGCTGCCTGTATATTTAGGTTGTTTGCATCATATGTTAGAAATTGTTTTAAAAAGATGCATTCATATAGGAGGGGCCGATTAAGAGTTTGTGATATCCCGGAATTTTAGACAATATCAATTTAATAATCTTTATATAAAATTAAATTGATATTGACAATATTAATTAATAAAATATGTTTTGATTTAATAATATGAATAAATAATATTTAATTTGTGAATTGTCTTTTTAAAAGCTAAAATAAATCTTTAAATTATAATATATATATATATATTTGTATATATATTATAGTTTATCTTTGTTTGGAATTTAACTTACATGAAAATAAATAAATGAAGTTTTGTTTTTAAATTCTAATAAATATTGAGTAATTAGTAAATTATGTTTTAATTAATACTAAACTTTTAAAAATCTATTTAAATTAATAACTTTATGGTTTGTTAATATTTAAAATAAATGTTAAATTGTTTAAAATTTGTCTTAGCTTAATTTTTTTTTTAAATTTAAATAAAGTTGATTTTATTTCTTTTTAAATATTATTTGAGTAATATGATTTAAGTATATTTTATATAAGTTTAAAACATAAAATAGCCTATGATTTAAATTCATTTAAATATAAAAGTGATTTATAAATTCTTTATAAATCATATAAAATTTGTTAATTGTTATTTTAAACCTTATTAATAAACATTCTATTTTCATAAATATAAAAGGAAAATAGAATCTTCATTTTTTTTAACTTGAATAAATTGATTTTGGTTTTTATTTCAAAAGAATTAATTTGATTTGGCAATTTTATTTTGAAATTCAAATTTATTGATTCTTTAAAATATTTTGTAAGTTTTAAATTATAAATAGTTTTATTTACATTTTCTTAAAAGAAGTAAATCATATATATATTCATTCTAACATAAAATAAATTTAAGAAAACCCTTTATAAACATTTAAATTTATAACTTAATTTAATAAAGACAAGTGTTAACAAGTTAGTAACTTAAATAACATGTGTAAATGTAAGAACTCAATGTCATGACAAGTGTCATTGTCTTATTTCTTTATTTTGAATTAAGATAAATTTCAGTCCTCTTTTAAAAACATTTCACTTTTCTTATTATCTTCTAAAAACCAAATGCTAGTGAATCAAAGGAAAAAAAAAACTTAATCTGTTATGTTCCCAAAACAACAAATCTGAAGTAAATCATCTCCTCAAACCCAAATATAAATCACAACAACCTATAGTTCTGTTTCAAAAATCATGTTTAAACCTGTAACAAGAACATCAAATTGTATTTTCCATCTCTGGAAATCATCTGCATTCATCAACATGCAATTTTAAGGTTACTGTAGAATCAAAGTCTGCATTTCAACATACTGAAAATACTCTGCATCTCTTTTTAAAACCTGGGATCTTGCATGCATAAAGTTTTGGGTCAGAGTTTAAAAATCTCAAGCCTGTATTTTGTTCAAACCTGGAATTAAAGCAAAAAGCATCAAAGCAAGTTTTCAAGCTCTTTTACAAATTCCAGCAACTCCAGTTTGTAAAGCAAGGGCATTCATGTTTTCACAAGCTCAAAAACTGTTTTTTTTTATAAATCAGTGGTGCTCTATTCTTCTGAGTATAAGGTGAGTAACTTTTCTTCTTAAAAACTTTGAAGGTTAAATATTATTACATACTAGTATACTGAAAGAAATAATTGGTGCATATATTTACAATTAAATATCTGGTGGAAATTTTATTTGTATGCATGCTGTCTAAAAATTGCCTTGATCTGTTTGTTTGCCTGATACAAGTTTCTATATATTTATTTAAAATCCTTATTTTTATTTTTATTTGGTGTCTGCTAGAATGAAATTGATAAATCAATAGTTGATGTTTTACCAGAGGTTAATATTTAAGGTTTTAAGTAAGTAGGAATGTAAATTGGATGGTCTCTGGAAACTCATAAAACACCAAAGCATGTAAATATAAAAAAAATTATACAGTATAAAATATAAATCCAGTATTGCAGATGGAATATACTAACTAGAATATGATTTTATTTTAAATCTAAAATCAAGATCTTTAGAGATGGAATTAAGGTACAGTTAGGCTATTTACTGGAAGTGGGAAATTTTGAATTCCTGGAAATCTTTGTAATTGGAGAGGACTGGGTTATTCTAGATGGAAGAGGGGTGATTATTGATGCCTAGAAAATTTTTGGATGGTGTTTTAATTCATCAGAGAAGTAGTGGTTGTGATGTGGAGGTGGGAACCCTAGTTTTAACTAGGGGAAGAAAATCGATCACCACTGTTTGTAGAAGTGACCGAGTTCAACGTAGCTTTGGGAAATGATAGTTTGGGGGTCGGTGATTGTGAGGCCGGAAGTGTTGATATTCTGGCGGTCGGAGGAGGTAGGATTCTTTGTTGATAGGTTTGAGAAGTTCTAGTGTATTGTGGTTTCCAGGTTTGCAAGGGGGAATGTTCTGTTGAATTTTGGGAATTGGATGATCACTGATGCTTAGGTGATCATGTTGGGTTTAAGGGTGGATGATGGAGGTGGGTGATCATCACTGATGATCGGATAGTTGGCCATAGTTATGTGCATGTGCACAGAGTCATTTTTGAGAGGGGTTTTGGTTTTCTGTAAGTTATAGGGGAAGACTCGAGTCATTCGAGATGTGACTCGAAGTAGCAAGCCTTAGAACTCGTAGTAGAATAGTTTTTGTCTCGGGTAGCTTTAGATTGCAGTTTTGTTCCTGTGCCTGAAACAGTTTTCAGGATTTTGAATTTTAAAACTAAATTTAAAAATAGGCTAGGCAAGTTTAAATCCGAGCTTAAAGCAAGATTAAATGATGAATTCAAATAGATTTTGTATTTCAGATTTTGAAATAATCAAGATTTGCAGAAAATGAAATATATAAAAAAAAAACAAAACCTGCACAGTTTTTTTTATATTGAGTGATTTTTAAATCTGAAAGTAAGTTTTTAAAACAAGATTTAAATTCTATGTTGAATCTGAATTTAGAATCCTGGATTCAAATTTAAATATGAATCTGAAAGTTTCAAAAAGAAAATAGGTTGAAAAATTCAAATGATATATTTAGTTTGAGTATTTTATAAAATCTGAAATGAAGAGTTAAAACAGAGTTTTAAATTTTAATCTGTGTATTTAAATCTGAAAACATGATTTAAAATTTTGGGTTTTAATAAAAATAAGATTTGAATTTATATGTTTCAATATCATTTGAAATATTTAAGGTAATTTTATTTAAATTGAATATAGGCTTAGGTAAACTATTAGCCTAAAATTACTTTAAGAGTTAAGTAAATCTGTAAAATGAAAATTAAAGAGTTTTTAAATACTTAAAATCTTGTTTAAGTTTAAATTTGATTTCATTTTAAATTTTAATTTAAATGGAATTTAGAAAATTTAAAAGCAATTTGTTTTTAATCTATTTGATAATGATAATTAAATCACTAATGAAATTAATGATTATCATTAAGTTGATTTGAACTTAATGGTTTAATAATTAATCTAGGTGATTAAGTTTTGTAATTATATAATTTAATTAATTAATGATTTGGTTAATTAGTTAAATAATTAAGGTATTATTTAATTAATTAAAGGATTAGTAAGTTAATTAAGTTTGATTAAATTGTAATTAAGAAATCAATTAATTAAATAAGATTTGATTAATTTAATTAATGAATTGAATTATATTAATCAAGTAATTAATAATTAATTAAGTTTTTAATTATCACTTGATTAATTTAATAATTAGAAATAAATTAATGAGTTTATTTAAATAAATTAAGAATTAATATTGACTAATTCAATTAATTACTTTGGAAAAGTAATAAAAGATTTGATATGGTTAATGAAAGTCATTAACATAGTATTACTTTATAATTAATTAATGTAATAAATTTTAATAATTAATTATATTAATTAATTTAAAGATAATCATTTGAGAATTATTTAAGTATAATTACTTAATGAAAGTAATTAAGAAAAATTAATTACTGATTGTAATTAATTAAGTTGTTGATTAATTAAGTTTAATTAATTTTATTTAATCACTGGATGATTTGAGCAATAATTACCAATATAATTAAAAAGGAATAATTACTTAGTGAAGTAATTAAGAAGATAAATTACTTGATGTAATTTTAATTGAAGGATACTTGAATGATGGAGGAGTTTTTGGAATTAATTACTTTGTGTAATTATTATTAGTGTGTTTAATTACTTAGGATAAGTAATTCATAATAAAATTACTTAGTGTAATTAATATGTAACTTGTATGTTGAATAATTACTTAAGTAAGTAATTAATAATTAATTGCTTAGTGTAATTAATTTAGGTTTTGATAATTGAGTTATTAGAGAATGATTAAGGGATGTGATTAATTTAATGTAATTACTTAATGTGATTAATCAAGAATGATTAATCAATAGAGATAATTGATAATTAATTTATGGAGTTATTTAAAATAATTTGGGATCATTAATTTTAAATAATTAATGATATAATTAAGGATTGATTAATTAAGAACAATTAATCAATGAAGGTATTAATTAATGTAATTAATTAAGGATTAATGTAATTAATTATTATTAATTAATTGATGAAGTAATTACAAGTTAATTATAGGTATTGGTTTGGATTAATTAATTTGTGAAATTAATTAGAGGTTAATTACTTGAATGTAATTAAAGGATAGATAATCAAGATGATTAATTAGGGTAACTTGTTAAGAGCAATTAATTAATTGATTTATAATTAATTAAGGAATATGTAAGCAAGATTGATATGGATAAGAAATTAATTTAATTCATTTTAAATTAATTAAGGAAGAAGTAATTAATTTAATTCATTTTAAATTAATTATAGGATGGTGATTTAATAAGTCATTGCTTATGAATGATGATTGATATTTATTACCCTGAATGGTTGAGATCTCAGTTATGAGATAAATGTTGTTGTGTGATTTGGATGTTATGGTTGCATTGAGTTGATAATATGATTTATCTGTTTGAGTTGATAATATAGATTATCTGATGTGATGATAATATTGATTATTTATTGTGATGTTGAGAATTATCTATCTGTGTGTATATAGATAATATTGAATTGAATTGTTTTAAACTTTAAAACAACTTGGACCTAAAAGACACGCTTTGGATTTCGATGAGACCGGGATCGGGTTTCCATATTTGGATATCCAAAACCACATTGATTCCAAATAACGTTAGGTCGTGAATTCAAATGGAGCTTTGTGAAGACTCGAGGTGTAAGGGCTATACGTCAGTATAACTCTGTGGGTGATTCCGCAATGAGTTTGACGGAATAGTACTTATAGATTCGAGATGGTGATTCAGAGTGCAAGGGTTATTGTCGTTAACTCTGAGGGTGATTCCAAAATGAGTGTAACGAGATAATGCCTTCGGTTTCGTTCGAACCCAGAACGAACTTGTATGGATTGAATGCTTTCAGAACATCGCCAGGTGGACGATGAGCATTCTAAGTGATATGTCCTCTAAAGGTAATCGTAGCCTCAAGCCTCATCAACCGGGAATGGCTAAAACAGGAGAGGTGCAGCAAGGCTTCGTGGGTAGCTCCCACTGGAGAGCAAGATTTACCCCTGTCTAGAAGTCCCTTTATATTCGGCTGTGTGGGGCAGTTGATTGCAACAACTGCCGGGGTTGTCTTGTTCGGGACTGTTCAGTAAGGAATGGTCCCGGTCTTGTGTTGCAGGGGAGTTAGGATGGCTCTTCGGTACGGTGATCTAGGCCACGTATTGTAACGGGCGGTACCCCAGTAGCCCTGCCATTGTATGGAATCCAAAATCCAATAATTGCCAACAGTTTTGATTGTATTACCCACTTTTGTGGCTAGTAGCTGGAATTTAATGAATGTAACAATTTCGGCTATTTCTTATTTACTTGAAAACCCTAGACACTATTATAATATCGTCGAATTTCCTATCAAATGTTTTGGTTAGCGTAAGGTAAAAACTTTTTCATGTTTATGTGTGGGAAGTCTTACGTGATACATTTTCTTTCAAAAGTTTTTAAAAGTTAAGCAACCTTAACCTGTTACTCACACCAGACCCATGTCTGACCCAGAGTTTATCTTTATTTTCTTAAACTCTTGGGTACTCAAATTTTTATGAGTAGCCAAGGGATTCAGGTTAGCTTTGACGAATATGGAGGAGGAATGGAGCAGGAGGCTTCTGCGTTGTAGATATATAGTTCCGCTGTGTGTTCTCTGTGTTGTGATTGAATTGAGTTGTAAATACTAGACAGGTGTTTATAACTGTCTAGTATATGTGATGTGTATGTTGTGTATCTCTGATTGGTATTATATATTATGTAAATACTTATGTTATTAATAAAATTTATCCGTTCCGCTGTTGAGATTCTTGTGTTGTTTCTTCTTTCTCTTCTTCTATCCCTTTCTTTCTTATTTGATGATGCGATTTTCTGAGAGTGGAAAATCGGGTCGTCACAGAGTTGCTAAGTACGCATATCATATATATTATGATACATCATGCACTTATACACATTGATTGCAAAATTGGTTGCACATAATTATTTGGTTAGTTTAGAAGGGTTGTATATTATGTTACATTGTTTTGTCCTTGAGGTATTTAGGGGATGAAAATCTTTTAAGAGGGGGAGAATATATAACAATTAATTAAAAAATTATAATACCAAAAAATTGAATTTTCACAATCATTGGAATTTTACTATGAAACTTACACTATTGAATTCGTGACGATTTTCTGATTAATTTTCATATATAAAGTTTCCCAATTAGAGTTCAAACGAAAAAGTTATTAACGTTTGAAGTTTTCTAATCAGAAATAATTATATATGTAATTATGGTAATAAAAATTAATTAATGTTAATTATTAACGTTAATGGAAACTTAGACGTTATGATGAGTTAACATTAAATGAAATTAAAGAAAATATACATTGCATGAAACAAATGATCTCAAATCAAACAAAATGAAACAAGTCGAACAAATCAATAGCACTGGATAATTAATGGCTAAAACAAAACATAGGTCAAACATGATGCACCCAGGTCGACGGGAAGTGGTCGACCCTAGGCAAGGGGTGGTCGATCGTAGCTTGGTTAAAATCGACAGTAAACAGTGGCCAAACGACCTGAATTTAATATATTTCGATCGAACGGCTGACATTGATTTGAACCCATATAAATATAGACCTAGATTTTCACTTTTAAGCTAATATTTTTAGAGTGACGCCTGAGCTCTGCCAATTTCTCTTCACCTCCAAACTCTAGATTCTTAAAAATAGTTATAATTTATATGTATATACAATTGAAGAATCATAGAAGAGAATTGAGAAAGAGAACAGGGCTAAATCAAATTGCCAAAGCTAAGGTAAAATGCATATCTGGATTTAATATATAATTCAAATCTCAAATCTCTTTTCTAATCTAGATCTTTGATAAATCTATGTACGCTTGTGATGTATAAGTCTAAATAGGGAGTCAAATTTGAATAACAGGGATTAGATCTGAAGATTTGGAAAGCTAAAAAGGTAAGTAGAAAATTATATCTTTTTATATAATATTATATTCACATCATTGTAGATATACTTCCATATGCCTGAAATGTAAATTGGAGTTATAGTCTAAGAATTGTATACACAAAATAAAATAATAGACCATGCCTGCATGTTCTATTATTGATAACCTGAAATTGTATATTGCATATATCTGGGGAAATATTGGATATTAATAGTCTCTAAATTTAATCTTTGAAATTTATTGAATATGTTATAGTTCCAGTTTTTTAAACTTAATATGCCTTGTGCAAATAAAAAAGTAAACCGAGTTATCACAGTAAAAGGTAGAGAGTTAAATAGGATTTTAATTTATTGAATTATATAGCGTGTTGCAATGTAAATTCTATACATTATCAACTTTCACATTTATAAATAAAAGTGTAGAAATGGAAATAACAAGGAATATACCTAAAAAGAAAGAGATATATAAAATAGGGATATTTACTGTATTTTGTATCGTTGATTTCTATAACTATGACAATATTATTTCTTGTAATTTCAAACATAGTTCGAATTCACTTTTTGGATAAGATATAGAAATTTACAGCGTTAATCACTCCATTTGGGAGAAATATAATTCCAGCACATTAAAAATTAGAAATCCCTAAGGATAAAGTAAAAGAATGATAAATGTGATAAAAATAGTCCAAGAAAAGAATATGCGAAATATAAGTAGAATGGAAATGAAGTAAAAAGAAATGTAAAGATAGCCAAGTTATGATTTAAAATAAAAGGGTATAGATAGTCCTCTAAAAGAAGGTCGAGAATTAATGGTTAAAAAGGAATAGAAATAGAGAATTTAATAATAAAGGTAAGGTAATAAATGAGAAATGACATTTAAAAGAAAGTGGTAAATGACCTTAAATTAAATAAGATGTAAACGCATAGAAAAATAAAGAAATACTATCAGTAGTGAATAGTAGAGGCATAAAAACTAAATTATATATATATTGAAATCTGGTCGAAATTTTAATAATGGGCTATGTAGCCTAAGCTAACTGTTTACAACCGTAAACAAAACACAAATTTAGATTTACATGAACAACATCAGCTAGCTGAAAACATTCCCATTTTACTAGGGCTACTCAGCGCGATCTATGGCAGCTTCCAGGTCGCTTCTCGTTTTCCTTGCTGATCAACCTTCCAGTTCTAGTTCTTTAACTATCGTCTTTTTCGTTCTTCTAAGATGGTATGATGTTTTATACTTTCAATTGTGATTGTTATGTCTATAGCAATTAGTTCTGAAAGCTCTAACTCCTCTTTTCATTTATTCTCGAAAGTCCATATATTCCTTTCCCTTTAGAGGTGCCATACAATAGCTATCAAGCTAATTTTACCGATTTCCTTCAATAGGTCAGAGATATCTGTCCGATTGCTTAGGTGAGTTGCTTCTTCTTGTAGGCTTTTAGCTGCATTAGTTTGCAAATTCTTTAATTTCTCAATTGCCCGTACTCTTTTAATGTATTTGCATTCAAAGAAAAGATGATTATGTGTTTCTATTTCTCTAGTGCATAGTTTGTACGTCTTCTACAATCCCCAGTTTTTTAGTCTGACTTTAGTTGTCAATCGGTTACTAATAGCCTTATATGTTGTGTGCATGCCATTTTAGGGTAGTTTGACAGACTCCAAATAACATTGTACCACTACACTTTACGGTGTTGTTGTCTACAGTACTCCCAGGCATCTTTGAGCTTGAACTGTCCTTTACCGTTGCTTCTTCGGGCCCATTTATCTTTATTTCATTCGGTGAACAAGGGCATATCTTCAATTTCTTGTTTGAAATCTCCAGTCACAAATTGTCTGTCAGTTGCTCATTATTGTTCATGTATGATAGTTGAAACTTTATGATTTGTAGTGTTATTGGCTGAGTAGCTATCCTATCCAATTCTATTAATTATACTTTTGCTATTTATCCACGGGTCTTTCCACAAATATGTGCTTCTGTCTCCCTATGTGATTTTTCAGTTGTTCCCTATATTTTAGTATATTTTTCTAGGTTGTTGAAGCATTGTTATCTATCTTGATAATCCAAAAATTCTCTTTTAAATATCTTGCTCTCATCCATCTTGCCCATAAGTTATCTCATTCAAGTATTTTCCAAGCTAGTTTTAATCCATAAGGTTTTTTAATTCAAATAGATTTTTGAGACCTACACCATCTTCGTTTTTTGGCCTGCATAAATCCTTGTAACTCACCTTGTGTAATCCTCCTTTCCAAATAAAGTTGGCACAAACTGCATTTATTTTTTCTATAGAGCAGTAGGAGATTTAAAAAGTTTGTAACCAAAACCTTACTTTGGAAGTTATGACCGTGGACAAGCTCCGCTCTCCCTACAAATGATAATAGTTTTGATCTCCAACCTTGTAATTTCTCTCTAATATTATCTATTAGATTTCCACATTCTACATCAGTAATAGTATTATTTGATAGAGGCACACCAAGATATTTGACTAGGAGTACCCCCTCCAATACACCAAGTTGTGAAATGATTTATGCTTTGTTACAACTTATTCATGTAACATTTTGTTTTCAGCTTATTAACCTTTAGGCCTGCAATTGTCTCCATTTGTTTAAATATCTCCTTAATTGTATCAATAGTCAAAGAATTTGCTTTGAAAACCATTAATAGGCCATCTAGATATCTGAGATGGTTGATTTCAGGTTGTATTTGTATACTGGATTGATCAGTAATTGATGACTTGCCAATTCCATCTGCAGAGAAAATCATTCCATAGCCACTATGAATAAGTAAGAAGATAAATGACCTCCCTGTCTAATCCCTCGGTTAGATTGAATAAATCCCTTAGGTGGACCATTGATAATCTCTGAGAAGATTGGTGTGCATATACAATGATTAATTAATTTTAGCAATTTAGCTGGTACTCCTATATCATGAAGCATATGTAGAATGAATTGAGTGTTAACTCTGCCATATGCTTTATGTTAAGTCTGTTTTCATACATATTCTATCAGCTCCTTGTTTATTAACGTCTCTTACTAGTTCATGAGCCATCAAGGAGTTTTTTGATGTAAATCTTCCTTTAATAAATGCACTCTGACATTGAGAAATAAGATTTAGAAGCACTTTGTCAAGTCTCATACATATAATTTTACCAAGAATTTTATATGTGACATTACAACATGCTATATGCCTATATTCGTCTAGTATTTCTGGTTTGTTCACTTTAGGAATGAGTGTTATAAAAGTATGATTAATTTCTTGGATGAACTCACCAGAGTCAAACGCTTCTTGATAGGCTTTAATCATGTTGTCTTTAAGGTCTTTCCAGTAAATTTTGAAGAAGCGTGCTCCCATGCCATCATGGCCAGGACTGGAATCATTGTGGATCGAGAAAGTGGCCTTTTTTAGTTCCCTTTTAGTAGTATCAGCTATCCGCATGGCAACACCCTCCACGGATATTCGCCTTTTACATTGAATATGAGATATTTGTTGTTTGTAAACTCTATTGTTTATCTTTGTGAAGTATGTGATGGCTTTATTCTCCAAATCAAGTATATTTTCAGTAGTGAGACCCTGTTCATTCAAAAAATTAAATAATTTATTATAATTCCTCCTTTGAGATATTTTAGTATAAAAGAATTTGTTGCATTCATCTCCCTCAGTCAACCACTTCTCCTTAGCCTTTTGCCTCAGTTCAGTAGCTTATTTGTTCAGTAGGAGCATAAGTAATCTTTGTATTGCATAATATTACAAAGTAAAACTTTTATTTTGAGGATCTTCATCTAATTTTATTGAATATTCTCCAGTTGATTTTGTATATCCAAATTTCATCCTCTGATTTAGGCCTCTTTCTATTCCAGTCTTTGAGTATGTATTTCATCTTTTCCATAATCATGATGAATTAATGCATGAACTTTCCTTCGGGTTATATATTTAAAGTCCATAGCATCTTTGTAACCTTAAATTAGATACCAATGATTGGCATATCTAAAAAGTTTACCTTTTTGACTGTGTTTATCATCTTTAAATTGTATAAGCAGAGGGCATTGGTCACTAGTTTAGCTAGAAAGCATTGTAACTTTAATATTTGGAATTTTATTAAAAAATTCAGCATTTCCCAAAGCTCTATCCAGTCTAAAATGAATTTTTTTTGGCCTCACCACTTCTCTGTGTATATTTCAGGCATATATGGAATGCTTCAGCTGATCCAGATGCTAACCCACAATTATTAAATAAAAAACTTGGCAATCTTTCAATGTAAGCTCCCCTTGCTTATCATTTGTTTTTAACACAACATTAAATTCCCTTGCAACCTACCAGGATTTATGTATTATTTTTGAGTTTTCTGTTATTTTTTGTCGAAGTTTATTTCTTTCTGAAGCCAAATTGCTTGTATATACAAATGTTGTAATTATTTCCATGCCTCCTACATTTTTCATATGAACAGTTGCTTGTTATTCATCCATATTGATCAAGGTAACCGTCCAGATGTTACTGTCCCATAGTATCATAATTCTACCTTTCAAAATACTAGATCCATTATGTATGATATCCCATTGGTTCTCCATTTGACATGTAGATGACTCCATGTTGTCTTTAGTGAATTTGTTTTCCAAAATAGCTAACATTGTAGGATTATACTTATTTCTTATATTATAGAGGTCTAATTTTCTAGTATCTCCATTTAGACCTCTAACATTCTAGAAAATGATAAACATTAAGATTTAATAGCTTTGCTCCTAGTAATCAAAGCCAATACTACTTTAGCCTTTTTATCAGCTTTATAGTACTTTTTATTAGCACATAGTTTATAATATTCCTCATTAGCTTCTGCTTTTTTACTAATATCAGTGTCTTCTACCTCATCTTCAGAAGTTTCTATCCAGATATCCATCTTACGTATTTCATTTAATGTTTTAGGCAGGAGTTCTTCATCAGAATCCATCTTCTCCTCTTTTCCCTGATCAGGTTGCTGCTGCTTATGATTCAACTAGCTTGAATTTTCCTTCTTTGAGTTCTAAGATTAATGGTATGCTGCTTTCTCTACTTCAAAGTCCTTTGCATTAGTTTCTTTATGTCTTTGTATATAAGGTGGTTCTGAGCTAAGTGTAGTAGCATTTTGTGTGTAATTTTTTGTGGATGCTTCATATTTTTTGGAGGGTTAGCCCAGTTCTACTAGTAATCTCACTAATTAAGGGAGCTATTGCAAAAGTACTAGTTAATCAACTTGTGGTTGATTTGGTTTTTCAACCTACACTTGTTTAGGTTTAGTTTGATTATTATAACATTACATGTTAGAATGACCACTACACTTGCACTCCCCACATCTTAGAGGTACGAATTCATATATGTACACATTCCTATGTTTATCAAGTACCTTATCAATTACCATCTATTTCTTTCAGAACTCTGGTGCATTTGATTCTCTTAACCTTTCTTGTATTCTCATCAATATCTAATGGTTTGCCAATTAGACTTGCCAGTTTGCTGACACATCTCATGTTCTACAAATCCAAATTTAAATTGTTAAATTTAATCCAGATAGGGCATGTAGTTAACATAGCTCTTTCGAAATTGAAATTCGCTTCCCCTTTCTCATGATAATAAGCTTTCTATCCATGAACCAGGGTCCTCCTTTGAGGATGCGTTCATAATCATCTTCCCTTTCAAATTTAATAAGTTAAAAACCATTGTCTCTGGGAAATATATCCCAGGATCCCTTAGGATTCCAAACCCTTTTGAGATAAGCATTGAAATAAACAAAATAGGGTCTTTTACCTGCCATGTATGCATGGATCGAATTTCTCCACATCATATTAGATCCTTCATAATCCGTGTCATCCATTAGTTGATAATATTTTTACCATCCTTTATTGGTTCATAAAAATCAACTTTTCCTTTGATTTCGAAATTATTTTCAACCGCCTCAACCCATGGTTTGGGGATTTTTCTTTCTTTGGGTTTCTACATATTTGTATGTTGCTTCAATATTTCCACAAAAGACTGTTTCCCCTACCTCTTAATCATTTTCCATCCTCCACCACCATCCTCCTCTAGATCATTTAGGGTTTCAAGAAAGCTTGATGTCGCCATCTACAATATATATGTGTGTGTGTATATATATAAGCACACAAAGATACACACACATGTTGCCTCATGCATGCATTTATGATGGGCGTAAATTATGTAAGTATGTAAATAACTTAAATGGATAAGAATGGCATGGTCATTAGTATGGGTTGGAATGCAAGGTCAGTAGTGTTACATAATATAAGTCCATCCACTGCAAGTGGCCCCCAATAGTCGTGTATACATTATACCGATGTGGGACATATCCAATTGTAGGATCCGTGGAGTATATAGACTTGCGTACAGGTGAAGTAATACCCTCAGTAGAGTTTGCTTCAATGAATTAAAGGAGGATGTTGCCTTGATTGTGTTAAGCAATCTAAATTCGATAATGAGCAGCTTGACGCTATGTCAATATGTCTTGGTACCAAATCAAGAATTACAGCTGTATATAGGATGAGTGTGTTATCGGTCCTGAGCGGTCAAAACAAGAAAGATAGGGTTACATCTAACGGGCTGCACTTTCTAATAGGGTATAGCACATTAGGTAATGCACTACCACAGTTGTTTGCTAGTTTGTTTGTTAGGGAAAAGCTGGTTAACCTACAAAAGAGTTCTTTAAAATATGGATGGGGTATTCCGAGGAGCCGAGTCTTCTATAGCCCGTGGAGCTGAGTCCATAATAGAAAGCATCCAAGTAGTAAATCCCTAAAGCAAAGTGAGATAGAACACGACTGAATTATAGAGACAATGTTATTAGGCATTGTGAGAGTTCCTTGGTATGCACGACGTTGAGGATGTGATACTATGTTGGAAGTGGATCTTGATGGGGTGCCAGATTATATATGCCAATGAGGATAGTATTTTGGTCTAAAGAGGGATCGTGGTACTTATATATATATATATATAAACAATACACACACAACACACACATGTATCTAATTATGGTCTACTTCGGGTAGATGGGGCGTATCTTATGCGTACATAGAGTTAAGACGACTAAGTAAAATTCAAAAGACATAACATGTAAAGGAAAACAATTGGCATAAACTAGTGTTATGTGTAAAATGTATAATTCACCAGTCACCAGAATGTTGTTCTAATCTCCTCCTCATTACAACGCACATGATAGTTTTGAGAGACGTGTATTGGTGCAAGGCGGAAACGATGGAAGGATGGGTTTCTTGACGAATGCTTGGCATTGACAAGAACACTAGACATTGGTGATGGATCATAGGTTTTGATTGCTGACATGAAACAACAATTCACGAATCTACGACTATGCCAACATCCCGACTCAACGAATCAAAGTATGGTTCATATAGTTATATATTTTAACAAGAGTCATCATATATGTGTATGGAGTCTAGTTTAGTGCTTTGTTAAAATCTTTCCTTAAGAATCATTATTCACATTCAAATAAACTACATGCATATTTTAATCAAAATCAAGTTTTCAAAAAACACATGGAGCAAGGCTCGAACCCAGGGCACTAGTTTAGAAGGCAAGTGCTCTAACCAAATGAGCTATGATAGTTTTTTGTAACAACACAATTCAGCCGGCTGAATATATTTAGTTAGTCGAATGAATCTGTGCACTTTTTAATGCACATGCATGTTTTTTAATTCACTCAACTGAAGCTTCTGTACCAGTTAACTGAACATTATGTAACTGTCATTTTTTTGAAAAGAACTTCCCTTTTTAATTGCCCTCTTCCTCATGAAGAGTTGCAGCCATTGCTATTCATTGAGAACTCTTCACCAACAGTTGAAACTCCTTATCTGCTATATATATGCTTGTGTTCTAATGATAAAATAACTTCAATTACTTTTCTCTCTTGCTCTAACTTGAATTATGTTCTCCGAATCTATTGCTTTCTTACATTCATATATTTATTGCTTAGAATCTCAATTTTATATCTTTCAAGGAATTTGAAACTTCCTATTCTTCATATACACACAATCATACACATCATACTTGAGGATAAGATTATAGGAAGGGTGTACTACAAATGACAAATCTATGTTATCCAGAATACACAAATTCAAGTTAATCTAGTTTATAAGAAAGTCCTATTCGGTTGCTCAGGCAGTCAAGTCTTGTTTTATTGCTCAAGAGATCAAAGACTTATTCGGTTTCTTAAGCGGTGTAATACCTGTTCCTTCGAGTTAAGTGAGGGTTGCTAGCTATAATTCTAGAAGAAGTCTAGGAATAGACGTAGAACAGGAGTTCGAACCAGTATAAAAATCTCTGGTGTCATTTTACTGCTATAATTATTTATAGTTGTTTACTTTACTATTTATTTTTATACTCATATTCTACATCAGTATATAACTTAGCTTATATCGCACTACCACTACATTTACATTATTTACAACTGTTGGCCATTTTGATCCTATAGCATAACAGTCACTTTCATTTGGTATCAGAGCATGGCGACTTTCAATTGGAAGTGTCAATCTTGGTCAGTAACTATATTTTCTATTATACTTTACTATTCCACTGTGAAGCATATCGATAGTGCTTTGATATGCATCTATTTGTTTATTTGTAGGATATTAAATTAATGATCCGTACTTTGGTGGATATGAGTTTTCCATTTAGCGAGATTCTGGCCCACTAGGGTGCGGGTTGTTACAATATGCATCACCATAGATTTCTCCATCCTAATCACCCTTATCGTAAAAATAAAATGCCTTTCAATGGGAAATAAAGAGTGGAGCTGCTTGTATGCCATGAAATGATGTTTATGAATGGGTCAAGGGTATTGAAAATATATTTCTCAATGCCTTTCCTCTTGTAGAAGGCTCGAGAAAGAAGAAATCTATATTTTGGGAACTTACATGTTGGAGACACTTCCGGGTTTGGCATTATCTAGATGTAATGCATATAGCAAAAAATTTTATGACAGTATCATTGGAATACTATTGATATACTCGGTTAGACAATTGGTGGTGAGAAAGCTAGGAAAAATATGCTAAAAATGGTATTTGGAAAGAATTAGCACTAGTGGAGAAAAGTAAATGTACCTATTTGCCGCCCGCATGTTACGCCTTGTCCAAAAAAGAGAAAACTAATTTATGTGAGTGTCTTCGTGGTGTCAAGGTCCCAACAGGTTATTCTTCGAACATTAGCAGTCATGTATCAATGAAAGATTTGAAATTGATCGACATGAAGTCTCATGACTGTCATGTGTTGATACAATATTTGTTACCTATTGCAATTCGAGGTATATTGCCTAAACATGTTAGACATATTATTACAAAGCATTGTATCTTTTTATTGTAATTTGTAGCATGGTGATTGATCCTGATATCTTGGATGATAAGCAAGTTGATGTTATTGTTACCTTACGCCATTTTAAGATGATTTTCCCCTTCATTTTTTGATGTTTTGGTGAATTTGGTTATTCACTATGGTTCTTTGTTTATGAGATATATGTGTCCATTCGAAATGCACATGGGAACTTTAAAGAGGAAAACGAAGAACATACATACACCTGAAGCTAGTATCGTAGAAGGTATTGTAGCTGAGGAAGTTATTGAATTTGTCACTTAATATTTTACTTGTGTTGAACCTATTAGGCTTTGCAAGTCTCTACATGAAAGGCAATGTTAGCAAGAAAAATAGTCAACATCCTCAATGCTATGTAAAAGGTAATTGAGTTCAAGCGAAGCCAAATTGTTGGAAAGACCCCTTCCTTCGGAACATACCTTTTGACTAGGTTGACTTAGCCGAAAGGGTTCAAGGTGATAGTTCTACCTTTCGACCAAGTTGGCTTAATCAAAAAGGTCTAAAGTGTTAATTCTTCCTTTCGACCATACTGACTCAGTCGATAGGCATTATGGAGTTGGCACTACCTTTCGACCAGGTTAATCTAGTTGAAAGGTTTCAAAGGGTAACCTTAGGAATGCAGGCTAAAGAAGTAACATCTTACTCGAAACCTTTCCTTTAAGTGGAGTGGAAGTAACTGATCATTTTAGTTTGCAATCCTTTCGATCATGTCAAAACGAGATGCAAATTTCACTAATATGATACGGTTGCTCTCAACCACATGGTTCCGCTACTTTTGCTGGGAATTCTTTTGAAAGGGTTATAACCGAAGATAAACCCCCTTCGACTAAGTTCCTCTTTAAACCATTATTCGTGGGACCCTTTCGAAACCCCCTTCTGTCTGGGTCGAGAGAGGATCCATTTTATCGAATTAGGCCCATCTTGTAACTGCCTAAGCCAAACTTTATTTTCCTTGTGTAAGATCGACTCGGATATTTCCAGTTCCTTAAATTCATTTATGTTGAAACCCCATCATCATCCTTATTTTTCATTGTCTAATGTTAGTGTCGATGAGGATGTGTTTCGACTATATATATTCAAGTCCATCCTATGCATTGCATATAAAAAAAGAAGTTAAGAGAAAAGGGCAGAATCACATGCAATGGATCATTAGACTAGCTAATGATCAAAATGACCTTCCTTATCATCGAACTCCTTAATGATCCAGCCATATTCCTTTATTAATCAATCAAAATGAGTTACAAGTAGTAAAGCTTTATGTCCAATTCTGATTTAGGGTTTTTAGAGAATTAATTGCAGCTAAGAAATTGAAGTAAAAGAAATGAATTTGCAATCCAAAAATTCGGTCCCCAAAACTGGACCCCTTGGGTCTAATTTACAGATGCTTGTCAGCCTTCCTTTCGCACTCATGCCTTCGACTCGACTGAAAGGCCTCTATTTATATGTTGCGTTATGCCTTTCGACTTAGTCGAAAGGCTTCATCCCCCTTCAAAACTGTCGAAAGGTATCTCCTTCGTATCCTTTGAATCCACCATGCGCTTTTTTTCACTTTTCCTAGATCTTTCGACCAAGTCAAAAGGATCTTCTATCAACCTTTCGCCTTTGTTAAGCCTTTATATTTATTTTCTCTATTTTCTCCAGAATTTCTTTTGACATTGTCGAAAGGTCTTTAAATACGCTTTTCTCTCCAATTTTCTTTGTTGTCATCAGAAATAACGATGAGAGCCTTTCGGCACCGTCGAAGGCTTTCATTGAAGCTTTAGTGGTTCTGTCATTGATGGAAGCTTCCAAATTCTCATCTATTGATCAATATGGAACCTTCTCCTGATGCTATTGGTTCCAACATGTAAGGCTAGGTATGCTTTCGAAAGGGTTGTTATGCAGGTGAAACCTTTGGTTTCGAAAGGTTTGGTGCATAAGTGGGAGACCATCATCCATTGCTTTTAAAAGGGGTTCTGATGTTGTTTCTGCTTATTTTTCTGTGTTGAAAGGTTGGAAGTGGCGGAAAAACGAAAGCTTTCACACTGTAGGGCAGCTTGTGCCTCCGTTTTCCTCGAAACCCTCTTAATGCCTTCGAAACACCTTATTATGGCCCTTATTGAAACCCACGTCTGCAACTTCATCGAAACCCAATACGCTCATTAACTTTCTTTTATACTCCTGCTTTTGAATGGATTTTATGCCTAACATTTTACCACTCATGTATGAAAGATGCTTTTGTTCATTGGGACAAAAATTTCAATTCTTTCATATTCTTTCTCACTTCACTTTCCTGCAAAATTCAAAGCAAGCGATATGTTTTTACTGTTATATCATTATTAGATTTATGTATACGATAAATTAGCATATTAATGCCTCTACATCTAAACAGTTAGTGGGCCTTAGTCTTGATTCAAAGATATAAGGCATGTGATCAGCGATCATTAATGCAAATAATAAACGTAAACTATGAAATCCTTTTTGGAAATAACCAATAGCTAATAGCTATCAATTGGGTTATAAGTTACTATTAGGAAATAACCATTTGTAGCCCATCCACTTTAATTTTTCTCGAAGATTTGAATGACCCTGAAGCTCTCATTCGGATGTTGTTGAGCATCATTTTAGAATTATAATATACTAACTTTAATTTAGGTATTAAATAGACCAGCTTGAAATTCCTGGTTGTTTGTAGCAATCTCAACTCTATTACTTTGTACCTTGGGTTTGGGGCTTGATAAAGACTAGGGAGCAATGAATTTCAACCCAGATAAGGGCATTATTTTATGAAGTTTAGAAGTTAATAGTAAGATATCCAAAATTCGGATAGCAACATCTAAAAATAGTCTTCTGAATGGCATTTCTAGACCCAAATTCAAGCATTTATGGTAAATTAGTTAGAAACTTGTAATAATTGTCTTTATATCAAGGTTCGAGCTCAGATCAGGGCATATGTCGAACAATTAAAGAGTATTAGCAATCATCTTTGTAAAAAGAATCCATAGCCCAGATTAGGGTGTATGCTGGGTAAGTAGACATCCATAGTAATGGTTCTCAAAATAGAGTTCCTTTACCTAGATTAGGGCGTACGTTGGTCCATCAAAAACCATAGGCCTAGATTAGGGCTTTAAGGCATAATCAAGCAATGATCCCGAAACCCAGATTTGGGTATTAGTAAATGAAGTTTTAAAATATATGCCCAAAACCCAGATTTGGGTATTAATTGATGAAATTCAGATATGAAAGACCTAACACCCAGATTCGGATATTAACAGATGATATTCAGATATGAGAAATCTGAAACCCTAATTCGGGTATTAATATGTAACAACCCTAGATTTTTGAATATAATTTAAATTTGACTTTATTTCATTTTGAAATTATTTTAAAATTTTTTATTTGTGATATTTCATTTCTAAATATTTTTAAAATGATAATAAAATTTTTCCAAAATTTATTGCATTTATTTCCTATTTTTAAAGGCTAGTTTCTATTTTTATACTATTTTCTTCATTTAAATTATATTTAATTAAAATTTATATATCTAGTTTTGTGAATGCACTTTTATTTTATGTTTGTATCTTTATTTATAAATATTTTTCATGCACATACAAATTTTCAAAAGTTTATTCCATTTATTTTCATATTTTCTAGACTGGTTTTCATTTTTTGTGCTATTTTCTTAATTTAATCATATATAATTAATATTTATTTATTTATATTTTGTTTATTTGTTATATTTTCATATTTTAACTGAATTATTATATATATTTCAGTTATTTAAATTTATAAAAAGAAAATAGAGAAATGTGAAAGGTTTTGTGACTTTTTATTTCTTAAGGCCTTTTGTATTCTCACCTATTCACTTTCAAACAACACCTATTCAAATCTTGTTGGCATAACTTTCCCCTTCAGCCGACTTCACTTCCTCACTTTCACATAAAACATTCTCCTTCTCATTTATGAAAAAAAAAGTCGGCCTCTCCATTGAAAAGAATTTGGTAAATCTTTCTTTCTTTGTTTACTTTTTTTCATTGTTTTATTTGATTTTTGCTCTTGCTCTTCTTCTTTCTAGGTTCGGCCTTTCTCCTCCTTCAGCCTTGCCGCCTCCACCACCACTGGAACCTATCACCACCTCCTCCTCCTCACCGACCATCCCTTGCCGAGCCATCCCATGATGATGATCCTTCACCAAATGCTCCAAAACTCCAACTATATAGCATAGCCGTGCACATATATGCTTCCATCACCTTCATCACCCCTTAGCCGCCACCTACACCACCACCATCACCTCCAGCCAACCTGAAACCCTCTGCCATGTCATCCTCTTGACCCCACCAGAGAAGGCTGTGCCTATATGGCCTTGTCCGTTGCCTTGTATTGCATTGAATCCATGTGTGTTGCTTGTGTTGTGTTGTTTCCCATCACCATACTTTTGCACCATTTTTCCCATGTAGGCCGACCCCTTATGAACCCAAAACCAGATCAAAAACCATGCTTTAGCCTTGTATTCTAACCTATGGCCGAGCCTAAGGAGAGTTGAAAGCAAATGCAAATCTTTTAGCTTTGTTTTGTGCATTCATCTATAGCATTGTTTGATCGTATTTTGAGTTGATAGCTTATGGTTGTTACATTGTTTTGTTTGAATTGTATTTAAGGGAATTAATCCTTGGCTCTCCCACTCGAATCTTTGTCATGCTTTCGTGCCTCTGAAGATCGTTGTTTGTATGTTTCAGTTGTCATCTCCAGCTATACCAGTGAGTTATTCTCACCAGACAGTGTATACCTATATAACTAGTAAATTGACCACTTTTGAATCCGTAAAATGCATCACCATATTATATCTGCTATGCTATGATTATATGATGTTCACCCATGCTTAAACACGTATTATATCATATGTTACTGTTATATTATGTTGTTCTGTTGTTTATATCAGTTTATCACACTGCAAGTTCCTTTTAGATTAGAATCACTATGGGTTGAAATGATACATACCCGAACGGTTAGAATAGGGAAAAATCGTTATGGGCTGAAATGATAGGCCTGAACGATTTTCAAATTATTTCATTTACTTGGAACTGCGGGTTTGAAATGATAATACCCGGGTTTTCTTTGTAAATTACGGGTTGAAATGATATATTACCCGTATCACTTTTCCTAGTGTAGAAAATGATATACAGACCCGTAGTTAAAATATGTTTTTCTAAAAAATTTAAAATATTTTAAAAACGTAAATATTATAATATTTTGATTCAAACTTAATTAAAAATGATTTTTTAAAGTATTATTGATTTTCTGAAAATTTATAAGTGAAATAAATAAATGGTAAAGTTAGAAAATTTGAAATATAAGTTATTTTGGGAAATTTTAAATTTGGTGATAATTCGAAATTAAATTAGATATGAAAATATGATAAATTCATGATAATTTGGATTAAAGTGAATTTAAATGATTTTATAATATATTAATAATTTTTGAATAAAGTTAAAACGTGAAATGAATGAATATTTTAAATTGAAATTTTGAAATATAACTAAAATTAGAAATTTGTGAATTTGGCTTAAAGTGAATTTTAAGTTAAGTAAATAAAAATGAAATTAAGTTATATTTGAAAATTTAATCTTAAGTGTTAAGTTAAATTTAATTTAATGAATTTAAAATTTAATGATGGAATTTAATAAGTGAATTATTATTAAATCTTGATTTTTGAATGGAAATTTAACTTTATAAAATCATGAATATAAGGGTATTTGAATGATTGTTTTAAAAGTGAAAATATGTGATTCGACAAGTTAAAAATGATTTAAATAAAAATATAATTGTTTGTGAAATTGTATTGAATATTTGAAGTTAATTAACTGCATTTTTTGAAATGATATTATTTCTAATGTAAATGATACTACAGCATTTGTAAATGCTGTAGTTGATAATGATGAACCAAATGGCTAAATTTAATTAAAGGCTATTATAGCATTTTGTAAGTGCTATAATTGTTGAATTTAACTAAGTTTATTTGAAACTAATGTAACCCTATTACAGCATTTTAAATGCTGTCTTTTGTTAAATTGAACTGTTTTGAATGTAACTTTTTGTAGCATTTTCTAAATGCGGCGAAATTGAATTTTCGTTGTTTTAATAAATTTAAGTGAATAAATGAATTTTGTAAGATTAAAATTTTGGAAATTTAATAATTTAATTATTAAATATAATAACTTCATTTTTATGATTTAAAATGAAGTACTTTGTTTTGAAATATAAACTATTTGAAATGTGTGTTGAAATGGTATTTTAAATAAATGAATGTGGTTTGGAAGATATGATATTTTGAAATGGATTTTTGAATGATATTGAATTTTTGAAATGATATTTGATTTCAATTATAAAATACCATTTTGAAATTTTAAACACGGGATGTATTTAATTTATAGTTTAACTGATCCTTAAAGGATGGGCGATCCCAAGCATCCTTTAAGTTATTATGCATTTCTACTACAGTTCACTTGAATTGGTTTACATTATATAAGTATATATGTCCTGACTCGAGTGTTTTATGTTTTACTTTACGCTCGGGTCAGCCTGAGTATTTACAGCTTAGCTTTGGATTTCTTTTCTGGAGCTAGGAATCGCTGGAGACACTGCTTGTCTAGTTATCTATTCCCTTTCAGTTTCAGTTGTTCTATTTTAGCTCTGGTATTTATAAACTTCTATGTATTTGAGATTTCTATTGTATATGGTTTTTCCAGAATGATACTATGTATTATGTTTTGAGAGTTTGTTATAGTAGCTTCATGAACTACAATGGCATTTTAATTTCCGCTGCGAGTTATTCTGATATTTCTACGTCTGTGATTTTGTGATTTATATTTCAATTGCTCCAAATTTATTTACAATGCGGTATTTTGAGCAATTCAAGTTCGGCATGTACGGATGCAAATGGCTGAAAATATCGGATTGTTACAGTTAGTACCAGAGCTTTGGTTTTAGGCAAACCATAGCCTGCGGAGTAAAAACTCATTAGAGATAGGAGAGAAATATCCTAGAATGAGTGAAATCAATCTCACAATCACTTCCTTGTGAGAAAACGTATTTTTGAAGTATAAAATAATTTCCAAATGATTTTAAAACATTTTCAAAGATTATTTTGGTATAAAATTTTTCATATTTTGAAACCAAGATTTTTCTAAGCTTCTTCCATCTGTATACACCTTGTTTAGTGATCTCTTGGTTAGGATTCTTATCGATTAAGATTCCTTGAACTTTGGAACGCTCCCACTTGTTATGAAATCCAGTCTTGTCCCTTTTTTATCCTTTTTGATTTTTGGGCATTTTATAACTCCACTGACCTCTATAAAGATTGGTGATTCCGTAAATCTTTGAATGATTGTAAAGGAGTGAAACTCCTTTACAATTGGCATTGATTCACCAAAGATTTCTTTATCCTCGGTTTACGATGCTATCTATCTCTTGCTCTACCCGGATTCTATCTCTGGCAATCGAATGTCAATTTGCCTTAGATTTCTGTATTGGTTATATTCCTAAAGTCATGGTTGACCAGTTAAGGTTACCTACGATTTATATAGGCTTATCCATCTTCTGTTATTGAATTATCTAATCTTAGTTCGAGCTTATCTTCGAATCAGGATTCTATTTGATTAGAGTTCCTCAAAATTCGAATTTTTGTTTGTTTTGAAATCCACCCTTGGAAATTTGTGTTTGGTTGTATTTTGAAATTGTGCATTCGAAATTATTATTTTGATAAGTATGGCCATATTTTATATATAAAAGTGAAATGTTTTCAATAAGGACTATATACCTTTTAAAAATGAAAATTTGAAATTTCGAAAGGATTTGAAAATTTGAAAATTTTATAAGAATTTGACTTATATAAAAATGATTTATAAATGAAAGGTTTTTGAATTTGAATTTCGAGGAATCGAACTCCGGTGTTTTGAAATCGGTTTTAGGATTTTGGAAAATATATATTAATAGTATGATTTAAAAATATTTTCTAAACAAGAAATGTTTAAAAATATAATCGAACGAATTCCAATGATTTTGAAGAGATTTCAAAGAAGTTTCAAGAAAATAAAAGTCCAGAACCCACTTATGTCCCTGGAAAATAATTTCGGTGATGAATGCATGCATCACCGGCATTGATTTTCGAGTTTCTGAGTGGGGGAGAGGCCACTCTAGTAGTTTTGCTACACGAGTAATTTTGTGAAACCAATTTTGATTTTAGATTTTGAAGTATGGTTTGATATTCCAAAGATATATATATATATATATATATATATATATATATATATATATATTTGAAATGATTTAAAGTAAGCCGGTGTTCAGTCCTCGAGTTTCAGATTGTTTTGGAATAACCTTATTTATTGGAATTGATTTACTGATTTGTTGCTGATTTCCAACACTCAGATTGAAAATATGATTTCTTCGACTATTTTGAAGGTTCGAGAACTTCCAAATTGTAAGGTTAACTTTTCAAAGCTAAGCAATTTTGAAAGGCATAGGGTATTTGATGAAGAATATAAGTTTAGTTTGGTCTGATTAATGTATAGAGTAATATGATTTATGTAAGTTTGAAACTGTTTGTTGAGTGAATTAAATAAGACTATGTTGGATTATACTGGTATGAAATATAGATTTGAAATGTTTTGAATAAAGTATATATATAGAATAAAAATCTTTCCAATGGTAAACTGGATTTTCATACAGAAATAAATAGTTTGAAGGTTTTAAAAGAGATGGTTTTGAACTCTGTAACCATTTTGATATTTTGATGATTGAAATGGTTTGGAAATGATTTAATCTTTATTTTGATAAAGAATGTGAATTTGAAATGATTTGGCGAAATCATATATGATTTTTAAACTGAATTGATATTGAAAAGGAATTGAAATTGAGAACCTTGTTTTACTAAATACTGTGATTTAGGAGTTATCGAACTTATATAAAATGGATTTGTACGGGTATAAAATTGATTTGTATAAGTATGAAATTGATTTGAAAATTGTTGATTTGGAAAAGGTACTCAATTTGTAAAGAGAAATCTTATATAATTCAAGTCTATATAAGTATGATTTGATATACTATTGATTTGAAAAGTATTCGATTTGAAATGAAATCTTATATATAATGGAATTTATATAAGTATGATATTTGAAAGTGATTTTGAAAGGTACTATATGATACATATTTTCGAAGTAAAGATATGGATAGTGCCTTCTGCTTGATATCCGCTTTATGGCCATACCGTGGATTCATTCTATCGATATTATTCACTCTTTGATTTGGGTTTTCCGGATATGATACTTGAGTGTCCATTGAATTCCATGACGATCTCCATGGTCTTACGAGCACGACTGCATAGCGTAATTCACAGGGGCTGTGAGAGCCTACTGGTACGGATGTTTCCTGGGGGATCCAGGCGTAACCATTGTGTATCTTTGATCTATTAGGTCGCTTGGTAGCGTAATCTGCAGGGGCTGCGAGAGCCTAAGGGTACGGATGTTTCCTGGGGGATCCAGGCGTAACCATTTTGTATCTGCGGTACTACCAGTCTTCATGGCGTAACCGTAGGGCTGCGGTAGTCAGCCTACGGGTACAGATGTTTCCTGGGGGATCCAAGCATAACCATTGTGCATCCGCGATCCATGATCGACACGTTTCGGTTTGGTTGTTTTGTTTGGATTGTACTTTCCATATCTGTTTTTTTTAAAGTTTTTCCAGTATTTTCACTGGGTGTTGAAATAAGTCTACTAAGTACCCGGAGAATTCTTGCTTTGCGCCTGATCAACGCATGGCCAGAGTCTGCAGGAACGAAAGTAAACTTGTTAAGACATCGAGTTATAAAAGTATTTTGGTAAAGTATTATATAAAGGTTATTTTAACCATGATTTAAATTGTTTTAAATATTTTTACTTCGAACTATTAAAATTGAATCAATGACTATTCATCATATTATAAAATGTTTAAAATGTTAAATATAAAATTTTAAATTGAAATTTAGGTGGTTTTAAAAGAATAGTTCATCCTTGTCTTTCAACTTATTTCCCCTTCTAGCTGTTCCTACCTTCTTCTTACTTTTCGAGGGTCCTTTTCGCATTTGTGGAAAGAATTGGTTCTTTGGCTTATCCTTTAGATTTGCCCGAGAAACTTTTTGGAGTGCATGATGTATTCCATGTCTCCCACCTTCGTCATCATCTTCATGATCTATCTCTTATTGTCCAGCCTTCTGCTCTTGATAGTTTGGATATTGAGCCTAATCTGACTGTCGAGAGGAAGCCACTTCGTATTGTCGACAAAGGTACGAAGCAGCTCAGAAGGAAATCTGTTAATCTGGTCAAAGTACAGTGGAGTACTGACGATCGAGATTGTACCTGAAAAACGGAGGAGAGCATTCGTGCTTCGAATTTGGAATTGTTCGTTTCAGGTACTATTTTGTTTTCCTATCTTGTTTCTCTTTATTTTCCTTGCCGTTCTTTTCGAGGACGAAAAGATTTGAGTGGGAGAGAGTGTAACAACCCTAGATTTTTGAATATAATTTAAATTTGACTTTATTTCATTTTGAAATTATTTTAAATTTTTTTATTTGTGAGATTTCATTTCTAAATATTTTTAAAATAATAATAGAATTTTTAAAAAATTTATTGCATTTATTTCCTATTTTTAAATTCTAGTTTCTATTTTTCTACTATTTTCTTCATTTAAATTATATTTAATTAAAATTTATTTATTTAGTTTTGTGAATGCATTTTTATTTTTATGTTCTTATCTTTATTTATAAATATTTTTCATGTACATAGAAATTTTCCAAAGTTTATTCCATTTATTTTCAAATTTTCTAGACTAGTTTTCATTTTTTGTGCTATTTTCTTAATTTAATCATATATAATTAATATTTATTTATTTATATTTTGTTTATTTGTTATATTTTCGTATTTTAACTGAATTATTATATATATTTCAGTTATTTAAATTTATAAAAAGAAAATAGAGAAATGTGAAAGGTTTTGTGACTTTTTATTTCTTAAGGCCTTTTGTATTCTCACCTATTCACTTTCAAACAACACCTATTCAAATTTTGTTGCCATAACCTTCCCCTTCGGTCGACTTCACTTCCTCACTTTCATGTAAAACATTCTCCTTCTCATTTCTGAAAAAAAGCTGGCCTCTACTTTGAAAAGAATTTGGTAAATCTTTCATTCTTTGTTTACTTTTTTTCATTGTTTTATTTGATTTTTTCTCTTGCACTTCTTCTTTCTAGGTTCGGCCTTGCTCCTCCTTCAGCCTTGCCGCCTCCACCACCACTGGAACCCATCTCACCACCACCTCCTCCTCACTGACCATCCCTTTCCGAGCGATCCCATGATGATGATCCTTCACCAATACTCTAAAACTCTAACTATATAGCATAGCTGAGCACATATATGCTTCCATCACCTTCATCACCCCTTGGCCGCCACCTACACCACCACCACCTCCAGCGGACTTGAAACCCTCTGCCACGTCATCCTCTTGACCCCACCAGAGAAGGCCATGCCCAAATGGCCTTGGCCGTGGCCTTGTATTGCATTGAATCCATGTGTGTTGCTTGCGTTGTGTTGTTTCCCATCACCATACTTTTGCACCATTTTCCCGTGTAGGCTAACCCCTTATGAACCCGAAACCAGATCAAAAACCACGCTTTAGCCTTGTATTCTATCCTATGGCCAAGCCTAAGGAGAGTTGAAAGCAAGTGCAAAGCTTTTAGCTTTGTTTTGTGCATTCATTTATAACATTGTTTAATCGTATTTTGAGTTGAAAGCTTATGATTGTTACATTGTTTTGTTTGAATTGTATTCAAGGGAATTAATCCTTGGCTCTCCCACTCGAATCTTTTTCGTGCTTTCGTGCCTCTGAAGATCGTTGTTTGTGTGTTTCAGTTGTCATCTCCAGCTATACCAATGAGTTATTCTCACCAGACTGTGTATACCTATATAACTAGTAAATTGACCACTTTTGAATCCGTAAAATGCATTACCATTATATCTGCTACGCTATGATTATATGATGTTCACCCATACTTAAACACCTATTATATCATATGTTACTGTTATATTATGCTGTTCTGTTGTTTATATCAGTTTATCACACTGTAAGTTCCTTTTAGATTAGAATCACTATGGGTTGAAATGATACATACCCGAACGGACTTTAGAATAGGGAAAAATCGTTATTGTCTGAAATGATAGGCCTGGAAAATTTTCAAATTATTTATTTACTTGGGACTACGGGTTTGAAATGATAAAACCCGGGTTTTCTTTGTAAACTACGGGTCGAAATGATATATTAGCCGTATCACTTTTCCTAGTGTAGAAATTGATATACAGACCTGTAGGTAAAATATGTTTTTCTAAAAAATTTAAAATATTTTAGAAATTAAATATTATAATATTTTGATTTAAACTTAATTAAAAATGATTTTTGTAAAGTATTATTGATTTTCTAAAAATTTATAAGTGAAATAAATAAATGGTAAAGTTAGAAAATTTGAAATGTAAGTTATTTTGGGAAATTTTAAATTTGGTGATAATTGGAATTTAAATTAAATATGAAAATAAATTCATGATAATTTGGATTAAAGTGAATTTAAATGATTTTATAATATATTAATGATTTTTGAATAAAGTTAAAATGTGAAATGAATGAATATTTAAGTTGAAATTTTGAAATATAACTAAAATTGGAAATTTGTGAATTTGGCTTAAAAGTGAATTTTTAGTTAAGTAAATAAAAATGAAATTAAGTTATATTTGAAAATTTAGACTTAGGTGTTAAGTTAAATTTAATTTAATGAATTTAAAATTTAATGTTGGAATTTAATAAGTGAATTATTATTATTAAATCTTGATTTTTGAATGGAAATTTAACTTTATAAAATCATGAATATAAGGGTATTTGAATGATTATTTTAAAAGTGAAAATATGTGATTTGATAAGTTAAAAATGATTTAAATAAAAATATAATTGTTTGTGAAATTATATTGAATATTTGAAGTTAATTAACAACATTTTTTGAAATGCTATTATTTCTAATGTAAATGATATTACAGCATTTGTAAATGCTGTAGTTGATAACAATGAACCAAATGGCTAAATTTAATTAAAGGCTATATAGCATTTTGTAAGTGCATAATTGTTGAATTTAATTAAGTTTATTTGAAACTAATGTAACCCTATTACAGCATTTTAAATGCTGTCTTTTGTTAAATTGAACTGTTTTGAATGTAACTTTTTGTAGCATTTTCTAAATGCTGCGAAAGTTGAATTTTCATTGTTTTAATAAATTTAAGTGAATAAATGAATTTTGAAAGATTAAAATTTTGGAAATTTAATAATTTAATTATTAAATATAATAACTTCATTTTTGTGATTTAAAATGAAGTAATTTGTTTTGAAATATAAACTATTTGAAATGTGTGTTGAAATGGTATTTTAAATAAATGAATGTGGTTTGGAAGATATGATATTTTGAAATGGATTTTTGAATGATATTGAATTTTTGAAATGATATTTGATTTCAAGTATAAAATACCATTTTGAAATTTTAACCACGGGATGTATTTAATTTATAGTTTAACTGATCCTTAAAGGATGGGCGATCCTAAGCATCCTTTAAGTTATTATGCATTTCTACTATAATTCACTTGAATTGGTTTACATTATATAAGTATATATGTCCTGACTCGATTGTTTTGTGTTTTACTTTACGCTCGGGTCAGTCTGAGTATTTACAGCTTAGCTTTGGATTTCTTTTCTAGAGCTAGGAATTGCTGGAGACACTGCTTGTCTAGTTATCTATTCCCTTTCAGTTTCAGTTGTTCTATTTCAGCTCTGGTATTTATAAACTTCTATGTATTTGAGATTTCTATTGTATATGGTTTTTCCAGAATGATACTATGTATTATGTTTTGAGAGTTTGTTATAGTAGCTTCATGAACTACTATGGTATTTTGATTTCCACTGCGAGTTATTCTGATATTTCTATGTCTGTGATTCTGTGATTTGTATTTCATTTTCTCCAAATTTATTTACAATGCGGTATTTTGAGCAATTCAAGTCCGGCATGTGTGAATGCGAATGGTTGAAAATATCGGGTTGTTACATAATAAGTGGAGCTCTGCTCTACTCCTTTGATTTGTGAACCCTTCAGTGTTGTATAGAAGTTACTTGATTTGTTGCCACTTGGGCTTAAACGTCTTAGTCTTTTTGAGATATACCGCTTCTCGGTCTTGGACATCTTAGTCCATGGTTGAAGAGCCTCTTCTCTTGGCTGGACATCTTAGTCCATTGTCGGATGAGCCTCCACTTGGGCTTGGACATCTTAGTCCATTGTTTGATGAGCCTTCCCTTGGGCTTGGGCATCTTAGTCCATTGTTGTCCGGTGCCCTTGGTTAGCTAATCTTAGAGGCTGAAACCAAGGACTTACCTGACCTCCCTCCAAGAGAGGAGGGAGGCACCCTACCCTGGCCCTTGTGCGGCGCAGACATTGGCTTGTTCGGTTCATTAACCTAGTCATCTTATGGCATGGATAAAGGCGTACTCCATCCTTCCTCTAGAAGATGCCTTATCCTAGCCATAGCATGACGTGAATAAGGGCTTGTTCGGTGCTTCACCCTTGCCATCTTATGGAACAGATAAAGGCTTACTCCATCCTCCCTCTAGAAGGTGTCTTGACTTGACCAGAGCGCGACCAAGGGTTGTCCGATGCTTTAACCTGGCTATCTTATGGCACGGCTAAAGGCTTACCCGTCCTCTCTGTAGGAAGTGCTCTACCCTAGCCATCTTGGCATAGACAAAGGTTTTCTACCATCTTAGATAGACTACCATCTTAGGTAGTATCCAAATATGAGGAGCATTTCACTCCCAACCATGTAGATTTTCTTTTTAAAGAAAGAGGTGCTTTATGCATTCACCTTTTGAAAATATGGCCTCAAATGTTCGACATTCCATGTTCTTACAACCATATTGCCAACGGGTCGGCATAATTTGTTAGCTCCCAGGGACGGGGAGGTTACTTTGCAAACAATTAATGGTCTTTCCCAATTTGGGCCCAAGGGTCCATTTGTGAGGTTTTTAATATTTTCCATCACTCTTTGAAGTACCAAATCTCCTTCGTGAAATGACCGAGTTCTCACTTTTGAGTTATAGTACTTTAAGATTCTTCTTTGTTACTTAGCGGTTCTTATCGTTGCATCATCTTTCAATTCATGTATTAAATATAAAGATTCTTTTTCAGCTCTTGATTCTTATCAAATGTGTAGGCGATTCTTCGGTGTGAGGGTATCTTAATCACAATTGGCAACATCACCTCACATCCATATGTTAAAGAGTAGGGAGTATGTCCCATTGTCGTTTTAGTGGATGTTTGATAGGCCTATAACACAAGCGGTGGTTCTTTTATCTAATTTCCTTTTGCCTTGCTTATCCGCTTTTTTAGAATTGTCTTTATGGTTTTGTTTGCAGCTTTAACTGCCCCATTCGCTTTTGGATGTGAGACATATGAAAAACTTTATATGATTCCATTTTTGTGGAAAAAGCAAGAGAATTCTTCACTCTCGAATTGTGTTCCATTTTTAGAACTTATCTTCTGTGGAATTCCAAACTTGTTTACGATATTCTTGGTAACAATCCTGGGTACCTTCCCAGAAGTAATCTTTAGAAGCGGCTCTGCTTTAACCCATTTGGTGAAATAGTATATGGCAACTACGACATACTTTTCTCCTCCTTTTAAGATTTGAAATGGCCGATTAAATCTATTCCCCACACATTAAAGGGCCATGGACTTGTAATTGGAGTCAACTGACTTGGGGGCTAGGCCATCAAATTTGACGAGTGACATCCAGGTGTCATCATATATGTTGTTTGGACTAGGTTGGTCAATCATTTCATCTGATATTTCTTTTCTACTTTCTCTTCTCTCTTCCCCTTATGATTTTGCTTGAGCCCTGTCAGAACTAACAATTTTCCCCCCTGTTCGGATGCCTACTCTTCGATACTTGGAATTTCCTGATATCCCATTGGAAGAATACGTGCCTCCGAGGCTCCTCTTGAGCTTGCTAGTTTTGCTAGGGAGCCTGCTTGTGATTTTCTACTCTTGGGACTTGGTGTATTGAAAAGTCTTCAAACAAAGTAGGCATTCCTAGTATCTTCTTCACGTATAAGGATAGATTAGGTCCTTCGTTTGATATTCCTTTTTCACTTGGTTCTCCATTAGTCGAGAATCACTAAATATATGTATCCATGGAATTTTGAGTTCCAATGCCAAGGTTAATCCCGCTACTATAGATTCATATTCTGCCACATTGCTAGTTGCGGGAAATCCTAATTTCATGGCATAATGTAAAAGATGTCCATCCAGTGTGATGGTTACATATCTTGCACTGGCCCCTTATTTGTTAGATGCACCATCAACGAATAATTACCATATAGGCTTCTGGTCTTTCTCCTTTTTTGATTACTCCTTGGTAAAGTTAGTGCAATCATTAATGAAGTCTGCTAATGCTTGCCTATTGATTGCAGCTCGTGGATGAAATGCTATGTCATATTGGCTGAGCTCGATTCCCCATTTTACCAACCTTCCTGAAGTTTCTAGTTTACTAGAGACTTGCTTAAGGGGAAAATTGGACAATACTCTGATCGGGTTGCTTGAAAATATGCTTTAAGCTTTTGAGCTATTAGAATCAAGCAATAAGCTAAGCTTTCAATCACTGGATATCAGACTTCTACATCCTTCAACCATCTGCTCACATAATATACTGGAATTTTTGCCCCATTCCCTTCTTTAATCAACACCGAACTAACTGTATGCTCTGAAACTGCCATATATAGGTTTAAGGTTTCCCCATTCTCGAGACTTGAAAGTATTGGTGGCTTTTCCAGACAGCTTTTTAGTTCCTTAAAAGCTTTTCTACAATCTTCCCCCCATTCAAAGTTCTTTTTCTTCTTAATTACATGGAAGAAGAGTATACACTTATCGGTAGCTTTAGAGATAAATTTGCTTAAGGCAGCCACCCTTCCATTCAAACTCATCACTTCCTTGCTAGTTTTAGGTTTGGCCATGTCCTTATTGGCTTGAATTTAATTTAGGCTGGCTTCGATCCCTTTGGCACTTACAAGGTAGCCTAAAAACTTTCCAGAACGGACTCCCAAAGAACACTTTTGTGGGTTTAGTTTCATTTGATATTTCTGCAATATCCTGAACATCTCTTCTAAATCTTTAAGATGATTTTCGGGTTCATCAGACTTTACCAGCATATCGTCTACATAAACTTACATGTTCCGGCTGGTTTTCTCCTTAAACATTGGGTCGACCAACTTTTGATATGTTGCACCTGCATTTTTCAATCGAAACGACATTGCTTTGTAATAATAAATCTCCCACTCAATTATAAAGCTAGTGTGCTCCACATCTGGTTTGAACATTGGTATTTGGTTGTACCTTGAATAGGCATCCATGAGAGATAACAACTTGTGTCTAGTTGTGTCATCTACTAATTGGTTTATTCATGGCAATGGGAAACAATCTTTTGGACATGCTTTGTTCAAATCCATGTAGTTATTGCAAGTCCTCCATTTCCCATTTGATTTCTTTACCAGTACTGGATTGGCTAACCACTTTGGGTAGTATACCTCCCAATAAATCCATATTCAAGGATTCTATTAACCTATTCTTTTAAAGCTTCTAAACGTACCTTATCCACTATCTCTTTCTCTGCCTTATGGGAGTTCTCCTAGATTAATGTTGAGGGCATGACACTTGCCCATTGGATCAATTCCTACTATTACGAAATGTGACTAGGCAAATATGTCTTTGTTGACTTTGAGAGATTGTATCAAATCATTCTTTAAGTCACCATTAAGATCTTTTACCACCTTAACCACTTTGGTAGCGCCATCTGAATCTATGTATGCTTCCTCAAGATTCTCTATGGGTTTTATCCTTTCCGTTTCCCCTCGGCAATCAAATTCTATGACTACCAGGCTTCTTTCCACTGAGTTTCCATCAGTTCTCTTTCTCTTGGATCCAGAAGGAATGTACCTTTAATATCGATTAAGAGTGGAAAATAGTAGAAGAATCAAAGTAAGCAGAATACTCCCTTTTATACCGATTAAGAGTGGAAAAATATATCTCTCGAGAACTAAACTATTCTCCTCAGACAGTTCCCAACCCTCGCTTTGTCAAGAATTTTACCATGAGATATTTCGAGGAGACAAACACATCTATTTCATCCAAAGCTGGCCTGCCAAAGAAGGCATTATAGTATGAGATTTGATTATTATAAAGATAGTTTCAAAGGTTTTGCAGGTTGGTGGCACCCCATTTGTACGAGCAGCTTTAACTGTCCAAATGGAGTAGATCCTTTGTTGTTGAATCCAAATATGGGCTCTATGATTGGCTCCAGTTTGTCTTCAGGAATGTTTATCTGATCAAAGGCGTGCTTGAAGATTACATTGACTGCACTGCATGTGTCAACTAGAATTTTTGAGATGATAAATAATCCAATTTGTGTAGTATCAAAGGATTATTATGAGGTTGGTGAACCCCTTTTCTTAGCTCTTGTGGAGTGACAACAAGGTTAGGCATCTGAATGCTGAGACGTGGGTTCTTCATTGGAGGTTCCTCTTGGACATAGTATATCCCTTCTTTAGCTTCTTTAATGTACCTGCTTCAGGAGCTTTGCTTTTTCCTGTGGGATGCGGCCCACCGTGAATCACATCAATGTTGTTGATTAGCGGGCTCAAACTTAGGGTGTCCACATCTTCCAACATATTTATAGCATTGCCTGGATGTTTTTATTGATGACTTTCTATTCGCTGAGTTTTCTACTGATCTAGATGAACAAAATCCTTGAAATGACCCTCACGAATCAGCTTTTGAATAATTCTAGCCAGAACCCTACATTCGTTGGTTTTATGGCCATTGGCTTTATGATAAGAACAATAGTTTCCTCCCTTTTTCTATTCAGGGTTCTTCTTGGCTCTAAAGGAAGTCAGAAAGTTGACTCTTTTCTTGGCTACAACATACACATAAGACAGGCTTGTTTAAAGTGACTATGTTAGCGAATGGTTCTTCCCATCTTGTTCTTTTGTGGCTACTGTCTTGGCTAAATCTCCCCTTCTTTCCCGAGGATAGTTTTCTTCTTGGCATAGTAAAGGTCATCGATCCAGATGAACTTGTCATCTTGGAAATGGAAGTTTTATAAGCCTTTGCAGCTGTTAATAAAGAGCTGCTTCTAGAAGAGGGTGTTTTCAATCAAGCTAGAATGAATTGCTATAAGCTTGTCTTGATCGTTCATATCTTTGGCCTTTAAAGCTTCGGCATTAAATCTCCTTAGGTAATCTCCCAAGGACTCCCCTGTCTTTGTTTTATATTGGCCAAAACTATGTAGTCGATCATAGGATTTGAGCAAATGCAGAATTATGCATAAAATTCGTAAGAGAACTGCTTCCATAAGTATATGGTTTTCTAACGGCATTGCCTGTACCATTTTTTTGTTGCTTCCTGGAGATTGACTAGGAACAATCGGCATTTGACAGCTCCAGATGCATAGTACAAGTCCGCTTGGCTATTAAAAGCCACTAGATGATCATCTGGGTCTGTAACCCTATGATATTTCATTGATGGATCTTAACATATGGCAGGATGACTGTAGCCACGAGTTTATCAGTGAAGGGTGGCACTCTTTCATTGTCATTAACATTCTCATCCTTTGTAGTCTTCCCTTTCCAATTCATAGCATCTTTTATTGCCTTTTCAGCAACATCTTTTAGATAAGCCTCGACCTTGCTACAATTTTCCTAGTTTGGACAATACTCCTTTGATGTTGAACTCCCAGATTGTTCAAGCGACTTATCGAGAACTCTTCCTTGATGGTTTGCTTTTGACTGAAGATGCTCCTTCTTCTTAGAGGATGTTAAGTCTATTTTACTTTTGTATACAGCAGAATATGATTTTAAATTTCTCCTGGAGGAACCACCTCTTCTCCTTGAGTTGGTTTTGGATTCTTTAAGGATTTTTGTGATAGTGCCATTTTAAGTAGCTCGTGCATCTCCTAAAGTTGTTGTTCAAAGTGTTTAATCCTTGTAGTGTTATCATCTTGCTTAGCTGGTGATGAGGGCTATCCTTGAAAAGCCCCATCCAGATTGAAGGACGGAATTATATTCTACTATGGTATGGTGGTGTGGACAACTCCTTCCTCAATTCCACTTAATCGTTTAGATCTCATTTTCTTAAGCAAATTAAATGAACCAAAATTAGTCTATATTATAGTGACAAGGTCATAGGTTCGAGCCTTCCTTCTAGAGGCAAAAATATTAACAAGAAAATTTGTCAACATCCCCAATGCTATGTAAAAGGTAATAGAGTTCAAGCAAAACCAAACTATTGGAAAGGCCCTTCTTTCGCAATATACCTTTCAACTAGGTTGACTTAATCAGAAGGGTACAAGGTGATAGTTTTACCCTTTGACTAAGTTGGTTTAATCGAAAAGGTCTAAAGAGTTATTTCTTGCTTTCGACCACACTGACTCAGTCGAAAGGCATCATGGTGTTGGCACTACCTTTCAACCAGGTTAATCTAGTTGAAAGACTTCAAAGGGTTATCTAAGGAATGTAGGATAAAGAAGTGACATCTTACTCGAAACCTTTCCTTTAAGTGGATGGAAAGTAACCGATCATTTTATCTTTGCGTTCCTTTCAATCATGTCGAAAAGAAATGTATATTTCACTAATATGAAAATTGCTCTCAACCCCATGGTTCTGCTACTTTTGCTGGGAATCCCTTCGAAAGGGTTTTAGCTGAAGATAAACCCCCTTCGACTAAGTTCCTCTTTAAACCATTATTAGTCAATTATAAACTGGGACCATTTTGAAACCCCCTTCCGACTGGGTGAGAGGAGCTCCATTCTCTCGAATCAGGTCCAGCTTATAACTGCCTAAACTAAAATTTATTTTCCTTTTATAAGATCGACTTGGATATTTCCAGTTCCATAAATTCATTTATGTCGAAACCTCTAATGTTGATGTCGATGAGGATGTGTTTCGACTAGATATATTGAAGTTGATCCTAAGCATTGCATAGACAAAAGAAGTTAAGAGAATAGGACATAATCATGTGCAATGGATCATTAGACTAGCTAATGATCAAAATGATCTTCCTCATCATTGAAATCCTTAATGATCCAGCCATCTACCTTTATTAATAAATCAAAATGAGTTACAAGTAGTAAAGCTTTATCCCTAGTATGATTTAGAGTTTCTAGAGAATTAATTGCAGCTAAGAAGAAGAAGAAATGCATTTGGACCCCCAAAATTCGGTCCCCAAAACTGGACCCCTTGGGTCTTATTTGTAGGTGTTGGTTGATCCCCCTTTCACGGTAATGCCTTCGACTTAGTCGAAAGGCCTCTATTTATATGTTGCTTCATGCCTTTTGACTTAGTCGAAAGGCTTCATCTCATTTCGAAACTATCGAAAGGTATATACTTCGTATCCTTTGACTCCACCAGGTGCTTTCTTTACTTTTCCTAGACCTTGCGACTGATTCGAAAGGGTCTTCTATCAACCTTTTGCCTTTGTTAAGCCTTTAGTATATTTTTCTCTGCTTTCCCTAGAATTTCTTTTACTGTTGTTGGAAGGTCTTTAAATACTCCTTTCTCTCCAGATTGCCTTAGTCGTCGTCGAAAATAATGATAAGAGCCTTTTGATACCATCGAAGGCTTTTCATTAAAGCTCTAATGGTTCCATCATTGTTGAAAGCTTCCAAATGCTCATCTATTGATCAACGCAGAACCTTCTCCTGATGCCATGGTCTCCACTAGTTTGAAAGGCTTAGATATGCTTTTAAAAGGGTTGGTATGAAGGCAAAACCTTTGATTCCGAAAGGTTTGGCGCGGAAGTGGGAGACTATCAACCATTGCCTTCGAAAGGGGTTCCAATGCTATTTCTGCTTATTTATCCATCCATGGCCTTCGAAAGGGGTTCCAATGCTGTTTCTGCTTATTTATCTGTGTCTAAAGGTTGGTAGTGGTGGAAGGATAGTTCTATTTCCATCTTAATCGAAAGCTTTCACACTGTAAGGGCAGCTGGTGCCTCCGTCTCCCTCAAAACCCTCTTAGTGCCTTCGAAACACCTTCTTATGGCCTTTGTTGAAACCCATGTCTGTAACTTCATCGAAACCCAACTCTCATTAACTTTCTTCCATACTTCTGCTTTTGAATGGAATTTGTGGCTAACGGGAAACTTGATGGTCATCGCACAATTGGGTTAAAATTAATTTTAGTTGATGATGAATTTTTCCCAAAGCCGACTTACTCATTTTATAACACCTTATTAAGGTTTATCCTTACTTAGTGGTGCACATGTAAATTCTAAAGTCTTAAAATCCATCAAAGATTGAAAGGTAGTTGACAAATGAACGTAACCGCACGTTAGTCATATGGTTTAAAGATAAAGTAACGTCTCAACCGTCTCAAACAAATCATGATATTTTAGATAGAATAAAATGGTTAGCATATGTGCCTCGATTTCAAGTCAACTCTTATGAAGGATATGATATTAATAGGTATTTATTTTATGTGAAGTGTCAGGAGGAAAAGAGAAAAATATAAAACAACAGAGTTAGCATCTTGGCATATTCAAGAGAATTTGGTAGTGCTAAAGATAACGAGCTAATAAATACAACAATGTCATACTATGGGGAAACTGAGAATATTTAGGAGCTGAAGTATAAGGACTTCACGATCTCACTATTTCAATGCAAATGGGCTGACAACCATTGTGATGTATGGGTGGATGAACATGGATTCACACTTGTTGACTTTGGTCTAGTAAGTCATGATAATGATCCACTTATTTTGGCATCTCAAGGAAAACAGGTTTTTTACGTGACCGACCCAGCTTTTCATAAATGGTCTGTTGTTCTTCCCGGTAAAAAAAATGCATTTTTGGGATTGGTGGTGTGGAAGATAAAGAAGGTATAATAAATTTCATGAGAACCCACCTTTCTCCTTCAGCATAAGTCTGCCAGAAGAAGAAGTTGATTTAAATGTAAACTATGCACGTTCTGATCATGATGAAGGGATTTGGATAGTAGGTTAATTTTTTTTCCATGCTCACTCATGCTTTATATCTAACCAAATTAATATTAAATCGAAAATTAGTTTTATAAATTTATCATTCAGTAGAATTGGCATGTATAATAACAACGCAACTACTTTTAATAGTATCCTCTTAGTTGATTTTTTAATAATTTATTGCACAAGCTTTTACTCACCTTAACATTTCTGTTTTATCTTCAAAACATTTGATGGATATTGATTGTTGTTAACATTATGCAACATGGACAATTTAAATATCGAATAAATTTACAATTTTTCAATGCTTTTTGTTTAATTTACATTTCTACAGTTTTAGTGAATTCATCTAACTACATGTTTTTTTATAGTTATATCAACTTTGGTTTAATTTTCTTTGTATTTTCTCATTGTGTAATGTTTTCTTTTACATGGATACTTGATTGATTGCATGTTTGAGGAGGTAGTGTTGCTGATTGATGAGTTTGTAGCTTTATTCTTTCTTTAACGGTGATACGCAATATCAAACTAGAATTTTTTACTTTTAATTTTTTTAACATGATTGTTACTATACGCCTAGAGGTTCGCCATTTAAGAGTGTAAAATATTGAAAATCGACATAGTTTTAACAAATTTAAAAATTTTCTCAATGCAGTTTAAAGCTAATCACGGCCAAATGACTAAAAATTTTCTTTCAGCATATATGCTATTTGATGTCATATACAATTGTATTTTACCATGAGCTATGCATAAGCGAGTTTACAAGACTTATATATTATAATTGCACTTCTAAGTTATTTTTCGTTAAGTATTGCCATAATACATCACAATAATCTCGGATAGTAGCAGCAACATATTTATTTTACAATATTTTTAGAAATCATTTTGGTACTTTTATTTCTAAATAGGTGAATTTTTTTACTAATTTTGTGATACAAAATCTTTATTATTTCTTGTTCACTAAATCTGTAATACCTCTTAATTTTATGAAAATTAATTAAAAAGAAATTAATTTATAAACGACAACGTCGAAAATATAATTTTTATAAATGTCAGAATTTGGCTACGAAACTTATACTATTGGGTTCATGGTGATTTTCTGATCGATTTTCATATATAAAGTTTTTCGATTGGAGTTCGAACCAAAAAGTTATCAACGTTTAAAATTTTTGAATTAGAAATAATTATATATTTAATTATGGCCATAAAATTTCGATTAACGTTAATTATCGATGTTAATGGAAGCTTAGGCGTTAAGAAAAGTTAATGTTAAATCAAATCACAGAGAATATATAAAAGTTGAAACGAATTATTGTAATCGGTTTAAAAAGGAATGAAACTAAACAAATTAGGAATAAAAATAATTTATTATAAACACACATGACTGGTCTGCCCTAGGTCCATCAATGTCGACCGGTAGCGGTCGATTATAGGACAATGATTGTCGACTAGTTTAGATGTAAATTCGACAATAAACTATGGCTTAACGGCCTGAATTTAATAAAATTTCATCGAACAACTGGCATTGATTTGAACCCCTGTAAATATGAACCTAGGCCCTGACTTCTAAACTCATATTTTAGAAGCAACACTAGAGCACTACCATTTTCTCTTCTCCTTTAAAAATTTTAAATTCTTAGAAATAATTCTAATTTATACATATATACAATTTGAGAATCATAAGAAGATGATTAAGGAGGAGAATATGTTCAAACCATATAGCCAAAGCCGGGGAAAACTGTAAATTCGGTTCTATGATATAAATCAAATTCTAATCTTTTTAATTCTAATTTAGATCCACGATAAATCTATACGCGTTAGCGGTGTATAAATCCAAATAGGGAGAAAAGGGAGTCAACCTAAAATAACATGGATTAAATCTAGAGGTTTGGAAAGCTAAAATGGTGAGTGAGATTTTTTTTAATATATGTCAGATTTACACCTTTATAGATCTATTCTTGTATGCCTGAAATGTAATTGGCATTGTAGGATTAACTTGTATACATTAAATGAAATTATAAATCCTGCCTACTTATTCTGTTATTAATAAGAATAACTGTATTTTGTATGTATGTAAATCTGGAAATATTGGGTGTTTATAATCCCTGAATTTTAGAATTTATGTGTGTATGTGTGTGTAATGGTCTCAGATTTGTAAATTTAGAGTAATTTGTGCAAATAAAAATGCAAGTTTAGCTATCACATTAATTGTTGGGATTAAAGTAGTATTTTAATTTATAGAATTATATAGCGTATTTCAATATGAATTTCTATACATTATCAAGTTTTAGATTTATGAATAAAAGTGTAACAGTTGAAATAACAAGGAATACACCCAAAAAAGAAAGAAATGCACAAAATAGGGATATTTACCATCCCATTTGGGAGAAATGTTATTCCAATGCGTTAAAATACAAAAATCCCTAAAAATAAAGCAATGAATTATACATGTGATAAAAACGGTATACGAAAAGAATACATGTAATGCAAGTAAAATGGAAGTGAAATAAAAGAAAAGGAAAGATGGACAAGACGTTATTTAAAATAAACAGGTATGAATAGTCCATTAAAATGGAGGGAGGAAAAGGTTAAAATAGGAATAGAAAAAAAAGTTAAATAGTAAGGGAAAATGGAAAGTAAATGAGAGGACATATTTAAAAGGAAGTGGTAAATGGACTTAGATCTAATAAGATATAAATGCATAAAAGAAGCAAAGAAATATTATAAATAGTAAACAGTAGAGGCACTGCAATTAAATAAGAATGAATGAATATATATATATATATGTGTGTGTGTGTGCGCATAAAAGATACACACACATAAGCGTGCAACCTTAAGTATGTGCTTATGATGAATGTGAATTACATAAGTATATAAATAACTTAAATGAATGAGAATGACATAGTCATTAGAATGAGTTGGAATGTAAGGTTAGTAGTGTTACACAATAGAAGCCTGTCCACCTCAAGGGGCTACAGTAGTTGTGTGCACATTATACTGATGTGGGACATATCCAACTATATTACCCGTAAAGTATATACGCTTGCATATAGGTGAAGCAATAACCTTACTAGAGTCTGCTTTAATAAATTAAGGGGTGGGTATTGCCTTGATTGCATTAGACAATCTAAATAGGATGGTGAGCGGCTCGACAATATCAGTATGTGATGGTACCAAATCAGGAGTAGGAGCTGTACATGAGTTGAGTCCATCATCAGTTCTTTGCGGTCAATGGGAAAGACACGGTTACACCTCATGAAACTACGCCTCCAACTAGGGCAGGTCCTGTTACCTAATGCACCACGGCAGTTGATTGCTAGTTTACTTGTTAAGCCAAGGCTAGTTAACCCATAAAAGAGTTCTTTCAAAAATGAATGGGGTAATCCGAGGAGTTAAGTCCTCTATAATCAGTGGAGTTAAGTCTATAATAGAAAGCATACAAGTAGTAAATCCCCAAATCAAGATGGAATATGGTTAAGCTATTGTGATGCTGTATTTGAAAGTATGAGACGCACGACGAGCCGTAAACTACCATAAAATGTGATACGAGATATCTCCAACTGTGGTGCTACTTCTTTTTATGTACACTACATCATTGAAAATCGTCATTATCCTCGATATCTTGATATGTCCTGACAACAGATTGTTTGAACATAAAGACAAGGGACAAAGTCATCACAATTTAGGTTACGACCATCAAATCAATCCGCTAGGGTGGATACTAGCAGTTTAGTTGTCAATATCCTATGCCGAACTCGTGAAATGATAAATTTATTATTTTTAAAATTAGTTGGTCATCCCATATGATATTCATTCCTAAAATTTCGCTTTAAACCCATCATATAGCCCATTTGATTTGTTGTGTTCATATAATATTTTTAACTTGCTATATTTTTAACTTGCAAATTACACATTACTTAAGCAATTTTAAACACGACATTGAATATTAATAATTGGACTAAAATTAGATAACCTAAATAATGGATTTAAACTAAATGAACATGTATAATATTATCCAATTAACCAAGTATATAATCACTCAAGTTCAAACTATTTCAATCAAAATGGGTTTTGAATTATTTAACTAGAATTCATTCTTTTAGTCCTAGCTTAAATTCAAAATAATATTAACTAAGTCAAATCTAAACTCTAAAAATATGAGTTTCGTCTTAAAATTATTCTAAATATGTATTTAAGAATTTTTAAACTTGAATTTTCTTTATTTTTTTCATTTTTAAATACTTAAAATCTTGAAAAATGCCTTATTTTGAATTCAAAAATAAAAATAGATTGAAATCTTTCAAAATATTCAAGTTTAATATTTGTAGAATATCTCTTATAGACCAAAGTTATCTTTAAAAATAGTAGGAGATTTAAAATTCAAAGTTTTGATTTTTAAATGTGCTTTTAATATCACTTAACATTTTCTAGAAATATTAAGGAATTTCCAATGAATGAATACCATGTTTCGAATAATATTTGCATTCTTATTTAAAAATATTATAGGAACTTCACAAATATATTAAATATTTTCAATATATTTAAATAAAAAGGTAGAAATTAATAAAAATAGTTTAAATCACTCATTTTCATTAAATTTCTACCGTCAAAGACAATAAATATCAAAGTATATAGCATACCATTCACCCAATCATAATTCAATCTAAAAAATCATCGATCAAACAATTCAAACATCAATCATTTGCTAATAACATCGAAGGCTACCAAGCCATCATCAATCACATATGTAATTAAATTAAATCAATTTTGAATCGGTTTTTATCATATTCGTATTTAAAATTTAGTTTGATTGAATGAATTCAAAATAGAGTAGTTTCACTAAATTAATTCAATATGGAGTATGGATCGGTATACTCACATCATATAAGATTTTGTTTTCATTTTTTTTATTCAACCTTAATACAAATCTTATTATTTTAAATTTGAAAAATAATTCAAATTCAAATTCTATTCATTATTTTGATAAAGACGAAAATTTCTATCGATTAGAAAACCTTCGTTAAAAATATAATTATTATAAAAACCTTCGTTAAAAATAATCGCTATAAAAACCACAAGCAAACAACGTACAATTGTAGTGCGATGTGAGTACGGGTCGATCCGTAGGGGAAGAATTAAATTCTAATAATACTCCATAAAATTAACCTAAAGTTTTAAAGTGGCTTTTAAACTAAGAAAAATTATAGAAAACATGCTAGAGGAAAAGTGAATAAAACTATGGTATTAAAGAGCAATTTAGAAGCAAGTCCACTTCCAATCATTCATGTAAAACAATGCAAAATTCATTTCTAACCTCTCATTAAAATATTAAGTACAAACGATTGATGTGTTTATTATAAGTATGCTTTATTTGTGCTATTAATTAGCACAACTTAAGCCATCAAACTCTAACACACCATTCAAATCCACTTGTCAACATTCATGAAAATGACACGAAACTAAAAATAAAATCTATTTTAAGTATGATTTATTTACTGTTAATTGGTAACATAGACCATTAAATTTTGATTTTAGTTTGACTTTCGTTATCAAAATCACTTAGGCAAATGATCAAATAGTTTATGTTTAAAACGGAGTTAAGCATTGCCTATTAGAGATGTCAACATAGGCTATCAAAATTCAATAAAAAGAAACATAAACCACCATCATTTGTAATTTTCATTAAGCACATAAGAGAGATCACAAATGAAATTGTTATGTTAATTTAATATGTTTTATGAGAGCTTCATTACCCCTAAATTGAAGGGTTTTAGCTACTCATATTTGAGAACATGTTAACATAAAATAATTTCAACGTAAAAGAAGAGAACAGTGCGAGCTAACTGAAAGAAAAGAGAGCTATCTACTTGCATGAAAAACAAAACTAATTACAGGAATTAAATCTATGCTACTAACATTAAAGAAGAGAAGCATAAACTAAGTAAAGGAGAACATGAAATAAAAAGAGCATGAAAAGAAAGCATAAATAAAAATTGCATGAAAGTAAAAACAAGGCTAAGAATCCATTAAAGAAATTTTTATTTAACTTTGATTTCTGGCTACAATCTTGCATAAAGAAAAGATTACATGAAACATATGGGGTGTTTATACATGTCTAAAACCCTAATTCAAATTTTAGGGAACTATCAAAATTGCCCATGAGAAAGTGTAACCTCCAAGTAATCATCGAGGAAATAATTAATCCCTACCAACATGCCTTTAAGCCTCCATTAATATGTATATGTGCTTTTAATTATGGACCATATGGTAGTCAGTACGTGGGGTTCTCCATTTTGCATGAATTCTTTTATTTTCATTTCTTTATTAGCCTTCAACATATATGCGTGCGTACATCCATGAAACCTCTTCATATTTGCATCTTATTTCCTACAAATAAAAATAAAAATATGCAAATAATTTTTTTCAAATTAAACCATACACCAAATTACCATTTGACCAAGATGAATTGACGATTTGAAAACAATTTAAATTTTATTTTAAACATGTAAAATACCCTAATATGCTCGGTTATTTGAATAAAAGAAGATCGAATCTGGGAGTAAAAATATACGCTTTTACATGCACATCAAATACCCAAACAGTTATCTTTTGACCCGTCCTCGAATAAACTAAAACGAAGACAAACCTATTTTCGTAGGAAAAACGATTGCATTGAGCGTATGCAACAAGCCATTAAACCTCTAGGTGTTCCTAGTAGGACGAATGTTGTCTCGTGAGTGTTTTTAGTGGACACTACCCATAAAATACAAATGCGATATGCAAATTTTAATGTGACACATGATAAATTTTTTAAAATTTATTTACAAATGAAGAATTTACTTTTAAATTGACACGAGTAAGTTAAATATAAGTTTTGTTCATTATCGAGAAATTTTAGTCCTTTACTCATCAAAATTTTCAACAAAAATTAAGTTATCATCACAATTAGACTCTAGTTTCGCTAGTTGTGTCGGTTGATAACATAGTGCAACTATGAAAAGGATTCTTTAGTTGATCATCAAAGTTTTGCAAAGTGATATTTTTATTTCTTTTGAATAAAAAGTCGAATCAAATAAGTGAAAATAGTGTTTGGATTTCAATTGCTTGCTCTATCTATTTTGAAAAATATTAACATTATCATTATTTACACACTTAACTTAGATAAACCGAGGGTAGATATACCGATCATGCACTGCCTTTTGGGATTATGTGAGAAGAGTATAGAGCGTGGCGTGTGAACACACTTACGTATGAACACATGACTCTAGGTGTTTATTATTATTGATTTAAATTTATTTACATACACCTAACCCAGATAAACTGAGGCAAGATATACCGATCATGCACTGCCTTTCGGGATTACGTGAGAAGGGTATAGAGCATGGCGAGTGTCCACACTTACGTGTGAACACATAACTATAGGTGTTTCTTATTACTATAAAAACTTTTTTTTGAAAAGAGAGAGTTATGCAAAATTATCTTAGCATCACCTAACTTAGAAGATCAAAAATGTTATCGTCTTTACTTTAAATCAACCACTCTGTCAAACAAAGATTACAATTAGGACATACTTCATGATTATCACCAATGGACCTTCTTATATACTAGTTAAACCATAGTTACTTGTAATCAAACTTTTATTTTTATTTTATTGAAAGAAGTAAATTTTCAGAAATTTTAATTTAATAACCAAAAACATATACCCATCCTATAATGTTTCTTCAAAAGTAAATCAATATGCTAAAAGGAAAATTTGTTTCGGGATTTTTTTTTGTTTTGGATAGAAAATGAAAAATATAAACCATGAAAAATTAAAATAAATACGAGACTTCCCCTACACTTGATTTTGACCGTGTCCCCGTTGTCAATTTATGATATAATGAGTGTAACAGAGAGAAAAATGTATATATTCACAAGGTAGGGTTAATTATTTTTTACTAGACGTAGTGTGGCTCATGAAGAATCATGAGCTCCACCTCTCGATCACTCGCCAACTCCAAGTAAGGTTTTAAATGATGACCATTGACTTTAAAAAATAGATCTATTCCTATGGTTCTCTAATTCTATGGTACCATGTGAGAAAACAGTACGTATAATATACGGTCCCGTGTACCTTGATTTTAATTTCCTAGGGAATAAATGAAGTCGAGAGTCATACAAAAAACTTTTGGTTTGGCGAAAATGTTTTTCTTAGGATTGACTTGTCATGAATTTTTTTTTCTTTGTAAATTTCTTGTTTTCATACGCGTCATTCCTAATCTCCACTAATTCATTGATTTGTAATTTTCTATTTTCGCTAGCTTTATCAAAATCAAAGTTTATGTTCTTAACTGCCCACACTGCTTTGTGTTCAAGTTCGATAGGTAAATGGCACATTTTACTATATATAAGCCTAAAAGGGGACATCCCAAGAGTGGTTACATATGTAGTTCGGTAAGCCCAAAGCACATTTGTTAAGTTTTGTGACCAATCTTTTCGATTTTTATTTACAATTTTCTCCAAAATTTGTTTGAATTGACTATTTGAAACTTCAACTTGACCATAAGTCTGAGGATGATAAGGAGTTGATAACTTGTGGATTATCAAGTATTTCTTCATTAGATTTTTAAGTGAACGATTATAGAAATGGATTCCATTATCGCTTATTATTGTGGAGGTGTTTCAAATCTCAAAAAGATGTTTTCTATTATGAATTTCACAACAACTTCGTGGTCATTTTTTTTACAAGGAATGACTTCAACCCATTTAAATGTTAGTCCATGAGATGATGGTTTTGATGAAAACAACCTAAGGACTTGTTATAAAATATAAAATCTAACATTATAGTTTAGATATATCTACATATGCAGGATTAAACCATGCAGATACCAAGAATAAGGACTGTAGAGTATAGAGATTCAAGATATCAAGATTGAAGACTCATGAGTATCAAGATTATCAAGAGTTCAAGATTTCAATAATAAGTAATTTAATTAGGAATTTTGTTAAAACTCCTAGAAAAGCACTGGCATCTTAAAATCCAATTTATTCGTGGAACGAAATCCACTTCGAACCCGTTAAAGTGATGGAACCCTAAGTAGGATGGAACCTATGAAAATCTAATGGAACATTGTTTTGTATCCACTAAATTTTATTCAAAATGTTTTATAAAATTATATCTTGTTTTCAAAATGATTGCGAAATCTTCCTTTTAAAAGAATCAAAAACATCTATCATGGTTTTAAAATACTTTTAGCCTTAAAATGATCTTTATCTTCAAAATCAAATTATCCTTAGTTTTAAATTATCTTTTAATTATAATATATTTAACTTTTAATATTTATACTCAGATTTAAATATAAAATTATACTAAAATTTTATATATACCAAAATATTATTCTCTGTACCTATTTATGTATTTTAACTATAGTTAAGTATATTTATAAAGTTTAAATAATAGTTTTAATACAAGATGAAAGTTATTTTCAAAGAAAAACAAATCACCAAAAATTGCTTAGGCCTGTCGACAACCCCACTATACCCTTGTCGACAAGGTGGCAATTTGTTTCAAAAATTTGAATTTCAAAAGAAGTGTGTATTCGTCATATCCTTTCACGAATGGACATGGATGTTGTTCTACAATAAATAGGGGCAGTTTTAAACAAATTTATATTCATATTTTATCTGATTTCAATCCTCTTCTTCTTCTTCCACATTTCTTTATAATATTTTTACCATTACTCCGTCAAAATCAACATATATCTAACTAGATCATCTCCGGTTTGATTCTCTATCATATCTCAATAAGATCTCAGTGCTATTCAGAGTTATAGGCTTCTTTGTAATAAATTGAGTGATAAAAGGTGTGATTGTAGCCTGTGAAATCAATCAAGCAAGAAATGGTTTGATTGTACCCTATGAAATCAATTTGGTGAACCTGTTGCCCATAAAATCAAGTATCTCCACCCAGAGGATTGTGAATCTAGAGTGGTGTACCTCGTGGCCTTGATATCGAGGGTGTAATTGTAACAATTGATTTTGAAAGGAAACCCGTAATTATGTGCGAGACTGTATGTATGGTAACCCTGAACCAGTATAAAGTCCAGTGTGTTCTTTCCTTTATTACTTTTACTTTATTTCTGCATCTGTGTTTGATTGTGTGATCATATTTGTGTCTGTATATTGCATACATTTGTGTTCAAGTTAACATAAACTCAAAAAGATTTAGTAATTCGTTAAAACAGTATTCACCCCCCTCTAGTGTTAATCCTAGCCTTGAGATCCGTATTCCGCATTTCTCACATTTGGTATCAGAGCAAGGTTTTTCAAAGTTTCGTAATATGAGTTTTGAAAAAGTTTTTAAAATGGCTATGTTTAAAAAACTTGTTAATACTAGTTTAGAAATATTCAGATCATCATTGCCTCTTGAGTCTGCATATAATCAATATTCAAATTCAAGTTGTCTACCAAAATTGTATGATGTGCAGGAAACATGCTTTATGGGTGTTGAGGAATCAATCCACAATGGACAAATTATGCAGATAAAAAAGAATAAATGGATAATCGATAGTGGATGCTCTAGACACATGACTGGTAATCTAGATATGCTGAATGATATAATATACAAAGACGGTGGACTGGTTAACTTTGGAGATAACTTAAAAGGATATGTGATTGGCATCAGCAAAGTCGGTAACTTTGAAACTCTTATTATTACTAATGTTTTGCTAGCTAAGAATCTGAAACATAATCTGCTAAGTATTAGTCAACTTTGCGATAAAGGATATAAAATTATATTTGAAAAAGATAAGTGTCACATTGAAGATAATAATTCAACCATAATATTTAAGGGAATTAGGAAAAAGAATATTTATATTCTTAGTATGAAAGTTTCAAATGATAACCTGTGTCTTTTGGCAAATACAAGTGACCCTTGGATTTGGCATAAGAGATTTGGGCATTTGAATTTCAAACTCTTATCTAGACTGTCAAAACATGATTTAGTAAGAGGTTTCCCTAAAATGAATTTTAAAGTAGATAGTTTATGTGATGCATGTCAATTAGGAAAACTTAGAAAAATTTCCTTCAAATTAAAAGATATGATTTCAAATTCAAAACCTCTTGAATTACTTCACCTTGATTTATTTGGTCCATCTCAAATTCTGTCAATAAATCATAGTAAATATGTTTTTGTAGTTGTAGGTGATTATTCTAGATTTACATGGACAATATTTTTGAAACATAAAAGTGATACTTTTGAATGTTTTTATAACTTTACAAAAAGGATTCAAAATCAACTTTCTCTAAAAATTATAACCATCCGTAGTGATCACGGTTGTGAATTTGAAAATGAAAAGTTTGAGGAATTCTGCAATAAAAAGGGAATAACTCACAATTTTTCATTTCTAAGAACTCCACAACAAAACGGAGTAGTAGAACGTAAAAATAGGACGATTCAAGAGTGTGCGAGAACTATGCTTTCAGATGGTAAATTACCAAAGTATTTTTGGGCAGAAGCAGTTGCTACCACCTGTTATATTTTAAATAGAATTTTAATTAGACCTTTAACTGATAAGACATCTTATGAACTTCTTCACTCAAAGATTTTTTAATTTAAGAACTAACACCATCGAAGATATAATGCGTGTTTCATTCGATGAAAATCTCAAAAATTTTGAAGATACAAATGATGAAGAGGATTTAATCACTCAAAATCAAGAGTCAACTAAAACTATTAATGAAATTATCATCCTAACAAAAAAATTAAACTTTTGAAAGATCATCCTATAGAAAATATACTAGGAGATATGCAGTGTGTTCTTACAACTAGAAATCAACTAAGTAAAATGAACAATGTAGCCTTTATATCAACTACCTAACCCAAAAATCCAAAAGAAGCATCAACTGATGATTGAAGGATTTTGGCTATGCAAGATGAACTAAATCAATTCACTAGAAATGATATTTGGAAACTTGTTCCTAGACCTGAAAATAAAACTATAATTGGAACTAAATGGGTTTATAAAAATAAAATGAATGAACAAGGAGAGGTTGTTAGAAATAAAGCCCACTTAGTCGCTCAAGGTTATTGTCAAGAAGAAGGAATAGATTTTGATGAAACCTTTACTCCCGTAGCAAGATTAGAAGCCATTAGGATTCTACTTACTTTCGAAAATCATAATAATTTCAAATTATATCAAATGGATGTTAAAAGTGCCTTTTTAAATGGATTTGTAAAAGAGGAAGTATATGTTGAACAACCGCCACTTTTGAAAATGAAAAATTACCAAATCATGTTTACAAACTTAAGAAAGCTCTATATGGTCTAAAACAAGCTCCTAGAGCCTGGTGTGATAGACTAAGATCTTACTTATTACAATCAAACTTTGAAATTGGTAAAGTAGATAATACTCTTTTTATTAAAAGAAATAAAAATGATATTCAACTAGTACAAGTCTACGTAGATGATATCATTTTCGGATCAACTAATTTTGAAATGAATAAAGAATTTTCTGAAATAATGACAAAAGATTTTGAGATGAGTCATATGGGTGAATTAAACTTCTTTCTAGGATTGCAAATAAAACAATTAGATAATGGTATCTTTATTAGTCAAGAAAAATATGCTAAAGACGTAGTTAGTAAATTTGGTTTGACTACTGCAAGTGGAAACTCACTCCCATGACAACCAATGAGTACCTTAGTAAAGAAGATCTCTCGAAAGATGTCGATCAAAAATTATATAGAGGAATGATTGGATCACTACTCTATATCACTACTAGTAGACCTGATATCATGCACAGTGTTTGTCTCTGTGCAAGATATCAATCCCAACCCACTTAAAAGCGTAAAACGTATCATAAGATATGTTAAACAAACCTTTGATTATGGCTTATTTTACCCTAAAAATGATTCTTTTGACTTAATATCTTACTGTGATGCTGATTATGTTGGTTGTAAATCAGACCGAAAAAGTACAAGTGGAACTTGTCACTTTTTGGGGCATTCTCTGATTTCCTGATTTAGTAAAAAGTAAAGCACAGTTTCTTTATCAATGACCGAAGCAGAGTATATTTTTGCTGCTTTGGTGTAACGACCCGCAAATCCGTACCCCTTGAGTCAACACTATTCTACAACATTCAACTCAAGTTGTACAGAAATACGAATCATTCGGGTTAAAGAAGAAGAGGTAGAAGAAGAAAATAGAGCACAACAACAGAATCTAACCATCGCAGCAGAATAAAATATAATAGATAATAGATGATCTTTACTCAAATTAAATATTTCTGTTTACATATTACATCATCAGAGTACATCAATCTCAGCTCAACATCAATAACATACAAATGGATACACAACTACTCAACGCAGCGGAATATATATTAAACAAGTACGAAATACGTATCGTCATCCAGCTCATCTCCTGAGCTCCATAACTTCAAATCCTGTATCCTATAATACTCAGTCTGACCCGAGCATTACAGTTAAATAACACCCGAGTCAGTCTGGAATACCAGCGTGAGAAAATCACACTTAGTTGATTATTAAAGTTTCAAAAATTCTTTGAAAACAAAAGCATCTCGTAAGACCATGCCACAAATAAACATGTCGGGTTTTTACCTTACAATAGCTAAAACAATTTTTATAAAAATCCTCTGATATTATATTAGGTTCTATTTAAAAATACTTATAAAATAACCGAAATTGTTACATTATTAAATTCCAGCTACTAGCCACATAGTGGGTAATACAAACAAAACTCGTACAAGGCTCATAGGGAGAAAGGATTTCCAACTAATGACTACGCACTGGGTACCACCTGTCACAGTACGGGGCCTAGATCACCGTACCGAGGAGTACGCCCGCTCCCTTGCAACACAAGACTGGGACTACCCCTTACTGGATAATCCCGAGTGAGATCACCCCGCGGTTGGGATCAGCAACCGCCCACTAACCCGAAATAAAAAAGGACATCTAGACAGGAATGGCCTCACCCTACTTGGGTGCTACCCACCTAGCCTTGCTGCATAACCCCTGATTTTTAGTCATTCCCATTTGATGAGGCTTGAGGCTAAGCGTTACCTTTTTAAGAACATATCCCTTAGAATGTCCATCGTCCACCTGACGATGTTTATGAAAGCATTCATCCATACAAGTCCGTTCCGGGTTCGAACGGAACCGAAGGCACTATTCCTACTACATCCATTTCGAAAATATCCTCAGGATTAGTAGCGACTAGCCCTTGCACTTCTCTGCTCCATCTTCGAATCTAAACTCATTTCTCACAAAAACGTACAAACTGGATCGAAGTGGTTTCGAGAAATAAATCTCGATCCCGATATCTTCGAAACGATCTGCGCATTTGGCCAATGTTGATAGTCGGTTATTTAACTATCAATTAACATTCACAAACAACCATCCAACAATAAATAATTTTCCAAATTATTTATTAACCTCAAAAATATCTTCACAAGATATATTTTCACTTTTCAAACTTCTTGAAAACAGTTTTCAAAACTATCTGCCTTTCTTAGAATAAATTTCAAGTATTTCTATTTCCACTGGAATTACCAAGCACAAAACTTTAGATTTTTAAAATAATTAAAAAACACTTTATTGTAAAATATATTTAACATTTAATATAGAAAAATTACTTTGGTACTTAATTTAAAATAATACTCTAGAAATAACTAAAATAAGGTTACCTTATAACTATACATTAGATTTTCTTTTTTAAACAAAATATCGAATCATTCTTTAAATATTTATTACAATAATAGATTTGAAAAATATTTACTTTAGACTTTTAAACATTCAGAAATAATAAATTTTTCTAAAACATGCTTTTTAAAACAACATTAAACTTTTATCTTATATTTAAAATTTACTTTGAAAACGTACTTGGCTATCCAGGGAAATATACTTCTCTTCACAACCTTTTAAAAATAAATAACTATTTATTTTTAAACAATTTTTCTCATTCCTTTAATAAATTCCCACCTTGAATTTATTCTTCCAAATATCCAATTTCAAACACTTAAATCAATTTCCAAATTGATTTCCAATTTACTTCATTTATTCAAAAATCTTTTAATTTCAGATTTCATTCCTTACTTATGATTTAAAACACTTTTAATTGAAATACCAATTTAGATCTCTTAATTTACTTCTTAATTCCTTTAAATAAATTTAAAACTTTAAGTTTTAAATTTATTCTTTATCCATTTAAATTAATATTACATAATTCTACAATTCATTAATTACCGTTTATTCAACCCTTTTCTTTTCATACTCGAAGTTATTTATTAGTATTTAACATACTTCCATTTCTTTTTCAATTCATTCTTAATTTATTAAATTCTCTAAGATTATTTCGTTTACAAATTTACTTCCTTTACTTTTTTTCCAAAATCCAATTTATATATTTTTGGTAGTTCATTATAACCAATATATATCCAATCAAATCATATCATTCAATATTCCAATATATTCAACATAGAATATCAAGTAATCACAACAGAGAATATTAAATAACAAATGTTGAGGGGTCCAGTTGGATCCCTCCAACCTATTTTCTCTGCATCCACAGATGTTAGCACAATATAATATGCCAATTCCAAAATTACCATACTATAGCACATCAATCAAACTCAACCATTCAAACAATTATTTAAATTTAATCATTTAAATTTAAATTTGTATTAACTAAGTGAGCTTAACTCACCTTTGAGTTTAATTGCATTCCAATCCAAACCGGCCTGTTTTCTTCATGATTATTGACCTTGAATAACATTTATACGATTTATTAATATTTGCACTAATCGAACAATTTATCCCATTTTAAAAATTACTTAACTAATGATTTAATTTTAAACAAATAATTTAAATTGTAAACTAAATTTCCTTTTTAAAGATCTTTTATTAACCAAGATAATTAAGATGCTAGTTAAACGTTTCTTTCCCTCAAATCCATTATTTAAAATAACTAGCAAATTAAAATAGGTATATGTATATTTATTTATTTATTTGAAACTATAATTATAGAAACCAAATTCCAAACCTAATTTCTTATATAAATTCTTCAACATTTAAAATTACTATTTCTTTTCCAGCTTTATCTCTATAAATAAATTTTCTGTTTTTCCAAGGTTTTGTATATATACTAAATTAAAACAGAACTGTTGCTTATATTCTGCTATAAAGAAAATTCTATTTTAACAATATATATTTCTCTCGTCTTTTCTTATTTGTCTAATCTATATGCACATAAAATTAAATTAAAGGCAGATGAAGTTAGCTATACCTCGCTCCCTTGCCGTACCAAGCATCGCGACCACCCTGTTGAGCTCGAATACAACCCCATGAAACCCTATCCCCAAATCGTTCCCTGACCTCGACGTCCCATGCGACTCACTCGTAACCAACGTCGAGTCGAACACTGCCGCTGCCCCCAACCCTTGCTCGGCCTTGCGCGCATGCCAGAACGACCCCGCGTTGACGCTCGCCCAAGACGAAGTCGGCGATCCTTCACCTGATAACAACCGAAGTCGAGATCGCCTCACTGACGAACTGCACCCACCCACCAAACCGCTAAATTGAAGCTCAAACCCCCTTCAAGCGTCGCGACCCGCCGCTCGCTTAAACAAGAATCGATCCTCCCCCGGCATTGCTCGAACGAGAACGCGGCCTCGAACACTTGACCAAAATCACATCGTCTCGCGATTAAGATAGCTCGCCTCACGAATTCGATTGTCCATGTCGAATTGAAGAGGAGAGGCTGTCCGTTTTTTCTTCTGAATGAGGAATGATTCAACTGATTTTTAGAGAGAAGGGAAGGAAATGGATTCGATTTCAATTAGTTCGAGCCACTAGAATCCAAATTTGGAAAGAACGAGAGAACGGCCATTGTTTTAAGCTTTCGATTTCATTCTTCTTTTTTTCCGAAAGGGTTTTGCTGCATAAGAAAAGGAAAGCGATTTAATATAGAAAGGAGATAGCGTGAAGGAATCAACGTACCGTGCTCGATGAAAAGAAAGAAGGTATGCTGATATGAAATATACACGGCTGAAGTTGAATAATATTAAAATATATATATTGAATTTCCGATAAAAAAATTTAGCGCGTTTATATATCGTACGATCACATAACAACTCCAGTCAATATGAAATTTAAAATCCGATAATAATTCAATACCACGGACCCAATGGAACTGGTTTCGTCGAATTCCGAGACTACGCCTCGGAAGGCTATTTTTTTAAATTCAATTTAAATAATAAAATTTTAAAACTGAACAAACCACTGTTAGTTTCAATTTTACAACTTCTATTATCTTCAGCACTATCAATATAAATTTTACAAGCCTTCCAACTATTTTTAACAGGCTTAGAACTTTAGATTCAACATTTTATCCAATTTCAAATTATTAAATTCAAGATTTTAATTAACAATTAATTAGTGATATTTGAATTCAAGTTAAAATTATTCCATTGAATATTTAAATTAATTAAATATTCCAATTTTAAAGGCTTAAAAATTCCGGGTCATCACATTTGGCTTGTTCTCAAGTAATATATATGCAACAAACTTTAAAAGACTTTGGTTTTAATATCTCAAAATCACCAATTTATTATGATAATACTAGTGCAATAAATTTATCCCAAAATACTGCTCATCATGCTCGAACTAAACATATTGATAACAGACATCATTTTCTCAGAGATATCATAAGTAAGGAAGTAATTACTCTCGATTATATCAATTCTAAGAATCAAATTGCTGATATCTTAACAAAACCCTTAAATGAATCCACATTTACAAAATTAAGAAGACAATTAGGTATTTGTTCAATAAGTGAAATATAGAATTTAAACAACAAAGTATAATTAAAAAAATTAAATTAAAAAGCAAATAGTAAAAAATATAGGTACCATGTAGACAACCCCATCCTACCACTGTCGACATATAACGAATTTTTTATTTTTGAAATTTTCCCACCAAAATTCAAATAAGTGGTTATATATTCTTCTTATTTTGAAATTTTGTTCATTCTTTCTGTTCTCTCTCTGTTCTAACTTCTGAAAACAATAAAACAATGGCCTCCTCTTCCAAATCAAATAAAAATTCAACCTTTTCGTTCCCTTCTCCTTCTACTGGACCATTTCAACGAACTACGCTTGCATGAGTGATGAAAATGGAGGATTCCTTGAAGGATGCACTGCAACTAGTAACTGAAATTCAAGTGGTGCAACTCAGAATGGCCAAAGAACAAGAACGACAATGCAAATTCCTTAGAAATTTGCAGAAGTTTCTAGTGGACAATCATGCTAATCCGATCTTGATTGATAAAGAGTCTTCAAGAGATCAAGTGCAAGAGGACAATGAGGAAGAAGAAGAACCTTCATGGAAGAAGAGCACGCTGAAGATGACGACAAAGTCGTTTGCATTGGCAAAGTATGCTTTGACAAGGATGGAAATCTAGTCGAACAACGCCATTAGTTTCTTTTCTCTCTTTCCTATTGTTGTATGATTTTACTTACGTTCTATATGCAAATGTAAATATAACAATATATAATTAATAAATGATTTGATTTCTTATATTTGATTTCTCACATATTTTCTTAGTTAGGATAGTCAATAATTTAGGACTAAGTTTTAGTTTTAGAATTAAGTGTTGATTATTTATGATAACACTATCATTATAATCACATGTCATATAGTATTAGATTAAGGGGGACTTATATAGTTTCGAGTTAGTTTTTGTTGATGACAAAGGAGGAGAAGTATAAAATATGATAGTTAGGCATAGATTAAAGGGGAGTTATTAGTTTTAGGGGGATTTATTAGGATTGAAGTAATATTTTATAAACAAAGGTTGTCATCATCAAAAAGGGGAGATTGTTAGTCCTTGAGATGATGGTTTTGATGACAACAACCTTAGGAATTGTTATAAGATATAAATACAAACATTATAGTTTAGATATATATGTATATGTAGGATTAAACCATGTAGATACCAAGAATGAAGACTGTACAATATAGAGATTCAAGATATCAAGATTGAAAACTCATGAGTATCCAGATTATCAAGAGTTCAAGATTTCAATAATAAGTAATTTAATTAGGAATTTTGTTAAAACTCCTAGAAAAGCATTGGCATCTAAAAATCCAATTTATTTGTGGAATGGAATCCACTTTAAGCCCGTTAAAGGGATGGAACCCTAAGTAGGATGGAACCTATGAAAAATCTAGTGGAACATTGTTTTGTATCTACTAACTTTTATTCAAAATGTTTTACAAAATTATATCTTGTTTTCAAAATGATTTCAAAATCTGCCTTTTAAAAGAATCAAAAACATCTATCTTGGTTTTAAAATACTTTTAGCCTCAAAATAATCTTTATCTTCAAAATCAAATTATCCTTAGTTTTAAATTATCTTTTAATTATAATATATTTAACTTTTAATATTTATACCTAGATTTAAATATAAATTATAGTAAAAATTTATATATACCAAAATATTATTCTCTATACCTATTTATGTATTTTAACTATAGTTAAGTATATTTACAAAGTTTAAATAATAGTTTTAATACAAGATGAAAGTTATTTTCAAAGAAGAACAAATCACCAAAAGTTACTTAGGCCTGTCGACAACCCCACTATACCCTTGTCGACAAGGTGGCAGTTTGTTTTAAAATTTTATACTTCAAAAGAAATGTATATTCGTCATATCCTTTCACGAATGGACATGGTTGTTGTTCTACTATAAATAGAGGCAGTTTAAATGAATTTATATTCATATTTTCTCTGATTCACTCCTCTTCTTCCTCCACATTTCTTTATATATATTTTTACCATTACTCTACCGGAATGAACATTGAATCTAACTAGATCATCTCTCGTTTGATTCTCTATCACTATCTCAAGAAGATCTCAGTACTATTTAGAGTTATAGGCTTCTTTGTAATAAATTGAGTGATAAAAGGTGTGACTACAGCCTGTGAAATCAATCAAGCGAGAAAAGGTGTGATTGTAGCCTGTGAAATCAATTGGGTGAACTTGTTGCCCATAAAATCAAGTATCTCTACCCATAGGATTGTGAATCTGGAGTGGTGTACCTCGTGGCCTTGAAATCGAGGGTGTAATTGTAACAATTAATTTTGAAAGGAAATCCGTACTTGTGTGCGGGACTGGGTGTAGGTAACTCCGAACCAGTATAAAATCCGGTGTGTTCTTTCCTTCATTGCTTTACTTTATTTCTGCATCTGTGTTTGATTGTCTGATCATATCTGTGTCTGAATATTGCATACATTTGCGTTCAAATTAACATAAACTCAAAAAGATTTAATAATTCCTTAAAACACTATTCACCCCCTCTAGTGTTAATCCTAGCCTTAAGATCCGTATTCCGCATTTCTCACATTAAAGATGTAATCAATGGCAAGAAGTATGTACAGATTTCCAAAAGAGTTGGGAAATGGTTCTATAAAATCAATACCCCAAACTTCAAAGATTTCGATTGTAAGAATGAGGTTCAAAGGCATAATGTTTCATCAAGAGATTCTTCCTAAAATTTGGTAGTGATCGCAAGTTTTACAAAGCTCGAATGCATCTTTGAAGAGTGTAGGTCAGTAAAAAACACATTGAAGCACCTTTTTCACCATTTTTCAGAATTAAGTGACCGCCACAAGCTTGGTCATGACAAAATGAAAGAACATTTTTTATTTCACAGTCCGGGACGCAACGTCGAATGATTATGGTCAGAATAGTACTTAAACAAGTATGGATCATCCCAATAAAAGTACTTGACTTGGGAAAGAAATTTATATTTATCTTATTTCGACCAAAATGAAGAGTTTTCTTAGTGACTAAATAGTTCACCATATCGGCTACCATGGGTCGATAGAAATAGAAAAGAGTTGTTCATCAAGAAAGTTCTCGTTGATGGGTAAAGAAGATGGTGCATTTGGAAGAGGTGACAGATGATCAGCAATGACATTATCAGAATCTTTTTTATCTTTGATTGTAAGGTCAAATTCTTGGAGTAACAGGATCCAACAGATCAAATGAGACTTAGCATCCTTTTTAGAGAAAAGGTACCTAAGAGCGGATTGGTCAGTGTAAATAGTAATGTGTGAGCCAATCAAATAAAGTCGGAAATTTTCAAGCACAAAAACTACGGCTATAAGCTCTTTTTCAGTGGTTGTGTAATTGAGTTAAGCATCGTTTAACGTCATACTAGCGTAGTAAATGACACGAAGAATTTTGTTGATGCATTATCCTAAGGCAACACCAACTACGAAGTTAGAAGCATCACACATTATGTCGAAAGGAAGATCCCAATTGGGTGAGCAAATGATGGGAGCGAAAATGAGTTCATTTTTGAGATGTTCGAAAGCAAAAATATAGTCATAATTAAAGTCAAATGGAATGTCTTTTCCAAGAAGAGTCATCATAGGTCGAGCAATTTTACTAAACTCCTTCACAAAGCGTCGATAAAAACCAGCATGTTTGAGAAATAAATGAATGTCCTTAACAGATTCGGGAATGGGTAGATTCGCAATTACGTCAACTTTCGCTTTATCTACCTCAATGCCTTTGTTTGAAATGACATGCCCAAGGACAATGCCATGTTTGACCACGAAATGACATTTTTCCCAATTTAATGTAAAGTATTTGTCCTTGTATCGATTCAGAACCAACTCAAGATGGTGCAATCACTCAGAAAAAGAATTTCCAAAGATGGAAAAATCGTTCATAAACACTTTTAAGAAAGCATTAGATCATGTCAGAAAAGATGTCGACCATGCATCTTTGGAAAGTAGCAGTAGCATTACAAAGGCCAAATGGCATACGTCGATATGTTAAGGTGCCAAAGGGATAAGTGAAATTCATTTTTCTTGACCTTCGTGAGCGATTGGAATTTGGTTATAATCGAAATAACCATCAGGAAAGCAATAGAATTCCTGGCTGGCTAAATGTTCAAGCATTTGGTCAATGAAAGAAAGAGGAAAGTGATCTTCATGTGTTGCAGCATTAATTTTCAATAATCAATGCAAACACGCCAACCTATTTGAGTACGAGTTGGAATGAGTTCGTTAGCATCGTTCTTGATAATACTAAGTTTAGACTTTTTAGACACGACATGAATTGGGATAACCCACGAACTATTAGAGATTGGGTATATTATGCCGTTATCGAGAAGTTTATGAATTTCATCATGAACCTCATCCTTCATTTTTGGGTTAAGCATTCATTGCATGTCATGAACAGGGTTGACATCATCAACTAAATGATACGATGTTAAACAAGAGCAGGATTATTTCCTATTATATTAGTAATCGACCATCCAATTGCCTCTTTGTTTTTTGGTAGAATTGAAAGAAGGGAAGCTTCTTGATTAAGAGAAAGAGTTGAAGAGATTATGACGGGAAATGTTTTGTTGTCACCTAGTATGCATACATAACGTTATCTGGAAGAGGTTTGAGTTCCAACTTAGGGGGTTTCTCAATCAAAGAATTTGGTTGAAATTTTGACTCAAGGGGTTCAAACGGAAGCGCATTTTCAATTTCTTTAGGTTCATCTTGAATCGGTCTCGTGTTCGTGGTTTGGGTCAACTATTTTGTTATTAAAATTTTCTTGAATGGAGCTAACTTTGAACATTTGGTTAAGTGATTCTTTTGATTGATTTTCGAGATTGAAGATGTTAAGATCCAAAGTCATGTTTCTAAATTAAATTTTCATCAAACCATTTTGACAACTGATTAGAGCATTTGAAGTAGCCAAGAAAGATTAGCCTAAAATCAGTAGAATTTGACTCAACATATTGTTTATCTGTTGTGGTTCAAGGATGATGAAATTGACTAGGAATATAAATCGACCAATTTTGATGAGCACGTCCTTGATTTCTCCTACGGTTTCTTTACCGAATGATCGACAAATTGAGGAGTTACTTTCATCGATTTTAGTTCACCCAAGCCAAGTTTGCTGGTAAACTGAATAAGGAATCAAAATGACACTCGTGCCCAAGTCTAGTAAGCACATATTAATCGTCTTGTCTCCTATCATGCACGAGATTGTCGAACAACTATGATCTTTGTATTTGATGAGAATTGATTGGGACAAGTCTTCGTTAAGTCTGGCAGCTAATAAAACTTCCTCTGGTACATGAATATGTCGTTTTTGAGTACACAAGTCCTTGAGAAACTTAGCGTAAGTTGGGATTTGTTGAACGATATCAAGAAGAGGAATGTTAATTTTGACTTGTTTGAAAATTTCCAACATCTTTTCTATTTGGTCAGAATGTTTCTTGGGTCGAACGCGATGTAAAAATGAAATTCAATACTCAATAGGCCAGTCTACTTGAGTAGAAGAAGAATTTGGAATGGAAGAACTTGGTTCGATATTTGGCTCGATGTTTTGTTTAGAATCGCTTGTTGTTTTTGAAGTGTTAAGAGGATCATTCGGTAAATCGTTTGGATTGATCACTTGAGTACTGACTTGTTTTTTGAAATGCAAAGTCATGATAGCATTTATTTGGTTCACAATGCTACCTTGAACAACATAGGCGTGATTCAAATTTGTGTTTTGACATGCCAAAAAATTATAACAACAGTATAATATTATGAAAAGAAATTACAATTCTCTTTATAATCTTCTGATGAAAATGCAGAGGTACCGTAAAAGCTGTGTGTTTCAATAGTAAATAAAAATAATAAAAATATAGAACATAGATAAACAAATTAAAAAAGTATCAACAGGACAGAAACTGCAAAGTCGCTTATACATAAATTTTCAATGTTTTATGATATTCAAAAAAATAAAGTTAACAGTATTTCTATATATCTATGAATTAATGTTATTTAGGGATTTTATTAAAACAATAAATCAAATAAATTCATGCTTTGAATTGGTTTAATTTATGTGTAAGATAATTAGCTACATTTCTTTAATTATGAAGCTTCAATCACGTAAATATAAGCACAAGTTTTAAAAAAAGCAAACCGATTCAATTGATGTTTGTACTAAAAAAATTAAATGGATACTAATCCAACATCTCATTTAATGCAAAGTCAAACCATTATACTGGAATCCATTAATAGATAAGAATACATTTATTTTTGCTTATTGTTTCCAAAACCGAACGAAGTTAATTCAAATATGATCCTTGATTCAATGCATGGGTAGAGTTAATAAAATTAATAATGCAGCACTATGTATGTGCTAAAACTGATAATTTGATTTTCTTAAAAAAAATTGATGGATGAGTCATAATCCTTATAAATTTTGTACTACGATATACCAAAAAATTATAATAACAGTATAATATGAAAAGGAATTATCGTTCTCTTTATAATCTACGAATGACAATGCAAAGGAACCATAAAAGCTGTATGTTATCCTATAGGTACAGACAAATAATGGAGTCAATTACAGATTCTTGGTAGGACACTATTTTGTTTAGATGCGTGTTTCATCAGTAACTACTGTTTGTACCAAAATTGCGCACAACACTCTTCGGATGTGTTTGAAGAGATAAAATGAAGAGAAAATTTGTAAAATGAAGCAGATCTAACAAACACACCAACAAACATATAAGAAAATGCATAGAAACACAGAGTTTTAGAGTGGTTCGGCATATGGCCTACGTCCACTATGATGTTTTATCACTTTATTGCTTGATACTTGAAGATTACAAGTTTTTTATAGCGAAGTACAGCAGATAATAAGCTTAAATTCAAGATCAATGGCAGTAATGATGATATGGAGTGATTCTGGCAGCGTCCGGGCGTGCTTTATCTCTCAAAATTCTCCGATCCCCTTTCTAAATGACCAGGGGCTCTATTTATAGGAGTAGGATGCTGATATTTCGCTGAAAATTTAGGAGACCACTTCTGGCACGTGAGGGGGCCCACATGCCCAGCCTCAGGAAATTTGGGCCCACTTTGGGATCGACTCGAAGTACATTCGAATCGATCAGAAAATCATCCAATCGAGGTGAAATTGGATGTGGACATTCTTCAACATGTATGCAAGCTTCTGTGAAAATTTCATAGCATTTGGACATGTGGATTGTGAGATATGATCGATGCAAGTTGGTCCGTGATCGATACGAAGCAATTTCACATCGATCAAGATTTTATCCAATCGAGCTGAAATTTGGCATGAACATTCCTCATGTTGCCAGTAAGATACTGTGAAAATTTCATAGCATTTGGACATGTGGATTGTGGGATATGATCGATGCAAGTTGGTCCTTGATCGATATGAAGCCATTTCGAATCGATCAAGATTTGATCTGATTGAGCTGAAATTTGGCATGAACATTCCTCATGTTTCCAGTAAGATACTGTGAAAATTTCATAGCATTTGGACATGTGGATTGTGAGATATGATCGATGCAAGTTGGTCCGTGATCGATACGAAGCAATTTCGAATCGATCAAGAGTTGATCCGATTGAGATGAAATTTGGCGTGAACATTCTTTATGTTGCCAGTAAGCCACTGTGAAAATTTGGTGGCATTTGGACTTGAATATCTTGAGTTATGATCGATGCAAGTTTGGATTTCTCAACCATGATCGATCAATATCTTGAGCATACGAACTCCAATTAACTTGAAATTTGGAATGTTGGCTTTCTTAGCTTTGCTTGTCATGTCATATAAATTGTAGCTTGATCTGGACTCGAATTTTTTTACCGACATCAATAGCAGACCTATGTAATAACGATCCCCAGGACGAATCATCCTTGATTTCTAGTCAAGTTCTTGGTGTCACGGTCTTGCCAGCGGGATAACATTTGCCCCCCAAAGTACGTCTTGTGTGAACATGACGTGCTTTGAAAAGCTGTCATCTTCATTCTGAAAAGTTCTACCCAATTCACCGAGTAGTTGCTATCTTTTCGTCAAAAGATTTTGCCTTTGGTTGATCTTTAGTGACGTAGATGTCGAACTGTTGATTGTCAATGATCATGAAGTGTTTTGTTGTAACTGAGTGTTTAGCACTAGCGATTTGTTGTTCATCATTTTGATTGTCATCAGGTAAGCATTCAATTCCTGGTAACTTTGAAAATTGAGTGTTAGTTTGGCATACATGCACATATGTTAGGCTGACACCTATTCATGTTTGTACATTTGCGGGTCGTCATCAAGTTCTTTAGTTGTTGTTTGGATTGAGTTTGTATCGATCCTCTCCTGGATCGAAGTGAAATTTGAGTTGTAACAACGCTCGATGGTTGTTTTAAGTCCTTCCTTTCGTATCGATCCTCTCCTGGATCTATTTGAGATGTTAGAGTGTATGTTTCGTATCGATGGATACGTAATATTAGGTCTTGGATTGATGGATATATTGCGCGAATGATTGAGCCTAGCTTCTACTGTGTTTATACTATAGTCCAAGTTGTAAGAGCTAGAGTTGTTTGATAAAAGATCAAATTATATTCATCTCATTTATCGTGCATGCCCCCAAGTCTGGGGAATATCTCGATAAGCAGCAAGGTAGATAATGTTTGCTTCAATTTCGCACTCTATCCCATTTAACCGTGATATCGAGTTAACCGATGGAAGGCCGAGCCGTGCCATATTCTGCATTCTGTCTTAGTTCTTTCCTCTAGGTAGAATACTTCGTTGCCTCATCGACATTCACTTTGTTGCTTATGTCGTCATACTCCGGGCAAAAATTGAAGAGTGAATCGTCTAGTAAGATCTAATGTAGGATTGGTACTTCCCTTATCAGATCGAGGGTAAGAATCGGTGCGTGAACGGTTCTGTTGCACTCGTTGTGAATAGCTCGTTTAGTCGGATCATGGTAAGAGTCGAAGAATGAATGGTCGCATTGCATTCTTTCGAAGTTGGGCGGTCAACCACGTCCGTTTTGATTTACGTTCTCCCGTCAGATCCACGGACAAAATCAGCTCAAATGTAGTCAGGTCATGCTCATCCAGTCTCATGCTCTTCCTGGCGGATCGAAGGAAGGCGACGGAGGATGAATGGTTAAGTCACACACATTCGTGGTTCTATCCATGCTCTGGTGGTCGAAGGTATTCGATGGGCACTCGTGTCACATCGATTTGTAATTGAAGAGGATCGACATTGGCCGTCGATTTAGCGACACAATGTAGAACGTAAGGACCTCATTGCCTATCGATCCATTGGTATGATATGAAAGGTGGAGATCGATATTGCCCGTCGATCTGGTGGTATGATATAATTGGCTCCCCGTAACTTTGCGCATCATTCTAATTGGTTAGCATTAAGGCCTCCTTATATTCATTGCCTTAAGTTGTAAAGGACGCTAAGCTAGCGATGTAGCGAGTCACCTTTCTCTTCTTTTCAATGATTTGTTATTCTGCCCACAGTCGCAGAGTTAGTTTGTGGACAGTCTAATTGCATTTGTAGCGAGTTTATATTCCTCCCGTCGACTTTTGGTCGGAGTTGGTGAATGAATGGTCGGATCACATTCATTCATTTGTCCACGCTCGTAGTCGTGCTCCGGAGATGAGAGTTAGTTAAAGGGCCATTAGTCACACCTATTTGATATTTACATCCCCGTCCACACTCTGGGGACTAAGAATTTTAGAAGAAAATGGTCGAACCACATTTTTCTCGATTAACTCCTCTGGCACTAGTCAATGGCGAATGTCGAAGTGTAGTCGGTCACATTGTGACAACTTTAATTTGATGTTCCTCCTTCTGAATTGGAGAAAGGAGCTAATTGGCAGATGATTGGGTCATATCCAGCCACGTTGCATGCACAACCCGCCAGATCATTGGCTAGAGTTAGCGGATGAATGGTCATGTCACGTTCATTTGCGATAGGATGGGTAATCACATCCATTTAGAATAAGACGTTCAGCTAGGTCCGTTTTTCTAATCTGCATCTCCTTGTCGAATCATGGAAGAAATTCTGTCTTGTTCGGTTGGAGTGCATCCCTATAAGATTATGTTATAGGTCCCATGCCGGGGATAAGTGTTGATGCGTGAATGGTCGTGTCGTTCCCGCTTTATGCTAGATGGTCGAAGCATTCGATTTTTTATGATAAGTATGCCCCCATGTCAGGGGAAGATAGGAAAGCAGATGGTCGAATCACATCCACTTTTTGTCTACAGGACTTGCTGTGGGATCAGAGTTGATAGATGGACAGTCGAATCGCATCCCTACTGATATTTATATTCAAATTCTAGCTTTGAGGGCTGGAGTTGGTTGATGGGTTGTCAGTCAAACCCGTTTGGTACTTAAACTTCATTCTGCGCTCTCGGGACTAGAGTTAGTTGATGTTTATACTCCAGTTCGCACTCTGGGAATTTGGAGTTAGTTGATGTTTATACTCCAGTTCGCACTCTGGGAATCTGGAGTTGGCATGTATATTTTGGTTCACGCTCCGGGAACCTGGAATTGATGCTTATACTCCACTTCACGCTCTGGGAATTTGGAGTTAGCATGTATGTTTTGGTTCGCACTCCGAGAACCTGGAATTGATGTTTATCCTCCAATTCACGCTCTGGGAACTTGGAGCTAGCATTGACGTTTCGGTTCGCACTACGGGAACCTGGAATTGATGTTTATACTCCAATTCACGCTCTGGGAATCTGGAGTTGGTATTTGTATTTTTTCGGTCCGCTCTCCGAGAACCTGGAATTGATGTTTATCCTCCAATTCACGCTCTGGGAACTTGGAGCTAGCATTGACGTTTCGGTTCACGCTCCGAGAACCTGGAATTGATGTTTTTACTCCGACTCGTGCTCTGGGAATCTGGAGTTAGCATTTGCATTTTGGTTCGCACTCCGGGAACCTGGAATTGATGTTTGTACTCCGTCTCGCGCTCTGGGAATCTGGAGTTAGCATTTGCATTTTGGTTCGCACTCCGAGCACTTGGAATTGATGTTTATATTCCAATTCGCACTCTGGGAATTTGGAGTCCATTCGCACTCTGGGGACGATTTATTTGATGTTTATACTCCAATTCGCACTCTGGGAATTTGGAGTCCGTTCGCACTCTGGGAACGATTTATGTGATGTTTATACTCCAATTCGCATTTTGGGAATTTGGATTCTGTTCACACTCTGGGAACCATTTATGTGATATTTATACTCCAATTCGCACTCTGGGAATTTGGAGTCCGTTCACACTCTGGGAACGATTTATTTGATGTTTATACTCCAATTCGCACTCTGGGAATTTGAAGTTAGTTGTAGGACTGTCATGTGTCGTTCCAGTTCAGCCTTTGATGTGATGGCTTGCCCCCGAGCTGAGGTTTCACTTAGTGAGTGGCCGGTCGTATCACAGTCACTCGCTATTTGAATAAATTCCATTGTTCGATGGAACTTAGCTCTTCGTGTGTCGTGATTGTTGAATGTTGCATTCGGTGAATCACAGCTCTAGCTTGAAGAGATAGTAATTTATTGCTGGAATGGGAAAACATGGCAAAGTTAGTGCCTTATTACAAATTCAAATTTCAGAATGTAAAGGAAATTGCAAAGTATTCATAGATTGAATAGAGCCTGTCATGTGTAACAGTGATGAAGATCCTCGTCGTTCCAGGCTCCTGACAAAGCGGGTCCGTCACCGACGGCGTTTATCACCAATCTTCCGCGGGGACAAGTGGAATCCTCCTGTCTCGGTCGATCGGATTCACTGTTTTGATTTGATGGGCTCGCTTCTCTAGGCTGCGGTGCCCGCACAAACTGTTCCAGCTTCCTTTCTCTGATCAATTTTTCTACGAGATCTTGTAAGTAACGACACTCGTTCGTATTGTGCCCGTAGCTTTCATGGAACCTGCAAAATTTTCCCGTCTGGATTTGCCTCTCTGACGACGGTTTTGGTGCAGGTTTTTGGTACTGAATTGTATTACAGGTTTTTAATACAAGTTCTCAGTGATGTATTCAAAGGAGTATAACTGTCAAACATGGGATTCTTGCGCTGTGGGCCACGATTTTGATCTCGTTTTGTATTTTGATTCACGCTCTCTCTCCGCCGAGCTTGTTTGTTTTTAACATTCAACAGAACTTTTCCGGAGCTCTCACCGGACTGTTTGATTGTGACATTGCTTTGGATTCCTTCCATGCTTGGCCCTGCATCAGTTTGCTTCCTAGACTGTTTCGCATCTTCCCTTCTCAGGAATTGAGCTGCCTTGGCGTGGAAACGGTCCAATGATGCAGGTGGTTTTCCAGCTAACTAGTTGCCAAACTCAGAATCGGGGTCGATCCCCTTAGTCAACGCCATAAGGATGGAGTTATCGTTCGGATTGCTGATCTCTGCATATGCAGTATGGAATCTCTCTAAGTAGTGTCTGAGCGTCTCTCCAGGAGCTTGAGTGACGCTAGATAGAGTGTTGACATCTTTTGGCCTTGTGACGTGCATGCAGAACTGTTCAACAAATTTTGTGGCAACTGGTCGAATGAAGAGACAGATCGTAGATGGTCGGATCACATCCACCCTAAGTTAATAAGCAAGGTCGTTAGATGGACGGGTCCATCCTCCTCTAACTTGGTTAGGATACGGCCAAAGTCGTTAGGTGAAGGGATCCACCCTCTTCGAAACCGCATTTATGAGTTTTATACCCCAACTCGCACTCCGGGAGTTTGGAGTTAGTTAAAGATTATCGTGTATCAATCCTTTTTTGGCTTCAGTGTGGTGACTTGTCCCCGTGCTCAAGGGTTTCACTTAGCAAGTGATCGATGGGATCTCGATTACTTTCCACTTATCTGCTATCAACGAAGGGTGAGATTTAGTTTATGGACGGTTGAATCACATCCATCTTCATTTGAATCCCGGTTTTGCCAAGCCTAAGGAGTAAGATTAGTGTTCTGGCAAGCTTTGAGCTCGAGCAGAGGAGAAGATGGCTGAACTACATCCACTTTGAGTTGTGTATTTTCCCTTAAATTGGGGGCAAGAGTTGGAGAGTAGACGGTTGAGCCACGTCCACTTTACGCTTTGCGCTCTTCCAGTCGAGTTGAGGAAGAGAGTTGGAACGATGGCTCATGATGATTAGCGAGTAAGCAGTCAGTTATTGATGTCTATAAATTAAGGGTTGGCCCCTGATGAAGTCGATTTAAGGCACGATTGTTCTGCGGAATCACAGACGCAAACTGGGGAGTGAATGGTCAAATCATATCCACTTTAAACAATTGTTATTAAGTAACCACAAGAGTCTAATGCAGGATTGGATGCATGGACGGTCATGTCCACCCTTGGTATGATTCTGATTCTACTGGGCATCAGAAGAAGCAAAAGTATTTTGGCGAGCTTCAAGTACGAGATGGAGAGTGCATTATTGGGACATATAACTACAAGTCTTTCTCAAATCTCCTAATTAAATTGCATAGGCAAATGGGTGGATGGTCGGTTGCATCCACTTTGTACTGGAGTCCCAACCTTGTCAGTCTCTTCTGCTTTAATGCCCTGCCCCCAAGTCAGGTGCATACAGCAGCCGACGAGTGGTTGAATCATGCTCGTCATGATGATAGCTCAATGATTTGAGCATAGTACACGGAGGTTGTTTTGCAGCCATCCTTAAGTACTCGGTTACCTGCATCATTTGCAAGTAGTTTAATCGGTCATATTTCACAACATAAACTAAATTGAAATAGAATTAATTCAAAAGAGATCGGATTAAATCTCATTGATGTGTGAAGCAGCGTCGCATGCTTGCTATTGCACTTCAGTCTAGCCCTTCTCTGTTGGAAGTCTAATGCAAGTGGCTCAGTTTGACCAAAGTTTGTGACTGATAGGGATCAGGGATTCTCGACCCTTCGTTTCATAGGGCTCGAACATATTGTTAGAGTTATCCTTTCCGAGGTAGCCCTATGGCGTTGGCATCCATGGTAGCCATCTAAAGAAGAGGAGCTTCCCGATTTAGAGCATGGATTTTGCATTTGATGGCATTCATCATTCTTCATGGAATCCATGCACCATTCTCCCTTCATGAGATATTGTCGGAGGTTGAATTTCCATAGTACACTGACATAGTCAGCATGCTGAATTTTTGCTACAAATTTTGCATGTAGGATGATTTCAATGAATGGGTCCTGACTAGGAGAGATACTAATGTCAACATTATCAAGTTCATTTTAAGGCTACAGGGCCTTGTATACTAGTGAATGATGTATGCCCGATTTCCCAACGTTCGAGCGGTTGGTAATGTCGATTGGATGGTGAGTATATTAAGATGGGCTCATAGATTGGTGATTATTTCTAATTTTCACCAGGAAGGAGGCTCGCATAAGATAGTTAGGAAGTCCTCTTAGAGTAGTATGTCATGCTTTTAGTCATATGGACGTGGAATGATTAAGATGCGGGGATATGAAGATGGTTCAGTGGTGAACAATTATGTTTTGAGTTGGCAGAGTAGACAAGGCAGGGCAGTCGTTATACTAGCCATCGCACCATAATTGTCAATTTAGGAGTTTTAAAAGCTGGTCAATTGGAGGAAGTTGCAGTCCACCTTAGAAGCATGATACATTAATCAACTCTAGCTTTTGGCACATTAGCTAGGTTCTCCAGCCTCTGGGAGCACTAGTTGAATAGTATTTCAATACCCATTCCTTGATTGCAACTCAAAAATTGCTACTGTAATCTCCTACTTTCCGTCCAGTCATGGAATGATCAGAATGTTCCTTTATTTAAGTTGAGGTTTGGATTAACTATGCGGGTGCTCTGCGCTGCGGCTAGGGTTCGGGGATGGATACGATATGTTCGTTCGCATCGATGGTTATGAAATTCATTGGAATCCATTGCAGTGGACTTCATTTCGTATTAATGAGCTCGATGTCACTGGAAATGAACTGATGATTCGCAGTTCGTATCAATGGATATTGGCTTCTGGAGGTGGTGATTTGATGGATTCAAACTGCGTAGTTCGTATCGATGCGAAATGCAGCTGGCTGGATCGATCAACAGATGCACTTCGTACCCATCATTTCGTATCGATCGAATTTCGTATCGATCGGTTTTCGTATCAATATAATTTCGTATCGATCACTTTTCGTATCGATCGCTTTTTGCTCCAACTTGATGGATACGAACAGTGATTCCATGATGGATACGAAGTAACTTGATGGACACGAACCAACGAGCCCTGATGGATTCGAACAAGGTCTTCCAGGATGGACACGAAGTAACTGGATGGACTCGAACTAACGAGCCCTGATGGATTCGAACAAGGTCTTCCAGGATGGATACGAAGTAGCGCTCCCCGATGGATACGAAATAGTCAATAGGTTATCGATACGAAGAGAGACTATCTGCTGATGGATACGAAAATCACCACATTTACTGGATACGAAAGCATGGATACGAAAATCACCACATTTACTGGATACGAAAGCATGGATACGAAAATCACCACATTTACTGGATACGAAAGCATGGATACGAAAATCACCACATTTACTGGATACGAAAGCATGGATACGAAAATCACCACATTTACTGGATACGAAAGTATGGATACGATACTGGATACGAAAGCATGGATACGAAAATCATCACATTTATGGATACGAAAATGATCATATTTTCATGGATTTGAAAATATGGGTACGTAATTCATCATATTTTCATGGATACGAAAATATGGACACGAAAAACAGCATATTTTCTGGATTCAAAAATATGGGTACGAAAAACAACATTTTTTCTGGATTCGAAAATATGGGTACGGACTTCATGATGAATATGGTTCCTCTTAGATCTGGGGCAATCTGAATAGAATAGAAGGAACCGCTGAATAATAGATCTGGATCTTCTCCTTAGATTTATGCAATCCGATATTGAAAGTAGATCCAACGAACGGGAGAAAAACTAGGTTTTTCTCTGTGAAAGCACCAAAGTGTTTGTACCAAAATTGCGCACAACACACTTCGGATGTGTTTGAAGAGATAAAATGAAGAGAAAATTTGTAAAATGAAGCAGATCTAACAAACACACCAACAAACATATAAGAAAATGCATAGAAACACAGAGTTTTAGAGTAGTTCGGCGTATGGCCTACGTCCACTATGAAGTTTTATCACTTTATTTCTTGATACTTGAAGATTACAAGTTTTTTATAGCGAAGTACAGCAGATAATAAGCTTAAATTTGAGATCAATGGCAGTAATGATGATATGGAGTGATTCTGGCTGCGCCCGGGCGTGCTTTATCTCTCAAAATTCTCCGATCCCCTTTCTGAATGACCAGGGGCTCTATTTATAGGCGCAGGATGCTGATATTTCACTGAAAATTCAGGAAACCACTTCTGGCATGTGAGGGGGCCCACATGCCTGGCCTTAGGAAATTTGGGCCCACTTTGGGATCGATTCGAAGTACGTTCGAATCGATCAGAAAATCATCCAATCGAGGTGAAATTTGGTGTGCACATTCTTCAACATGTTTGCAAGCTTCTGTGAAAATTTCATAGCATTTGGACATGTGGATTGTGAGATACGATCGATGCAAGTTGGTCCATGATCGATACGAAGCAATTTCAAATCGATCAAGATTTGATCCGATTGAGCTGAAATTTGGCATGAACATTCCTCATGTTGCCAGTAAGATACTGTGAAAATTTCATAGCATTTGGAGATGTGGATTGTGAGATATGATCGATGCAAGTTGGTCCGTGATCGATACGAAGCTATTTCGAATCGATCAAGATTTGATCCGATTGAGCTGAAATTTGGCATGAACATTCCTCATGTTGCCAGTAAGATACTGTGAAAATTTCATAGCATTTGGACATGTGGATTGTGAGATATGGTCGATGCAAGTTGGTCCGTGATCGATACGAAGCAATTTCGAATCGATCAAGATTTGATCCGATTGAGATGAAATTTGGCGTGAACATTCTTTATGTTGCTAGTAAGCTACTATGAAAATTTGGTGGCATTTGGACTTGAATATCTTGAGTTATGATCGATGCAAGTTTGGATTTCTCAACCATGATCGATCAATATCTTGAGCATACGAACTCCAATTGACTTGAAATTTGGAATGTTGGCTTTCTTAGCTTTGCTTGTCATGTCATATAAATTGTAGCTTGATTTGGACTCGATTTTTTTAACCGACATCCATAGCAGACCTATGTAATAACGATCCCCAGGACGAATCATCCTTGGTTTCTAGTTAAGTTCTTGGTGTCACGGTCTTGCCAAAAGGCGGGATAACAAATACAAACAATAAAAATATAGATATAGATAAACAAATTAGAAAAGCATCAACAAAACAGAACCTGCAAAGTCGTTCACACATAAGTTTTCTATGCTTTATGGTATTAAAAAAAGTAAAGTTAATAGTGTTTCTATGTTATCTATGAATTAATATTATTTAGGGGATTTTATTGAAGCGTCAAATCAAATAAATTCATGTTTTAAATAGGTTTAATTTATGTATATGATAATTAGCTACATTTCTTTAATTTTGAAGCTTCAATCATATAAATATAAGCATATGTTCTAACAAAAAACAAAACCGATTCAAGCGATGTTTTTACTACAAAAATTGAATGGATATTAATCCAACAAATCATTTAATGCAAAGTCAAACCATTGTGTTGGAAACCATTAATGGGTAAGAATACATTTATTTTCGCTTATTATTGACAAAATCGAATGAAGTTAAATCCAATACGGACCTTAATTCAATGCATGAACTGAGTTAACAGAAGTAATCATGTAGTACTACTTATTTGCTAAAACTAATAATTTGATTTTCTTAAAAAATTGATGGATGAGTCATAATCCTTATAAATTTTAAACTATGATATACGAAAAGGTTATAACAGCAGCATAATATTATGAAAAGAACTTACAGTTCTCCTTATAATCTACTAATGGAAATGCAAAGGAACCATAAAAGCTATGTGTTATCTTATAGGCATAGAGAAATAATGGAGTCAAGTAAAGATTCTGGGCATCGCACTATTTTGTTTAAATGTGTGTTTCATCAGTAAATACACATGATAAAATTGAATATAGATAAACAAATTAAAAAAGCATCAACAGAAAAAAACCTACAAAGTCGTTCATACGTAAGTTTTCTATGCATTATGATATTCAAAAAAATAAAGTTAGCAGTATTTATATATTATCTACGAATTAATATTATTTAGGAGATTTTATTGAAGCATTAAATCAAATAAATTCATACTTTGAGTAGGTTTAATTTATGTATAAGATAATTAGCTACATTTCTTTAATTTTGATGCTTCAATGTAACATACCTGTTTTTAAACAAATTTAAATTTGTAATTAATTTGATTCCTAGATTAAATTAAGAGTTAATTTGGTAAATTAATATGAAAATATAAAACGTTTATATGTTAACAAGTGTAACTAGTTTTAATAAGATATTTGTTTATTTACTATATATGTATATTTATTGATTTTTAAAATAGAATTTGGATTTGAGATTCAAAATAAATATTGAGAATAAATTGAAATTTGGATTTGAAATTCAAATATAAATGTGTTGAAAAATAAATTAGATTTAAAGCTACATTTTAAAATTAATAAGAATTTGTGTTCTAATTTTAACATGCATATAACTTTAAAAAATTTATATTTTGAATTAAATATAAATGATTTGCAAACAATTGTTTAAAGGTTAAATCCTAAAATATACATATGTTTTGGAAATTAATAAAGTAAACATTTAAATAAGTATAGGAGCTTAGGCTTGGATTTATAATACATTTTCTTTTGAAGAATTAATAAGTATAGTTGTATATTTGTAAATTTAAAAAATGTAATACATATGTTAAGTTATAAAACATAAGGGATAAATTGATTCAAAAATATTAAAATGAAAAGAGTTTAAAATAAAATTTTTAAATTAAATCAAGACAAGGTTTAAAAAAAAATTTGTAAATAAATTTTAGACAAATTTGAATAAAGGACTTAAACAAAATTTGATGGGTATTTGACAAATGTAAGTTATATAGAAACATATATTAACAAGTGTTAAAAATAAATGTACAAGTGTAAATGAATAAACAAGTGGCATTTTTGTTTAAAAACATAGTGTTAACAAAAGATCAAAACCAGGCTTTTTCATCTTCTCAACTAAGTCTTCTTCTTTCTATATTAAATCCTAAAAGTAAAACTCAGATCAAAAAGCAAAACCAGATAAAAATCTGGAACCAGAAATCATGTTTTAAACTATATCTATAATCCACTTTAAAGGCAAGCAACAGATCCTCAAAAAAAAATCCAAACCTAGTAGCAATTCAAGATTCAGCTCTAACATCAGTTTACAAACAAGCAATTCAAACTTCAACTAGATCAAGTGTTGCAGATCTTTCAAAACAAAAGCATTTCCAGTTCAATTATCAAGTAACAAATCAAGCTGTAACTTATGTTCCTTCTCTCGGTAAAATTTGCAGATGTGTTTTATAAAAAAAAAAGAAGAAAAGTGGAGCTTTAGTCTTCCAGTGAGCAGTTTTCTCTGGAAATAAGTAGATAAAGGAGCAAATCAAGTTAAAGGCTAAAGTAAATCTGGGTTTCAAAAAAAAACCGCAGGAAGAAAAGGAAAACTTCCCTGGGTATAACAAGAAATGTAAACTGTCTGTAAAAATCAAAATTGTAGTTATTGTTGAGGTAAATAAATAAATAAAAGAAGGAATAAACAAAGATCTGTGTTTACAACTTACGGATCTAGACTCCAAGGATTAAAGAAAAAAATGTGTACAGGCAGACATTGTCTCTGTTTCCTGTCCTCTGTTCAATCTGTTCCAGGTGAGCAAATCACTCTTATAAATTTTTAAAACTTGGTTTACATGTAAAGATTTTGGTTGTATGTTATGAACTATGATGTGCATGTTGGTATTGTGTATATATGAGTGTAATACCTATGTTATTTCTGGAGACAGGCAAGAAAACTTGCCCTTGTTCAACATTTTCAGGTTTTAAAACCCGTTTTAAAAATTTAAATTATTCCACCTCAACCACACTATGCTCTCATAGCGGCATGAAGAATGTTTAGATGAGTATAATATTACTTATAAAAATGTAATTGAGTGTATTTAATCAAATAACTTCTGGAAATTGAAAAATTACAGAAATAAGCTAAAAGTGGTTAGGAAATTATCATTTTTATATTAAGTTTAGATTATGGGGATTAATTCATATTATAAAATTATGATTTTTGAAAATCATTTCATGATTTTTTAATCTATAATTGTTGAAAAAATTTGTGATGAACGAATTAGAGTCTTTCATTGATCCACGATGACCGACGACGTTATGATCATCAAGACCAAGCTGCAAGAAGTCTTGGATGATGTTAAACACGGGAAAAATACTTAGCGATTTTCCTAATCATTGCGGTGGCAGGAAAATGATAAACTAGGGTTTTATTTGTAATTTTGTTGGACGAAGAAGACGCGGCAATTGTGTCGACAGGGGTGCTTCGAGTTCGACTGCACTCAGGAGGGAAGGTTTGGGGGTCGTTGGAGCAACTTTGGTCGAAGTGGCGGGGTTGTCAATGGACGACGTCGCCGGCACGAGGTTGATCTAGGCAGCTAGTTTGGTTTCCAGATTCAACGCTGATGCTCGATTTTATTTTCGATTTCATTTTGGGTTTTGGGTGGTTGAGACCGAGAGTGGGGATGGTTGGAGACTTGGCAGTGACGGCGAGGGTGACTGGAGATCACCAGAGCCCTGGTGCATGTGCACGTTCTTCATCATGCACGTTGTTTTCTGGAAAATTGGGGAGGAAGAAGGAATGTAGGTAGCTTGGGATTTCGTTCGTGCTGATTTGAGTTCGACTCGAAGTAAGGCCCGGGTCAGTATGTGGTTGCATGGGAAAAATACTTAGAAAGTTTTAGGGTAAAAAAAAAATTTGCGCTCAGGTTAATTTTTGGGAAAACCCAAAGAGATAGATCATTTTGCTCGGGTTTGACTCTAAGTAAGTCTCGAGTCAGCATGTAAAACAGTTTCAAGTTTTAAGGAAACTAAAGTTTTGAAAATAAAACTTGTTAAATTAAAATTCTCTTCAATATTTAAACGTTTCCTAAGTTTTTAAAATAGTTAAGGAGGGTTTTAAATAATTGTTTTTATTAACCTAGATCTAAATGGTTTAAAATAAATTAACTTTAATTTGAAGGTTATCTTATTATTAATGTATAAAGAAATGATTATTATAAAAGATGTTATAAAATGGTTAATTAATTTTTTCAATGTTTAAGTTAACGTATTTGTTAAAGGGAAATTATTATTAGAAGTGAATTACTTAATGAAAGAAATTAAAGTAATTAAAGAAATTAATAATAATTCAAGTTAAATTAATCAAGTAATTAATGAATGATTAATATAAATAATAATTACGTAGTAAAAGTGATTAAAAGTAGGTAACTAAAGATTAAAGATGGATTAATCTAGTATTTAGGGTCAATTACTTCAAAGTATAATTGATTAATGTGGTTAATTAATTAAGGTAATTAAATTAAGAATAATTAATTAAAGGTTAATGAACTTAAAGCGATTAAGAGATTATTATTAATTAAAGAGTAATTAATTTTAGGTAATTAAGGAATAAAAATAAATCTATTAATCAATTAAGAACAGTTAATTATAATTAAGATTTAATTAATAATTAGGGGTTTATTCATTAAAGTAATTAATTAAGGGATAATTAATTAATAAGTAATTAAGATTTAATTAATTACAATTAAGTGTTAATTAATTTGGTAATTAATTAAGAAATGATTTAACTAATGAAGGTGGTTAAGACTTAATCAAATTGAAATTGATGATAATTAATCATTGATAAAAAAAATTACTAATGAAAGTAATTATGTGGGTAATAAATTTAAAACTACACGATTTACTCACCTAAATCAAAGATGTTTGATTGTTATTGAATGCTGTGTGATGGATTGATACATTTGATATGTGATGTGATGCTATGTGATGCTTTATGCTGAGCTGTTATATCTGTGATGTATGAATATGCAAACCCTTTGACCCGTAGAACGACATTTAATTTCGATGCGACAGGGAGTCAGATTCCAGTTGGTTATCTGAAACCCAAATCGAATCATATTAGTGAATCTTTGTGGTTGATAATTTACTTTATCTATGAATCTTTGAATATAGATAAGCGTTATGGGTTATACCGCTTATCGATGTGATTGAATCTATCATAATGATGTTGTGCACTATTGTGTTAAACCCCTGGACCACACTTATACACACACAAATATGGGTTGCACGTGGAAATGATTAAGTCACAGATTTTGAAATAGTTTTTAAAGATTGAATCTTTGAATCCAAAATAGTTTTAGAATTAGAATTGCAAGTTTTTGAAAATGAATTTCAAAAATAAAAGTTATTTGAAATAACTTGATTGAGTTTTGAAATTTAAATAATTGGATTTAAATTTGAATTCAATATTTGAAATTGAATTCTATGATGTGGAAAATAGGGTTTAAAAAGGTTATTCAACTTATAAATGGGTTTATATGGGTTTTAAACCATTTTAAAAAGTTTCATTTTGGGACTTTAAATTTAACCCAAGATTTTAACTTGTATAATTAGATTTTTTTTTTCTGAAACGGAAACTATATGTTTTCAAATAATAAGAATTTTCACATAAGATATGAACTTCTAATTTGTGTAAGAAGGATTTCAAATCTAAAATAAAAAACGGTCTTCCAAGTTATGAATAAGTCTTTGGAAACGTGTTTTGAAAGCTATAAATTAAATCTTAAATTTAAAGATTTAATGAGTTAATCCAATTGAAATGGAAATTGTTTTGAAATCTACGAATAGATCTTTGTGAAACTGGGTGAACTTTGTGAAACAAATCTTTTTGTTAAAAGATTGAAATGGTAATTTGGAAAGAAAAGCTTTGGATTTTTATAAGTTGTGACTTAACTGAAATCCCATATCCATATCTTTTCAAATATTTCATTCACTATTCGGTTTAGCCGGGAAAGGACCTTATGTCATATAGCCCATTCCGAATAGTGATACGATGTTATGGATAGCATTTGAAGACCGGTGGTGAAGACCGGGTGTCTTTGAGAACGATAGGATAACCTATCGAATGACTCTGCACTGAGTTGCTCCGGTACAGAGATCTCCATATGTGATGGGGGGTCCGATCGGGATTGAGGATGCCCGGATTGCAAGGGCTTCTTTGGAAGTGCCTTCGGTTCTGTTCGAACCCGGAACAGACTTGTATGGATGTGTGTCTGACATTACACTTTGAGATGTAAAACCGGTTTCTATCAAATACATTTCTGTTTGGTGGCGGAGATTTATTCTCTTAGCTTAACAGCCTTCTCTAAGACGTACGAGCTCAGAGGTTATGTAATTGATGGTTACTAGTGACACATTCCAAATTTGGTAATGTGGCATACAAAGTGCTGCTGATCATTTGTTGATAAATGCACGACTTTTGTGAAAAGCGTAGCTTTGTGGACGAGACTTCGTCGAAACTTCACAACACGGAATGGTCGAAACAGGAAGAATGCAGCAAGGTTATTTGGGGTTAGTGCCCCCTGAGGGTATGTTCATTTCCTTCTGGATAGAGATGGTATCATGGTATAGAGCTCAGATACTTAACCGATGTGGTTGCTGCAAATTTATTACTTTGTGGTTGTTGGTGAATCCCGGGATAAAGGTCGGTTACGATTGGGGGATGACATACTCGTGTCAGTAGTTACCTAGTAACAGAGGTAACCCGGCCTTGTGTTGGCAGAGATCCGGTTAGGTTCTCGGGGCGTCCCTTGAGAGGCGTACCCATGTGGCAATGGGAAGTTCCTTGGCCTGACCATTTGTTGGATATCCAATCATCCAATACGCCCTTTGTATGGTTTTAGTTGTAGAACCTGCTACCTAACATGGTATCTATAGTAGGCATACTATAATGGTACGTATGCTGGCTAAGATTAATATTATACTTTCGAAATGTTTTCCACTATGCACTAATAATAATATCAAAAAGGGATTTTGCGTAGTAAGCATTTTTTACTATCATAAGGAGAAATCTCCCCCAAATGTGCGATTGCATTGTGTGTGTTTCGGGAGGCCTTATGGTAGTTTCATTTTCCAAAAAGCATTGCGGATTTCAAATTTAAATTCTTTTTATTGTTTTTAAAGACAAACTGATTTTGTTTTCTCATACCAGTCCCATGACTGACCTGGAGTTTATTGTTCCCTTCCTAAACTCTGGGTGCCCATAATTTTCCACCCGGGCAGTCTAGAGATGGGTTTTTCAGATAGTAGATATAGAACCGATTCAGTAGCTTTCAGCTTTATCTTTGGTATTCTTTGGATATCTTGGATATTGGAGTCTTTGAATTCATGGACGAGACTTGCTTAGCTTGGTGCAACTTGATGGTGGTTCGAGCTAGTGGTTTGGAGTTTTGGGTTGGAGCATTGGATTAGAATTATCTCTTGGCTAATTATTTTTCGCTGCTGTTTGTGGTATCTGATATTCTTGTATCATATTCATATCATTGTTGTATATTTGGATATTGTATCATTGGAGTTGTATATGATATTCATTTCTTTTTCTTCCGCTGTGTTGTTATACTTGATGTGTTATAAGCTCCGACACAACTTGAATTTCACGTTTGAATCTGCGGAATTTAAGTACAGTGGAGTACAGATATCGATTTTCGAACGCTGGAATTTGGATCGTGACATTTTGGTATCAGAGCCGAAGTTTGAAACTTTAGCTCAGGAGTATAACACATTGAGTAACTCAAGATAGGATGAAGTATACCCTAGAATGAGTATATCCCTAAGATATCCGTCTGAATGCCTCAGTAAATTCTCTTACTATCCACTGATAATGAGTATGAGTGCAAGAAGAGGACGAGATAGGGGATAGGGGAGTACGACTTCATATGGTCAGTACCCTGAAATAGCGGAAACAACTTTCTCAATCAATCACCTTTGATTCGTCTTTTCAATTCTTTGATGATTCCAGCAGCTCCAGGAAGAAGCTTTGATTATATTTGCATGGGACATAAACTCCAGATGGGTCAGAATTGTTTGTTTGGATGAATTGTTTGCTTTGGTTGCTATGGTTGTTAGGTATATTTTGGTTGTTTAAACTAAAATTTGGATTGCATCCATATATCTGTTTATTCTTTTGGGTCTCGAAATATTCTACGAGGGGTTAGTTATCCTTTGAATTAACCAATATCCCTGTATATTCGTAGATCAGGTGAACTGAGTATCTTGATTCGTGCTTGTATCCATTATTGATATTCTGATTTGGTAAGCCAAATGCAGAATAGATACCCAGTTTGATTTGAAAACTGTTTCTCTATCTTTTTGTATCCATCCTTTGTTGTCTTCCTTACAAATTTCGAGGACGAAATTTTCGTAAGGGGGGAATCTATAACATTCCAGTTTTTAAACAAATTTAAATTTGTAATTAATTTGATTCCTAGATTAAATTAAGAGTTAATTTGGTAAATTAATATGAAAATATATAAAAATGTTTATATGTTAACAAGTGCAGCTAGTTTTAATAAGATATTTGTTTATTTATTATATATGTATATTTATTAATTTTTAAAATAGAATTTGGATTTGAGATTCAAAATAAATATTGAGAATAAATTTAAATTTGGATTTGAAGTTCAAATATAAACGTGTTGAAAAATAATTAGATTTAAAACTATATTTTAAAATTAATAAGAATTTGTGTTCTAATTTTAATATACATATAATTTTAAAAAATTTATATTTTGAATTAAATACAAATGATTTGCAAACAATTGTTTAAAGGTTAAATCCTAAAATATACATATGTTTTGGAAATTAATAAAGTAAACATTTAAATAAGTATAGTAGCTTAGGCTTGCATTTGTAATACATTTTCTTTTGAAGAATGAATAAATATAGTTGTATATTTATAAATCTAAAAAAATGTAACACATATGTTAAATTATAAAACATAAGAGATAAATTGATTCAAAAATATTAAAATGAAAAGATTTTAAAATAAAAAATTTAAATTAAATCAAGACAAGGTTTAAAAACAAAATTTGTAAATAAATTTTAGATAAATTTGAATAAAGGACTTAAACAAAATTTGATGGGTATTTGACAAATGTAAGTTATATAGAAACATATATTAACAAGTGTTAAAAATAAATGTACAAGTGTAAATGAATAAACAAGTGGCATTTTTGTTTAAAAGCATAATGTTAACAAAAGATCAAAACCAGGCCTTTTCATTTTCTCAACTAAGTCTTCTTCTTTCTATATTAAATCCTAAAAATAAAACTCAGATCAAAAAGAAAAACCAGATAAAAATATAGAACCAGAAATCATGTTTTAAACTATATCCGTAATCCATTTTAAAGGCAAGCAACAGATCCTCAAAAAGAAATCCAAACCTGGTAGCAATTCAAGATTTAGCTCTAACATCAGTTTACAAACAAGCAATTCAAACTTCAACTAGATCAATTGTTCCAGATCTTTCAAAACAAAAGCATTTCCAGTTCAAGTATCATAACAAATCAAGCTGTAACTTATGTTCCTTCTCTCGGTAAAATTTGTAGATGTGTTTTATAAAAAGAAAAGAAAAGTGGAGCTTCAGTTTTCCAGTGAGCAGTTTTCTATGGAAATAAGTAGATAAAGGAGCAAATCAAGTTTAAAGGCTAAAGTAAATCAGGGTTTCAAAAAAAAACTGCAAGAAGAAAAGGAAAACTTCCCTGGGTATAACAAGAAATGTAAACTGTAAGTAAAAATCAAAATTGTAGTTATTGTTGAGGTAAATAAATAAATAAAAGAAGGAATAAACAAAGATTTCTGTTTACAACTTACGGATCTAGACTCCAAGGATTAAAGAAAAAAATGTGTACAGACAAACATTGTCTCTATTTCCTGTCCTCTGTTCAATCTGTTCCAGATGAGCGAATCACTCTTATAAATTTTTAAAACTTGATTTACATGTAATGATTTTGGTTGTATGTTATGAACTATGATGTGCATGTTGGTCATATATATATATGAGTGTAATACCTGAGTTATTCCTGGAGACGGGCAAGAAAACTTGCCTCTGTTCAACATTTTCAGGTTTTAAAACCTGTTTTAAAATTTTAAATCATTCCACCTTAACCACACTATGCTTTGATAGCGGCATGAAGAATGTTTAAATGAGTATAATATTACTTATAAAAATGTAATTGAGTGTATTTAATCAAATAACTTCCGGAAATTGAAAAATTACAGAAATAAGCAAAAAGTGGAGGAAATTATCATTTTTATATTAAGTTTAGATTATGGGGATTAATTCATATTAGAAAATTGTGATTTTTGAAAATCATTTCATAATTTTTAAATCTATAATTGTTGAAAAAATTTGTGATGAACGAATTCCAGTCTCTCATTGATCCACGATGATCGACGACGTTGTGAACATCAAGACCAAGCTGGAAGAAGTCTTGGATGATGTTGAGCACGGGAAAATACTTCGCGATTTTCCTTATGATTGTGGTGTTAGGAAAATGATAAACTAGGGTTTTATTTGCAATTTTGTTGGACGAAGAAGACGCGGCAATTGTGTCGACTGGGGTGCTTCGAGTTCGACCGCAATCCAGGGGGAAGGTTTGGGGGTCGCTGGATCAACTTTGGTCAAAGTGGCGGGGTTGTCAGTGGACGAGGTCGCCGGCACGAGGTTGATCTAGGCAGCTAGTTTGGTTTCCATATTCAACGCTGATGCTCGATTTTATTTTCGATTTCGTTTTGGGTGGTTGAGATCGAGAGTAGGGATGGTCAGAGCCTTGGCAGTGACGGCGAGGGTGACTGAAGATCACCAGAGCCCCGGTGCATGTGCACGTTCTTCATCGTGCACGTTGTTTTCTGGAAAATTGGGGAGGAAGAAGGAATGTAGGTAGCTCGGGATTTCATTCGTGCTGATTTGAGTTCGACTCGATTATAACGACCCTGACTCGACCATCGAAAATCGGCACCAAATACAACACTCGTATTCAAATGCCGCTGATCCAAACGTCGAATCTGGTTCGCCGAAGCCTATAACACATTAAGTAAACAACATAACGGAAGAAAAGAAATTAATATCATATATAGTTCCAATGAATACAATATTCAAATATACAACAATGATCAATATCAGAGATATAAAGAAATGCTACAGCAGAAACCCAATGAACTAGCAGCGGAAAACAACTAGAACTTGAAACTCCAGAAGAACACTAATGTCAGAAATCTCCATAGATAGCTCGAACCATCATCAAGTTGCACCAAACTAAGCAAGTCCAGTCCATGAATCCAAAGACTCTAAAGAATTCCAAAGAGAAAGCAGAAGGGTATCAAATCGATATCTACTATCTACTATCTGAAAAACCCAACTCTAGACTGCCCGGGTGGAAAATTGTGGGCACCCAGAGTTTAGGAAAGGAACAATAAACTCCGGGTAAGTCATGGGACTGGTATGAGCAAACAAAAATAGTTTATCTTTAAACAAACAACAAAGAATTTTAAAACATTGAAATCCGCAATGCTTTTTGGAAAATGAAACTACCATAAGGCCTCCCGGCACACACACAATGCAATCGCACATATGGCGGAGATTTCTCCTTATGACAGTCAAACATGCTTACTATGCAAAATCCTTTTTGATATTATTATTGCATAGTGGAAAACATTTTGAAAATATAATATTAATCTTAGCCAGCATAGGTACCATTATACCATGCCTACTATAGCTACCATGTTAGATGGCAGGTTCTACAACTAAAACCGTACAAGGCGCGTATTGGAGAATGGATTTCCAACAAATGGTCAGGCTAAGGAACTTCATGGGCCATATGGGTACGCCTCTGGAGGGATGCTCCGAGAACCTAACCGGATCTCTGCCAACACAAAGCCTGGTTACCTCTGTAACTAGGTAACTACTGACACGAGTATGCCATCCCCCGGTCGTAAACAACCTTTATCCCGGGATTCACCAACAACCACAAAGTAATAAATTTGCAGCAACCACATAGGTTAAGTATCTGGGCTCCATACCATGATACCACCTCTATCCAGAAGGAAATGAACATACCCTTAGGGGGCGCTACCCCCAAATAACCTTGCTGCATTCTTCCTATTTTCACCATTCCGGGTTGTGAAGTTCGACGAAGTCTCATCCACAAAGCTACGCTTTTCACAAAAGCCATGCTTTGATCAACAAATGATCAGCAGCACTTCGTATGCCACATTACCAAATTGGGAATTTATCACTAGTAACCATCAACTACATAACCTCGGAGCTCGTACGTCTCAGAGAAGGGTGTTAAGCTAAGAGAATAAATCTCCGCCACCAAACAGAATTGTATTTGATAGAAACCGGTTTTACATCTCAAAGTGTAATATCAGACACACATCCATACAAGTCTGTTCTGGGTTCGAACAGAACCGAAGGCACTTCCAAAGAAGCCCTTGCAATCCGGACACCCACAATCCCGATCGGACTTCCCATCACTTAGGGAATCTCTATACTGTACCTACTCGGTGCAGAGACAATCGATAGGTCATCCTATCATTCTCGCAAATACCCGGTCTTCACCACCGGTCTTCAAATGCTATCCATAACGTTGTATCACTATTCAGAATGGGCTATATGACACAAGGTCCTCTCCCGGTTAAACCGAATAGTGAGCACAATATTTAAAAACATATGGATATGGGATTTCAGTTAAGTCACAAATTATAAAAATCCAAAGCTTTTCTTTCAAATGGTTAAACAAATTACCATTTCAATCTTTTAACAAAAAGATTCGTTTCACAAAGTTCACCCATTTCACAAAGATCTATTCGTAGATTTCAAAACAATTTCCATTTCAATTGGATTAACTCATTAAATCTTTAAATTTAAGATTTAATTTATAGCTTTCAAAACACGTTTCCAAAGACTTATACATAACTTGGAAGACCGTTTTTATTTTAGACTTGAAATCCTTCTTACAAAAATTAGAAGTTCATATCTTATGTAAAAGCTCTTATTATTTGAAAACATATAGTTTCCGTTTCAGAAAAAAAACTCCAATTATACAAGTTAAAAACCTTGGGTTAAATTTAAAGTCCCAAAATAACACTTTTTAAAATGGTTTAAAACCCATATAAACCCATTTATTAGTTGAATAAACTTTTTAAACCCTGGTTTCCAAATCATAGAATTCAATTTCAAATATTGAATTCAAATTTAAATCCAATTATTTAAATTTCAAAACTCAATCAAGTTATTTAAAATAACTTTTATTTTTGAAATTCATTTTCAAAAGCTTTCAATTCTAATTTCAAAACTATTTTGTATTCAAAGATTCAATTTTTAAAAACTATTTCAAAATCTGTGACTTAACTCATTTCCACGTGCAACCCATATTTGTGTGTTTATAAGTGTGGTCCAGGGTTTTAACACAATAGTGCACAACATCATCATCACAGATTCAATCATATCGATAAGCGGTATAACCCATAACGCTTATCTATATTCAAATATTCATAGATAAAGTAAATTTTCAATCACAAAGATTCACTAATATGATTCGATGTGGGTTTCGGATAACCAACTGGAATCCGACTCCCTGTCGCATCGAATTTCAAATGCCGTTTTACGGGCCAAGGGGTTTTCATATCTACACAGAAACAATCACAAATATTACAATTCAGCACAAAGCAATTCATATCTCATAGCATTACAATTACATATCAAATATATCAATCCATCATACAGCATTCAATAACAATCAACATCTTTGATTAAGGTGAATAAAACATGCAGTTTTAAAATTTATTACTCATATAATTACTTTCATTAGTAACCTTTAATCAATGATTAATTATCATTAACTACATTGATTAATTCTTTATCACCTTCATTAATTAATCATTTCTTTACGAGTGTTGTATTCCAATGCTGCAGATCCAAACGTCGAATCTGGTTCGTCGGAGCTTATAACACATCAAGTATAACAACACAGCGGAAGAAAAGAAATGAATATCATAAAAAACCCAATGAATACAATATCCAATGATATACAATAATGATATTCAAAATGATACAAGAATATCAGAGTCAATAAATAACAGCGAAAAACTAATAGCAAAAGAGATATCTCTAATAATCAAACTGCAACTCCAATCCAATGCTCCAAAGCCACTAGCTCGAACCACCAACATGTTGCACAAAGATAAGCAAGTCTCGTCTGTGAATCCAAAGACTCCAATATCCAAGATCTCCAAAGAGTACCAGAGAGAAAGCCGAGAGCTATCGAATTGATCATCTATATCTACTATCTGAAAAGCCAAACTCTAGACTGCTCGTGTGGAAAATTTGTGGGCATCCAGAGTTTAGGAAGGGAACAATAAACTCCGGGTCAGTCATGGGACTGGTATGAGCAAACAAAACATTTTATCTTATAAAAACAAACAAAAGAATTTAAATTTGAAATCCGCAATGCTTTTTGGAAAATGAAACAACCATAAGGCCTCCAGGCACAGAAACCATGCAATCACACACTTGAGGGAGATTTCTCCTTGTGATAGTCAAATATGCTTGATACGCGAAAGTCGTTTGATATTATTATTAGTGCATAGTGGGAAAATTTTGAAAGTATAATATAAATCTTAGCCAGTATACGTACCATTATAGTATGCCTACTATAGCTACCATGTTAGATGGCAGGTTCTACAACTAAAACCGTAGAAGGCGCATATTGGTGATTGGATTTCCAAAAAATGGTCATGCCAAGGAACTTCCCATTGCCACTTGGGTACGCCTCTGGAGGGACACCCCGAGAACCTAGCCGGATCTCTGCCAACACAAGGCCGGGTTGCCTCTACAAAAATAGGTAACTACTGACACGAGTATGCCATCCCTCGGTTGTAAACAACCTTTATCCGAGGATCCTCAACAACAACAATCACAAAGTAATATATATATGTGATATCCACATAAGTTAGGTATCTGGGCTCCATACCATGATACCACTTCTATCCAGAAGGAAATGCACATACCTTAAGGGGCGCTACTCCCTATAACCTTGCTGCATTCTTCCTGTTTTGACCATTCCGGGGTGTAAGGTTCGACGAAGTCTCGTCCATAAAGCTACGCTTTTCACAAAAGCCATGCTTTGATCAACAAATGATCAGCAGCACTTCGTATGCCACATTACCAAATTGGGATTGTATCACTAGTAACCATCAACTACATAACCTCTGAGTTCGTACGTCTCAGAGAAGGGTGTTAAGCTAAGAGAATAAATCTCCACCACCAAACAGAAATGTATTTGATAGAAACCCGTTTTACATCTCAAAGTGTAACGTCAGACACACATCCATACAAGTCTGTTCCGGGTTCGAACAGAACCGAAGGCACTTCCAAAGTAGCCCTTGCAATCCGGATAATTTCTAATCACGTCCGGACTCCCCATCACAATGGGTGCTCAAATCTCTATACCGGGGCCATTCGGTGCAGAGACATTCGACAGGTCATCCTTTGGCTTTCGAAAGTATCCGGTCTTCACCACCGGTCTTCAAATGCTATCCATATCGTCGTATCATTATTCAGAATGGGTTATATGACTGAGATCCTCTCCCGGTTAAACCGAATAATGAGCGCAATATTCAAAAAAATATGGATAATGGGATTTCAGTTAAGTCACAACTTATTATCCAAAACTTTTCTTTCAAATGGTTAAACAAATTACCATTTACAAAGCTTTTTAAACAAAAAGATTCACTTCAAAAACCTTCAATGGTTTAAACGATTTCCACACTTAAATCTTTTAAACAAAAGATTCACTTTTAAAAACCCCTTTTAATTTAAAACAAGGTTCACCAATCTTTATCAAAGATTTATTTGTAGCCTTTCAAAACAATTCTATTTCAAATTGGATTAACTTATCCGGTCTTTAAATCAAAGACTCATTTTTATAGCTTTCAAAACAATTTCCAAAGATTCATTCATAACTTTCAAAACCATTCTATTTCAAACTTGAAATCTTTTCATCATAATTTGGAAAATCTTTTCTTATATAAAAGCTATTATTATTTAAAACCACTTGTTTCAGTTTCGGAAAACCCAATTTTATTTGCACGAGTTAAGGCCTTCCAAATATAAACTTGGGTTAAATTCAAATTCTCAAAACCATACTTTTTAAAATGGTTTAAAAACCCACATAAACACCCTTATAACTTGTATAATCTTTTTAAGCCAAAATTTTCAAATCAATGAATTCAAACTCAACTTAAAATATTTCAGATTTCAAACTAAATCAAGTTATTTAAAAAAATGCTTTGATCTTAAAAACTCCTTTTCAATAATCTTTCAAACTCAACCCAATTTCATTTCCAAAAACCATTTGGATTCAAAATTCAAACTTTAAAACCATTTCAAAATATTAAATTCCAATATCTATGACTTAACCGATTTCCTCATGAAATCCATATTGTTGTGTGTTTAGTGTGGTCCAGGGGGTTTACACAATAATAGTGCAACAACATCAACCATTACGGATTCAAACATAGAAATATCGACAAGCGGTATAATCTATAACACTTATCTTTATCTACAAATCATGGATGAATAATATAAGTCCATCATAGATAATAAATTACATCACAGATCACAGCACAAATTAGGATAATTCATAACGCAAAGCATCATATATCAGGGATATCAACAATTAAATCATCCAATCCAAACATCCAAAAGTAATATCAATTAATTATCTGATTAATTCAAATCAGATTTAATTACTTATGACTTCCAAATTCTGGTTAATTAATATTAATAATTACAAATCATTTTGATTAATTATCCTTTAATCATTTATTAATTTAACCATTTATAAATAATTTAATTAATCTTTAACTAAAATTGATCAACCTTCAATTATTAAATAATTAACTTTTAATTATTAAATTAACCATTAAATTAATTAATAAATTAACCCTTAATTAATTATCCTTTAATAATTTCACCGAGTAATTAGCTTTTATTTAATTACACAAAGTAATTATCTTTAATTAATTACACAAAGTAGTTACCTTTAGTTTACTTTTATAAATAAATTTATCTGTTAATTACTTACCCTTTATTAATCTTAAATTAATTACATTAAAGTAATTAACCCTTAATTGTTAATTGATTAGCTCTTAATTACTTTTATTAATTAATTATTCCTTAATTGATTACTCTAATTAATAAACCCTAATTATTAATTAAATCTTAATTATAATTAATTATCCTTAATTGATTAACTAAATTTATTATTCCTTAATTAAATTAACTTAACTTTAAATAAACAAATTTAAACTTGTATCACAAATTTAATTAATGCAACATTAGTTAACCATAATAATTTATGAATTACAAATCAATAAGTTTTATTAACTCTAAAGAAAACTTATTAATGATTTCATTTATCACTCACAAATATGTTTGAAAACATTTATTTTAATTTATTTTTGAAGCTTCATTTTAAATTTCAAAATTTAAAATGAATACCAATTGATCTTTAAAACAATTTTTAAAACTAATTTTTTTAAAAGCCTTTAAATTACAAGTTAAAGTAATACTTTTGTTATGAAAGAAACTTAAAAGAGTTTGAAATCAAATTCCCTTTAAATTCAACATATTTAAACTTATTTAAAACATTTATATTTATAAACTTTCTTTCATTTAAAAATTTGGGATTCAATTTGTTTTTAAAACTTAAATCCAGGTTACAAAATTTTGATTTAACTTGTTTTCTTACAATTTCAAACCCCATTTTAAATTCAAATTCCTTTTTACTTCACTTAATTACCTAAATACTTTTATTAAAACAATTTGAATTTAAACTTTATTCCTTTCCAAACCAAGATTCAAACTGACTTGAATTCACTATTAACCTATAATTTAAAAACACATTTTAAACTTTGCTTTGTTTACCCGAGGCACACCTAAAACTACTTCGAGCAAAAAGGCCAAAAACTCCGAGCCTCGCTTGATTCTTCCTGAAGTACTTCTTTTTTTTCTTTCTTTTTTTTTATTTTAAATTTGAAAACTGTTAAAACACAAAACATTCGCGAGCAAGTACTCGAGCCACAACCATTCTTCCCCGGACACGACTTCGAGTCCTATTCCTTCCTCTTCCTTAAAACAAACCCACTGACACAACAACGCTCGTGCACGTGCACGATCGATCGGATCGTCGCTGACCCACTCTGAGACCTCCGGCACATCATCGTCGAACTCTCTGATCACCATGACCCCTAGTTCGACTGAATTCCATTGAAAAATTAAAATGAGCTAACAGCCTCTTCTAGAAACCACCCTGTTCAACTAAATTCGTTTCGCCATGCCAACTCTGGCCTACTGAATTTTCGCCGTCACGTCCCAAGCTTCACTACGATACAATGCCACGTTTCCCTCTGGGCCGACCCCGTCCGATCAGCCCACGGCATCGAATTCCCACCTCAAACTTCGATGAGTCAAACAAGGTTTTAAACCCTAAATCCACGTCGTGACACTCCTACGATCATCTAAAAATTATCCAACCATTTTTCCTTAAATCTACATCCATTCACCTACCTTTGCCCTGAAGCACGCCCCCCAAAATGTCAGCGTTCATCAAATATCGATAAAATTACGTTTGCTGTTCAACTCGAGAAACCCAATGAATTAACCCACTAAAAATCAAGATATACATATTAAAATTCATGATTTTCCATCCAGACTACCCTTATGAAATCAAATCTTAAAATTGAATCAATACAATTTTGACCAATTTTTAGTTTTAATGTCTTTTTTTTCTAAAAAATTTGCAGTGTTTTTACAGTTTCCAGTAAATCCATTCATCTTTTATCCTTAAAAGTATTTTAAAGTTTAATTCTTGATATTTAAATTTTATTTTGTTCAAACACCAACATCAAACATTACATCTTGAAATTTACTTATGCCTGTAAATTGTTTTAAATAGAGGGATATGTCTCTGTAAACTGCATACACACATCTCATATCTATATTCAAAACCTACAGGCATTTATCAAGAACACCAAGCAATCACATCAAAATGATTCACATGCATATAATTCAAAGAAACTGGTTTTAAAATCTTAAGTTTGCTCACCTGAGTTTCTTTTGAACAGAGGACTAGATGGATGAACTGGAAATTGAATTTGTTGTTTTCCAGGTTTTGAAATGCTTTGGTTTTGATTACTGAGGCTTGATACAGTTGAATTCCATTGGAATGCTTTGATTTCCAAATCTTTGTAGTTTTAATCTGAGCATTGATTTCCAGGTTTCGAAGTTGATTTGCCTTTGAACTTTTCTGGTTTCTCTTTGTTTTTTTTCTTCCAGATTTTGATTTTCAGGCTTGAGTTGAACATGAATTTTGCCTTGAATTTAATTTGGTTCTTAAATTTGGAAACTGGAATTTCTTTTTTTCTTTTTGGTTCCAGATTACACTTGAAAAAAAACAGGGCTTTGGTTTCCAGTTTGCAGATGATTGTTTCTGGTTTACCAGGTTTTGATTTCTTTTGTTTTCAATATGGCTTTTGTTTTCAATTTTGGGAAGAAGATGATTGCGAGGTGGAGAGAAAGTTTGAACTGAGTAGATAACCAGGTTTCTTTTTTTTTACATAATTTCCTATAATTCTAAATTAAAAAAATTATTTGTTGCCACTTGTATCATTAAAGCCATACACTTGTACATTTATTTTAACATTTGTTGAAATATAAACTTTTTATATTTAGTCCTTTTTTCTAATTTATTGTTTAAACCCTTCTCATTTTTAAAATTATTTAATCTTTATATTTACAAATATTTGTGTAATACATTTTATATTTAAACTTAAATTTAGTTTGGTACATAAATATATTCATATTTATTTTCCATTCATACATTTATATGTATTTTTTTTATTTGTAAATCATGTTTTCATGTTTTCTTACTTATACTTTTATGTATTTCCAACTTAGTCCATTTTAATATTTTACATATGTATGTTTTCTTATTTTATTTTCAAAAGATAATTTCAATTACTTATACTTATATATCAAAATGCATGTTTACAAAAAATAAGAAAACCAGATTTCATTAGTTTCAAATATAAAATTTTCTTTAAGTCCAATTTAAAGTCAACTTAAATACACATATATAATCAACACACAAATGCATATTATAGGATTTAACCTTTAAACAATTGTTTGCAAATCATTTGTATTTAATTCAAAATATATATTCCATTTATCATCTATTTCTTTTTGAAATATAAAGTTCAAATCAAATTCTTATTTATTACAAACACATATCCTATTTATCTTTGAAATATAAAGTTTGATATATCCAATATTTATTTATAAAAACTTATTCTTAAATTCCAAGTCAAATTCTATTCATAATCCACTGGTTTTCAAATAAATTAATTTTATTTACACTCTTTTGATATATTTATTCATTTAAATTTTCAAATTAATCCGCAATTAAATTCCAATATATTAACATTTGAATTTCATATTGACATTTTCAAATTTAAAATTAACATCTATAAACAACTAATACATCTATAAACAACTAATATTTTATAAACAACTAATATTATTTTGAAAAACTCTATTTAATTCACAAATTAATTTCAAAAAATTAAATTAATTATCAAATTATTTTAACTAAAATTTCAGGGATGTTACAGTTTCCCCACTAGAAAATTTCGTCCTCGAAATTTGAAAGTAGGGAGATAACAAAAGATTAAATAAAAGCTTATTCATAACTTGGATGACCCGAATGAATAAAAACAAAATCAATAATGAGCAAAACGGTCTAATACTCATTCTAGGGTATACGTGCAGAATTTATTTAAACCGAATTGGTAAGCTTTTATTTAATCTTTTATTTTTAGCTCTGTCACGATCCAAATTCCAGCGTTCGAAAATCGACAACCGTACTCCACTGTACTTAAATGCCGCAGATTCAAACGTTGAAATTCAAGTCGTGCCGGAGCTTATAACACATCAAGTATAACAACACAACAGAAGAAAAAGAAATGAATATCATATACAACTCCAATGATACAATATCCAAATATACAACAATGATATGAATATGATACAAGAATATCAGAGATATAAAGAAATGCTACAGCAGAAACCCAATGAACTAGCAGCGGAAAACAACTAGAACTTGAAACTCCAGAAGAACACTAATGTCAGAAATCTCCATAGATAGCTCGAACCATCATCAAGTTGCACCAAGCTAAGCAAGTCCAGTCCATGAATCTGAAGACTCCAAAGAATTCCAAAGAGAAAGCTGAAGGGTATCAAATCGATATCTACTATCTACTATCTGAAAAACCCAACTCTATACTGCCCGTGCGGAAAATTGTGGGAACCCAGCGTTTAGGAAGGGAATAATAAACTCCAGGTCAGTCATGTGACTGGTATGAGCAAACAAAATCTGTTTGCCTTTAAAAAAAATCAAAAGAATTTAAATTTGAAATCCGCAATGCTTTTTGGAAAGTGAAACTATCATAAGGCCTCCCGGCACACACACAATGCAATCGCACACATGGGGGAGATTTCTCCTTATGATAGTCAAAAATGCTTACTACGCAAAATCCCTTTTTGATGTTATTATTAGTGCATAGTGGAAAACATTTCGAAAGTATAATATTAATCTTAACCAGCATACGTACCATTATAGTATGCCTACTATAGCTACCATGTTAGATGGCAAGTTCTACAACTAAAACCGTACAAGAGGCATATTGGATAATTGGATTTCCAACAAATGGTCAGGCCAAGGAACTTCCCATTTCCACATGGGTACGCCTCTCAAGGGACGCCCTGAGAACCTAACCGGATCTCTGCCAACACAAGGCCGGGTTACCTCTTTAACTAGGTAACTACTAACACGAGTATGCCATCCCTCGGTCATAACCAACCTTTATCCCGGGATTCACTAACAACCACAAAGTCATAAATTTGCAGCAACCACTTAGGTTAAGTATCTGAGCTCCATACCATGATACCACCTCTATCCAGAAGGAAATGAACATACCCTCAGGGGGCGCTACCCCCAAATAACCTTGCTGCATTCTTCCTGTCTCGACCATTTCGGGTTGTGAAGTTCGACGAAGTCTCGTCCACAAAGCTACGCTTTTCACAAAAGCCATGCTTTGATCAACAAATGATCAGCAACACTTCGTATGCCACATTACCAAATTGGGAATGTATCACTAGTAACCATCAACTACATAACCTCTGGGCCCGTACGTCTCAGAGAAGGTGTTAAGCTAAGAGAATAAATCTCCGCCACCAAACAGAAATGTATTTGATAGAAACCGGTTTTACATCTCAAAGTGTAATGTCAGACAGACATCCAGACAAGTCTGTTCCGGGTTCGAACAGAACCGAAGGCACTTCCAAAGAAGCCCTTGCAATCTGGGCATCCTCAATCCCGATCGGACTTCCCATCACTTAGGGAATCTCTATACCGTTGCTACTCGGTGTAGAGACAATCGATAGGTCATCCTATCGTTCTCGCAAATACCCGGTCTGCACCACCGGTCTTCAAATGTTATCCATAACATCGTATCATTATTCGGAATGGGTTATATGACACAAGGTCCTCTCCCGACTAAACCGAATAATGAGCGCAATATTTTAAAAACATATGGATATGGGATCTCAATTAAATCACAGCTTAAAGCTTAAACCTTTCATTCAAATGGTTAAAACAAATTACCATTCTCAATCTTTTAAACAAAAAATTTCATTTTAAAAACCTTCAGTGGTTTAAACAATTTCCACATTTAAATTTTTTAAACACAAGATTCACTTTTAAAAACCCCTTTCAATTTTAAACAAGGTTCACCAATCTTTTACAAAGATTCATTCATAGCTTCTCAAAACAATTCCCATTTCAAATTTGATTAACTCATCCGGTCTTTAAATCAAAGACTCATTTCATAGTTTTCAAAACAATTCCCGTTTCAATCTTTTATATATAAAAGATACCATTTAAAATCCTCTTAAATTTCAAAATAGGGTTCAACTATCATTCAAAAAGATATAGCTTTCAAAATCATTCCATTTCAAATTTGAAATCTTTTCATTATAATTTGGAAAATTCTTTCCTTATATAAAACCTATTATTATTTGAAACCACTTGTTTCCGTTTCGGAAAATCCGATTATAATTTGCACGAGTTAAGGCCTTTCAAATATAAAGTTGGGTTAAATTCAAAACCATACTTCTAAAATGGTTTAAAAACCCACATTTATAGCTTGTATAACATTTTTACTTCATGAATACCAAATATAGAATTCAATTTCAGATATTGAATTCCAATTTAAATCAAATTATTCAAATTTCAAAACTAAATTAAGTTATTCAAAATAACTTTCATTTTTGAAACACCTTTTCAAAAGTTTTTCACTTTAAACCCAATCCATTTCCAAAACCATTTGGATTAAAAATTCAAATTCAAAACGATTTTAAAAATCTGTAACTAAACCGATTTCCACGTTCAATCCATATTTGTGTGTGTATAGTGTAGTCCAGGGGTTTTACACACAATAGTGCAACAACAATCATCACATCACAAATTAAAGCGCATAAATATCGGTAAGCGGTATAAATTATAATTCTTATTGTGACGCCCCACCTCTATACCCACGCTAGCCAAGGACACTACATGGTAATGCCGTCAACTAACACGGAGAATAAGGCTGGTTGGGAGCGACCATCTATAGCCTTGCTCTAACTATCTATTGGATACCTCGACAATAATCATACCAAGTCGACATACCCAATGAATACTTAAAACAATACCATAGGTGTTTGAAGGATCTATCAGAACAGAATATAACAACTCAAATGTAATATACATCATAGAACAGTAGATCATCATATACACATATATTGATACATAACAGAGTATACAAAATAATACATGTCAAGTGGTATAGCAAACCACAATATACAGACGAATCCCAAAAGAATACATATAACAGAGTTACAATAAAAAGGACTACACAAAAAAGCTTTAACAAAAAGGAACAAGCTGAATAGTCCATTCGGAAGCAAAATAGGCTAAGTCCAAAAGCACCTAACCTGAAACATCTCGGTCTGACCCGAGTATAAAATACACGGGTCAGTCTAGCTAAACAAATCAGTTAGATAAACTGAACAACAATTAACTTGCAAGGTTACAAGGTATAACAAATATCTCTAAAAGAGATATCACAATCATCTAACAAAATATGAATTATAATAAAACAAGCCTCATATCATCGGCATCATATAGAAACAAAGGATAAGAATACCCCAAAGCAAGCCATAAGGCAATAACAAATGCCAATAAGGTATACAAGTTCCACAAGGTAATCGCTAAATATCATGCGGCTCAAAAAGACCAACACCGAAGGGCGATACCTAGGGAATATACATATGAATGAAACATCAGAAAATTTTCTCGAGCTCGGTACTATACAAACAAGGATCCATGAGCCCGAAGACTCCAAACCCAATATCACCCATGCGGCTCATAACGACCAACATCAGAAGCGATACTAAAGGGCAACCCAATATCACCCATGCGGCTCATAACGACCAACATCAGAAGCGATACTAAAGGGCAACAAACCCGAAGGCAACAAACCATAGTGGTGAAGGTCGGAGACCCAGTACTGGGCACCACTAACTGGCGGAATGTGTCATAACTCTCAAAAAGGAATCCGAAAAGTGGTAACGTGAGTCCCATAACCACTCGTCCGCACTAAACGGTTTACTATCCGTTAGTTAATTTCACACTCAAAGCAGTAAAAAGTTCACCTCGTTTCATCGGTAAACCAGACCAAAAGGCCAAAACGATCAATCGAATAGGTCGAGGATTAATCGGCAAGACAAACGCATGGATTCATGGTCCGTGTTTTACCTAACCATTTAATCTCCCTTCCACTCTGCTCGAAGTGCGAAATTGTGTATGTGCGTTTAAATGGAATTTATAAATCGAAGAAGGAAACTTTTAATATGATTTAGAGGGATTATTTATGAAAACCCGTGAATGAAGTTAAAATAAGTTATCAAAGCCAAAAGATGCAATGAAAACCACCAAAAACCAACTCGAATCGACAAAATTTGGAAAACCAATCAAAATGAGCATAAATAGGCAAAACAGCATAATATGAGCAGGTCGGTCGACCGGACTACAGGGCTCGGTCGGCTGGTTAGATGCAGAAAATAAAAAAAGCTCGGGATAGCAGGTCGGTCGACCGGCTACAGGGCTCGGTCGGCCGAACTGCAAATTTCTACAGTTCCTGCCCTTTCTCATCGAAATGCATACTCTTCCAAAGCGCGACCGTTCGAGCAATGGACCTAAGGAGCCTTAGCCAATTGATACCCCAGCTCCATTAGCTCTCTGATTCGCCACCAAAAACATGTTCAAACATCAAAGTTAGGATCTTTAAAGAATTGAACCCAAGCACTAAAAATTTGGATATTCTCCAATTCAGTCCAAACCAAAAGCAAGTGCATATGAACAAGTGCTAGGAATTTATACCCAACATCAATGAAATCAAGAGAAGTAGATGTGAGTTCAAAACTCACCTTCTAATTCAAAACAAAGAAGAAGGAGTTCAATTTGCAAGGAGAAGACCAACAAATCTCCACTTCAACTCTACTAGCTTCAATCTAAGAATAAAACAAGTATTTTCCTAAGTTAGGTTTAAGAAATTTCTGAGATTGAAGGGAGAAAGAGATAGAGAAGATGAAGAGGAGCTTACCAATGTCTTCTCTTTGATATTGGAGCAAGAATCAAGTTTGCAAAGAAGAAACTAGGGCTTGCAATTTCTATTTCCCTTTCCCTTCCATCGTTTTCAGTTTTTCTTAAGTTTAAGAAATAAAATGAGGGTGAATGGATGAGGAGAGGGCTGAGTTAGGGGTTTAAACTAACAAATGGGCTGAACCCAAACCCAAAACCCAAATAGAAAAGTTGCAAAAATTCACAAACTCCAACATATCGAAGCTTATACTTAAAAAGATCGCAAACGCCATTTTGGAATCAATGGAGGTGGTTTCGAGTCCCAATTCGGCCGTTTGCAAAAAGTAACATTTCGGACCTAAAAATCCGACTAACGATGCTATATTTAAATAAAACATTTAAATATAAAATCGTTAAATATGCGGGTTGTTACAGATCTCCCCTCCTTACAAAATTGCGTCCCCGTAATTCCTAGAGACGATATTTGTAACAACTACATACATACAACCTTCAAAAGAAAAGAAAATAAGCTTGAGACAAAAGGATATACTCACCGTTCCCAAGCAAAGATAGAAAACCCGGATAAGATCGCTCGATAAACTCTCTGGTTTCCCAAGTATAGTCATTGGGACTAGCAGACCATTGAACCTTAACGAGCGGCACGTCCTTGTTCCGAAGGTGTCGCACCTCTGCGTCAAGTACGCGAATAGGTTGCTGTACAATTGATAAGTCCGGTGAGATCTCAAGCTCTAGCAAATCAGGAGAAGTAATGACAGAATCCGACTCCCGAAGACACTTCCGAAACTGCGAGACGTGAAACACGTCATGAATGCCAGATAGATGAGCAGGAAGTGAAACTCTATAAGCCACAGGGCCAATACGTTCAGTAATAGAAAATGGTCCTATAAAGCGAGGAGCCAATTTCCCAGTCGTACTGAAACGCATAGCCCCTTTCAAAGGAGAAACACGAATAAAAACAAGAACACCAATCGAGAACTCGAGAGGTTTCCTACGGCTATCCGCGTAGGATTTCTGGCGACTCTATGCCTCTTTCATTCTCAACCGGATAAGATCAATTTTCTCGGAAGAATCACGAACAAAATCTGGACCAAGAATAAGCTTCTCCCCAGATTCCAACCAACATGAAGGAGATCGACATGGCCTTCCGTATAAAGCTTCGAAAGGAGCCATACCGATACTAAACTGAAAACTATTGTTGTAGGAGAACTCTACAAGAGGTAGATGATCCTTCCAGCAACCACCAAAATCAAAAATACAAATACGGAGAAGATCTTCCAAGATACGATTCACCCGTTCAGTCTGTCCGTCAGACTGCGGATGATAAGCTGTACTAAAATTAAGCTTTGTTCCCAAAGCTTGCTGAAGACTCTGCCAAAAATGACTCGTGAATAAAGGATCACGATCACTCACAATAGAACTAGGAACACCGTGAAGTCTCACGATTTCCTTAACATACAACTTAGCCAAATGCGAAGCAGTTCTATTAGACTTAATAGGGACAAAATGAGCAGACTTAGTGAGGAGATCAACAATAACCCAAATGCTAGAATGGCCTGATCTCGAACGAGGTAGGCCGTCAACGAAATCCATAGAAATCTGATCCCATTTCCATAATGGAATCTCTAGAGGCTGAAGAAGACCCGAAGGACGCTGATGTTCGGCCTTAACACGCTGACAAGTTATGCAATTACTTACATAACTTGCTACATCGCGCTTCATGCCTTCCCAATAATAAAGACGATGCATATCGACATACATCTTACTAGTACCAGGATGAATGGTACACTTAGAACGGTGACAGTCATTAAGTATGTCATGCCTAAGTGCAAAATCAGAAGGCACAAAAAGACGGTTCTTCTTACGAAGACACCAATGAGAATCAATGCTGAAATCCCGCAATGCCTCATCACAGGATCCAGACTCACAAAGCTGAATAAGATGCAACAAATCAGGATCACGCCATTGGGCATCGGCAATACGATCCAACAAAATAGGTCGAGCTCCCAAACTAAACAATAGAATAGGAGAATCAGAAGATGAACATCGATCACGAATTTCATAACAAGATAGAGTCTCAAGAACATTCCATTCGGCAAGCATCATAGAAATAACAGCCGAATGTTTGCGACTAAGAGCATCTGCAATATGATTACCCATACCAGGGGTATACTGAATATCAAAGTCAAAGGAAGCAAGAAACTCAAGCCAACGTTGTTGTCTCATATTGAGTTCCTTCTGAGTGAACAAATACTTCAAAGATTTATGATCGGTATAAAGAATGAAGCGCTCGCCCAATAAATAGTGTCGCCAAATCTTCAAGGAAAAGACAATGGCGGCTAACTCAAGATCATGAGTGGCATAGCGAACTTCATTCGGACGTAGTTGCCTAGAAGCATAAGCAACTACCCGATCCTTCTGCATAAGAACAGCACCGAGACCACTACCACAAGCATCGGCGTAGACAACAAGATCATGATTCCCTTCGGGAACCACCAAAATAGGAGCATTAGTGAGAAGTTCCTTCAATGTCTGAAAGGAAGCTTCACACTTGTCGGACCAATCAAAACGAATGCCTTTCCGAGTAAGGCAGGTGAGAGGAAGCACAACTCGGGAAAAATCTTTAATGAACCAACGGTAATAACCCACCAATCCAAGGAAACTACAAATCTCATGAACATTCTCGGGCCTCTTCCAATTTTTGATGGCTTAGATTTTTGAGGGATCGACAGAAATGCCATCGGAAGATACAACATGGCCTAAGAACTTAACCCTATTCTCCCAAAAATGGCACTTGGAGAATATGGCTCTAAGCTGATGATGACGAAGAGTACTCATGACAATTCTCAAGTGATTAGCATGCTCAGCTTCAGACTTAGAATAAATAAGGATATCATCAATGAAGACAAGGACGAACTTATCGAGATATTCCCGGAATACTCGATTCATGAGATCAACAAAGAAAGCAGGAGCGTTCTTCAAACCGAACGGCATAACGAGCCACTCAAAAAAACCATAACGAGTGCGGAAAGCGGTAAGAGGAATGCTATCATCCGCGACTCATAACTGATGAAAACCTGTGGCAAGGTCTAGCTGAGAAAAGACCTAAGCACCACTCAATAAATCGAACATATCATTGATCCTAGGCAATGGATATCTATTCCTAATGGTCAACTCGTTAAGCTTGCGATAGTCAATGCAAAGCTTAAGAGTTCCATCAGACTTCCTCACAAAGACGACCGTGAATCCCCACGAAGAAAAACTGGACTGAATCAACTGCTTGGACTCAAGCTCTAAAAGCTGCTTCTTGAGTTCCTCATTTTCCCTTGTAGACATCCTCGTGGGAGGACGACTAACTGGCTGCACGCCTGGAATGAGATCAATGCAGAACTCAATTGCCCGCTTGGGTGGCAAACCCGAAACAGGTTCAAAAATATCAGAAAAGTCACAAGCAATGGGAATACGAGATATATCATTATCATCTCGTGAGTCAAGAGAATATAAAGCCATTTCGGAATTATCCACATCCCAAAGAATAAGAGATAACTGAGTAGACGAATCCGGATGTCGAAGATATATAATTCTCTCCGAACAAATAATCCCGGCATCATATGTCACTAGCCAGTCCATACCAAAAATCATATCAAATTCCAGACAAGAAATAACGTGCAAATTCGCATGAAAAGAAAAGCCACATAAAACAATCTCAACATCATCACAAAGCAAGCTAAGGGTCGCGGATCCGCCAATAGGATTCGCAATCCTTAAAGAAGTAACTAAACAAGAAATATCCAAAGATAAATCATCAACGAGCTTCTTCGATACGAAAGAATATGAGGCACCTGTATCGAAAAGAACTCGAATACTGTGATCATGAAATAAAATAGAACCTTCCAAAATAGATGGAGATACACCTTTGGACTGAAAAGGACCTTCAGAAGCCTTAGCAGCATAAAGCCTGCTAGACTTGGCCCAACCGAAACAGTAGGGCAAGTTGAAACATGATGACCTTCCTTCTTGCAATAGCGGCAGAAGAGAGGCGTAGGACAAGGTCGAATAATATGATCAGGAGACCCACAATTGAAACACTTCTGAACGAAAGGTGTTCCAGCAGATTAAGGCTGAGAACTAGAACTACCAGTCTTCTTCTTCTTAGAAGGAAAAGGCCTGGATTTTTGAAATGGAAACGGCTTCTTGTTGGGGTTCTTGGAAACCTCAACATCAACATCACTATCACACTCCTTCTCGACGGTCTCGAGATGAAGTGCCGAATCAACCAACTCCTCAAAAGAAAGCTTAAGCTGGAGCAACAAAGACTTCTTAAGATATTTCTTAAGACCAGAGACAAACTTCAAATTCTTCTTATAAGAAGTGCTAATGAATTCAAGACCATACTTAGATAAAGCCTCGAATGATGCAACATACTCAGAAACAGAAGATTTCACTTGCTTCAACTCGAGGAAGCGACGGGTCAAATAAAACATTTTCAGATTCAGGAACGAACTTGAGTTCAAATCGCTCCCGAAAGTGAGTCCAAGAAAGAGTAGACTCATCAATCTCGGCTACAAGAAGCTCATACCAATCAAGGGCACGCTCTTGTAATAAGCTAGAAGTTACAAGAACTCTATCATGGTCAGAAAGATCCATGCGAGAGAAGATACGCTCGCACGTGAGAAACCAAGCTTGGACTTCAAGAACAGACTCGGAGCCCTTAAACGGCTTTCCTCCAAGATGAGCAAAATCACTGCACTGGCGTGCAAAGGCAGACTTGCGAGGTGGAGACACTCGAGGAAGAACTGGAAGCTGAGTGCTCCTAAACAATTCCAAAAACTGATCGGCAGATATATAAACGCCATCCGGATGTGAACCACTGGATTGCCCAGCATTCGAACGTCGTCCTCTGCCTCTTCCAGCCATACGCTGAAAGTAAGATAAGAACAAGATTACTCACAAGGTAGATACTTCAATATGGAATACTACGGAATTTAAATGCATTCTTAGACGTATTTCCCAAATTCTATCTAACCTTTGATAGAAGAAGAAATAGAAAGGCACGACGATTCAAAGATTTGTATGACTTATACACTTTGATGTACCAGAATATGTGCATCTATTCTGTGTTTATCATATTTTGTTCTGAACTCAGCTCTGATACCACGCTGTGACGCCCCACCTCTATACCCACGCTAGCCAAGGACACTACAGGGTAATGCCGTCAACTAACATGGAGAATAAGGCTGGTTGGGAGCGACCATCTATAGCCTTGCTCTAACTATATATTGGATACCTCGACAATAATTATACCAAGTCGACATACCCAATGAATACTTAAAACAAAACCATAGGTGGTTGAAGGATCTATCAGAACAGAATATAACAACTCAAATGTAATATACATCACAGAACAGTAGATCATCATATACACATATATTGATACGTAACAGAGTATACAAAATAATACACGTCAAGTGGTATAGCAAACCACAATATACAGACGAATCCCAAAAGAATACATATAACAGAGTTACAATAAAAAGGACTACACAAAAAAAGCTTTAACAAAAAGGAACAAGCTGAATAGTCCATGCGGAAGCAAAATAGGATAAGTCCAAAAGCACCTAACCTGAAACATCTAGGTCTGACCCGAGTATAAAATACACGGGTCAGTCTAGCTAAACAAATCAGTTAGATAAACTGAACAACAATTAACCTGCAAGGTTACAAGGTATAACAAATATCTCTAAAAGAGATATCACAATCATCTAACAAAAGATGAATCATAATAAAACAAGCCTCATATCGTCGGCATCATATAGAAACAAAGGATAAGAATACCCCAAAGCAAGCCACAAGGCAATAACAAATACCAATAAGGTATACAAGTTCCACAAGGTAATCGCTACGTATCATGCGGCTCAAAAAGACCAACACCGAAGGGCGATACCTAGGGAATATACATATGAATGAACCATCAGAAAATTTGCTCGAGCTCAGTACTTTACAAACAAGGATCCATGAGCCTGAAGACTCCAAACCCAATATCACCCATGCGGCTCATAACGACCAACATCAGAAGCGATACTAAAGGGCAACCCAATATCACCCATGCGGCTCATAACGACCAACATCGGAAGCGATACTAAAGGGCAACAAACCCGAAGGCACAAACCCGAAGGCACATACCCGAAGGCAACAAACCGTAGTGGTGAAGGTCGGAGACCCAGTACTAGACACCACTAACTGGCAGAATGTGTCAAAACTCTCAAAAAGGAATCCGAAAAGTGGTAACGTGAGTCCCATAACCACTCGTTCGCACTAAACGGTTTACTAACCGTTAGTTAATTTCACACTCAAAGCAGTACAAAGTTCACCTCGTTTCATCGGTAAACCAGACCAAAAGGCCAAAACGATCAATCGAGTAGGTCGGGGATTAATCGGCAAGACAAACGCATGGATTCATGGTCCGTGTTTTACCTAACCATTTAATCTCCCTTCCACTCCGCTCGAAGTGCGAAATTGTGTATGTGCGTTTTAAATAGAATTTATAAATCGGAGAAGGAAACTTTTAATACGATTTAGAGGGATTATTTATGAAAACCCGTGAATGACGTTAAAATAAGTTATCAAAGCCAAAAGATGCAATGACAACCACCAAAAACCAACTCGAATCGACAAAATCAGGAAAACTAATCAAAATGAGCATAAATAGGCAAAACGGCAAAATAGGAGCAGGTCGGTCGACCGGACTACAGGGCTCGGTCGGCTGGCCAGATGCAGTAAATAAAAAAAAGCTCGGGATAGCAGGTCGGTCGACCGGCTACAGGGCTCAGTTGGCCGAACTGCAAATTTCTACAGTTCCTGCCTTTCTCATCGAAATGCAAACTCTTCCGAAACGCGACCGTTCGAGCAATGGACCTAAGGAGCCTTAGCCAATTGATACCCCAGCTCCATTAGCTCTCCGATTCTCCACCAAAAACATGTTCAAACATCAAAGTTAGGATCTTTAAAGAATTGAACCCAAACACTAAAAATTTGGATATTCTCCAGTTCAATCCAAACCAAAAGCAAGTGCATATGAACACGTGCTAGGAATTTATACCCAACGTCAATGAAATCAAGAGAAGTAGATGTGAGTTCAAAACTCACCTTCTAATTCAAAACAAAGAAGAAGGAGTTCAATTTGCAAGGAGAAGACCAAGAAATCTCCACTTCAACTCTACTAGCTTCAATCTAAGAATAAAACAAGTATTTTCGTAAGTTAGGTTTAGGAAATTTCTGAGATTGAAGAGAGAAAGAGATAGAGAAGATGAAGAGGAGCTTACCAATGTCTTCTCTTTGATATTGGAGCAAGAATTAAGTTTGCAAAGAAGAAACTAGGGCTTGCAATTTCCCTTTCCCTTCCACCATTTTCAGTTTTTCCTAAGTTTAAGAAATAAAATGAGGGTGAATGGATGAAGAAAGGGCTGAGTTAGGGGTTTAAACTAACAAATGGGCTGAACCCAAACCCAAAACCCAAATAGAAAAGTTGCAAAAATTCACAAACTCCAAACATATCGAAGCTTATACTTAAAAAGACCGCAAACGCCATTTTGGAACCAATGGAGGTGGTTTCGAGTCCCAATTCGGCCGTTTGCAAAATGTAACATTTCGGACCTAAAAATCCGACTAACGATGCTATATTTAAATAAAACATTTAAATATAAAATCATTAAATATGCGGGTTGTTACACTTATCTTCATTCACGGATTCATAGATAAAGTATATTTATCAATAACAAAGATTCATCGTTACGATTCGATGTGGGTTTCAGATAACCAACTGGAATCCGACTCCCTATCGCATCGAATTTCAAATGCCATTTTATGGCCAAGGGGTTTTCATATCTACACAAAAATAATCACAAATATTACAATTCAGCACAAAGCAATTCATATCTCATAGCATTACAATTACATATCAGAGATATCAATCCAATACTCAGCATTCAGTAACAATCAAACATCTTCAATTAAGATGAATAAATCGTGTGGTTAAATTTAATTAACCACATAATTACTTCATTAATTATCTTAAATCAATGATTAATTATCATTAACTACAATTGATTAAGTCTTAACCACCTTCATTAATTAATCATTCTTTAATTAATTATTTCAATTAATTAACCCTTAATTGTAAATGTATTAACTCCTTAATAAGTTATCCCTTAATTAAAATGATTTCTTAATCATTTTAAATTAATTAACCTTTAATTAAAAAAATTATTTAATTATTTAATTAACCATTTAATTGATTATCTTTAATTAATTAATTTAACCCTTAACTAATTGTCCTTTATTAATTTCACTAAGTAATTAACTTTCATTTAATTACACAAAGTAATTATCTTTTATTTAATTACTCAAAGTAATTATCTTCAATTTACTTCCATCAATAAATTTATCTTTAAATTAATTATCCTTTGTTAATATTAAATTAATTGCATTCAGTAATTAACCTTTAATTAATTACCATTTAATTTATCCTTAATTAATTACAAAAATTAATTTACTCTTAATTAATAATCATCCCCTCAACAACTTCATTAGTTAATCAACCTTTAATTAACTAATGATTCTCCAACTAATTACCTTAATCAATTAATCACATAAATTAATTACCTTTGATTAATTAGAATAAATTAGTCAGCCTTTAATTAAAGTAATCAACCTTTAAGAAATCACATTAATTAAACCTTCAAGATGAATTATCATTATCATATAATTTAACTTAAAACTTTTAAGTTAACTAATGATTTAAAATATTATCTAAAATAAACCATTTATCTATTTAATCACTTCTTAATTAAGCTATTAACTTTTATTCAAAATAATCTTAACAAATGGAAGTATACATATATTAAACACTTAAAAACTTGATTAATGGAAATAATTCATTTTAAAATCCTTAGTTAATTCAAACTAAAGATACAATACTTAGCATTTTGAAAGAAAATTTGTTTAAGAAGACGATTCAAATTTTAATTAATTTGAAGCTTAAAACTTTATTTGTTTGAAGATTTGAATCCTGCTACCGCTTTAACCTGAGGTACCTTGTGTCCATCTGGAAGCAAAATACCATTTTTCTCGAGCCTTTCCTGAGTAACCCCAAAACCACACTATATCATTGTAAAATTTTAAAACCTGCTACCCGACAAACCACTCGATAATAAACTCGGGCCTGATTCGAAAATCTTCGAATGCGTCTTCGAGTTCAACCCTCTTTCTTCTCCAATAAAACCACCTGACATCCGGAAGCACGCGTGTACGTGCACAGCTAATCGGAGCTTCTTCGATCATCGCCGCTACCCCCAACAAGTCATCAACAATCATCTCGTATCGAATGACCACCTAAATCGATCGAATTCAACCTGGAATCGAATTCGAGCATCCTGATCCTCCACCTGAAACATATAGATTGGCAAAATCTGTCCTGTCACACCAATCTCGATCATCAGAGTCTTTGCCACTCCACCCAAAATCTCCGCCATAGCCCCCACTTCTTTTCCACTGGACGCGATTTCACTTGATGCTACGACGCTGACGAAATTTCTTCGATTATAACATCGACCCAAGTAGGTCAAAAAACCCTAGGTTGCCGCTGCTACGCCACCTCGTTCTTCAATAAATCCAAATTCTATTTTCCAGTAATCTCCTTCCTACCCGCTTCCCTTGCGATCAAATCTCGACATCTCATTCATCATAGATCGCCGGAAATCAGCGAATATTCCAAATTTGGTCATCACAGAATATCACAATATACGCGACAATAAAAATTAGGATTTTCATAACAAAATTCATTATTGGCTCATGCGAAACAGCTTATATAATTAAAATTTAAAATTTACATGGTTGGGTTTTTCTGATATTATATATTTTGACTGAGATTCAGATTTTCCAGTAAACTTTTAACTAATTTTACTTTTAATTATTTTTTAAATTAAGTTCACACTCCTACCATTATCTTTTATTTAGAAATTAAAGCCTAAGGTTGAATATATATAGAGAATTTGAATCCTCTTTTAAGAAAATTGAAGCTGGTCATATGACAGAGAAATGAATCTAAAACATACATGGACATTCATACACAACATGTTTACACAGGTAGATATCTTTATATTCATGCATCTATTTACTTCCAGAATCAATCATAAGCAATTAATTATAGATTCAAGGCTTTTAAAATAAAGATTTGCTCACCTGTCATGTGACAGAGGACAGGAAATTGGAAATTTTGATTCAAACTGAAACTTGTTTTTTTTGTTGAATCTATGCTTTTCTATTTGAAAATATGGAATTTGTATTTTAATTTGATCTACTATGTTTCTCATTGGAGTTGAACTTGTAGGATCGATTTCACCCTAGAGGGGGGGTGAATAGGGTGATAGTGTAAATTATAAAAATTAATCGCGGAAGCTTATAAATTTATTTCAATTCAGATCACAGAATAGCAGCACAGATATCGCAGAATATAAATAACAGAATAAAACAGAACAACACAGAATTTACCCAGCTTCGGCAAAACCCTGCCTACGTGCTGCCCCCAAGGTTTCTACTAGAAATTAGATAGTCCCTCGCTTACACACGTAAACTCGCTATACACCGCTATTGACTAATCTAACTCTACGCTCAAAACCTTGACCACAACTCAACTACCGAGTTGCAAATTCCCAAACTACACACCGTAGTTTGCACCCTAGTCACACGACTAGAAAAATTAAAACGGTTTAAAAAGGAAAATTACAAATTAAAAAGCAAATTAAAATTAAACCCTAATTAAAAACCCCTAAAAAAATATTTCTCCCTTTTAAAACAATAGACCGGCCCTTTCTTCAATTCGACCCGTCTCTTTATTTTCTTTGCTTTGTTTGGTTGCGTATACAATGGTGTCCGTTCCTCTTTCAATTTTAGGGCTTTCGTTCGTGATTCAAATTAGGGCTTTGAAGAACCGTTACTACTTCGATCGAATCTGTGATTGTTCAAGATTTGCCTTGCTCGATCGATTTCTGGTTGTTGCCCACTTCGGCTCTTTGATGATTGAGTTCGATTTCTCCGGTATGTAATTTGTGCCTTTTTCTTCTTTTGATTTTTCGTGCTTGAACTCGATGAATCATTGCCGATGATGATGTAGGGTTTTATATAGGAATCCAATTCCTATTTTTGCGTTCGTATAGATTAATTTGAATTTGTCAATTAATTTGTTCGGCCGTTGATTTTAGCTTGGATGTTTGAGATGATTGCTGACTTCTTCAATTCACGTATATATTTTGGTTGCTTAACATTCACGGTATTGAATCATTACGTGATGACCACGGCTTGGAATTCTTGACTTGGTTTGAATTTTCTCGGCTTTGAATTTTAACTTGGTCAATGATTTTTGCGTTGCCTTTCTTGTTGACTATGGCATGATCATCTTCACTGTAAATTGATCAATTTGAAATTTTGTTCACGGCTTATACGAGTCCTTTCTTGCATTCCTGTACTGATGCATTCACTTCATGTTTTGATTATGACTTCAGTGCATATAGTCATTGATACTGCTGGCTTCGACATCTTATATTCATGAGATGTTTATTGTGAAGCTTGGTTTACTGTCTGTATTCACTACAGTTTGTACATGCTTCACTGTTCTTTTGCATTTGTGAACATTGTGTTCATTTGAGTTGTCTCCACCTTCTGCCCTTGAACCTGTTGCATACATGACTGCTGTATGGTTGCATATTTGTTCAGTTTGCATCATGCTTTTGTGCATTTCTCTGTACTCAGTTGAGTTGATTGTTGCATTGTCACTATTGGGTTGATGTACATATGTTTGCATTTTCACTACTGGTTAGCCACTGTTGCATTACTATGTCTTGTGGCATGTTGTCTTTGCTATCCACTGCAGTGATGATGCTGTGCACTTTTGTGCTTTGGTTTGAACTTGCTGTTAGGTCATTTTGTACTTCTCTTATGTACACTTGCACCTGTACTTTGTTGTAACTGGAATTCCTGTAGTTTGTTTTGTTTGCCGAGATTCTTGCTTGTAGTTGATGGTTCATTTGACTTGGAATACTGGTGCATTTGCAGTTACTTGCATTGGTGCTGTTGCAATTTGTTACGGCCTATAGTGTTCATGTAATCTTGTGTTGATTGTTGCATCCATTGCAGTCCTATATGTGTATGCATCTTCTTGTCTCTGCTCCAATCTGGTTCACTTGTACCTGATGTACATGCAGTTGATTTACTTCATGTTGCTTACGGTTGTCTGCACCTCTGGTCAGCAGCTTGTCGAATTTACATTTACACTGTGTCATTTATCTTTGCACTTGCGTACTTGGTTTCTACCTTGATGTTGTGTGGCCTGGTCTCTGTTGCATGTGTTGCCTCTGGTGTAGTCTTGTCTGGTGCATTGTCTTTTGTATCACTGAGTTGAGTAACAGCTGTGGTCCATGTTGCTGCTGGTCGATAAGTATACATGCATACTTTGATCATTGCATTCATGTGTGCATTTGCAGTTGCACCTGTGTTGAATCCAGTTTCAAACACTCGGGTTTGACCTTGTGCTGAGAATTGTGACATTTATATTATTGCACGTGAGTTGAACCCGACTTTTTATTTGGGTTTGACCTGTGCTCACCTGTCCCTGTAAATCAATCAAGTGTATATATCGGTGTGCACGGCCTTGTGGCATATACAGTAATATACTGTGTATGTCACAAGTTGTTCGTGTATGATGAATTCAAATTTAAATTATGAAGAGCAACCCAAATAACTGAGGCAAACAATGTTTTCAAAATCATCTTTTATTTTGAATTGCAAAAATATTTTATTTTCAATTTTACTGCGTTAGTGAATATTTTTGCAGATTTCTCAGATGCTGGATTCAAATTGGAATGCAGTTGAAGATAAATACGAGTGTGAGTGATATGTAGTGAGGTGAATTGTAAATATGAAATGTGATGAAATTGTAATCAAAATTGTATATGTATAGTGAGAGCTTGAAATTGCACTACACCAGAAAAGACTTTTGGTAGCGTTGAAAAAACGCTACCATAACTTATGGTAGCGTTTTAGAGAACGCTGCTATACGACATGCAACTAAAAGTCTAAAACTTTTTGTTGCGTTGTAGTAAACGCTATCAAAAGTCACTTTTAAATGCAACTATAGGTATTTTCTGTAGGATTTAAAAAACGCTACCAAAAGTCACTTTTAAATGCAGCTATTGGTTTTTTCTGTAGGGTTAAAAAAACGCTACCATAAGTCTTCATTTTTTTTGTTGCATTTTTTGTTTATATGCTTTTTTTGATTTTCAGTAGCGTTTTTAAAATGCAACTGTATAATTTTTATATTAGTTTACATTTGTTTATGTAGCATTTCTATAGATATTCAAACAAACAATTAAATCACATAATTAGCATATACAAACAATCAATCATATGATCATCATATTCAAATAATTGCAGAAACATGCTAATCTTACAATCAAATATAATATCCATAATCAATTCGATAGTAGTTTTTCAACAAAATAAGTCACATACTACAAGCATTCACAGACAAGTTTCCACAAATGGTACTAACAAAATACGACAACATATATAACAACTAAATTCATGTTCGTTGCTTGATTACCAATAGTTCTTTGTTGTCGACAATCTTCGCTTCGAAATAGCTTGATTACCCACTGTTTCTAACTTCACTTCATAACAGCCTCTATGATCCACAACTACTCCATAACAGCCTACAAAACACCAAGCTTCACAACAAACCAATCTACCCCTATTCTTTCAACAGCAATTCCCCCTTACCATCCAAAACTTCTTCTATTCGTCATCCACCAGACTCTATCAAACTCCAATAGACCTCTCCCACTCCTCCCCTCATATCACAACTCCTTCCGCTGCCTCGACCATCTTCAACACAGCACGCCTTTCATTCCATTCCTTTCACTACCAAACACTACAATCACCTTCACAACCAACATTCACCAGAAAAAAAAAACAAAAAAAAAACCTGTTGCCCTTAAACTCATTGCCTCTACCATACCCAGCTACAACCTTTGCTTCAGTACAACCCTGCACTCCCCTCTGCCTTGTGTTGCTGCTCCTTTTACTTGTGAAAATGATTTCTAAATCTTCATGATTTTGTGTGACCCTTTTGTTTTCCTGCATACTCAATCTCCTCCCTTAAGACTACCCTTTACTTAGTTCCTTAGTTTCTCACTTCATAACAACCTCTTCCTCCAAACTCATGAAAATTATTAAGGAATCTCAAATCTCACCAAACTCACAATTTACATAAGTAAAAGGAGTAGCAAATAGGCCAAATTATTAAGGAAATTCGTATGTTGTGTACAATAGCATGTGCTGTTGTATACAACAACAGCAGCACATGGCTGCTCCATAGTGTAGGGGCAATGCCACCTTTACTGCATAGTGGAGTGTACGTTTAGAGTGCTTTCATGTCAGGCTAAAACAAACAAATAGTTACCTGAGGAGTTACTTTAGCCTTGCAATGAGAAGTCGAAATGTTTGCTCTAGCCTTGCAAGAAATCCTCCTAAATGAAGCAAAATATAATTATGATATGATCACTGACCTGTACATATACACAAAACATCAATAATTTACACTGCATATATTTTCTTCATCATAACACTAGTTCTATATGATGCAAATTATAAAGTAAATATGCTAATTGATCAGACTTATTATACTTTTTGATCTGAAGTTCTAGGTCTCTATTTGTGAACCGAATAGGTAGAATACGCATACACACCAGGCTCACATGTTCTGTCCAGAACAGGCTAGTCCTCTCTACTTCACTTTGCCATGACTATTCAGATCTGACTTGGAAAATAGATTCGCCAAGCTTCAACTCTCAGCCTCAGCCATGTTGCTTTAGTTATAAAAGCTTTCAGTCTAGTTCATGTCTTTTGATCATCGCTGTTTCAGGGTGTTTCTTAAAAAACAAAGACAGCAGTGTGTAGCTAAAGATTGTGGTAGGATACTTCGCTGCAGCTGCCATTTTTAAAAGATATGTAGCGGTTACCCTGATATGTAGTGGAACAGGTGGAATATAATCTTCTATTTAGGAATCTGTCTACAATCACTCTTTTGTGTATTGTTATAAGTGTGTTGCCTTTTGTATATCCAAATATTGGAATGATGGTAGTACGTACTTTTTGCACAGTCATTTATAAATCCATTTTGCAGTTATCTTTTTTTTCTTCAGGTATATAAACGTGCAAGTCCAAATTACTCCATTTTAGAAATGTATGAATGCTATAATCAATAGCCAAAAACTATAGAAATTTTTACATCCATTCTGCTATAAAATTAATTGTAGCCTTTTATTAATATTAAATTATAGATAACATCAATAGCCAAAAAATAGGGAGGAATTTTTGTCAAATTCTAGCTAATAGGAATAAAAGCAGTAAGACTTTAAGACTGGCATACTTCCTATTACTTCTACATACCAAGTTGAGATAAATAATTAGATAGTAGATTCATGTCAAACATTAAAGTACATGGAAAGAAATTTGTTGGTATTCTTGCAAGTTTTTGTCACTCGTGCATTTATTCATTGGTCAGGGTTCTAAATAACTCACCAATGGATTAAATTTATTTGAATCGCTACGAAGACTGTTCATGGCATCTCGCATGACAGCAAGTTCAACAACTTCTGGAGCTTCTGTGATATCCTATTAACAAAAAAATTATTATTAAATCAAAACTAGTTGGGATTTTCATCAAAAAAGAGAAGTTATTTGAGGCCTTTTTGGGTCAATATCAAACAACAGAATTAATAAAATTAATTAATCAACAACATGAATAAATATTTACCGGTAAAATGTCCAGTTTTGTATAATTTCGAGAGACATTCATACGCTTATGAATGTTTGAAAGAAATACCATTTTGAAACAAAAATAATTATTTAGAGAAGAAATTATCAAGGGTCACCTACAAACACTAAATTATCAAATCTCAAGTTTATCAGGTTTACTTAGTAAAACACCCGTATTTTTGGATTTTATTTCATCTTTAGCTAGAATGTGAAATAGAATAATTTCAAGGTGCATTTCAAATCTAGGAACTATCCTTTATATTCATGAACTTAACCGAGAATGAACATTTACTAGATCAATGTAAATTTGTTAACTATACTTCCTATATACATTACACTAGCGTAATAACATTGAAACAAATGGTTCTTTTGTTGATTTAAAACTATGACTTGATTGATTAAAAAATTTCTTTCATATGTAATGCCAATGATTAGCTTTGGGCTTACAATTATGTTTACTTTATTTTCAATCCATAAAAAGGAAATGTCAAATACAGTGGCTTTTCACTTAACAGATTGCTAATATGGAAGAAACTAGGCATAGAACTTTCTTGTAATCATATAGCATTTTCATGGCATTAAAGGGAAAATGAATTAAAAACTTACTAGTTGTAGTTGACAGTTTGTATCCACAGACACATCACTTTCCAACCTTGATACCTCATGAGTCCAACATTAATTGCCTGCAAATTGTATAATATCTATACCTACAAGAATATGCCGCATCACTATTACAACTCATAAGCATCTTAATGAAATATATAAATCAGTAAAAAAGCAGAAAGTATCTGAAAATATTGAAAAAAACTAAACTTAAAAAAACTAAACTTATCCTTAAAGCCCAATCTTGAAGACTGTCACAACTCAGATCTTAGAAAATATACATATTACAAGTCATCCTTAAAGCCAATCTTGAAAGCTAATTATACAACTTATAATATTGAAAAAAGTTAAATTAAAAAAGCAGAACTTTGCCAGCTTTGTGACTACATTTATATATACCAGAAAATGGCACTACCAAAATACATGCCTATTTTAAGAAAATATACATGTATGAAGAATACAATGTTAACAAAATAAGCATATGCATTATATTTTGATTGAATCTCTAGAAGTAATAAATATTGAAAGTCCTAAATGTAAAGTTGCTAAAGTGAGAACTCCCAAAGCCTCATCATAACACACACATCCCCCATACACATACATACTAAGTTTTTAGAACAGGCAATTATTGATGGAAGTAAGTTTAAACCCATGCAAGAAATGGCGAATTATGTGAAAGAAGTAGCAAATAATCCTGTGGATTATGCTAAGTTTCATGCATGGAGAAGATGCGGCATATTGGTTAATATAGGTAGGGTTCGTAAGGCTAGTCTTTATAATTTGTCCTACATAATATATGAGTTTGGTAGTAGGAAAGGTTGTAGAAATGCTATATCATTTATGATTAGTAATTCGATACATCATTCTCATGTTTATTAGTTTTCTACTGTATAATTTTATATGAGGGCCTATATATGTGTTTAACATGTACCACTCATTTTTTCTTGCAGATGGAATACAAGAAATTGCATATGTGTTTAACATGTACCACTCGTATTTTCTTGCAGATAGAATATAATAAATTACATGGAAATAATATTATATTAGTTTATACATTTATGCCTTGGTAAGCTATAATATCCTTTTATGCATACTTGATAGTGCCGGTGAATGAGAAATACTTGCATATTGTGTTCTTAGATTGTGCATCATTGCAACTTGTTTGAAAATGAAATGAGTTTGGATTTTATTCTATGAAGAAATAGAGCTTTCATGTGTGTGAAAAAAGTTGAAATAGTTTGATTTGCCATTGGAAACATGCATTATTTGTATGTAACAGGTTTAGATACAAACATGTTGATCAGAATTTGTTAGATCAAAACTGTGATGCAAGGTTTGATCTTTTGATAAGTTTATGGATGTATGTATTTGTGTAATAAGCTGAACTTGTAAACTTATGAATTATATGGCTGCATGGATTTATTTGATGCAAAATAACAATAATGATGAAAAATGACTAGATGAGTAGGAAAACAAAGAAAAACGCAGTTTCCCTCAGGTGGAAATAAGCTAAGCTATATTTAGGACTTTATTATGCGTCATGCATTTCATTGTAAAAATCATATACTTATTATTATTATTACTTCATGTTATTCTGGCTACTTTTTAAGAGTTGAAGCTTTCATACAATAGCTGTTTGACTATGGTTTGTAGTCTTACTGCATACATAATCTCTTGTCTTGGGATGCAGTATTATCAACTAAAAAAAAGCCATGTAATGATAACGTAAACAGCTGCATGCCTACATGTGTGTAAGATACATAAGGAGAGTATCCTCACATAAGCTCTAGTAAACTTAGAACAGTTATATAACAACATAAGTCGGTTTAGGCCACATCAGCTTAGCTATGTATCAAACAAGAACGGATTGCATCAAATTAAAAACTGCAAATTAAGCTCACCAAACTTCACTAAATCATATGCGTTAATATCATGACGTCGGTTGGATTTTTGGCAATTTCCACCCAAAACAAAACATATTTGTCCTAGAACTAATGCAAATAAATTAACAGAATTATAAATAGAACAACCAATTCTTTCTACACATTTTTATAATTAACAAAATTTGAACGGGACAAAATATAGACCGCATCAAGTTAATTCTTACCACTTGTTTTTGGACACACTGATCGATTATAGAAAAAACTTATCAAAGACTAGCATGCATAGGGATAAATGCAGTTGTAGCTTGAGATTAAGAAAACTACACAGTTCTATACTTGAATCTATAATTATATATTCAGTTAAATTCATAAAAAGCTATGTTAATGAAAAAGCAACAAGTATAAAATCCCTTTGGCAATTAAAAGTTAAATGGTTTAGCTTTTATTAAAAATGCTCCTGCTTCTATTAAAAAAATTGATTCTAAAAATATAAAACAAAAAGATAACATGTAAATATACTTACTTCTAAGTCATAAGTGAAAATAACAACGATAGCAAGAGTCGAATCTACTTATTAGAAACAAAAAGCAAAAATTATGTGACTAGGACTAAATTAAAATTAGCTTTTAAGAATCATTTATTTTTCAGTAACTTTCATAATGTATTTATGTGTATGTTTCATTTTCAAAAGAAGGTTAATGCAATATCCTTTAGTTTGGTCATTATTTAAAACAACTAATATTTCTATGACCTTTCTTAAAGAGAAATTGGTAAATTATATGCTCTAGACCACATTTTTATGGTGCGATAAATTTTTTAATCTTATGATACATGAGACAAAATGGCTTACCTATACCTTGCAAATGAGAAATTAAATGAAGAATATTTAAAATATTTTCCAATCGCTAAAGCAATTTGTATACACGTTTAATACTGATACTAAAGATTATCTTGGAAGTGCGAGTGATAGAAAGCATTCAATATATATGGAAAAAATGATCAAAAATTACCAAATACCAATCCAGACTTAAAATTCTACAAACACAATCAACCTGTAGTTATTTTTCAGTTCAAAGTTTAGATCTAATCTACAATCCAAATTACTAAACACCAATCCTCTCTTCATACGGAATTATTTAAATTTACACTCCACTTGCTAACTGGAGCTATAATTCCTCCAAGCTATGCAAACTTACTCCACAATTACTTTAATTTTCATCAAAATACTAATTTACAACCTAAACTCAACCCACTAGTCAAAATTGCATAACTATGTAATACTTACCAGAAGCATGTAGAGTGTATCGTAGCAGGTGGTGAGGTCAATGGTGTTGCAGATTGTGAAGCCGATGAAACTTCACTCCACGATCTAATCCCTTCATGCTCAGGGCTTGTAGAGGAGTTGATCGACTTAGGGCTTGTAGAGAGGAGACAGACTTAGGGTTTATGTAGAAATGGGAGTAGATCGACCGAGGAGTGAATAAATGAAGTAGAGAAGAGTAGAGTAATGGAGGGAGTAGCGCGGCGATGGAGGAAACATGAGGCGAGACAAAAAAATTGAAGTGGAGAGGGGAAAACGAAGTGGATTTGGGAATGAGAGGGAATAATGTTTTATTGGCGGGGAAGGGCGCTAAATTTTGACAGCAGCGAAAAAGCAAGATATACATGTAAAATATAAGTGTAATATAACAATGGTTGCACTTACATTTCAAACGCTACTAATAAATGCAACCAATTGGAAGTTTTCTTGTAGTGTTGTACTATTCAAAATTGTAATAAATATTTGTTTGAATAAAATATTCGTTTGAATTCAAAATCTGTGTTATTTATTTTATTCAGCAAATATTTATTTAATCTGTGAAAATAAATAGTATATTAACAAATACATTTAAATGAATGTATATATGTTTATTATCATCAAACAAAAATCATATAGCGCAAAGCGCATATTTAACAGAACTTGCATTTGTTGTTGAATTTAAATCTTGCTTCCAGGTTTGCTTTCCAGTTTGCAGATGATTGTTTTATTCATTTTCTTCTCAGGTTTCTGGTTTTTTGAGATTCAATTTCCTGGTTTCTTTTGATCCCTGTTTCCTTTTGCATCATTTTGATTTGTATTTGGTCTGATCAATATTCTCTCAGGTTTGTTTTTGAGAAAAAAATTGTTTTAAATTTATTTCTGGTCTTGTAATTTTGTTAACAGGGTTTTGAAAGGAGAAGAAAAGAAATTGCCTTTTCTTTTATTACATTTTAATTAAATTTTATTTTAGAATAAATATGCATTTGCCACTTGTACTTATCATTTACACTTGTAATTTTAAATAAACACTTGTATTAATGCTTGACAAATGTAAATTTTTATTGTAAAAATGCTTATACATGTAAATTTTTGTATATTTATGTTTAAGTCCTTTAATTCAATTAATTTTAAAATTTTAGTTTAAACCCTTGTGCATTTATATTTTATATCTTAACAAATGTTTATATGTTCCAATTTTTTTTATAATATTTTTATCAAATTTAATTTACATCTTAAACTCAAGTTCATAGGAATGTTCATATTTAATTCATAGAATTTTCTATTTTCTTATACTTATATAACTTTTTAAAGAAAATGAATTAAAAACAATTTTTTTTAAATTCCCAAATTCAAAATTTAATATACAATCAACTTGTAAAATTTTATTCCAATTATAATTTTTTTTCCAAACTTTATTTTCAATACATTTATATATATATTATTTTTAGTTTTAAATCCTTATGTTAAAATAGATTATGTAATATATTTCCTTATGTGTATATAATTTTAAAAGTAAGTATTAAATACTTTCATTCATTTTCAAACTATTATATCTTTAAATAAGTATTTATCTATATAAATAAACAAACATGTATCTATTAAATTTATGAAAATACCAGATTAATCCATAATTTAATTCCAAAAATTAAATTTATTCCCAGTTTCAATTTAATTTAAAAACGAGAATGTTACAGATTCCCACCTTAGAAAATTTCGTCCTCGAAATTTGTAAGTAGGGAGACAACCAAGAAATATAAAAAGATCGAGAGATGCATCGCCAGATCAAACTGAATATCTATTCTGCATTTGGCTTCCCAAATCAGAATATCAATAATGGATACAAGAACGAATCAAGATACTCGGGTCACCAGATCTACGAATATACAGGGGTATTGATTAGTTCAAAGGATAACTAACCCCTCGTAGAATATATCGAGACCCAACAGAATAAACAGATATATGGATGCAATCTAAAACTTTTAGCTTAAACAACCAAAATATACCTATCAACCATAGCAACCAAAGCATACAATTCATCCAAGCAAACAATTCTGACCCATCTGGAGTTTATGTCCCATGCAAAATATATCAAGGCTTCTTCCTGGGGCTGCCAGGAATCATCAAAGAATTGAGTAGAGATGATGAACAAAAGAGACTGATAGAAAAAGATTATTTCCGCTAGTGCAGGTTATCGGCTATTTGTAGTGGTACTCCCCTGTCCACTATCTCATCCTCTTCTTCCACTCATACTCACTATCAGTTAATAGTAAGAGAATTTACTGAGGCATTCGAATGGATATCTTAGGGATTACTCATTCTAGGGTATACTTCACCATATCTGTAATGAGTTACTTAATGTGTTATACTCTTGAGCTAAAGTTTTAACCTTCAGCCCTGATACCAATTATAACGACCCTGACTTGACCTTCGAAAATGCCACCACCAAATACAACACTCGTATTCAAATGATCCAGATCCAAACGTCGAATCTGGTTCGCCGGAGCTTATAACACATTAAGTAAACAACACAGCGGAAGAAAAGAAATGAATATCATATACAACTCCAATGAATACAATATTCAAATATACAACAATGATTAATATCAGAGATATAAAGAAATGCTACAGCAGAAACCCAATGAATTAGCAGCGGAAAACAACTAGAACTTGAAACTCCAGAAGAACACTAATATCAGAAATCTCCATAGATAGCTCGAACCATCATCAAGTTGCACTAAGCTAAGCAAGTACAGTCCATGAATCCGAAGACTCCAAAGAATTCCAAAGAGAAAGCTGAAGGGTATCAAATCGCTATCTACTATCTGAAAAACCCAACTCTAGACTGCCCGTGTGGAAAATTGTGGGCACCTAGAGTTTAGGAAAGGAACAATAAACTCCGGGTCAGTCATGGGACTGGTATGAGCAAACAAAAACAGTTTATCTTTAGACAAACAACAAAGAATTTTAAAATATTGAAATCTGCAATGATTTTTGGAAAATGAAACTACCATAAGGCCTCCCGGCACACACACAATGCAATCGCACACATGGGGGAGATTTCTCCTTATGATATTCAAACATGCTTACTACGCAAAACCTTTTTGATATTATTATTAGTGCATAGTGGAAAACATTTCGAAATTATAATATTAATCTTAGTTAGCATAGGTACCATTATACTATGCCTACTATAGCTACCATGTTAGATGGCAAGTTCTACAACTAAAACCATACAAGGTGCGCATTGGATGATTGGATTTCCAACAAATGGTCAGGCCAAGGAACTTCCCACTGCCACATGGGTACGCCTCTGGAGGGACGCCACGAAAACCTAACCGGATCTCTGCCAACACAAGGCCAGGTTACCTCTGTAACTTGGTAACTACTGCACAAGTATGCCATCCCCCGGTCGTAACCAACCTTTATCCTGGGATTCACCAACAACCACAAAGTAATAAATTTGCAGCAACCACTTAGGTTAAGTATCTGGGCTCCATACCATGATACTACCTCTATCCAGAAGGAAATGAACATACCCTCAGGGGGGGCTACCCCTAAATAACCTTGCTGCATTCTTCCTGTTTTGACCATTCCGGGTTGTGAAGTTCGACGAAGTCTCGTCCATAAAGCTACGCTTTTCACAAAAGCCATGCTTTGATCAACAAAAGATCAGCAGCACTTCGTATGTCATATTACCAAATTGGGAATGTATCACTAGTAACCATCAACTACATAACCTCTGAGCTCATACGTCTTAGAGAAGGGTGTTACGCTAAGAGAATAAATCTCCGCCACCAAATAGAAATATATTTGATAGAAACCGGTTTTACATCTCAAAGTGTAATGTCAGACACACCTCCAAACAAGTCTGTTCCGGGTTCAAACAGAACCGAAGGCACTTCCAAAGAATCCCTTGCAATCCGGACATCCACAATCCCATCGGACATCCCATCACTTAGGGAATCTCTATACCGTAGCTACTTTGTGCATAGACAATCGATAGGTCATCCTATCGTTCTCGCAAATACCCGGTCTTCACCACCGCGCGGTCTTCAAATGCTATCCATAACACCGTATCATTATTCGGAATGGGTTATATGACACAAGGTCCTCTCCCGGCTAAATCGAATAATGAGCACAATATTTTAAAAACATATGGATATGGGATCTCATTTAAATCACAGCTTAAAGCTTAAACCTTTCATTCAAATGGTTAAAACAAATTATCATTCCCAACCTTTTAAACAAAAAGATTCATTTTAAAAACCTTCAGTGGTTTAAACAATTTCCACATTTAAATCTTTTAAACAAAAGATTCACTTTTAAAACCCCTTTCAATTTTAAACAAGGTTCACCAATCTTTTACAAAGATTCATTCATAGCTTTTCAAAACAATTCCCATTTCAAATTTGATTAACTCATCCGGTCTTTAAATCAAAGACTCATTTCATAGTTTTCAAAACAATTCCCGTTTCAATCTTTTATATATAAAAGATACACCGTTTAAAATCCTCTTCAATTTCAAAATAGGGTTCAACTATCTTTCATAAAGATATAGCTTTCAAAATCATTCCATTTCAAATTTGAAATCTTTTCATCACAATTTGGAAAATTCTTTCCTTATATAAACACTATTATTATTTGAAACCACTTGTTTCCTTTTCGAAAAACCCGATTATAATTTGCACGAGTTAAGGCCTTCCAAATATAAAGTTGGGTTAAATTCAAAACCATACTTTGAAAATGGTTTAAAAACCCATATAAACACATTTATATCTTGTATAACCTTTTTACGTCATAAATACCAAGTATAGCATTCAATTTCAGATATTGAATTCCAATTTAAATCAAATTATTCAAATTTCAAAACTAAGTTAAGTTATTCAAAATAAATTTCATTTTTAAAACACCTTTTCAAAAGTTTTTCACTTTAAACCCAATTCATTTTCAAAACCATTTGGATTAAAAGTTCAAATTCAAAACTATTTTAAAAATCTGTGACTTAACCGATTTCCACGTGCAATCCATATTTGTGTGTGTATAGTGTAGTTCAGGGGTTTTACACACAATAGTGCAACAACAATCATCACATCACAGATTAAAGCGCATAAATATCGATAAGCGGTATAAATTATAATGCTTATCTTCATTCACAGATTCATAGATAAAGTATATTTATCAATAACAAAGATTCATCTTTACGATTCGATGTGGGTTTCGGATAACCAACTGGAATCCGACTCATTGTCGCATCGAATTTCAAATGCCATTTTACGGCAAGGTGTTTTCATATCTACACAGAAACAATCACAAATATTACAATTCAGCACAAAGCAATTCATATCTCATAGCATTACAATTACATATCAGGGATATCAATCCAATACTCAGCATTCAGTAACAATCAAACGTCTTCAATTAAGATTAATAAATCGTGTGGTTAAATTTAATTAACCACATAATTACTTCATTAATTATCTTAAATCAATGATTAATTATCATTAACTACAATTGATTAAGTCTCAACCACCTTCATTAATTAATCATTTCCTTAATTAATTATCTTAATTAATTAACTCTCAATTGTTAATTTATTAACTCCTTAATAAATTATCCCTTAATTAATAATGATTTCTTAATCATTTTAAATTAATTAACCGTTAATTAAAAAAAATTCCTTTAATTATTTAATTAACCATTTAATTGATTATCTATAATTAATTAATTTAACCCTTAACTAATTGTCCTTTATTTATTTCACTAAGTAATTAACTTTCATTTAATTACACAAAGTAATTATATTTTATTTAATTACTCAAAGTAATTATCTTCAATTTACTTCCATCAATAAATTTATCTTTAAATTAATTATCCCTTATTAATCTTAAATTAATTGCATTCAGTAATTAACCTTTAATTAATTACCATTTAATTTATCCTTAATGAATTAAAAATAATAATTTACCCTTAATTAATAATCATCCCTTAAACAACTTCATTAGTTAATTAACCTTTAATTAACTAATGATTCTCCAATTAATTACCTTAATCAATTAATCATATAAATTAATTACCTTTGATTAATTTGAATAAATTAGTCAGCCTTTAATTAAAGTAATCAACCTTTAAGAAATCACATTAATTAAACCTTCAAAATGAATTATCATTATCATATAATTTAACTTAAAACTTTTAAGTTAACTAATGATTTAAAATATTATATAAAATAAACCATTTATCTACTTAATCGCTTCTTAATTAAGCTATTAAATTTTATTCAAAATAATCTTAACAAATGGTAGTATACATATATTAAACACTTAAAAACTTGATTAATGGAAATAATTCATTTTAAAATCCTTAGTTAATTCAAACTAAAAATACAATACTTATCATTTTAAAAGAAAATTTGCTTAAGAAGACGATTCAAATTTTAATTAATTTGAAGCTTAAAACTTTATTTGTTTGAAGATTTGAATCCTGCTACTACTTTAACCAAAGGTATCTCGTGTCCATCTCGAAGCAAAATACCATTTTTCTCGAGCCATTCCCGAGTAAACATAAAACCACACTATATCATTGTAAAAATTTAAAACCTACTACCCAGCAAACCACTCGATAATAAACTCGGGCCTGATTCGAAAACCTTCGAACGCGTCTACGAGTTCAACCCTTTTTCTTTTCCAACAAAACTACCCGACATCCGGATGCACGCGTATACATGCACAGATGATCGGAGCTTCTCCGATCATCGCCGCTACCCCCAACGAGTCATCAACGATCATCTCGTATCGAATGACCACCTAGATCGATCGAATTCAACCTGGAATCGAATTCGAGCATCCTGATCCTCCACTTGAAACATACCGATCGCCAAAATATGGCCTGTCACACCAATCCCGATCATCAGTGTCTTTGCCACTCCACCAAAATTCTCCGCCATAGCCCCCACTTCTTTTCCCTCGGTCGCGATTTCACTCGATGCTATGACGCTGACGAAATTTCTTCGATTATAACATCGACCCAAGTAGGTCGAAAAACCCTAGTTTGCCGCTGCTACGCCACCTCGTTCTTCAATAAATCCAAATCCTATTTTTCCAGTAATCTCCTTCCTACCCGCTTCCCTACGATCAAATCTCGACATCTCATTCATCATAGATCGTCGGAAATCAGCAAATATTCCAAGTTTGGTCATCATCGAATATCACAATATACACGACACTAAAAATCAGGATTTTCATACCAAAATTCATTATTGGCTCATGCGAAACAGCTTATATAATTTAAATTTAAGATTTACATGGTTTGGTTTTTCTAGATGTTATACATTTTGACTGAGATTCAGATTTTCCAGTAAACTTTTAACTAATTTTACTTTTAATTATTTTTTAAATTAAGTTCACACTCCTACCATTATCTTTTATTTAGAAATTAAATCCTATAGTTGAATATATATAGAGAATTTGAATCCTCTTTTAAGAAAATTGAAGCTGGTCATATAACAGAGAAATGAATCTAAAACATACATGGACATTTATACACAACATGTTTACACAGGTAGATATCTTTATATTCATGCATCTATTTACTTCCAGAATCAATCATAAGCAATTAATTATAGATTCAAGGCTTTAAAAATAAAGATTTGCTCACCTGTCATGTGACAGAGGACAGGAAATTGGAAATTTTGATTCAAACAGAAACTTGTTTTTTCGTTGAATCCATGCTTTGCTGTTTGAAAATCTGGAATTTGTATTTTAATTTGATCTTCTATGTTTCTCATTGGAGTTGAACTTGCATTTGTTGTTGAATTTAAATCCTGCTACTAGGTTTGCTTTCCAATTTGCAGATGATTGTTTTATTCATTTTCTTCTCAGGTTTCAGGTTTTTGAGATTCAATTTCCAGGTTTCTTTTGATCCCTATTTCCTTTTGCATCATTTTGATTTTAATTTGGTCTGATCAATATTCTCTCAAGTTTTTTTTGAGAAAAAATTTGTTTTAAATTTAATTTTCGGTCTTGTAATTTTGTTAACAGGGTTTTGAAAGGAGAAGAAAAGAAATTGTCTTTTCTTTTATTACATTTTAATTAAATTTTATTTCAGAATAAAGATGCATTTTCCACTTGTTCTTATCATTTACACTTGTAATTTTAAATAAAAACTTGTATTAATGCTTGACAAATGTAAATTTTTATTGTAAAAATGCTTACACATGTAATTTTTTTATATTTATGTTTAAGTCCTTTAATTCAGTTAATTTTAAAATTTTAGTTTAAACCCTTGTGCATTTATATTTTATATCTTAACATATGTTTACATGTTCCAATGTTTTTTTGTAAAAATCTTTTTATCAAATTTAATTTTACATCTTAAACTCAAGTTATTAGGAATGTTCATATTTAATTCATAGAATTTTCTATTTTCTTATACTTATAAAACTTTTTAAAGAAAATGAATTAAAAACAATTTTTTTAAATTCCCAAATTCAAAATTTAATATACAATCAATTAGTAAAATTTTATTCCAATTGTAATTTTTTTCCAAACTTTATTTTCAATACATTTATATATACTATTTTTAGTTTTAAATCCTTATGTTAAAACAAATTTTGTAATATATTTCCTTATGTGTATATATAATTTTAAAAGAAAGTATTAAATACTTTCATTCATTTTCAAACTATTATATCTTTAAATAAGTATTTATCTATATAAATAAACAAACATGTATCTATTAAATTTTTGAAAATACCAGATTAATCCATAATTTAATTCCAAAAATTAAATTTATTCCCAATTTCAATTTAATTTAAAAACGGGAATGTTACAGATTCCCCCTTACAAAATTTCGTCCTCTAAATTTGTAAGTAGGGTGACAACCAAGAAATATAGAAAGATCGAGAGATGCATCGCCAGATCAAACTGAATATCTATTCTGCATTTGGCTTCCCAAATTAGAATATCAGTAATGGATACAAGAACGAATCAAGACACTCGGGTCACCAGATCTACGAATATACAGGGGTATTGATTGGTTCAAAGGATAAATAACCCCTCGTAGAATATATCGAGACCCAACAGAATAAACAGATATATGGATGCAATCCAAAACTTTTAGCTTAAACAACCAAAATGTACCTATCAACCATAGCAACCAAAGCATACAATTCATCCAAGCAAACAATTCTGACCTATCTAGAGTTTATGTCCCGTACAAAATATATCAAGGCTTCTTCCTGGAGCTGCCAGGAATCATCAAAGAATTGAGTAGAGATGATGAACAAAAGAGACTGATAGAAAAAGATTGTTTCCGCTAGTGCAGGGTATCAGCCATTTGTAGTGGTACTCCCTTGTCCCCTATCTCGTCCTCTTCTTGCATTCATACTCACTATTAGTGAATAGTAAGAGAATTTACTAAGGCATTCGAACGGATATCTTAGGGATTACTCATTCTAGGGTATATTTCACCCTATCTCTAATGAGTTACTTAATGTGTTATACTCTTGAGCTAAAGTTTTAACCTTCGGCTCTGATACCAATTATAACGACCCTGACTCGACCTTCGAAAATCGGCACCAAATACAACACTCGTATTCAAATGCCGCAGATCCAAACGTCGAATCTGGTTCGCCGGAGCTTATAACACATTAAGTAAACAACACGGCGGAAGAAAAGAAATGAATATCATATACAACTCCAATGAATAAAATATTCAAATATACAACAATGATCAATATCAGAGGTATAAAGAAATACTACAGCAGAAACCCAATGAACTAGCAGCGGAAAACAACTAGAACTTGAAACTCCAGAAGAACACTAATGTCAGAAATCTCCATAGATAGCTCGAACCATCATCAAGTTGCACCAAGCTAAGCAAGTCCAGTCCGTGAATCCGAAGGCTCCAAAGAATTCCAAAGAGAAAGTTGAAGGGTATCAAATCGATATCTACTATCTACTATCTGAAAAACCCAACTTTAGACTGCCCGTGTGGGAAATTGTGGGCACCCAGAGTTTAAGAAAGGAACAATAAACTCCGGGTCAGTCATGGGACTGGTGTGAGCAAAAAAAAAAACAGTTTATCTTTAAACAAACAACAATGAATTTTAAAATATTGAAATCCGCAATGCTTTTTGGAAAATGAAACTACCATAAGGCCTCATGGCACACACACAATGCAATCGCACGCAGAGGGGAGATTTCTCCTTATGATAGTCGAACATGTTTACTACTCAAAATCCTTTTTGATATTATTATTAGTGCATAGTGGAAAACATTTCGAAAGTATAATATTAATCTTAGCCAGCATAAGTACCACTATACTATGCCTACTATAGCTACCATGTTAGATGGCAGGTTCTACAACTAAAACCGTACAAGGTGCGTATTGAAGAATGGATTTCCAACAAATGGTCAGGCTAAGGAACTTCCTGGGACAAATGGGTACGCCTCTGGAGGGACGCCCCGAGAACCTAACTGGATCTCTGCCAACACAAGGCCAGGTTACCTCTGTAACTAGGTAACTACTGACACGAGTATGCCATCCCCCGGTCGTAACCAACATTTATCCTGGGATTCACCTGTATGAATATGCGCTTTGCGCTTATATGATTTTTGTTTGATGATAATAAACATATATACATTCATTTAAATGTATTTGGAATGTACTATTTTATTTTTCATAGATTAAATAAATATTTGTTGAATAAAATAAATTACACAGAATTTGAATGGAATTTGAATTCAAACAGAAATTTTATTCAAACAAATATTTATTACAATCCTGAATAGTACAAATTCAAGCTCTCACTATACATATACATTTTTGAATACATCACAATTCAATTTACATTGATAACCTCACTACATATCACTCACACTCGTATTTTGTCTTCAACTGCATTCCAGTTTGAATCCAGCATCTGAGCAATCTGCAAAAATATTCTCTAACGCAGTAAAATTGAAAAAGAAATATTTTTGCAATTTAAAATGAAATATGATTTTTGAAAATATTATTTTCCTCAGTTATTTGGGTTGTTCGTCATCATTCACATTTGAATTCTTCACACACGAACAGTGTGACATGCACAGTGTATCACTGTACATGCCACAAGGCCGTGCACATCGATATACACTTGATAATGCTACAGGGACAGGTGAGCATAGGTCAAACCCAAATGAAAAGCCGGGTTCAACTCACGTGCAATATATTTAAAATTACGACACGAGCACAAGGTCAAACCCGAGTTTTGAAACTGGAGTCAACTCGAGTGAAATTTCAAAAATCAACATGAATGGATGCAAAGTGCACCAGTGATGCAAGAAGCAGCGTACCAGAAGTGCATTTATCAAGTACATAATGAAGCAATACCACAATATCCAAATCAAATGCAATACCAAACTTCACAAGCAATGACCAGAGCACAAAGAAGTACAAAATAAAACTACAAAGAACATCAACAATGCAACAATGTGCACAGATGCAAGCCAAGACTACAAGTACAAGATACAGTGCACCAAAAATATGACATCACAGCGAACATGAAGCAGTGCAAACTAAAATATACAGCAAGTACAGGTTAAATCAACACAGTGAAGATACCACTGAACCAAATGCACATCCACTATGCAGTGCAACTCGAAAGTGTACATGAATACATCAACCAAAGTCAAGGCTGCAAATGAAGACTACAGGTGAACAGATCAGAGATCAAGCTTAATGAAACAGGCAGATTTGAAGATGTGTAACAATCAAGTTCAAGCTAGACCAACATAATGCAAACTACAACCCAACAACAACATGATGAATTGGATCAACACAGTCAAGTCAAACATGACAAGTTGAAGCAGTAGCGCAACAAGCAGGAGTGTGCAAGTGCAGATGAACACATATGGCCGTAGTCAATGAAGTCAAAGCAACCAAAATGGATGCAGTGATACAAGTCAGAGCAACAACAAGATGAACCAGACAGGTCAAGCAACAATGCAGACTCGACTACAAGAGCACCACAAATATATCAACTCAACAACAGCCAGTGCCAACATGAACAGAAGACAATTGAAACAACAATCTCAGCAAACAACAACTCACGTGTATGAAACCAAAGTACTCGATACACAGTGCAGACAAATGCAAATTCAAATGAATATGAAATAACCACATCGTAGCATCAGTATTGCAAGTGACTCAAGCAAAATATCCAGTTACAACAAAGCCAAAGTTCACAGTGAAGCCAGAAGAAATTCGAAGGGATAACCAAGTCAAAGCCAGTGGCAGTCAAACATAACAAGTATCGAATACAGAGAAATCAGTAAAGCAGTAATTGACCAGTGAACGCAATGGTAATGGCAAGTCATGGAGTCGCGTTCACAAAATAAAATGACCAAGTCAAAAGTTTAAATTCGTATCTTTGAAAAAGTCAAAAGAAATAAAAGGGAAAATTTCTGCCGCATTATCCACGAGATAAATCAAACGTTTGATAATCAAAGCCGTGAGTAACAAGTTGAAATTATATCAGGAAAGCCGTGCGCATCAAGCAATTGAAGCATTAGGAAGGTGATGAAGTCGCGCAAGTGAATACGAACGAATCAAGTGTATTCGAATTCATATAAATACCAAACCCAAATCATCATCATTGGCATCGAGTTCAATTGAAGCAATCATTAAACCAGCAACGAAAAAATTACATACCGAATCAACAACGAACTCGATCATCAGAGAACGAGCGAGCCAAGCAACGAGAATCGATCAACAGAGGAGCAACGTAAACCAGAATCAATCATTAGAGAACGAGTACGAGCAAGAGCAACGCAAGTCAAAGAATCGATCATCAGAAAGCCCCAATTTGGATCGAAGACAGAAGCCCTAATTTAGTGGCAAAGAGGATCGGCCGCATTATTCTCACAAGCCAAAAGAAGTGGATCGGGCTAGAGAAATAAAAGAGGGTTGGCCTTGATTTATAAAAGGGATTTTATTTTTAGAGGGCTTTAGTTTATTTTTTTAATAGGGTTTAATTTTTTTATTTGAGCAAAAATTGTGGATTCAAGTTTGTATTTTAATTTTTGCTCCTGCTTTTATTTTTGAAGTCTGTTTTTCTTTTCGAGCCAAAGAATTGGTAAATCACCACCTAGGTTGTAGGTAGTGTCAGATTGTCTAGTTAGAATTAGTTCAGTGAGCAGGGTGTGCTAGTTTGCAAAACTCTATAGGCGGGAGCAGAGTTTGCGAGTTTGCAAAGCTCTATAGGCGGAGCAGGGGGTGCGAGTCTAGTAGAGTGTTTGTGAGCGGGAGCAAGGGTTTGTGAGTCTGTTAGAGTGTTTGTAAGCGGGATACTGTTTAAGACTAATAGATATCTGGGAATGCAGCAGTAGGCAGGGGTTGCCGAAGCTGGGTAAATTTTGTGTGTGATTTACTTTTCAACATATTTATTTTTGCAGTTTGTTTTTGCGTTTAAATCGTGAAAATTTGCTATAACCCTATTCACCCCCCCCCCTCTAGGGTTAATCTAGATCATACATCACCAACAACCACAAAGTAATAAATTTGCAGCAACCACTTAGGTTAAGTATCTGGGCTCCATACCATGATACCACCTCTATCCAAAAGGAAATGAACATACTCTCAGGGGGCGCTACCCCCAAATAACCTTGCTGCATTCTTCCTATTTCGGCCGTTCCAGATTGTGAAGTTCGACGAAGTCTCGTCCACAAAGCTACGCTTTTCACTAAAGCTATTCTTTGATCAACAAATGATCAGCAGCACTTCGTATGCCACATTACCAAATTGGGAATGTATCACTAGTAACCATCAACTACATAACCTCTGAGCTCGTACGTCTCAGAGAAGGGTGTTAAGCTAAGAGAATAAATCTCCGCCACCGAACAGAAATATATTTGATAGAAACCAATTTTACATCTCAAAGTGTAATGTCAGACACATATCCATACACGTCTGTTCCGGGTTCGAACAGAACCGAAGGCACTTCCAAAGAAGCCCTTGCAATCCGGACATCCACAATCCCGATCGGACTTTCCATCACTTAGGGAATCTCTATACCGTAACTACTCGGTGCAAAGACAATCGATAGGTCATCCTATCGTTCTCGCAAATACCCTGCCTTCACCACCGGTCTTCAAATGCTATCCATAACGTCGTACCGTTATTTGGAATGGGTTATATGACACAATGTCCTCTCTCGGCTAAACCAAATAATGAGCGCAATATTTTAAAAACATATGGATATGGGATCTCAATTAAATCATTGCTTAAAAGTTAAACCTTTCATTCAAATGGTTAAAACAAATTACCGTTCCCAATCTTTTAAACAAAAAGATTCATTTTAAAAACCTTTAGTGGTTTAAACAATTTCCATACTTAAATCTTTTAAATAAAAGATTCACTTTTAAAAACCCCTTTCAATTTTAAACAAGGTCACCAATCTTTTACAAAGATCCATTCATAGCTTTTCAAAGCAATTCCCATTTCATATTTAATTAACTCATCCGGTCTTTAAATCAAAGACTCATTTCATAGTTTTCAAAACAATTCTCATTTCAATCTTTTGTATATAAAAGATACACCATTTAAAATCCTCTTCAATTTCAAAATAGGGTTCAACTATCTTTCAAAAAGATATAGCTTTCAAAATCATTCCATTTCAAATTTGAAATCTTTTCGTCATAATTTGGAAAATTCTTTCCTTATGTAAAAGCTATTATTATTTGAAACCACTTGTTTCCGTTTTGGAAAACCCGATTATAATTTGCACGAGTTAAGGCCTTTCAAATATAAAGTTGGATTAAATTCAAAACCATACTTTTAAAATGGTTTAAAAACCCACATTTATAGCTTGTATAACCATTTTACGTCATAAATACCAAATATAGAATTCAATTTTAGATATTGAATTCCAATTTAAATCGAATTATTAAAATTTCAAAACTAAATTAAGTTATTCAAAATAACTTTCATTTTGAAAACACCTTTTCAAAAGTTTTTCACTTTAAACCCAATCCATTTCCAAAACCATTTGGATTAAAAATTCAAATTCGAAACTATTTTAAAAATCTACGACTTAACCAATTTCCACGTGCAATCCATATTATTATGTGTATAGTTTAGTCCAGGGGTTTTACACACAATAGTGCAACAACAATCATCACATCATAGATTAAAGTGCAAAAATATCGATAAGCGGTACAAACTATAATGCTTATCTTCATTCACAGATTCAAAGATAAAGTATATTTATCAATAACAAAGATTTATCGTTACAATTCGATGTGGGTTTCGGATAACCTAATGGAATCCGACTCCCTGTCGCATCGAATTTCAAATGCCGTTTTACGGCCAAGGTGTTTTCATATCTACACAGAAACAATCACAAATATTACAATTCAGCACAAAACAATTCATATCTCATAGCATTACAATTACATATCAGAGATGTCAATCCAATACTCACCATTCAGTAGCAATCAAACATCTTCAATTAAGATGAATAAATCGTGTGGTTAAATTTAATTAACCACATAATTACTTCATTAATTTTCTTAAATCAATGATTAATTATCATTAAATATAATTGATTAATTCTTAACCACCTTCATTAATTAATCATTTCTTTAATTAAATATCTTAATTAATTAACCCTTAATTGTAAATGTATTATCTCCTTAATAAATTATCCCTTAATTAATAATGATTTCCTAATCATTTTAAATTAATTAACCTTTAATTAAAAAAATTCCTTTAATTATTTAATTAACCATTTAATTTATTATCTTTAATTAATTAATTTAACCCTTAACTAATTGTCCTTTATTAATTTCACTAAGCAATTAACTTTCATTTAATTACACAAATTAATTATATTTTATTTAATTAATCAAAGTAATTATCTTCAATTTACTTCCATCAATAAATTTATCTTTAAATTAATTATCCTTTATTAATCTTAAATTAATTGCATTCAGTAATTAACCTTTAATTAATTACCATTTAATTTATCCTTAATTAATTACAAAAATTAATTTACCCTTAATTAATAATCATCCCTTAATTAACTAATGATTCTCCAATTAATTACCTTAATCAATTAATCACGTAAATTAATTACCTTTGATTAATTACAATAAATTAGTCAGCCGTTAATTAAAGTAATCAACCTTTAAGAAATCACATTAATTAAACCTTCAAAATGAATTATCATTATCATATAATTTGATTTAAAACTTTTAAGTTAACTAATGATTTAAAATATTATCTAAAATAAACCATTTATCCATTTAATCGCTTCTTAATTAAGCTATTAACTTTTATTCAAAATAATCTTAACAAATGGAAGTATACATATATTAAACACTTAAAACTTGATTAATGGAAATAATTCATTTTAAAATCCTTAGTTAATTCAAACTAAAGATACAATACTTATCATTTTAAAAGAAAATTTGTTCAAGAAGATGATTCAAATTTTAATTAATTTGAAGCTTAAAACTTTATTTGTTTGAAGATTTGAATCCTGCTACTGCTTTAACCCGAGGTATCTCGTGTCCATCTCGAAGCAAAATACCATTTTTCTCGAGCCTTTCCCGAGTAAACCTAAAACCACACTATATCATTGTAAAAATTAAAACCCGCTACCCAACAAACCACTCGATAATAAACTCGGGCCTGATTCGAGAATCTTCGAACGGGTCTTCGAGTTCAACCCTCTTTCTTCTCCAACAAAACCACCTGACATCCAGATGCACGCGTACACGTGCATAAATGATCAGACCTTCTACGATTATCGCCGCTACCTCCAACGAGTCATCAACGATCATCTCGTATCGAATGACCACCTAGATCGATCGAATTCAACCTGGAATCGAATTCGAGCATCCTGATCTTCCACCTGAAACATACCGATCGCCAAAATCTAGCCTGTCACACCAATCTCGATCATCAGAGTCTTTGCCACTCCACCAAAAATCTCCGCCATAGCCCCCACTTCTTTTCCCTCGGTCGCGATATCACTCGATGCTATGACGTTGACGAAATTTCTTCGATTATAACATCGACCCAAGTAGGTCGAAAAATCCTAGTTTGCCGCTGCTACGCCACCTCGTTCTTCAGTAAATCCAAATCCTATTTTTCCAGTAATCTCCTTCCTACCTGCTTCCCTTACGATCAAATCTCGACATATCATTCGTCATAAATCGTCGGTAATCAGCGAATATTCCAAATTTGGTCATCACAGAATATCACAATGTACACGACACTAAAAATTAGGATTTTCATACCGAAATTCATTATTGGCTCATGCGAAACAGCTTATATAACTTAAATTTAAAATTTACATGGTTGGGTTTTTCTGATATTATACATTTTGACTGAGTTTCAGATTTTCCAGTAAACTTTTAACTAATTTTACTTTTAATTATTTTTAAAATTAAGTTCACACTCCTTCCATTATCTTTTTTTTAGAAATTAAAGCCTAAAGTTGAATATATAGAGAGAGTTTGAATCCTCTTTTAAGAAAATTGAAGCTGGTCATATAACAGAGAAATGTATCTAAAACATACATGGACATTCATACACAACATGTTTACACGGGTAGATATCTTTATATTCATGCATCTATTTACTTCGAGAATCAATCACAAGCAATTAATTATAGATTCAAGGCTTTAAAAATAAAGATTTTCTTTCCTGTCATGTGACAAAGGACAGGAAATTGGACATTTTGACTCAAACTAAAACTTGTTTTTTTTTGCGTTGAATCCATGCTTTGCTGTTTGAAAATCTGGAATCTGTATTTTAATTTGATCTGCTATGTTTCTCATTGGAGTTGAACTTGCATTTGTTGTTGAATTTAAATCTTGCTTCCTGGTTTGCTTTCCAGTTTGTAGATGATTGTTTTATTCATTTTCTTCTTAGGTTTCTGGTTTTTGGAGATACAATTTCAAGGTTTCTTTTGATCCCTGTTTCCTTTTGCATCATTTTGATTTGTATTTGGTCTAATCAATATTCCCTCAGGTTTGTTTTTGAGAAAAATTTTGTTTTAAATTTAATTTCTGGTTTTGTAATTTTGTTAACAGGGTTTTGAAAGGAGAAGAAAAGAAATTGTCTTTTATTACATTTTAATTAAATTTTATTTTAGAATAAATATGCATTTGCCACTTGTTCTTATCATTTACACTTGTAATTTTAAATAAACACTTGTATTAATGCTTGACAAATGTAAATTTTTATTGTAAAAATGCTTACATATGTAAATTTTTGTATATTTATGTTTAAGTCCTTTAATTCAATTAATTTTAAAATTTTAGCTTAAACCCTTGTACATTTATATTTTGTATCTTAACATGTGTTTATATGTTGCAATGTTTTTTTTTAAATCTTTTTATCAAATTTAATTTTACATCTTAAATTCAAGTTATTAGGAATGTTCATATTTAATTCATTGAATTTTCTATTTTCTTATACTTATATAACCTTTTAAAGAAAATGAATTAAAAACAATTTACTTTTAAATTCCCAAATTCAAAATTTAATATACAATCAATTTGTAAAATTTCATTCCAATTATAATTTTTTTCCAAACTTTATTTTAATACATTTATATATATTATTTTTAGTTTTAAATCCTTATGTTAAAATAAATTATGTAATATATTTCATTATGTGTATATATAATTTTAAAAGAAAGTATTAAATACTTTCATTCATTTTCAAACTATTATATCTTTAAATAAGTATTTATCTATACAAACAAACAAACATGTATCTATTAAATTTTTGAAAATACCAGATTAATCCATAATTTATGTGACGCCTCACCTCTATACCCACGCTAGACAAGAACGCTACGGAGCACTGCTATCAACTAGCGCGGAGAATAAGGCTGTTGAGGAGCGACCATCCGTGCAATTGCTTTGTGCGAGCACTGCTATGTCGGATAGTATAACATGCATTTGATTTCGGGAGGAAATCTGACACACTGATACAAACTCAAAGCTACTACACAGTGGCTATAATAATCTTTGGAAACAAATATAGAAATAAACATAACACAAATCAGTCACAGACATCCATATCACAAAGGCGGAAAAAGATATGAATATATAACACATGAAAGTGTACATCAGAGTAGTGGTCAGAAAAATCCACAAACCCAAAAGAATAGCAACATGTGCTATACAAAAGAATAAGTATACATCATAGAGTCTATATCTCAAATGTTTACAATAAATACTACTAATCTAAGTAGTTAGCCAAAAGTCAGAGTAATGAATCCCTGGGGAGAAGTCAAGCAGAAGCACCTGTAACATCTTGGTCTAACCCGAGTATTATTTCATAAGAAAATAATAAACGGATCAGTCTAGCTATAAATATCAGATGACATAATATAGAATAAGAGATGTGGCATAAACATATGATAACCATAATGGCATACTACTATAAGTATGTAATTGAAAATTAACATGAGATTAATCAGTATCACAAGAATCTTCTCAAAGATCCAAAAAGGGTTTCATACCCAAAACTTGTATTCACAACAAGTCAATGACACACGAATTCACCAATGCACAAAAATTGATAAATCATATCAATGAAAATCACTAAAATTGGTGAAGCACAAATTCCAGAAATCAACACACGAAATCCAGAAATCATAAAAAAAAGGGAGGCCTATCACACGAACGGGAGCATGAAAACTCACCAACATATGTATCACACGAACGAGATGCTATCTCGTGGTAGCTAGCCATTAATTTTTGACACACGAACGGCCTGAAGACCATGGGGTGCTACCCCACATGTGTGAGTCGAAATCACACTGAAACGGGGTCTAGTCTCCCTCGCAGACAAAGAGACATCGCACAATTGCTAGTCTAAATCACAAAAAATGATCGTCATGATCCTCAAGAAGTGTCAATTACACTAAGCTAGTAAATATATGAGTTTAGCTTCATGTCCCATAACCACTAGCTTAACTTAAATATTAACGAACAAACTATAGATCTTCACTAGGAAATTGCCACAAAAAGGCTCAATCGGACAAGTCCAAGAATGAACCGACGAAGCAAACGCAAGCATTTCATGCCACTTGTTTTTCTAAGCCATTTAATTCGATTTCTCATTCGAGTAAAGTAAAGGCTTGTATATACTAATAGATTGGAAAACGGTTTAAGAAAAGAGCTTAGTAATAAAATAGTTTTGAAATCGCTTTGATGAAAGAATTTTGATATTTACTACTAGTATTGAAACCTTTATATTTTTAAAGTGACAAATCACAAAAATGATTGTAAAACAATCAATTACCGAAATTCACATTCGAAGACGTGAATAAAACCCAAAGAAATCGATATCAAATCCATCAAAATGGATATTTCGAAAATTCCCAAAGAAAATGTCATCAAAGTCGATAATAAATGATAACAACAAAAGGGAAACAATACGAATCGATTAAAGTTGGAAATTCAACAAAATAGGCAATATAGGCAAAATTGGCAAATAGGAGCAGGTCGGTCAACCGGACTCCCTGAGTCGGTTGACCGAACCAAAGATGGAAGTGCTCGGGTAGCAGGTCGGTCGACCGGACCCTGAGCTCGGTCGACCGGAGCCTGTAACCTGCACTTCCAAACTAGAGGCAGGAAGTGCTCGGGTAGCAGGTCGGTCGACTGGACCCTGAGCTCGGTCGATCGGAGCCTGTTGCCAGCACTCCCATGCCTATCTAATAAATGCCATTCCCTTCCCAATTGCTATCGGTCGAGCAATGGCACTAAGGGTTTACGCCAATCAACTACCCGGCCATAGAAGCTCTTCGGTTCATCACCGAAAACATGATCAAGACATCAAAGCTATGATTTTTAAAGAATTGAACCCAAAACACCAAAAATTGGAATATTCACCAAATCAATCCAATCCAAAAGCTATTGTACAAGAATAAGCGTTAGGAATTCATACCTAACAATCGAAGATAGTTATAGACTAAGATGTGAGATAAAAATCTCACCTTTTCAAAAAAACAATGAAGAAGAAGCTTGAAAGCAAAGGGAGAATCAACCACTCTTCAACACAACCCAAACGAGCTTGAATCTATGCTCAAAAAGAAGAACATTCCCAAAGTTAGGTTTAGGAATTGATAAGAGAATGAGTTGGAGAAGAAGAAGAGGCTTACCAAAGTTTCTTCTATTAGTTTGGAGCTAGAGCTTGATTTGCAAAAGAAAACTAGGGCTTGAATTTCAATTTTCCATTCCACTCTCCATTGTTATAAAAGCTTGAGTATTAGGAAAATAGAAAGGACGTAATGAAGAGGAGAGGGTTGGGACTGAGTTAATAAGTGGGGTTATAGAGCTCAGCCCAAACCAAAGCCCTAAGTGAAAAGTGGCAAAATTCCACTAACTCCAAACATATCCAAGTTTATACTCAAAAAGATCGTAAACGGCGTTTTGAACTCAATGGAAGTGGTCCCGAGTCCTAATTCGACCGTATGCAAAAAGTAGCTTTTCGGACTAAATTCCGAGTATCGATAAAATATTTAAATAAAATATATAAATATAAAATCGATAAATATGCGGGTTGTTACAGACTCCCCTCCTTAAAGAAATAGCGTCCTCGCAATATTTAAGAAGAAGATATATAGTAACAACCATGAGAGCATATTCATCACAAAAGAAATTTGAAATAAAAGGTTCACCTTAAAGTGCACGGGAAAGTAAGTCCGGATGTGTTCGCTCGATGAACTCTCTAGATTCCCAAGAGCAATCTTTAGGATTTGAGGACCATTGAACTTTCACAAGCGGAACATCTTTATTTCGAAGGCATTTAACCTCCGAAGCAATAATTCGAATAGGATGCTGCTTATAGGTTAAATTGGGTGAAACTTCAATTTCTTCCATAACACCGGGCTCAATAATAGAATCGGAATCTCGAAGGCACTTTCTTAGTTGAGAAACGTGAAACACGTCATGAATAGAAGAAAACTGAGCCGGTAATAAATGGCAATAAGCCATGGAACCAATACGTTCAGTGATAGGAAATGGCCCAATATATCGAGGCGCTAATTTTCCCAATCGAATGAAACGTACAACACCTTTCATAGCTGAAACACGAATGAAAACAGAATCTCTCACAGAAAATTCTAACTTCCTTCTCTGGTTATTGGCATAGGATTTTTGTCTACTCTGGGCTTCTTTCATCCTATGTCGAATAAGGTCAATTTTCTCTGTGGAATCCCGGATAAGATCTGGACCTAAAACCAGCTTCTCACCGGTCTCAAGCCAACAAGAATGAGATCGGCATGGCCTTCCGTAAAGTACCTCGAAAGGTGCCATACCAATACTAGATTAGAAGCTACTATTATAGGAAAATTCAACAAGAGAAATATGATCTTCTCAACTTCCACCGAAATCAAACACATAAGCACGAAGAAGATCTTCAAGAGTTTGATTCACAAGCTCGGTTTGTCCATCGGACCGGGGGTGATAAGCGGTGCTAAAATTAAGCTTCGTTCCTAAAGCTTTTTGAAGACTCTTCCAAAATCCACTAGTAAACAATGGATCACGATCGCTAACAATAGAAGTAGGAACACCATGCAATTTAACGATTTCCTTGATAAAGAGTTTTGCCAAAAAAGGAACGGTTCGGTTAGACCGAACGGGAATAAAATGGGCGGATTTAGTAAGTCTATCAACTATAACCCATAGGCTATCATGACCCGAACGAGAACGGGGAAGGCCGTCAACAAAATCCATGAAAATTTGATCCCACTTCCAAATTGGAACGTCTAATGGTTGCAATAACCCACCGGGCCTTTGATGTTTGGCCTTGACAAGTTGGCAAGTCATGCAACACTTAACAAAGTTAGCAATATCAGATTTCATTCCTTCCCAATAATAAAGCCGCTTCATTTCCGCGTACATTTTACTACTACCGGGATGAATGGTAAATTTAGAATGATGAGAATCTTCTAAAATATCTTTACGAAGATCACTAATATTTGGCACGATAAGTCTACCAATTTTCTGAATGCCGCCACGAGAATCGATATCAAAGTCTCTCAAACCTTCAATATCAATTTTATCCTTAATATTTTGGCCAAGAAGAGCCAACTCGGGATCTAACCTTTGAGCTTCAAGAATGCGGTCTAAAAGAGAAGGATGAGCCTCAAGGCTACATAAAACAAGAGATGAACATAAATCGAAAACACGGTCTCGAATTTCACAAGTGATAAAACCTCGAGATCATTCCATTCGGATACCATCATGGAAACAACCACTTGTTGCTTACGATTAAGTGCATCGGCAACTCGATTTCCCTTTTCGGGAGTATAAAGAATATCAAGATCATAAGATGCAAGGAATTCGAGCCAACGCTGTTGACGCAAATTAAGTTCCTTTTGAGAGAATAAATATTTCAAAGACTTATGATCAGTGTAGAGAATAAATTTTTCTCCCAATAGATAGTGACGCCAAATTCGAAGCGCGAAAACGATAGCCGCAAGTTCTAAATCATGAGTGGCATATCTAGTCTCGGCTGGCTTCAATTTCCTAGAAGCATAAGCAATAACACGTTCTTTTTGCATAAGAACAGCACCCAAACCAACGCGACTAGCATTAGTATAAACAATAAAATCTTGATTCCCCTCGGGAATAACAAGAACAGGAGCATCGGAAAGGAGTTCTTTTAATTTCTGAAAAGAAGTTTCACATTTGTCCGACCAAATGTATATAACACCTTTCTTAGATAAGCTAGTGAGAGGCACAACAATTTTTGAAAAGTCCTTGATAAAACGACGGTAATAACCCGCCAATCCAAGGAAGCTACGGATTTCCGTCACACTCTCCGGTCTCTTCCAATCTTGAATCACTTCAATCTTTGAAGGATCTACGGAAATTCCGGATTCGGAAATAATATGACCGAGAAACTTCACACTAGATTGCCAAAAATGGCATTTAGAAAATTTTGCTTTAAATTGATTACTCCTAAGTGTTTCCAACACAATCCGAAAATGTTTTTCATGCTCCTCCTCGGTTTTTGAATACACAAGAATATCATCAATAAAGATGAGAACAAATCGATCGAGAAAATCTTTGAAAACTCGATTCATAAGGTCAACGAAATAAGCCGGAGATTCGTTAAACCAAATGACATAACAAGCCATTCATAAGATCCATATCGAATACGGAACGATGTCAAAAGAATGCTATCCTCTGCAATACGAAGCTGATGAAAACCGATTGCCAAGTCCAATTGTGAAAAGACTCTAGCACCACTAAGTTGATCGAATAGGTCATCACTCCGAGGTAAAGGATATTTATTTTTGAGAGTAAGATCATTAATCTTGCGGTAGTCAACGCAAAGCCTAAGTGTGCCATCGGATTTCTTCACAAAAATAGCCGAAGCTCCCCAAGGCGAGGAACTAGAGTGAATAAATTGCTTCGTTTCCAAATCGGATAATTGTATGCGCATCTCCTCATTTTCTTTATTGGACAACCGATAAGGAGGACAAGTAATAGGTTGAGCTCCAAGGCTAAGATTAATTCTGAACTCAATTGCTCGCTTAGGTGGTAATCCTAAAACGGGATCAAATATGTCGAAAAATTCACGAACAATGTGAATAAGAGAAATGACGTCTTCCTCATCATCATTATCATCATCACGAGGATTTAAAGAATATAAAGATGTAGATAAAGTGGATTCCGAATCTTTGAGAATAATAGAAATCTGCTTAACAGATTGAGGATGTCGAAGATGAATAGTCCGCTCAGGACATAGGATATGAGCTTCATAACGGTTAAGCCAATCCATTCCCAAAATCATTCCAAAGCCTAAATAACGCATGACATGCAAATCGGCTAGGAAAGAAAAATCGCATAAAATAATCTCGACATCCTTACACAATAAACTGAGTGTTGTGGATCCACCAACCAGATTCGCAATTCTCAAAGAAGTCATTAAAGCAACAACACTTAAAGAAAAAGTATCAACAAGCTCTTCTGATATAAAAGAATGGGATGCTTCCGTATCAAAAAGAACTCGAATAGGTTGATCATGAAATTTAGTAATACCATCCAGGATAGAATGAGATGTACCTTGACCAAGAGATGTGTTTCCAGGGGCTTGAGCAACATTTAACTTTCCCTCCTTCTTGCCTTCAAGTTTAAGGCATTGATGTATATAATGATCCGGGCTCTTACAATAGCGACAACAACGGGGCTTTGAACACTTGTTTGCAAAATGGTCCCTAGACCCACAGTTGATGCATTTCCCACTACTAGGAGAAGGAGCCTTTGCAGCAGGAGTTGCTTCTTACCCTTTTTGTTGGGATAAGGACCTTTGAATTTATTTGGCCTATTCTTGTTGTTGAAGTTTGGTTTGGGACCCACCACTTCAACATTACTTTCCCTAACCGCCTCTTCGAGACGAAGAGCGATATCAATGAGTTGGTCAAAAGAAACTTCTAATTTAAGAAGTAATGGCTTCTTGAGATTCTTGTTCAAGCCATACACAAATCTCTGATTTTTCTTCAAGGGGTATTAATGTATTCAACCCCGTACTTGGAAAAAGATTCGAAAGATGCGACATAGTCTGTCATAGAAGATTCACCTTGAACAAGGTCAATAAAACGGCGAGCCAAAGTCACCTTCTCAGCTTCTGGCACAAATTTTAATTCGAAGCGTTCTCGGAATTTCTCCCAAGTGAGATCCGCTTCATTGATTTCAGAAATAAGAAGTTCATACCAGTCCAATGCTCTTTCTTGGAGCATACTAGAGGCCACCTGAACTCGGTGAAGATCAATGAGGTTCATGCAAGAAAAGATTCGATCGCATGATCTTAACCAAGCCTGGACTTCAATAATAGTTTCAGAACCTTTGAATGGCTTCCCACCCAAGTTGGTATAATCGTTCCACAAGCGCGCAAATCCAGACTTAGGATGAGTTGGTTCCGAATTAGAACCAGCCGCTTGAGCATTCTTTACTAAATCAAGAAGCTGCTGGGCAGACATAAAAACTCCATCTTGGGGAGTATCACTAGATTGACCGGCGCTGGGACGGCCTGGTCTAACCATTTCTCTTCCTTAAGAAAGAAAGAAGAGGAAGAAGATTATTTACCAAATGAATATCAAACATTCTTGATAGGTGAAGCAAGGAATCATAAAGGAAAATAAGATAGAACGGTACGAAGATCTGAATTAAATCCTAAAGCACGACTCCTAAGATGGACTTAGGACGATGATCCTTGTTAATCTATTCTACATTGTTCCGATGTTTGGCTTTGATACCAAGCTGTGACGCCCCACCTCTATACCCACGCTAGCCAAGAACACTACGGAGCAATGCTGTCAACTAGCGTGGAGAAAAAGGTGTTGAGGAGCGACCATCCGTGCAATTGCTTTGTGCGAGCACCGCAATGTCGGATAGTATAACATGCATTTGATTTCGAGAGGAAATCCGACACACAGATACAAACTCAAAGCTACTACACAGTGGCTATAATAATCTTCGGAAACAAATATAGAAATAAACATAACACAAATCAGTCATAGACATCCATATCACAAAGGCGGAAAAAGATATGAATATATAACATATGAAAGTGTACATCAGAGTAGTGGTCAGAAAGATCCACAATAACCCAAAAGAATAGAAACATGTGCTATACAAAAGAATAAGTATACATCATAGAGTCTATATCTCAAATGTTTACAACAAAAACTACTAATCTAAGTAGTCAGCCAAAAGTCAGCGTAATGAATCCCTGGGGAGAAGTCAAGCAGAAGCACCTGTAACATCTCGGTCTGACCCGAGTATTATTTCATAAGAAAATAATAAACGGATCAGTCTAGCTATAAATATCAGATGACATAATATAGAACAAGAGATATGGCATAAACATATGATAACCATAATGGCATACTACTATAAGTTTGTGATTGAAAATCAACATTAGATTAATCAATATCACAAGAATCTTCTCAAAGATCCAAAAAGGGTTTCATACCCAAAACTTGTATTCACAACAAGCCAATGACACATGAATTCACCAATGCACAAAAATTGATAAATCATATCAATGAAAATCACTAAAATTGGTGAAGCGCAAATTCCAGAAATCAACACACGAAATCCAGAAAACATAAAAAAGGGGGAGGCCTATCACACGAACGGGAGCATGAAAACTCACCAACATATGTATCATACGAACGAGATGCTATCTCATGGTAGCTAGCCATTAATTTTTGACACACGATCGGCCCGAAGACCATGGGGTGCTACCCTACATGTGTGAGTCGAAATCACACTGAAACGGGGTCTAGTCTCCCTCGCAGACAAAGAGACATCTCACAATTGCTAGTCTAAATCACAAAAAATGATCGTCATGATCATCAAGAAGTGTCAATTACACTAAACTAGTAAATATATGAGTTTAGCTTCATGTCCCATAACCACTAGCTTAACTTAAATATTTACGAACAAACTGTAGATCTTCACTAGGAAATTGTCACAAAAAGGCTCAATCGAACAAGTCCAAAAATCAACCGACGAAGCAAAACGCAAGCGTTTCATACCACTTGTTTTTCTAAGCCGTTTAATTCGATTTCTCATCCGAGTGAAGTAAAGGCTTGTATATACTAATAGATTGGAAAACGGTTTAAGAAAAGAGCTTAGTAATAAAATAGTTTTGAAATCGCTTTGATGAAAGAATTTTGATATTTACTACTAGTATTGAAACCTTTATATTTTTAAAGTGAGAAATCACAAAAATGATTGTAAAACAATCAATCACCGAAATTCACATTCGAAGACGTGAATAAAACCTAAAGAAATCGATATCAAATCCATCAAAATGGATATTTCAAAAATTCCCAAAGAAAATGTCGTCAAAGTCGATAATAAATGATAACAACAAAAGGAAAACAACACGAATCGATTAAAGTTGGAAATTCAAGAAAATAGGAAATATAGGCAAAATTGGCAAATAGGAACAGGTTGGTCAACCGGACTCCCTGAGTCGGTTGACCGAACCAAAGATGGAAGTTCTCGGATAGCAGGTCGGTCGACCAGACCCTGAGCTCGGTCGACCGTAGCCTGTAACCTGCACTTCCAAACCAGAGGCAGGAAGTGCTCGGGTAGCAGGTCGGCCGACCGGACCCTGAGCTCGGTCGACCGGAGCCTGTTGCCAGCACTCCCATGCCTATCTAATAAATGCCATTCCCTTCCCAACTGCTACCGGTCGAGCAACGGCACCAAGGGTTTACGTCAATCGACTACCCGGCTATAGAAGCTCTTCTGTTCATCACCAAAAACATGATCAAGACATCAAAGCTATGATTTTTAAAGAATTGAACCCAAAACACCAAAAATTAGAATATTCACCAAATCAATCCAAACCAAAAACAATTGTACAAGAATAAGCGTTAGGAATTCATACCTAACAATCGAAGAGAGTTATAGACAAAGATGTGAGATAAAAATCTCACCTTTTCACAAAAACAATGAAGAAGAAGCTTGAAAGCAAAGGGAGAATCAACCACTCTTCAACACAACCCAAACGAGCTTGAATCTATGCTCAAAAAGAAGAACATTCCCAAATTTAGATTTAGGAATTGATAAGAGAATGAGTTGGAGAAGAAGAAGAGTCTTACCAAAGTTTCTTCTATTAGTTTGGAGCTAGAGCTTGATTTGCAAAAGAAAACTAGGGCTTGAGTTTCAATTTCCCATTCCACTCTCCATTTTTATAAAAGCTTGAGTATTAGGAAAATAGAAAGGAAGTAAATGAAGAGAAGAGGGTTGGGACTGAGTTAATAAGTGGGGTTATAGGGCTCAGCCCAAACCAAAGCCCTAAGTGAAAAGTGGCAAAATTCCACTAACTCCAAACATATCCAAGTTTATACTCAAAAAGATCGCAAACGGCGTTTTGAACTCAATGGAAGTGGTCCCGAGTCCTAATTCGACCGTATGCAAAAAGTAGCTTTTCGGACTAAATTTCAAGTATCGATAAAATATTTATATAAAATATTTATATATAAAATCGATAAATATGCGGGTTGTTACAATTTAATTCCAAAAATTAAATTTATTTCCAATTTCAATTTAATTTAAAAACGGGAATGTTACAGATTGCCCCCCTTAATTAATACATATGTTAAGTTATAAAACATAAGAGATAAATTGATTCAACAATATTAAAATGAAAATAGTTTAAAATAAAAATTTTAAATAAAATCAAGACAAGGTTTAAAAACAAAATTCGTAAATAAATTTTAGATAAATTTGAATAAAGGACTTAAACAAAATTTGATGGGTATTTGACAAATGTAAGTTATATAGAAACATATATTAACAAGTGTTAAAAATAAATGTACAAGTGTAAATGAATAAATAAGTGGCCTTTTTGTTTAAAAACATAATGTTAACAAAAGATCAAAACCAGGGTTTTTCATTTTCTCAACTAAGTCTTCTTCTTTCTATATTAAATCCTAAAAATAAAACTCAGATCAAAAAGAAAAACCAGATAAAAATCTGGAACCAAAAATCATGTTTTAATCTATATCTGTAATCCACTTTAAAGGCAAGCAACAGATCCTCAAAAAAAATCCAAACCTGGTAGCAATTCAAGATTCAGCTCTAACATCAGTTTATAAACAAGCAATTCAAACTTCAACCAGATGAAGTGTTCCAGATCTTTCAAAACAAAAGCATTTCCAGTTCAAGTATCAAGTAACAAATCAAGGTGTAACCTATGTTCCTTCTCTCGGTAAAATTTGTAGATGTATTTTATAAAAAAGAAGAAGAAAAGTGGAGCTTCAGTTTTCCAGTGAGCAGTTTTCTCTGGAAATAAGTAGATAAAGGAGCGAAGCAAGTCAAAGGCTAAAGTAAATCTGGGTTTCAAAAAAAAAAACTGCAGGAAGAAAAGGAAAACTTCCCTAGGTATAACAAGAAATGTAAACTGTAAGTAAAAATCAAAATTGTAGTTATTGTTGAGGTAAATAAATAAGTAAAAGAAGAAATAAACAAAGATCTGTGTTTACAACTTACAGATCTAGACTCCAAGGATTAAAGAAAAAAAATGTGTACAGGCAAACATCGTCTCTGTTTCCTGTCCTCTATTCAATCTGTTCTAGGTGATAAAATCACTCTTATAAATTTTTAAAACGTGGTTTACATGTAATGATTTGGTTGTATGTTATGAACTATGATGTGCATGTTGGTCTTGTATATATATGAGTGTAATACCTGTGTTATTTCTGGAGACAGGCAAGAAAACTTGCCTCTGTTCAACATTTTCAGGTTTTAAAACCTGTTTTAAAAATTTAAATCATTCCACCTTAACCACACTATGCTCTGGTAGTGGCATGAAGAATGTTTAGATGTGTATAATATTACTTATAAAAATGTAATTGAGTGTATTTAATCAAATAACTTTTGGAAATTGAAAAATTACAAAAATAAGCTAAAATGGTTAGGAAATTATCATTTTTATATTAAGTTTGGATTATGGGGATTAATTCATATTATAGAATTGTGATTTTTAAAAATCATTTTATGATTTTTTAATCTATAATTGTTGAAAATTTGTGATGAACGAATTCCAGTCTTTCATTGATCCACGATGATGGACGACGTTATGATCATCAAGACCAAGCTGGAAGAAGTCTTGGATGATGTTGAACATGGGAAAAATACTTAGCGATTTTCCTAATGATTGTGGTGGCAGGAAAATGATAAACTAGGATTTTATTTGTAATTTTGTTGGACAAAGAAGACGCGGCAATTGTGTTGACTGGGGTGCTTCGAGTTCGACCGCACTCAGGGGGGAAGGTTTGGGGGTCGCTGGAGCAACTTTGGTCGAAATGGCGGGGTTGTCAGCGGACGAGGTCGCCGGCACGAAGTTGATCTAGGCAGGTAGTTTGGTTTCCAGATTCAACGCTGATGCTTGATTTTATTTTCGATTTCGTTTTGGTTTTTTGGTGTTTGAGATCGAGAGTGGGGATGGTCGGATACTTGGCAGTGACGGCGAGGGTGACTGGAGATCACCAAAGCCCCGGTGCATGTGCACATTCTTCATCGTGCACGTTGTTTTCTGGAAAATTGGAGAGGAAGAAGGAATGTAGGTAGCTCGAGATTTCATTCGTGCTGATTTGATTTTGACTCGAAGTAAGGCCCGGGTCAGTATGTGGTTGCGTAGGAAAAATACTTAGAAAATTTTAAGGCAAAAAAAAAATATTTTGCGCTCGGGTTAATTTTTGTGAAAACCCGAAGAGATGGAGCATTTTGCTCGGGTTCGACTCGAAGTAAGTCTCGAATCAGCATGCAAAACAGTTTGAAGTTTTGAGGAAATTCAAGCTTTGAAAATAAAACTTGTTAAATTAAAATTCTCTTCAATATTTAAACGTTTCCTAAGTTTTTAAAATAGTTAAGGAGGGTTTTAAATAATTGTTTTAATTAACCTAGATTTAAATGGTTTAAAATAAATTAACTTTAATTTGAAGGTTATCTTCTTATTAATGTACAAAGAAATGATTATTATAAAAGATGTTATAAAATGGTTAATTAATTTTTTCAATGTTTAAGTTAACATATTTGTTAAAGGGAAATTATTATTAGAAGTGAATTACTTAATGAAAGAAATTAAAGTAAATAAAGAAATTAATAAATAATTCAAGTTAAATTAATCAAGTGGTTAATTAATGATTAATATAAATAATAATTACATAGTGAAAGTGATTAAAAGTAGATAACTAAAGATTAAAGATGGATTAATCTAATATTTAGGGTCAATTACTTTAAAGTATAATTAATTAATGTGGTTAATTAAGTAAGGTAATTAAATTAAGAATAATTAATTAAAGGTTAATTAACTTAAAATGATTAAGAAATTATTATTAATTAAGGAGTAATTAATTTTTGTTAATTAATTAAGGAATAAAAACAAATCTATTAACCAATTAAGAACAATTAATTATAATTAAGATTTAATTAATAATAGGGGTTTATTAATTAAAGTAATTAATTAAGGGATAATTAATTAATAAAAGTAATTAAGATTTAATTAATTACAGTTAAGGGTTAATTAATTTGGTAATTAATTAAGAAATGATTTAATTAATGAATGTGGTTAAGACTTAATCAAATTGAAATTAATGGTAATTAATCATTGATTAAAATTTTTACTAATGAAAGTAATTATGTGGGTAATAAATTTAAAACCACATGATTGACTCACCTAAATCAAAGATGTTTGATTGTTATTGAATGTTGTGTGATGGATTGATATCTTTGATATGTGATGTGATGCTATGTGATGCTTTGTGCTGAGCTGTTATATCTGTGATGTATGAATATGCAAACCCTTTGACCCGTAGAACGACATTTAATTTCGATGTGACAGGGAGTCCGATTTCAGTTGGTTATCCGAAACCCACATCTAATCATATTAGTGAATCTTTATGATTGATAATTTACTTTATCTATGAATCTTTGAATATAGATAAGCGTTATGGGTTATACCGCTTATCGATATGATTGAATCTGTCATAATGATGTTGTGCACTATTGTGTTAAACCCCTGGACCACACTTATATACACACAAATATGGGTTGCACGTGGAAATGGGTTAAGTCACAGATTTTGAAATAGTTTTTAAAGATTGAATCTTTGAATCCAAAATAGTTTTGGAATTAGAATTGAAAGCTTTTGAAAATGAATTTCCAAAATAAAAGTTATTTTAAATAACTTGATTGAGTTTTGAAATTTAAATAATTGGATTTAAATTTGAATTCAATATTTAAATTTGAATTCTATGATTTGGAAACTAGGGTTTAAAAAGGTTATTCAACTTATAAATGGGTTTATATGGGTTTTTAACCATTTTAAAAAGTGTTATTTTGGGACTTTAAATTTAACCCAAGATTTTTAACTTGTATAAATGGATTTTTTATGAAACGAAAACTATATGTTTTCAAATAATAAGAACTTTCACATAAGATATGAACTTCTAATTTGTGTAAGAAGGATTTCAAGTCTAAAATAAAAACGGTCTTCCATGTTATGAATAAGTCTTTGGAAACGTGTTTTGAAACCTATAAATTAAATCTTAAATTTAAAGATTTAATGAGTTAATCCAATTGAAATGGAAATTATTTTGAAATCTGCGAATAGATCTTTGTGAAACTGGGTGAACTTTGTGAAACAAATCTTTTTGTTAAAAGATTGAAATGGTAATTCGTTTAACCATTTGAAAGAAAAGCTTTCGATTTTTATAAATTGCGACTTAACTGAAATCCCATCCATATATTTTTAAATATTGCGCTCACTATTCGGTTTAGCCAGGAAAGGACCTTGTGTCATATAGCCCATTCTGAATAGTGATACGACGTTATGGATAGCATTTGAAGACTGGTGGTGAAGACCGGGTATTTGCGAGAACGATAGGATGACCTATCGATTATCTTTGCACCGAGTAGCTGTGGTATAGAGATTCCCTAAGTGATGGGAAGTCCGATTGAGATTGAGGATGCCCGGATTGCAAGGGCTTCTTTGGAAGTGCCTTCGGTTCTGTTCGAACCCGAAACAGACATGTATGGATGTGTGTCTGACATTACACTTTGAGATGTAAAACCGGTTTCTATCAAATACATTTCTGTTTGGTGGTGGAGATTTATTCTCTTAGCTTAACACCCTTCTCTGAGACGTACGAGCTTAGAGGTTATGTAATTGTTAGTTACTAGTGATACATTCCCAATTTGGTAATGTGGCATACAAAGTACTGCTGATCATTTGTTGATAAAAGCATGGCTTTTGTGAAAAGCGTAGCTTTGTGGACGAGACTTCGTCGAAACTTCACAACCCGGAATGGTCGAAACATGAAGAATGCAGCATGGTTATTTGGGGATAGCGCCCCCTGAGGGTATGTTCATTTCCTTCTGAATAGAGGTGGTATCATGGTATGGAGCCCAGATACTTAACCTATGTGGTTGCTGAAATTTATTACTTTGTGGTTGTTGGTGAATCCCGGGATAAAGGTCAGTTACGACCGGAGGATGGCATACTCGTGTCAGTAGTTACCTAGTTATAGAGGTAACCCGACCTTGTGTTGGCAGAGATCCGGTTAGGTTCTTGGGGCGTCCCTCCAAAGGCGTACCCATGTGGAAATGGGAAGTTCCTTGGCCTGACCATTTGTTGGAAATCCAATCATCCAATATGCCTCTTGTACGGTTTTAGTTGTAGAACCTGCCATCTAACATGGTAGCTATAGTAGGCATACTATAATGGTACGTATGCTGGCTAAGATTAATATTAAACTTTCGAAATGTTTTCCACTATGCACTAATAATGATATCAAAAAGGGATTTTGCGTAGTAAGCATTTTTGACTATCATAAGGAGAAATCTCCCCCAATTGTGCGATTGCATTGTGTGTGTGCCGGGAGGCCTTATGGTAGTTTCATTTTCCAAAAAGCATTGCGGATTTCAAATTTAAATTCTTTTGATTGTTTTTAAAGACAAACTGATTTTGTTTGCTCATACAAGTCCCACGACTGACCTGGAGTTTATTGTTCCCTTCCTAAACTCTGGGTGCCCACAATTTTCAACACGGGCAGTCTAGTGTTGGGTTTTTCAGATAGTAGATATAGAATCGATTCAGTAGCTTTCAGCTTTCTCTTTGGTATTCTTTGGATATCTTGGATATTGGAGTCTTTGAATTCATGGACGAGAGTTGCTTAGCTTGGTGCAACTTGATGGTGGTTCGAGCTAGTTGTTTGGAGTTATGGCTTGGAGCATTGGAATGGAGTTATCTCTTGGCTAATCATTTTCCGCTGCTATTTGTTATAACGACCCGCCTTTCAATTCCATAGAAAGATGCATCATTAAGAAGAAAGAAAGGGATAGAAAAGTGAAAAGAAAGGAAAGAAAGAAACAGACAACATCAAAATCTCACAGCGGAACGAATAAATTATATTATATCACATAAAACATTACATAGTATCATATACATCAGAGTTTTACAGCTAATACAACACAAACTAGATAATTATAAACACCTGTCTAGCAATTACAATTCAAGTACAACAGAGAAAAAAGATACAACTCAAACACAGTGGAACCACTATATATATCTACTCGTCGAAGCCTCCTGCTCCATATCTCCTCTAGAAACTCGTCAAAGCAATCCTGATACACTTGTCAATTCATACGAAATATGAGTACCCAAGAGTTTAATAAAACAGAAAATAAACACTCGGGTCAGACACGGGTCTGGTGTGAGTAAATGAGGATAAATGTTGCTTAACTTTAGAAAATCCTTTGAAAACAAAAGGTATCACGTAAGACTTCCCACACATAAACATGGAAAAGTTTTTACCTTACGCTAACCAAAACATTTGATAGGAAATCCAGTGATATTATAATAATGTCTAGGGTTTTCAAAATAAAATACAGAAATAGCTGGAATGCTTACATCTCACGTTCCAACATAGTTGGGCACAATCAAAATCGTACAGGCACTTATTGGATTTTGGATTCCGTCAATGGCATGGCTACCGGGGTACTGCCCGTCACAGTACGTGGCCTAGATCACCATACCGAGGAGTACGCCCGCTCCCCTGCAACACAAGGTCGGGACCATTCCTTACTGAACAGTTTCGAACAAGACCACCCCAGCGATTCTAGCTAGCAATCGCCCCACACAGCCGAAATAAAAAGGGACATCTAGACAGGGGTAAATCTCGCTCTCCAGTGGGGACTACCCACGAAGCCTTGCTGCACCTCCCCTATTTTAGCCATTCCCGGTTGATGAGGCTTGAGGCTACGATTACCTTTATAGAACAAATCAATCTTAGAATGCTCATTGTCCGCTTGACAATGTTTTGAAAGCATTCAATCCATACAAGTTCGTTCCGGGTTCGAACGAAACCGAAGGCATTATCTCGTTACACTCATTTTGGAATCACCCTCAGAGTCAACGACGATAACCCTTACACTCTGAATCACCATCTCAAAACTATAAGTACTATTCCATCAAACTCATTACGGAATCACCCACGGAGTTATACTGACGTATAGTTCTTACACCTCGAGTCTTCACTTGCTCCACTTGGATTAACGACCTAACATTTAATTGGAATCGATATGGTTTTCGGATATCCAAATATGGAAACCGATCCCGGTCTCATCGAAACCAAACGCCATCTTAATGTCCAAGTTGTACTTAAGGGTTTTAAACAATTAACTCATTTCATTATTATCTATTTCACACAGATAGATAAACTTCATATCACAATAGATAATCACATTGTCATCATAAACAGATAATCTGTATCATCATCACAAACAGATAATCATTACAACTAGATAATCCATCACAAACCATCATACTTTAACCAAGCATCCATATCATATAGATACTACTCATCTCATTACTGAGATCACATCCATTCAATCAATATCATCCACAAGCAAAGATTTATTAACCATCATCTATAATTAATTTAAAATGAATTAAATTAATTACTTCTATGTCTAATTAATTTAAAATAAATTAAATTAATTATAACATCTATAAATCCTGCTTAGTATCCAATTTCTGAGTATTCAACTTGATTAAACACCTTTTATTAATCATTCTCTAATTACAATAAGTAATTAGTCTTTAATTAATTTTACAAAATTTAATTAACCTTAATCATAAGTAATTAACATTTAATTACTTCATTTATTAATTAAATATAATTAATTATATTTATCCTTAATTAATTACATTAATTAATCACTTGATTATTAATTACTACTTAATTAAACAATCCTTAATTACATCATTAATTATATTAATTAATGACCTCTAATTTAAATTAATAACTTTATTTAAAATTAATTACATTAGTAATTAATCTAAAATTAAAGTACAATTATTAATCACCTTTGATTAATATTAATCCAGTAATTAACTGTCCTTAATTACTTGTTAACAAATTAACTATCTCCATAATTATCTCCATTAATTAATCCTTTGATTAATTATAAAAGTAATTACCAAAATTACTTAATTAAAAAACATTTCCCACTATTACATTCCGGTAATTATCACTTATTACTTCTCTAAGTAATCTTGCTCCATTAATTACGTTAACTAATTACACTTATTAAACCATCAAATGATTTACTTAAATTAATTAAAGAAAATTAATTAACTTAACAAATCACATTATCAAAACTAATTACAATAAGTAATTAATCCTTAATTACTTTTATCAAGTAATTAGACATAACAATTTAAAATTAATTACCTTAAATTAATTAATCGAATTAATTATCAAAATTAATCACATTAATTAATTACTTAATTATCCTTTCATAATTATCATTATTAATTAACAAAATTTCCTTAAATTACTTACTTAAGAAATTTATCTTAGATTAATTATTATTAACCATCTCTATTTAAAAATTAATCTAAACCATTATTTAAAATCAAATAAATAAGTAAATTCTTAATTAATTCTTTTATTATCTTAATTGTTCTAAGATAATTTATTTATTTATTAATGATTTTATCAACATTCAAAGTGTATTTAAATAATACATCTCTAAATTAAATTCAAATTCCATTTTAAAATTCAAGATTTCAAAATGTTTAACTATTTAAACATTATCCAAATTTAAATAAATTATAACCTCAAATAAAAGTGAAAACGTTCATTACTTATGTAAGAAAATTTTAAATCCAAATTTACTTAAATTTATTTAAGAAATCAAGTCTTTAAAATAAATTGGTTATTTAAACTTCTCAAATTTCAAGTTAAATCTTTCATAACCTTTTTTCAAATATTAAAGAAATGAAATCTTTCAAGTTTAAACATTTATTTGAAATCAAATTCATTTTTAAAATCTACATTAAAACATTTGAATTTGATCAATATTTTAAAATTTTCAAAACTGTTTAAATTTAAACTGGATTCAAGTAACCTGAAAACTATAATTAAACTTGATTTTAAACTTAATGTAAAACTTGCTTAAATTTAAATATTTTCATTTTAACACTTTGGATTCAAAAGTTCATCTGAATTCAGATTTTAAACTTTGCATTTGAAAATCCTTATTGAAAATTCTGCTCAAAAACTTGAATTCCATTTTAAAATTTAAAAACTGCATATTTTCAGGTTTTACAACCTGAACCAAACACTAACCCAAGACTTCAAAATACTACTTCGAGTTATCAACCCAAAAGCTTCGAGTTAACAACCTATTTCACTCGAGTAACACTCGAGTCATTTGCCTGCACCAACCCAAGCAAAAAAGTTCACCAGAAACAAATGTGCACGGTGCATATGCACGGGCACTTCGGCGACCTTCAGCCACCCTGACCAACTCCACTAAGTCACCGACTAACCCCTAAGCATGATCATGATCACCAAACTCCCCATAGCAGTTCGAATCAAAATCGAGTTAACCCAGCAACCTCGAACTCGACACAGCAATAAAAGCCCAATCCTGTCATCATCGCGCAAACTCACCTCCGACCATCTTATCACCTGCGACACCGGCCATCCCTTCGCCTATGTCTCCTCTTCCCCAAAGTCCTACATCACTCGATGCTCCATAGCAATCAAAAAGCAACAAATAACCGACCACCCCCAAACTAGGTTTAGAAACTAAGATCAGCAACCACCGTCGCCACAGCCATTAGTAAAATCAAACAGTAATTTTCCAGCGACCACTCACCTCTCCTCTACCTTCGGAAAGAACTACAACTTCCCAAAATCACTAGGCAACCAAATAAACCCAAAATCTCCCCTTTTTGTTCAACCCAGAATTGCCCCCTCCACGGTTACTTTAAAAATGGGATTTTTGTTGTGGGAAATCATGATTTCATATGTGCATTCATATTATAACTCTAATTTAATATTTTAGGCTGTTTTGAAATCTTGCTTATTGAAATATAGATTGTTGTTAGTGTTTCAAAGGCTACAGGTTTTCAGTTTAACTTAATTGGCCTAAATCATAGTTTACAGACCTAAGTTTTTACTAAACAAACATATTTGTTTTCATATAAATTTCCAACAGAAATCAAACAAGTTGATAAAGTATTTCTATAAATCTTAGTTTAAAACATATACAGGTAGGCAGATACTTGACAATAAAAACCCAGATGTATGTTTATACATATATACCCAGATCGTCATCACAATTCAATAATACAGGCTTGCTCATTAATATCAATTCACATGCACAGATAATATAAGCTTTAGTATTGAGAGGTTAATTACCAAAAAAAACAGAGCAATTTTCATCTAACAGTTTTTAATTTCTGTGAATTAGTACTTAAGTTTTAGAAATTGCATTTAGCTTTGGTTTTTAAAGAAAAACTGTTTTTAAACAAACAAGTTTACTCACTAGTTTATTGAAGATGCAGAGAACAACTCAGATGCAAGTTCATATTCCTAGGAACTTGATTGGAAGCTGCATGTTGAATCTGGATTTTTGCAATTGCAAGTTGAAGTTGATTTTAACTTGTATTTTGATTATTGAATTAAAACTGCATGTTGTCTCCAATTTGATTACAGTAGTTGAAGTTGATTCATACAGATTGCAGATTTGAAGTTTGTTTACAGGATTTTTTTTCTTTATTGAATTGTATTTGCAGATTTTTGATTGTAGATTTAAACAGAATTTGGGTTTTCTGGATTTTGATTGAATTTGGGTTTTGAAATTTCTTTTAAATTTGATTTTCAAATTTTAATTGAAGATAATGTTTTAACAAAATGCATTGTTACATTTCTTATTAATATATTTTTAAATAAAATGTTTCTAAAACAATGCCACTTGTTATATTAGGATGTAGATAAATTTACAAGTGTCTTTATTATGGGTTAAGAGTCTAACACGTGTTTATCTTAATTTTAAAAGAAATTTCTTTAATTTATGAATGTGTTTTAAATCATTTTAAAACCATTTCTAATTTAAGTTAAGATGTTTTAAATGTTTTATTACAATATTTAGCCTTACATGAAGACTTCTTTTATAACATTATGCATTTTAATGTTTGCTTGAATATTTTTAAAATAATATTTAAAACTAATTTTCAAACGAGAAAATTTTAAAAAGAAAAGAATGTTGAATTTTTTTTTATTTCAAAGTTTTCAAATCAAATACTATACTTTGATATAAATAAACTAAATCTTATTTCAAAAGGAAGACAATTCTTAAAATAAAACAAAATAAACTTTTGTTATAAAATACTATTTTTAAACAAACTAAATATTTACTTTAATTTCTTATGAAAATATAAGATAGATTTATAAATTAACTTTTGAAAAGTTTCAATACTAATTTCAATTAATTTAATCAATTCATAAATTATACATCTATATATATTATAAATTTGAAAATATCCTTTATTAAATTTAAATTAAAATCAAATTCCTATTTACAATGTATACACATATATACATTATAAATAAAATATCTTTAAATCATCTTAGAAAGAAAATTTTATTACTTAAATATTTTTTAACATTTGAAAACAATAAGATTTTCAAATTAAATTATTATTATTATAAATTTTGAAAAGAATATCATTTGACAAATTAAATGATTATTAATCTTCAAAAGAAAAATCCCTGTTTGAATTAAAATTATTATATCAACATTTCACATTTTAAAATAATTATTAATGAAATTATTAAAATAATATTGCCTAAATTTCCAGGACATCACATTCCTCCCCTCTTAAAAGAATTTCGTCCCCGAAATTTAAAAGCAAAGGTAATTTAATAATCCCATACAGATTTTAATTTTAAAGTAGCAAACATATGCTATCAACCAAATACTAGCAACCATATCAACCAATTCAAATAAACAATTCTAACTGTCCAAATAAAATTCCTGATAGGATTCCCTAGAGTTTCCCAGGTACAAACACCGGGACACTCACTTTACAGAATATAAACTAGCTACACTACACAGATCTAGAGCTCCTATGCATCTAGATCTACAAATCTAAACAGGATACTAGACCTCAGACAAGTCCCGAACAACTTCCAAATCTTCTAGAACTATTGATTCTAAAATCAGTGATAGACCATACACGTACTCCCTCAGAGATACGTGTAAAACAAAATAAATTCCAGCCATCCGAACTGGCAATTCAATCCTGTAGACCCAACACTTAACCCTCAAGAGAAAACAGAAATATCCAAAACTCTTATCCACAAATCTCTCATGTCGATCCTGGGCTGCCTTCAACCTTCTAGATCAATCCAAACTTTGTAGATACTTCACAGAACAAATCTGGACAAAGAAATAAACGATCTCCAGATCCTACTCAACAAAATGGTTCTCCCAAGATCTATCAGAAAAAACACCACACAAACTCTACTACACAAATATCAAAAGACTTCAAACATACTATTCTTATTCTGAAAATAGAACGGATGCACAAGTCAATCAAGCCTCCAGATCCAAAATGAATTTCCTGTAGAAATCCTCTGATCCAAAACAAAACTTAAATTCCCAATGAATCGGGTGTTCCTTCTATTCTGGAACAGCTGCCACCATGCTTCCACTTCACAACTCTGATTCGAGAATGTTGTTGATGAACACAAGTACAAACTTGATCATCTTATCCCGGAATATTGTTCATCAAATTCCATAAAATCTCAGTGACCTATCCGATTCGGTCACAAACACCACAGCAAAAATTCAACCAGAAAACTAGATCCGATCAATCATGCCATCTTAAACAGATCTCTTTCTCAAAGAGCCCTGCTACTATGCTGAACCATCGGTAAAGCTCCAAGAACCAAGTCCATACGAACTCAATCTCTTGTTACGGATGCAAATCTTAATTCCTTCGAAGATATTCAGAAAATCAAACCACTTCGATAACTCAAACATCCTATAGAGATGCTTCAATCCAAACAAAGATTACTCAGAGAAATTCCGAACCATCGCAAGTCACTTTTGCAATCCCACTCAGTTCAGATTTTAAGAAATCGTTCTCTTTTCAACAATCAGAACAGCTAAAGCTTCTAATCAAAGAGGAAACTAGTGGCCTACCTCCAACCACAAACATCACACCCAACTGAGCTTCCAGAAGAAATGGACAAGCTACATCATCTGCCCGGCCTACTGACACAAGAATCACAGAGATTTCTGAACCATCAAAGAAACAAGCCACTCACTGCTGCTACTGCTGCCAAAAACTTCCTTATCCAAATGCTCATCGAATCCTCAAAGCTACACCAGCCACTTCCATAATAGGGCTTTCCAGATAGATAGATATCTCTCAGGAAACTCGTTCCAAACCAAGCACAAAACACTCTGCCAAACCGAGTCTCAAACTCAAATTCAGACAGAACTCCTTCCTGAGGTTGCCAAAATACCATTGCTGGCTTCAGTACTCCCAACTGACCCAAACTCAAGAAAATCCACTCACACGAGTGCAACCAAGCTTACAATCCAAAGATGAACTCCGAATCTTGAAAAGATTTCTTCAGAGGTCGGTGAAATCCTTCACTCCAAACTGCAAAACTACTCAAGATGACCAATACTGCCCTAGCAGATTCACTTCCAACCTCAAACATTCCGACTCCAACCATGGGTAGTTGTGTTACACACCACTACCCTATCTACCTCTAGAACTTATATTGGGAAACCTGAATGGGTAACCCAATCAAATAGGTAGAAATAAATAAATAAATAAATATATTCAAAATTACAAATACGCTCTCTCAAGATAGACACCACTCCAGAGTCTAGGTATTCGCTCAACCTAGAGCTCTGATACCACAATGTAACGACCCGCCTTTTAATTCCATAGAAAGACGCATGATTAAGAAGAAACAAAGGGATAGAAAAGAGAAAAGAAAGAAAGAAACAGACAACATCAGAATCTTACAGCGGAACGAATAAATTATATTATATCACATGAAACATTACATAGTATCATATACATCAAAGTATTACAACTAATACAACACAAACTAGACAGTTATAAACACCTGTCTAGCAATTACAATTCAAGTGCAATAGAGAAAACAGATACAACTCAAACACAGTGGAACCACTATATATATCTGCTCGTCGAAGCCTCCTGCTCCATATCTCCTCCAGAAACTCGTCAAAGCAATCCTGATACACTTGACTACTCATACGAAATATGAGTACCCAAGAGTTTAATAAAACAGAAAATAAACACTCGGGTCAGACAGGGGTCTGGTGTGAGTAAACGGGGATAAATGTTGCTTAACTTTAGAAAATCCTTTGAAAACAAAAGGTATCACGTAAGACTTCCCACACATAAACATGGAAAAGTTTTTACCTTACGCTAACCAAAACAATTGATAGGAAATCCAGTGACATTATAATTGTGTCTAGGGTTTTCAAAATAAAATACAGAAATAGCTGGAATGCTTACATCTCACGTTCCAACATAGTTGGGCACAATCAAAACCGTACAGGCACTTATTGGATTTTAGATTCCATCAATGGCAGGGCTACTGGGGTACCGTCCGTCACAGTACGTGGCCTAGATCACCGTACTGAAGAGTATGCCCACTCCCCTGCAACACAAGGCCGGGACCACTCCTTACTGAACAGTTCCGAACAAGACCACCCAGGCGATTCTAGCTAGCAATCGCCCCACACAGCCGAAATAAAAAGGGACATCTAGACATGGGTAAATCTCTCTCTTCGGTGGGGGCTACCCACGAAGCCTTGCTGCACCTCCCTATTTTAGCCATTCCGGGTTGATGAGGCTTGAGGCAACGATTACCTTTATAGAATAAATCAATCTTAGAATGCTCATCGTCCGCCTGACGATGTTATGAATGCATTCAATCCATACAAGTTCGTTCCAGGTTCGAACGAAACCGAAGGCATTATCTCGTTACACTCATTTTGGAATCACCCTCAGAGTCAACGACGATAACCCTTGCACTCTGAATCACCATCTTGAACCTATAAGTACTATTCCGTCAAACTCATTACGGAATTACCCACAGAGTTATACTGACGTATAGTTCTTACACCATGAGTTTTCACTTGCTCCACTTGGATTAACGACCTAACGTTTGATTGGAATCGATTTGATTTTCGGATATCCAAATATGGAAACCCGATCCCGGTCTCATCGAAACCAAACGCTATCTTAATGTCCAAGTTGTACTTAAGGGTTTTAAACAATTAATTCATTTCATTATTATCTATTTCACACAGATAGATAAACTTCATATCACAATAGATAATCACATTCTCATCATAAATAGATAATTTGTATCATCATCACAAACAGATAATCATTACAACTAGATAATCAATCACAAACCATCATACTTTAACCAAGCATCCATATCATATAGATACTACTCATCTAATTACTGAGATCACATCCATTTAATCAATATCATCCATAAGCAAAGATTTATTAACCATCATCTATAATTAATTTAAAATGAATTAAACTAATTACTTCTATCTCTAATTAATTTAAAATAAATTAAATTAATTATCACATCTATAAATCCTGCTTAATTCCAATTTCTGAGTATTCAACTTGATTAAACACCTTTGATTAATCATTCTCTAATTACAATAAGTAATTAGTCTTTAATTAATTTTACAAAAATTAATTAACCTTAATCATAAGTAATTAACATTTAATTACTTCATTTATTAATTAACTATAATTAATTACATTTATCCTCAATTAATTACATTAATTAATCACTTGATTATTAATTATTACTTAATTAAAAAATCCTTAATTACATCATTAACTATATTAATTAATGACCTCTAATTTGAATTAATAACTTTATTTAAAATTATTACATTAGTAATTAATCTAAAATTAAAATACAATTATTAATCACCTTTGATTAATATTAAACCAGTAATTAACTGCCCTTAATTACTTATTAACAAATTAATTATCTCCATAATTATCTCCATTAATTAATCCCATGATTAATTATAAAAGTAATTGCCAAAATTACTTAATTAAAAAACATTTCCCACTAATTACATTCCGGTAATTATCACTTATTACATCTCTAAGTAATCATATACCATTAATTACGTTAAGTTATTACACTTGTTAAATCATCAAATGATTTACTTAAATTAATTAAAGAAAATTAATTAACCTAACAAATCACATTATCAAAATTAATTACAATAAGTAATTAATACTTAATTACTTTTATCAAGTAATTAGACTTAACAATTTAAAATTAATTACCTTAAATTAATTAATCTAATTAATTATCAAAATTAATCTCATTAATTAATTAATTAATTATCCTTACATAATTAAGAAATTTATCTTAGATTAATTATTATTAACCATCTCTATTTAAAAATTAATCTAAACCATTATTTAAAATCAAATAAATAAGTAAATTCCTAATTAAATTCTTTTATTATCTTAATTGTTCTAAGATAATTTATTTATTTATTAATGATTTTATTAACATTCAAAGTGTATTTAAATAATACATCTCTAAATTAAATTAAAATTCCATTTTAAAATTCAAGATTTCAAAATGTTTAATTATTTAAACATTATCCAAATTTAAATAAATTATAACCTCAAATAAAAGTGAAAACATTCATTACTTATGTAAGCAAATTTTAAATCCAAATTTACTTAAATTTATTTAAGAAATCAAGTCTTTAAAATAAATTGGTTATTTAAACTTCTCAAATTTCAAGTTAAATCATTCATAACTTTTTTTCAAATATTAAAGAAATGAAATCTTTTAAGTTTAAACATTTATTTGAAATCAAATTCATTTTTAAAATCTACCTTAAAACATTTGAATTTGATCAATATTTTAAAATTTACAAAACTGTTTAAATTTAAACTGGATTCAAGTAACCTGAAAACTATAATTAAACTTGATTTTAAACTTAATGTAAATCTTACTTAAATTTAAATATTTTCATTTTAAAACTTTGAATTCAAAAGTTCATCTGAATTCAGATTTTAAACTTTGCATTTGAAAATCCTTATTGAAAATTCTGCTCAAAAACTTGAATTCCATTTTAAAATTTAAAAACTGCATATTTTTAGGTTTTACAACCTGTATCAAACACTAACCTGAGACTTCAAAATACTACTTCGAGTTATCAACCCAAAAGCTTCGAGTTAACAACCTATTTCACCCGAGTAACACTCGAGTCATCTGCCTGCACCAACCCAAGCAAAAAAGTTCACCAGAAACAAATGTGCACGGTGCATATGCACCGGCACTTGGCGACCTTCAGCCACCCTGACCAACTCCACCAAGTCACCGACTAACCCCCAAGCATGATCACGATCACAAAACTCCCCACAGCAGCTCGAATCAAAATCGAGTTAACCCAGCAACCTCGAACTCGACACAACAATAAAAACCCCAATCTTGTCATCACCATGCAAACTCACCTCCGACCATCTTATCACCTGCGACACCGGCCATCCCTTCGCCTATGTCTCCTCTTCCAATCCCCAAAGTCCTACATCACTCGATGCTCCATAGCAATCAAAAAGCAACAAATAACCGACCACCCCCAAACTAGGTTTAGAAACTAAGATCGGCAACCACCGTCGCCACAGCCATTAGTAAAATCAAACAGTAATTTTCCAGCAACCACTCACCTCTCCTCTACCTTCAGAAAGAACTACAACTTCCCAAAATCACTAGACAACCAAATAAACCCAAAATCTCCCCTTTTTGTTTAACCCAGAATTGCCTCCTCCACAGTTACTTTAAAAATGGGATTTTTGTTTTAGAAATCATGATTTCATATGTGCATTCATATTATAACTCTGATTTAATATTTTAGGCTATTTTGAAATCTTGCTTATTGAAAAATAGATTGTTGTTAGTGTTTTCAGAGGCTACAGGTTTTCAATTTAACTTAATTTGCCTAAATCATAGTTTACAGACCTAAGTTTTTACTAAACAAACATATTTGTTTTCATATAAATTTCCAACAGAAATCAAACAAGTTGATAGAGTATTTCTATAAATCTTAGTTTAAAACATATACAGGTGGGCAGATACCTGACAATAACAACCTAGATGTATGTTTATACATATATACCCAGATCATCATCACAATTCAATAATACAGGCTTGCTCACTAATATCAATTCACATGCACAGATAACATAAGCTTTAGTATTGAGAGATTAATTACAAAAAAAAAGAGCAGTTTTCATCTAACAGTTTTTAATTTATGTGAACTAGTACTTATGTTTTGGAAATTGCATTTAGCTTTGGTTTTTAAAGAAAAACTGTTTTTAAATAAAGAAGTTTACTCACTAGTTTATTGAAGATGCAGAGAACAACTCAGATGCAAGCTCATATTCCTAGGAACTTGATTGGAAGCTGCATGTTGAATCTGGATTTTTGCAATTGCAAGTTGAAGTTGATTTTAACTTGTATTTTGATTATTGAATTAAAACTGCATGCTGTCTCCAATTTGATTACAGTAGTTGAAGTTGATTCATACAGATTGCAGATTTGAAGTTTGTTTGCAGGATTTTTTTCTTTATTGAATTGTATTTGCAGATTTTTGATTGCAGATTTAAACAGAATTTGGGTTTTCGGGATTTTTATTGAATTTGGGTTTTGAAATTTCTTTTAAATTTGATTTTCAGATTTTAATTGAAGATAATGTTTTAACAAAATGCATTGTTACATTTCTTATTAATATATTTTTAAACAAAATGTTTCTAAAACAATGCCACTTGTTATATTAGGATGTAGATAAATTTACAAGTGTCCTTATTGTGGGTTAAGAGTCTAACACATGTTTATCTTAATTTTAAAAGAAATTTCTTTAATTTATGAATGTGTTTTAAATCTATTTAAAACCATTTCTAATTTAATTTAAGATGTTTTAAATGTTTTATTACAATATTTAACCTTACATGAAAATTTCTTTTATAACATTATACATTTAATGTTTGCTTGAATATTTTTAAAATAATATTTAAAACTAATTTTCAAAAGAGAAAATTTTAAAAAGAAAAGAATGTTGAATTATTATTTTTTTATTTCAAAGTTTTCAAATCAAATACTATACTTTGATATAAATAAACTAAATCTTATTTCAAAAGAAAGACAATTCTTAAAATAAAACAAAATAAACTTTTATTATAAAATACTATTTTTAAACAAACTAAATATTTACTTTAATTTCTTATGAAAATATAAGATAGATTTATAAATTAACTTTTGAAAAGTTTCAATACTAATTTCAATTAATTTAATCAATTCATAAATTATACATCTATATATATTATAAATTTGAGAATATCCTTTATTAAATTTAAATTTAAATTAAAATCAAATTCCTATTTACAATGTATACACATATATACATTATAAATAAAATATCTTTAAATCATCTTAGAAAGAAAATTTTATTACTTAAATATTTTTTAACATTTGAAAATAATACGATTTTCAAATTAAATTATTATTATTATAAATTTTGAAAAGAATATCATTTGACAAATTAAATGATTATTAATCTTCAAAAGAAAAATCCTTGTTTGAATTAAATTATTAAATCAACATTTCACATTTTAAAATAATTATTAATGAAATTATTAAATAAATATTGCCCAAATTTCTGGGACATCACATTTGTGGTCTCTGATATTCTTGTATCATATTCCTATCATTGTTGTATATTTGGATATTGTATCATTGGAGTTGTATATGATATTCATTTCTTTTTCTTCCGCTTTGTTGTTATACTTGATGTGTTATTAGCTCCGGCACGACTTGAATTTCAACGTTTGAATCTGAAACATTTAAGTACAGTGGAGTACGGATGTCGATTTTTGAATGCTGGAATTTGGATCGTGACATTCAATCATGTAAATATAAGCATACATTTAAAAAAAAAGCAAAACTGATTCAACTGATGTTTGTACTAAAAAAAATCGAATGGATATTAATCCAACATCTCATTTAATGCAAAGTCAAACCATTATGTTGGAAACCATTATTGGGTAAGAATACATTTATTTTTGCTTATTATTGACAAAACTAAACGTAGTTAATTCCAATATGATCCTTGATTCAATGCATGAACAGAGTTAACAGAAGTAATAATGCTATGTATTTGCTGAAACTGATAATTTGGTTTTCAAAAAAAATTGATGGATGAGTCATAATCCATACAAATTTTGTACTACGATATACCAAAAAATTATCACGGCAGTATAATATTATGAAAAGAACTTACAATTCTCTTTATAATCTACTGATGAAAATGCAAAGGAACCATAAAAGCTTGTGTTGTCTTGTAGGCACAGAGAACTAATAGAGTCAATTACAGATTCTGGGCATGACACTATTTTGTTTATTGTGTGTTTCATCAATAAATACACAGGATAAAAATATTTAATACAAAAAATAAATTAAAAAGCAACAACAGAACAGATCCTGCGAAGTCGTTCATACATAAGTTTTCTATGGTTTATGATATTAAAAAAATAAAGTTAACAGTATTTCTATTTTAATTATGAATCAATATTATTTAGGGGAATTTATTGAAGCATTAAATCAAATAAATTCATGATTTGAATGGGTTTAATTTATGTGTAAAATAATTAGCTACATTTGTTTAATTCTAAAGCTTCAATCACATAAATATAAGCACATTTCATTAAAAAAAGCAAAATTGATTCAACTGATGTTTGTACTAAAAAAAGTGAATGGAGATTTATCAAAAGGCATGCATTCTTTATAATTGAATGGAAAGAAAGATAGTCATATATACAAAAAAATTGAAAACAAATTCAATTCACAAACTCATAAGGACGGAAGAAAATATATGGGCATGAAATCTTAAAATCTCATCAAACATAGTTTTTTACAAAGCCATATAGTGCGGGTAGCAACATCTGAAGGCATGATTCAGCAAACACCAATGTATTTATGTCTTTCAATCGTTTGTACAAAACCATGTTTTTGCTTTTGGGGAGATAAAATTTTCAAATCAAGTACAGTATCAAGAACACTGAACACCAACACCATAGCCATTGACCAAAATATATTCTTCCAATGAAATAAATCAAATGTTAACATAATAAATAAAATAAGCATTGCTTTTAAAATCTCGACCTTTTGTAGATAATGCAACTGAAATAATATAATTAAGCTATAAGTCAAATGGCCAAAGATAGAGTAATAAAATGGATGCATACCTTTTGAGGGATCTAAAAGACAATTTCTTCATCTTTATTTTTTGTCCAGATCCAATTGAAGCAACACTGAACATATATGACACGACCATCATGCCCCTCAGCCAAACTTAAATTTGAGCAAAATTCATGGGTTTACATTAGCCCTCTTTCGATGCACTACTCAATCCAAAAAACTTAGATCAAATTCAAATTTAAATCACGTATAAGGGAATCAATAAATACAAAATAGTCGAGTAGTTTGTTAACAAAACAAACAGAATTCGGAGTAAAATAATCCAGGTAAATTGAATAAAATTAGGTTTAATTAGAAATTGCTTTACCGGTAACTAAATTAAGCGATTCGTGAAAGTAAAAGAAATCAAGCTTAAAAGTGAAAACAATAAATAAACACAAGCCAAGTTTCGTAAAACCAAGTTTTCAATTTTTTGGAAAGTATTAAATGGCCTATTTATGTGTGTGTTTGTGTTGAGCAGTAGAGTATGAACATAAGTAGCTGTAAAATAAATGAAGAATTATATTGTCAAGAAAGAATGGAGAATAATAGGAACAAAGTCAGCTGGCTATGAATTAAACCCAAAATGAATAGAATAGCAGTCACAAAATCCTCTACTACCATATTTTACATTAGTGAACAATCGTAAATCAAGCATCTGTTCATCAAAGTGTCATAAAAATAAAAAAAATATAAACTAATAACAACATGAAATTTGAGGTAAAAAAACAATTATAGAGAAAATCTTCATATTAAGTTATTAGTGGAAGAAGATAAACTATATCCCAAATTCACAAAGATGATAATATGCTAGAAATAAACTGAAGATTATCTTGTTCATCCAACTTTGTGTAGTATTTACGATGTAGTATGATCAAACCGTGATAGGGAAACTCAAGGACACAAAGTGCTTAAAGTTTGAAGTAAGTGTGAGAGCTTACGGTGAGTAATATACAGGGCCGTTGTTGCAATTTTTTCATAATTTTGTGCCATTGATTTCCATGCAATAGTGCACCTGTCTACAGGCAGCAGAAGTGAGAATTAGGATGGTAGAGGAAACTGTGTTGCAAACCAAAAAGAAAAATTGAAATTTCAGATTCATGAGAGAAAGTTTGATTTAGTACCGTTATGATGGACCATAAGTCTCGCATCAGTGCTTGTATCATGAGGCAGCGGTTTGACAGCGGTAAGAACAAAATTTGGTAAATTGAGCTCCATTGTGATGAAAAATGGGAGAAGGCGAAGGGGAAATGTTTTCCATGGGGAAGAAAAGTAGGGAGAAGGAAAAAGAAATATGGAGAGGAAAAAGGAAAAGGAAGGAGAGAGGAATGTGGGGAGATGTCGAAAGATGTTGGTTTGGAACGTGGGACGAGTCGATGTTGAAAATACAAATGTGCCCTCACAGCATTTTGTCGTTGGAGTTTGCAATATGGGCAAGATGGGAATTAGGAAAATGACTTCACTTTGACTCCTTGACCAAGGGTTTTGCTTTATAATATAAGATACATATGGACACACATTTTCTTCGTTCTATTTGCTCTTGATTAGAAGGATTAACTGAAACATGTTGATTAAAGGAGCTTTTATTTTCTGCAAATTCCAAAGCCCCTATGGGAATTCTTTTAGCTTATCATCAAATTTATTTATTTTCCAGTAACAAGTTTAGCTCCAACGATTGTCAATTTTGTAGGATCGATTTCACCCTAGAGGGTGGGAGGGTGAATAAGGTGATACTAATAATTTAAAATTTTAATGCGTATGTATATAAAATAATCGCAGCACTGATAATTGCAGAATAATAAAAGCAGAAATAGAACAACACAGATTTACCTAGCTTTGGCAAAACTCTGTCTACGTGCTATCCCCAAGGTTTCTACTAGAAATTAAGTAGTCAGACGCTTACACACATAAATCGCTACACCCGCTATCGAATAACCTAACTCTATGCTCAAAACCCTGCCACAACGCAGCCACTGATTTGCGATTTCTCAAACTACACTATCGTAGTTCGTCCCCTAGTCACACGACTAGAATTTACAAAATTTTAAAAAGAGAAATACAAATAAAGACAACTAAAAAACACAAAACCCAAATTTATAAACTAAAGCCTAAATTAATATATTATAGCCGGCCTAAAGTAAATATGATATCTCATTTTCTTTTTATTCCTTCGGCCTTCTTTCCTTTGCATTAAAAAAATGGCTGCTTTCTTTTTGCTCATTCGTTCCTCTTTAACAAAATTAGGGCTTTGGAAATTGAGGCGCCGCTTCAATTGATCGATCGAATATATAATCTATCATTGCTTGCTTTATTAATTGATCGTCTCTTCGATTTGCACACGGCTGCTTCAACTAAGTCGAGTTCGATTGATGCTTTGAATTGGTACGTTTGTCCCCTTTTCGATTTATATTATACTCTACTTGATACGAGTTCGGGATTGATGCTTGCTCTTTGATTTTTTGCTTGAAATCGAATGATTTTTACATGCCGATGATGATTGGGTTCAAATAGGGTTGAAAACCCTAAATTATCATTCGAATATATTTATTTGAATTTATTAATTATTATGCTTGGCCATTCGATTTTTGTGTGGATGTTTGTGATATCTGGCTTTTTCAATTCGTATACTTTTCCGGCTTAGCCACTATGATTTGTGTTTGCTTTGATAATGTTGATTTATCTTGAATTGTTCATTGTACTTGCGATATTATCTGGACTCGTTTATATGCGTTTTCATCTGGCTTTGATTCTGATTTGTTCGAACTTGCTACCACCTAGTTCACCATAGCTTTGACTCTAACATCTAACATGTTCAGAAATTTGACGACCCGGATTCTTAATGCCTATTAATCGGGTAGTTTTCTAATTTAAATTATCAGAATATTAATTTTGATTGATCAAATAAATAAATTTATGACGATTAAAATAACTGAATCTATATATTGATTTAACAAATATAAATTTGAAATTTGTAAAATATCAGGGTACATATAGATTCATAAATATTGAATTATAAAAATCGCTGGATATGATAAATCTTATAGAAAATAAATAATATATAAACTCCACCATTTGAATCAAGATGAAATATCCATAAATATATAAATAAAAATACATACAAGCTTATGATGTTGAGCATATATAAATGCATATATATATATGTGTATATATGTTATAGAAACCTTGCATATGGTCTAAGTGGTGTGTGTGTATATATATATGTATACAAGAGAATATATATACGTAAACATACAAGGGGACAAGCATTTAATCCTAGCATACAAAACATAACATCAAGCTTTTATATGAAATCAAATCAGTTTTATCAAGTCAAAGTAACAAACAAAGAAAAGGCAAAATCCTGTAAACAAATGCAGCTGCTCCTTTCCATCCTCTCTCTCTCTATATATATATATACACACACATATATATCCCACCTATCAAATCACCTTTTGTTTAAGACAGGTCAATCTTGAAATAAGGAAATCCAATCAATCCAAATGAAAATCAAGTCAGGATTATAAAGCAAGAGAAGAAAAAAAATAAGAAATGTAAAATGTAAAAGCCTGAAACAAAAACCTCAGCCTGTGGCTTGCTCTACACACTTCATTCCTTATATATACCTCCACCACTTTCTTTTGTTTCATTTCATTCGAAACTAGCTAAGTAAAATAAAAGACAAATATTACATATATTGCATAAACTAAAGAAAATCAATAAAACAACACAATAGATAGTTCATCAACAACCTAAGTTAGCAGCAGTTTTTCAAAAGTATCTTGCTAATAACTATGAATAAACTTCTTTTCAAAGATCTAATCTTCTTTATAACATGATTATATAAAGATTAAATAGTAGTAATTGTCTTGAATACGTGTTGCATAGGAGAAAATGTATATATGCCTGTGTATGAATATATGAAAATGCCTGTATACATTGCCTCTGTTCTTCTTGTTTCTGCCATGTTCAAATCTTTCTAAAATCCAGTTCTCTTCATTCATGCAGTTTTAGTTCCTAGTGTCTGAAGGATTTTTTTTCTTGTATTAGTATGTACTAAATTTTAGAAACAATTTCACGATATATTATTCGGTAGAGATACTGTAAAGAAGATGTGCAGTAAATCAACCATTATTTTAGGGAATATCTATTTTCTTAATTCACGTTTTCATTTACATAGTTAGGATTGATTTAAAAAACAATGAATTTTGGTAGTAGTTACGTAATTTCAAACTATGTATTTAGTGGGATATCAGGTAATGGTCGAAAATGGTTTGTCGATCGATTCACGGCGATCGAGACAAGGTTGGAGGTCGGGATTCTGGCCAGAGGAGGCCGAGGGAATGGTGGTCTTGGAAAAAATAGTGGTGAAATTTTCTGGTGGACGAGGCCGTCAGGAAGGAGGCAAGATAGGGTTTTAGGAATGTTTTTGGCCGAGGTGGGTTTTCGCTCGATTGTGGCGTCGTGGTGGTGTCAGTGCAACGACCCAAAACTTTCGATCCAAAAAATTCCAGATAGTTAGGAAAAGAAGAAAGAAGATAGAAGAAGAAACAGGAAAGAAACAGAGAATCTCACATTCACAACGGATCAAAACATAATATCAAATAAAATGACAGTTATACAAGGAAAACTGTATCAGTTAATTAACATGCAATACATCAGAGTTACAACGTTTACACAATCACTGGACAGTTAAAATGAACTTACCCCAGATATACAACAATATATCACAGTGGATACACTCCATACGTTCCTGCCATCCAGCTCTCCTCCTAAGCTCCAGAACGTCCTTACCTGAAAATCTGTAATACTTGGTCTGACCCGAGCATTACATCAAAGTAACACCCTGGTCAGGCTGGAAACCAGCGTGAGTAAACTCACTAACATAAAATACCAATGCATAAATCTTATTTAATCTCGGGGTAACTCGTGCTCCTCTACGATCTCATAACTTGGTGTAGTCCATACCTTATTTCACAAATCAATCTCTAAGTACCCTCACTTAGTTTAAATGCCCATTCCACTTAATTTCTTTCATTCCAGCCCATTGATTTTACATATCAAGTCTATAAAGAATTGTAGTAGATTTCAAATCGAAGTGGTTTCGGGTATTTACAGATACCCGACCCCGGCCTCTTCGAATCCCAAACCATCTTAACCCAAGTTATTCAAGTGAAATACAATTCAAACTTTGAATACAGGATGTCACTTTACACAGCAATTTATCTTGATACATGAACATATTATCACTGTTTACCCCAATCATATCACAACACATTTCATATCAGAAACATCAAATAATCCAAGGGATTTTAATATCATTCAATCATTCATAAGTAAGATTAATTAGTCACACCATCTCAATTAATTTCTTTAATCACTTTTAATCCTGCTTATCTAACATTAATTAATTACAAACCATTAATTAATCAATCCTTAATTATATCCATCCAGTAATTATCCCATAATTACTCAAGTTAAATAACTTACCCTTAGTTACTTTCATTAGTTAATTATCTTTAACTAATTACATTCATTTATTTACTTTGAATTATAACATTAAATAATTAACTATTCTTTAATTAATTTCATTCAATAATTAATCTTTAATCACTTATGCTAAGTAATTAACTACCCCTTAATTTATATTAATGGATTATATTTCAATTTGTAAAATCTTAAGTAATTAAGATAAACCACATACTTAAATTAATTAGTTAGTTCATCAATAAACTTATTTGAAATCAAAAGCTATGAAATTAATTTAGTCAAAACACTTCTTATTAAAAATTTAATATACTTATATATGAAACCTGTTAAATAACTTACTTGAAACTTGTTATCACTTTCCTTTACTTTATGAAATAAGTTATCAAAGTCTTTGCTTTTCTTTTTTTCAAAACTTTGCTTTAAAAACTTTCCAAAACAAGTTTAAAATCTTTCAATTTCCCGCTTCGGGTCAAACCCGATCCTTACTCAAGTTCACCTTCGAGTTATTCGTCACCTTCCCCTAAATTTCTTTAGTTAAGTTTTTGTTTAAAAAAACAAAACTTCTATGTTACACTCTTATGCGACACGAGTTAAAACCCGAGCCAGATGACCTTCCCACTCGAGTATATCTTCGAGTCGATCTCGAACCAAACCCCTGACACACGAACGTCGCCGTGCACCATGCACATCATTCTGATCGCCAACGATCGACGCCACGTGTAACATCCCAGAATTTTGGTCATATAATTTTGAACATTTAATTCAATTTAAATGTTCAATGTTGATTTTGAATTAGTCAAAAGAATTGGGTGGAATTAATAAATTACGTATAATTCCAAATATGGTAATCCAATTGGAATTTAAATAATAATAATTAAATATTGAATCGGGTTAAATTGTGAATATGGAGGTAAATAGATATGGAAATGAGTTCTAAAATTTATTTTAAGCCTATTGGGTCATTAAAAATGTTGTTGGATTATTAAGTGGATTTAAAAGTTAATAAGTTATTATTGGGAAATTTATGTTAAATTAATAATGGATTTAATATTATAAAAATGCAAATAATTAGATTTTGGGTCCGGAATGAGTTAAAATAATTTTTAATGTGATTTATAAATTTTACATGATTTATTGTTAAGATAATAAAATTTTAAAGGTAAAATTTTGAGCGTTTTCGATTGTTGCAGAAAATCGCTCGATTTAATAGACGAGTTAAAATAGCCTACTGGGGCACGGTCTTCGAATTTGACGAAACCCGTTCCATTGGATCCGTAATAGCTAGTTATTATCGGATTTCAATTTTCACAGCAACCAGAGTTGTCGTTTGACCATGGCAGCTCGAAACGCATAGAAATCGATTTAATCGATTTAATTTTAAATTGATCGTTTAATTTCGTAACTCGCACATACGACCGAATTAGATTACGAAACCTGTTTCATTGTATCCGGAACGGGGAAAAACCCTAGGAACGCCTGTTGGTGCGTGAGAATTGGAGTTCGTTTGAAGTATGATGTTACATAGAGAATTTTATTAATAAAATAATATTAAAACAATAATATATATATTATATTTATTCTCTAACCCTAGCAAAACGTGAGCCGCCGTAGTTTTTCATTTCAAAGGCTGGAAATCGTTTTCGTTCGTCTCAAATTATCAAGCAATCCTTCAAGTTTTAGCGAAATCTCCCAACTACAAAGTCGACGAGCTCTTCGAGCTCTAGGGATGCTACGGTGAAGATGCTGTTCGGTGGGGCGTAGAGACCTGGAAGGGGCCGTGATGTACATGCGTTCGCGCGTGTTTTCGATGGGATAAGGGGCGCCGAGCTCGTCGAGACTCGGGTCGATGGTAGAGGTCGAGGAGCCCTTTGACATGGTAGGCTCCGATCGCTTTCTCGTGCAGTGTGGTGGCCGCGTTTTTCAGCCCTAATCGACGTCGTTGATGGTTCGTTCCTCCTGGAGTTGCGTTTGCATGAGGAAGATGGCTTCGGCCTTGTTTTGTGATTAACGGTCAGATCTAAAGTTTGATAATAATAATTAAAATTTAAAAGGAATTTGTTTAATTATAGATTCAAACTTTAAACAACCATATCTTTTGCATACCTGATCAGATTTTGACGAAATTTGCGACGCCGGAATCGCAGAGATGCGTATAACGCAATGGTGCAGTTCGGGAATCATTCCAGGTAAGTATAAATTTGAGTTAAATCGAACGTTGTTCGGTTTAATTTAAATTTCGAACGCTCGCCGAAACTCAAGGTGAGTTATTCTCACTCACATCTGGATGCTAGCTAATTTAAATAGTAAACATTTAAATATCTGTGTGATTGGTTGAATATAATTGTTGTTATCAGTCTGGATTGATATTTATATACATGATGTGCTAATATTTGTGATGCAGGGAAAACAGGTTGGAGGGATCCAACTGGATTCCTCACGATGTAGAAATTAGTTTTATAATTGATAATGCAATCTATTTATATGTTGTGATTGATAAATCTGAAATTAAATTGTATTGGGATATTGTTGGATAAATTATAAATCCAGAATTTAATTATAAATGGATAAATTGGGTTTTTAGGAAATAAAGGATATTGTTAAATAAAGAATTTAAAAGAATTAAAATTGAAATCTGTTTGGGATGAATTTATAAATTGGTAAAATTTGGAATGATAAACGAAGAGAAAAGTTATTAGTTGATAAATGTGAAAGTAAAAATATTTGGAGATAAATTCAATAGAAATTATAAATGGTTATAAAATAACGATGGGATTATTTGGTGATGTTTCTAGGAAATTAAAGTATATTTTCAACGAGGCTTTCCAAATATAAATTAGTAGTTTAAAATGTAAATAAAATATTTTGAAATGCATTTTTACCATTGGGATTTTATTTAGGAAATTTGTAAGTATTATTTTCCTTTAATAAATTCTAACAAGTTTTATTTAAAAGATTTGTAAAACCGAATTTTGAAAGTGAATTCCTAGGAATGGAAATTGTATTTAAACTCCAAAGGAGTTTATTTTGAAAACCTAGGAAGGTAATTTATGTTATTAAAATAAAAACCTGAATTGAAATAAATTGACAGAATTTATAAGAAAGATTTTTTGGGTTTTTTGAATAGGAGTGAGTTTCCCTGGAAAACCGAGTTCGAGTTTTAAACAAATTTTAATAAAAGAAAGTTTAAAGTTCAAACTTGTATAAAAAAGTGTTTTGAAAATTATTATTTTAAAGTAACTATTAATAAATTAGTAAGAGTAAATTTTTATGAATACCTTGGTAATTATTTTACAAATGATTTGTTTAAAGGGCTAGTTTTGACCTAAGTTATTGAAATTAGTATTAACCTTTTAAACTCTACTTATAAGTTTAGTTTAAACTAAACCCTTATTTACAATCAGAATTTATATCCTAATAAATGGTTTAACTTTACATATTTGGAATTTTATTTTTGAGTAATAATTAGTAGTAAATTTCCATATTTTAAAATATATTTCAGAATAAAGTGTTTTAATTGTTTTAATTCTAAATTGTTTTGTACTTGGTTATTTCCAATGGGAATAAATGGTAAAGGATTTACCTTGTAAAGGAAGAACTTTGGGAAATTGTTTTCAAACGAGTTTTGAAAATTTGGAAATATATCTTTTAAAGATATTAGAGAAAAATAAATAATGTGGGAATTATTTATTGTGTGATGGATGTTTGTGAATATAAATTGATAGTTAAATCACCGACTATCAATATTGGACAAATGCGTTGATCGTTACGAAGAGACCGGGATCGAGATTTATTTCTCGAAATCCACTTCGATCCGGTTTGTACGTTTCGTGGAAAAACGTGTTTACAGTCGAAGATGGAGCAGTGAAGTGCAAGGGCTAGTCGCTACTAATCCTGAGGATATTTCCAAAATGGATATAGTAGGAGTAGTGCCCTCGGTTCCGTTCGAACCCAGGACGGACTTGTATGGACGAATGCTTTCGGGACATCGTCAGGAGGGCGATGGGCATTCTAAGTGAAACGTTCTAAATGGTAACGCTTAGCCTCAAGCCTCATCAAACGGGAATGATTGAAAATCAGGGGATATGCAGCAAGGCTTCGTGGGTAGCCCCCACTTGAGAGTAAGGTCATCCCTGTCTAGATGTCCCTTTTTATTCGGCTTAGTGGTGCGGTTGCTGATCCCAACCGTGGGGTGATCTTATTCGGAACTGTCCAGTAAGGGATGGCTCCAGCCTTGTGTTGCAGGGGATCGGGCGTGGTCCTCGGTACGGTGATCTAGGCCCCGTACCGTGACAGGTGGTACCCCAGTGCCTAGTCATTGTTGGAAATCCATTCTCCCTACGAGCCTTGTACGAGTTTTGTTTGTATTACCCACTCTGTGGCTATTAGCTGGAATTTAATAGATGTAACAATTTCGGCTATTTTATATGTATTTGTATATAGACCCTATTATAATATCAGAGGATTTCTATAAAAAGTGTTTTAGCTATCGTAAGGTAAAAACCCGACATGTTTATTTGCGGCGTGGTCTTACGAGATGCTTTTGATTTCAAAGGATTTTTGAAACTTTAATAATCAATTTGGGTGTATTATTATCAACTGGTATTCCAGACTGACTCGGGTGTTATTTCATTATAATGCTCGGGTCAGACCGAGTATTATATGTTCAGGTCAGGATGCTATGGAGCTGGAGAGGAACTGGAGTCCGAGACATATTACCCGTATTTATATATATCAGCTACTATGATTGTATGGTAATGTCTGATTGTTAAATATTGTTGAATGAGATACTCTGATGATATGATGTTTAAAATAGATATAGATTCATTTTGTGTTAAGATCTATATTTACTATTATAGTTTATTCCGCTGCGACTGTGAGATTCTGATATTGTTTAGTTTCTTCTTCTTCTATCTCATCTTCTTTAATCCCTAATGGTTCGTATTTCTGTTCCGCTTGAGTTAATTGATGTAGAATAGTGTTGACTCAAAGGGTGCGGATTTGCGGGCTGTTACACCACGGCCATCTACCAGTCGAATACAACTACGACGTCCTTCCCGATCACTCAGATTAAAGGAAACACTTACAAATCGATAATGAGCACCTCGGTCAAAACTGGTACCCATTCCCGAATCAGAAAACCCATCCTAGCCAACGCCTCCGACCATCGTATATCGCTCCGACCAATCCTAAACCACTCCACACTCCAACGAACCTTTACCCCACCTCGCGATCCATTCCGGCATCACCTCGGCGTCGCATTTGCCTAGAAAACACTGACTACCCAGACGAACTTTGAAACCCTAAAATGCCCCCATCAAGCCGCAACGATCCACAGAAAATTCGATCACCAGTTTTCCAGTGATCCACATCCCACTAGCCACCCCCAGTCCAAACTATGACATCCAGATCAACGCCAATCACTGAAATTTGACGAAAAAGCAAATTCCGTTCTATACACAAAATCGTGCGATTTATAAACCTGAAATTCATGATTTCATTTTTAAAAATCATTATTTCAGATAATACATCAGCTTATATACTCGAATACATAATTTATTCAAAATGAGATTTTGATATAATCATGCATTTACTGTAATTCTTATTTTTTCCAAGACATTTACCTGATTTTTTTTACTTGAGACTATTTTTAAAACAAATATTTGTTAAGTCAAGACTTTCCCATTTATACATCAAAGCCTATAGAAGATTATAGGATGAGATTATGATTTGTTTTTTCTGTTTTCTGGCCTGTAAACATAAAACAGGGATATATGCCTGCATACATGTTTAAATTCACATATACATAAGATATATATACATATAAACATGCAGATATAATCTTCAACATTTACTCAACAACTATAAGTAGCAAAACATGTCACAGAATGAAGATCAAGTGGGAAAGTTTACTCACTTTTATAAATAGAGACCAGGTTCGAATTTCCTTTGATCTAGAACCAGATTATTGAAGAGATCTGGTCTTTGAATTCTTTCTTGTTGATGTTGATCAGTACTTATTTTTGATGTTGAGTTGAGTTCATCTTTTCTAGATTGAAAATTTTGAGTTTGATTAAGTTCTTTGCCTTCAGTTTTGATTTAGAAAATGAGGTAGGAATTTTTTTTTAAATGAACTGCCTGGTTTTCTTTTCTTATTATTTGCAAATTTTAATTAGAGAAAATATTTTGCCACTTGTCTTTGCTAAGCTAACAATTGTTAATTTGTATGATCAAATTAGTTACACTTGTAATTTCATTTAATCCTTAGCTTACATTTGTTATTTTGCATGAATTTATGTTTTAATAAGTTTTTATGTAATTTTTATATAATATCTCTAATTGGTTTTTATATTTATCTTTACCTATAAATGCTTTTATATATATAAAACTGATGTATATTTTAAAGTATTATCTTTTATTAAATCCTCTTTACTTATATTCATGTAACTTTAAAGCGCAAAATAAAGTATGTGAAACCTAATTATATACAAATAAATAACTAAATATTTATATATACTAGTTGTAAATTTATTTTCAAGATATTACTTTGGATCTTCAAATCCAAGTTTCACTTACAAACCATAAATGTATGCATTATAATTAAATAGTTATAATGTTTTATATTGCTTAGAAATGATGAGTTTTGCATATGTCTATTTACATATTAATTATAGATTCAAATCCACTTTACACATCCAGATATTTATCAGAATTTTTTTATTTGTTAAATTTACAAATTTGTATTTTAATAAATTTTAACCCTGTTAATTAACAATTTGCAGATGTCCAAAATCCGGGTTATCACATTCCTTCCCCCTTTGAATCTTTTCGTCCTCGAAAAGGAACGAAGCCAGAATTTTTATTAAAATATTATTAATCGGTTAAATTATTTTTTGAAACTATAATCTCCCTTTTATTTAAGAATTTTTAAAACACTTTTAAAATATGCATACTATTACAAATATAGTTTTATAAAAATACTTTTTATAACTCGATGTCTCAACCAGTCCATCCTTGTTCTCATAGAAATTCGGTCATATGTTGATCAGGCTAGGACTGAAGATCTATGAGTACTTAGCAGACCCGTTTTCAACGCCCAGTGAAAATACTTGGAAAATATTTTTATTAAAGATATAGAAAACATTTTTTAAAATAGAGGAGACATCTTTGGTGAGAATGCTCTGGAAATCATCACCCCCATCCACGATCGTAGTTAACCCGATGGTTACGTTGCCATCTCGGCAAAATCCATAGATAATTGTAGGCACTTCGCGCCCCTCGATTATGCCATGGAACCCGCTATAAATTGCAGCTATATCTAGGGTTACGTTGCTATCACAACAAAAACCCATATAACTGTAGGCATCAACGCCCTTGAATTTCGTTGCCAAATAAATGAAACTTCTCCACTCCACTCGACCATAGATCACAGTCTACCAATGTTACGTTGCCTTCCCGACAAAATCAAGCATAGACCGTTGACACTCACCTCCACACGATTTCCGCTATGGTCCATAGTAGATCGCAGCAACATCGAGTTACACTATCGTCACAGCATAACCCCAATGCCTCTGTAGGCATCAACTCCCTCGACTTTCGCTACCCATTAATCCTCAGGAACTTCAGTTTGTCCGCACTTCCTCACAGGATCCACTTTAGAGCCTCCCCCATTTGAGGCTCAAGGTAGTACCAACCTATGGTACTCCTGAGAAGTTCATTTTAAGGAAGCGCCTTTTCTGCAGAGCCATTTTCAAAACACTTTATACTATATACATATAGTATTTTCCAAATCATACACCTAGTATGAATCCCATATAAATCTCCTTTACATAAAATCGATTATTCCAAACTCGATAATATTCAACTAGGCTTTCCAAATTTTCAAAATTGATTTTTCTCTAAAAATTAAAAGCCTTTCCAAATCCATAGGTTCCAAAAACCTTTCCTCAAAATCATTTTCATAGGAATCTTCATATACATATATGGATATATGTAACTTTGAAAATCTTTGGATCACTCCAAACTTGTATAAATCACCTTTTTATACCTCAAATATTTTCAAAAACCCTTTTCTTCTGGCAAAAGATTCAACAAAGTGAGTCTTATTATATATAACAGGTATATAACTTTATTTACACCCAATCAAATATCAATTTTATTCAAGCACATACGATGTACATATACCATCCGTAAGCAATATCAAATCCGATTGTTCACTCGATCACACAATTTGTCTTCCGAACTAGTATCGTCTACCCGACTTCCTAGTGCGGACTTAGATCTGCTTTCTTGATTAGAAAACATCATTCTCCTTGCATAGCCTAACTATGATAGAGGATTTCCAGAACCAATCAAAGGTCCATATCTAGGTTCGTCGTCGAAAATCGAGTGAAAAATCCCAACTCGGATCGATAAACTATCTCAAAATTTTATGCTCGAGTCTAGATCAAATCACTATGCGAATAAAACACTATACGTACATCCTACGTACTTTCTTCATTGATTATTAACTAAACCAATTCTCCTTTTCTATTCACATTCACTTTAACTTCTATTCATTTATTCACAGTTGCTTCAATCCCCATTTGGATTACCACTTTAGTCCTTTTCTCAATTGGTAATTAATCATAAACAGTTTGCACCCTGATCAGCTTAAATTTAGAAAATTACTTGAAAAGTTAAAAATAGATAAGTAGTCGAAAAATAATTATTAGTTTGTAAAATAACTATAAAATAGTTAAGTAATTGTAAAATAGTTGGAAAACAGTCAAATAGTTATAGAAATTTTAAATAATTGCAAAATAGTTGTAAAATAGAAATTAGTTATAAAGTAGTTGAAAAACAGTAATTAATTTATAAACAGTTGAAATTTTTTTAAGTAGTTCCAAAAATAATTGTAAAGTAAGTATAAAATAGTTTGGTTTCAAAAAGAAAGATTGTATATAGTAAATAGCTTGGAAAAAAATAGATTTAAGGAAGCTTATATTAAAATAATTTGTTTGAAAAAATAGTTCAGAGCCAAACTGTTCCACTACCCAACCTTTATTTCAAATCAATTCAATTTTAAATAACTTCAATTTTCATTCCAAATTTAAACTTTATTCAACTTCAATTTCAATCTCAATTAATTCAAATAGATTTCAAATTGAACCAATTTTCAATTTTAATTCATTTCAATTCCAGTTTAAATTAATCCCAATTCAAGTTGAATTAACCTTGATTCTTTCCAAATTCAAATCAAATTCCATTTGAATTTAAAACTATTCAACTTTAATAACAATTCCAATTGATTCAAATCAAATCCAATTTGAACTAATTCAATTTAAATCTCAACTTTAAACCATCTCGAATTATAAATTCGAGTTAAATTCTAAACGTTGATTTAATCCCTTAAATCAAATTAACTTTTTTTAAATGAACAATCTAAATCTTTAAACAATTTAATTCTGAGTCCAAATTTCAAAATTCCCTTTTAAATTATCTTTACTTAACTTGTTTCAAAGTTCAAATAGGAGTTCAAAACAATTTTATCTTAAAAATTCAATTTATTACCCAATTTCAACTTTTTGAAACCAAACCTCAGAAATTTCAGTTTGAATTAATTTCAAATTCAATTTCCAAATAAAAGAAAGTGATTTTACATTAGATTGTACTACCACAAATATTTCATACATTGATAGACTGCACACTAGCAGTTCAAACATCACATCCATTTTATAATAAAAGCCTTACAAAGTCATAAATCCAAATGTCTACATCATCACCTAGGTTTTAGAGTCCAAGCATTTTCTACCAGAATCCTTCCTATGGACTTCCTTCCAATGGGCAAAGCCCAAACACACACTTTTCAACAGGATGCCCCCACTTAGCATTTTCCACAAAAGGTTTCTACCCTCCCATGAATCTGGATAACCTCCATGCCTCCTACAGGACGTTCCACAACCTTAATCTTCTTCTTCTATCTCTTGGGACAGTTCCTAGCGATGTGTCCCAACCCTTTACAATGATAGCAAATGGTTAACTCGTTGACTGGCTCCACTGGTTTATGTTTCACCTTCCTCACTTCGGGACAATGGTTAAGGAAATGTCCCTTCTTATGGCACTTAAAGCATAATATCTCGGAGCGAAATCGTTGGAATGTACCCTTTAATTCCTCCATTGTTTTTCCACAATTGGCTGCGTAGTGACCCTTATTGAAACATTTGTAGCAGGTGACATTATCATAAGGCACTGGTCCATTCCTTTCCTTAATCTGATTTTCATACCCCTGAATTGCTATTTCCCGTTCCTTACGTGCATCTGCTCTCCGTTCTCTACGCCTTTCCTTCCATTCTTCACTCTTAGCCATTTCTCTCAAAGACTGAATTCTAGAGGGGCTTCCTAACCTATAAATTAGACTTAATTAGAAGAATTCAACTTTTACTCTTATATATCAGTTTTCCTCCCTAGTTATACCTTATGTTTTAAACCACCCTTGGTTTTTAATTCAAAACAAATTCCTTAACTTCTTATTTAAAATAAGATTACATTCAAAATATACTTAATAATATTATCAATTATTCGCTTTTATCATTTTAAAACAATTCAAATGTTTCTAGAATTAGGTTTTCAAAACTTCTCAATTTACATCCTTTCTAATTTACAAGTTATTCTCATCTAAGTGTAACTTCCTTAAAACATTTTATTGTTTACTGGAAAACAATCATCCCATTATTACACACAATAACCATTCTATTCTGTTTTGAAACCACTTCTAATTCATCTTATTTGTACAGTTCATCTATTTAATTCCAATATCCAACAACCAATTTCTTTATATATTGGAAAACTATTTCTTTATATATCAAAAGATAAACTTATATAAAAATCATTTAAACCATTTAAAATCTTTATATAAGAAAGTAACAAGTACGCTCTCATATATATATATATATATATATATATATATATATAGACACACACACTTAACTCATTCTAGGGTACCATTGACCCTATCCTTAATGAGTTTCCCCCACCAGAGCCAAAGTTCTCGCTAACCTTTAGCTCTGATACCAAATGAAACGACTCGAAACTTTCGATCCCAAAAATTCCAGATAGTTAGGAAAAGAAGAAAGGAGATAGAAGAAGAAACAGAAAAGAAACACAAAATCTCACATTTGCAGCGGATCAGAATATAATATCAAATAAAATGACAGTTATACAAGGAAAACTATATTGGTTAAATTACATGCAATACATCAGAGTTGACATTTACACAATCATCAGACAGTTAAAATGAACTTATCCTAGATATACAACAATATATCACAGTGGATACACTCCATATGTTCCTGCCATCCAGCTCTCCTCCTGAGCTCCAGACCGTCCTTACTTGAAAATCTATAATGCTCGGTCTTACCCGAGCATTACATCAAAGTAACACAAAGGTCATGCTGGAAACCAGCGCGAGTAAACTCATCTAACATAAAATATCAATGCATAAATCTTATTTAGTCTCGTGGTAACTCGTGCTCCTCTACGAGTTCATAACTTGGTATAGTCCATACCTTATTTCACAAATCGATCTCTAAGTACCTTCACTTAGTTTAAATGCCCAGTCCATGTAATTTATTTCATTCCAGCCCAATGATTTTACATATCAAGTCCATAAAGAATTGTAGTAGATTTTAAATTGAAGTGGTTTCGGGTAATTACAGATACCCGACCCTGGCCTCTTCAAATCCCAAACCATCTTAACCCAAGTTATTCAAGTGAAATACAATTCAAACATTGAATACAGGATGTCACTTTACACAGCAATTTATCTTGACAGATGACCATATTATGACTATTTAACCCAATCATATCACAACACATTTCATATCAGAAGCATCAAATAATCCAAGGCATTTTAATATCATTCAATCATTCATAAATAAGATTAATTAGTCAAACCATCTCAATTAATTTCTTTAATCACTTTTAATCCTTCTTATCTAACATTAATTAATTACAAACCATTAATTAATCATCCCTTAATTATTTCCATCCAGTAATTATCCCATAATTACTCAAGTTAAATAACTAACCCTTAGTTACTTTCATTAGTTAATTTTCTTTAACTAATTTCATTCATTTAATTACTTTGAATTATCACATTAAATAATTAACTATTCTTTAATTAATTTCATTCAATAATTAATCTTTAATAACTTATAGTAAGTAATGAACTACCCATTAATTTATATTAATGGATTATATTTCAATTTGTAAAATCTTAAATAATTAAGGTAAACTACATACTTAAATTAATTACTTAGTTAATCAATAAACTTATTTGAAATCCAAAAGCTATGAAATTAATTTAGTCAAAACATTTCTTATTAAAAATTTAATATACTTATATTTGAAACATGTTAAATAACTTACTTGAAACTTGTTATCACTTTCCTTTACTTTATGAAATAAGTTATCAAAGTCTTTGCTTTTCTTTTTTTCAAAACTTTGCTTTAAAAACTTTCCAAAACAAGTTTAAAATCTTTCAATTTCCCGCTTCGGGTCAAACCCGATCCTTACTCAAGTTCACCTTCGAGTTATTCATCACCTTCCCCTAAATTTCTTTAGTTAATGTTTAAAAAAATAAAACTGCTATGTTACACTCTCATGCGACACGAGTTCAAACCCGAGCCAGATGACCTTCCCACTCGAGTATATCTTTGAGTCGATCTCGAACCAAACCCCTGACACATGAACGTCGCCGTGCACCATGCACATCATTCCGATCGCCAACGATCGACGCCACGGCCATCTACCAGTCAAATACAACTACGACGTCCTTCCCGATCACTAAGATTAACGAAAACACTTACAAATCGAAAATGAACACCTCGGTCAAAACTAGTACCCATTCCCAGATCGAAAAACCCATCCTAGCCAGCGCCTCCGACCATAGTATGTCGTGCCGACCAATCCTAAGCCACTCCATACTCCAACGAACCTTTACCCCACCTCGGGATCCATTTCGGCATCATGTTGGCGTCGCATTTGCTTAGAAAACACTGACTACCAAGACGAACTTCAAACCCCTAAAATGCCTCCTTCAAGCCGCAACGATCCACAGAAAATTCGATCACCATTTTTCCAGTGATCCACATCCCACTGGCCACCCCCAGTCCAAACTTCGACACCCAGATCGACGCAATCACCGAAATTTTATGGAAAAGTAAATTTCGTTCAACACACAAAATCTCACGATTTATAAACATGAAATTCATGATTCTATTTTAAAAATCATTATTTCAGATAATACACCAGATTATATACTTGAATACATAATTTATTCAAAACGAGATTTTGATATAATCGTGCATTTACTGTAATTCTTATTTTTTAAGACATTTACCTGATATTTTTTACTTGAGACTGTATTTAAAACAAATACTTTGTTAATTCAAGCCTTTCCCATTTAAACATCAAAGCCTATACAAGATTATGAGATGAGATTATGATTTTTGTTTCTGTTTTCTTGCCTGTAAACATAAAACAGGGATATATGCCTGGCATACATGTTTAAATTCACATATACATAAGATATATACATATAAACATGCAGATATAATCTTCAATATTTTCTCAACAACTATAAATAGCAAAACATGTCATAGATTCAAGATTAAGTGGGTAGTTTACTCACTTTTATAAACAGAGACCAGGTTCCAATTTCCTTTGATCTGGAACCAGATTATTGAAGAGATCCGGTCTTTCAATTCTTACTTGTTGATGTTGATCAGTACTTATTTTTGATGTTGAGTCGATTTTATCTTTTCTAGATTGAAAATTTTGAGTTTGATTCAGTTCTTTACCTTCAGATTTTGATTTAGAAAATGAGGTAGGAATTTTTTTTAAATGAACAGCCTGGTTTTCTTTTCTTATTATTTGCAAATTTTAAGTAGAGAAAATATTTTGCCAATTGTCTTTGCTAAGCTAACATTTGTTAATTTGTATGATCAAATTAGTTACACTTGTAATTTCATTTAATCCTTAGCTTACATTTGTTATTTTGCATGAATTTATGTTTTAATAAGTTTTTATGTAATTTTTATATTATATCTAATTGGTCCTTATATTTATCTTTACCTATAAATACTTTTATATACATAAATAACTAAATACTTATACATACTAATTGTAAATTTATTTTCAAGATAATACTTTGGATCTTCAAATCCAAATTTCACTCACAAACCATAAATGTATGCATAACAATAAAATAGTTATCATATTTTATTTTGCTTAGAAATGATGAGTTTTGCATATGTCTGTTTACATATTAATTGTAGATTCAAATCCACTTTACACATCCAGATATTTATCAGAATTTTTTTATTTTTTACATTTACAAATTTGTATTTTAATAAATTTAACCCTGTTAGTTACCAATTTATAGATGTCCAAAATCCGGGTTATCACAGTCGGGGTGACTCGGTGGAGGGGGAAAAGGTAGAGCGGAGTTAGGTGTATCCCCAAGTGCAAGGGCATGGGCTCTGGTAGTCAATGGAGGCGGTACGAGGTGCAAATAGGTTGGTTCACTGTCTGTTGATGGTGAGTTTTTGTTCGATTTTAATTTTGAGCATTTTCGTCGGGTTCTGGGTAGTCGGGTTGCTCGGGGATGTCGACGGCGACTCGAAGGTGAAGTCGGCGGTGATCGGCGAGGGGTTGTTGGGTTGTCCACATACACATTGGAGGTTGTGCAAGGGTAGGTAGTAGGTAGAGCAAATAAAATAAAAACAGAAGAGAAAGGAAAGAAAGAAGAGGGAGAGGAAAAGAAGCATGGGCCATGTTTTGGGCCAAAATAAGGAAAGCAAATAAAAGAAGTAAAAGAAGTAAAAGGAAATAAGAAAAAAAAGAAAAGGAAAAGTAGTGAAAAAGGAAATAGGAAAATAAAGAAAAGAGAACGGGTAAGGAAAAAGGAATAGAGAAAGAAAAGAAAAAAATAAAAAGAAAAAGGAAGGAAAGATAAGATAAAAAGAAAATGAAAGAAAAGATAAATAACAAAGATAAGAAGAAAGGAAATGGAATCCATGTATACACACACACACACGTTTATTTGATGCTTGTATTTCCTTCTTTTACAAAAATCTAATTTCATTTAAAATCCAGAATTCTTAAGTCTAAGGGATATCTCACAAAATTTAGGGAAATCGATATTGTTATCATTATTTGACTTAAACTTGTGAATATTTAATGGCATTTCATAATTTACTATTAATAAATTGTTTAATTTGAAATTAATTTGGGTTCAAAAGGTAAATGGATATGGTTAAGCAAGGATTAAGTAAAGACTGATGTGTGGAATATTCTGACGCCTGTTATAGACTATTAAATTGATTAAACGATCTATATCTTGGTTTAATTCTATTGGAGATCTAAATTTGATTATTCTTGTACAAGACATCAAGTGACCAATCGAGTTAAATAATTAGACTAAAATAATGTTACATTTTATTTGAAATAAATAGTTGAAATAAATTGCTATATTTGAATATTATCACCTTAAATGATAAATTGTGTATTTGAAGCAATTTAACCTTTTAAATTTGTTATTGGGATTCGAAGAGACTGGGATCGGATATCAGCGATATTCGGGACCACTTTGATTTAATAAGTACTACAAATCTTTACGGACTTGATCTTAGAGTCTTATTGGCTGGAATTGAATAAAATTAAGTAAATCTGACCAGTGAAATTAAGTAAAGGTACTTAGATATTATTTTAAATATCAGTGGATTTTGTAACAAGTGTTGGGTTATAACAAGACAAAACTCGTAGTGTTGAACGAGTTACCTGGGTTTTAAAAGGAATATTATAACTTAAGTATTTCACATTAAGTTGGTTTAGTCAAGCTGGTTTCCAGCCTGATTCGGGTGTTACTTTATTGTAATGCTTGGGTTAGACCGAGTATTACAGATTTTCAGGTTAGGACGTTTAGAGCTCAGGAGATGAGCTGGATGGTAGAGATGTACTGATTATATTCCGATGTGTATTATAGACTGTATGGATAGTAGTAGGGGATAAGTTATTATAACTGTCCAGATTTATTCATTGATAAGTGTACTCTGATATCTTGTATGTATATTGCCTGTTACAGCTTTTCTTTGTATAAATGCTGTTATTTTATATTATATTTTGTCTCGCTGCGATTGTGAGATTCCGTGCTATTGTTTCTGTTTCTTCTTCTATCTCTTTTTCCTCTTAACCCTAGAAGTCTGGGATTTTCGGCACTCTATACAGTGGATATATTTATGTCTATTTTCGGGGCTAAATTTTTTTGAGCCATTACATTTGGTATCAGAGCTGATGGTCGAGCAAGAACCTTGTCTCTAGTGGGGATTTACTCATTAGAGATAGGGTCAGTAGTACCCTAGAATGAGTTGAGTGTATTTTATATGAGGGAGTACTTGTTATTTTCTTGTATAATGACTTTAAAAACGGTTTTAAAAATGATTTTCATATGAGCTCATATTTTGATATATAAGGCAATAATTTTTCTAACCATTATAGTATATTAAGGGAATTGGTTGTTGTTGTTATTAAATTTGAATAAGATTATAAGATTTCAGTGATAAAACACATATAAACAAATGGAAATGTAGGTATGGATTAACTATACAAATAAGTTAAGTTAAAAATGGATTCAAAACCTGAATTTAAATCCCGGAAAATTCAAAGGAATTTTCAAAGTACTTGAAATAAGTTACCCTGATTGTATTGTTCAAGTAAAATTATGATGGAATATATGGTTTGTTGGTTTCTAGATATGATATTGTTGATTGTTATCGTAAATTGGGTGATGTATCTTAACAAAGGATGTTTGTTGCAGAGTAAACAATGATAAAACATGAGGCAATATTCATGGAAGTAAAATTATATAAGTTGAGTTTATAAATGTGACTTAGAAACTAAAAATGAATTTAAATTGTGAAGTACTCAGTCTAAGCCCAGAAGAATTTTGGAATTGTTTCAAAGTGTTTAAGGATATAATAAGTAATATTATTTAGAAAATATAGAAATCTCGTTTTGAAACAAGAGTTGCTTGAAGATGAATATATTTGGATTTAAAACCAAGAAGAGTTTAAACTTTAAAGGTAGACTGGATATGTAAATGGGATAAATATGTGTACGTGAATATATATGTGATTCTAAAGTTGATTTGAGATAAATACTGGTGTTTGAATTCTGAAATCCCCCTTGAAATGAGAAGTATAACCCAATGTAAAATAAGTTTTTGAACTTATAAGAGGGAAAGGATATTAATAAGAAATTTAAATTGGAATGGAAAATTTAAATTTGGTAAGGTTGAATGGAATAAATGAATTGAATTTAACTTAGGGGATGTTAAATAAGTTTTGAATGTATAACCTGAATTGTAAATTTCAATGGGAAATTGAAAATTTAACTTAGGAAAGTTAAATGGTTTGAATCGGAAAGAAAAGTATGGACTTGATAAGAGGATGTGTATGAATAATTGCAAATAACATTTGAAAAAAAATGAGTTCCTAATTATGGAAATTGGTAATTAATGTTATTGTTAGTGCTTTGATAATTTGGAAGTTTATTTACTTTGGCATATCCTGCTATCATCCTGATTTGGTAATGACAACATATATAAAACTATAAATTGGACTATTTCGATTAAATCGAGTAATGGATTGAAATGATATACATCTTTTGATGAAATTAAATGGAAATAAAACTTTATTTTAAAACTATCTAAATGATTTTGATTCATAGAAATAAAAATTGTTTAAAGGATTAGGTTTAAAATTTTAAAGTTGTAATCGGGTAATCAATTGAATTTCGAAATTTAATTGTTTAAAAAGAATTTGGACTCTTACTCAAACCTCGCAAAAGTTTAAGTAGAAGTAATTTAAAAGAATATATGAAAATTGGGCTTATGATTTAATTAATAAAGATTTAGATTGTTAAATTAAATATTAAAGGTTAATTTGATTTAAGTGATTAAATCAACATTTTGAAACCGAACCCTGATTCATATAAATCGAGATGGTTAAAGATCGAGAATGGGATTAAGATTAATTCAAATTGGAATTGAATTGAATTCATCAAGATTGTAATCGGAGTTGAATAAGTTTAAATTCAAATTGGGAATTTATTTGAATTAGAATGAGAATCGAAGCTAATTGGAATTGGAACTTGGATTGAATCAATTTAAATGGAAGTGGAAATTTAAATTGATTCGAAATGGAGATTGGAAACTAAACCACTTTGACTCTGAAACTATTTTCAAATAAATTATTTTAATATAAACTGTCTAAAAACTACTTTCTTAAATATTCATATTATTTCGATTTTTCCATGGTAGTTACTTTACAGACCATTCTTTTTAACTCAAACTATCTTATACTTACTATTTAACTATTTTAAAAATTTTGAGCTATTTTCTAAATTCAAACTGGACGGAGTGGAAATGTAACAACCCAGTATTTTGTGATTTTTTAATTGTTTATTTTAATTATTTAAATTGAAACTCCTGATTTAAAAACTTTATTTTATTTATTAAAATGAATAAATTTTGTTATTTTAAAAGTATATTTTGATTTTTGTATGAATTATAATTCCAAACCTGAATAAATAGAATATTTCCAAAAAATGTGGATTTTGGTCAATTTAGTCAAACTTTGACTTTTGAATTTAAAATTTAAATATTTTAATTCTTTAATTTTATCCTTTATTATGAAAATAGATTAAATTTTAAGAATACTGCTTTTCGTTTCGTTGAAATCTGATTTAAATTGTGAAAGTTATGCCTTTTACACTATTGTGTGAAATTTGCTGTATTTAACAAATTTTATATATATATATATATATATATATATATATATATAAATAGTATTTTTTTGTCATGTTCTAATTTTATTTACATGTGTAGCATGATATTATGTATATATTTTAGTTTTAAAACATTTTCAAAGTGTTATTGAAATTTTCCAATGTTAGTTGGATTCTGTTTATAATTTCTAATTTCCAGTTTCAATTAATTTAATAAATTCTTTATTTATTTTTCTATTTTATTAAGATCTTATTTTATTCTCATCCAACTTATTTTGTTCCTAATTTATTTTATTTATTTGACATTTTATTTGTTTTAAAGTGAAATAGAAATTTTCTAAGGCTAGTGATATTTTATTTGTAAGTTTCAAGTCCTGTTTCCGATTTTTAAACAATTTCTTTAGTTCTTTTTCTATATTCTCTAGTTTAAATTATTTATTTCATTTTAGAAATGATACAAGAAGTATTTTATTTCAAAATTTTGCTTAGAATATTTTTAAAATGAAGTAGATATTTTACCAAAGCCAGTGATGTTTTAATTGTAAATTTTTGAACCCTGTTTTCAATTTTTAAGCAATTTCTTTAATTCTTTTTCTATTTTCTTTAAATTTAATTATTTATTTTCATTTTATTTCACTTTGTTTCGGTTTTTAAATGTATTTTATAAACTATATTTTTTTTATTTGAATTAAAAGAAATGGTAAATTGAAGAGACAAGACTCTTCCTTTTCCGATGACTTTTCATCTGCTAGACTCTTCATTTTCCATAACCTCCTCATTACTTGCTTTTTGTCCGTACATCCTTATTGTAGCCGTGAGTTTCTCAACTCATAATTCGCGTGAGAATACTCCATCTCACTTCATGGCAAAAGCATTTGGTAATGGCTCCTTCTTCCTTTTTCACTTTTTCTCTTCATTTTTCCTTTTGATTTTCATTGTTTTGCCTTGTTCTCTTGCTTGTTTGGATCGGCCACCACCACTATTTCCTTGGCCATCACCTCCACCATCTCCTCCTTGTCACCATCACCACCTATCCCTATGACCTTGGCCAGGCCGCACCACTCATATGAACAAAACTCCACAAAAATGCAACATCTCCTAAAAACTATGCAAGCCAAGCCACTACATGCAACAACACCTCCATCCATCACCTTGGCCACAACCATAGCCGCTACCACCACCTTGATATGACCACCACCCATCACCTTACCTACTGTCCAGATCTGAAACATGAATAGCCAAGCCATAGATCCATGTAGCCGAGCCAAATAGTGAACACAAACTTCTCCATTTTTGCCTTGACCTCTTGTATTCCTCCTATGTAACTCCTAACCACTTCATCACCTTGTAGCCGTGCCTTATGGGACCCAAACCTAAGCCAAAGCCACATCAAAACTTGACCAAATGAATCCCTAGGCCATGCAAACAAATGTAGAAAGCAAGGCAAAAAGTTGTGCATTCAAATTGTTTTTCATTTCAAAGTTATTTAAATTCATAGTTGTATTGAATTTTAATTTGTTTGATTTTGTTTTGGTTGTATAACAAGATTTGTAGCATTGGATCTCGCTCTCCACTCAAATCCATAGTCTTGTCATTGTGTTTTGATTCCGTTGTGTCAGTTGTATAGCAATCTCCAGCATTTAGAGGTGAATAATTCTCACCATACAATTTATACTTATATAACTAGTAAACTGATCGCAATTGAATATGTAAACCATATTATCATGCTATAAATTTCTATGCTATCATCATATGATGTTTACCCCAGTTATATCATCTGTTACTGTTATATAATGCTATTCTGTTAATTTATATCAGTTTACCACACTACAAGTTCCCTGTAGATTAGAATCACTATGGGTTGAAATGATACATACCCGAACGGACTTTAGAATAGGGAAAATCGTTATGGGATGAAATGATAGGCCTGAACGATTTTTATTTATTTCATTTTACTTGGGATGGCAGGTTTGAAATAATAGAACCCGGATGTTTTTCCTTTGTAATTTACGGATTGAAATGATATATTATCCATATCATTTGATTTAGGTTAGAAAATTTTATATACAGACCGTAGTTAATATATTTTTCTAAAATTTATAAAATATTATAAAAATGTAAATATTATGATAATTTGATTTAAATTGAAATTTAAAATGATTTTATAAAGTGTTAAGGATTTTCTATAAATAAAAAATAGTTAAATAAATAAATGTTTAAAAGTTGAAATTTGAAGTATAACTTAACTTGAAGTGTGAAATTGTTTCAAAAACAAAAGTTAAGTTAAGAAAATAAAATGGAATTTAAATATAATTATGAAATGGTAAACTTAATAAAATGTTAAGTAAATGAAATGTTATAAAATTTTACATTTATTTTATGAGTGAATTATTAAAGATTTGATAATTATTTGTGAAAATTTCACTTTGTAAAATCATAAACTAAGAGTTATTTAAACGATTGTTTTTAAAGTGAGAAAATATGATTTTTATAAGATATATGGATTTAAATAAATTTTAATTGTTTATGAAATAGTACTGAAAGTTTGAAATTTAAATTGACAGCATTCCTGAAATGCTATCATTTCTAAAGTTAAAAATATTACAGCATTTTGCAAATGCTGTAATTGATATAAATGAACTAAATGGCTAAAATGAACTAAGTGCTATTACAGCACTTTGTAAGTGCTGTAGTTACTGAATTTAACTAAAGTTTTATTTGAAATCTAAAACCTATTACAGCATTTTAAATGCTGCCTTTTCTAATTGAATTGCTTTAAAACATAACTTTCCGTAGCATTTTCTAAGTGCTGCGAAAGTTGAATTTTCACTTTTTTAAATAATATAAGTAAATAAATGATCTTTGAAAAAGTTTAAATTTGGGAATTAACTATTTGAATTTTAAATATAATGACCTCATTTTAAATGATTTAAAATGGAGTATTTGTTTTGAAATATAAAACCATTTGAAATGTGATTTGATATGGTATTTAAATTTAATAGAAATGAATGAGATTTGGAATAAAATGATATTGTGATATTTTGAAATGGATTTGAAATGATATTGAATTGTGAAATGATATTTGATTTCGAAGTATAAATTACCATTTTGGAATTTTAACCACGGAATGTATTTAATTTATGGTTTAGCTGATCCTTAGAGGATGGGCGATCCCAAGCGTCCTTTAAGTTATTGTGCATTACTACTACAATTCACTTGAGTTGGTTTACATTATATAAGTATGTATGTCCTGACTCGAGTGTTTTGTGTTTTACTTTACGCTCGGGTCAGCCTGAGTATTTACAACTTAGCTTTGGATTTCTTTTCTGGAGCTAGGAATCGCTGGCGATTCTGCTTGTCTAGTTATCTATTCCCTTTCAGTTTCTATTGTTCTATTTCAGCTCTGGTATCTATAAACTGCTATGTATTTGAGATTTCTATTGTATATGTTTTTCAGACTGATATTATGTATTATGTTTTGAGAGTTTGTTATAGTAGCTTCATGAGCTACTATGGTATTTTAAATTTCCGCTGCGAGTTATTATGATATTTTTGTGTCTGTGATTTGTATTTCATTTGCTCCAAATTTATTTAAAATGTGGTATTTTGAGAAATTCAAGTCCGGCATGTATGGATGCGAATGGCTGAAAATATCGGGTTGTTACAGTTGGTATCAGAGCTTTGGTTTTAGGCAAACCTTAGCCCGCGCAGCAAAAACTCATTAGAGATAAGGTAGAAATACCCTAGAATGGGTGAAATCAATCTCAGAATCCTTTCTTTGTGAGAGAATGTATTTTCGAAGTATAAAATGATTTCCAAATGATTTTAAAGGATTTTTAAAGATTATTTTGGTATAAAAATCTTCTTATTTTGAAACCAAGATTTTCTAAGCTTCAATCCTTCTATATCCACCTTGTTAGAAATCTCTTGGTTAGGATTCTTATCGATTAGGATTCCTTGAACTCTGGAACACTCCCACTTTTTCTGAAATCCAGTCTTGTCCCTATTTTTATCCTTTTTGATTTTTGGGCATTTCATAATTCCACTGACCTCTATAAAGATTTGGTGATTCCGTTAATCTTTGAATGATTTGTAAAGGGGTGAAACTCCTTTACAATTGGCATTGATTCACCAGAGATTTCGGTATCCTCGGTTTATGATGCTATCTATCTCCTGCTCTACCTGGATTCTATCTCCAGCGATCAAATGTCGATTTGCCTTAGATTTCCACATTGATTATATTCCTAAAGTCACGGTTGACCGTTTAAGCTCGCTCGTGATTTATATAGGCTTATCCATCTTCTATTTGGTAATAAAAGTATCTCATCTTCGTTCGAGCTTACCTTCGAACCAGAATTCTATTTGATTAAGGTTCCTCAAAAATTGAATATCTATTTGTTGGAAATTCATCCTTAAATCCCTTGAAAATTTGTGTTTGATTTTATTTTGAATTTGTGCATACATCAAAATTATTATTTTGATAAGGATGACCCTATTTTTTATATAAAGGTGAAATGTTTTCGATAAGGATTATATACCTTTTAAAAATGAAAATTTTAAATTTCGAATGGATTTGAAATTTTGAAAATTTTATACGAATTTGACTTATATACAATGATGTATAATTGAAGGGTTTTGAATTTGAATTTCGAGGAATTGAACTCCGGTGTTTTGAAATCGATTTTAAGATTTTGGATATATAATAATAATATGATTTAAAGATATTTTCTGAATAATAAATGTTTCAAATGTATTTGAATGATGATATTTTCTGAATAATAAATGTTTCAAATGTATTTGAATGAATTCCAATGATTTTGAAGAGATTTCAAAGATGTTTCAAGAAAATAAAAGTCCAAAACCCACTTATGTCGTTGGAAAATAATTTCGGTGATGAATGCATGCATCATCGACATTGATTTTCGAGTTTCTGAGTGGGGGAGAGGTCACTCTAGTAGCTTTGTTATACGAGTAATTTTGTGAAACAAATTTTGATTTTAGATTTTGAAGTATGGTTTGATATTCGAAAGATATATGTATGTATATATATATTTATATATAATTGAAATAATTTAAAGTAAGCCGGTGTTTAGTCCTCGAGATTCATATTTGTTTTGGTATAACCCTATCTTTTGGAATTGGTTTACTGATTTGTTGGTGATTTCTAACTCTTGGATTTAAAATATGATTTCTTCGACTATTTTGAAGTTTCGGCCACTTCCAAATCAAAGTTAACTTTTCAAAGCTAATAAATTTTGAAAGGTATAGGGTATTTGATAAAGAATATAAGTTTAGTTTGGTTTGAATTGAATTAAAGTTGGAAATTTTAGATTTGGGTTTAAATTGAATAAATTGTGAAATGTAAAGAATTAAAGGAATGTTTTATGATTTCAAATGTATGATTTCGAAAAGCTATGATTTCAAATGTATGATTTCGAAAAGCTATGATTTTCAAAGTGTAATGATTTCAAGTATTTTGGTTTCGAAAGATTCATAACTTTAAAAGCATTATGATTTTTGAAAGTGAATACATATTTGAAAATGGAAATGAATTTGTTTGACATAAATTTTGTTGAATTGGAAATTTGGATTATTTAAATCTATTATTTTAATCAACTTGAAACTGAATATATGTAATTAGGAAGAAGTGATTTGGCAAAATCATATATGATTTTGAAACTGAATTGATATTGAAAAGGAATTGAAATTGAAAACCTTGTTTTACTAAATACTATGATTTGGGAGTTATCGAACTTATATAAAATGGATTTGTATAGGTATAAAATTGATTTGTAGAAGTATGAAATTGATTTGAGAACTGTTGATTTGAAAAGGTACTCATACTCAATTTGTAAATTAAAATCTTATATAATCGAAGTCTATATAAGTGTGATTTGATATACTATGGATTTGGAAAATATTCGATTTGAAATGAAATCTTATATATAACGGACTTTATATAAGTATGATATTTGAAAGTGATTTTGAAAGGTACTATATGACACATATTTTCGAAGTAAAGATATGGAAAGTGCCTTCTACTTGATATTCGCTTTGTGGCCACACTATGGATTCATTCTATTAATATTATTCTATCTCTTTGATTTGGGTTTTTCGGATATGCTACTCGAGTGCCCATCGAATTCCACGGCGATCTCCGTGGTCTTACGAGCGCCACTGCATAGCACAACTGCATGGCTGAGATGGCCTACGGGTACGGATTGTTTCCTGAAGGATCCAGGCGTAACCATTGTGTATCCTACAATCTATGTAAGTCGCATTAGTAGCGAAACTGCCTGGCTGAGACGGCCTAGGGGTACGGATTATTTCCTAGAGGATCCAGGCGTAACGATTGTGTATCCTGTACTCTATTAGTCATCATGGCGTAACTCGCAGGGCTGAGAAAGCTTACGGATACGGATTGTTCCCTAGGGGATCTAGGCGTAATCATTGTGTATCTTCGATCCATGGTTAGACAAATGGTTGGTTTGGTTGATTTGTTTGGATTGTACTTTCCATATCTGTTGTTTTTAAAAGGTTTTTCAACTATTTTCATTGGGTGTTGAAACAAGTCTACTAAGTACTTGGAGAATTCTAGCTTTGCGCCTGATCAATGCATAGCCAGAGTCTGCAGGAACGAAAGTAAACTTGTTAAGACATCGAGTTATAAAAGTATTTTGATAAAGTATATTATATAAAGGATATTTTGATCATTATTTTACTTGTCTAAATAATTTAAAATGTTTTAAATATTGTTTACTTCGAAATAACAAATTTGAATCAAATGATAATTTATCAGATTATAAATTGTTTAGAATGTTAAATATAAATTTTTTAAATTGAAACTTATATAGTTTTAAATATGGTTCATCCTTTTCTCTCAACCTATAATCCCTTCTAGCTTTTTTTACCTTCTTCTTCTTTGAGGGTTCTTTCCGTATTGTGGAAAGAATTGGTTCTTTGGATTATCGTTTAGATTTGCCCGAGAAACTTTATGGAGTGCATGATGTATTCCACGTCTCACATCTCCTCTAGCCACTTCGTATTGTCAGCAGAGGTACGAAGCAGCTAAGAAGGAAATCTGTTAGTTTGATCGAAGTACGATGGGGTACTCATGATCGAGATTGTACTTGAGAAACGGAGGAGAGCATTTGTGATTCGAATCCGAAATTGTTTTTTGAGGTACTATTTGTTGTCTATCTTGTTTTTCCTTATTTTCCTTGTTCGTTCTTTTCGAGGACGAAAAGATTTGAGTGGGGGAGAGTGTAACAACCCAGTATTTTGTGTTTTTTTTAATTGTTTATTTTAATTATTTAAATTGAAACTCCTGATTTAAAAACTTTATTTTATTTATTAAAATGAATAAATTTTGTTATTTTAAAAGTATATTTTGATTTTTGTATGAATTATAATTCCAAATCTGAATAAATAAAATACTTCCAAAATGTGGATTTTGGTCAATTTAGTCAAACTTTGACTTCTAAATTTAAGATTTAAATATTTGAATTCTTTAATTTTATCTTTTATTATGAAAATAGATTAAATTTAAGAATACTGCTTTTCGTTTCGTTGAAATCTGATTTATATTGTGAAAGTTATGCCTTTTACACTATTGTGTGAAATTTGCTGTATTTAACAAAATTGTTATTTTAATTTTTTTTTATATATAAATAATATTTTGTTTGTCATGTTCTAATTTTATTCACATGTGTAACACGATATTATGTATATATTTTAGTTTGAAAACATTTTCGAAGTATTATTGAAATTTTCCAATGTCGGTTGGATTCTGTTTATAATTTCTAATTTCCAGTTTCAATTAATTTAAGAAATTCTTTATTTATTTTTCTATTTTCTTAAGATCTTATTTTATTATCATTCCCACTTATTTTATTCCTCATTTATTTTATTTATTTGACATTTTATTTGTTTTAAAGTGAAATAGAAATTTTCTAAGGCTAGTGATATTATATTTGTAAGTTTCAAGTCCTGTTTCCAATTTTTAAACAATTTCTTTAGTTATTTTTCTATTTTCTCTAATTTAAATTATTTATTTAATTTTAGAAATGATGAATGAAGTATTTTATTTCAAAATTTTTCTTAGAATATTTTTAAAATGAAGTAGATATTTTTCCAAAGCCAGTGATGTTTTAATTGTAAATTTTTGAACCCTGTTTTCAATTTTTAAGCAATTTCTTTAATTCTTTTTCTATTTTCTTTAAATTTAATTATTTATTTTCATTTTATTTCACTTTTTTTAGGTTTTTAAATGTATTTTCTGTATTATATTTTGTTTTATTTGAATTAAAAGAAATGGTAAATTGAAGAGACAAGACTCTTCCTTTTCTTATGACTTTTCATTTGCTAGACTTTTCATTTTCCATAACCTTCTCATTACTTGCTTTTTGGCCATACATCCTTATTGTAGCCGTGAGTTTCTTAACTCATGATTCACGTGAAAATACTCCATGTCACTTTATTTCTCATGGAAAAAGCATTTGGTAATGGCTTCTTCTTCCTTTTTCACCTTTTCTCTTCATTTTACCTTTTGATTTTCAATGTTTTGCCTTGATCTCTTGCTTGTTTGGATCGGCCACCACCACTATTTCCTTGTCCATCACCTCCACCATCTCCTCCTTGTTGCCACCACCACCTATCCCTCTTACCTTGGCCAGGACGCACCACTCATGTGACCAAAACTCCACAAAAATGCAACATCTCCTAAAAACTATGCAAGCCAAGCCACTACATGCAACAACACCTCCATCCATCACCTTGGCCACCACCATAGCTGCCACCACCACCTTGATATGACCACCACCCATCACCTTAGCTACTATCTAGATCTGAAACATGAATAGCCAAGCCAAAGATCCATGTAGCCGAGCCAAATAGTGAACACAAACTCCTCCATTTTTGCCTTGACCTCTTGTATTCCTTCTATGTAACTCCTACCCACTTCATCACCTTGTAGCCGTGCCGTATACGACCCAAACCTGAGCCAATGCCCCATCAAAACCTAACCAAATGCACCCCTAGGACGTGCCGACAAATGTAGAAAGCAAGGCAAAAAGTTGTGCATTCAAATTGTTTTTCATTTCAAAGTTATTTAAATTCATAGTTGTATTGAGTTTTAATTTGTTTGATTTTGTTTTGGGTTGTATCACAAGATTTGTAGCATTGCCTCTCGCTCTCCACTCAAATCCATAGTCTTGTCATTGTACTTTGATTCCGTTGTGTCAATTATATAGCAATCTCTAGCATTTAGAGGTGAGTAATTCTCACCAGACAATTTATACTTATATAACTAGTAAACTGATCGCAATTGAATCTGTAAACCATATTATCATGTTATAACTATCAATGTTGTGATCATATGATGTTCACCCCTGTTTATACACCTGTTATATCATCTATTACTGTTATATAATGTTATTCTGTTTATTTATATCAGTTTATTACGCTGCAAGTTCCCTGTAGATTAGAATAACTATGGGTTGAAATGATACATACCCGAACGGACTTTAGAATAGGGAAAAATCGTTATGGGTTGAAATGATAGGCCTGAACAATTTTTATTTATTTCATTTTACTTGGGATTGCGGGTTTGAAATAATAGAACCTGGATTTTTTCCTCTGTAATTTACGGATTGAAATGATATATTATCCGTATCATTTGATTTAGGTTAGAAAATTTTATATACAGACCGTGGTTAATCTATTTTTCTAAAATTTATAAAATATTATAAAAATATAAATATTATGATAATTTGATTTAAATTTAAATTTAAAATGATATTATAAAGTGTTATGGATTTTCTATAAATTAAAAATAGTTAAATAAATAAATGTTTAAAAGTTGAAATTTGAAGTATAACTTAACTTGGAAATGTGAAAGTGTTTTAAAAACAAAAGTTAAGTTAAGAAAATAAAATGGAATTTAAATAAAATTATGAAATGGTAAACTTAATTAAAATGTTAAGTAAATGAAATGTTATATAATTTTACATTTATTTTATAAGTGAATCATTAAAGATTTGAAAATTATTTGTGAAAATTTCACTTTGTAAAATCATAAATTAAGGGTTATTTAAATGATTGTTTTTAAAGTGAGAAAATATGATTTTTATAAGATAAATGGACTTAAATAAATTTTAATTGTTTATGAAGTAGTAGTGAAAGTTTGGAATTTAAATTGATAGCATTCCTTAAATGCTATCATTTCTAAAGTTAAAGATATTACAGCATTTTGCAAATGCTGTAATTGATATAAATGAACTAAATGGCTAAAATGAACTAGGTGCTATTACAGCACTTTGTAAGTGCTGTAGTTACTGAATTTAACTAAAGTTTTATTTGAAATCTGAAACCTATTACAGCATTTTAAATGGTGCCTTTGGTAATTGAATTGTTTTAAAACATAACTTTCCGTAGCATTTTCTAAGTGCTGCGAAAGTTGAATTTTCACTGTTTTTAATAAATTTAAGTAAATAAATGATCTTTGAAAAAGTTTAAATTTGGGAATTAATTATTTGAATTTTAAATATAATGACCTCATTTTAAATGATTTAAAATGGAGTATTTGTTTTGAAATATAAAACCATTTGAAATATGATTTGATATGGTATTTAAATTTAATAGAAATGAATGAGATTTGGAATAAAATGATATTGTGATATTTTGAAATGGATTTGAAATGATATTGAATTGTGAAATGATATTTGATTTCAAAGTATAAATTACCATTTTGGAATTTTAACCATGGAATGTATTTAATTTATGGTTTAATTGATCCTTAGAGGATGGGCGATCCCAAGCGTCGTTTAAGTTATTGTGCATTACTACTACAGTTCACTTGAGTTGGTTTACATTATATAAGTATGTATGTCCTGACTCGAGTGTTTTGTGTTTTACTTTACGCTCAGGTCAGCCTGTGTATTTACAGCTTAGCTTTGGATTTATTTTCTGGAGCTAGGAATGGGTGGAGATTCTGCTTGTCTAATTATCCGTTCCCTTTCGGTTTCTGTTGTTCTATTTCAGCTCTGGTATCTATAAAATGCTATGTATTTGAGATTTCTATTATATATGTTTTTCAGACTGATATTATGTATTATGTTTTGAGAGTTTGTTATAGTAGCTTCGTGAACTATTATGGTATTTTAAATTTCCGCTGCGAGTTATTCTGATATTTCTGTGAATGTGATTCTGTGATTTGTATTTCATTTCTCCAAGTTTATTTACAATGCGGTATTTTGAGCAATTCAAGTCCGGCATGTGTGGATGCGAATGGCTTAAAATATCGGGTTGTTACAGGGAATTACTTATATTTAAATCATAGATTTAAATACCAATTGGGATAAAACTGAAGTATTAATCCAAGTGGAACCGAAAAGGTTTTTGGAACCCATTGATTTAGAAACGCTTTTGATTTTGGCAAAAAGCAAATTTCAAGAATTTGGAAAGCCAAGTTTGAGAACTATCGATTTTGAGATATCAATTTTGTGTTAATGGGATTTATACGTGCTACATATATAGAGTATGATTTGAAAGATACTGTATGTGTATAGTACGAAATGTTTTTTGAATGCTATGGGGAAAAAGACTCTCTCATTTAGAGTTAAAACTTATAGTAGGAGATCAACGGGGTGGTTTTGCCTTGAGCCCTAAGGAGGGTTCTAAATTTTGATCCTTGAGGACGTCCGGACTAAACTGTAGTTCCTATGGATTGTGTTTGGGGTAGCGAAAGTCGAGGGCGCTGATGCCTACAGAGACATTGGGGTTATGCTGTGACGGCAACGTAACTCTGATGTAAGTGCGATCTACTACGTTCCATAGCGTAAGTCAAGGCGTAGTGATTGCCTAAAGTCTTCGTTTGATTTCGCTGGAAGAGCGACGTAACATTGGTAGATTGCGATCTATGTGGTCCATAGCAAAAGTCGTGCGGCAGTGAGGGCCTACAGGCTACATTGGGACTCGAATGGTGTAGTCTGCGATCTATGTGGTGAAGTTTCATTTGGCAGTGAAATTCGAGGGCACTGATGCCTACAGTTACATGATTTTTGCTGTGATGGCAACGTAACCCTGGGTGTAGCTACGATCTGTGGCAGTTCCATGGTGAGATTGAGGGGTGAGGATGCCTACAGTTTTCTATGGATTTTGCCGAGTTGGCGACATAATCATCGTGCTAACTGCGACCCATAGAGGGGGTGATGATTTCCAGAGCATTCTCACAAAAGTCTTCTTTTCAAGTATTTTCACTGGGTGTTGAAAACGGGTTCAGTCCTGCGCCTGATCAAAGTTTGACTAAATTTCTATGAGAACAAGGATGAACTTATTGAGGCATCGAGTTATGAAAAATATTTTTTTATAAAGCTAGTTTGGTAATGTTATTGTAACGACCCGCAAAATTTAACCGTTTTAATAATATATTTAACTAAATTTTTGTGAAATTTTAAATGACAATATTTTGAAATTAAAATTTAATATTTGGATTACGTCTATTTTAACACAGAAAGTGGTAAAATTTCATCCGATAATAAGAAAGTTTATTTTCTGGTGTAATTCTATTTCAATTTAAATAAGTTAATAATTGATGATGATAATACAATGTTTTCCAAACCTGAATATTTTTCTATAGAAAATTTGTAAATCATCTTCTGAGTGAGACATCATACGTCGTTTCTTTAAATTTTGATTGCTATTGCTCCATTTATCTTATTTTCGGCAAATTATCAGACGGTACCGACTGTCGACTTTTGACAGGATGATCATGCCACTGATATTTGTATATTGTTTTGATTGTCTCGTCATGCTGATCTCTGCGGTATATTCAATTCTTTGTCTTGAAGTTCAATACACAGTGGAATCCGTGAAACGGTAACCGTATCGGTTCCGCAACTTGCCTTTTGTTTTGTCTGTGACCATTCATTATCCATTGGTTAACTATGTAGTTATTTACAATTCTTATTCCCTGGATTCAGCAGATGACTTTCACTATTCCCAATTTTGATTTATTATCCGCCGGTTTGTTTATTTGCTTTCTTTGTAAACTTATAAAACTTGCCTATCTGTTCGTATTTGTAAATTAAGAAGCTTGTTGTCATCCCATCTTGCTCATTTCCTCACTTTCTCCTCTTTCAGAGTTGCTCATCTCCATGCAAACGTTCCCATACCAATGCTCACCGCCTTCTACTCCGCATTGCCTCCCATGCAACTAAAACACTGCAGCCCCTTGCCAGCTTCCCGTCCCTCTCTTTCCCATGTTTGGCCCACTCTCTTTCACCTTATCCATCGAGTCCTCTCCTCAACAGCAACCAAAACCGCTCGGCCTTCCACCTCTATCCACCGATCGCGCCCCTCCGTGCAGCCCTCTCCTCAGCCTCGTCTTCCCACTTCCATCACTTATTGCCAAATCCACCACCCTAAGCTTCCTCTACCGCCGAAGCTTCCTACCCATCCATTGACTGCATGCATATACTTGTTGAGGAAGTAGGTATATATGTCGTCTTCATATAATTGCTTTCACACTTGAATAGATATTTAATATTCTAAATTATACTTGATTACAATATATATATATATATATATATATAAAACAATAAAAGAGGCCTAGTTATATATGTTAATTAGATGTATGGGTATATGCAAATTATATGTACGATATTGTGTATATAAAATTTTCGTAAGTTAGTTCATTTGCAGCCTGCTGTTTGCATATTAGCCTTGAAGTTATATATATATATATTTTTCTTATAGCGTATAAGAATATATATCGGTAAATATATAAAGGTTTTTGTCTTAGTCTATATAGCAAGTTATATATATCTGGTAGTAGCATACAGATGTGCTATATATGTATGTTTGTTATAATAGATTGAAGTATAATTCTAAGTATGTTTAAAGTTCATAAATATATTATTTTTATATATGTATTAAAGTTAAACATTGATTTTATAAAATAATATATATATATATAGGTAGTTATAAACGTTAGCAATTTTGTCAGTTATATACATGTATATGTTGCGTTATGTTGACATGGGCATCGGTTTTGAAACTGTAAGTATTGTATATATGTGTGTTTAATAAATTTGACCTTTGTAGACTTATATAGATTTTTGATATATATGTAATCTATATTTACTAACATATAAATGATATTTGTATGTTATATATATTGTAGTCTGTTAATTGATATTATGCATGAGTTCTGTTTTGTATAAATATATTAGATGATAAAGTCATATATTTTACATATATTAGAGGATAAAGGCAAGTCAGCATTTGGTTTTGTACTTAAACTATGGGTTGTTGTATATATAATTATAATAGTTATATATATATATATATATATATATATATATAGTGTTATGAGTATACAAATATGTATGTTCGGTTATAGGTAAGATTTTATAAGTTGTTCATATATATGGGTTTGTAGAGAGTATACATCTGTATATGACCTGTAAGATATATATACAAGTATATACCTGAGTTGATTTTTCCATGTATATATATTTTTGTGTTTAATTTAAATAAAATATTTTCTTTTGAAATATTATACATATTTTATGTGTTTAAATTTGGAATATGACTTTATATGTATATATATATATATATATATATATGTGTGTGTGTGTGTATATATGTATATATATATCACTGATACCATTTAATTTCATCGATCCAGTTCTGGCTTGATTTCGTCAATTCCTATTCATGAGCTTTGATCATCGAATCGTGTCCATCTAGCGTTGCTTTGGAATTGGTAGCTCATTTCTTCGTCAAATCTGTCTAGCCTCGAAAGGTGAGCCATCAGTCATGATTAACGTGCTTATATTTATTAAATTTGATTTCAATTGGAACGACAATTGAAATATGCTGTTGTCAGATATTTACATTGATATATATATATGTTGTTATATGCTATCTGTTCACTTGTGACATCTGACACCATTATCTGTTATTTATATTAATGACATATGCTTGTTATATTATTATCATATCTCTTATCACTCTGCAAGTTCACTGTTAGTATAGAATTCACTATGGGTTGAAATGATACATACCCGAATGATCTGTAGAATAGGAGAAAATCGTTATAGGTTGAAATGATAGACCCAAGCGATTTTCAATTGAACTGAATTTGGGATTGCGGGTTGAAACGATATATACCCGTATTTATATTTAAATTACGAATTGAATTGATAAATATCCGTATCACTTAACCATAGGATAGAAAATTATATTCAAACGCCATGATCAATATATAAAAATATTTTGAAATGATTTCTACGGGTTTGGAAAGAAATGTATGGTTTTATAAAATATTGATTTTTTATATTATTTAAATGTTTTTTTATATAATTAAATTCTTGATTTTAAGCTATGTATAATTTTTTTTAATATATAACAAGTTTAATAATAAAGTTATATTTTTATTAAAATATAATATGGTTAATATTTATTTAAATTTATATTTTGATGTAGAGTTTATAATGATTTAAATAAATTAAGGTTGGAAGATAAATTTTGAAACTGATTTGAAATGGTATTTAATTAATATTTTTCTAATTAAATCGATTTGGAACTTATTGAAAATTGAGACTTTTTAAGGATATGATTTTATAACTGAATTTTCGTTTAAAGTGATTTAAATAAATATATTAAGTTGATTTAAATGAACATATCGGGTTTAAATAAATTGAAGTAATATTCAGTTATTTGAAGTTTAAAAGTTTATTTAAATGATATCGGATTTATTAAGTAAATATTTCAAAACAAATAATAGTAAATTGAATTTGATATATATGGAATTATCAAAATTTAGCTTTGAAATTATGGAATATTTAAAGCTTTGAAATATATGGAATTTGAAATGGTTTATTTGAGGTTCGAATCTGTATTTGGAATTGATATAAATTGAAATAGATTATTGAAACTGAATTGAGTTGAAATTTACGAATTAAGATTTGATTTAAATTGAATTTTGGATTCAAGTTGATTTGAGTCAATTTGTGAAGTTGAGGAAATTATTTTATTTTATAAACTATTTGAATATCTAAACTGTTTAAGTGGTGAAAGTTATGGTTTCGAAGCTATGAATTTCAAAGTATTATGTTTTGAAAATGTTATATTTTCAAGTGTTTGGTTTCGAAAGTGTTATAACCTTGAAAATGCTATGATTCTAAAAATGAATATATTTGAAATGGAAATGATATCGTATTGACATGGTTTTGAAATGACAAGGATATTTGGTTTTGAAGTATAAGCTATTTTGAAATGACCGCGGTGTTATAATAACGTTTGGTTGTTAAAGAGACTGGGATCGGAAGTTGTCATACTCTCTGCCAACTCCGAAAACCACTTTAACAACTGCGTACGTAGTGGAGATTCCAGAATGAAGTAGGATAGTGGCGACGTTCTATTGAGGCTTATACGTAAACCGAACTCTCATGAGCTGGCATAATGTGGCTAAAACAAGAGCAATTGATGGGCTAATGAGGTAACTCATCTTATCGGACATACTTCTTTGTATGCCATTCTATTACTTTGTGATTGATTGGTGCACACCTTTGATTTTGGGAGTGTGGCTTGAGGTGGGCGGTAGTGGCTGCTACGCGTTACCATCGGTCTGGAAGTGCAATTGGTATATCTACCTGGCATTGCCTAGTTGTGCCGTGTCACCTACCCTAGCGCGCCTTACACGATTTTGTTTTGTACCATACCTATGGAGTGCCCCCTGACAATGCCCATTACGAGGGAGATTACAGTACTGTATAGACTATGGGTGTATATAAAATGTGTTAAGGTCGAAAATGTAAAGCCTTAACACTATTTTTAAATATATTATATTTAACTTTAGATATTATTATAATATCATATACTACTACATAATAGATAGTTTAACGGATCCTTAGAGGATGGTTATCCCAAACATCATTTGAGTTACTTGTATTTCAGTTGTTATTTCACTTGAGTTGGATATATTGATATAAGAATGCTAATCCTGACTCGAGTGTTTTATGTTTTGCTTTACGCTTGGGTCAGACTAAGTGATACAACTTTTGAGACTCACCTTTGGAGTAGGAGCTTCGTTTGGAGATCCATCTATATCTTTTCAGCTTGCGGTTATTTAGTTGATTCCAGTGACGTATTTTGATCTTGTATTGACTATTGTATTTGACACTTCTATTGTATCTTATTTAACTCTGATATATATTGTAGCTTCATGAACTACTATTCTTTTGTTTCTTTTGCATAATGTATATTACTCTGTGTCTGTGATTCTGTGATTCATTTATTTACTATATATGCTGAGTTTTGCCAAATATAAATTATCAATCTGGTATTTTAAGCAATTCAAATCCGGTATGTGTGGATGCGAATGGTTGACAATATCGGGTCGTTATAGTTATGTAGTTTTAAAGTGTTTTAAGATTTTAAAATTTTAAAATAAAAAAGTAAGGAAGTTAAAATGATTAAATTGATAATAAACATTAAAATCTAAATTCTCGCTTTGTTCCTTTTTGAGTACGAAAAGTTCTAAATGGGGGAGCAATGTGACGACCCGGATTCTTAACTCCTATTAATTGGATAATTATCTGATTTAAATTATTAGAATATTAATTTTGATTGATCAAATAAATAAATTTCTAACGCTTAAAATCCCTATTTCTATTTATTGGTTTAAAAACTATATAAATTTGAAATTTGTAAAATATCTAGGTACATATAGATTGATAAATATTGAATTATAAAAGTCGATGGATATGATAAATCTTATAGAAAATAAATAATATATAAACTCCACCATTTGAATTAAGATGAAATATCCATAAATATATAAATAAAAATACATACAAGCTTATGATGTTGAACATATATAAATGCATAAATATGTGTATATATGTTATAGAAACCTTGCGTATGGTCTAAGTGGTAGAAATATATATACATATATATATATATATATATAAGAGAATATATATGTATGTAAACATAAAATGGGACAAGCATTTAAACCTAGCATACAAAACATAACATCAAGCTTTTATATGACGGTTTTATCAAGTCAAAGTAGCAAACAAAGAAAAGGCAAAAGCCTGTAAACAAATGCAGCTGCTCCTTTCCATCCTCTTTATTTATATCCTTCTTATCAAATAACCTTTTGTGTAAGACAGGTCAAACTTGAAATAAGGAAATCCAATCAAGTCAAATGAAAATCAAGCCAGGATTATAAAGTAAGAAAAGAAATAAAATAAGAAATGTAAAAGCCTGAAACAAAAAACCTCAGCCTGTAGCTTGCTCTACACACTTCATTCCTTATATATATACCTCCACCACTTTCTTTTGTTTCATTACATTCGAAACTAGCTAATTAAAATAAAAGACAGATATTACTTCTATTGCATAAACTGAAGAAAATCAATAAAACAACACAATAGAGAGTTCATCAACAACCTAAGTTAGCAGCAGTTTTTCAAAAGTATCTTGCTAATAACTATGAGTAAATTTCTTTTCAAATATCTCTTCCTTATAACATGATTATATAAAGACTAAATTGTAGTAATAGTCTTGAATATGTGTTGCATAGGAGAAAATGTATATATTCCTATGTATGAATATATGAAAATGCCCGTATACATTGCCTTTGTTCTTCTTTTTTCTGCCATGTTCAAATCTTTTTAAAATCCAATTCTCTTTATACATTCAGTTTTAGTTCCTAGTGTCCGAAGGGTTTTTTTTGCTTGTATTAGTATGTACTAAATTTTAAAAATAGTTTCACGATATGTTATTCGGTAGAGATACTATAAAGAAGATGTGTAGTAAATCAACCATTATATTAGGGAATTTTGATTTTTTTAATTCATGTTTTCATTTACATAGTTAGGATCGACTTCGAAAACAATGAATTTTGGTATTAGTTTCGTATTTTGAAACTATTTATTTAATGGGATCAGTTGATGATCGAAAATGGTTTGTCGACCGATTCATGGTGAGACATGATTGGAGGTCGGGTTTCTGGCCAGAGAAGGTCGGGGTAATGGTGGTCTCTGGAAAAATAGTGGTGAAATTTTCTGGTGGACGAGGCGTCGGGCAGGAGGCAAGATAGGGTTTTAGGAGTGTTTTTGGCTGAGGTGGGTTTCCGCTCGATTGTGGCATCGTGGTGACTCGGTGGAGAGGGAAAAGGTAGAGGGGAGTTAGGCGCAGCTCCAGGTGCGAGGGCGTGGGCTATGGTGGTCGGTGGCGGCGGTACGAGGTGCAAATAGGTTGGTTCACTATCTGGTGATGGTGAGTTTTTGTTCGATTTTAATTTCAAACATTTTTGTGGGATTCTAGGTAGCCGAGTGGGTTGGGGATGTTGACGGCGACTCGGAGGTGAAGTCGACGGTGATCGAAGAGGGGTTGTTGGGTGCACATCGGATGTCGTGCAAGGGTAGGTAGAAGTTAGAGTAAATAAAATAAAAACAGAAGAGAAAGGGAAAGAAAGAAGAGGGAGAGGAAAAGAAGCATGGGCCATGTTTGGGGCGAAATAAGGAAAGCAAATAAAAGAAGTAAAAGGAAATAAGAAAAAAAAGAAAATGAAAAGTAGAGAAAAAGGAAATAGGAAAATTGAGAAAAGAGAATAGATAAGGAAAAAGGAATAGAGAAAGAAAAAAAAGGAAGGAAAGATAAGATAAAAAGAAAATGAATGAAAAGAAAAATAATAAAGATAAGAAGGAAGGAAATGAAATCCATGTATATATATACGTTTATTTGATACTTGTATTTCCTTTTTTTACAAAAATCTAATTTCCTTTAAAATCCAGGATTCTTATGTCTCAAGGATATCTCACAGAATTTAAGGAAATCAGTATTATTATCATTATTTGACTTAAACTTGTGAATATTTAATGGCATTTCATAATTTACTATTAATAAATTATTTAATTTGTAATTAATTTTGGTTCAAAAGGTAAATGGATATAGTTAAGCAAGGATTAGATAAAGACTGATGTGTGGATTATTTTGACGCCTATTACAGACCATTAAATTGGTTAAACGATCTATATCTTGGTTTTATTCTATTGGAGGTCTAAATTTGTTTATTCTTGTTTGAGACGTCAAATGACCAATCGAGTTGAATTATCGGATTAAAATAATTATACATTTTATTTGAAATAAACAGTTGAAATAAATTGCTATATTTGAATATTATCACTTTAAATGATAAATTGTTTATTTTAAGCAATTTACCCTTTTAAATTTTTTATTGGGATGAGACCGGGATCGGATATCAGTGATATCCTAGACCACTTCATTTAATAAGTACTACAAATCTTTACGGACTTGATCTTAGAGTCTTATAGGATGGAATTGAATAAAATTAAGTAAATCTGACCAGTGAAATTAAGTAATGGTACTTAGATATTATTTTTAATATCAGTGGATTTTGTGACAAGTGTTGGGTTATAACAAGATAAAACACATAGTGTTGAGCGAGTTACCTGGGTTTTCAAAGGAATATTATAACTTAAGTTTTTCACATTAAGTTGGTTTACTCATGCTGGTTTCCAGCCTGACTCGGGTGTTACTTTATTGTAATGGTCGTGTCAGACCGAGTATTACAGATTTTCAGGTTAGGACGTTTGGAGCTCAGGAGACGAGCTCAATGGCAGAGATGTAATGAATATATTCCGCTGCGTATTATAGACTGTATAGATAGTAGTAGGGGACAAGTTGTTATAACTGTCCAGATTTATTCATTGATAAGTGTACTCTGATGTCTTGTATGTATATTGACTGTTACAGCTTTTCTTTATATAAATGCTGTTATTTTATATTATATTTTGTTCCTGCAATTATGAGATTCTATGCTATTGTTTCTGTTTCTTCTTCTATCTCTTTTTCTTCTTAACCCCAGCAGTCTGAGATTTCCGACACTCGATCGATCGGCACTCTATATAATGGACGTATTTGTGTCAATTTTCGAGGCTGAAAATTTTCGACCTGTTGAAAATTTTTTGCGACATATTCTTTGCATTGAATTGATCTGGTGGTCTGCACTTTTGTATTTACTGGCATAGCTTTGCATTTTCTTTGGGTTGCACTGTTGTGGTGCACTAGTGTCACTACTGCTGCACTGCCCTGATGCCATTGATATTTGGTTGCATTGAGCTCTGGGTTGCATCGAGTACATGTCCATATGCAATTAGTCCAAACATTGTTGTTTTCTGTTCTTCTTGTATACTTGAGTCTGGTATTGGACATTTGATTCATGTGCATAGCATATGTGTGATATTGGTCTGGGTTGCATTTGATTCATGTGTACATATATGCTAACGTATACATATATGCATTGTGTTGGAATTTGCAGTCTTGAGTCATATGTATGTTGCCACCTATGTTGCATTATGTCTGGTTCGGTCGTGCAAAGTCTCTTTGTTTCTCCTGATCAATTTATTGTTGAGTCTACATGTTGTTGTGGTCTTTTAGTCCCTGGTATCAATATTGCATCATTGTTTTATTTTTGTTCTTATGCATTTATGTGCACTGTCAACTTGCTACATATGTTTCTGTGTTCTTAATGAGTCTGAATGTGCTTGTGTACTTCATTGTTTACTGTTCTTGGATGATCTGATTCACTTCAGTCCTTTTAGTTGATGTTGATTTTAGCTTTGCTGCATTCATTCTTCACTGTGATATTTTTACATTAAGTTTACTTGTTTGCCGTTTATTTTGATATTTACTGTAGATGTTGCATTATCATGTGGTCTTGTAGTTGTAGCCACCTCAATTTTGTATTATTTGAGCCAGTGCATTTGTGTCATTATGTGTATGGACCTCATATACTAGCTCGAGTTAGTCTTCATGTTACCCTATAGTTTTTACTCTTGTGCATATTCTGGTAGACTACTTTGATTTGATGTACTATATTCACTCGAGTCTGGTACTATTTGAAGCATGCATCTGTAGCATTATTTCTTCATGAGCATTGTAGTCCATTGTACATGTATGGTCTTTATGGGTTAAGATATGTACACACTGCTTTGACCACTCATGTTGTTTGCCTCCTTTATGAGCTGTTTACCACTATTGCACTGGTTCATTTTGTTGCTCCTTGATTTTCTGATCTTCAATGATGCTGTTTTTGTAATGCACCGGAGTTGAACCTAGATTTGGCTCGGGTTTGTCCTTGTGCTCATATCGTGACTTTATTTGTATTGCACTTGAGTTGAACCTAGCTTTGGCTCGGATTTGACCTTGTGCTCACCTATCCCTCCAGTTCTATAAGTGTATATCAGCGCGCATGGCCTTGTGGTATGTACAGTGGTACACTGTGCATGTCATAGGTTGTTCATGTTTGATGAATTCAAAAATGAATATGATGACGAACAACCCAAATAACCGAGGCATATAATATCTTCATAACACATTTTATTTTACATTGAAAAAAATATTTCCTTGTCACTTTTACTGCTTTAAGTTTATTTTGTAGATCGCTCAGATGTTGGATTCAATTTGGAATAGAGTTGAAGAAAAATACGAGCAAATGAATGATATGTAGTGAGGTGTAAATGTAAATTAAAAATTATGATGTAATCGAAATTGTATTGTAATAAAAAATTATATGTATTAGTGAGAGCTCAAATTTGTACTATTCAAAATTGTAATAAATATTTGTTTGAATAAAATATCTATCTGAATTTACATGTTTATTATCATCAAACAAAAATCATATACTAGCATATTCAACAATCTCCCCCTTTTGATGATAACAAACATATATTTAAGATTTGAATTTATTAAATGTATTTGATCATTGATGAGCTCTATTTGCTCCTCCTATTTGAATGCTCCCTCTCTACAACAAAGCTCCCCCTTCATATATGCATGCAAATATGCAAATGAACCTAGATGCAAATAGAAAATACAAAAATAAAATATTTGACCTTTATTTGCCAAAATCTTAACTTTTCTCTCCTCCTTTTGTTATCAACAAAAGAGTAATAGTGTTAGAAAAATAGAGATAAAGTGATAGACATTAATACAACATTAATACCCAATCGAGTATAAATATTAAATTCCAATTAAAAATCAAACAAAAGTCAAAAATACTCTATTAGGCACATATTCCACTTTTAGAATGATATGGATGATGTAAAACCATATAGCTGTGTCTATTTGTGGTATATTTATATCGGGAATTTAAATATTACTAACCATGCATAACCGTTTGGACTTTTAAATGAGATTAGTAGTATTCCAAATTTTTATAAAGAATGAATTCAAGTATCTTCTAACCACTCATAACTGTGAGGACTTTTAAATGGGATTAGAATAAGCTTGTCTTATTTAATCAATCAATTTTGATATATGTTCCATACATGCATAACCATGAGGACTTTTAAATGAGCATGAAAGCACATAATCAAAAATTCCAAGTAATTCACCCATCTATAACAATGAGGACTTTTAAATAAAGTGAATACATTGGATGTTTTTATTGCTAAAAATATAATAAAAAGAAAAATAAATGATTTCCCGTTTCAAATACCACTCATTGACATATTATGTTGGATTTTGATGAGTGATGGTCGTTAGAAATATGATAGCAATAGAGATGGTCATGAAATTTTTACCCATAAAAAATTATTGAAAATCTTGTTTAAAGTTTTTAAAGAAATTTACTAAATATACTATCTCAAGTTATAACATATGATTAATATCAACACGCATCACCTTTTCAATTACCATTTATCTTTTCGATAATAAGTAGGGAGTCAAATTAGTTAATGTAGTCATTTAAAATCAAATCCAAATAATAATTATAAAATTAAATTTTCTAAAATGACTAATATGAAACAAAGTCAACAAGAAACTATTTTCTGGAAGGGTTTTTTGTAACGGTCCCGGTTTTAAGCCAAATATGAATTGGTAATTTATTTAATTTTTGAAATTTAATTTTGAATTAATTTGATATTTTTCAAATTTAATAAGATATGTGCCTGTTTATTTATGTAAATAAATTTTAATTTGAAATTTCAATTTCAATTTTTCAAAATAAATAATATATGTTTGTTTATTTATATATATGTATATAAATTGATTTTTAATATAATATAAATTGGAAAATCCAGAAATAAATATTTTAAAATAAATTGGATTTGGATTCAATATAATAAACTTGCAATTATTATATATATGTATATATTTATATTTTGGAAGTATGTTTTAAATTTAGTATAATAAAAAGGGTATTTAAGGATTAAATTCTAATATATATATATATTAATATATATCTATTAGTATATAATTTAGTTAAATCATTTTTTAAAAAAGCTATATATAAAAATAAATAATATAAAAAAATATGAATGCAAATGCAAAACAAGAATTAATTAAAGCTTTAAACTTACATATATGTATATATATATATCATTTGAAAGTATAAAGTAGAGATAATGGAAATGCATAAAATATAAAAATATGTAAATATAAAAGAATTAAGTAATTTATAAATGAAAAGGGTTAGATATAAAAAAAATAAAAAAAATTTAAGTAAGGATTCAAAACAAAGTTATAAATTAATTTAAAAAAGGACTTAAACACAATTTAAATAACATATGATATTTGTAAATTTATTAAATCATGTAATAACAAATGTAAACCTTTCTCATAATAATCAAACAAGTGTTAGTTAATTTAAACAAGTGGTACATTTGTTTTAATTTACAAATAACATATAATTTAAAGAAAAAAATTGGCCATTCATTTTCAGATCAAAGTTAAACCTTTCTCCTTATCTTCATTTTCTCAAATTTCTTTTTCTTCATTTAAAAATTTGAAACCTGGAAATAAGATAAAAGCTTCAGTTCAAATTCTTCAAGATCAAAACTTCAACCTGAGAAATACAATGCAAAGCAAAGGCAACAATTTAAATCAAACTCAGATCTTAAAACCTGAAATAAAACTACAAACTTAATCAAAAACAAAATCATCTCAGCAATAAATCTGGAAGCAATCAAGCATGTCCAGTTCAACATCAACAAACTAGTGGCAGTTTAATTCCATATGGATTCAACTCAAAACACATTTCAATGTTCAACTTGAAGCATGGCATTATATCAATTCGGTTTTATTAAGCAGGGATCAATCTAGTTCCTGGCCTCTGTTTTCAAAAAAAAAACTAAGTGAGCAAACTTCTAAACCTAAAAGTTTGAAACTGCTTACATTTTGACAATGCTTGAAATGAAGTTTTTGTGATATCTTTGCATGAGTGCTCTTCTAGAATATGATTAAATAGATCTTTGTATATGAATGCATATGTCTATATGTACATATCTTGTCCCTGTTATGACTACAGTTCAAAACAACAAACAACAAAAATTCATATCTCAAAATACAAACAGATTTTGGTGATGATCTTTAAATGAAATATGTTGGGATAATCAAGTTTTAAGTTTTAAAAACAATTTCATGTGTTCAAGTTGAAAAATTATTTCAAAAATTGGAAATCACAGGCATGATTTAATATAAGTTCAAAATCAATTATCTGGAATTTTTGATTTGAATCTGTAACCTGATTCAAACTTGTGAATGATGAATTTTAACATTTAAATCGCTATTTTTAAGTTGGGGAGTGATGAGAATTTTAGAGATGAACGATATTGGAACTTTAGTCGAATTCTAACGAATGGCTAAATGATGGTGAACGTGATCAAGACTGGAGGTGGTGTGTCTGTTATAGATCATAGGAAAAATAATGAAGGATATTTTAGAGCATTGTGGTGATCGGGCGACTTTGATTTAGGGTTTAAACCCATATATTAGTCGAGGTTGGATTTTAAATTGCTGTGGTGACGTCAGAGCACCGGAGTTGATCGCTCCGGTGGGGATCGAAGCAGGGGGAGTTGACGAAGGTCCAGTCGTAGTTGCATGGTCATCGGTGGTCGATGGTGATGGTTCGAGGCGGTTTTGGGTGTTTGAATTGGTTCTAGTGGAGTTTCAGATAACCAAATGTTGATATTGTGTTTAATTCAAAAGCTTGATGGCCAGAATCGAGGGAAGTGGTTGAGAACGAATTGCCGACGATGGCATCGACGATCAATACGGCGGCGTTCATCTGTGCATATGCACATGAGATTGTATGTATCAGAGGCTTCGGGGTTGTCTCGAGGAAACGAGGGTAACGTATCGAGTTACTCTCGTGTAGACTCGTGTGTGTTTACATGTTCCAGGTTTAAAATTTAAACTAACTAAATTTTGAAAAAAAAGAGAGAAGGACGGGTGATTTCTCGGGTCAGGACTCGAGAGTATGACGGGTTGAACCCGAAGTAGGGTTTTAAATAGTTTTTAAATTTTATAAAAGCAATTTTTAAATTTAAATTTAATTTAGTTTAAATTATTATACGATAAATGTTTTAAATTATTTGATTGAAGGAAGTTATAATTTGTTTAAATTAAATTTATTAAGTTAAATGCTTAAGTTATTTTTTTTTAAATTTTAATGAAATGATTTAAATAAGTAGTTAATTTTAAAAGATAAATGTTTTAAATAATGTTAATGATAATTAAATAATTAATAAAGAGTAATTAATTAATTTAATTAATTAATGATTAAAGATTGATTAGTTTATCAATCAAGGGTCAACTTAATTTATGTAACGACCCCAGATTTTAATTAAAATTAAATTGATAATTAATTGAATTTTTGAATTAATATTTGTGAAATGTATCGATGAATTGATGCGAGTTTCCCCCGAATTCAAATAAAAATGTGTTAAATTATTTGAATTGAAAATCTTATGAAATGGATTTTTGGAATTGTGTAAATATAACAAAATTTTTGAAATAAATATTTAAGTTAAGATAAAAATAAGTATACAAAGTAAAATAAAACACAAACAAAATGTTAATAAAATTATAACAACAATAATGTATGCAGCCACCAAAACATAGCTGCAGCCACCACAATGCTAGCTTTGTCGAATCTAAAGTATGAACAAACAAATAAAAATATAAGTATGAAGACAAGGAAAGGGGAGAACAAAGACCATGCTGTATATTTAGTATATTGACAAAAAAATAAGACAAAGAAATAAATGCCATCACCTCTAAGCATCTATATACATTTAGTTTTGAAAACAATATGGAAAAAAAAATAAAGCAAAACCAGAAAACAAATAGTATATGTAGATTTATGTAGATTTGTACAATAGTCATTAATACCAAATGTCCTTTGCATTAAATGTTGCCATATCTCTAGCATACAAGAAATATACATCAGCCTCCAAAATGAAAAGAATATCTCTGCCTCTATTTGTACTAAACAAATAACCTTACCTGTACAAAATAATATATCAACTTGTAGCTTCTTTTATATAGACATCAAACTCTCCATCAATTCGTCTATTCTAAACTAAAGCAATATCATCTTTAATTTAAAACAAACTTCAACATCAACAAATCAAATACAACCCAGAGGATTTAAGAAGAGGAACTTCAGCTTGCTTTGTTTTACAAACCAGTTTCACATTTGAAGAAGAACTGTTCTTTTTTCCTGAGAACAAAGGTGAGTAACTTCACTTTTAAACAAATTCAAGTAGGAAAATTTGTTTGCATACTATTTAATCTAAAATAAACATGAGTTATACAATATCTGTTGTGTACATATTCATGTATGGTATACATGTTGTTGCTTCAGAGTATTCTCTGCCTATACCTCCCAGTATTCAAGTTTGGTTTAAAACAATTCAAACCTCGTGATCTTGTCTCTGGTTAAATTTAAGTTTCAAATGAAACTTGTTTGCTTGATCATAAACTCTAGTCTTAAAATTGTACTTAAGTTGAAAATAAAATGTGAATGACTCTGGAAACTATTAACAGAGGAATCAATTTAGAAATAGTGGAAAAAATTAAACTTCCTAAATTTTTGTTTCAGAATTAGGATTTGAAACAACCTATAAAAATATGAATTTTAAAATGAAAATCAAGATTTTTAGATTGGTATTTCGAGAGCAGTTCGTTTTTGCTTGCAAATTGGTTTTCGACCAAGTTCTGGTGATCAAGTGGACTGGAGAGGTCGGGTTTTTGTCTGAAGGTAGGTGGGTGATCAGTGATTCTGGAAAAAATGATCGGAGGTGCTCTGGATCATCGAGGCGAAGGTGGCGTAATTTTTGGGTTTCTAAACCTAAATTTTTGGGTGGTCGAAAATTTGGCCACCGCGACCTCTTACAAGCATCGAGTTACCCGCGCCTTTTGGAGATGGTGGTAGGGCCGATGACGAAGTGATGGCCGAAGTTTCGTATGTTCTGGTGGTAGAAGTTGTGAGTACGAGGTGTTGACAGGGATTGGTAGTGGTTCCAGTTCATGGGTTCCATGTTTGACTTTACACTTGAATTCGAATACGCGAAGATGATGGAGGTTCTGATGGTCTAAGATTTGCACGTGGGAAAGCGTCGACTTGTTCGACGTAGTGGCGGCGTCGGAAGATCGCCAACGGCGTTGTGCACGTGCACGCGTGGTAGTTCGTATCTGGTTTGGGGCTTTGGGGAAGACGAAGTTTTCTCGTATGATTACTCGAGATTTTGTGGGGTCGACCCGAAGTGGTTCTCGCGTTTTCCTGAAGTCGACTCGAAGCAAGATTTTAAATGCGAAGTGAAAACACTTGGAATGTTTTTTGATGGAAATTTTGGGGTACCTGGGTAAAGATTTGGGAAAACTCGAAGCAGAGCTCGAGTTTGTGAGGGTTTAACTCGGGGAAATCATGATGGGGCTCGGGTATAAGATATGGTACAGGTTTCAAAAAAACCTGTTTCTGTTTAAACTTTAAAAATATTCAAGTATATCCAATAAAATGTTTTGGAAATAAACGATCGAGTTTAAACTCTTTTGAATTTCTTTCAGCTAATTAATATTACTTTAACATGAAATCTTAAAAGCAAATTTAAAATGAATGTTTTCAAATTTAAGAAAGTAATAAATAAAATCATTCATAAGAATAAATTGTCTTTATTGTTAATGAAACATATTGATTTGTAATTCATAAATTATTAAGTTAATTTGAATGATTAATTATGAAGTTGGTTTAAAGGTTAATTTAATTAATAAGTAATTAAAGAATGATTTATTTAATTTATAAATAAATAATTAGATTAAATTATAATCAGAAATGATTAATAATGAATTAATCTAAGATAATTTTTTTTAGAAATTAATTAAAGAAATGTTATTAGTGAATGAAAATAATTAACTAGAGATTATTAAGTAATTAAACTAATGCGATAAAAATTTGATAATTAATCAGATTTATTAATTCAGATAATCAATTATACATTTTTAAATGTAATCATCGAATAGAAGTAATTAAGAGATTTATTACTTATTGTAATTAATAAATCATAATGGGATAATAAATTCATAAATAAATAAATTTAATTGGGAATAAAATCGAATTAATTTAGATTTAACAATTAGTAAATCCTGCCTATAAATATTTATTAAATGCTTGACCTTACTTATGAATGGTTATATTGCATTGTATTGTATGAGAAACCTTGAATTGGTTGTCCTATCTGATCTGTGATATTTTGTTCTGTGACTGCGTATAAATTATCCATTCATTTACATTGTTATATTATTTGTGAATCTGTGAATGGGCGATAAGCTTTATAGTTATATCGTTTATCAACTATATTTCTGTGTTTGATCTGTAATGATTGAATGATGTTGCACTATTGTGTTAAACCCCTTGACCACACTTATACACACACCAATATGGATTTCACGAGGAAATCGGTTAAGTCACAGATTTTGAAATGATTTATAAAATTGAATATTTGAATTCAAATGTTTTGAAAATGGATTGGGTTTAAAGTGAAAAGCAATTGAAACGGAATTTCAAAGATAAAATTATTTTGAATAACTTGATTAAGATTTGGAATTTGAATATTTTGATTTCAATACTTAAAATTGAATTCTATGATTTGAAACTAGGGATTAACAATATTATACTAGTTATATATGAGTCAAACCATTTTTGAAGTGTTGTTTTTTTGGGAATTTGAATTAACCCAAAAGATTTAACTTGTATAAATAAGATCGAATTTCTTCGAAAACGAAAACTACTTGTTTTCAAATAATAATAGCTTCCATTTTAAAGAAAGAATCTCCAAATTATGTTGGAAAGGTTTCAAGTTTGAAATAGAATTGAAATGTTTTGAAAGCTATGAAATGAGTCTTTGATTCAAAGACCGAATGAGTTAATCCAACTTGAATTGAAATTGTTTTTGAAAGGCTATGAATGAATCTTTGGAAAAGATTTTGAAAACTATGAGTTAAATCTTTGATTTTAGATTTAACGAGTTAATCCAATTGAAATAGAAATTGTTTTGAAATCCGTAAATGGAATTTTGTGAAATTAATCTTTTGTTAAAAAGATTTGAAATGGTAAATGGTTTAAACCATTTGAAAGAAAGTTTTAAATTATTAAGTTGTGACTTAATTGAAATCCCTTATCCATATGTTTTAAATGTTGCGCTCACTATTCGGGTTAGCCGGGAAAGGACCTTTGGGTCGTATAACCCATTCCGAATATGTGATTCGACGTTATGGATAGCATTTGAAGACCGGTGTTGAAGACCGGGTATTTGCGAGAACGATAGGATAACCTATCGATTGTCTCTGCACCGAGTTGCAACGGTATAGAGACTCCTTAAGTGATGGGAAATCCGATCAGGATTGTGGATATCCGGATTGCAAGGGCTTCTTTGGAAGTGCCTTCGGTTCTGTTCGAACCCGGAACAGACTTGTATGGATTGTGTGTCTGACATTATAAATTGAGATATAAAGCAGATTTCTTTCAAATACATTTCTATTGGTGGCGGAGAATTTATTCTTTTAGCTTAACACCCTTCTCTGAGACGTACGAGCTCAGAGGTTATGTAGTTGAAGGTCATCAGCGATATATTCCCAATTTGGTAATGCGACATGCTAAGTGTTGCTGTGAAATGATCATTGTTTGATCATTTGTGATATGATCATTTGTTGACCCAAAGCATGGCTTTGTACCAAAGCGTGGCTTTGTGGACGAGACTTCGTCGAGCCTCACACCCCGGAATGGTCAAAACAGGAAAGATGCGGCAAGGTTATTAGGGGGTAGCACCCCTTTAGGGTATGTACATCTCCTTCTGGATAGAAGTGGTATCATGGTATGGAGCCCAGATACTTACTTATGTGGACATCACAAACCTATATATATATCTTTTTTTGTGATTTGATGTTGGGGCCCTGGTTAAAGGTTGTTACAACCGGGAGGTGGCATACTCGTGTCAGTAGTTACCAAGTTAGGGGTAACCCGGCCTTGTGTTGGCAGAGATCCGGTTAGGTTCTCGGGGACGTCCTTCCAGAGGCGTTCTCATGTGGCAATGGGAAGTTCCTTGGCCTGACCATTTGTTGGAAATCCAAAGAAACAATATGATCCTTGTACGGTTTTAGTTGTATAACCTGCTATGGAATGTGGCGGTAACCTGCTATTGAACATAGTAGCTATAGTAGGCATACGATAATGGTCGTATGTTGGCTAAGATTTATATTCTACTTTCGAAAATGTTTTCTGCACCGTGCACTTATAATAATAATATCAAAGAAATTTTCTGCGTAGTAAGCATGTTTGACTATCATAAGAAGAAATCTCCTCCAAGTCTGCGTTTGCATTGTGTGTGTGGTGGGAGGTCTTATGGTAGTTTCATTTTCAAAAAGCATTGCGAATTTACTTTAAAATTCTCTTATTGATTGTATTAAAAGAAAAACTGTTTTCGTTGCTCACACCAGTCCCATGACTGATCTGGAGTTTATTATTTCTTTCCTAAACTCTAGATGCTCATTATTTTCTACACGAGCAGTCTAGAGTTGGGTTTTTTAGATAGTTAGATATAGTGGATTATCTGGAGTTAGTTCAGTCTTTGGTTCGCACCAGTCTTGCCTAGCTTGGTGCATTGTTATGGGGAGTTCGAGCTATTGCTGGATTGGTTCTTGGAGATGGAGTTCAGATTTGGAGTTCTTCGTTGAAGACTATCTTGGAGTTATTTGTTCCGCTGCTAGTGTTATCTATATTTCTTTTCCGCTGCTATTTGTTGTATCATATCTCTGATGTATAATGATATCATTGTATCATTCTGTTGTATCGGATATTGTATCAATGTTGTATATCAATGTATTATTATTTTTATTCCGCTGTGTTATTTACTTAATGTTGTTATAAGCTCCGGCGAATCGGATTTGAACGGTCAAGTCTGCGGCATTCGAATACGATTTGAAGTATGGATGTCGATTTTCGAGCACGAAAAATCTGTATCATTACAATTTATGTAATTAATTTAGGATAATTGATTAAAGAATAATTAAATAATTAAGGATAATTATTTAATAATTAAGGGTTGATTGATTTATTATTGACATTGGTTAATAATTAAAGGTTAATTAATTAAGGTAATTAATTAAAAGATAGTTAATTAAGAGTAAATTAACTTATGTGATTAATTTAAGGATAATTAATCAAGATGATTAATTAATTAATTAATAATTAAGATTAATTAGTTAATGGATAAGGAATGAATTAAGGTTAATTAATTTCATAATTAAGGTTAATTAAATGTTAGAATAATTAAGGATTGATTGATTAATAATTAAGGATTAATTAATTTATAATTAATCATTAGTTAAGGAAAATTATTGAAAGTAATTATGTGATTTATTAATTAGAATTAATAAAAATGACTGTAATTACTTAATTAAACAGGGTTAGGTAATTCATTACAGTCAGATAATAATTAATTAATTAATCTTGCTTGTGAGTGATTGATTGTATTGAATGTTTGAATTGATTGTTACTTCTGATCTGTAATAGTATGTGATGTGAATTGTTTTGAGTTAAATGGCTTTCATATAACGAAAGATTTCCAGTTTTTGTATTTCAAACTGTGTGATTTGGATTGTAAATAGTTTTGAAAGCTATGAATGAATCTTTGTGAAAGATTGGTGAACTTTGTTTTCAAAGTGAAGTGAATCTTTTGGTTTAAATGATTAAAAGTGGAAATTTGTTTAACCCTTTGGAAGAAAGATTTTTGGCTTTAAGTTGTCACTTAACTATAATCCCAATATCCGCATGCTTTTTAAAATTAGCGCTCATTATTCGGTTTAGCTAGGAGAAGACTTTATGTCATATAACCCATTTTGAATAATGATATGACGAAATGGATAGCATTTGATGACCGGTGGTGAAGACCGGGTATTTTCGAGAACGAAAGGATTACCCGTCGAATGTCTCTGCACTGAGTCGCGTCGGTATAGAGATCTTCATATGTAATGGGGAGTCCGATCGGGATTATGAATACCCGGATTGCAAGGGTTTCTTTTGAAGTGCCTTCGGTTCTGTTCGAACCTGGAACAGACTTGTATGGATGTGTGTCTGACATTACACTTTGAGATGTAAAACTGATTTCTATCAAATACATTTCTGTTGGTGGCGGAGAATTTATTCTCTTAGCTTAACAAGCTTCTCTGAGACGTACGAGCTCAGAGGTAATGTAGTTGAAGGTTACCAGTGATACATTCCCAATTTGGTAATGTGGCATATGAAGTGCTGCTGATCATTTGTTGATCAAAGCATGGCTTTTGTGAAAAGCATAGCTTTGTGGATGTGACCACGTCGGACCTCACAACCTGGAATTGGTCGAAACAGGAAAGATGCGGCAAGGTTAAGATTGTCGCGCCCTTCAGGGTATGTCCATTTGCTTCTAGAAAACGGTGATATTATGGTATGGAGCCCATATATTTGACCTATGTGGTTGCTGCAAATTTATTACTTTGTGCTTGTTGGTGATGAGCGCTCGGATAAAGGTCGGTAACAACCGGGGAATGGCATTACTCGTGTAGTAGTTACCTAGTTACAGAGGTAACTCGGCCTTGTGTTGGCAGAGATCCGGTAAGGTTCTCGGGGCATCCCTCCAGAGGCGTACCCATGTAGGGCAGGAAGTTCCTTAGCCTGACCATTTGTTGGAAATCAAATCACCAATATGCACCTTGTACGGTTTTAGTTGTAGAACCTGCCATTTAACATGGTAGCTATAGTAGGCATACTATAATGGTATGTATGCTGGCTAAGATTAATATTATACTTGCAAATGTTTTCCACTATGCACTAATAATAATATCAAAAGGGTTTTTGCGTATCAAGCATGTTTGACTATCATAAGGAGAAATCTCCCCTAAGTGTGCGATTGCATTGTGTGTGTGCCGGGAGGCCTTATGGTAGTTTTAGTTTCCAAAAAGCATTGCAGATTTCTTTTATTTCCTTTTGTTAAAGATAAACTGTTTTTGTTTGCTCACACCAGTCCCATGACTAACCTGGAGTTTATTGTTCCCTTTCTAAACTTTGGGTGCCCATAATTTTCCACACGGGCAGCCTAGAGTCAGGTAGTCAGATAGTGGATGTAGATTCGACATCTTTCAAAGTCCCTGGTTTGGTAGCATTTAGAAAACTTCTTTAGTCTTTGGATTTTGGCGATCGCATTCATGACCGACCTTGCTTAATATAACATGATGGTGGTTCGAGCTTATGATTTAGAAGTCTTTGGAGCTTTGGCTTTAGAGATGCTGTTGTTGAGATTTCTATCCTTCTCCCTTTTGAAGGCATATGTTGTTGTTCCTCTTTTGGAGTTGTATCTTTTTGCTGCTGTGTATCTCTGATAATGTATTGATATTCCTTTATATCAGAATATTGTATTCATTGCTGTATTAATGATATATTCATTTTTGTTCCGCTGTGTTGTTGTACTTAATGTGTTATAAGCTCCGGCGTGAGTCGAATTTCAACGGTTGAATCTGCGGCATTTGAATACAAGTGAAGTATGAATTTCGATTTTCAAACGCCGAAATTTGGGTCGTGGCATTTTGGTATCAGAGCTGAAGATTGAGTAAGAACTTTAGCTCAGGAATATAATACATTAGGTAGCTCACTAGAGATAGGGTTACAAATACCCTAGGATGAGTATATCCCTAAGATATCCGTCTGTGTGCCTTAGTAAATTCTATTACTATCTACTGATAGTAAGTATGAGTGCAAGAAGAGGATGAGATAAGGGACAGGGAAATACCACTACAAATGGTCAATACCCTGCAAATGACAACGAAAGCAACTTTCTCTATCAATTCTTTGATCGTTTCCTAGCATCTACAAGAGGAAGCATTGGTGTGGTGGTGGCCCTGCGAATCGTGTAGAAAATTCCTATTTCGTATTCTCTTCATCAATTTCTATCGACTTTTCATTTTTAACTTTAATAAATTTGAAATTCTATTTGAAATAACTTGGTAAATAAAACATGAAGCTAAATTAAATTGTATCCATTTATCTATTCTTTGGGATCCAGATATATTCTATGAATGGTTAGTCATCCCATTGAACTAACCAATGCCCCTGCATACTTCGTAGATCTGGATGACTGGGTATTTCGAGAAGAATTAAATAAGTTCATTCTCGTATTCATTGATGATATTCTAATTTGGTAAGTCACTTGCAGAATAGATATTCAGTTTGATCTGTAAAACATTCTCCATCTATTCTTTGGTTCTCTTCCTTTCTAGCAAATTTCGAGGATGAAATTTTCTGAAGGAGGGAATCTGTAACGATCCTGGTTTTAAGCCAAATATAAATTGGTAATTAATTTAATTTTTGGAATTAAATTGTGAAATAATTTAGTATTTTTCATATTTAATAAGATATGTGCCTGTTTATTTATGTAAATAAATTTTAATTTGAAATTTTAATTTTAATTTTCCAAAATAAATAATATATGTTTGTTTATTTACATATATGTATATAAATTAATTTTTTTAATAGAATATAAGTTTGAAAATCTAGAAATAAATATTTTTAAAATAAATTGGAATTGAATTCAATATAATAAACTTGGAATTATTATATATGTGTGTATATTTATATTTTAGAAGTATGTTTTAAGTTTAATATAATAAAATGGTATTTAAGGGTTGAATTCTAATATATATATATATACACATATTAGTATATATTTATTAGTATATAATTTAGTTAAATCATATTATTTAAAAATCTATATATAAAAATAAATAATATAAAAAAATGAATGCAAATGTAAAACAAGAATTAATTAAAGCTTTAAACTTACATATATGTATATATATCTTTTGAAAGTATAAAGTAGAGATAATGGAAAATGTATAAAATATAAACATATGTAAATATAAAAGAATTAAGTATTTATAAAATGAAAAGGGTTAGATATAAAAAAATTAAATAAAATTTAAGTAAGGATTTAAAACAAATTATAAATTAATTTAAAGCAAGGACTTAAACACAACTTAAATAACATATGACATTTGTAAATTTATTAAATCATGTAATAACAAATGTAAACCTTTCTCATAATAATCAAAAAAGTGTTAGTTAATTTAAACAAGTGGCACATTTGTTTTAGTTTACAAATAACACAATTTAAAGAAAGAAAAAAAACTGGCTATTCATTTTCAGATCAAAGTTAAACCTTTCTCCTCATCTTCATTTTCTCAAATTTCTTTTCCTTCATTTAAAAATCTGAAACCTGGAAATAAGATAAAAGCTTCAGTTCAAATTCTTCAAGACCAAAACTTCAACCAGAGAAATACAATGCAAAGCAAAGGCAACAATTTAAATCAAACTCAGATCTTAAAACCACAAAACTACAAACTTGATCAAAAACAAAATCATCTCAGCAATCAAGCAAGTCTAGTTCAACATCAACAAACAAGTGGCAGTACAATTCCAAATGGATTCAACTCAAAGCACATTTCAGTTTTCAACTTGAAGCTTGGAATTATATCAATTCAATTTTATCAAGGAGGGATCAATCCAGTTCCAGGCCTCTGTTTTCAAAAAAAAAACAAGGTGAGCAAACTTCTAAACCTGAAAACTTGAATCTGTTTACATTTTGATAATGCTTGAAATGAAGTTGTTATGATATTTTTGCATGAGTGTTTTTCTGGAATATGATTAAATAGCTCTATGTGTATGAATTCATATGTCAGTATGTATATATATCCTATCCCTATTATGACTACAGTTCAAAACAACAAACAAAAACATTCATATCTCAAAATATAAACAGATTTTGGTGGTGATCCTTAAATGAAATATGTTAGGATAATCAAGTTTTAAGTTTTAAAAACAATTTCAAGTGCTCAAGTTGAATAATTATTTCAAAAATTTGAAATTACGGGCATGATTTAATATATGTTCAAAATTAATTATCTGGAATTTTTGATTTGAATCTGTAACCTGATTCAAAGTTGTGAATGATGAATTTTAACAATGAAATCACTATTTTTAAGTTTGGAAGTGATGTGATTTTGGAGATGAACGATATTGGAACTTTGGTCGAATTCCGACGAACGGCTAAACGATGGTCAACGTGATCAAAGTTGGAGGTGGTGTGTCTGTCATAGATCATAGGAAAAATTAAAGGATTTTTTATCCCATTGTGGTGAACGGGCGACTTTGATTTAGGGTTTAAACCCATATATTGGTCAAGGATGGATTTTAAATTGCTGCGGTGACGTTAGAGCATCGGAGTTGATCGCTCCGATGAGGGTCGAAGCGGGGGGAGTTTGACGAAGCTCCAGTCGAAGTTGCGTGGTCATCGGCGATCGATGGTGATGGTTCGAGGTGGTTTTGGTGTTTGAGTTGGTCTAGTGGAGTTTCAGATAACCAAATGTCGATATCATGTTTAATTCAAAAGCTTGATGGCCGGAATCGTGGGAAGTGGTCGAGAAGGAATTGCCGATGATGGCATCGATGATCGATCGACGTCGTTCATCTATGCATGTGCACATGAGATTGTGTGTATCAGTCGTAAGAAAAGGGAGAAGAAGAAGGATATGCTTCGGGGTTGTCTCGAGGAAACGAGGGTAACGTCTCGTGTTATTCTCGTATAGGCTCATGCGTGTTTATATGTTCTAGGTTTAAAATTTAAACTAACTAAATTTTGAAAAAAAAGAGAAGGAAGGGTGATTTCTCGGGTCGGGACTCGAGAGTTTGACGGGTTGAACCCGAAGCAGGGTTTGAAACAGTTGTTAAATTTTATAAAAGCAAGTTTTAAATTTAAATTTAATCTAATTTAAATTATTATATGACAAATGTTTTAATTATTTGATTAAAGGAAGTTAAAATTTGTTTAACTTAAATTTGTTAAGTTAAATGCTTAAGCTATTTTTTTAAAATTTAAATGAAATGATTTAATTAAGTAGTTAATTTTAAAAGATAAATGTTTTAAATAATGTTAATTATAATTAAATAATTAATAAAGAGTAATTAATTAATTTAATTAATTAATGATTAAGGATTGATTAATTTATTAATAAAGGTTCAATTTAATTTATGTAATTAATTTAGGATAATTGATTAAAGAATTATTAAATAATTAAGGATAATTATTTAATAATTAAGGGTTGATTGATTCATTAATTGAGATTGGTTAATTAATAATTAAAGGTTAATTAATTACGGTAATTATTAAAAGATAATTAATTAAGAGTTAATTAACTTATGTGATTAATTTAAGCTAATTAATCAAGGTGATCAATTTAATTAATTAATAATTAAGATTAATTAATTTATGATTACGGAATGAATTAAGGTTAATTAATTTCATAATTAAGGTTAACTAAAAGTTAATTAATGAATAATTAAGGATTGATTCATTAATAATTAAGGATTAATTAATTTATAATTAATCATTAATTAAGGAAAATTAATGAAAGTAATTATGTGATTTATTAATTATAATTAATAAAAATGACTATAATTACTTAATTAAACAAGGTTAGGTAATTCATTACAGTCAAATAATTAATCAATTAATCTTGCTTGTGGGTGATTGATTGTATTGAATGTTTGAATTAATTGTTACTTCTGATCTGTAATAGTATGTAATGTGAATTGTTTTGAGTTAAGCCGTGTGTGTAATTTATTTATCTATGATGCATTTACATATCTATTTGTAACTCTGTGAATGGAAGACAAGCGTTATAGGATTATACCGCTTATCAATATTGTTGTGCTTGAATCTATGATGATTGATGATATTGCACTATTGTGTAAAACCCATGGACTAAACCACACACACACAAATATGGATTGCACGAGGAAAACGGTTAAGTCACATATATTTTGAATTTAAATATTATTTTTAAAAGTTGAATTTTGAATCCAAATGGTTTTGGAAATGGAATTGAATTGAATATGAAAAGTATTTGAAAAAGAGTTTTGAAGTTAAAATAATTTGATTTGAATTCGAATTCAAGATATTGAAATTGAGTTATATATATATATATATATATATATATATAGAATTTGAAATGATTTTGGAAACTATGGTTTGAAAATTGGTGATACAAGTTATATAATATGGATATGGATTTCTAAACCATCTTTAAAGTATTTTAAAAGTATATTTTTAGGAATTTAAATTTAACCCAAGTTTTTACTTTAAAGGCTATAAATTGTGCATATTACATTGGAATTTTCCAAAATGAAAAGCATTTGTTTTCAAATGATAATGTCTTTCATATAACGAAAGATTTACAGTTTTTTGGATTTCAAATTGTATGATTTGGATTGTAAATAGTCTGAAAGCTATGAATGAATCTTTGTGAAAGACTGGTGAACTTTGTTTTCAAAGAGAAGTGAATCTTTTGGTTTAAATGATTAAAAGTGGAAGTTTGTTTAACCCTTTGGAAGAAAGGTTTTGGGCTTTCAGTTGTGACTTAACTATGATCCTAATATCCATATGCTTTTTTGAAATTAGCGCACATTATTCAGTTTAGACAGGAGAGGACTTTCTGTCATATAAACCGTTTCGAATAATGATACGATGAAATGGATAGCATTTGAAGATCGATGGTGAAGACCGGGTATTTTCGAGAACGAAAGTAATACCCGTCGAATGTCTCTACACTGAGTCACGCCGGTATAGAGATCTCCATATGTGATGGGGAGTCCGATTGGATTGTGAATACCCGGATTGCAAGGCTTCTTTTGAAGTGCCTTCGGTTCTGTTCGAACCCGGAACAGACTTGTATGGATGTGTGTCTGACATTACACTTTGAGATGTAAAACTGGTTTCTATCAAATACATTTCTGTTTGGTAGTGGAGAATTTATTCTCTTTGCTCAACACCCTTCTCTGAGACGTACGAGCTCAGAGGTTATGTAGTTGATGGTTACGAGTGATACGTTCCCAATTTGGTAATGTGGCATACGAAGTGCTGCTGATCATTTGTTGATCAAAGCATGGCTTTTGTGAAATGCGTTGCTTGGTGGACGTGACCTCGTTGGACCTAAAAACTCGAAAATGGTCGAAACAGGAAAGATGTGACAGGGTTATGGGGGTCGCGCCCTTTAGGGTATGTCCATTTTCTTATGGAAAAAGGTGCTATCATGGTATGGATCCCAGATATTTAACCTATGTGGCTGCTGCAAATTTATTACTTTGTGGTTGTTGGTGTTGAGCGCTCGAATAAAGGTTGGTAAAGACCGAGGAATGGCATTACTCGTGTGGTAGTTACCTAGTTACAAAGGTAACCCGACCTTGTGTTGGTAGAGATCCAGTTAGGTTCTCGGGGCGTCCCTCCAGAGGTGTACCATGTGGCCCAGGAAGTTCCTTAGCCTGAACATTTGTTAGAAATCCAATGACCAATACGTGCCCTGTACGGTTTTAGTTGTAGAACCTGCCATTTAACATGGTATCTATAGTAGGCATACTATAATAGTACGTATGCTGGCTATGATTAATATTATACTTGCAAATATTTCCCACTATGCACTAACAATAATATCAAAAGGGTTTTTACATATCAAGCATGTTTGACTATCATAGGGAGAAATTTCCCCCAAGTGTGCGATTGCATTGTGTGTGTGCCGGGAGGCCTTATGGTAGTTTCATTTTCCAAAAAGAATTGCGGATTTCTTTTATTTCCCTTTTATTTACTTTTGTTAAAGATAAACTGTTTTTGTTTGCTCACACCAGTCCTATGTTTGACCTGGAGTTTATTGTTCCCTTTCTTAACTCTAGGTGCCCACAATTTTCCACACGGGAAGCCTAGAGTCAGGTAGTCAGATAGTAGATCTAGATTCGATATCTTTCGAAGTCCCTGGTTTGGTAGCATTTAGAAAACTTCTTCAGTCTTTGGATTTTGGCGATGCATACATGACCGACCTTGCTTAATACAACGTAATGGTGGTTCGAGCTTATGATTTGGAAGTCTTTGGAGCTTTGGCATTAGAGATGCTATTGTTGAGATTTCTATCCATCTCCCTTTTGAAGGCATATGTTGTTGTTCCTCTTTTGGAGTTTTATCTTTCCGTTGCTTTTCATTCCACTATTGTGTATCTTTGATAATGTATTGATATTCATTTGTATCAGAATATTGTATTCATTGCTGTATCAATGATTCATTTTTCTTCCGCTATGTTATTGTACTTAATGTGTTATAAGCTTCGGCGCGAATCGAATTTCAATGGTTGAATCTGCGGCATTCGAATACAAGTGAAGTATGAATGTCGATTTTCGAACGCTTAAATTTGGGTCGTGACAATTTTATAAGAAAAATGTCCGTTAATATGAAAATCAGTTGAAATGAAAAATATGCAGATGTTTTCTTTGAGAATGACGCAACTACTTAATATCTCAACATAAATCACGTTCCACTAGTAATTTTCTACCAACTAAATTACCAGTGTAATCTGCATCTGAATTTCCCTTTGACTCAAGTTATCATTAGTTGGATGTTATAGACCAGACCGTGAAGTTGCAACAAATACCTCAAAATCTTTTTACAGCTTTTAGATGAAATTCTTTTGTATTTGAATTAAAGCCGTGCCAACAAACTAACAGTGAACACAATTTCAGCAGTAAAATAACCAAACATATCCACGAATATCTTGAGTAATCAACAATCAATAAAACACCATCATTAGTCTAAACACATCTATCTGAACGAATTCAAAGTCTCTAGAAATACTTATAGTATTCTCGGCATAAAAATATAATTAGCCAACAATTTTGAATAAGTTAAAACCAAAATCAACATTTATCTCTTTATCACACAACTAGCTGATTTATTTCAGATTATGGGGCATATTTTAACATTTAATAAATCATTCAAAATATACTATTACCTATTTTAACTTTATGGTAATTTTTCGTTGTTGCCTATTGTGATTCTGCAACCTTTGTACTAGGCTACGGAACTTTGATTTATCACCTGTCGTGTGCCTGGAACAGCCGGAATCCTGGTAACACTATTGTTGTTCCTTAGCTTGCCACCACACCTACATGAGAAAAGATTTTTGTGGCCTATTTTTTTTTATAGTGGCAAAAGATTTTGGAAAATAAGTTTGTGGAGACCCAAAACAATTTATATTTGTTCCTCTTGGCACTCAGATTTGTTTGACTTTAAGGGATTTTATACTCGTGCCACCCAAATTGGTATGGTTTTCATGTGCTTGGGTATCACACTTTTCCCCTTAATAGTGTTAGTTGTTTGTTCATATTTTGACACTTTTGCAAACCCAAATGCATACCTTTTATTTTTGAAGAGTTGATTTTCTAAGAGTATATTAAATGATTTATCTCTAGTGAAAAATTTCCAAGTAACCAACTCAAGTTTATTAACTTTGGATTTTAAAGGTTTGTTTTCATTTATTAGCTTCGAACAACAACTAATGGTACTATCTCTCTTTTCAAAACTATTCATTTTTAATCGCATATTTTCATTTTGAAGCTCTTTAACTTTATTCTCAATTTCTAGCATCTAAGTTTTGAAAAGTTGGAGTTTTTTAAATTTATTTTTTTCAGAATCCTTGATTTTTTCAGTCTCCTTTTCAAACTCGTGATTTAATCGAATAATTTCAGACTTGCTCAAAATCATGTTTTCTTTTTCAAGGGTTTTGAAATTTCCGTTGATCACATTTAATTTCTTTTCAAAAATTGCACATTTAGAAATTTCTAACTTTTTAAAGCTTTCCAAATCTTTTTGCAAAATGTCGTTTTTACAAGTCAACTCAGTTTTGTTTTTCTCCTGCATTAAAATTTTGTTTTCTAACTTTTGAAAGTTTTCTTGAAAACGGGCAAAATCTTTTTCATGGTCCAAACACCTTTTGCAGTTTTTCTTGATATTTTTAAGCTCATTTTCAAATCATTATTTTTCTGATGAAGTTTAGCTTTTCCCCTTTCCAAATTATTATTTTTCAACTCAAGAGCTTTATTATTTTTAATTAATTTTTGGCACAAGAGAAAGATATCATTGAACGGAAAATCACTTATCTCATCAGCTATTGAATCTTCATCACTGCTACCTTTTGCTAATCTTATTAAGCACGTTTCTTTAACTGAGTCGATCGTGGAGGATTTCTCATCGTTGTTGACTTTTACACCATATATTGCATTAAAAGTATTCAAGATTTCCTATGCATTTTCACAGAAAGAGATAAAGTTAAAATTATCTTGATTAATATGAGAATATAGTATATGCATAGCAAGATCATTAATCGAAGTATTTTTCTCATCTATTATATCACACCCATTTTCAATAATATCCAAACATTTAGAATTAACAGATTTTAAATAAAATTCCATTTTTAATTTCCAATTTAAAAAATCTATTCCATTAAAAATAGGGGGAACAATACTGGACAGTCCCTTAGCAAAAGCATTATTAAAAGAAGTCATTTTAAAAATTCAAATAATACAAGAATTGCTTTTTGAAAATATCAAAATTTTAAAATAAAAATGGCTTTTGTTCCTAGCTCTTATACCACTTGTAGGATCAATTTCACCCTAGAGGGAGGTGAATAGGGTGATACTAATAATTATAAAAATTTAATATGGAAGTATATAAAATAATCGCAGCATTGATAATAGTAGAATAATAGCAGCACAGATAATAGAAGAATAATAAAACCAAAAATAGAACAACATAGATTTAGCCAGCTTCAGCAACACCCTGCCTACATGCTGCCCCTATGGTTTCTACTAGAAATTAAGTAGTCAGACTCTTACATACGTAAACTCACGTCACCCACTATCGACTAACCTAACTCTATGCTCAAAATCCTACCACAACTCAGCCACTAAGTTTCGAATTCTCAAATACACCACCGTAGTTCGTCTCCAAGTCGCACAACTAGAATTTACTAAAATTTTAAAAAAGAAATACAAATAAAAGCAACTAAAAAACACAAAACCCTAATTTATAAACGAAAGCCCAAATTAATCTATCATAGCTGGCCCAAAGTAAATATGATATCTCCTTTTATTTTTATTCCTTTGGCCTTATTTCCTTTGCGTTAAAAAAATGGCTGCTTTCTTTTTGTTCGTTCGTTCCTCTTCAAGAAAATTGGGGCTTTGGAAATTGAGGCTCCGCTTCAGTTGATCGATCAAATATATAATCAAGCGTTGCTTGCTTTGTCGATTGATTATGTCTTCAATTTGCACATGACAGCTTCAATTAAGTCGAGTTCGACTGATGCTTTGAATGGGTGCGTTTGTCCCCTTTTCGATTTATATTATACTCGACTTGATTCGAGTTCTGGATTGATGCTTGATCTCTGATTTTTTTCTTGAACTCGAATGGTTTTTACATGCCGATGATGATTGGGTTTAAATAGGGTTGAAAACCCTAAATTATCGTTCGAATATATTTCTTTGAACTCGTCAATTAATATGCTTGGCCGTTCATTTTCATTTGGACAATTGTGATATTTTATAACTTTTTCAATTCGTATACTTTTCTGGCTTGGTCACCACGGCTTGTTTTTACTTTGACGATGTTGATTTATCTTGAATTGTTCAACATACTTGCGATATTATCTGGACTCGTTCATACATGTTTTTATTTGGCTTTGATTCTGATTTGTTCAACTTGTTACCACCTAGGTCATCACAGCTTTGACTTTAAAATTTGACATTTTCAGAAATTCTTGCGATATATTCTTTGCATTGAATTGATATGGTGGTCTGCACTTTTGTATTCACTAGCATAGCATTGCATTTTTTTCGGGTTGCACTATTATGGTGCACTTGTGTCAACACTGCTGCACTGCCCTGATGCCATTGATATTTGGTTGCATTGAGCTCTGGGTTGCATCAAGTACATATCCATATGCATTTAGTCCAGACGTTGTTGTTTATTGTTCTTCATGTATACTTGAATCTAGTCTTGGCCATTTGACACATGTGCATAGCATATATATATATATATATATATATATATATATATATATATAAGTGTGATATTGGTCTGGGTTGCATTTGATTCATGTGTACATATGTGCTCACATATACATATATGCATCGTGTTGGTATTTGCAGTCTTGATTCAAGTGTATGTTGCCACCTCTGTTGCATTGTGTCTGGTTCGGTCTTGTAAAGTCTCTTTGTTGCTCCTGATCAATTTATTGTTGAGTCAACATGTTGTGTGGTCTTGTAGTCCCTAGTATCAATGTTGCATCACTGTTTTATTTTTGTTCTTGTGCATTTGTATGCACTGTCAACTTGCTGCATATGTTTCTGTGGTCTTCATAAGTCTGAATGTGCTTGTGTACTTCATTGTTTACTAGCCTTGGATGATCTGATTCACTTCACTCCTTTTAGCTGATGTTGATTTTAGCTTTGTTGCATTCATTCTTCACTTTGATATTTTTATATTAAATTTTTTTTGCCATTTGGTTTGATATTTACTCTAATTGTTGCATTATCATGTGGTCTTGTAGTTGTAGCCACCTCAGTTATGTATTGTTCGAGCCAGTGCATTTGTGTCATTATGTGTACGGACCTGATATACTAGCTCGAGTTGGTCTTCGAGTTACCCTATAGTTTTTACTCTTGTGCATGTTCTGGTAGGCTGCTTTGATTTGATGTACTTGATTTACTCGAGTCTGCTACCTTTTGTAGCTTGCATCTATAGCATTGTTTCTTCATGAGAATTGTAGTCCTTTGTACATGTGTGGTCTTCATGGGTAATGATATGTTTGTTCGCTACTTCGAAAATGAGAGATTTCGTTTGTTTTAAACTTAAAAAGGTTTAAAACTTAAATAAATATGTTATATATGATAAATAATAATAGAGAAATTATTTATTCATATAATTAATAATTTAAAAAGTATAAATTTGGATTTTATAACAAATAAAAAAAAAATTAGGTTTTGTTAAAAATAAATGCTTAAATAAATCGGTTTAAATATTTATTTAAAAGGATAAATCTTATTGAAAACATTTAATAAAGATAATAAAAGTATATTTAAATATTTAAAAGTATGTTAATAATCTTTTTACAAAAATAACCAAATTTTGTCGCATTTTGTCAATTTTACATACACTGTAAAATTAGAGATTTTGATATTATTTAGATATGATTTTAAAATATAAAGAGACATGTTTTAATTTATCTAAAGAAGTAAAAAGTTCATTTTTAAATTTGGTTTACATAAATAAATAGTTTAATAAAACGTCAAAATGTGACCGTAAAACATTTTGTCAAAAATCAACGTTTTGTCGATTAAAATTTGTCGCAACGTCATCGCACCTTTATTTTCTTATATATGAACATATATTCAAATAGTATAAGTGTTAATTAATTCACAAATCAAGTTTACTTCTACAGAATATACTTAGAAAATTCTAGAATATAATTAACAAAAAGTAAGCATAAAAAGACAAAAAAGTACAAAAGTCAAAAAGTGAAACATTAAATCGAAGAAACATAATTATTACTTTCTTTACTTAATATCTAAGTGAAAATGACATAAAGTAATGATTTGAAATGCGATGTTAAGCGTTGAAAAAAATAAGGTTACTTAAGAAGTAAGTAAGGTTATTTTGGTAATTTGGTAAAGTGATATTTTGGTAACTTACTTTATTTTTTTCTACAAATAAACATCCAGTTTCTCATTTTTTTCACTCCTTCTTTCTTTTTCAAGCTTTTCTTCCACTATCTAATGTCTTCTTCTCTTCTCTTTTCCTTACTAACTTTTTCAAAACCATATCAAACAAAGTCAAAAACACCTCCAAACTTTTCCAAAGACCTTAGAATACCATTAAAACATTGTTTAACATCTAAGAAGTGAATAAATGATGGAGGAAGGAGTGGAATAGGATGAGGCCGAACCGTTTGGAAGGAAGGAGCAAGTCGTGAAGCTCCAGAGCAAGAAAAAGAGAAGAAAGTGCCACTGACTTCATTCCAATGAGCTAGGAGAAAATTCGAGGTACTACGGAAGCTCTGTCGAATTTTTCGAAGTTAGTAGAAGTTGAAAACAATAGTGAAGTGTTGGAAAAAATGAATGTTGGTAGGAAGTTAAACAATTTGGTAAAAGGTGAGTACTCATATTTACTAATTAACCCATAAATTATTTCAAGTATAATGATTTGGAAATTCAAATATGTTGAATGAATGTTTGATAACTTGTTGCAAATGGTTGATTATGTGGTTGATAACTTGTTTGATAAATGATAAGAGAGATCATTAGTAATTAACCATAGTTAATTAAATGAGAATTAAATCCATACAAATATGTGTATGAAAGTTATTTAGCCTCTTAATGATTTTAAATAATTTAAAATAGTTTAAATATGGTTTAAAACAAATTTGAAGTGTTTCGGACAAGTTCCGAAGCAATCCACAAAATTGGTCAAAATCGAGCTCGTCGCCTAGCGGTAGTTCGTAAATTTCGACAGTAACTTCAAATTAACGTAGAGAATGATTTATAAGTCAGATTTCTTTGAAATATAAATTGCTTGGCCCACAACGATCATAGTTTTCTAACGAAGAAAGAAAATCAAGATTTCATCAAGTAGGGTTTGAAATATGTTAAGAACATTTTTCTAAAAGCATCGCGGTTTTGCAGTTCGGAATCCAAAAAGGGATTTCTTTATAGATGATATTATTAAATGATTAAAAGTATGAAATAAATTCGATTAATCTATTAAATTGGTTTAAAAGAGATTTGGAATGGAAAATAAGAATTTCTATGTTAAAAATTTGTTTAAATCAAATAAGCTATATAGCACTTTTCGCAGCACTTTTATGCTGTGAATTCTATAACTTTTTGAATATGAGTTTAAACGTAACGATTTTTCCTAGAATCATTTATGAATGTTTTTAGAAGGAAAATTAAGAGTTTGAAAGATAATTTGGAATCTTATTGTTAATTCCAAAATAAAGCTAATAACTGAGTATGCGGAAATGACTAGTACATTTGTCCCACCTGTAAGATCTGGGAAGATAAAACAAGGTGTTTAACGAAGGTTAGGAATGAAGCAACCAGTGCCCTGAACTTACCTGGGCTATGTTTTCTCTTTTAGCCGAGGTATGGAATAGATCGAAAGGAAAGCCTGGATGCTCTAAAAGATCATATTTAAGTTTTTTCAAGATAAAAGAAAAGAAACAAATTCTTTGAATGTTGATTAACCACTTAACATATTTTATTGATGATTAGTACGAAGGAACCGGGATCAAATTTGGATGATTCCTATCCATAGAACCGGGATCGGATTTGGGCGATTCCTATCCGAAAATCACTTCAAACTAATTTTAGAAACACTATATGAAATTAACATCTTTTTATCGATGATTAACATGAAGGAACCGGGATCGGATTTAAGTGATTCCTATTCGAAGAACCGGAATCGGATTTGGGCGATTCCTATTCTAAAACCCCTTCAAACTAATTTTCGAAGTAAAACATACTGAAGACAAAGATCTTCATGATGTAGGATTACTTGCCATTTGTGGTGTCTCGGAATTTTAGGCAATATTTATTTAATAATTTCCATTAATAATTATTTTAAAATGTGTAATATAGATTTAATAATCTATTTATCTTTTTAAAAATAATAATAATTTAATTTGGCAAATGTTATCTTTTCAAAATTTATAATAAACAACTAATAATTTAATTTGGCAAATTTTATTCTTTTCAAAATTAATAATATATTTAATTGATAAAATTTATCTTTCTAAGCTAATCAATAAATATATTCTTTTTATAATGTACATGTGTGTATACGTTGTGAAAAGGAAATTTGATTTTAATTTTAATTTAATTTAATAAAAATGTTTTCAAACTTATAATATATACATATATGTGAATATATATATTGTGAATTGGAAGAATTGATAGAATTTAATAAAACTTTTCAAAAGCTTATTTAAAAATCTATCTTATATTTTAAAAAATACTTAAAGTAAATATTTATTTTTATTTAAAAATATAATAGCTTTAAATAGTATATTATAATAAAAGTTTAATTTGTTTTCTTTTAAATATTTGTTTTTAAAATAGATTTAGTTTATATATATCGAAGTACACTGTTTTTAGTTTGAAACTTTAAAATAAGGTTTGATTTAATATTCTTGTCTTTTCAAATTTTCTTTCTTTAAAATTTACCTTTGGAGATTATTTTTTTGTTAAAAAATATAAATAAAACATAAAAATATGTAATTATATAAGGGTAATTTATATATAAAAGCATTAAGGCTAATTGAAAATAAACATAAGATCATGTTAATATAAATAAGTAATCAATTTAAATGAAATTTTAAACATTTGTAAGGATAAGGAATAAATTTAATAATGAAATTTTATCACTTGTAAAATAAAAGTAAAAATTTAAATAAGGTGTTAAACATAAACTTACTTGTTTCTTACATTTGTAAAACAATTAGGACATGTAATCACACTTGTAAGCATTTTAACAATCTAAAGTAACAGGTGGTATTGTTTTAATTAATTTTTGAAAACATTTATTAATAAATGTGATAAGAGAAAAACTTGGCAATTCATTTTAGTTCAAACCTTTCTTCTCTTCTAAAACTGAAACCAGATTTTAAAAAAAAAGTTCAAAACCAAATTCAACATCTGTTCAAAAATTCACTAACTTGAGATCTTGCAACAAATTCAAACAAAAAGAAAAATGAAGATCATCAACAAATTCAAACCAAAAGGAAACTTGAAGTAATCACTACTGCACAACCTCTCTGGATCTACAGCAAGTAAATTTAACAACATTGATCAATTGCAAACAAATTCAATTCAAATTAGCAAGTTCAACTTCATTAATCAAAACAGCGAGTAAATGAAATTCAACTCAACTTTCAAAGTACCAGAGAAAACCTGTTTCAAGAAACAAAACGCTGTTCTCTGCTCTTCAATGATTGGTGAGTAAACATTTTAAAAACAAATATTTCGGTGTTGATTGATCTGTGTGATGATGCTATAAACATGTTTATTGCTTAGATTTTTCATCTAGAATATGGTTTGTGCTGTACAAATTTGAATTCATGCCTGTATATGTATGTTTTATGTTCTTTGTAAATGTCTGTTGCAAGATCAATAACAAAATAATTCTTATCTCCTTGAAAATCAAAATTAGACTTTGATTATAGAAAAGAAAAGGTAAATAACAATGTGTTCTTTCTTTTAAAAATAAAATTTAAGTGATTATATGTGATAAATATACTATAAGTTTAACTTTACAGTGGGAATTAGAAAATAGATGAAATTCAAACATGATGATTTTTGAATTCACTTATATAGTCTGAATTGCTTTCAAAAACTAGGTATTTTAAAGGCTAAATCATATTTTTTATGTTAGTGTCGAAGGAGATATTTGGGGTTGTTCAGAAAAGGGGTTTTGAGTCTTTTCTGATGATCGGTGAGTAAAGAGGGGTCGGGTTTGCTAACAAAGGTGGCGAAGGAGTAGAGGAGCAAGGGAAAAATGTTCGATGGATTTTACGAACGTCGTGGTGACGGGGAATTGATGTTGTAGGGTTTAGGACCTGTTGCGAGTCGTTTTTGTTCTCGAGGTTACCGCAGCATCGTCAGAACTTCGGAGTTCATCAGAATGGTGGAAAGGGCATCAGGGATGGTCGAAGAACGTTTGGCTATGGTTACACTTCGTCTGGTGGTTGGTAGCGTTTGATCGAGTTGGATTTTGGTCGATCAGCATGTTCCAGGTGAAGTCATTATTGCTCGTTTTCGATTTTTGGCTTCGTGTTGATTTTGGTGGTCGGAATCATCTAAGAGGAGGTTCGACGACGTGTTGGTGATGGCGTCGATGGTCAGAGACTGGTGGTCGAAGCGTACACATGAACGCGTGATACCTTGGTTCTGGTCTAATTTTTTGGATTTTGGGAAGAAGACGTTCGATCCGAAGTATTTCGTTTTTCCTACCATGTTCGACTCGAAGTTACGATAGCGGGAAACTTGTTTTGGGTGCATCGAGTTTACTTGAGTGCTGTCTCGAGAAATTGCTGTGTGGGATAGGAAACATTTCATTTCCAGTTTTAACATGTCCAGATTTTTAAAAGTAAAATGATATCAAATTTTTAAATGGCAAAGCTAAAGTTTAAATAAGGTTTTAACCAGTTTCTAGAACGTACAAAATATTGAGTAGAAAATAATGTTTAAACAAATTTAAGTTCTAATGTAATGGATTTTAAAGTTTAAATGTTGTTTTAAATTAGTTTTGATTTATATAAATATTACCACCTTAAACAAATCCTGTAAATTTTGTTCCTAAATGTTTTCAGATTAAAAGGTAATTTGTTGAAAAATAAATGTGAATTAAAGTAAAAGTTTTTAACTTTAATATTCAAAGGATGATTATTTTAATAAATCATATTCAAGCTCTTGAATTTAATTTAATGTAAAATGAAAGTTAAGAGTTAATGTAATAAATGATTTATTTTAATTTAATCATGTTTTATTAACTAAAGTGATTAAAATATAATTACTTAATTAACTAAAATGATTAATTTGGTAATTAAATTAAGATAAATTAATTTGTGTAAATAATTAAGTGTAGTTTATTACTTAATTAATATTTGATTAATCAAGGTTAATCAATTAAGAAATAATTAAGTAATAAGTAATTAAGAGGTTAATTACTTATTACTTAATTATTTCTTAATTAAGAGGTTAATTACTTAATGTTAATAAGATTGTTAAAGGTAATTACTTAATGAAGTAACTAAATTAATTAATTACTTAGTGTAATTAATTAAGTTAATGTGGTTAATTTTACTTAATTAATTAAGTTTAATTATTTAAAAATTACTTGAAGATGGATTAAGTATAATTACTTAATGTATTTAATAAAGTGTAATTACTTAGTGAAGTAATTAATGGATAATTACTGGATGTAATTAATTAAGGAATTACTTATGGATAGTAATCAAAGGATAATTACTTAGGGGAAGTAATTAAGTGATATTTACTCAGTGTAATTAAAGGATTAATTTATGTAATTAATCGAGGAGTTGATTTAAATTAGTATAAGTAATTAAGGGAAGTTAATTACTATTGTGATTAATCAACGTTGATTAATGAATGTAATCAAGTTAAAGATTAATTATTAAATGTAATTAGAAGAATAATTAATTAATGTAAGCAATTAAAAGATCATTAATTAATGTAATTAATGATAATAATCGAAGGTTTAATTGATTAATAAATGTGATTAATTAAAAGATAATTAATCAATGAAGTGATTATGATACAATTAATTAATGTAATTAATTAAGGATTAATGTAATTGATTATAATTAATTAATGTAAGTAATTAAGGTTAAATAATTAAAGTATAATTAATTTGTGTAATTAATTTAAAGACTAATTACTTAATGTAATTAAGTAATAATTAATCAATGGTGATTAATTTAGAAGATAATTAAAGGATAATTAATTTGTAATTAAAGATCAATTAATTTGTTTATAAAGTGATTAAAGGTTGGTTAATTAATTAATTGGTTTGTAATTAATTAATTAATTATTGTTTACGCAGGATGTTGTGATTAATTCTCAAGTAACTAATTTAATTTAAATTGATTAAATTAATTATAATAAGGGTTAATGGTTCCTGTTTGTGGAGGATTGATTGACTGGAATGTCTGGATTTGGTTGGTGCTTATAGTTTGAATAATTTATGATGTGCTATGATGTGATATTGATCATAGTTGTGATAAATGTTAGATATTTATCTGTGAATGATGCTGTGTGAATTCAATGTTTTAAATTGAATTAAATCGTTCAAACTTAAATCACTTGGACATTAAAATGCGTTTTGGATTTCGATGAGACCGGGATCGGATTTCCAAATTGGGAATTCCGAAAACCATATCAATCCAAATTAAACGTTAGGTTGTGAATCTCAAGTAGAAAGTGAAGACTCGAGTGGTAAGGACTATTCGTCATTAATATTTTGAGGGTGATTCCAATACGAGTTTAATGGGAATAGTACTTTCAGATTTGACATGAAGATTCAGAGTGCAAGGGCTATTGTGTTAACTCTGAGGGTGATTTCAAAACGAGTATAGCGAAATAGTGCCTTCGGTTTTGTTCGAACCCGGAACGAACTTGTATGTATTGAAAACATCATCAGGTGGACGATGAGCATTCTAAGATAGATGTGTTCTTTAAAGGTAATCGTAGCCTCAAGCCTCATCTACAGGGAATGGCTAAAACAGGGGAGGTACAGCAAGGCTAAGTGGGTAGCACCCAACTAGGACGAGATTTATCCTTGTCTAGAGGTTCCTTTTATTCGGCTTAGTGGACAGTTGGCGACGGCCATCTGCAGGGTTGTCTTGTTCGAGACTATCCAGTAAGGGATGGTTCCGGCTTTGTGTTGCAGAGCATTGGTAGTAATCCTTGGTACGGTGATCTAGGCCCCGTACTGTGACGGGAGGTACTCCAGTAGCCCTGCCATTGATGGAAACCCATTCTTCCTACGTGTCCTTTACAGTTTTGATTGTATAACCCACTTTGTGGCTAGTAGCTGGAATTTAATGAACATAACAATTTCGGCTTTTTCATATTTACTTGAAAATCCTAGACCCTATTATAATATAACTGGATTTCCTATCAAATGTTTTGGTTAGCATAAGGTAAAAACATACCTATGTTTATTTGTGGGGAGTCTTACGTGATACCTTTTGCTTTCAAAGGTTTTTCAAAGTTAAGCAAATTTTAACCCGTTTACTCACACCAAACCCATGTCTGATCCGAAATTTATTTTCTATTTTATTAAACTCTTGGGTATTCAAATTTTTATGAGTAGTCAAGGGATTCAGGTTAGCTTTGAGGAGTTCTGGAGGAGATATGGAGCAGGAGGCTTCATCGTGTGGATATGTAGTGGTTCTGTTGTGCTAGTGTTGTATTTGTTAATCTGAGATGTACTAGAGTTGTAATAACTAGACAGGTGTTTATAACTATCTAGTTTTTGTTGCATTAGCTGTATAACTCTGATGTATATGATACTATGTAATATCTTATATGATGTAATATAACTTATCCGTTCCCCTGTGAGATTATGATGTTGTTTATGTCTTTGTTTTCTATCTTTCTCCTTTCTATCCCTTTGTTTCTTCTTAATGATGCGTCTTTCTATAGAATGAAAGGTGGGTCATTACATTGTGGTATCGGAGCGCTAGGTTGAGTGAATTTCTAGGCTTTGGAGTGATTTCTTTCTTGAGAGAGCATATTTGTATTATATATATATATATATATCTTTATAACTACCTATTTTATTGGATTACCTGTTCGAGTTTTCCAATATAAGATCTAGAGGTGGGAGAGGTTGTGGTGTGTATAGCACGACTACCACTAGTGGAAGAAGTCTGAATATTGAGGTTGGAAGTGTACCTGCCAGTGCAGTATTGGGCATCTTGAGTAAGCTTTGCGGCATAGTGTAAGGATTTCACCAATCTTTGAAGGAAACCTTTTCAAGGTTCAGAGTTCATTTTTGAAGTGTAAGCTTGGTTGCGCTCGTGCGAGCGAATTTTTTTAAGGGTTTGGATCGGTCGGAAGTGTTGAAGCAAGTGATGGTATCTTGGCAACCTTAGGAAGGAGTCTTGTCTGTATTGTAGTTTGGGACTCGGTTTAGCTAGGTGTTTGTGCTTGGTTTGAAGCCGAGTTTCTTGAGAGATATCTGCCATATTGAAGACTCTTTTGTGGAATTAGCTGATATAGCTTTGTGATTCGATGAGCTTTTGGGTAAGAAAGTCTTTGGCAGCAATGGTAGCTCGAAGATCTTGAGTGTGCTGGCAGGAAGGATTCTGTGCTTAGCAGTGTCCTTGAGGTGGAGTCGGAAGCAGTAGAGTGGTCTGTTTCTTTGATGGTTCAGGAGTCTTTGTGATTCTTTTGTCAGTAGGCCGGGCAGACGGTGAACGATTGTCCACTTCTTCTGGAAGCCCAACAGGATATGATGATGTGATTGAGGTAGACCATCAATTTCTTCTTTTGGTTAGAAGAGCTTAAGCTGTTCTGTTTTTTAAAGAGAGGATAGTTTCTTTGGAATCTGAACTGGGTAGAATCGCAAAAGTAACTTGCGATGGTTCGGATGTTTTCTTAATAATCTTTATTTGGGGTTGAGGAATCTCTAGAGGTTGTTGGAGCTATCGAAGAGGTTTGAGATTTTTTGGATGTCTTTGAGGAAGTCAAGGTTTGCATCTGCATCAGTAGATTGAGTTCTGAATCAACTTCGTTCCTGGAGCTTTACCGGTAGTTCAACCTAGTAGGAAGGAGAGCTCCCAGAGAGAGGACTGGTTAAGCAGTCTTGATTGATCAAATCTAGTTTTCTGGCTGGATTTTTGCTATGTTGTGTTTGACGGAATCAGATAAGTCACTAAGATTTTATGGAATTTTATGGACAATATTTCCGGGATGAGTTGATCAAGTATGTGCTTGTGTTCATCAATAGTATTCTCATCTTCTTCAGATCAGAGTTGAGCAGCGAAAGCTTTATGGCAGCTATTCCAGAATTGAAGTAACCTCAGATTTCTTGGAAGCTTGTGTTTATCATGGATCAGAGGATTTCTACAGGAAGTCATTCGAAATCTGAAGGCTTAGCTGTATTGTGCACCTGTTTTGTTTTCCCGAATAGGAGAGGTATGTTTGAAGTCTTCTGATGTTTGTGTAGTAGATTTTGACTAGTGGATTTTGATGGATCTTGGGAGAACCATCTTGTTAAGTAGGATCTAGAGATCATCTTATTCTTGGTCCAGATTTGGTTCGGGAGGCATCTGTGAAGATTTGGTTTGATCAAGAAGGTTGAAGGCAGCCCAGGATCGGAAGAAGAGTTTTATGGGTAAGTGACAAAGGAATTCAGAATTCGAAGTCGGAGATTTAATTTTGGATAAGTTTTCTTCGATCGTAAGAGCGATGAGATTGGATAAGACTGGAGGCTAGCTCAGAAATGTATTGGATCTTTCTGTATTCCCTTAAGGTTAAGTGATTGATCTGTAGGATTGAATTGCCAGTTCGGATGGCTGGAATTCGTAATGTATTTCCCGTATCTCTGAGGGAGTACGTGTATGATCCATCACTGGTTTTAGAACCAGTAGTTCTAGGGTGATTTGGAAGTTGATTAGGACTTGTCTGTGGTATAGTATCCTGTTTAGATTGTAGATCTAGATATAAGAGCTCTAGATCTGAGTCGTATAGCTAGTTTAGATTCAGGAGGGCGAGTATCCCGGTGTTTGTACCTGGGAAACTCTAGGAAGTTATGTCCAGAATTTCATCTGGATAATTAGACTTGTTTGTTTGAATTGGTTGCTATGGTTCTGGTATAGGGTTGATAGCATATGCTTGCTATTTTAAAATTAAAATCTGTATGGGATGATTAAATTATCTTTGCTTTTAAATTTGGGGACGAAAATCTTTTAAGGAGGGAAGAATGTGATATCTCGGAATTTTAGGCAATATTTATTTAATAATTTCCATTAATAATTATTTTAAATGTGTAATATTGATTTAATAATCTATTTATCCTTTTAAATATAATAATAATTTAATTGACAATTGTTATCTTTTCAAAATTTATAATAAAAAAATAACAATTTAATTTAGAAAATTTTATTATTTTCAAAATTAATAATATATTTAATTGATAAAATTTATCTTTCTAAGCTAATTAATAAATATATTCTTTTTATAATGTATATATTTGTATAGTTGTGAAAAGGAAATTTGATTTTAATTTTAATTTAATTTAATAAAAATGTTTTCAAATTTATAATATATGTATATGTGTGTGAATATATATTGTGAATTGGAAGAATTGATTGAATTTAATAAAAAAATTCAAAAGCTTATTTAAAAATCGATCTTATATTTCAAAAAATACTTAAAGTAAATATTTTTTATTTAAAAATGTAATAGATTTAAATAATAGATTTAAATAATATATTATAATAAAATTTTAATTTGTTATCTTGTAAAAATTTGTTTTTAAAATAGATTTAGTTTATATATATCAAAGTACAATGTTTTTAGTTTGAAACTTTAAAATAAGGTTTAATTAAATATTCTTGTCTTTTTAAATTTTCTTTCTTTAAAATTTAGCTTTGGAAATTATATTTTTCTTAAAATATATAAATAAAACATAAAAGTATGTAATTATATAAGGGTAATTTATATATAAAAAAATTTAAGGCTAATTGAAAATAAACATAAGACCATGTTAATATGAATAAGTAATCAATTTAAAAATATATATATATTTGTAAAGATAAGGATTTAATTTAATAATGAAATTTTAACACTTGTAAAATAAAAGTAAAAATTTAAATAAGGTGTTAAACATAAAATTACTTGTTTCTTACATTTGTAAAACAATTAGGACATGTAATCACACTTGTAAGCATTTTAACAATCTAAAATAACGAGTGGCGTTATTTTAACTAATTTTTTAAAAAATTCTTTAATAAATGTATTAAGAGAAAAACTTGGAAATTCATTTTAGTTCAAACCTTTCTTCTCTTCTAAAACTGAAACCAGATTTAAAAAAAAGTTCAAAACCGAATTCAACATCTGTTCAAAACTTTACTAACCTAAGGTCTTGCAACAAATTCAAACCAAAAGAAAAATGAAGATCATCAACAAATTCAAACCAAAAGGAAACTTGAAGTAATCACTACTGCACAACCTCTCTGGATCTACAGCAAGTAAATTCAACAACAATGATTAATTGCAAACAAATTCAATTCAAATCAGCAAGTTCAACGTCATTAATCATAACAGCAAGCAAATGAAATTCAACTTTCAAAGTACTAGAGAAAAACTGTTTCAGGAAACAAAACACTGTTCTCTGCTCTTCAATGATTGGTGAGTAAACATTTTAAAACAAATCTTTTGGTGTTGATTGATCTGTGTGATGATGATATAAACATGTTTGTTGCTTAGATTTTTCATCTAGAATCTGGTTTGTGCTGTACAAATTTGAATGCATGCCTGCATATGTATGTTTTATGTTCACTGTAAATGTCTATTGCAAGATCAACTACAAAATAATTCTTATCTCCCTGCAAAATCAAAATTAGACTTTGATTATAGAAAAGAAAAGGTAAATAACAATGTTTTCTTACTTTTAAAAATAAAATTTAAGTGATTATATGTGATAAATATACTATAAGTTTAACTTTACAGTGGGAATCAGAAAATAGATAAAATTCAAACATGATGATTTTCGAGTTCACTTATGTAGTCTGAATTGCTTTTGAAAACTAGGAATTTTAAAGGTTAAATCATAATTTTTAAGTTAGTATCGAAGGAGATATTTGGGGTTGTTCAGAAAAGGGGTTTTGAGTCTTCTTTGATGATCGTTGAGTATACAGGGGTCGATTTTGCTACCGAAGGTGGTGAAGGAGTAGAGGAGCAAGGGAAAATTGTTCGATGGATTTTACGAACGTCGTGGTGACGGTGAATCGATGTAGGGTTTAGGACCTACTGTGAGTCGTTTTTGTTCTCGAGGTAATTGCAGCATCGCCAGGACTTTGGAGTTCATCGGAATGATGGGAAGGGCTGTAGGGATGGTCGAAGAACGTTTGGCCATGGTTACACTTCGTCTGGTGGTCGGTAGCGTTTGATCGAGTTGGATTTTAGACGATCAATGTGTTCCAAGTGAGGTCATTATTGCTCGTTTTTGATTTTTTGTTTCGTGTTGATTTTGGGTGGTCGGAATCGTTTAAGAGGAGAATCGACGACGTGTTGGTGATGGCATTGATGGTCAGAGACTGGTGGTCGAAGCGTGCACGTGCATGCATGATACCTTGGTTCTGGTCTGGTTTTTGGGATTTTGGGAAGATGACGTTCGACCCGAAGTATTTCGTCTTTCTTACCATGTTCGAATCGAAGTTGCGATAGTGGGAAACTTTTTTTGTATGCATCGAGTTTACTCGAGTGTTGTCTCGAGTATGTCTCGATAAATTGCTGTGTTGGATAGGAAACATTTCGTTTCCAGTTTTAACATGTCCAGATTTTTAAAACTAAAATGATTTCAAGTTTTTAAAAGGCAAAGCTAAAGTTTTAACAAGTTTCTAGAACGTATAAAATATTGAGTAGAAAATAATGTTTAAACAAATTTAAGTTCTAATGTAATGGATTTTAAAGTTTAAATGTTATTTTAAATTAGTTTTGATTTATAAAATATTACCTTAAACAAATCTTGTAAATTTTGTTCCTAAATGTTTTCAGATTAAAAGGTAATTTGTTGAAATATAAATGTGAATTAAAGTAAAAAACTTTAACTTTATATTCAAAGGATGATGATTTTAATAAATCATATTCAAGCTTTTGAATTTAATTTAATGTAAAATGAAAGTTAAGAGTTAATGTAATAAATGATTTATTTTAATTTAATCATGTTTTATTAACTAAAGTGATTAAAGTATAATTACTTAATTAACTAAAATGATTAATTTAGGTAATTAAATTAAGATAAATTAATTTGTGTAATTAATTAAGTGTAGTTTATTACTTAATTAATATTTGATTAATCAAGGTTAATCAATTAAGAAATAATTAAGTAATAAGTAATTAAGAGGTTAATTACTTAATGAAGTAACTAAAGTAATTAATTACTCGGTGTAATGAATTAAGTTAATGTGGTTAATTTTAGTTAATTAATTAAGTTTAATTAATTAAAAAATACTTGAAGATGGATTAAGTATAATTACTTAATGTAATTAATGTAGTGTAATTACTTAGTGTAATAAGTAATGGATAACTACTGGATGTAATTAATTAAGGAATTACTTATGGATAGTATTCAAAGGATAATTACTTAGGGAAAGTAATTAAGTGATAAGTACTCAGTGTAATTAAAGGATTAATTTATGTATTTAATCAAGGAGTCGATTTAAATTAACATAAGTAATTAAGGGAAGTTAATTACCATTATGATTAATCAAGGTTGATTAATGAATGTAATCAAGTTAAAGATTGATTATTAAATGTAATTAGAAGAATAATTAATTAATGAAAGTAATTAGAGGATCATTAACTAATGTAATTAATGATAATAATCAAGAGTTTAATTGATTAATAAAGGTGATTAATTAAAAGATAATTAACCAATGAAGTGATTATGATATAATTAATTAATGTAATTAATTATGGATTAATGTAATTAATTAATTAATGGAAGTAATTAAGGTTAATTAATTAAAGTATAATTAATTTGTGTAATTAATTTAAAGACTAATTACTTAATGTAATTAAGTAATATTTAATCAAGGGTGATTAATTTAGAAGATAGCTAAAGGATAATTAATCTGTAATTAAAGATTAATTAATTTGTTTATAAAGTGATTAAAGGTTGATTAATTAATTAAATGGTTTGTAATTAATTAATTAATGATTGTTTACGCAGGATGTTGTGATTAATTCTCAAGTAATTAATTTAACTTAAGTTGATTATATTAATTATAATAATGGTTAATGGTTCCTGTTTGTGGATGATTGATTGTGTGGAATGTATGGATTTGGTTAATGCTTATAGTTTGAATAATCTTTGATGTGCTATGATGTGATATTGATTATAGCTATGATAAATGTGAGATACTTATCTGTGAATGATGCTGTGTGAATTCAATGTTTTAAATTGAATTAAATTGTTCAAACTTAGTTCACTTGGACATTAAAAGGCGTTTTGGATTTCGATGAGACCGGGATCGGATTTCCAAATTGGGAATTCCCTAAAACTACATCGATCCAAATTAAACGTTCGGTCGTGAATCTCAAGTGGAAAGTGAAGACTCGAGGTGTAAGGACTATTCATCGTTAATACTCTAAGGGTGATTCCAATACGAGTTCAACGAGAATAGTACTTTTAGGTTCGAGATGAGGATTCAGAGTGAAAGGGCTATAGTCGTTAACTCTGAGGGCGATTTCAAAATGAGTACAGTGAAGTAGTGCCTTCGGTTTCGTTCGAACCCGGAACGAACTTGTATGGATTGTATGCTTTCAGAACATCGTCAGGTGGACGATGAGCATTCTAAGATAGATGTGTTCTATAAAGGTAATCGTAGCCTCAAGCCTCATCAATCGGGAATGGCTAAAACAAGGGAGGTGTAGCAAGGCTAAGAGGGTAGCATCCAAGTAGGACGAGATTTACCCCTGTCTAGAGGTTCCTTTTATTCGGCTTAGTGGGTAGTTGGCGATGGCCATCTGCGGGGTTGTCTTGTTCGGGACTATCCAGTAAGGGATGGTTTCGGCTTTATGTTGCAGGGGATTGGGAGTAATCCTCATTACGGTGATCTAGGCCCCGTACTGTGACTGGCGGTACCCCAGTAGCCCTGCCATTGATAGAAACCCATTCTTCCTACTTGTCCTTTATGGTTTTGATCGTATAACCCACTTTGTGGCTAGTAGCTGGAATTTAATGAATGTAACAATTTCGGCTATTTCATATTTGCTTGGAAACCCTAGACCCTATTATAATATAACTGGATTTCCTATCAAATGTTTTGGTTAGCGTAAGGTAAAAACTTACCCATGTTTATTTGTGGGGAGTCTTACATGATACCTTTTGTTTTCAAAGGTTTTTCAAAGTTAAGCAAATTTTAACCTATTTACTCACACCAGACCCATGTATGACCCGGAGTTTATTTTCTGTTTTATTAAACTCTTGGGGACTCAAATTTTTATGAGTAGCCAATGGATTCAGGTTAGCTTTGATGAGTTCTGGAGGAGATATGGACCAGGAGGCTTCAACGTGTAGATGTGTAGTGGTTCTGCTGTGCTAGTGTTGTATCTGTTAATCTGAGATGTACTAGAGTTGTAATAACTAGACAGGTGTTTATAACTCTCTAGTTTGTCTTGTACTAGCTGTATAACTCTAATGTATATGATACTATGTAATATCTTATGTGACATAATATAACTTATTCGTTCCGCTGTGAGATTCTGATGTTGTTTGTTTCTTTCTTTTCTATCTTTTCTCTTTTTTATCCCTTTCTTTCTTCTTAATGATGCATCTTTCTATGGAATGAAAGGCGGGTCGTTACACTATTAGTCCCTGGAGGTGAAATTTACCATATGTAATGTGGAAGTAATGCTCTATTATGAAAATCTTTGATTTGAAAAAAAATATGATTTGAAGTTAAAAAAGAAATTTTTGATTAAGGTTTAATGAATGATTTGGCAATGTTTTCCTTTAGTTAAAAGTTATAAATTTAATATAAGAAATCTTTGGTTAAGATTTAATGAATGATTTGGAAAAGTTTTCCTAAGTAAAAGAGAAAAATGATTTGGAATTATTCCAAGATCTAAAGAAGTTTAATAAATAAAATGATTTGATAAATGAGGCTTAATGATTCCATATACATTTTAAAGAAAATGTAATAACTTGAAAAGAATATATCTAAGAAAGATATTTTATTTGAATAAAAGATGAAGTAATTGATCATGATTGATATCCACATATGAACCAAACATCTTTTTATCGATAATTGGTTTTGAAGGAACCAGAATCAGATTTAGGTGATTCCTAGCCGAAAACCACTTCGAACCAATGCATACGATTGAAAGTGAAGAAATGTTGAAGATGATGATTATGGAAGACCGTGGATCTTCATAGCACGAGGACCGCTTGTTGACATGCTCTAGGTCACTCCCATTATAGAGTTATTTATAGCAGTGGCCTCCTCATTGTGGAGATTTTTCGAATTGCAAGAACTACTCGCTACTAGTGGTAGTAGGAGAATTTCATTCTGTCCCAGAACAAACTTGTATGGAAGAATGTCTGACATTGCATTTTTGAGACACAATATTTGATTTTTACAAATGTACATCTACTTGGTGGCGGAGAAGGCAATTTCTCTTAGCTTAACACCCTTCTCCAAGACATGCGAGCTCAGAGGTTGTATGCTTGTGGGAGTCAAATAGTGATAAAACGAATGGCAATATGGCATTCAAATTGGAGCCTATTATGATCAAAGCATGGTTTTGTATGAAAAGCATGGCTTTGAAGAAATTGAGCCTAGCCACACGAGCCTCACAACCCTGTTATGATGGGATTCTATGTAGTCAGAGTATGCTCGCATTTTCGATAGTAGTGATTTGGGTTATCAGATGTTCTGAGCCCTAGTAACAGATACGTCTGGGCCTCATGGCAAGGATGCGCGAAGTCCATGACCTTGAATGTTATTCGTAGATTATATCCACTTTTATCCATTTGTGTTGTTGTATAACGACGTCTGAGTCTTGGACGTAAGCCGTGGATACATGCTGATCTTTCCACTAGTTCCCTATTATGTTGGAAATCCGAACCCAATATGGGATTTACGGTTTTGTTTGTAGTCCCAAAATAGTTGTAATGACTTGCAAAATTTTTATGTGACACCCCACCTCTATACTCACGCTAGCCAAAGACACTATGGGGTAATGCCGTCGACTAGCACGAAGAATAAAGCTGTTGAGGAGCGACCATCCATGTAATTGCTTTGTGCGAGTACCAACATGTCAGATGGTATGTCACACGAAATTCGACATATCAAATACAAACTCAAAGCTACTACACAATGGCTATGTAGACCTCGGAAATAAATATAGAAATAAGCATAACACAAATCAGTCACAAATATCCATATTGCAAAGGCGGAAACAGATATGAATATATCACATAAAAGTGTACATCAAAGTAGTTGTCATACAAGATCCAGTACATCACAAAAGAATCGATACAAGTGCTAGAAAAAAGAATATGTATACATCAAGGAGTCTCTATCTCGAATGTATAAAACAAAAACTAATAATCTAAGTAGTTAGCCAAAAGTCCGATGATGGTTCCAGATAAGGAGTCAAGTAGAAGCACCTGTAACATCTCGGTCTGATCTGTTGATAAGAAAATAATAAACGGACCAGTCTAACTATAAATATCCGATAAAATGAGATAGGATAAGAGATATAACAAAAACGTATGATAACAATAATGCCAAACTATGAAAAGTATACATTAGATAACAAAAAAAAATCATACAATATCCCAAGAATCTCAAAAATAAAAAAGAATGTCATATTCTTTATTTTATTCACCATACCACAAATATTGACAAATATATCAATGCCAATCACAAAACTGATAAAACACAAATTCTAGAAATCATCAATTAGAAATCCAGAAAACGTAAAAGGTGGAGGCCTATCAACAACGGGAGCATGAAAACTCACCAAGACGTGTGTCACAAATGGGTCGCTAACCCATGGTCCCTAACCATAGAGCCGGTGCAACGACGTAGTATAATAATGGTACGCCCGAGGAAAATGAAACTCAAATAATTCAGAACAACGACATAGTACAACGGTACGCCCGATGAAGCTGATAAGCCGGTACAATGACGTAGTACAACTGTACGTTCAATGAACCAAACTCCATAAAAGAACATGGGTCGCTAGCCCACAAAAATGAGTCGAAACTTTAAAGAATCCATAAGTCGTTAGCCTACAAAAGAAATGAGTCGAAACATAATAAAATGAAGTATAGTCCCCCACGTGGATAAAGAGACCTAGCATATCGCTAGTCTAAATCAAAAAATGATCATCTTTGATCAATAAAAAGTGTGAATTACACTAAGCTAGTAAATAAATGAGTTCAGCTTCATGTTCCATAACCACTGGCTTAACTTAAGGATTTATGAACAAATTGTAGATTTCCACTCAAAAATTGTCATAAGAGTTTCAATCGAACAAGTCCAAAAATTAACCAACTAAATAAACGCTTGTGTTTCATACCACTAGTTTTACTAAGCCGTATAATTAGATTTCTCAAACGAATGAGGTAAAGGTTTGTATATACTAATAGATTGGAAAATGGTTTTATAAACGAGCTTTGAATTAAATAGAGTTGAAATCATTTAATGAAAGAGTTTTGATATTTATTACAAGTATAGAAACCTTTGCATTTTAAAGTGACAAATCACAAAATTGATTGTAAAAGAAAACAACCAATCATAAAAAATTCACATACGAAGACGTGAGTCAAATCCATAGAAATCGATTCTGAATCCATCAAAATGGATATTCCCCAAAATCCCGAAGAAGAAGTCATTAAATTCGCTAATAAATTATAACAACAAATCCGGTCAATACGAATCGATTAAAATTGGAAACCCAAGCAAAAATACGCAAATTTCGCCGAGGCAAGCAGATCAGTCGACTGGACCAGGTGGTCAGTCGGCTGACCCAATGCCTGGAAACTTTCGATTTCCAGGTCATTCGACTGGACCATAAGGTCAGTCGACAGATATAGGTATAGAGCATTCTCTATCCCTCGGTTCAGTTGACTGACCTCCTAGTTAAGTCGACTGAACCTGCTTCTAAAGCATTATCAGCCTAGCCCATCCTAAGGGCAAAAATCCAACAAATTACGATCGGACGAGCAATGGGCACTAGGGGTTTACGCCAATCAGCAACCCAGCCCTATAGGCTCTTCGATGCACCACCAAAAACATGTTCAAACATCAAAGACAGGATTTTTAAAGATTTGACCTCAAAACACCAAAAATTGGAATATTCACAAAATCAATCCAAATCAAAAGCAAATAAACATGAATAAATGTTAGGAATTCATACCTAACAACAATGACATCTATAGACGTAGATGTGAGTTCAAAAACTCAGCTTTTTCTCGAAAACAATAAAGGAGAAGCTTGAAAACAAAGCGAAGATCAACTACTCTTCAATTTCAACTCTAAAAGCTCCAATCGAAGATCATAAGCGAATATTTCCTAGGTTAGGTTATAGGAAATTTCTAAAATCGTAGAGAGATTGAGATGGAGAAGAAGAAGAGGTTGCTTACCTAATCTTCTCTTTGATTTTGGAGCTAGAACTTGAATTTGCAAAAGAAACTAGGGCTTAGGATTTTAGTTTCCAATCTCTTCCCTCATTTTTGCTAAAGTTTGAAGTGTTAGGAAAATAATAGAATGCATGAAGAGGAGAGGGGTGGAGTTAGGATATAAGATGAGTTGGGTTAGTGGGATGAAACCCAAGCCCAAAGCCCTAAGTGAAAACATCAAAATTCCACTCAGCTCCAAACATATCGATGTTTATGCTCAAAAATGTCAGAAATGCCATTTTGAACTCAATGTAAGTGGTCCCGAGTCCCAATTCGGCTTTTTTCAAAAAGTAGCATTTCGGACTTAAATACGACTAACGATGCTATATTTAAATAAAATATTTAAATATACAATCGTAAAATATGCGGGTTGTTACATACTCCCCTCCATAGAGAAATTGCGTCCTTGCAATACTTAAGAAGAAAACAAAGAGTAACAACCATAAAAGCATATCAACACAAAATAAAATTTAAAGTAAGAAGTTCACCTTGAAGAGCACGAGAGAGTAAGTCCGGATGTGTTCGCTCGATGAATTCTCTAGATTCCCAAGAGCAATCCTTAGGATTTGAGGACCATTGAACTTTCATAAGCGGGACATCTTTATTTCGAAGGTGTTTAACCTCCGTAGCAATAATATGGATAGCATGTTGCTCATAAGTCAAATTAGGCGAAACTTCAACTTCTTCAATAACACCGGGCTCAAGAATAGAATCAGAATCCCGAAGGCATTTACGTAATTAAAAGAAATGAAACACGTCATGAATAGCAGAAAATTGAGCCGGGTAATAAAAGGCGATAAGCCATGGAACCAATGCGTTCCGTGATGGGAAATGGACCAATATATCGAGGCGCTAATTTTCCCAATCGACTAAAACACACAACACCCTTCATAGGTGAAACACGAATAAACAATCTCCCATAGAAAATTCTAAATTCCTTATTCGGTTATCGGCATAGGATTTTTTTCTACTTTGAGCCTTTTTCATCCTATGACGAATAAGGTCAATCTTTTCTATGGAATCATGAATAAAATCTAAACCTAAAACCAGCTTCTAACCGGCCTCAAGTCAACAAGAAGGAGATTGTCATGGCCTTCCACAGAGTGCCTTGAAAGGTGCTATACCGATACTAGATTGGAAGCTATTATTATAGGAAAATTAACAAGAGAAATATGATCTTCCCAACTTCCACCAAAATCAAGAACACATGCACGAAGAAAATCTTCAAGAGGTTGATTCACACGCTCGGTTTGTCCATCGGACTAAGGATGATAAGCGGTGCTTAAATTAAGCTTCGTTCCCAAAGCTTTTTGAAGACTCTTCCAAAATCCATTTGTAAACAATGGATCACGATCGCTAACGATACAAATAGGAACTCCATGCAATTTAAAAATTTCTTTAACATAAAGTTTGGCCAAAAAAGGTACGGTCTGATTAGACCGAACGGGAATAAAATGGGCGGATTTTGTAAGCCTATCCACAATCACCTATAAACTATCATGGCCCGAACGAGAACGGGGAAGCCCGTCGATAAAGTCCATGGAGACCTGATCTCACTTCCAAATTGAAATGTCCAAAGGTTGCAATAACCCACCTGGCCTTTGATGCTCGGTCTTTATGAGTTGGCAAGTCATGCAATGCTTAACGAAGTTAGCAATATCAGATTTCATTCCATTCCAATAATAAAGTCGCTTCACATCCACGTAAATTTTACTACTACCGAGATGAATGGTAAATTTAGAATGATGAAAATCTTCTAAGATGTCTTTACGAAGATCACTAATATTTGGCACGATAAGTCTACCCAATTTTCGAATGCCACCACGAGCGTCAATATTAAAGTCTTTCAAGCATTCAATATCAATTTTATCCCTACAACTTTGGCTAAGAAGAGCCAATTCGGGATCTAGCTTTTGAGCTTCATGAATGCGGTCTAAAAGAGAAGGATGAGCCTCAAGGCTACATAAAACAAGAGATGAACATGAATCGGATTCACGATCTCGAATCTCACAAGTAGACAAAATCTCGAGATCATTCCATTTGGATATCATCATAGAAACAACCGCTTGTTGCTTACGATTAAGAGTATCGGCAACATGATTTCCCTTTTCGAAAGTATAAAGAATATCAGGATCATAAGATGCAAGGAACTTGAGCCAACGTTGTTGACGCAAATTAAGTTCCTTTTGAGAAAATAAATACATCAAAGATTTATGATCGGTATAGAGAACAAATTTCTCTCCCAAAAGATAATGATGCCAAATTCGAAGGGCGAAAACAATAAGCGCAAACTCTAAATCATGAGTGGCATATCTATTCTCGACAGGCTTTAATTGCCTAGAAGCATAATCAATAACAAGTTCTCTTTGCATGAGAATGGCTCCCAAACTAACACGACTAGCATCGGTATAAACAATAAAGTCTTGGTTCCCTTCGGGAATCACAAGAATAGGAGCATCGGGAAGGAGTTCTTTTAATCTTTGAAAAGAAGCTTCACATTTGTCTAACCAAATGTACTTAACTCTCTTCTTTGTCAAACTAGTAAGAGGCATGGAGATTTTAGAAAAGTCTTATGAAACGATGGTAATAATCCGCCAATCCAAAAAAGCTACGAATTTCTGTCACACTCCCCGGTCTCTTCCAATTTTGAATCGCTTCAATCTTTGAAGGATCCACGGAAATTCCGGACCCAGAAATGATGTGTCCAAGAAATTTCACATGAGATTGGCAAAAGTGGCATTTAGAAAATTTCGCTTTCAATTGATTGCTCCATAGAATTTCCAACAAAATCCGAAGATGCTTTTCGTGCTCTTCCTTGATTTTAGAATAAAAAAGAATATCATCTATAAAGATGAGAACAAATCGATCGTGGAAGTCTTTGAAAACTCGATTCATAAGGTCAACGAAATAAGCCGGAGCATTCTTTAAACCAAATGGCATAACAAGCCATTCATAAGATCCATAACGTGTATGGAATGACGTCAATGGAATGCTATCCTCTGAAATGCGAAGCTGGTGAAAAGAGGTAGCTAAGTCCAACTATGAAAGGACCCTAGCACTACTAAGTTGATCAAACAAATCATCAATCCGCGGTAAAGGATATTTATTCTTGATAGTAAGATCATTAAGCTTGCGGTAGTCAACGCAAAGCCTAAGTGCACCATCAGATTTCTTCACAAAAATAGTTGAAGCTCCCCATGGAGAGGAACTAGAACGAATAAACTGCTTCGCTTCCAATTTGGATAATTGTTTACGCATCCCCTCATTTTCCTTATTAAACATACGATAAGGAGGACGAGTGATAAGTAGAGCTCCAGGGATTAGATTGATTCTGAACTCAATTGCTTTCTTAGGTGGTAATCCTAAAACGATTTCAAATATGTCGGAAAATTCACGAACAACGTGAATGAGAGAAATGACATCTTCCTTATCATCATTATCATCAACGTGAGAGTTTGGAGAATATAAGGATGCTGCCAAGTTGGGATCCGAATCTTTAAGAACAATAGAAATCTTCTTAACAGATTGAGGATGTCGAAGATGAATAGTCCGCTCAGGACATAGGATACGGGCTTCATAAAGGTTAAGCCAATCCATTCACAAAATCATTCCGAATCCTAAGTAACGCGTTATGCAAACCAGCTCGGAAAGAATAGTCACATAAAATAATCTTGATATCTTTACAAAGTAAACTTAGTGTTGCGGATCCACCAACCGGATTCACAATCCTCAAATTAGTCATCAAAGCCATAACACTTAAAGAAAAAGTATCAACAAGTTATTTTGATATAAAAGAATGGGATGCACCTGTATCAAAAAGAACTCGAATAGGTTGGTCACAAAACATAATAATGCCATCAAGGATAGAATGAGAACTACCTTGACCACGAGAAGTGTTACAAGGGGATTGCACAACATTTAGCTTTCCCTCGTTGTTTCTTTGAAGTTTGGGATATGAAGATAAAAGATGACCCGAACTTTTGCAATAACGACAAAAGAGAGGTTTCAGGCATCTATTATCATAATAGTCCTTAGAACCACAATTGTAGCATTGCCCACCACTAGAGGTAGAAGTCTTTGCTACCGATGTTGCTTGCTTCCCTTTCTTGTTGGTAAAAGGACCTTTGAACTTAATTGGCCTCCTTTTGTTGTTGTTGAAGTTCGGTTTGGGATCCACAACTTCAACATTATCTTCTTTGTCGGCCTCTTCGAGTCGAAGAGCGATATCAATAAGTTGGTCGAACGAAACTTCTAATTTTAGAAGTAAAGGCTTTTGATATTCTTACTAAAGCCATAGACATACCTCTGATTTTTCTTCAATGGAATATTAATATACTCGACCCCATATTTTGAGAGGGATTCAAAAGATGCGACATAGTGTGTCATAGAAGATTCACCTTGAACAAGGTCAATAAAATGCCGATCTAAAGTTACTTTTTCAGCATCCGACACAAACTTTAATCTGAATCATTCCCAGAATTGCTCCCAAGTAAGATTTGCTTCAACAATTTCAGAAATCAGAAGCTCATACCAATCTAATGCTCTTTCTTGGAGCATACTAGAAGCCACTTGGACTAGATGAAGATCAATAAGATTCATGTGAGAAAAGATGCAATCGCATGTTCTAAGCCAAGCCTGGACTTCTATAACGCTTTTGGAACCCCTGAATAGCTTTCGACCTAAATTATTATAATCGGCAAATCCCATATTTAGGGTGAGTAGGCTCTGGAATAGGTCCGACAGCTTGAGCGTTCTTTACAAGATCTAGAAGCTATTGGGCAGACATAAATACTCCATCCTGAGGAGTAGCACTAGATTGACCGACGCTGGGACGGCTTGGTCTAACCATTTCTCTTCTTTAAGAAAGAAAGAAGAAGAAAAAAGTTATTCTGAAAATGAATGTCAAACAATCATGATTGAAAAAACAAAGCATCGTAAAAGAAAATAGAATAGAACGGGTCCTAAGACTCGGATAAATCCTAAGGCACAACTCCTAAGGAGGACTTAGGACAATGATCTTTGATAGATTATTCTACATTATTCCAAAGTTTTGCTTTGGTACCAAGATGTGGAGTCCCACCTCTATACTCACGCTAGCCAAGGACACTATGGGGTAATGCCGTTGACTAGCATGAAGAATAAGGCTGTTTAGGAGCGGCCATCCATGTAATTTCTTTGTGCGAGTACCAATATGTCAGATGGTATGTCACACGAAATCCGACATATTAAATACAATCTCAAAGCTACTACACAATGGCTACGTGGACCTCAAAAACAAATATAGAAATAAGCATAACACAAATCAGTCATAGATATCTATATCACAAAGGCTGAAACAGATATGAATATATCACATAAAGTGTACATCAAAGTAGTGGTCATACAAGATCCACTAAATCACAAAAGAATTGATACAAGTGCTAGAAAAAAGAATATGTATATATCAATGAGTCTCTAGCTCGAATGTATAAGACAAAAACTACAAATCTATGTAGTTAGCCAAAAGTCAGATGATGGTCCCAGATAAGGAGTCAAGTAGAAGCACCTGTAGCATCTCGGTCTGACCCGGATATTATTAAATAAGAAAATAATAAACGTATCAATCTAGCTATAGATATCCGATAAAATGAGATAGGATAAGAGACGTAACAAAAGCGTATGATAACAATAATGCCATACTATGAAAAATATGCATTAGAAAATGGAAAAAAAATCATACAATATCTCAAGAATCTCAGAAATAAAAAAGAATGTCATATTCTTTATTTTATTCACCAAACCACAAATATTGACAAATATATCAATCCCAATCACAAAATTGGTTCAACACAAATTCTAGAAATCATCAATTAGAAATCCATAAAACATAAAAAGGGAGGCCTATCACAAATGGGAGCACAAAAACTCACCAACACGTGTATCACAAACGGGTCGCTAACACATGGTCGCTAACAATAAAGCCGGTGCAACGATGTAGTACAATAACGGTATGCTCGAGGAACTTGAAACTCAAATAATTCGGAACAACGACGTAGTACAACGGTACGCCCGATGAACCTGATAAGCCGGTACAATGACGTAGTACAACGGTACGTCCGATGAACCGAAGCCCATAAAAGAACATGGGTCGCTAGCCCACAAAAATGAGTCGAAACTCCAAGGAATCCATAGGTTGTTAGCTTATAAAAGAAATGAGACGAAACTCAATCAAACGAGGTATAGTCCCTTACGTGGACAAAGAGACCTATATCGCTAGTCTAAATCACAAAATGATCATCCTTGATCGATAAAAAGTGTGAATTACACTAAGCTAGTAAATAAATGAGTTCAGCTTCATGTCCCATAACCACTGGCATAACTTAAGTATTTACAAACAAATTGTAGATTTCCACTCAAAAATTGTCACGAGAGTTTCAATCGAACAAGTCCAAAATTTAACCGACGAAGTAAATGCAAGCGTTTCATACCACTAGTTTTACTAAGCCATTTAATTAGATTTTTCAAATGAATGAGGTAAAGGTTTGTATATACTAATAGATTGGAAAACGGTTTTATAAACGAGCTTTGAATTAAATAGGGTTGAAATCTTTTTAATGAAAGAGTTTTGATATTTCCATCAAAATGGATATTCCCAAAAATCCCAAAGAAGAAGTCATCAAAGTCGATAATAAATGATAAAAACAAATCAGATCAACACGAATTGATTAAAATTGAAAACCTAAGCAAAAATAGGCAAATTGGGCCGAGACAAGCAGATCAGTCGACTGGACCAGGTGGTCAGTCGGCTGACCTAATGCCTAGAAACTTTTGGTTTCCACGTCAGTCGACTGGACCATAAGGTCAGTCGACTGATACAGGTACAGAGCATTCTCTGTCCCCTGGTTCAGTCGACTGACCTCCTAGTTCAGTCAACTGAACCTACTTCTAAAGAATTATCAGCCTGGCCCCTCCCAAGGGCAAAAATCCAACAAATTACGATCGAACGAGCAATAGGCACTAGGGGTTTACGCCAATAGGTAACCCATCCCTATAGGCTCTTCGATACACCACCAAAAACATGTTCAAACATCAAAGATAGGATTTTTAAAGATTTGGCCTTAGAAACACCAAAAATTGGAATATTCACCAAATCAATCCAAATCAAAAGCAAATAAATGTGAATAGATGTTAGGAATTCATACCTAACAATAATGAAAGCATGAAAGCTATAGACGTAGATGTGAGTTCAAAAACTCACCTTTTTCTCAAAACCAATGAAGGAGAAGCTTGAAAACAAAGGGAAGATCAACTACTCTTCAATTTCAACTCTAAAAGCTCCAATCTAAGATCATAAGCGAATATTTCCTACGTTAGGTTATAGAAAATTTCTAAAATTGGAGAGAGATTGAGATGGAGAAGAAGAGGATGCTTACCTAAGCTTCTCTTTGATTTTGGAGCTAGAACTTGAATTTGCAAAAGAAACTAGGGATTAGGATTTTAGTTTCCAATCTCTTCCCCTATTTTTGCTAAAGATTGAAGTCATAGTAAAATACTAGAATGAATGAAGAGGAGAGGGTGTGGAGTTTGGATATAAGATGAGTTGGATTAGTGGGCTGAAACCCAAACCCAAACCCAAAGCCCTAAGTGAAAACATCAAAATTCTACTCAACTCTAAACACATCGATGTTTATACTCAAAAAGGTCGCATGCGCCATTTTGAACTCAATGGAAGTGGTCCCGAGTCCCAATTCGGCTGTTTGCAAAAAGTTGCATTTGGACTTAAATACGACTAATGATGCTATATTTAAATAAAATATTTAAATATACAATTGTAAAATTTGCTGGTTGTTACATTTTAGCTGCCCTTTCTGGTATCATATATTCCGTTGACCTAGTCTAGATATATTACCTTAGACTTAGTCTAGATATTGGTAACTTATTTGAATAAGTTAATTTGAAAAAGCTTTCAAAAGAATGCCATTAAAAATAATATCAAGTGAATTTTGGTATAAAAATATTTTGGTTATCATAAGGTAAAAACCTATTCTTGTTTATGTGTGGGCGTGGTCTTATGAGATACCCTTCTTTTCAAAGGTTTTCACAACATCGTCATGATCTATATATTTTAAAGTTCGAGAATCTCACGCTGGTTTAACAAGCCTGACTCGGGTATTTTTAATACTCGGGTCAGATCCGAGTAGTTTCAGGTTGAGTTGAAGACGGTTGGAGTTTCCAGAGGAGAGTTGGAGATCCTCATCATCGTATGGACGTATTCTATTATCTGCTACATTTATTTCATTTGTTTTGTTTTTGTCAGCATTTGTAAGGGCAGGTGTTATAACTATCCACGCTGAATCTAAGTTACACTCTGATATTGTATTTTAAAATTTTCCGCTGTAAAGATTATTATTGAAATAATACATGTTATTCCATTCGTGTGAGGTTCTGTTATGTATTTATTTTATTTCTACCCTTAATGACCCATCTTTTCGTGCAATTTGAGGTGGACATCTGTGGTTTATTGTCGATTCAAAGGGTACAAAAAAACGGGCCATTACATTTGGTATCAGAGCAGAAGGTTAAGCGAGAACCTTGGCTTTGTTGGGGTAAAGACTTATTAGAGATAGGATTAGCAATACCCTAGGATGAGTAACTCATTAGAGATAGGGTTAGTAATATCGTAGAATGAGTTTGACTGTATTATATGTGAGAGCGTATTTTTTAGTGAGTAATAAATTGTTTTGTGTTGATTTATCTGTTGAGTGATTTATGAATTCTGATCGATGTGTCTGATCACCGTTATCGATGAGGGATCCTAAACACTTGAACAAGACGAACTGACATACTGATTTTGAAAAATTGGTAAATGAAACAATTTTACCTATGATTATATTTTGAATATAAAGTATATATTTTGAAAAGTTATATAGTTAGAAATCAAGATTAGTGAAATTTATATATGAACATCTTGTGGTTAGAATTTCACAGTTTGAAAGATGTTTCATAAAGATAATCAATAAGTAAGAAATCCGATAAGGTAGTTAAGATCTTTAATAATCTTTCCCAAATAATAAGTTAAGAAATGATAATGTTAAGTTACCATCATAATATGATCAATTGTTTGATTTAAAAGTTTAAGTACAAATACCATATGAATTAAGTTTCACGATTTGACTATAAGGTGTTTGATAATAAGATTTGTTTAAGGAATGAACATAAAAGATAAAAAGTATTAGAAAATAATTATATAAATGGAATGATAATTTAAATTCGAGTAATTTAAAAAATTGTGGTAATTTAAATGAAGTTAATTAATATAAGATAAAATCAATTTATAAGATAGGTTTTACAAAGTAATCTCTAAAGGATTTTGAAAATATAAAAGGTATTTTATGATAATTAATTCGATTGGCTCGAAAATAAAATAAAACTGGGCAAGAGATATATTCGAATGGTAAACACTTCTCTTAAGTATTACTCTTCTTGTTAAGAGGATATATGATACTATTGGTAGTACCCAGTTCCCTGGATTGTTTTGGAGTTACTCGATCTATATAATTTTCTTAAGTAAAAGAAATAATGTGAATCATTGATTAGTAATCTTTGTAAAAATGTTTTAACTAAAAATAAATTGGTATCGCTAATTGCTAAGATAAAACAAAATTCTCATGTACAGTCAAAAATTTCCGAATCATACCTAATTAAGAGTTAAGAGATTTATGAAAACTTTTAGTCAAGGATTGCGAAATACTTTGAGTAAATGAAACAAGATAAGGATCATTTATAAAATTGATTTATAAAGGAAAAAAAGATTTAAGATTTAAGAGTTTGAGGATTTAAATATGGGTGGTTTCAAAATTTGGTTTTCAGAGCTAGAAAGTCAATAATAATATTAAATAGCAAATAAGTTTTATAGCTTATAAATTTGAGATAATAGTAAATTACATCAAAGTCTAAATTTGTTAGACAGACGGATTTAAGTAAAATCGATTTGAAATTTGAGATTTGTATATACTCTTAGGATTTAAAGGTATGTCATACGAATATAGATTTTATCCATAAACTATCTATACACTTAAGTAAAATAATGACTCCTCAAAAAGGTAATTATAACCTAGAAAATGTTTTGTATGTATTTTACCATAAATCAAGAATTTGGACTTAAGTTTTTAAACATGACTGATTTGCATAAGTTATTAGATGAAATAAACTTAAGGAATAGTTTCACGAAATGATTCATAAATAGTATTAGTGTTAAAAGAAATATACTGAGTTAAAAGATTGTGGGAATTTTTTTTATAAAGATAAATCATCTTTTGAGTGGAAAATGATTTCTTTAGAATATTTTCCTTTATTAAAAATATTTAGAAATAAATAATTAAAGGGATTATATAAAGAAGCACCTTTATAAAATGTTTAAAATTAAGATAAAAATGTATGAAAAGTTTTTTTAAAAGTTAATAAATACATATGTTGTATGTATATTATCTCATCACACAATGTATATCTAATATTCGAGTTTGGAACTTTAGGTGTTTACACTAGGCCGAAAAAGGATTTATCACTCGATTCTTGACGACGAACATTAAAGAGGATTTTTAGTTAAGTACTTGAGTTTTCTATCACAGTTAAGCACTATGCAAGGAAAGCAAAGGTTTCTAAGCAAAGAGCCTGATTAAAGTCCGCACTAGAGGATCGAGGGATCGATACTAGTTTTGAAATAAAGTTGTGTATTTGAATAAGATATTTCACATGGATGATCTATGTATATTATATGGAATTAAATTTAAAGATAAATTTTTTGGTAGACTTTTGTTTGGGTAATTTCGAGGACAAAATTCTTTTAAGTAGTGAAGAATGTAACGACCCGTAATTTCGCTACTTCGAAAATGAGAGATTTCATTTGTTTTAAATTTAAAAAGGTTTAAAACTTAAACAAATAAGTTATATATGATAAATAGTAACAGAGAAATTATTTATTCATATAGTTAATAATTTAAAAAGTATAAATTTGAATTTTAGAACAAATCAACAAAAGTTAAGCTTTGTTAAAAATAAATAAATTCTTAATTAAATAGATTTAAATATTTGTTTAAAAAGATAAATCATATTTTAATAAAGATAATAAAAATATAATAAAATGTTTAAAAGTATGTTAATAATCGTTTTACAAAAATAACCAAATTTTGTAACATTTTGTCAGTTTTACATACACTGTAAAATTTAAGATTTTGATACTATTTAGATATGATTTTAAAATATAAAGAGACATATTTTAATTTATTTAAAGAAGTAAAAAGTTCTTTTTTAAATTTGGTTAACATAAATAAATAGTTTAAATAGAACGTCAAAATGTGACCGTACAACATTTTATCGAAAATCAACGTTTTGTTGATTAAAAGTTGTCGCAACGTCGTCGCACCTTTATTCTTGTATATGAACATATATTCAAATAGTATATGTATTAATTAATTCACTAATCATGTTTGCTTTTAATAAACATACTTAGAAAATTCTAGAATATAATTAATAAAAAGTAAGCATAAAAAGACAAAAAAGTACAAAAGTCAAAAACTAAAACATCAAATCAAAGAAACATAATTATTACTTTCTTTACTTAATATCTAAGTGAAAATGACATAAAGTAATGATTTGAAATGTGATGTTAAGTGTTGAAAAAAATAAGGTTACTTAAGGAGTAAGTAAGGTTATTTTGGTAATTTGGTAAAGGGATATTTTAGTAACTTACACTTCATTTTTTTTCTATAAATAAGCATCCACTTTCTCGTTTTTTTTCCACTTCTTCTTCCTTTTTCAAGCTTTTCTTCTACTCTCTAATGAATTCTTCTCTTCTCTTTTCCTTATTAACTTTTTTAAAACCATATCAAACAAAATCAAAACACCTCCAAACTTTGCCAAAGACCTTAGAATAACATTAAACATGGTTTGCCATCTAAGAAGTGAAGAAATGATGGAGGAACTCGTCGTAGGAAGAGGTGGCCGAAGGAAAAAAAAGGTGGAGTGGCTATTGGCTCTAGGCGGTGTAGTTGCTTTGGTCGGAGGAAGGCGAGCAATACACGGCCAGTAGATGTGGTGAGGCTTGTCAGGTGTTGGCTACATGCGGTTGCAAAAATGAAGGAAGGGGTAGAGATTTGAAGAAGAGAAATTTAAGCTACAGGAAATTTTGGTTACTGTTTGAAAAAAAAATAAAGGGGTAGCCAACAAAAATGAATAGGTCAGAGAATGGCAAGCAACAAACGGTATATAGGATGTTTTATATTTTATTATATATATACTTTTACACTTGGAAAAACAAAAGTCACGCCATAAATGATGGAAATAATAAAAGCAAAGGTGAAAGGTGAAAATGGCAACGGTCTCAAGTGATCTAGCTGAAAGAATTTATAATAATTTATTACCGTGGCCACGGTTCAAATTTGAAAGCAAGGAAATCAAAAGATCACAGTTTAGGTACCGATACGATACTGTTTTTCTTCGTTTCCATCACGTATCGGACCTCAAAATACAGAAGTAAATATACCGTGGAAATCAACATGACGAGACGAATAGAACGATACATAGATATCAGTGATACAGCCGAATTATAAAATTCGAATTCTCGTTACCGGAAATACTGCAAAATTGCAGAAAATAAGATAAACGGAGCTAGAGAAGTCCAAATTTGATGTAATGGAAGATGGCGTCTCACTCAGAAGATGATTTACAAATTTTCTGTATAAAAATATTCAAGTTTGGAAATTATTATATTACCATTAATTTTTAACCGATTAAAATTGAAATGAAATTACACAATAAAATAAATTTCAATACTATCAGATGAAAATTTACCATTTGCTATGTTAAGAGAGACGTATTTCAAATATTAAATTTTCATTTCCAAATTTAATTATTTAAAATTTCACAAAATTCAGTTAATAACGTTATTAAAACCATTAAATTTACGGGTCGTTACACTCTCCCCCACTCAAAACTTTTCGTCCCCAAAAAGGAAGGAGGTAGGAGAATAAAACAACCAGAAAGAAAATAGATTGAAAAAACAAAGTAAAACAATTAATTTAAAACCATATAATTTCAATTTTGAATTAATAATTGATTTCATCCATTCAATTTCACTCAAATTAAATCAATCTTAACTATTCTAAATTGATTATCTTGCCCAGTTGTCTTTAATTAACAATTTCTAAAATCATAAATTTGCATGGTCATTTATTCAACAAGTTTAATTCTTTATTCCAAATTATTATTAAGTTTATTTCACTTAATATACCTTATCACCTATATTAAGCATATTTAAACTTATTATAACCACTCAAATATATAATTTCCTTTTACAAAATTTTATATTGTAAATTATTAAATTACCTAGTTAACTTTTATAATTTTGGTAAATTATGTTTTAGAATGCAATTGAGTATTATACAAAAAAAATTCTTCAAAACAAAAGTGTAGCTAAGCTACTAATGATCTCTCCACTTCGAAACTCGAAAATGAATGTCGATGATGCTGCAGTCATCACCGAAATTATTTTCGAGCGACAAAGAAAAGAGCACTGACTTAAAACCTTTAAACATTCTTTGGAAACTAATTCTATTTGAAAATAATTTAAGTAATATGCCCTTAAAACCTTTAGATATGCCCTTAAAACCTTTAAAACTAAAGTTTTAAATCACCGAAAATTAATTCTCAAATTCTTAACTTGAATTCATTTTAAATTCTAAATCAAATTATAACCAAGTTTTGTAAATTCATTTATTTATATTATGCAATAGTCAATGGTTTACAAAATAATAAATGAAAATCAAGTATATCATTTTGTTAACCAATTCATTTAACAATTATCTTTTAGAAAATTTACTTATGTATAGTATAATTACACAAAGTTGATTTTTTTAAACAAATCTGAAAACAATATTGTGTCAGTTTGCTCTGTTGAAGTGTTTAGGAAATCCTATCGATAACTTTGATCAGACGAATCGATCGAAAACCCAATCATCATCAACAACTCAAACAACACGACATATAAAACAAATTTAAATATTAATAAGAAATACACTCCCTCACTCGACAATACAAGAATAGATTTTCAAGGCAAGGATGGGGATTCAAATCAAAGAGAATTCTGATTCGAAGATAGGTTTGAAACAAAGACAAGAGGATTAAATAACAGAATCAGGAGATGGATAAGCTTAAGTAAAATCGCGGGCAACCTTAACCGGGTCAACGTGACTTCAAGAATTAGATCGATGTGGAATTCGGAGGCAAATCTACATTAGATCTTAAGAGATAGAATTCGGCATAACAAGAGATGTCAGAATCTAAACCGATGATAGGGAAATCTCTAGTAAGTCAATGCCTATTGTAAAGGAGTTTCACCCCTTTACAATCATTCGAAGATTGGCGAGACCATCGATTTATTATAGAGATTATTTGAAGTGAAGTTATGAGATACTCCATAATACGAATAGGGAGGGATAAGGATGGATTTTGGAACCGAGGAGAACGTTCCAAATTCAAAGAAAACCGAGTCAAAGAAAAAGAAATTCAAGCTCAAACGAAAGTAATTCCGTAATTAAATTTACACTATATGTTGAGTTTTGCCTAAAACCAAAGCTCTGATACCAACTGTAACGACCCGATATTTTCAACCATTCGCATTCTCACATGTCGAATTTGAATTGCTCAAAATTCCAGATTGTTAATTTATATTTGGCTAAACTCAGCATATACAGTAAATAAAATAATCACAGAATCACAAACACAGAGTAATATAACAATAATGCAGCGGATACAAGAGAATAGTAGTTCATGAAGCTACTATATATAACATAGTTAAATAAGATACAACAACAATCTCAAATACAACAGTCAAATACAAGATCAGAATACATCATTAGAACAAACTAAAAAAATCCAAGCTGAAAAGATGTAGATGGATCTCCAAACGAAGCTCCAACTCCAAAGGTGAGTCTCAAAAGCTGTATCACTCAGTCTGACCCGAGCGTAAAGCAAAACACGAAACACTCGAGTCAGGATTAACAATCTTATATCTATAAATCCAACTCAAGTGAAATAACAACTGAAATACAAGTAACTCAAAGGATGTTTGGGATAACCATCCTCTAAGGATTCGTTAAATTATCTACTATGTAGTAATATATGCTATTATAACAATATCTAAAGTAAAGTATAATATATTTAAAAATAGCGTTAAGGAGTTACCCAATATCCACTTTAACACATTTTATAGTGCCAATAGTCTATACAGTACCGTCGTACCCCCAGATCGGGGGACTACCATAAATACTTAATAGGTACGACACAAATCAAACTCGTAGAAGGCAGGCTAGGGTAGGTAACACGGCACAACTAGGCAATGCCATAGTAGATATACCAAATACGCATCCGGGCTGGTGGTAACACATAGCCGCAGCTACCACCTACCTCGAGCCACACTCCCAAATTAAAAATCAAAAGTGGCCAAAAAATCGATCACAAAGTCAGAATATAATATCGAAGGAGTGTCCCGATTAGGGGAGCTACCTCATTGGCTCGAGAATTGCTCCTGTTTTAGCCACTTTATGCCAACTCACGGGAGTCGAGTCCACGTATATACCTCAATAGGATGTCGCTACCATCCTACTTCATTTTGGAATCTCCACCGCGTACACGGTTGTTAAAGTGGTTTTCGGAGTTGGTAAAGAGTATGACAACTTAGGATCCCAGTCTCTTTAACAACCAAACGTTATTATTACACCGCGGTCATTTCAAAATAGTTTATACTTCAAAACCAAAATATCATTGCCATTTCAAAACCAAACACGATATCATTTCAAAATCATAGCACTTTCAAAGTTATAACATTTTCGAAACCAAACACTTGAAATTATAACACTTTCAAAACGTAATACTTTGAAATTCATAACTTTGAAACAAAACTTCCACCACTTAAACAATTTAGATATTAAAATAGTATTTATAATATAAATAGTTTTAAATTTAAAATATTTTTTATAAAATAAAACAATTTCTTTAAACTTCCCAAATTGATTCAAATCAACTTGAATCCAAAAATTCAATTTAAATCAAATCTCAATTTATAAATTTCAACTCAATTTCAATTTTCAATAATCCATTTCAATTTATATCAATTTCAAATACAGATTTGAACCTCAAATAAACCATTTCAAATTTGATATATTTCAAAGCTTTAAATATTCCATAATTTCAAAACTAAATTTTTATAATCCCATATCAAATTCAATTTACTATTATTTAGTTTTGAAATATTTACTTAATAAATCCAATATCATTTAAATAAAACTTTCAAACTTCAAATAATTGATTATTGCTTCAATTTATTTAAACTTGATATATTCATTTAAATCACCTTAAACAAAAATCAAGTTATAAAATCATACGCTTTAAAATCTCAATTTAATAAATTTCAAATCAAACTTATTTGAGTATAATTCTTAAATAAATTTAATTTCAAATCAATTTCAAATTTATCTACCAACCTTAATTTATTTAAATAATTATAAACTGTATATAAAATATAATTTTAAATAAATATTTAACCATAATATATTTTAATAAAATCAAACTTTATTATTAAACTTATTCTATATTAAAACAAATTTATACATAGCTTAAAATCAAGAATTTAACTATAATAAAATAACATTTATATAATATCAAAATCAGTATTTTATAAAACCGTATATTTCTTTCTAAAACCATAGAAATCATTTTCAAAATATTTATATATATAGACCACCAGTGTCTGTATATAATTTTCTATCCTATGGTCAAGTGATACAGATATTTATCATTTCAAACCGCAATTTAAATATATACGGGTACGTATCATTTCAACCCGCAACTCCAAATTCAATTTAATGAAAATCGCATGGGTTTATCATTTCAACCCATAACAATTTTCTCCTATTCTAAAGTCCGTTCGGGTTTGTATCATTTCAACCCATAGTGAATTTTATACTAACAGGGAACTTGCAGAGTGATAACAGATATGATAATAATATAACAGGCATATACCATCAATATAAATAACAGATAATGGTGTCAGATGTCATAGGAGAACAGATAAAGACAACATCATACATATGGCAACGTAAATAACTAACAAAAGCATATGTCAATTGTCGTTTCAATCGAAATAAAAATTAATAAATACAAGAACGTTAATCTGAGTGATTACTCACCTTTCGAGGCTAGAGATGAAAAGATAATGGAATGAGTTACGAATCCAAGCATGAATTTCGAAACAAAGCACAATGGTCTAGAGTTCGATGGACAAACTGATAAACAGGAATGGACAAATCGAATCAGAATAGAATTAAATCAACACATTTAAAACTTAACAGTCTAAAATAGCTGAAATATGTATGTATGTATGTATGTATGTATGTATGTATGTATATATCTTCCTCGAAAATCAAAGTAAAATTTTAAACTCATAATATATATACACAATATATTATTGCAACCCAAAATCTGTTCAAAATAACATATATATGTATCAAACTGAAATATATATATTTACATGATATATAAACTACAGCCTATATGGCTTAAATGTAAACAAGCTGTTTTATATACTTATACAAATAAAAAGACTAAATACATATAAAAGTTGCAAACAAAATACTTATATAATAAAATAAAATGATACGCTCGCAGCAAATAAAAAAAATTGTATGCAATGCATATCCTATATAATGATATAAAACTGTGTACCTATATAACACACTAACATATATGTATTGCTTTAAAATGATATAAGTGTATATGTAAAGTTTATAATAGACACATACATTAGATATTAAGAAAAGGACCCTGTATATTTAAATAAGCACAACAGTATGAATTGCATAACCCAACATATACATAAATAATATATATATATATATATATATATATATATAGAACTAACATAACTTATATACATAGTATTTAAAGTCAACATCTATACACACATAACATATAGCGAATCGTATACGTAGGCAAACCTATCTTGTAAAACAATGAACTATGATACATACACATATATATATATAATAAAATAAATTACTAATATATATATACACACACACGAATCAACATACAATAACTTATGCTAATATACAAACCATAAACAAAACAGAAATAGATGATCAGACATAAAATGTACACAGACTATATTATATATACACACAATATACACTAGCTTAATATTATACTCAACACATATAATACTTTGCAAGATCATATAACTTTTGACTGTAAACATATATATAACATCTTGAATGGAATATAAATAAAATATGAGTAGAAATAAATACTTATTTCGACATAAATAATATATACTTTACAGTAAAATTTTATATTACCTGAACACAACATATAGAAATGTTCTTGAACGCATTCATAGATATATAAACTATCCCCATATGCTTATATACACATACGCATACTATCCTTATATACTTATGTGATTAGAAATCCATGTACTGATAGAACATGTATACTTTACTAATCTTAGGCAATAAACCAAACATTATATGAATCAGTTGTGTGTGCGTGTGTGTGTGTATTTATAGAGTTTATACCACTGAAACAACTTATATAAATATATATACATATATATAACAATATATATATATATAAAGAAAATGAAATCAATGCTTTCAAATAAAAATTTAACTCAATATATATAAGAGAAACTGTAGTAAACGTTTATACCAAAATATATATATCAGTGCCTAAGCTAACTTACAAACAGGAGAAGGAGATGAAGGCCGTGACTCGAGATTGTGGTTGTGTGAGCCTACGGGTTTGATAAGGCCGGTGGTGAAGAGTAAGTGATAGGAGGAGTTCGAGGCCTGGTGGCTCAGGTTGGTTAGGCTGTGCTGGAGGGGAAGGCCACAGGTCGGGATGGTGGCATTAGCTATGGGATGTTGCTGGAGTGGTGGGCGAACTCGTCGGAGGAAGTGGTGGCCGAAGGGGAAAAAAGGCGGATAGGCTGTTGGCTGGAGGGGATGGAGCTGCTTCGGTCGGAGGAAGGTGAGCAATACACGGCCAGTGGATGTGGTGAGGCCTGTCAGGTGTTGGCTACATGCGGTTGCAAAAATGTAGGAAGGGGTAGAGATTTGAAGAAGATAAGCTACAGTAAGTTTTGGTTATTGTTTGAAAAAAAAATGAAGGGCCAGCCAACAAAAATGAACAGGACAGAGAATGGCAAGCAATAGACATATATAAATAACGATATATAGGACGTTTTTATATTTTATTATATATATATTTTAAAACTTGGAAAAGCAAAAGTCATGCCATAAATTGTGGAAATAATAAAAGCAAAGGTGAAAAGGGAAAGTGGCAACGGTCTCAAGTGATCCAGCTAAAATAATTTATAATACTTTATTACCGTGGCCATGGTTCAAATTTGAAAGCAAGGAAATCAAAAGGTCACAGTTTCAGTACCGATACGATACTGTTTTCCTTCGTTTCCGTCGCGTATCAGACCTCAAAATACAGAAGTAAATATACCGTGGAAATCAACATGACAAGAGGAATAAAATGGTGCACAGATATCAGTGATACGGTCGAATTATAAAATTCGAATTTCCGTTACCAGAAATGCTGCAAAATTGCAGAAAATAAGGTAAACGGAGCTAGAGAATTCCAAATTTGATGAAACGGAAGATGACGTCTCACTCAGAAGATGATTTACAAATTTTCTGTATCAAAATATTCAGGTTTGGAAATTATTTTATTACCATCAATTTTTAACTGATTTAAATTGAAATGAAATTACACAATAAAATAAATTTCAATATTATTAGATGAAAATTTACCATTTGCTATGATAAGAGAGACGTATTTCAAATATTAAATTTTCATTTCCAAATTTAATTATTTAAAATTTCCCAAAATTCTGTTAATAACGTTATTAAAACCAGTTAAATTTACGGGTCGTTACAGTGTTTTTTTTGCAGATCGCTTAGATGTTGGATTCAATCTGGAATAGAGATGAAGATAAATACGAGCGAATGAATGATATGTAGTGAGGTGCAAATGTAAATTAAACATTGTGATGTAATCGAAATTGTATTGTAATAAAAAATTGTATTTATATAGTGAGAGCTCAAATTTGTACTATTCAAAATTGTAATAAATATTTGTTTGAATAAAATATCTGTTTGAATTTAAATTATATGTTATTATTTTATTTATCAAATATTTATTTAATTATGTGAAAAATAAGATAGTACATTAAAAAATACATTTAAATGAATATATATATATATATGTTTATTATCATCAAACCAAAATCATATATTAGCTTATTCAACAAATTTTAATAGCTTGTTGTTGCTATTTATTTTATACAAATTCCACTGTTTATTTGGTAGCTTGATGCTATTCAAAGTGGAGCATAATTTTAAGGTCAATTTTGATCCAGATTTATTTTTCATTTGCATTGGCTTGGTTTTGTTTTCATATTTTTGAAATTTGTCTTTTTATAAAGCAAATTTGGTGAAAGCTCTTTGAATTACTTTCTATATGGTTCATGTTTTTTAATAATTTTCCGTTTCCATGTTCGTCACCATTTCAGGACACTAAATTAATTTTTGAAAGCGACGAACTTCTTATCATTTAAAGATTTTTCAAATTTTTTTAAGTTATGTTACAAAATCAGTTATTCTTGTACATGTTCTTCCCTCGGTTTAATTATTCATAAATAATTGCTCGCTACGGAGTTACTAATTTTATGCAGTCTAGTTTCCATTATAATATTCATTTGGGCTTTGCTATTTGTTTTGCCTTTTAGGGTCTTTTTTGTTGCTTTAGCTATAAACATATTGTAATGACCCGCTATTTCGAACCATTCACATCCACACATGTCAGACCTGAATTGGTCAAAATATCAGATTGTTAATTTATATTTGGAAAAACTCAGCATATACAGTAAATAAATCAATCACAGAATCATAGATACAAAGTAATATAACAATAAGCAGCGGAATAGATAAACAGAGTTCATGAAGCTACTATAAAAAATAAGAGTCCAAAAACAAAATACAACAGAATATCTCAAATATAATGCAGTCTTGAATACAAATAGATGACAAGTCTGAACAAAATAACTGGATAGCTGAAATCTGAATAGATATAGATGGATCTTCGAGTAAACTTCCAGCTCCAAAGGTGAGTCTCAAATGATGCGACACTCAGTCTGACCTGAGCATAAAGCAAAACACGAAACACTCGAGTTAAGATTAACATTCTTATATAGTAAATTCAACTCAAGTGAAATGCCAACTGAAATACAAATAACTTAAAGGATGTTTGGGATTCCCATCCTCGAAGGATCCTTGAAACTACCTACTATGTAGTACAATACGCTATTATAATATGTCTATAGTGAAGTAAAATATTAAAATAGCGTTAAGGCGTTACCCACAACCTCTTTAACACATTTTATATAATGCCGCAGTGTATACAGATACTGTAAATTCACTCGCAAGTGGGCTATCAGGGAGCACTCCATAGGTACGCCACAAAACAAACTCACAGAAGGCACGATATGGCATGTGACAAGGCACACGAGGCAATGACAGGGTAGATTTAACATTTGCGGATCCGGACTGGTGGTAACGCATAGCAGCTACTACCGCCCACCTCGTAACACACTACCAAATCAAAGGTGCACCTAATCAAATCACAAAATAGTAGAATGGTATTAAAGAAATGTGTCCAATCAGAGGAATGACCTCACGTGGCCCGACGTGGCTCCTGTTTTAGCCACATCAAGCTGACTTACGGGAGACAGGGCTACATTAATACCTCATATAGAATCGCCACCAAACCATCCTACTTCATTCTGGAATCTCCATCATATACACAGTTGTTAAAGTGCTTTTCAGTATTGGTAGAAGTATGACAATATCCGATCCAGGTCTCTTTAACAACCAAACGCTTATTTCACACCGTGGTCGTTTCTTTTCATATAGTTCATACTTCATATCCAAATATCATAGTCATTTCAAAAACCATATCAGTTCGATATCATTGTTCGCTTTAAATAATATTCATTTCTAGAATTGTAACACTTTAAAAATTATAACACTTTCGAAATCATAACACTTTCAAAATCATAGCACTTTGCATTCATAACAGTTCCAACTAAGACTGTGTAGATATTGAAAACAGGGTATATTAAAACAGTTATAAATTAAAATAGTTTGTATATATATTAAAAATACTTTATATAATAAAATTAGTTTCCTCCAATTTAGCAAGTCACTTCAAATCATCTTAAATTCCAAAATTCAATTTAAATCAATTTCAGTTTAACCATTTCAGTTTAAAGGTCAAAGATTCAGTTCACATTCTCAATAAACTATTTAAAAAAAAATCGATTCCAAATCCAGGATTTGATCTATCACTTCAATTCCAATAAGATTCAAGTTTAAATATTAACATTTACAATATAAATTTCATTTATTTTTCAACATTTAACTTATTTTTTTTTCGAATTGGAAAAATATTCACTTTACCATTTAATAACAATTTATTTAAGCCCTAATTTATATATTTAAATCAATATTAAATATTCAATCTCAATTTTATTTAAAATTGACAATGTTCATTTAACCATTTTTTTCACATCACGTTATAAATCATTTTTCCCAAAATTTCGAAATCAATAAATTCAAATAAATTCTTATTTAAATTCAATTTTTAACCAATTTAAATTCCAAGTCAACATTAATTTATCTTCCCAACCTTTATTATTAAAGTTATAAAAATTTATTTAAAAAATATTAATATAAATTTAAATAAATTCTTAAACATATTGTAAATCAATTAAATTAAATTTTATTAAATTAAATCTTATTATTACATGTATTTTTATTAAATCTTATTTTATATATTTTTAGAATAATAAAATTTATAAGAAAATCGTAAAATTTATATTTTTCAAAACCAACTTATAAATTAAAATTACCAAAACATATTATTATTAGAAATCTAAATTTAGACACATATAAAAATAACATTTATATATATATATTATATTTTAAAAATCAATATTTATTGAAACCCATATATTTCCTTTCAAAACCTTGGAAATCATTTCAAAATATAGACCAACGGTGTCTGTATACAATTTTCTATCCTATGGTCAAGCAATACGGATATTTATCATTTCAATCCTCAATTTAAATATATACGGGTATATATCATTTCAACCCACAATCCAAAAATTTAAATTAAATGAAAATCGCTTGGGTTTATCATTTCAACTCATAACGATTTTCCTATATTCTAGAATATCGTTCGAGTGTGCATCATTTCAACCCATAGGGAATTCTAAACTAACCGAGAACTTGCAGAGTGAGAACAAATATGATAATAATATAACATATCAACAAAATTCATATATCATCAACGATAAATTAAATAAAATATATAGAACATGATATAATGTCCTATATCACAGGTGAACAATTGCATATAATGGCATATAAAATATATCAATTAAATAACTAAACAATTCACATTTAACAGCATATTTCAATCGTCATTTCAAGTGAACTAGATCTAATAAATATAAGGATGTTAGTCCTGAGTGATTGCTCACCTTTCGAGACTAGAGTAAGACAAACATGAGGAATAAATCACAAATTCGACAATCGATCGATCTAAAAAACAAATCTCAAAGCGAAGTAAGATGAACATGGATTTAACAGACAAAGCTGATAATTAAAGTTTAATGAACGAAATCAAGATCGGGTAGAGATTGATGGAAACAAATACATATTATATTTTCAAAAAATCATTATTTAATAAAACTCATATAATAAAATCACAATGTCCATATATTATTTTATAAAATCTATATAATGTAAAGATCTAAATATCTATAAATTTTATATATATCTCTACTACTAATAAAAAAATTCGTTCAACTAATTTACTCGGTGTCTTTTTGAAATTCCAAAATTGCCCTTGCTTTTCTTTTACATATTTGCGCTCAAACAAAATATCAACGTATAAAATAACACAAAAAGCCCATGTGCGAAGCACGTGCCCATACTAGTACGCATTATATTTTTTCTTCAATATTTAAAATCCAAAATGTCTATATTTTATAAATTTTAAACATCAACATAAATAACCATATTACATGTGTATACTTTACAAAATATCAACATTTACACAGACATAACATATTTTATACTCTTTAAATTTTATCCTCTAAATTCTGCAGGCTAATATATAATTCAGATATAAACATATACTACAATAAGCAAATAGATAAACAAACAAATATATACCTATATATATAAACTTATATAAAAACTTACATATACTTGTATATACAACCAACAAATTCTCATGACTCGCATAAAATATATATAAATAAGAACCAACGTATCTTAACTTGCATAAACTTATATATATACCTACACACACACAGATATATATATATATAAACAACATATTATAAACTAGCATTCATGTATTTATATAAATTGTCGTAATACATAACCTACGTAAACTCACATTTATACAAACTGACCATATATATAGCTTAGACAAATATATATATATATATATATATATATATATATATATATATATATATATATATATATATATATCCACAGATTACTGCCAACCAAACAAAAAAACTGTATATACTTATACACACACACATCAAAGAGAAGGAGTTAGGCTGAGCTGCAATGGTGTTTGGGTGATGGGCTGTGGCGAAGTAGAAGGCCGAGTCTGATGGGTATTTGGCCGGCCATGGTGGCATTTGTCACTGCGTAGAGGGGATGATGGTTGGCCGATGATGGAGGGCATTGGGATGGAGGCCACGTGGGCGTGGAGTTGCTGTCCGGGAAAGGAGGGAAGACGCTGAGCAGTGGGTGATGGGAAAGGAGAGAGAAGGGGAAGATGGTTCTGTGCTCGGCTATGGGAGATCAGGGGATGCGTGTCAGGGAGGAGCGGGCCATGTGGACGAAGTGGTGAAGGGTGAAGTGGCATGTAGATAGGAGGTTGGCTCAGGCCGAAAGGCAGACAAGGCAGAGTGGTGGACAATAGAGAGGAGGAACGACATGGAAGAGGGAGGCGAGTCACTGGGCTCGTGGCAATGGTGAGGGAAGTGGCGAAGGGGAGCACGGTGGAGAGAGAGAAGGTGGCGAGGAGAGGGAACAGCGGCGGCGGCAATGGAAAATATGGTTGTGCGAAGGGATGGGTAATGGTGTGGTTGTGGAATAGACAAGCAGCAAGCAAAGAGGAATCCAACTTTATACATATTATTATATATATAATTTCAAATAAATAAAGAAGGAAGAGAGCCAGTCATGTGGGGAGGAGCAGATCTTACAAATATATAAACGTTATATATAGTACTAACCTTTCCCCTTTCCAAAATTAAATAACCAGGGCAACCTTATATATTATTTTAATAATTTTCCATGTAAAATCACAACTGGAACAACAAAGAGACAACATAGAAATGAGCTGTTGAAATATACTTTATAATATATGCCCGTTTTCAAGTAACAGAAAAAATGGAAAGAGCAAGAGACATGGAAGCGGACTAATATAATTTAAACAGATGGGAATAGTGACAGGCAAGAGAATTTATGAAATAATAAAAGCAATTGACCATTTATTTTCAAATGGTTGACAATTGAAAGATCATAGAACATTCTAAAACTCAAAATGGGTACCTATACAACAACCCGTTTCGTGGATTTCGCCGTGTACGGACACTGAATTACAGAAATGAATATACTGTGGAGATCAGCATGACGAGACGAACAAAATGGTACACAGATATCAGCGATACGACTATCCTATCAAGAGTCAATATTTTGCTGCTAAACTGCTGTAAATTTGCTGAAAATAAGATAAACGAAGCTAGAGAAGTCTAAATTTGGTGAAATGACATATGACGACTCACTCAAAAAATTGTTTACATTTTATTATATAAAATTATTCATCTTTCGAAAATATTTTATTTCCATCAAATACTAACTGATTTAAATTAAAATAAAATTACACAATAAAATAAACTTCCATAACCTCTGATGAAAATCTGACATTTGCTATGTCTAAAAAGATGTATTTCAAATATCAACTTTTCATTTCCAAAATCAATTATCTAGAATTTCACAAAATTTCAGTTAATTACATTAAATAAACCGTTAAAATTTATGGATCGTTACACTCTCCCCCACTCAAAACTTTTCGTCCTTAAAAAGGAACGAGATAGGAGAATAGAAATAAGCAAAAGAAAAGATGGATTAAAATAAAAATACGATAGTTAATTCAAAACCATATAAATTTTATTTATTTTAAAATTGGTTTATATTCAATTAATTGGTCCCAATTCATTTTATTTAATCAATCAAATTTTTGTTCACATTTGATTGGTTTCAATTCGATATATTTTTATTCAATTAATTTGTTTTCAATTTATTAACATTTATTCCAAAATCTCTTTCAGAACAACATTTATTTGATTTAACTTATTTATTAAATCCTTTTGCCCTAGTTAAGTTGATTATATCTAAAATTTCAATTTCACTATTCTTAAGTTCGTATTTATATTCTTAAATAGCATTTTTTCTCATTTAATTTATTCCACTTGACATATTTTACAATATATATTTAGTGTATAAACATTTATTATAACCATTTATTATTCAACCAATTAATTTCCTTTTTATTTTTCAATTCATTATTCAATAATTCCCTTAACAAAATATCATTTTTGGATTTCTTATTGCTTACATTTATATCATATGTTATTCAATTACCTACCACATTTAATTATTTCTAGGTAAGTTATATTAAGGTTCTGAGTGTAATTAAATATTATACAAATTTTCTTTTATTTACAACATTTCAATTAAGCAAAATCCAGTTTGGACATCTTCATTATTTAAATTTCTCTTGTATAACCCCCAATTACAATTCATATTCATTTTAACTTTCGAATAGCCAGGTAAGTTATATATGTTTTAGAATTGAAATTGAGTATTATACAAATAAAATATTCCTAGTTCAACTATTTCAAGTTGTTTAAATTTTGTTTCTCATTTTAAACCTCCAACTGTTCAAGATTTTACTTCATTTTTTTTTAAATCAATTCTTAACATAGAACTTAAGAGTTAAATTTCCTGTTTCACTTCAATTTATTGTGAAATAAATGTACATATATACTTTGTACAATAATCAAACTTAAGGAGTTTCTAATCTAATCCATAAATACATACATAAATATATTATATACGTCAAATTATACTCAAGAAATTCAAATCAAACCTATTTTGTTTTCAAAACAAATGTGTTGCAAAGCTACTTAGTGGTCTCTCCACTTTGAAACTCAAAAATGAACATCGATGATGCTGCAGTCATCATCAAAATTATTTTTCAATGAAAAAAGAGGAGAGTGCCGACTTACTTCTTTTTAAATTTCTTTGGAAACAAATTTCTATTCAAAAATACTTTCAAATAATATATTTTCCAAAACATTGAAACCAAATTCAAAGAGATACCGGAAATTCAATTCTTAAATCCTAAACTTAAACTTATTTCATTTACAAAGTCAATGTTATAAACCATGTTTACAAAATTCCCTCTTCTTATAACATACAACAATAGTTAATGATTGACCAAACAATAAATATAATCTAGTATTATCATTTCTAACAACCAAATTAATTAACTATCCAATTTCAAAAAATTATAATTTTATATATACAATATAATCATACACAAATTTATTTCATTTATAAATTTCGAAAAAAGTATTGTGTCAGTTTGCCATGTTCAGGTGTTTTGGAATTCCCATCGATAGAGTTGGCCAGACGAATCGATCGAAACCCAAAATTCTAACTTAACAACTCAAACAAAACAATATAAATATTTTTATATCAATTACAAATACACTCCCTCATAGGATAATTCAAGAACAGATTTTAAAACAAGGATAGAGATTCAAATTTAGAGAGACATTAACCAAAGAAGTCTAACAAGAAGATATTAAATTTCAAAGAGGAAAAGGTGGATAGACTTATATTAATCGTGGGTGACCTTAACCGGGTCAATTGAGATTCTAAGAATAAGATCAATGTGGAAATTCAATTTCCCGCTTATGAGATAGGGGAGAAACTTTACCAAGACATCAGGAAATTCCCTGTCCATCTGGATAGAGTCCAGATCACTAAGCTGAGAATCAACTGAACAAATGGGATTGCCTGTATGAGTCCCGAGGCATTCAATATTCGAGTAGAAGAGAATTATCCAAATCTTCTACCAGAGAACGATTTGGGCTTTACAAGAGATAACAAAATCAAAACCGAGGACATAAAAACCACTGATGAATCGATGCTTGTTGTCCTTTACAAATCATATTAAGGTTGTCGGAACAGAAATGGAGTTATAGGATGCTCCTGCATTAAGAAGAACACGAATAGGGAGAGACAAGAATGGATTTTAGAATAAAGAGGAGGGTTCCAAAATCCGAGAAATCCTAAGAAAATGAGGATCCTAACGAAGAAATTCATGCTTGAACGAATATGATTCTATGATTAAATTTTTACTCTATATTCTAAGTTTTTCCTAAACCAGAGCTCTGGTACCAACTGTATTGACCTGCTATTTCAAACCATTCGCATCCGCATATGTCGGACTTGAATTGCTCAAAATATCAGATTGTTAATTTATATTTGGCAAAACTTAGCATATACAGTAAATAAATCAATCACAGAATCACAGACACGGAGTAATATAACAATAAGCAGCGGAATTGATAAATAGTAGTTCATGAAGCTACTATAAAACATCAGAGTCAAAACAGAATATCTCAAATACAATATAGTCTCGAATACAAACAGATGACAAGTCTGAACAAAACAACTAGATAGCTGAAAGATGAATAGATATGGATGGATCTCCAAGCGAAGCTCCAACTCCAAAGGTGAGTCTCAAATGCCATGACACTCAGTCTAACCCAAGCATAAAGTAAAACACAAAACACTCGAGTCAAGATTAACATTCTTACATAGTAAATTCAACTCAAGTGAATTGCCAATTGAAATAAAAATAACTTAAAGGATGTTTGGGATTCCCATCCTCTAAGGATCCATGGAACTACCTACTATGTAGTATAATACGCTATTATAATATATCTATAGTAAAGTAAAGTATTAAAATAGCGTTAAGGCATTAACCATATCCCCATTAACACATTTTATATAATGCCGTAGTCTATACAAATACTGTAAACTCCACTCGCAAGTGGGCTATCAGGGAACACTACATAGGTAAGAACCAAAACAAACTCTTAGAAGGCGCGATAGGGCATGTGACAAGGCACACAGCCAGGGTAGACATACCATTTGCATATCTAGACTGGTGGTAACGCATAGCAACTGCTACCGTCCACCTCGTGACACACTCCTAAATCAATGGTGCATCCAATCAAATCACAAAGTTATAGAATGGCATCGGAGAAATGTGTCCGATCGAAGGAATGACCACATCAAGCTGACTCACGGGAGTCAGTGCTGTGATAATACCTCATATAGAATCGCCATCAAACCATTTTACTTCATTCTGTAATGTCCACCATGTACACAGTTTTTAAAGTGGTTTTCGGTATTGGCAGAGATATGGCAATATCCGATCATGGTCTCTTTAACAACCAAACGCTTATTTCACACTATGGTCATTTCTTTTGAAATACTTCATACTTCATATCCAAATATCATAGTCGTTTCAAAAACCATATCAATTCGATATCATTATTCACATTAAATAATATTCATTCCCAGAATCGCAACGCTTTAAAAATTATAACACTTTCAAATCCAAACACTTTTGAAATTATAGCACTTTTGACATTCGTAATAGTTGCAACTAAGAATGTGTAGATATTGAAAACAGCATATATATTAAAATAGTTATAAATTAGAATAGTTTACATATATATATTAAAAATACTTTATATAATAAAATTAATTTCCTCCAATTTCGCAAGTCAATTCAAATCTTCTTAAATTCCAAAATTCAATTTGAATCAATTTCAGTTTAACCATTTCAATTTGAAGGTCAAAGATTCAATTCAAATTCTCAAAAAACTATTTCAAATTTTTTTCGATTCCAAGCCCAGGTTATGAACTATCATTACAATTCCATTAAGATTCAAGTTTAAATATTCAACATTTACAATATAAATTTCATTTATTTTTCAACATTTAACTTAACTTTTTTTCGAATTGGAAAAATATTCACTTAACCATTTAATAACAATTTATTTAAGTCCTAATTTATGTGGTTAAATCAATATTAAATATTCAATCTCATATAATAAATTCAAAATGTCTATATATTATGTTTATAAAATCTATATAATGTAAAGATCAAAATATCTGTAGATATTATATATACACACACATTACATTTTTTTCTTCAACATTTAAAATGCAAAATGTCTATATTTTATAATTTTTAAACATCAGCATAAGTAACCATATTACATGTGTATACTTTACAAAATATCAACATTTACACAGCCATAACATATTTTATACTCTTTAAATTTTATCCTTTAAAGTCTACAAGCTAATATGTAACTCAGATATATACATATACATCTATAAGATAATAGACAAACAAACAAATATATACCTACATATATAAACTTATATGAAAACTTACTTTATTGTAGTATATAGATGAACCCAGACAGAACATATGAAAACTTACATATACTTTTATATACAAACAACAGATTCTCATGACTTGCATAAAATATATATATATATATAAGAACTAACGTATCTTAAGTTGCATAAACTTAAATATATATATATATATATATATATATATATATATATATATATAAACCCTTATGGTCCCTTAACCACAACTTAACTAATGCTCCTTATGGTCGAATCATAGTCATGCATGACCCCTATGTTTTAGCTCTTTCCACAGTTATATGTAATGACCAACTGATGCACTTCCATGCCAAACTTACCGATTCCTCCAAGTCCTTTTACCTAACTATAATTTATGCTCACAACTCTTCCAACTCTAGGCAAACTCTACTTGACCTTCTTCCTGCTTTCAGGCAGGATACCCACCCCTGGCTTGTCTTTAGGGATTTCAATTGCTGCCTTACCCTGCTTGACAAACAAGGAGGCGCTCCCCTTCTTCCTAAAGATATTATCCCTCTTAACAAGGCAATTGATGACTCAAGTTTGCTTCACATACCCACCACTGGTGCAAAATTCAGCTGGAACAACAGGAGTCGATCTGGAGTTAGAACTTTTACCACCATTGATCACTCTTTTGCTAACCTCAAAGCCTTATCCACTTGGCCAACTATGTCATCCTTTATCCCCCTCCCTGTCCTATTTGACCATTCTCCAATCATTTTCTCCTCGGGAAAGAAGTTGTTAAAGGATAATAAAAGTTTCAAATTTTATAATACTTGGGTCCATGAACCTGAGTATAATAGTATTATAAATAAAGCTTGGTCTGAAATTTTTTATAGAAACCCTATGTTTATATTTTGCAGGAAACTACGAGCAACAAAGTATGCATTAAGAGATTGGGCTAGGAGCAAATTTGGTGATGGAACATTGATATTAAATATGCTGAGAAAGAAGCTTAAGGAAGCCCAAGAATTTATGATGAACACTCCGGCTAACGAAGCTGCTGTAGAATTGGAGAGAAAACATTTTGAGGACTTAAATAAAGCTTTGCACACTGAAGGAAATATGAAGAGACAACAATTGAGGCAAAAATGTGCTGCTGAAGGGGACAATAATACTGCATATTTCCATGCAGCCTTAAAAGTGAAGCATGCAAGGGAGAATATCACTTCAATTTTTGATGGTTTCGCGCTGCTGCACACTGAACCAGCTGAAATTGATAATGCCCTTCTCAAATACTTTAGCAATTTGTTGGGAAACAGTGCTGACTTCTTTCCTCAGATTGATGATCTTTCTCAATTGCAGTGACCTATTATTCAAGCTGAGGAAGCTATCTGCCTTGTCAATAGGGTTATTGATAAGGAAATTAAGGATACATTGTTTTCCATGAACAAACAATCGAGTGGTGGACCTGATGGCTTCAATGTCCAATTCTTCATTCACAGTTGGGATATCATAGAAAAGGATTTCTTAAGAGCTGTTCATATCTTTTTCTCTAGTTTCAAAATTCCAAAGGAAGTGAACACTACTAACCTTGTTCTTATTCCAAAGGTCCATCCACCCTCTTCTGTTACATAATTTAGGCCAATATCGTGTTGCAATGTCATGTACAAGTGTATATCCAAGATTCTTGCTACAAGACTTGCTGTTGTGCTTAGCAGAATCATCTCCAAGAATCAAACTGCCTTCCTTCCTGGAAGGAATATCCTTGATAACATCCTCATAACTCATGAATTGCTCAAGGGATATGGTCGTGCTCATGCAACCCATAATGCCATGCTAAAGCTAGACCTTATGAAGGCTTATGATAGTATTCACTGGACTTCAATTGTGAGAATCATGGCTCTCATGGGATTTCCAAAAGTATTTGTGGCCTGGATTTACAGCTGTATTTCATCCCCCACTTTCTCTATAAAATATAATGGATTCTCTTCTGGTTTGTTCAAGAGCAAGCAGGAAATTAGGCGGGGGGATCCTATATCTTCTTATCTATTTATACTAGTTATGGAAGTGTTTACTTCAATGCTGAACAAGAAATTTGTTCAGAAGGATATATTGTTCCATTCAAAATGCAAGTCCTCTCAAATCACATCCCTTCTCTTTGCAGATGACATAATGATTTTACTAAGCTTGATCAGGGTTCCATTGAACAAATATTAGGTTCTCTCCACAATTTCTATCTAATGACAGGGATGAAATTGAATGCAACCAAGTCTCATATACTCACTTCTGGAATATCCTCTGAAGAAACTCAGCATTTGATTGATCTATCAGGCATGCAATCAATGGATAACAGCATGAACTATTTCGGCCTTCCATTATGCTCTTTTAGAATTACTACTGCTGATTGCCTGCCTTTGTACTCGAAAATATGTGGCGTTATGAACTGTTGGGCTAATAGATTCATTTCTCAAGCAGGTAGACTTGTACTGATCAAGTCTGTCATTACTTCTATGATGGTTTATTGGTCTAGAGTGTATATTCTCCCCTACAAGCTTGTGAATATGATCAAGAATGCTATGTTGAGGTACTTCTGGACTGGGTCAATTCACTCAAGGAAAATTATCCCTTATCCCTTTGCAAGAATGGAGAAACCTAAAAACAAAGGTGGGCTTGGAATATTTAACTTGTTAACATGGAATAAGGCAGCTTTCAGTGTTCACTTGAATGCCCTGCTTTGTAATTCTGATTCACTATGGGTTGCTTGGACAAAAAAGCATAATCTTGGTAGTAGAAACTTCTGGACTATGTTAGTGCCCCAAAACTCAAGCTGGACATGGAGGAAATTTCTTAGCTTAAGAACTACAATCATACAATATATAAAATACTCTCTGTCTCATAACAGTAATATCAACTTCTGGAATGAACCGTGGATGTCTGAAGGATTGTTGCTTGGAAAAATATTTTCCCCTCTCTAGATTGATCAGACTGGAATTAATAGGGATGCTTATGCTAAGGATTTTTTGAATGATGGTTTGCTTGTTTTGCCTTACACCAGTAACCAAGAAATAAATGTTGTTTTGAAAAATTATCAAAATATCAAATATCCTGCTGCTCCTGAGGACATTCTACTTTGGAAAGGTAAGATACACTCTATCCCTGTTGCTTATGGTCTTCTAGCTAATGGTTCTGGTAGCCCTAAGTTAGTTTGGCATAAAGTTATATGGACAAGCATCTCTCCTGCCAGGGAGAACTTACTGATGTGGAAGATTATAGTTAATGCTCTTCTGACCAAGAGTAAACTAATGAGTTATGGATTGAATGTTGACCCTCTTTGTGTTTTCTGCAAGTTACACTATGAATCTCTAGAGCATCTCTTCTTTGAATGCTCTGCTCTATTAGATTTGTGGAAAAGAGTGGTAGGAAGAATTAACTCAAACCATGATCATGGGCTGTCTACTGTGGGGTGGGATCTAATATGTAAGTCTACCAAGTAGAAGAAGTATGATAGAAATGTATACTTTACAAAAGAAAAATACTTGAAAATGGTATGGGATGAAAGAAATTTACGATGTTTTGAAAATAAGAGCTGGAGTATGGATCAGCTATGGGAGTATCTAAAGCATGTTATCATATCTGGTATGAGGGAAAGTCAGTATGACTTAAATGGTCATCTGAATGATCTGTAGCTTTAGCCTTTGTTTATGTGTTTTTTCTTTCTTTCTTCTCCTTCTTCTTGTCTTGTATCTATGTGTGTTTGTTTTCTTTTCATGCCTTTGTGTGGTTTTGTGGTGTTTTATTTTCAGTTTTATTGGTGATAATGAGCTTGTTCATTATCATTTCTCTTTTTATATTATCAATAAACTGGTAGGGGACCAGATAACCCCGCTTGCCTTGCAAAAAAAACATATTATAAACTAGCATTTATGCATTTATATAAACTATCGTAATATATAACTTATGTAAACTCAAATTTATACTCACTGGCCCAACATATAGCTTAGATAAATATATGTATTTGTCCATAGATTACTGCCAATCAAACAAAAATAAATAAATAAACTATATATTCTTATATACACACACACATACTTACACATCAAAGAGAAGGAGCTAGGCTGAGCAGCAATGGTGATCAGGTGATGGGCTATGGCGAAGTAGAAGGATGGGTCTGATGGGTATTTGGCCGGCCATGGTGGCGTTTGTGGTCGGCCGATGATGGAGTGCAGTGGGATGGAGGCCACGTGGGCGTGGAGTTGCTGGCCGAGGAAGTGGGAAGACGCTGAGCAGTGGGTAATGGGAAAGGAGAGAGAAGAGGAAGACGTGTCTATGCTCGATTATGGGAGAGAGAAGGGGAAGACGGTTCCGTGCTCGACTATGGGTGATCAAGGGATGCGTGTCAGGGAAGGGCGGGCCATGTGGGCAGAGCGGTGAAGGGTGATGTGGCATATAGATGGGATGTTGGCTCGGGTGGAAAGGCCGACAAGGCAGAGTGGTGGAGAATAGAGAGGAGGAACGGCATGGAAGAGGGACGCTGGTCACTAGGCTCGTGGCAACGTTGAGGGGCAGTAGCGGAGGGGAGCATGGTAGAGAGAGAGAAGGTGGCGAGGAGAGGGAATAGCGGTGGCGACAATGGAAAATATAGCTGCGCGAAGGGATGGATAACGGTGTGATTTTGGAAGAGACAAGCAGCAGACAAAGATGAATCCAACTTTGTACAAACTATTATATATATAATTTCAAATGAATGAAGAAGGAAGAGAGCCAGTCACGTGGGGAGGATCACATCTTATAAATATATAAACGTTATATACAGTACTAACCTTTCCCCTTTCCAAAATTAAATAACCGAGGCAACCTTATATATTATTTTAATAATTTTCCTTGTAAAATCACATAGCTGGAACAACGAAGAGATAGCACAGAAACGAGCTGTTGAAATATACTTTATAATATATGCTTGTTTTCAAGTAACAGAAAAAAATGGAAAGAGCAATAAACGTGGGAGCAAACCAATATAATTTCAACAGATGGAAATAGTTACAGGTAAGAGAATTTATGATATAATAAAAGCAATTAACCATTGATTTTCAAACGGTTGACAATTGAAAGGTCACAGAACATTCTAAAACTCAAAATGGTACCGATACAACAACCCGTTTCGCGGATTTCGCCGCGTACCGGACGTCGAATCACAGAAATGAATATACTGCGGAGATCAGCATGGCTAGACGAACAAAATGGCACACAGATGTCAGCAATACGACTATCCTATCAAGAGTCGGTATTTTACTGCTAAACTGCTGCAAATTTGCTGAAAATAAGATAAATGAAGTTAGAGAAGTCCAAATTTGACGAAACAAAATATCACGTCTCATTAAGAAAATTGCTTACATTTTATTATATAAAAATATTCAGCTTTCAAAAATATTTTATTTCCATCAAATACTCACTGATTTAAATTAAAATAAAATTACACAATAAAATAAACTTCCATATTCTCTGATGAAAATCTGACATTTGCTATGTCTAAAAAGACGTATTTCAAATGTCAACATTTCATTTCCAAATTCAATTATTTAAAATTTCACAAAATTTCAGTTAATTATGTTAAATAAACCGTTAAAATTTAGGGTCGTTACATGTACATTATGCTTTTAGCAGATAAGCATGAACACACCACAAATCCAGTTTAATATCCTTGATTACAATTTTTTGTATATTGGATAGAAGTAACATTCTGGATGCAAAGAGTATGAAACATTTGGTTCAAGTAAAGCAACTATGGACATGGCTGATTTGTACTTTGATCTAACATAATAAAAATAGAACATGGACATAATGAAGAAAAGAGCTCTTCTGCTTCGTAGTCATCTAGGAAGAGGCAAATAGATCCAACAATCAGAAATATATATAGAACACGAGCCAAAATACATTGAGTGGGGGTGATAATGACACACCTATTGGAAAGTTCGCGAAGTGGTATAAGGCATATGTAGGCGATACAACTAGTTTAAATTCGATATCAATATTAAGAATTAGGATGGTAGTAGTTATGCATATTGGGCTTGTAGTATGAAATGTTATTTGCAGTCTAATGGTTTGGATATTTGGAACATTACCCAAATAAAGTACCTAGAGCCTCAAACTGAATATTCAAAATGGACACTAGACCAAAAGATTGAAGTACTTAATAACTCTAAGGCCATGAACATTTTATTTTGCTCCTTAGATAGAAATGAATTTAATCGAGGGTTTGTTTGTAATTCTGCATATGAAATTTGGAGAACCCTGCAAGTCACACATGAAGGCATCAGTGAAGTAAAACAAACAAAGATATATATATATATATGCTAACTAACCAATTTCAACTCTTTCAAAGAAACCAAATGAGTCTATTTCTGATATGTATTCTAGATTTCAAGATATAGTACATGCATTAATATTATTTGGAAAGAAAATTACCGAAGAAGACCAAGTCAGAAAGATCTTGAATTCACTTCCTAGTGAATAGGATCAGAAGACTCTGGCGATCGAAGAAGCCAATAATATTAGTACTATCAAAATAGAAGATTTAATTGGTAGCCTAATGTCCTATGAAGTAAAGTTGCAGATTAGAAATAAGACTCAGGCAAATGAGAAGAAATCACTAGCACTCAATGCTATGATCGACAAAGATGAACCAGATGATGATGCTATTGATGATGACATCGAGTTTATGACCAACAAGTTTAAGAAATTCTTGAAGTATTGGATAACAAACAAACTTCAAAAAACTAACAACAATAATTCCAGAAATGGAAATGTTGTTAAGTGTTTCGAATGTGATAAATCTGGTCATTTGAAAAGAGACTGTCCCAAACTGAAGAAATCAAAGTCAAACACTTTCAATAAGGAGAGGAAACAGGCATTCAATACAAAATGGGATGATTCAGATACATCATCAAGTGATAGTGATTCAGAAACAGAAAATGCCAACATATGCTTCATGGCAAAGGATGACCAGGTATGGAATTTTAATAAAGAAATTACTAATGTTTTGAATGATATATATGAGGGATATAAAATACTTAGAAAAGAATACAACAATAGTTTGGCAGAGATAGATAGATTAAAAATATTTAATGAAAGGTTAATTGTAGAAAAACAATGTCTAAAAGATGAAATTGAAAGACTTAATGGGTATAATGATGAAAAGGAATTGACACTTGGAAGTCTTGAAAAACTAAAAAGTGAAAATGAGTCCTTAAAATCAAAAAATCTTTCAATGAAGTCACAGATCACTGATCTGAATGACAAAACAACATCTCTGAACAATGATATTCTTAAATGTAATAAGGATTTTGACAAAATGAAAACCAATGCTGATAAATTTAACAAAGGGAAGGATAATCCAGAAAAATTATTATCTACATATAAAAACACTAGGAATAAACATGGACTTGGATACACCCCTAAGGCTAAATTAAAGAAAAATAGAATTCAAAATACTAAGTTTGTTAAGGCTACGAAGTTCAACCCAAAACCTAGGAAATTGAAGTTAAAACCTCCAAATAGATTCCTTAATTTATAGGTTCCAAAAAGGTTGGATGATATTGAAAAAGAAAAATATATTGATAATTTATTAATAAGGTTCATTCATCTAATGATTATATTTTGAAAGGACATTCAAACTCTTCATGGGTTTGGCATCCCAAAACTTAGCCCCGTGGACCCCAAATAAAAAGGGTACCAGTGTGCACATTTTATAATTTTTCAGCTACCAAACAATGTATATCAGATAGCAGACACTCAAAGCATATGACAAGAAATCTATTGAACATTGGATAAATATGAAAAGAATTTGTTATTGGCATTGACAAAGTCGGTAAATCTAAAAATCATCTTATTATTTGATATGTTTATTTCATGTTTTGAATTGATTTGGTTTCCCCTCATTTGTTTTATTTATAAGCATTTATCACTATATACAAACTCTACATATTGTCTAGCAGTGATTTAAGCGACTCTTTTTTCACCCTTTTTATTGATGACAAAGGGGAAGAAAAAGGTATAAATATACTAGGCAAAATGATAGGGGGAATGCATAGAGTTAAGGGGAGATGTAATATCTCGGAATTTCGGAGAATTTAAAATGTGATAACCTCTTAATTAAATTATTTAAGATTGATAAAATTGTTATCTTCAAATAAACAATCCAAAATAAAATTTATGTGATGTATTTAAATTTAGAGATAAATTGATTTTAAATGGAATAATTATTTCATTTGTGTTATTTTATAAATTTGATTTTGATAAGCTTAACATTTTAATTTAACAAGTGTTGTTTAAATATATGTTTATTTAAAAATTAACTTTAAAATTAGAGTTTAATATTTCTAAATCTAAAAGTGTGTGTGTTTAATTTAATAAAGATGTATTTGATTTGAAATTGAAGTTTAAATTGAATTTGAATTTAAAATTTGGAATTTTGAATTAAAATTTTTAATTTAAAAAGAATTTATATCTTGAAAATTTTTTGGAAATAAAAGATTTATGAATAAAGTATTTATTTTAAAAAAATAAGTTTTGTTTTATATTAATTTAAAACAAAAGAATTTTATTTATAAAAATTTGGAAAATGTTTGTTTAGTAGTAAATAAATGCAAAAACATTTAAATTAGCATGTAAAAATGGGTTAAATAATTTTATATTATTTTATTTGGAATCTAATTAGTTTATATCTTATTTTCTTTTGAAAGTTTTATTTTTATAAAATAAGAAAAACCATTCATAAATTAGTAAAGTATTTACATATTAAGAAAATTAATAATAAAGGCTTTTAAAATCATTTAAAAATAATTTAAAAATAAGAATGACATGTGTTCATTTTTAAACTTCATTGAATACATGTGTTATGAAGTAAGCTATGCTTTATGACAAATGTAATAAAATTTAACAAGTGTCTTTTTCTTAATTTTCTTTTTCTTTAAATTTTATTAAACCTTAAAATTCATCATATAAACTCCCATTATCTCCTTCATTCTTTTCTTTGAATTCAGAAATTAATGGCCACAATCTGAAAATGTTTCCTCAAGAAAAGCTCAATCTGAAATATTTTCATATGCAAAACAGAAAATCAAAATAACCCTGTAACTTCAAGTCTGAAACCATATTCAATTCCTCAAGATCAAAAACCTGTAGTTTTTTTTTCAAATACTGATCTCCTCAAAAACAAATTGTAGCCAATCTTCAACCCAAAATTTATACCAAACCCTGTAAGTTTTCCTCAAAACCCGTCAACCCGTTTTAAAGCTTCATAATGCAATCTGGAAATATCAATGTTTCAAAATCTTGATCATCATCTTGTTCCTGTTTTAAAGCAATCCAGTACCAAGCAACATAAGTTTCAAAAGTCAGGAATCAAGCAACAACAGTTTTTCAAACTTTCAATAAAAGGGGTTCAATTCCATCCTATTTCTAAAAACTCTCTTCAAATTCGAAAAGGTGAGTAAACAACTAATTTAAAACTTAAGTAGGATAAAATTTGTTGCTTAAGTAATACTGTGATGTTGATTCCTGCATGTGTAGGTAGTTGTATATAAATCTGTATGCATGGTTGTATTTGTTTCTACATGCCTGTAATTTGTATTCCTCTGTTCATTCCTGATCACAGATTTTTATAAATAAACAAAATTCAAACTTTTCATATAAACACTTTGAAGCTTTGTATTTAAAACAAACTAGTTAAGTTTTAAACTCATCTAGATTATGAAAATATGTTTAAGCAAATTAAGTTTAGAATTTTCCTGTAAACAAGAAGAATGAAGTGAAAACTTATATAATGACATAAATAAAATGTTGAATTATATTGATTCATGTATATGTATTGAATCATCACTTAAAATTATGATTTTTGAGACAAAAATCCAGATTTTTAAAATGGGGTTGAATATGGACTTTGGGGTTTTTTGTAAATTGGGTTTTGGGTGATTTCTGGAAGATGGAGTATTAAGGGTTGTCGGGATTGTTACTGAAGGTGGAGGAGGTAATGGGGGTTCAGGTAAAAATGTCGGTTGTGGCTATAGGGGACTGAGGCATCTGTTATCCCATTTTTGGTCAAAACTGGAATATCAATATTGTGTGCATTTCCACCACGACCGAACCAAGAAGAAGCAGCCAGCAAGCCTATATAAGTCTAGGATTTCACTCAAGATTCAAATATAAAAGTTCATTTGGTGAAACAATGCGAGAGTCCATTCGGCACTCCAACACTCAAGCCCATTCGGCAGTATGAGACGAGATCTCATTCGGCATTCGAAATACCATGGCTCATCCGGCATTCCCAATGTCGAGATTCATCCGGCATTCCCAATGCCGAGTCCATTCGGCACTCCCAAATATAAGAGCTCATTCGGCATTCCCAACACATAGCCGAACCAAGCTCCATCCCTACCACCGATCCAGGAGAAGGAGACCACCGGTCCAACTCCATATCCACACCACTACCAAACCAAGCCTCACCTTCAACAACCACCGGACCAACCCACACTGAACCAGATCCCCTCTCCTCCATGCCGAACCAACTCACTCCAACCACTACCGGACCAAGTGGATACCAAACCAACATCGCCAGATCAGATTACTTCAACCCAGGCCCACCAGCAGCTATATACATCCGGGACCCCTACCCCCAGCCTCACTCTATAAATAGAGGGGCAGGGGTACAACAATGGCAGACAAGTTTGAGAGCTCAAGCACGGAAGGAACTTTCAAACAACTTTCATATACTTGTATACAAAGCTTTGTACTTGTAATCTGAAAGAAAAGAGAGAATAACATAAAAAGTGGACGTAGGCACGTTCTGGCCGAACCACTATAAATCTGTGTGTCTTTTACAGTTTAGTCCCTGCTTTTTACGTATTTGCATAAATCACCCAAATCATTGAAAACCATATAAAATCGACTAAATCATACGACTTAGAGGTGTTTGCCCATTTTTTGCGCAAACATTTTTGGTGCTTTCATTGAGAGTTGAACTCAAGGATTCTACCGCTTGGAATTCGAACTTGAGAGTTTAGAGATTCAGATTGGAAGAGTCATGGCAAGACAATCAAGCAGAAGGCCAAGGCCAGAGAGATGTGAACATGGAGGAAAATCAAGAGGCTTCTTCAAAAGCTAATCAGGCATCGATCCTGCATGGGGGCACCACACTTGGAGCATGTTGATCCAATCCCAGGAGAGAGATAGGGGCCTCTGAGCAACCTGGTAAGGAATGAACGCTCATCCAGGGGGCAGGTAAAATTCCCTCCTGAACTCGGGGGGCAGGTCGAAAGCGATGAACAAGTCGTAAACCTCTCATTAGCACGGTTAGATCATTTACACATGTAAGCGATCGCGCACGACCCATAGGCATGCTCTGAATGACTACCAACCGCGTTATAGTAAGAGTTTACGCTTTGACATCTTCATTTTGCTTTTTTGCTTTGATTTTGATTTGAACATTTAAATTCTTCCTGTTTGGACATTTCTGCCGTAAGGATCATATGATTATTGCTTTAACATTTACAATTCTATGGAAAAATTTACTTGTATGCCCGTGGATCGCGAACGGTCCACGAGCACCTCTTGCATGGCAGCGAACTGCCGAAGTCTTTGATTCAGAAACTCCCCTAAATAATAACTCCGGCACTGATATTATTAAGTCCCCCCGGGCACACTAATTCGCCTCGAACAGCACCCGACTTCGAACGGTCACAATTCGCCTCGAACGGCACCCGACTTCGAACAGTCACAAACTCGCCTCGAACGGCACAACTCATTTCACCCCAAGTGGCTTGATCGCGAACGGTCGCCATTTGAGGTCCGCCCTCTGACCGGGCTCGGTCGCACTTTACCTCGAATGGCTCGATCCCGAACGGTCATCATTTGAAGTAAAGCGCTTGACCGTGAACGATCACATTCCACCGCAAATGACTTAGTCTCGAACGATCGTCGCATGGATTTAGACGCTTGATCGCGAACGGTCGCACTTCACCTCAAATGACTCGATCGCGAACGGTCGTCATTTGAAGTTAGGCGCTTGACCATGAACGGCCACGCTTCATCCCAAATAGCTCGATCCCGAACGGTCGTCATTTGGGGCCATATAAAATATCAAGCTCTTTACAGGTTGTCAACAGGATATGAACATCCAGCTCATGGCATTACAAAACATGCCTTCCTACCGCAAGGACATCAACAGGACATGAACATCCAGCTCATGGCATTACAAAACACGCCTTCCTATCGCAAGGCATGTTTTGGGGGGCAAAGTGTTATCCCATTTTTGGTCAAAACTGGAATATCAATGTTGTGTGCATTTCCACCACGACCGAACCAAGAAGAAGCAGACAGCAAGCGTATATAAGTCTAGGATTTCACTCAGGGTTCAAATATAAAAGTTCATTCGGTGAAACAATGCGAGAGTCCATTCGGCACTCCAACACTCAAGCCCATTCGGCAGTATGAGACGAGATCTCATTCGGCATTCGAAATACCATGGCTCATCCGGCATTCCCAATGTCGAGATTCATCCGGCATTCCCAATGCCGAGTCCATTCGGCACTCCCAAATATAAGAGCTCATTCGGCATTCCCAACTCATAGCCGAACCAAGCTCCATCCCTACCACCGATCCAGGAGAAGGAGACCACCGGTCCAACTCCATCTCCACACCACTACCAAACCAAGCCTCACCTTCAACAACCACCGGACCAACCCACACCGAACCAGATCCCCTCTCCTCCATGCCGAACCAACTCACTCCAACCACTACCGGACCAAGTGGATACCAAACCAACATCGCCAGATCAGATTGCTTCAGCCCAGGCCCACCAGCAGCTATATACATCCAGGACCCCTGCCCCCAGCCTCATTCTATAAATAGAGGGGCAGGGGTACAACAATGGCAGACAAGTTTGAGAGCTCAAGCACGGAAGGAACTTTCAAACAACTTTCATATACTTGTATACAAAGCTTTGTACTTGTAATCTGAAAGAAAAGAGAGAATAACATAAAAAGTGGACGTAGGCACGTTCTGGTCGAACCACTATAAATCTATGTGTCTTTTACAGTTTAGTCCCTGCTTTTTACATATTTGCATAAATCACCCAAATCATTGAAAACCATTTAAAATCGACTAAATCATACGACTTAGAGGTGTTTGCCCATTTTTTGCGCAAACAGCGTTGGCAATGACCGAAATTTGATTGTAACCCTAGTTTTTGTATGGTTTGGATTTTCTTCGTGAGCTCTGTCGAATCGAGTGCTATGAAATTCCGGCTGGAGGCAGCGTATCGGCTTGACAAGAGTTGGTCAGCACCGCTCGACCTCTGGTGATCGGAGCTTGGTGGTCGAAGAGGGTTTATGGGGAGCTATTGTGGTTCCAAGAGTGTAGGGTAGTCAAATTTTGATCGAGGTCTTGTTTGAGTAGTTTGGTGGTCGGGTTGAAATGTTATGGTGATGAGTGACATGCCGGAGACATTGATGATGGTCAGAGGCAACCTGGGGCGGCGTGCATCTGCACGGAGTCGGGTTGGGTGTCAGAAAGTTTTGGCTCGTGGGAAGTCTCGAAGTCGCGTTCGAGTTTTGGCATGGGAAGCTCGAGTTCATTCTCGAGTATGATGGGTAAGGATTAGCCTGTAGTTTTGTTAAACTTCAAATTTAATCAAAGTTTAAGAAAAAGAGATGGGAAGAAGGAGAACTCGGGTTTTCACTCGAGTAAGCAACGGGTTTGACCCGAAGCAGCAAAATGTAAAACAGTTTAAAGATTTTAAAAGTTTAAAAACTTGTTATTTTGAAATTTAAGAATTTAGATTGGTTTAAAATTTTTATATAAATTACTTGATGTTTTAATAAATGTTTTCTTAAACATTTTTAAGAAGTTTTGAAGTTTGATAATTTAAACTTTGTAAGAAAATTTAAAGTGATTTTAAAAATCGAGTTTTGAATGTAATTTTAAAAGTTTATATAAAAAGACAAGTTTTAAATTCAAATTGAAACTAGCTTCTAAAAATTATAAATTAATAAATATTTAAGTTATTTAAAGTTATGTTTTGATAACTGTAATTTATCAAGCTAAATGATTGTTTTAACTTAAAAACTTAATTAATAATTTAATTAAATAAGGATAGTTATAAAGGTAATGATTGTAAATATGTTAAAGGTAATTAAAGCATTTAAAAGATAATGTTTTATCTTAATTAAGGTTATAATATCTTAACTTTTATTAAGTTAATTTAAAGAAATTTAGTTTTACTTAATTATTTTAATTATAAAGGTTGGATTAAGAAATTAATTAAGGGAAAATAACTTACTTGATTAGTAAATGGTTAAGGATTAAAGGTTAATTAATTTAAGATCAATTAAATTGTAATTAAAAAGAGCATTAATTAGATTTTTAATTGATGATTAGGGATTTAATAATCAAGTAATTAAGTATAATTAAACTTAATTAATCAAGTGATTAAGATTTATTAATTAATTAATCAGTGAGTTGTTAATTAAGTAATTAAAGTTTACTTAATTAGTAATCAAGAAGTGCTTAATTTGTAATTAAGTTTTATTAATTAATAATTAAGGTTTTATTAATTAAATAATTAAAGAATAATTAATTCGTAATTAAGGGTTAATTAAGAAGTTGTTAAATGGTAATTAATTGATTAATCAATGGTAATAAGGATGAATCAAATGGTAATTAAGGATTGATTATCTGTTAATTAAGGATGGGTTAACAATTAATTAAGGATTGATTAAATGATTAATTAACTGGTGATTAAGGAGTAAGTAATCTGTAATTAAGTTCTTAATTAATAATTGATAATTAGGTTTATTAATTAATAATTAAGAGATAGTTAATTAGTTAATAAATAAATAAATAAATAATTATAAAAAGTAATTATGGATTAATTAACTTGTATTAAGAGATACTACTTAAATAATTAATGTTATTAATCGATAGTTGATGGTTAATTAATCAGTTAATTAAAGATTAATTAATTAGTTATAAAGTAATTAAGGATTAATTACTTTATATTAAAGGAGATTAATTAATAATTAAGGATTATTAATTGATAAGTAAAGGATAATTAATCTAGGATTAGGGATTGATTAATTGATTAATTGAGTTAATCAAGGATGTGATTAATTAATTAAGATTGGTAATTAATTAATGATTGCATAAACAAGATTAAGTGATTAATTCTTAAGGGATTAATTTAATTTGAGTAATTAAATTAATCATGGTATGAATTGATAATGCTTGCTTATGGATGATTGGATGTTGAATGTCTGAATTGGATGATATCTATTGGATTGATATCTATTGATGATATGTGTTGTGACATTCTGTGATGTGATATTGGTTATATCAATGATAAATGTGTGATATTTATCTGTGTTAATGCTGTGTGAATTCAAAGCATTGAATTGAATTGAATTGTTTAAACCTTTAAACAACTTGGCCTTTAAGACACGTTTGGTTCGATAAGACCGGGATCGAGTATCAAATTTGATTATCCGAAAACCACATCGATCCAAGTTAAACGTTAGGTCGTGAATTCAAGTGAAGAACAAGTTGAAGACTCGAAGTGTAAGAACTATCTATCGTTAAAAACTCTAAGGGTGATCCCAATACGAGTATAACGTAGATAGTACTTTCATGTTCAAGATGGAGTTTTCAGAGTGCAAGGGTTATTGTCGTTAACTTTGAGGGTGATTCCAAATGAGTGTAACCAATTAATGCCTTCGATTTCGTTCGAACCCGGAACGAACTTGTATGGATTGAATGCTTTCAGAACATTGTCAGGTGGACGATGAGCATTCTAAGATTGATGTGTTCTATAAAGGTAATCGTAGCCTCAAGCCTCATCAACCGGGAAAGGCTAGAACAGGGGAGGTGCAGCAAGGCTAAGTGGGTCATGCCTAAGTAGGACGAGATTTACCCCTGTCTAGATATCCCTTTTTATTCGGCTGTGTGGGGAGATTGCTAGCTAGAATCGCCGGGGTGGTCTTGTTCAGAACAGTTCAGTAAGGAATGGTTCCGGCTTTGTGTTGCAGGGGGTCATGAGTGATCCTCGGTACAGTGATCTAGGCCACGTACTATGACAGGCGGTACCCCAGTAGCCTTGCCATTGATGGAAACCCATTCTTCCTACGTGCCCCTATGGTTTTGATTGTATTACCCACTTTTGTGGCTAGTAGCTGGAATTTAATGAATGTAACAATTCAGGCTATTTTCTATTTACTTGAAAACCCTAGACACTTTATAATATCACTGAATTTCCTATCAAATGTTTTGGTTAGCGTAAGGTAAAAACTTACCCATGTTTATTTGTGGGGAGTCTTACGTGATACCTTTTGTTTTCAAAGGTTTTTAAAAGTTAAGCAACTTTAACCCGTTTACTCACACCAGACCCACGTCTGACCCGGAGTTTATTCTGTTTTTCTTAAACTCTTGGGTACTCAAATTTTTATGAGTAGCCAAGGGATTCAGGTTTGCTTTGACGAATTCTGGAGGAGTTATGGAGCAGGAGGCTTCAGCGTTTATAGTTATATGGTGTTTTCCGCTATGATGTATCTCTGTGATGTATGTGTTGTATTTGAGTTGTATAATAGACAGACTTTTATCACTGTCTATCTTGTGTTGTTGTATCTGTTTGACTCTGATATGTAATAGACTATGTAATAGTTATGTTATATATTATATTTTGTTTCGTTCCGCTGTGAGATTCTAATATTGTTGAGTTCTTTTCTTCTATCTATTCTATTTCTACCTCTTTCTTTCTTAAAGATGATGCGTCTTTCTGTGGAAAGAAAGGTGGGTCGTCACACTTGGTATCATAGCGTAGGTTGGGATAATACCTAGGCTCTGGAGTTGTGTCTATCTTGAGAGCGCGTATTCGTAATTTTTATATAACTATATACTTATATAAATTTGTAGGGTATCTGTTCGGATTTCAAACATGAGTTCTAGAGGAGTTTTATCTCTCTCTCTCTCTTTGTTTAGTTGACCCTTCTCCCATTGTATCTATCCCTATAGATGGATAACTGAGATAGATCAAATCTGTGGAAGCTTAAGATTTTCTTATCTTCCCCATAGTTTTTCTAGAGACCTTTTGTTTGATCTAAAGGGTTTTGATCTTGTTTGGATTTGGATTGGTTGGATGGTATTGGGCTGTTGATGTATGAAACAAGGATTGTATCTTTGGAAGTTGAGTTAAGAAGAATCGCAAAAGTGACTTGCGATGATGCCAGAGTTCTTTTGAGTCATCTTCTGCATGGAGTGAGGTATCTCCAGGAGGTGTAGAGTCCATCGAGGTGGTCAGTGATTTTCCGGATGTTCCAAAGGAGCGAAGGTTTTCCTTATCGGAAGATAGAGTTTGGGTCGTCTTTAGTTTCGAAGCAGTGCCTGTTGTTCAGCCTAGTTTTTTCCAATTGGAGTTCAGATGTAGTCTTTGTGGCCTAGACAGATGAGTCTTTTGAGTTTCGTATGGATTTGATGAATCAGGCTTTTGGGATGTGTGGTATAAGTTGTTCTTGTTTTCATCAATGTTTTTCTTGTATACTCCAAGTCAGAAGAGGAGAGCTAGCGACATTTGGAGTTAGTGTTAGAGGCTTTGATGTAGCATTTTGTTTTGGTGATGGTATTTCTGTAGATCCAGCCTGGATAGCTACTATTCAGGAGTAGAAGCAACCGAAGTTTTCTGGTTTGGCGGAGTTCTATAGAAATTATTAGTGGACCCTAGTATGAAGAGATTTTCTCGGATTTGAAGGCAAGGCTGACTAGTGCACCTATTCTAGCTATCTCGGATGGAAAGAATAAGTTTGAGATCTGCTCGGACATTTGTGTGTGTCTGAGATAGATGAAGTGAGTCAATGATGGTCAGTGTTCCAATTTTGAGATGGATGGTCAAGGGAACATTGAGGATCATCGAAAAGGATTTGTGTTCCGAATTCTTGGATTTTGAAGCAGGAAGTTTTGGCAGGGAGTCATCGCTCCAGGTTGTGTCCAGCCCAGGGTGTTCAGAGATACATGGATTTGAAGAGAATCTTCGGGTGGCCAAGTACGAAGTAGGATGTTGCAGCTTTCATCTTTGGATGTGCAATCTGTCAGCGGGTGTTGGTGATCAGCAGAAGACCGCCGGTTCGTTGTAGTCTTTGGAGGTTCCGAAGTGGAAGTTCTAGTGGGAAGTGATTTCTTTGGATTTATTCAAAGGTTTGCCAAGGACCAAAGAGGGAATTAAAGGAATATAGGTGATTGTGAATTGGTTAACCAAGAACGCCCATCTTATTCTGGTCGAGGCAATCCGTTCTGTAGCATCTTTGGCTGAGTTTTTCTTGAGAGTTTGTCTAACTGCTTGGTGTTTCAGTCAGCACTGTTAGCAATTGTGATCTTATCTTCTCCAGCTAGTTTTGGAAGGCTTTGTGATCAGTTTTGGGTTCAAGATTAAATTTGGATACAGCCTATCATTCCCAGACCAACAGAAAGGCTGAATCAAATCTTAGAGATTTGAGAGAGCTTGTGTTTTGGATTTTTGTGGATGTTAAGAGTATCATCTGCATTTATTGGAATTCTTGTATAAGTTATCAGGTGAGTATCTGGATGCCACCCTATGAAGCTTTGTTTAGAAGGCCTTGTAGATTTCCATTCTGTGGAGTAGAGTCAAAAGATCGTCTGGTTCTTGGTTCAGTTTTGATCTGTGAGGTATCTGCGATGGTGGAGCATATCAGGAGAAGATTAGTGTTGAAGTGTTCAAGATTGAATTGCTAGTTTGGATGGCTGGAATTCATATTGTTTTTCATGTATCTCATCCAAGGAAATACGTGAACGATCTATCTTTTGTTGTGGAGTTAGGATTTCAGAGTTTGTCTTGGGAAACTCTGAATAGTTTTAGGAAGACATATCTGGATCTATGTCCGGATAGCTAGGATTGTTTGATTGAATGAGTTGGTTGTTTAAATAAACTATTTGTTTGGATGGATTGTTGTTGGTTGATAATGTTTGGCTGATAGGAATGCTTGAATGGTTTAAATGAAATAAAAGATTTTGGGTTATCTTTATTTTAAATTTCGAGGAAGAAATTCTTTTAAGGGGGAAGGAATGTAATATCCCGGAATTTCGGAGAATTTAAAATGTGATAATCTCTTAATTAAATTATTTAAGATTGATAAAATTGTTATCTTCAAATAAATAATCCAAAATAAAATTTATGTGATGTATTTAAATTTAGAGATAAATATATGTTTATTTAAAAATTAACTTTAAAATTAGAATTTAATATTTCTAAATTTCAAAGTGTGTTTGTTTAATTTAATAAAGATATATTTGATTTGAAATTGAAGTTTAAATTGAATTTGAATTTAAAATTTGGAATTTTGAATTGAAATTTGTAATTTAAAAAGAATTTGTATCTTGAAATAATTTTAGAAATAAAAGATTTATGAATAAAGTTTTTATTTTTAAAAAATAAGATTTGTTTTATATTAATTTAAAATAAAAGAATTTTATTTATAAAAATTTGGAAAATGTTAGTTTAGTAGTAAATAAATGCAAAAACATTTAAATTAGCATGTAAAAATGGGTTAAATAATTTTATTTTATATTATTTTATTTGGAATCTAATTAGTTTATATCTTATTTTCTTTTGAAAGTTTTATTTTTATAAAATAAGAAAAAGCATTCAAAAATTAGTAAAGTATTTACATATTAAGAAAATTAATAATAAAGGCTTTTAAAATCATTTAGAAATAATTTAAAAATAAGAATGACATGTGTTCATTTTTAAACTTCATTGAATACATGTGTTATGAAGTAAGCTATGGTTTATGACAAATGTAACAAAATTCAACAAGTGTCCTTTTCTTAATTTTCTTTTTCTTTAAATTTAATTAAACCTTAAAATTCATCATATAAACTCTCATTATCTCCTTCATTCTTTTCTTTGAATTCAGAAATTAATGGCCACAATCTGAAAATGTTTCCTCAAGAAAAACTCAATCTGAAACATTTTCATATGCAAAACAGAAAATCAAAATAACCCTGTAACTTCATGTCTGAAACCATATTCAATTCCTCAAGTTCAAAAACCTGTAGTTTTTTTTTCAAATACTAATCTCCTCAAAAACAAATTGTAGCCAATCTTCAACCCAAAATTTATACCAAACCCTGTAAGTTTTCCTCAAAACCTATCAACCCAGTTTTAAAGCTTCATAATGCAATCTGGAAATATCAATGTTTCAAAGTCTAGATCATCGTCTTGTTCCTGTTTTAAAGTAATCCAGTACCAAGCAACATAAGTTTCAGAAGTCAGGAATCAAGCAACAACAGTTTTTCGAACTTTCAACAAAAGGGGCTTCAATTCCATCCTATTTCTAAAAACTCTCTTCAAATTCAAAAAGGTGAGTAAACAACTAATTTAAAACTTAAGTAGGATAAAATCTGTTGCTTAAGTAATACTGTGATGTTGATTTGCATGTGTAGATAGTTGTATATAAATCTGTATGCATGGTTGTATTTGTTTCTGCAATCCTGTAATTTGTATTCCTCTATTCATTCCTGATCACAGAGTTTTATAAATGAACAAAATTCAAACTTTTCATATAAACACTTTGAAGCTTTAGATTTAAAACAAACTAGTTAAGTTTCATATAATACTTTCAGGTTCGAGATGGAGTTTTCAGAGTGCAAGGGTTATTGTCGTTAACTTTGAGGGTGATTCCTAAATGAGTGTAACGAAATAATGCCTTCGGTTTCATTCGAACCCGGAACAAACTTGTATGATTGAATGCTTTCAGAACATTGTCAGGTGGATGATGATCATTCTAAGGTTGATGTGTTCTATAAAGGTAATCGCAGCCTCAAGCCTCATCAACCGGGAATGGCTAAAACAGGGGAGGTGCAGCAAGGCTAGTGGGTCTTGCACAAGTAGGACGAGATTTACCCCTGTCTAGAAGTCCTTTTTTATTCGGCTGTATGGGGCGATTGCTAGCTAGAATCGCCGGGGTGGTCTTGTTCGGAACTGTTCAGTAAGAAATGGTTTCGGCTTTGTGTTGCAGGGGGTAGGGAGTGATCCTTGGTACAGTGATCTAGGCCACGTACTGTGACGGGCGATACCCCAGTAGCCGTGCCATTGATGGAAACCCATTCTTCCTACGTGCCCCTACAGTTTTGACCGTATTACCAACTTTTGTGGCTAGTAGCTGGAATTTAATGAATGTAACAATTTCGGCTATTTTCTATTTACTTGAAAACCCTAGACACTATTATAATAACACTGGATTTCCTGTCAAATGTTTTGCTTAGCTTAAGGAAAAAACTTACCTATGTTTATTTGTAGGGAGTCTTACGTGATACCTTTTGATTTCAAAGGTTTTTAAAAGTAGGCAACTTTAACCCGTTTACTCACACCAGACCCATGTCTGACCCGGAGTTTATTCTGTTTTTCTTAAACTCTTGGGTACTCAAATCTTACGAGTAGCCAAGGGATTCAGGTTTTCTTTGACGAATTCTGGAGGAGTTATGGAGCAGGAGACTACAACGTTTGTAGCTATATGGTGTTTTTCGCTGTGATGTATGTGTTGTATTTGAGTTGTATAATAGACAGACTTTTATAACTGTCTATCCTGTGTTGTTGTATCTTTTTGACTCTGATATTTAATAGACTATGTAATAGTTATGTTATATATTATATTTTGTTTTGTTCCACTGTGAGATTGTGATATTGTTGAGTTCTTTTCTTCTATCTATTCTATTTCTACCTCTTTGTTTCTTAAAGATGATGCTTCTTTTTGTGGAAAGAAAGGCGGGTCGTCACAGGAGACAAATATAAAAGTATTATAATTTATCTCTCATATATTTATATGGTTGTCGTCATCAAAAAGTGGGAGATTGTTAATACCCTAGATATTGATTTTGATGACAACAACCACATAAATATTACCACTAACGTATCTCCGAGTTAGTAGTCATATCAGATATATTATGGATGCATTTACAAAGTTAAACAAGAATACAGTGGAAGTAAATGAATTATAGAAGAATGTTAATTAGAGAAATTGAAGAACAAACCCAATTAGAAAAGAATGCTGAAGGATAAAAGGTGTTTGAAGTGATGAGGAGTCGGTTGAACCTTAGAATATCTTGTTAAAGATCTCATAGCAATTATACTTGAAGATCATCAACCATTGACTTCAATTTAATCACAAAAATCCACAAATACAAAGTAATTTGAAATGCTGAAAATTTGCAACACCTATTAGTGTTGCTGTTCATTTTGCATCACACGCATGTCGACATGGGGGGTAGGGGGATGTCGATATGCTAGTATTTTTCAGAATTTCAAATTTTAAATAAAGAGACATTTTTCTCCACCTCTTCACCAAAAGATACGTCTCTTGAACTACTATATAAAGGCCTCTGAAAACGAATTTTAAAATCAAGAATTCATATTTTCTCTTACTCCTCCTTCTCCAATCATTAGCAAAAGAAATCCATTGCATACTCTTTCAATCTCCTTGCAAATCGATACTGTTTCACTCCAATTCTTCATTGATTTGCAAATCACACAATATCAGAGAGTTGTACTTTAATTCACATCTTTCTCTCTCTGATTTCATCCTATTCCTCAAAGAATTCAAAGATATATTGCCATTGGAGGTCTATAGGATCATTATACCAAATCTACAAGAATCTATATTGAAGATATGACTACTTGCCATAGTTTGTTGTTGGTGATAAGTAGAAGGTGTTCTTGTAGCCTGTAAAATCAAGAGGATGTGTCTTATAGCCCGTGAAACCAAGATTGTAAAGGTGGTCTTGCCACCCTTGGAAAGCAAGCGATTATAGTGGAATTTTGCACGATAGAGTGCAGGACTGGATGTAGGATTGGTTAGTCCGAACCAGTATAAAAATTCGGGTGTTATTTATATTACTGCATTTTACTTTATTACTTACTTATTCTCTAATTACTTCTTTATGTTTGCAATTTGGATAAATACATTTTTATATTCATAAGTAAGTAGTTAATACACATTTCACCACTTCTAGTGTCTGAATAGCCTTAAGATCCAACATTTTGTTGTAGCCACTACAGTTTCCAACACTTTTTAGTTACGGGTTACCCGAATCATCAGTAACATAACAAATCATTTTATATTCCGAAGCGATAAATCATTTCACACTAATATTCACAAGTACTTTCAAATCTATAATGATTTTCATTTTCCAAATCCGTTCAAAAATAATCTTAAAACCATCGGGTTTAGTCCACGAAATTTTTTCTGTTTTATAAAACATTTTTATAAAACCATTCTCATATAAATCACTTTTATATAATATAACTTCAAAATATTCATTACAAAACATTTCTATTTCTTTTAAAGGGAAAATATTTCATAACATTTCCATTTGAAAACCAATTTTCAAAAAAATTCATTAAATTGAAGTGAACCAAATATTACTGTTAAACACCTTATAGTCAAATCATGAAATAAATCACAAGGTGTTATCCTACAATTATTTTCTACATAGCCCATGCATATGGATAATTAATTGCTCATAAACTGGTAGAACAAAGTCAACAATCAATAAAAAATAATCAGTGCTAATAAACTGGTTGAGTGCAATCCAAACAAACAAACAATCAATTAACAAAATAAACATAACAATAAATGATAAATCAATTCTTCATTATATCAAATATTTGTAACACTTTATTTTATCATGGGTTAAAAAGGTTTGATATTTATTTTGGAGCACCTGGATTTTCCCTTCGACGTGTTCCGTCCCTCGCCCAAGTCTCCTTGGATCTCACAGACGAAACACATGTGCTAGTCGTTTCCGCATACACCATTAACTATTTAACTTCTAAATTTTAAATTATTCAATTAACCATCCAAATATAATATCGAGCAAGGAAATCAAACCATTGTTTTAGAAAAAAAAGTAAACAAGCATTCAATAAGGGTTTTCAAACAACGCTTAACACTTAAAGTTCTTTCAACTTAGCAATGGTTTTAACGAACTTAAAATAAGAAATAACTTACTTCGAATTCCACTCCTCAAACTTTAAGGCAAGAAATTTAAGATCTAACGCATACTTCCTACCATGTTTTGAAACCAAATGAAAATAAGCCCAAATCCTCCTTCCTAATGTTTGTCCAAGGCTTGAAATGAGATTGGCCGAAAGTATAGAGAAGAAGTGGTAGAGCTTTGAACTTGAGTTCTCAAAATTAGATCCAAAAAATAGGTCATCTTATCTCTTGTTTTTGGCTCTCTTACTCTTAAAATTTTAAAAATTTGTTAACTGAAAAGTTGTTGAAAATTATTTTCTCTTGAATTTAAAAAAAGTGTCACTTGATTTTGACTAGTTTTGAGAAAGATATGGTCAAAATAAAAAGAGCTATTCTCGGATTCACAAATATAAAACCCGAAAATGTACTTCAAAGAATTGAGTTTCAGGTATAGCAAAATTCAAAACTGAAAAACATAATCAAGTTGTAGCCACTGAAAATTTATATGTTTAAAAATAATTTCATAATTTGGATATGTTATGATCAAGTGGTGATCAAAACAAAATAGCCTATTCTCTAGTTTAAAAACTGGGCCAGAGAATGCACTGGAAAGAAGTATATTTTTGACATAGTTATCGTTATAATGAGATAAAGTGGTCAAAATGAAAGTTGTAGCCACTGAAAAAATACACGATTAAAAAAAATTTGTATTTTGGTTATGTTTTGAAGAAGTTATGGTCGAGAGAAGAAGATGTAAAATATGGAGAAAAGAGGAGTTTTGATTTGAATAGAATGAACATTGATTTCTTTTGAATATTTTGTAAATATTTTAACATTATTTCTTTCTATTTTTTTCTATAGTTTGGAAGCCATTAAAAAGAAGGGGAAAAAGAGGAAGAAGATGAAGAAGCATGAGAAAAAAGAAGAAAAAATGTGAATGAAAGTGAAGAAGGAGGTGGGTAAGTATTGAAAAAGAAAGAAGTGGTAAATTTACCAAAATGACCTCTTACCAAATTACCAAACTAACCTTAGTTCAACCTAAAGCAATTTCCACTTTTTCAATACTTAACATCATCTTTCACATCCTTACTTCATGTCTTAGTCACTTAAGGATTAAGTAAAGAATATTATAATTATGTTGGCTTTGATTTGATGTTTACTTTTTCTTACTTTTGTTAATTCTTACTTACTTTTACTAATGACTTCAGAAGTTTTCTAATCTTATTTACTAAAGTAAACATGTTTAGTTATTCACATGTGTAATATATATGTTAAAACATGTTAGCAAAGGTGCAATAATGTTGCGGCAACTTATTTTGAACAAAACGTTGATTTTCAACAAAATATTTTACGGTCACATTTTGACATTTTTGTTAAACTAATTATCTATTTAAACCAGACCTCAAAATTGATTTGATATTATACTTAAATAATTAAAACAAGTATAATTGACTTATAAAATAGTATCTAGATCTATTTGTAAAAATACGACATCGATTTATAAGTATGCGACGAAATTTGTCAACTTTATAAAACATGTTTTATATATTTATCGAACCATATAAATTAAATTACTATTATTATCAAATAAGTTTGATATTGATAATATATATATTTAAATGGAATTATTTATCCTTTAAACAAATTTCACGAATATTTATCCCACTTTATTGGAATTCGACTTTTGTCAATTTTACAATGGAAATCCAAAATCTTTATTCAATATCAAAAACAAGTTTATCATTCTTATTTATCATATAAAACTTGATTTTTTTAAGTTTGAAAATTCTACATTTGAATATCCTATTTTCAAATTTTTAAAATTATGGGTTGTTATAGTGATAATAATGATATGATCATTCTATAAATTTATCCAATACAATAACAAAAAACAACATAATTTCAAACGAACTTTACGAAAAATCATTGATAATACTTCAATGCTCAATAAGATCCCAAAAAGACAATCAAATAATGCCATTTGAAAATGTAGTAACAAAGATGGTTAACATAAGATTTTATAAAAAAATAAGTTTAATCCATGTAAGCATATACAAATATTTAAATAAAAGTTTAAAGAACACATATTTTGAATTGAACTTTTAACAACATTCCAAAGTTACCTATTGTAGCTAGATTAAGATTAAAAAAATTCAAAATCATACGAAATAACCAAAATCAAATGAAAGTAAATGCTGGAACAAAAATTCAAAACAAACAAAAGGTTAATTTTACATGTAATATATTTTACAAATCGACGTGAGATTCTGTGTTATCTATTTGTAAATCCAGTAACATCGTGAGCAAATGAAGGGGACCATATTCACAAGCATACAAAATGGAAAAAAGAGAGAAGAAAACAGAGTTTCAGGCACAAAAATCGAAGTAAATATTTGAAATCCTGCAATTTCAACCTCATATTAAATGAAAATACAAATAATAAAAAACCGACCTTTAAATCACGTCGATCAATCCAGCAAGTTATGTTTTTTTGTGGAAAAAACCGGTATAAACACAATCTCTACAAAACATGGAAAAAATCATATATAATTTAAGATGAATACGAAGTGAAAAGATATTGACGAATTCAATCAAACTATAGTTCAACAAAAGAATTAAAGAGACTAATTATTTGGAAAGTACATTAAATTTATCTGACTAAGAGTAGAATTGTTTTTTTGAATTATAGCTTGTAGTGAAATTTATTTTAATTTGAGTAGAAGCAGATTATTTGATTAGGATCTAGTGTTGTCTATTTAGATATCAATGGAACTTAAAAAATCAATTATGCAATCTTACAGACACAATAGTAGAAATAAGAGACACAGAAGATATAATTTTGTTAGGATATGAATATCCTACATCCACGGAGACCCAACAACTTCCTTTATTCCACTACAAAATAGAGAGAAGAATAATGGTGGATGCTCTCACACTCTCACATACATATGAAGATGAAATTACTTCATTTAAATAGAACTGATAATGAAGGGTTGCTTAGAGATAAAGAAAATCAATTTCCTAATTACTCAAACATCTTTCCAAATTGCTTGATTTGATCTTAATACAAATAGATGGTGCAATCTTGGTTTCCATATCTTTCCTTTGATTGATTGATTTTCCATGCCTAATCATTTAATTTTTCATATAACAAATGCATTGACTAATTAATTGATTGGCTATTTAATTAGTTTCCTTCCAAAATATCCTCTCATATCTTTCCATATGCAAACCAAATTAATTGATTGATTGAACCAATTAATCAATTTCTTTCCTCCTCAACGTATATTTGAATCATTCAAATTTAGCTTTCCATCTTGATTCAGATATAACAATATCTCTTCATCACCTCATCATCAAACAATCAACATAGAATTTGTTGGGTCTAGCACTCACGGCGCTCAAGTAACAGGAATCAAACTGATCAAGCTTGAGAATTGCTCAAACTTGTCCTTTGAAAGTGACTTTGTCCGTGAACTATAAGATTGATTCTCTACAAGGTGAATTGCACTCTGACTGTCTGAAATTAGCTCTACTGTCCGCTGCACCATTGAAAGATCATCCAAAAACTGAAGTAAGTATAATCCTCCCTTTGTTGCTTCCACAATCGATATCAACTCTGCTTTTGTAGTCAACAAAACTACAATAGATTGCAGCATTGATCTCCATGAAATCGAGCTTATGCTAAGTGTAAAAACATAGCTCGAAACTGACTTCCTAGTACCTCTATCCTTAACATAATCGAAATCACAGTATTCTCTAAGAGAGATGTCACCATCCATTCAACCATATAACAAGCCCATTGAAGAAGTGTCTCGAAGATATATAAGAATCCACTTCACTGGTTGCTAATGCTCTTTGCCTGAGTTAGATATATATCGACTCACAACACCCACAGCATGGGCCAAATCTGGTCTTATGCACACCATCGCATATATAAGACTACCAACAACACTAGAATAAGGTATATCATCCATATACCTTTTGTCTTCTTCCGATAAGGGAGATAAGTTTTTTGAAAACTTAAAATAAGAGCCTAATGGAGTGCCAACTGGTTTGACTTTCTCCATTCCAAATCGAGCGAGGACCTTCTTGATTTACTGCGCCCGAGTGAGCCTTAACTCTCTCCGCTTCCTATCCCTGCTTATCTCCACACCCAATATTCTTTGTGCCTTTTCCAAATCCTTCATGTCAAAATATCTAATGAGCTTCACATTCAACTCCTTAATTATAACCATACTCCGAGATGTAATAAACATATCATCAACATATAACAACAAATAAATCATATCACCATCACATCTCCTGAAATAATCACACTGGTCTTTGAAACTTCTGGAGTATCCCTATGAAAGTATAAACTTATCAAACCTCTTATACCATAGTTTAGGAGACTGCTTCAGTTCATATAGAGATTTGTTAGTTTGCAAACATGATCCGGTCTGCTACTATCAATGAACCCTTTCGGCTGCTTTAAATAAATCTCCTCATCTAGATCACCATGCAAGAATGTAGTTTTGACATCTAGTTGCTCTAATTCCATACAATAATGAGTAAATAATGCCAAGAGAACACGGATAGAAGTATGCCTAACCACTAGAGCAAAGATATCATAATACTCTACCCCCTTCTTCTGAACATATCCCTTTGCGACTAATCTTACCTTGTATCTAAGATTACCATTTTCATCGTCTTGCATCCAATAACTCTCTTGTTAGTGAAAGGGGCACTAAATTCCAAGTATGATTTCTTTACAATGATTCAATATCCTCCTCCATAGCAACTAACCAACTGGAACTATTAACTGATGCGATAGCTTCTCTATAATCACAGGGTTCATCATAGACAACATTCAAAGCATATGTTGCCATATCATTGAAGTTAATGTCTTCGATGCTCAATCCAACAAACTCTCAAGCCACTTAGACTTCCTTCTTTGTCGGACAGACCTAGGTTCTGAATGAGCTCCACCTTGAGTTTGATCCTTTGAACCAACATCGGTATTATTCCCATCAACCATGGTGTCGTCAGAAACACCATGTGAACGTCTATTGAAGAATCATTAGATGACTTACTTTGTGTCTGGTATCCTTCACATGTCCTCTCATTGTCATCCGATGAGGAAGACTTCACCTTCAATATAGCCTTCTCATCAAAAGTCACATGCCTACTCATAACGATCTTCGTTCTAATAGGACACCATAGTTTTTATCCCTTCACTCCTCTCCTATAACAAAGAAAGATACACTTGCGAGCTCTAGGTTCCATCTTGCCTTTACTCGTGTGCACATAAGCTGGACAACCAAACACTCTGAGAAATGATTAGCTAACAGGCTCTTCTTTCCGTACTTCTTTAGGGATCTTCATATCTATTGCAGTAGAAGGTGTGCGGTTGATGAGGAAAGCTACCATAGATAAAGCTTCAGCGCAAAATCCATTCTTCAATTTAGCCGTCAGCCTAAGGCATCTTGTTTTAATAATATCTGATTCATCCTTTCTGCATCTCCATTAGACTGGGTGTCGCCTGGTGTAGTGTAATGCCTTTTAATGTCTTCAGACTCAAAATAATCAATGAATTCCTATGATACAAATTCACCGTCATTATTTAAAAGGATAAGTTTCAACTTCTTCCCCGACCACTTCTTAACCACAGATTTCCACTTTCGAAAACCTGGCAAAGGTTTCACTCTTTGACTGAAGAAAGTATAACCATAATTTACGAGAGAAATCATCTATAAATGAAAAGAAATACCTAGATTTACCTAAAGTTTGATAAGGTGAGGACCCTAAACCTCTATATGAACATACTCCAGGACATCTTTTGCTTTGTACTCTCCTATACAAAAAGAAATCTTCGTCTGCTTTCCAAGAACGCACTCTTCACAAAACCAAGTTTTGAATGATGAACTCCATCAATCAATTCTCGATTTCTCAACTCATCCATGTTGCGCTCGTCGGTGTGACCCATCCATAAGTGCTATAATCTGGAAGAATCTGAATCAACAGATGTTACAAAAGCTTATTCACCAACAACATTAGTGCTCTTTAATTGATAAATATTTGCTGCCCTCACACCTCTCATAACAATCATGGAACCCTTCGACATCTTCATTTTTCTCTTTTCACTACAATCTTCAAGTCAAGTCTAATCAATGCCCCAACAGAAATTAAGATCCTCCCCAAATCAGGTACATGTCTAACATCAGTGATCATACGAATAACATCGTCAAACATCCTAATCATCTTTCTGCCAACACCAGCCATACGGCAAGAAGCATCATTACCCATCAAAACTTCTCCTCCATCAATTTCACAATAAGTGGAAATGCAGTTCTTATGTGGTGTCATATGATAGGATGCTCCAGAATCAATCGGCCATAAATTGCTCTTCCCAGAAGAAATTTAGATCATTTCTTCTACCTTCAAGCTTGGAACATTATGTTATGAAGTGCCCTGGTTTCTTACAATAATGACAAGTCGACTTCTTAGGCCCCCTAGATTGAGACCGCGAAGAATACCGTCCTCCACCTTTCTTTGGCTTGCTTTGGCCTCAACCTCTCTTAATAGATAAGCCTTTAGTATCACTATCCAAGCTAGTGCTCACCAATCTACCTCTTAATAATTCATTACGAAGACCATCCTTTACATCAGACAAGCTAATTTTACTGCAGCCATAAATCATAGAATTAACAAAAGCAGTATACTCCTTAGGCAAGGAACGTAAGAGGATCATAGCTTGAGCCTTATCAGTAATATCAACTTCCGCTGCCTTCAGGTTCATAATCAAAGTGGTCAAAGCATCTACATGCTCCATGAGATCAGCTCTAGGCTTCATCTTGAACGAATAGAGTTGTTATAGAGGAATAATCCGATTATTGAGAGACTTGCCTTGACATGCATCCAATAATGCATCTCATAGTTCCTTCGCCGTCTTCTTCTGAGAGAATTCTCTAAGAACTTCATCTAAAAGCCTTAACTGAATTGTTATGAGAGCTTCATCTTCCATCTCTTCTAAATCAACTGCATTAATATCTTTCAATTTCTCAGGCGCATAAACAACTTTATAAGTCTTCTCCTTTTTTAATACAGCATCCATATTCATCCTCCAAGTGCCAAAATCTCCTTTCTGTCAAAACGTGTTACTCCATAATTGACACCAGATCTACCAGTAGACTTACTAGAAGTAGCCATTAATATCCAAATCCAAATAGGAATAATAACACTAGATTTGATACCAAACTATACTGAAATTTATTTTAATTTAAGCGGAAGCAGATTATTTGATCAGGATCTAATATTGTTTATTTAGATATTAGGAGAACATAAAAAATCAATTATTCAATCTTACAGACATAATAGCAAAAATAAGAGACATGAAAGATTTAATGTGGTTCAGGTATGAATATCCTACATCTACGGAGACCCAACAACTTCTTTTATTACACTAAAGAAAAGAGTATAAAAGAGAGAAGGATAATGGTGGACGCTCTCACACTCTCACATACATATGAAGATGAAATTCCTTCATTTAAATAGAATTGATAATGAAGTGTTGCTTGGAGATTAAGAAAATCAATTTCCTAATTACCCAAATATCTTTCCAACTTGCATGATTTGATTTTAGTACATATAGATGGCGTAATCTTGGTTTCTATATCTTTCCTTTGATTGATTGATTCCCTATGCCTAATCATTTATTTCTTCATATAACAAATGCATTGACTAATTAATTGATTGGCTAATTAATTAGTTTCCTTTCAAAATATCCTCTCATATCATTCCATACTCAAGCTAAATTAATTGATTGATTGAACCAATTAATCAATTTCTTTCTTCTTCAACAAATATTTGAATCAACTAAATTTAACATAGCTTACATATAAAACAGGAAAATAGGAATAAAGTTGTGAGAAAAATGAAACGGAAGTGAAATAATTAAGAGAGTGAAAAGATATTGACAAATTCAATCAAATTTTGGTTCAATAAAAAAGAATTAAAAACACTGATTGCTTGGAAAGTATCTTTAATTTTATTTTGATTAAGAGTAGAATAGTTCTTTTGAGTTGTAGCTTACATATGAAACTGAAAACGAGAAAGAAATAAAGTTGTAAGGAGAGATGAAGCAGAAGTGAAATAATTAGGAGATAAGAAGTGTCTGAGTAAATATAATAATAATGAATGAAGGGTTAATGTATATGAAAATAAGAATATAAATAGTCAAAGATTGAATATTTTATGTAATTATAAAATATATATGGAACGTTCATTATGTTAAGTGCATTAATGATATCATTAATATTTTTCGGGTATGCTAATGGTATATAGGATAAGAAGAATTGCGGAAAAAGTATACCCAAAGTCACGTATTATCTTTTATATATAATAATAGAATAGGTAATAGAATAGATAATATAAGTATAGTATTTTTGTTGGAGGTCTATATTGTGAAGAATGAGGCAAATTAAGGAGTGGACAGTATTTTATTTCTAAAATTCTAAGAAAATAGGAAGGAAATCATGAGGGATAATAATAGATTGAATATTTTATATATTATGATGAAAATAAGAATAAAATTGTCAAAGGTTGAATATTATATATTATTATATGATATAGATAGAATGTTCATAATGTTAAATGCATTAATGATATCGTTAATACCTTTTATATATGTTAATGGTATATAGGACGAGAAGAATTGTGGAATGAGTATATTAATGGTCACATATTCTATTTTATGTATAGTGATAGAATAGATAGCATAAGAATAGATAGTATAAGAATAATATTTTTGTATTTTTATTAGAGGACTGCATTGCGAGAATGATGCAAATTAAGAAAGCAGTATTCTATTTCTAAAATTATAAGAAAATAGGAAGAAAATTGAAAGATCTGTCAATAAAATATATAGTATAAATATCGTTTATCTCAAGTCAAGCTAGTAATACTACCATTCTCTTCATACTAAGAAAGTAGAAACCACAAGTTAACACCAGCATCACCAAAATTAAATGATAATTGAATCAATTTCAATAAATCATTTCCTTTAAAAGTAAATATTCATCTTTCAGTAAGTTCGGTGTAAGAATGTGAAGCCGAACTCCAGTAAAATTATAGTTTATACTTTAAGATGGGAGAAGCGTATGTTGACGGCATTCTTTTGTATATAATCCATTAATAATATGTAGTTCTGTGTGGACCTTACGCTGAAGTCCATGATGATAAATATTCATTAGCATTTTAGGCACCATTATACTATAGAAACTATATTGTGATGCTTAACTACAATATAAGAAATGCACAAGTGTCAAGCAAACAATAATTATTTTTATTTATAAATATAACAATATAATGCATGTTGATTATATGTTGACATAATGTATAAGTGGTTAAATCATATATGCAATGGCCTCAAAGTGGAGACCATCAGGATTATATGTATCCAAACGCGACAAATATATATATCTCGATCACATGGCGTGCATCGCAATCTAAGAGTCTACTCTTATCACCGCACTACAAAGGGTATGAACGTAAAATTTTAATAATTAGTTTGCAAATTTGTTGCTAATTTTAACTTCCTATAATTATTATACTGTAGGAATCATTGTCTACTGCTAATTTTCCATATAGAAAAGAATGAGGTTTATGTGTTTGATCCTTGGGATGAATGCAAGCATAATTCGGAAATTAAGCTGCATGTGAACATGTAACTTATAGAATATCAGTTATTCTTTTATAAAACAACTCGTTGTTTTGATATTCTTTTGGTTAATATGTATTTACTAATTATGCTGGATCTAAAGTGAATTCACAACTTAAATCAACTATGTTTCTCCATCTAACATTTTCTTGCATGTGTAGGGCCTTTAAAACTTATAAGGCATTCAACATCAAGTCTCTAGGAACTAAGTTTAAATTAAAGACCATTAAGGTGATTAGGCTTCTAACCAAAAAATTGTATATCATCTGGGATATTAATTCACTTTAAAATGATTATTAAATTATCTCGTAATTTTGCTATAGTGTCCTCAACAATCTGCATCAACAGATTGTATATATTATATGATGAGGTATATGCATGAAATAGTAAAAACCACCATCAAAGCATTGATTTGCGTAAGGTACCACTTGGGTTTTCTTCCTTCATATTTTATGTTAAATAGTTATACGATTAAAGTTTTAAAGCTATCAACGAGCACCATTGTCCAAGTGGTTAAGTGCTTCGGCTTTTGGTGCGATAAATCAGAAATTCGAAACTTGCGTTCGAACGTTTATTGATATGTGATATATTGTCCTAGTGACATGTTGTATACAAAGTATTAGTTCAAAAAAAAGTTTCAAAGCTATCTCTTAATTGCAGGACTTTGCACAAGATGGTTCTTATAGCCAATAAGAGATGGACGAAATTTGGGATAATTTAGTTATTTGTATCATGCATAACTGGATGTTGTTATCCTACCAATTTTGGTGGGGCTTTCTGAGGTTAACACTTATTTCTGCAAGTTTAATAATAAATTAATAATGTTCTAAATATACTCATGCTCATGTGCAGTTTTATTTTGTGAGTTTTTATTTTCAAATCATACCTCTTGAATAAAGCTCATTATATCTTTTTCGTAGTGTATCACCCAACCAATAGTTGTTTCTAAGGGATAATTTGACAAATAGACTTGAAAAGAAAACATACTTATTGTAATATACATCGATTTGAACTTACTAAAAAGAACTAAAGCCATGATTTTCTTTAAATAACTGTCAAAAAGTTGTGAACACTTACACTAAATTCTGGACAAAATATATAAATGCATTGTATATTGGTATCTATATGATACATGCTTATTTTAAATTCAAAAATATACATACATACATACATATATATTGACAAAATTGTGTTTTGCTCAAGATGAACCCATATGTATGCTAACAACAAATATATACATATGTACGCTAATTGTTGAATCTAAATTGTTTTTCATTCAGTTTTATAATAACCACTAAGATCCTTGGTATCGAGCATTGTATCAATCATGAATACAGTACCAACACTGCTATATGTGGTTTAACGCTAACTAACCGTTCCAACACTGCTATAATAGTTCAAATTATATAAGGTTTCTTCTCTTCAATATGCCAAACTTTTATTTTAAAATGGAGGGTTCTTTTTTTTCCATTCAACTTTAGTTGTTTATTTCTTCACGTTTCATGCGACGACTGCCCTACACCATCGGCACTCGGTATATCTGTATAGTGCATCATAGCGGTGCACGATTGATGCAAGATGATCATCAAGGTAAAGTAAAACACACATCAGAACTTTTCATATATCTCACGGTGCATCGAATAAAATATATAGTAAACATCTCAGATATAAAATAGGAGAGAAAGTAATAATTGAGTGAATCATAAAAATCAAAGCAAATAGATCCATATAGCATACATCATAAGTGATAGAGTTATATATCAATTAATAACTCATAAACAACTATCTCTAAATAATGAAAGCACTAGCAAGCTTCATAGTGTTGTGCAATGGAATAAAAAATAAGTAAATGTAGCAGTATGAGAGTGTGATCTCCTACTCGTACTCTGTCCAGCTCCATGTGCTTACCAGACCTAATATCCCTACTCTACTCACTTAAGAGTCCCAGGAATAAGAAGAAACAAAGAACAAAATCCCGAGTCAGACAACAGTCTAGTGTGAGCGGTAGAAAATCTCTAAATACTAATATATCGCTATAATATGACAAATTGTATAAAGGACCATACCTGACTAGTCCCTGCATCCACAAAGTTATCACATATACAGAATATACACTACTTTACATCATAGTCATCATGGGTGCACTATACATTAAATTACTAAGGAGTATCTAGATACCTACATGAATAATATCAGTCTTATGTGACATCTCTAGAGTGATAAGCAATTAAGCGAGCATAACATCCATCACCATCCTCCCATTCACTTACTCGGTGCGCTGGATATGTGGTAACTCGAATAACCTGTCATGGTCAAAGACTACTCAATGTCCTGGTTCCTTGGTACTCGAATCCATACCGCTCAGTAGGCTAGAAACTAGATCGCCCATCATGGCTAACCCATGGTAAAGATTGCCCGTTATGGAGATCCGATCATCTTTCATGGAGATCAGGACCCATCCTAGTTCTAATAGGTACCTCATACTACCCTGCTTTACGAGTACATTCTGAACCCTCGAGTATCGACGATCCCTTTGCACACGTTATCTATAGCAGAGCTCATCCTGGAACTAATCTTACGACTCCTGTCATGAAGTCACTATGGTAGGAACGATCCTTTACAGTCATCATCAATTGTAGAATACCGTTATATGTCTCATGGCCATCATCTAACGGTTCCCCAGTCCGACTCATAGTCCTCAACTCTATATCTCAAAGTACGACTATTCATCATCAAAGCCTTCACTTCCTATCATGTAATCATCAATGATGCATCACACATCTTCATTATCTGAGTCGCCACCGAATCCTATGGTTTGATGTCGATCCCTATACTTATCATATTTGGCTTGTCATGAGTTTGAATGACTACACACTCAAGAATCAAGCCAAACCCCATCACATCTTGAAGCAAGCTTGTGGAGACTCAAAGCAACCATCTTTATAGATCAAAGCATCACCTTTCTCTACCCCGAACCATCACCATCGATTCATGCTTACCAGATCGCATACATAACGCCACTAGATCATGCTCCATCCTTTGGCCATCTTACATCGATCTGATGTCCATAATGATTGATGCCCATGGTTTGGTGCCGAACTATGGTCATCGATCATTCACTTAACCAAAATTCATCTCCTTTACTCCACTATCTTTCCACACTTCCAAGCTATTATTCGTGACTCCAAGTGTCACGACCCAACTTTCTACTCCTAGAAAATCGCATCATGAATTAAGAAAGAAAGGGATAGAAGAAGAAAAGAAAGAAGAGAAAGAAGAAACAACACTAAAATCTCAACAGTGGAACGAATAAATTATATTAATAACATATGTATTTACATAATATACAATACCAATCAGAGATACACATCATACACATCACATATACTAGACAGTTATAAACACCTGTCTAGTATTTACAACTCAATACAATCACAACACAGAGATAACACAGCGGAACTATATCTAACCCAGAAGCCTCCTGCTCCATTTCTCCTCCATTATTTGTCAAAGCCAACCTGAATCCCTTGGCTACTCGTAAAAATTTGAGTACCCAAGAGTTTATGAAAAACAAAAATAAACTCCGGGTCAGACATGGGTCTAGTGTGAGTAACAGGTTAAGGTTGCTTAACTTTTAAAAACCTTTGAAAAGAAAAGGTATCACGTAAGACTTCCCACACATAAACATGGAAAAGTTTTTACCTTACGCTAACCAAAACATTTGATAGGAAATACGATGATATTATAATAGTGTCTTGGGTTTTCAAATAAATAAGAAATAGCCGAAATTGTTACATTCATTAAATTCCAGCTACTAGCCACAAAAGTGGGTAATACAATCAAAACCGTTGACACTTATTGGATTTTGGATTCCATACAATGGAAGGGTTACTGGGGTACCGACCGTCATAGTACGTGGCCTAGATCACCGTACCGAGGAGTACTCCCACTCCCCTGCAACACAAGGCCGGAACCATTCCTTACGGAACAGTTCCAAACAAGACAACCCCGCAGTTGTTTGCAACCAACTGCCTACATAGCCGAATATAAAGGGACTTCTAGACAGGGATCAATCTCGCTCTCCAGTGGGAGCTACCCACGAAGCCTTGCTGCACCTCCCCTATTTTAGCCATTCCCGGTTGATGAGGCTTGAGGTTACGATTACCTTTATAGGACATAACACTTAGAATGCTCATCGTCCACCTGACGATGTTCTAAAAGCATTCAATCCATACAAGTTCGTTCCGGGTTCGAACAAAACCGAAGGCATTATCCCGTTGCACTCATTATTGGAATCACCCTCAGAGTCAACGACGATAACCCTTGCTCTCTAAACCACCATCTCGAATCTATAAGCACTATTCCGTCAACTCATTATGGAATCACCCACAGAGTTATACTGACGTATAGCCCTTATACCTCGAGTCTTCACAAAGCTCCATTTGGATTTACGACCTAACGTTATTTGGAATCGATGTGGTTTTCGGATATCCAAATATGGAAACCCGATCCCGGACTCATCGAAAACCAAAGCGTGTCTTTTAGGGCCAAGTTGTTTTAAAGGTTTAAAACAATTTAATTCAATATTATCTATATTACACACAGATAGATAATTCTCAACATCATAATAGATAATCAATATTATCAACTCAAACAGATAAATCGTATTATCAACCCAATGCAACCATAGCATCCAAATCACATAATAACATTTATCTCATAATTGAGATTCCAACCATTCAGGGTAATATCAATCATCATTCATAAGCAAAGACTTATCTATCCAATCTATAATTAATTTAAAATGAATTAAATTGATTACTTCTTCCTTAAATTAATTTAAAATAAATTAAATTAATTACTTATCCATATAAATCTTGCTTACACATTCCTTAATTAATTATAAATCAATCAATTAATTGCTCTTAACAAGTTACCCTAATTAATCATCTTGATTAACTATCCTTTAATTACATTCAAGTAATTAACTTCTAACTAATTCACAACTTAATTAATCCAAACCAATCCCTCTAATTAACCTGTAATTACTTCATCAATTAATTAATCATAATTAATTACATTAATCCTTAATTAATTACATTAATTAATTCTTTATTGATTAATTGTTCTTAATTAATCAATCCTTAATCATATCATTAATTATATAAATTAATGATCTCAATTTATTTTAAATAACTCCATTAATTAATTATCAAAACCTAAATTAATTACACTAAGTAATTAATTATTAATTACTTACTTAAGTAATTATTCAACATACTAATTACATATTAATTACACAAGTAATTAATTCCAAAACTCCTCCATTAAATTACATCCAGTAATTTATTTTCTTCACTAAGTAATTTTCCATTTGTAATTACTTCTCAAATCAAATCAATGATTAATTTAAATTAATTAAACTTAATTAATTAACTTAATTTATCAAAATAAACTCAATTAATTACAATTAGTAATTAATTTCCTTAATTACTTTCATTAAGTAATTTATTTAAACAATTCAAAGGATTAATTAATCCAATTAATTATTAAAATTAATTACATTAATTAATTATAAAATAATATCAAGTTAATGACCTTCATTAACCAGTAACAAATCTTTAATTACTTTTTCCAGAGTAATTAATCGAATGAATCAATATTAATTCTTAATTTATTTACAAAACTCATTAATTAATTCCTAATTATTAAATTAATCAAGCGATAATTAAAATTAAACAATTATTAATTTCTTGATTAATGATTCAATTCATTAATTAAATTAAATTAAATCTTATTTAAATTAATTTCTAAATCACACTTTAATCAAATTTAATTAACTTACTTAAATCTTTTAATTAATTAAATAAATCCTTAATTATTTATTTAATTAATCTAAATTATAAATTGATTAAATTAATGAATTAAAATCTTAATTACTTTGATTAATTAATAAATCATTAAGTTCAAATCAACTTAATGATTATCATCAATCTCATTAATGTTTAATTATCACTATTAAAGTAACTCAGAAACAAATTGTTTTAAAATTTTCTAAATTCCATTTTAAATTAAAATTAAAATGAAATCAAATTTAAACAAGATTTAATTATTAAACACTTTTTATTTCATATTAAAGAAGTACTTAAGGGATTTTATAAATAATTTAACTCATAATCAATTTAAATAAAATTTAAATTATTCCTTAAATATTCAAGTGATTTTAAAACATTCAAATTAAAAAAAAATCTTATTTCATTTCAAACTAGAATTCAAATAATGTTTCAGATTTAGATTCAAAAATTTAAATTTGAAATCCTATTTAAATTTCATTTCAGTTTTACAAAAAAATAAGCTATACAATACTGAAATATTTAAGTTAAATTATAACATTAGAATTTATAGCTTGTTTTCTTTTGAAAACTTTCATATTCAAATTCCAGATTTGAATTCAAGCATTTAATCCAGATTTCAACTTAAATTTTTAAGTCGTGTTTAAAATCTTATTTCTGATTTTAAAACTTATTTAAAATTCTGTAAACAGGTTTCAGCTGTAACATTCATTTAATAGAATTTATTTATTTTAAAACAAGAGTTTAAATTTCATTTTGAATTCATATTTAAACTTGATTCAAATTCCAGTTCAAATATTACTTTGCTTACCTTAATTTAAATTTTGTTTAAATTTTCACAAAAACCTGAAACTGTAAGGTTTCAGAGACAAAAAACCTGGAACTAGCAAACTACTCGAGCCAGGCACCAATATCTTCGAGTCATCAAGAATCTAACTTCGGGTCACACCTTCAAGCAACCCGAGTACTTCCCGAGAACACTTTCCCCACATTTCCAGAAACCAACCCCACCTCCAATTGAATCTGTGCACATGCACATAGCAATGGTCGGTTTCCGATCATCCACGATGATCCACCCTAAACCTCTGCCGACTCCAGAACCCAACGCGAACATCTGATCAACTGAATGAACTCGAATTCAAAATCGAGTCTGAAAACTCAACCTGAACACTTCAAATGTGGATTTTATATCGATTTCTTTGGATTTTATTCACGTCTTCGAATGTGAATTTTTATGCCCGATTGTTTCTACAATCACTTCTATGATTTGTCACTTTAAAATATAAAGGTTTTCTATACTAGTAGTAAATATCAAAACTCTTTCTTCAAATGATTTCAACACTATTTTATTACAAAGCTCGTTTTCTCAAACCGATTTCCAATCTATTAGTATATACAAACCTTTACCTCACTCGTATGAGAAATCTAATTAAACGACTTAGTAAAACAAGTGGTATGAAACGCTTGCGTTTACTTCGTTGGTTAATTTTTGGACTTGTTCGATTGAACCACTTGTGACATTTTTCTAGTGGAGATTTACAGTTTGTTCGTAAATGTTTAAGTTAAGCAAGTGGTTATGGGACATGAAGCTAAACTTTTAAATTTACTAGCTTAGTGTAATTGACACTTCTCGTTGATCATGATGATCATCTTTGTGGTTTAGACTAGCAATGTGCGATGTCTCTTTGTTTGCGAGGTTAGGCTAACCACCACTTGTGCGATTCCATTCGCACATACCTTTTCGGTTAGCCTAGACACCACTTGTGTGATTCCGTTCACACATACCTTTTTGCTTTTTGGTTAGGCTAGACACCACTTGTGCGATTCCATTCGCACATACCTTTTCGGTTAGCCTAGACACCACTTGTGTGATTCCGTTCACACATACCTTTTTGCTTTTTGGTTAGGCTAGACACCACTTGTGCGATTCCATTCGCACATACCTTTTCGGTTAGCCTAGACACCACTTGTGTGATTCCGTTCACACATACCTTTTTGCTTTTTGGTTAGGCTAGACACCACTTGTGCGATTCCATTCGCACATACCTTTTCGGTTAGCCTAGACACCACTTGTGTGATTCCGTTCACACATACCTTTTTGCTTTTTGGTTAGGCTAGACACCACTTGTGCGATTCCATTCGCACATACCTTTTCGGTTAGCCTAGACACCACTTGTTTGATTCCGTTCACACATACCTTTTTGCTTTTTGGTTAGGCTAGACACCACTTGTGCGATTCCATTCGCACATTCCTTTTCGGTTAGCCTAAACACCACTTGTGTGATTCCGTTCACATATACCTTTTTGCTTTTTGGTTAGGCTAGACACCACTTGTGCGATTCCATTCGCACATACCTTTTCGGTTAGCCTAGACACCACTTGTGTGATTCCACTCACACATACCTTTTTGTGATTTCTGGATTTCATGTGTTGATTTCTGGAATTTATAACATTGACTTGTTATGAGTACAGGTTTAGGGTATGATGCCCTCTTTAGATCTTTGAGAAGATTCTTGTGATATTGATTAATCTTTTGTTGATTATCATTTACATGCTTATAGTAGTATGCCATTATGGATATTATGTTTATGCCATATCTTGTATGTTATATCATGTCATCTGATATTTATAGCTAGACTAATCCGTTTATTATTTTCTTATGAAATAATACTCGGGTGAGACCGAGATGTTACAGGTGCTTCCGTTTGACTTCCTTTCGGGATTTGCTTCTCTGACTTTTGGTTAACTACTTTAGTTTAGTAGTTTTTGTTGTATACATTTGAGATACAGACCCTATGATGTATATTTACTCTTTTGTATAACACGTGTTGCTATTCTTTCGTATTATCGTGGATCTTTTTGACCACTACTCTGATATACACTTTCTTGTGTTAGTGTTATATTCATATCTATTTCCGCCTTTGTGATATGAATTGTCTGTGACTTATTTGTGTTATGTTTATTTCTATATTTGTTTCCGAAGACCTTTATAGTCACTGTGTAGTAGCTTTGAGTTTGCGTCGGTATGTCGGATTTCCTCTTGAGATGAAAAGTTATATTTTTATCTGGCATATCGGTACTCGCACAAAGCAATTATACATATGGTCGCTCCTTAACAGCCTTATCCTCCGTGCTAGTTGACAGCATTACACCGTAGTGTTCTTGGCTAGCGTGGGTATAGAGGTGGGGCGTCACAATGATTCTACTTTAAACAAAACAATTTAAACATTTAACTTAACCTTTAATTATTTAATCATCCTTTAATTAATTATTACATTAAGTGATTATTTCTTGATCAATCAATCGTAAATTATTAATTTATTATCCTTATTAATTATCCATTTATTTTTCATTTTAATTAATATCCATTAATTAACAAAGACCTTAATTAATTTAAGATGAACCATTATCTTAATTAATTACTTAATTATTAAATTCCATTTGATACACTGAAGAATAATTAATCTATTATATAATCATATTGAATCAAAGAATTTAAACACATCATATCTATATTTACATTTTGAAACCTATTTAATATTTAACTTTGAGACTTTGAAAACATTTAATTTGCTTGAAACTTTCATTTCTATGCCTTTAGAATTTGTTAAACATTTATCTTGAGAAAATTAAATAATTTTTTTTCCTCTATGAACAATAGCCCGCTCGGTCCAAAGCCAGACCAGCCTAATGTTCCTCTTCTCTTAATTTGCCCAAACCTTCCTAATTTACACTTCTTACTCCAACCTGGCCTAATACACTTCCCCTACCCTTCTTCACTTATTTCCAGCAACTCACCCTTGTACCCCCTTCCCACATTCTTGTTTGAAAATCACCCAACTGTGCACGATCGTGCACGTGCACACGATCGTCGACCCCCCAACCTTGTCGCCGATCCCTCCCACTGACCATCCACGACCCTACTGTAACGCTTAATCACCTGAACACGACCATGATTCCCTAACTCAAAAATCGAACACTCCACTCGGCCTGGAACCAACCTTACCCGCCAAAAATCATCTCATCACGATGATCCAGGCGACCGTAAACCACATCCCTCTGTTATCAGTCTTGTCATTAACCCATGCAGCCGTTCCAATGCTCGCGAACGTGTCCGAAGTGACAATTTCGTCGAGAACGCCTCAGAACTCCACACGACCCCAAAGCCGCACTAAACCCTAAATTACCAATTTTCGAGCACCCTAGCCATCGTTAAACAACTTCGACAATTTTCCCATGTTCGACAACCCATAAGCTATTCTTGATCACAATTCCGAGCTTCATCTCGGCATAGATCATCGGTAGTTGCCGAAAATCCCAAAACTAAACAACTCGGTTTATCACACTCAAACCCAAATTAAAAATCATGATTTACATCCCAAAAATTATCGTTTGCAATGATAAACCAGTTTATGAATTCAATTCAAGAAATTGAAACATAAGATTTTCCGATTTAAATTTATTCTTGCTGCGGTTTCTTGATTTCTGAAGATTATACTTGTTAATCAAACTTACAAATATTTTTAAAAATTGATTTTAGTCATTACTAATAAATTTTCTTTAGGAATCATCACGTAATACTGATTGTATAACGAGGTATGAATTTTTATAGTAGATTGATGAACCAGAAAATATAATAGAGCCTTTTATATAGGTACACAGTCATGTATATCAAAAAAATAGAGCAGATCGATTTAAATCCAAGTAAATACAGTCAGAAACATATTTAGTTTATCGAATGAACCTGGATAACAATCTTAAATTTTATAAAGGAAATGATTACTCACCTTCTGAAATAATCAGAGAAGTCTAGTTCTTCTGTGGAGATTTAAATTTGCTTCCTTGACTTGATTTAAACTGCTGCTAGAATTCTTTTGTTCTTCTTATTTAAGACTTGAAGTTGAATCTTGGTCTGCTTCAGGTAGTTGTTGTTGAGATGAATTTTACATGCTTTTGATCTAGCCTAATTACCTTAATTTTTGGTTTGACTAAATTTCCAGTATTTTGTTTTACTGGTTTGTTACAAGCTTTGTATATATATATATACATATACATACATACATATATATATATATATTTGAGTGTTCTCGAATGATATAAACATGATAAGGATATGTGTAGGTATATGTAGAGAAGTGGTTGCCTTCCACAACAAGCTTTTGTTTTCTTTTTCTTTTGTCAACAATTCCTAATAAGATTTGATGTATTGAGAGCTCAGAGGATATGCATTAAATGCTATGTCCCCTTGTAAACATATCTATGCATACATATCTTCATTCTACATGTACTGTTTTACACCACATACAGACCTCATATGTATATTTCCATTTTATCACTTCCACCGCCTCATTTATCATATGTACATACATTCTTACTTATATATATTTATATTACAACATCATAAGACTTTGTCTATATGTATATCTTTTTATATATATAAATTTATTTGAATTCAATGTTTATTTAATTTCCAAATCAACATACATATTCAAATATCTTTAATTATCAAAAATTTATTCGTTTGATTAGTAAATATTAATACTTCAAAAATAAAATCAGTTAATTTTTCAATTAACAGACGTCCAAAAATCCGGGTCGTCACATTCCTCGCCCATTTAGAACTTTTCGTCCTCGAAAAGGAACAAAGCCAGAATTTATTAAAATATTTAATATCAGTTAAATTATTCTTTGTTCAATTTTAACTAAAACTCCTTTTTATTTGGAAATCTTTAAAACACTTTAAAATCAATAAAAATAGTTTTATATAAATACTTTTTATAACTCGATGTCTCAACCAGTCAATCCTTGTTCTCATGGAAATTCAGTCATATGTTGATCAGGCGTAGGACTGAAAATCTATAAGTACTTGGTAAACCCGTTTTCAACACGCGGTGAAAATACTTGGAAAATAATTTTATTGAAAATATAGAAAATAGTTTTTGAAAATAGAGGAAATTTCTTTATGAGAATGCTCTGGAAATCATCACTCCCATCCCTGGTCGCAGTTACATTCCAGGGTTACGTTGCCATCGCAACAAAAGTCCATGTAACTATAGGCAGTCCGCACCCCTCGATTACGCCATGGAACCCACAACAGATCACAATTACATTCCAGGGTTACGTTGCCATCGCAGAAAAAGTCCATGTAACTGTAGGCATCAACGCCCCTCGATTTACGCTGTCAAAATGAAACTTCTCCACTCCTACATAGGTCGTAGTATACCGATGTAAAATCAAATGCAGACTGTTGGCTCTCAGCAGCACACACGACTTTCACTATGTTGCCATAGGTCGCAATCCACCGATATAAAATCAAACGTAGATCGTTGGCTCTCAACGGCACACACGACTTTCACTATGGTACACACTACTCATAATCCTCAGGAACTAGTTTTGTTCGGACTTCTCGCAGGATCAACTTTAGAACCCCCCATTGGGGCTCAAGGCAGCACCACCCGGTGGCACTCCTAAGAAGTTCATTTCAAGGGAGCGCCTTTTTCCACAGAGCCATCATCAAAACACTTTATACTATACACATATAGTATCTTTCAAATCATACACCTAGTAAGATCTCATACAAAGCTCCTTTACACAAAATCGATAATTCTCAAACTAGGCTTTCCAAATTCTCATATCGATTTTACCTAAAAATCAAAAGCCTTTCCAAAACCAAAGGTTCCCAAAACCTTTTTCCAAAATCCTCATAAGATCCTTTATATATATAGATATATATAAATCCTTGATAAAAATCTTTGGATCATTTTAAACTTGTATAAAACCCTTTTTATACTTCAAACACTTTCAAAATCCTTTCCTTTTGGCATTAGATCCAACAAGGGGAGATTTATCTTATATAACAAAGATATATAACTTTGTTTATTCAAAATCAAATATTCAAATTTGATTACTCTTTCCAGTATCAATTTCATTCAAAACTGTACGATGTACACTTATCATCTATATGCTATACCAATCTGATCGCTCACTCGATCACACAATTTTCATTTCCAAACTAGTATCGTCCATCCGAGTTCCTAGTGCGGACTCAGATCTGGTTCCTTGATCAGGAACCGTTATTCTCCTTGCATAGCTATAACTATGATAGAGAATATTCAGAACCAATCAACAATCCATACCCAGGTTCGCCGTCGAAAATCGAGTGAAAAATCCCGACTCGGATCGATAAACTATCTCGAAATTCTGTGCTCGAATCTGGATCAAATCACTATACGAATAGAATAATATACATACGTCCTACGTATTTAACTTCATTGATTATTAGCCAAATCAATTTCCTTTCTATTCACATTCACTTAAATTATCATTCACTTATTCACATTTACCTTAACCCTCATTTGGATTATCACTTCAATTCTTACCTCAGTTGGGTGTTTAATCAATGACAGTTTGAACTCCGACCAGTTTATATTTAGAAAATATCTTGAAATTTTTAAAAATAGACAAGTAGTTGAAAAATAGTTATTAGTTTGTAAAATAACTGTAAAATAGTTAAGTAATTGTAAAATAGTTGAAAAATAGTCAAATAATTATAGAAATTTTACATAATTGCAAAACAGTTGTAAAATAGTAATTAATTTGTGAAATAGTTAAGAATAGTAGTTAGTTTATAAAACAGTTGGAAAATTGTTAAATAGTTCCAAAAATAATTGTAAAACAAGTATAAGATAGTTTGGCTTTAAAAGAAAGGCTGTATATATAATAAATAGCTTGGAAAAATAGATTTGTAATAAAACAATTTATTTTGAAAATATTCCAGAGTCAAACTGTTCAATTCCCAACCTCCAATCCCATCAATTCAATTTCAATTTCCACTTCCATTTAAATTGACTCCATTCCAATTTAAATAACTTCAATTTGCATCGAAATTGATTTATCCCCAATTCAAGATGAATTAATTCTTAATATTTTTCAAATTTTCAAATCAAATTCTAGTTGAGTTTTAAACGTATTCACTTTAATTACAATTCCTAAAGTATTCAAATTAATTTAGACGAATTTCAAATCGAATTTACTTCAATTTCAACTCATTTCAATTTCTATGAATTAGTCCTAATTCCCATCTGAATTTGAACTCATTAAATCTTCGATTTTATTTCAAATTAATCCAGTTCAAATTTTCCATTTGAATTTTTTTTATACTTATCTATCTTCAATTCCAAAGAAAATTCAATTTGAACTAATGAAATTTAAATCTCAATTTTTAACCCATCTCGAATTATATAAATTCGAGTTAAATTCCCAAATGTTGGTTCAACCCCTTAAATCAAATTAACCTTTATTTTTACATTAATAACCCAAATCTTTAAACAATTTAATTCTGAGTCCAATTCTTAATAGATAAGAAAATTTGTATTAGATTGTACTACCGCAAAATATTCCATACATTAATTGACTACATGCTAGTAGTTCATACGTTACATACATTTATATAAAATAAGAGTCTTACAGAAGTCATAAATCTAGATGCCTTTCTATTACCTAGAGGTTTGGAAAGAACAGAGCCCTAATACTCCTACAAGAATCCTTCCTATGGACTTCCTTCCAAAGGGCAAAGCCCGAACATACACTTCTCAAAAGGGTGTCCCCACTTATAACATTTGCCACAAAATGTTTCTACCCTATCATAAATCTGGATAACCTTCACGCCTCCAACAGTACATTCCACGGCTTTACTCTTCTGTCGTTCGAAACAATTCCTAGCAATGTGTCCCGTCTTCTTACAATGATAACAAATGGTTGACCTCATTGACCGATTCAACTGGTTTACGCTTCGCCTTCCTCACTTCAGCGCTATTATTTAGGAAATGTCCTTTCTTATGACACTTAAAGCACAAGATCTCGGAGCGAAATTGATGGAATGTACCCTTCAATTCCTCCCTTGTTTTACTGCACTTGGCTGCGTAATGACCCTTATTGAAACATCTGTGACAGGTGACATTATCATAAGGTCCTGGTTCAGCCCTTTCCTTAACCTATTTCTCATGCTCTTGAATTCCTTCTTCTCGATCCCTACGTGCAGCTGCTCTTTGCTCTCTGTGCCTAACCTTCCATTCTTCACTTTTAGTTATCTCTCTCAAGGAATGAATTTTAGAGGAGCTTCGTAACCTATAAATTAGACTTAATTAGATTACTAAGTTATACCTTATGTTTTAACATATTTAGTTTTTAATTTCAAACAAAGTTTCAAAAAACTTCTTATTTCGAAATAAGATTACTTTTCAGAACCATTCTGAATAATATTATTTGTCATCCCTTCAACAATTTGAATCCAAACTTAATTCTAATGTTCCTGATATGAATGGTACATTCTATTCAATTCCTACTCGAATACATATATTTACCACTTAAATTCTTATATGGTTCCGACTTAAATTTTTAATTGTTTACAACCAATTCGCAACAACTTCGTTCAATTTAAATGGTTTACAACACAATTACTTACATTCAATTCATTTTTAAACAAAATAAACTCATATTCACTTCAATTGATTTTAAAATCAATTTATTTTCTTCTATTAATTCATAGTATTTCATTTTAAATCAATTTAATTTTAATTTGGTTATATTTCCGTTACCACTTAATATAATTCCAATTCAAGATCTCAACTTGATTGCATTATATTACTTCTTAATTTAATTTCAATAATTTAACAACCAATCACCTCAAAATTTATTAGAACAGACTATTGCTTTATATATCAAAAATATATTTTTATATAAAATCATTTAAAACACTTATATAATAAAATAACAAGCATGCTCTCATATATATATATATATATATATATATATATATATATATATATTCAACTCATTCTAGAGTACTTAGCCCAAGTTTATTTAAGTGAACCACAATTCAACTTTAAAGTTGGATGGCAATTCTAAATAAGTATTCCAAGAGTTTATATAGCTCTGAATTAAATTAATTACTTCATTCTATAAATCCTGGCTTATATAACCATTAATTAATTATAAACCAATTAATTAACCATTTTTAATTTCCACCTTAATTAATCATCCTTGATCAATTATCCTTTAATTACATTCAAGAAATTAACCTTTAATTAATTTCATAAATTAATTATCCTTAACCATTTACAGTAATTAACCTTTAATTACTTCATTAATTAATAAACTATAATTAATTACATTAATCCTTAATTAATTACATAAACTAATTACTCTTTAATTACTTCTTATTGATCAATTAATCTAAATAAATCAATCTTTAAGTACATTATTAATTTATATTAATTAATGATCCTTTAATTAATAACATCAAGTGATTACCCTTAATCACTTCCAATTATTTACTCTCATAAGTAACCTTAATTACATTCAGTAATTATACATTAATTACTTCACCAAGTAATCATCCAATTAACTAATAAGTGATTATCACTAATTAATTAGACAAATTAATTAACCTAAACTAAATTACATTAATTAGATATTCAATTAATAAATCACTTAATCCCTAATTAATTATCTCTTAATCACATTCATTTCCACTAATTACTTCTTTAAGTAATTATTCTTAATTACAAAGTAATTAAGCTTTAATTTAATTTATTAATTAATCAACTTGTTTAATTAAGAATAAACTTGTATTTATATTAAATATTTTCTCAAATCATTTACTTCATTAAAACTAGTTTAGACATCAAATTTGAAATATGATTCTACTTTAAACAAAACAATTTAAACATTTAATTTAACCTTTAATTATTTAATTATCCTTTAATCAATTATTACATTAAGAGATTATTTCTTGATCAATCAATCATAAATTATCAATTTATTATCCTTAATTACTTTTATTAAGTTAATTATTTTAAGTAATTAATTACCTTTAATTACTTCCATTTATTAATTATCCATTTATTTTTCATTTTAATTAATATCCATTAATTAACCAAGACCTTAATTAATTTAAGATAAATCATTATCTTAATTACTTACTTAATTATTAAATTCCATTTGATACACTGAAGAATAATTAATCTATTATATAATCATATTGAATCAAAGAATTTCAACACATCATATCTATGTTTTACATTTTGAAACCCATTTAATATTTAACTTTGAGACCTTGAAACATTTAATTTACTTCAAACTTTCATCTCTATGCCTTTAGAATTTTTTAAACATTTACCTTAAGAAAATTAAATATTTTTTTTCCTCTATGAACAATAGCCAACTCGGCCCAAAGCCAGACCAGCCAAATGTTCTTCTTCTCTTAATTTGCCCAAACCTTCCTTATTTACACTTCCTACTCCAACCTTGCCCAATACACTTCCCTTACCCTTCTTCACTTATTTCCAGCAACTGTCCCTTGTACTCCCTTCCCACATTCTTGTTCGAAATCACCCAATTGTGCATGATCGTGCACGTGCACACAATCGTCGGCCCCCCAACCTTTCGCCGATCCGTCCCACTGACCATCCACGACCCCACTGTAATGCTTAACCACCTGAACACGACCATGATTCCCTAACTTAAAAATCGAACACTCCACTCGGGATGGAACCAACCTTACCCGCCAAAAATCATCTCGCCACGATAATCCAAGCGACCGTAAACCACGTCCCTCTGTCATCAGTCTTGTCATTAACCCTCGCAGCCGTTCCAATGCTCGCGAACATGTCCAAAGCGATAATGTCGTCGAGAACGCCTCAAAACTCCACACGACCCCAAAGCCACACTAAACCCTAAATTACCAATTTTCGACCACCCTAGCCATCGTTAAACAACTTTGACAATTTTCCCATGTTCGACAACCCATAAGCTATTCTTGATCACAATTCCAAGCTTCATCTTGGCATAGATCATCGGTAGTTGCCGAAAATCCCAAAACTAAACAACTCAGTTTATCATAATCAATCCCAAATTAAAAATCATGATTTACATCCCAAAAATCATCGTTTGCAATGATAAACCAGTTTATGAATTCAATTCAAGAAATTGAAACATTAGATTTTCTGATTTAAATTTATTCTTACTGTGGTTTCTTGATTTCCGAAGAATATAATTGTTAATCAAACTTAAAAATATTTTTTAAAATCGATTTTAGTTATTACTAACAAATTTTCTTTAGGAATCATCAAATAATACTAATTGTGTAACGAGGTATGAATTTTTATAGTGGATTGATGAACCAAAAAATATAACAGAGCCTGTTATATAGGTACGCAGTCATGAATATCAACAAAACAGAGCAGATCGATTTTAATCCAAGTAAATACATTCAGAAACATATTTAGTTTATCGAATGAACCTGGATAACAATCTTAAATTTTATAAAGGAAATGATTACTCACCTTCTGAAAGAATCAGAGAAGTCTAGTTCTTCTGTGGAGATTTAAATTTGCTTCCTTGACTTGATTTAAACTGCTGCTAGAATTCTTTTGTTCTTCTTATTTAAGACTTGAAGTTGAATCTTGGTCTGCTTCAGGTTGTTGTTGTTGAGATGAATTTTACATGCTTTTGATCTAGCCTGATTGCCTTAATTTTTGGTTTGATTAAATTTCCAGTATTTTGTTTTACTGGTTTGTTACAAGCTTTGTTTATATATATATATATATATATATATATATATATATATTTGAATGTTCTCGAATTATATAAACATGATAAGGAAATGTGTAGGTATATGTAGAGATGTTGCTGCCTTCCACAGCAAGCTTTTGTTTGCTTTTTTTTTGTCAACAATTCCTAATAAGATTTGATGTATTGAGAGCTTGAGAAGATATGCATTAAATGCTATGTCCCCTTGTAAACATATCTATGCATACATATCTTCATTCTACATGTACTGTTTTACACTACATACATACCTCATATGTATATTTCCATTTTATCACTTCCACCACTTCATTTATCATATGTACATACATTCTTACTTGTATATATTTATATTAGAACATCATAAGACTTATCTATATGTATATCTTTTTATATATATAAATATATTTGAATTCAATGTTTATTTAATTTCCAAGTTAACATACATATTCAAATATCTTTAATTATCGGAAATTTATTCGTTTGATTAGCTAATGTTAATATTTCAAAAATAAAATCAGTTAATTTTCTAATTAATAGACGTCTAAAAATCCGAAACGTCACAGGTACCGATCTAAAGATTGTTTGTACCGACATGTTTCCTTTACTCCTTTTGTACTCTTAACTCTTGATTCCACTTCCTATTGCTCTTCCAAGCATGTTCCCAAACCTATGAACCATTTTTTCTTCGTCCTGAAATCCAAATTCGATTAAAAGCCATTTAGTCAAAAAGCTGGATAACACATACACGTATTTTTAAATAACAGCTTAATTATTTAATAATCAAATCTTTTCAATAAAGGTTCAATATCTTTTTCTACTATTTTATAAAACCATTCCATTATTTTATAAAATACAAAACTAGCTTATAAATCATGTTAAGCCTTTATAATACTTAACTTCTTCATTAAAATCAAGTATTCATCTTATAATTATTTTACAAAACATTATAACAATTTTTATAAAATATTTCCTTCATACTATTTTATAAATTATTTTATATTTATAAAATACCTGCTTTATACTATTTTATAAAATTTCATGCCATTTTATAGAATGTTATTTATACTATTTTATAAAATCTCCTTCTATTTTAAAGTATATCATTATTACTATTTTCAAAAATCTCATTCTATTTTATAAAATATCATTATTACTATTTTATATAATCTCATTTTATTTTATAAAATATACCTTTATTATTATTTATAAAATATCACTCTGTTTTATAAAAGAGAATTTTTTTAAGAACAAACTATCTTAATAAATTAAGCACACGGACATGTGCATTTTTTGTTTCCTACAAGGACAAGCCTAAAACCTATTACTAAATTAATCGTTCCATATACCTTTCTGTTTCCTTCCATTCGACACTCTTCTTCAATTTCAAAATCTCTCTTTGATTCACTCTCAAAACTCAAAATCAACGTAACAGTGATGCCTCAAAGAAGTAAATCAATATTATCAACACAACCTCAAAGTTCAGCGAATGATGAACAACCACCAAAAATTCAAGAACAATCCCCAATTAGAGAAATGAAAACCTAACTTCATCAGAAGTACAATAGTAATCCCCAATTCGAGAAATTGAAAACCTAGCTCAACCAGAAATTCAATAACAATCCCCAAGTCAACAAACTGAAAACCTAGCTCAAATCAACCCAAAGCCACAAAAGATGAAAGTGAAACCTAAAACCACAAATAGATTGATAGGCAGGTACATAAATTTATTTTTTTGTTTAGTAATAGTGCTATCAATCAAAATATAAAACTATCACCTAGTAGTTGTTTTATTGAAGTTGATGCTTACTTATTTCATAAATTATTTTTACTATTATGTTTAAAAAATTTATACCTATATATTTTCAAAAACGATACCTAGTTTCTATTTTATGTAAGTTGATGCTCTATAATTTTAATTATTTATTTGACTGTCATGTACAAAAAAAGTGATACCAAGATAATGCAAAACTGATACCTAGTGGATATTTGATTGGAGTTGATGCTTTGTTATTTTATAAATTATTTTGATTGCAATTTATATCAAAACTGATACCAATGTATTTGCAAAAATGATACCTAGTTTTTATTTGATATAAGTTGATGCTTTGTAATTTTAGTTATTTAGTCATGACAATAGCGATACCAAAATAATGCAAAACTAATACCTAGTAGCTGTTTGATTGGATTTGATGCTTAGTTATTTTATAAATTATTTTGACTGTAATTTATAACAAAACCGATGCTAAAATATTTGCAAAAATGATACCTAGTTTCTATTTGGTAAATTTTTTGATTTCACAAACTATTTTGACTATCGTGTATGACAAAATTGATACCTAGTAGTTGTTTCATGGGAGTTGATGCTTAGTTATTTTAATACTTTTCAATATCTACTACCATTGTTAACATTATAGATACTATTTTTTGATTTAATGCTGCTTCAGCAATAACAAAAACTTACAATTTCCTATTGTTAATATAGATAATCAGTGGTATGCGTTATCCCGCCTTCTGAAAAAGCCGCGATATCATCGATTTGACCGAGAATAGAAGGTCAACAGCCCAAAGAGCCAGTCATGTACAGTACTACTATAAATGACAGTCGGGCAAATTTGGATTGACAAAATCGAGGTGTAGTTAGCAGAAAATTCCTAGTTTATGTGCTTGTTAAGTTATGTTTCAAGTTTGGAGTTAACTGAAGTTCATATGTCCAAGCTATGGATGAAGCAAGGATTTGTTTAGATCGACCAAAGAACAATCCAGGGAACAGTTTAATTCATCAGTGGAAGTTCAATATCTCGAAATCCATGAAGCCAAATCATGTGAAACTCTTAGAGCATTAATAAAATGAGAGGGAAGCATGCCAAAACGATGGCACATCACAAAGTACAAAGTTTGAGGTTGACCGACCATTTAGACCGATCGCTCTAGCCGATTCGTCACAACACACACGTATCATGAGATGAAGACTTAAGGATGGTTGATCATAACCGACCGTTAATGCCAGTCAATCATAATAATAGCTTATCATAGAGTTGTGGTTTTAGGATGGCCGATCGTTATTGGTCGATCATCTATATTGATCCATCACAAAGATCGACATGATTCAGTGTATGATTCAACTTCAACCAAAATTGATCCATATCTCTGGATTTACAAGTCAGACTGAATCCATCTTCTAAAAGCACCTTCAATAGTCATGTGGGACCCTTCGTGAACGATCGCCCAATGATTAGAGCCAAGAAAAACAATCGGTTAAGATTAGGCCGATCGATATTATGGGCCTCTATGGACCCAGAGATCCTTCTGCTGAAGTCTCAGCAAAATATCTTATCATCTCTCCCTATAAATACATGTTCTATGGGTCACACGAGGGATCTTTTTCATGCTGCTAGTTACTGGAATCTATTTGTAATGAAGTCCTTCATTACTATTTATTGTTGTAATCAAACTTTTTGAATTAGTAAAGAGATTCTTCAAAGTGGATGTAGGCATACAATGTCAAACCATATAAATTTTTATGTACTTGATTACCGCTTAGATCTGCTTTCTAATCATACTGCTCCTCAGTTTAATTTTACTTTCTTCATTTATTTCTCTACATAAATATATTCTTGGGTGTTTGTGACTAATTTGGTTGCAAATAGTATGTATCTAAACGTGGCTGATAGAGCATAGCTATGCAATGGCGACAATAATGATGGTAAAAAGAACTTTAATATGCAAGTACATAATGATTGCTACATATAATAAATTGTAGCTAATTTCTGTATTCAACGGAAAGGGATAGTCAGTAATGTAGAAAGTATTAGAAAATATTTAGTTCTGCCTTTACTTGAAGAACTCATGCAAGATAAATATGCAGACGCTATTTATTTCCCTCTGTAATATGAAGACCATTGGACATTGGTAACATTGACATATCCTACATTCAATAGCCTCATAGATTTAACGTCTTAGAAGATTAAATGAAAGAAACAATACAAATCTCAATGAAGCGCTAAATTTGGTATGATATTTTTTCAAAAAAATTAACTAATATAACTAAAACAAAGTGAACATTAACTTTGTATCGTTCTCTCTTTAATGGAGAAAAGATGTTAAAGAAATACTACAAGAACTGTGGAAAAACAACAATATACAAGATATGGAAGTGAAGTTGGATGAAATGCATCAAATTAAATCTGCGCGGCAAGCTTCTGACACGTAAGCTATATTTTTGTTAATAATGATACCCACTGACAACAAAAATGATACTAGAACTGAAACTAATTGTAATATTGAAATGATGGTTAATACATAGAACTTGTTATCTATTTGCATTTTAATCTTTTTTATTAAGTATTATATGTATTTATATGCCTAGTACATTGAATTGTATTCAATTGATATAGAAGCTATTTTTCTTTCATTTCAATAAACATTTTTTTAGATCAAAATTAATACCCGCAAGTAGACGAACTGGTACCAATAAGCACAAAAATGATACCTATAGACATAAAAATTGATGTTAAAAATGTATATAATCAAAACTGAAACAAAACAATTATCACAAATCTTAGAAACGATACCTATAGGCACTACAACTGAAAATTGATGCTAACATTGATCCTAAAATTGTTAATAATTTCATTTCAAAGCATATAACCTGCGTGCACCATTATCTGTTAAATACAATGTTATATATTTCTTATAGAGTAATATTGCAAGTGAAGATACTAACAATATATTTTTCTTTAAAAATGGTTGACTGTGGTATATATGTCAGGATATTCATCATATCATTAAAAAAAGTCAAATACTAATCAAGATAAACCTGAACATATGTTACAAACTAAAGCAAGAATTGTGTATGTGATATTAACGGACAATGATCACTGTTGGATTTAGCCGATTTTATGTCAAGACTCGAAGAAAAACAAAATATAAAGTATTAAATTTGTTGTAAAAACTATTGTGATGTTCGGTTCAACTAATATACATTTTAGATGATGTGTTAGAACTAAGTGAATTCAACTTTTTTTCGATATAGATATAAATACTTGTTGAAATTTTGTCAGTTTATTATAAAAATTACGATCTTATTTCTGTTGTTGTAAAAATTAGATTTGTTTAACTTTTCTTACATGTGATGTTATGTTATGACTGTATATTATTTCTACTTATACCTGAAACCAGTACTAACAGTGTTACTATATTTTTTCATACCTGACACTGATACTGATACTAATAGCATGCAAAAAATGATACTTTATTTTGTTATACCTGAAATAAATACTAATAAGTTGCAAAACATGATACCAAAATTTGTTATGCCTGAAACTAATACTAATAGTATCATAATACTAAAGAACTAACATTTAATAAACTAACCAACATCACCATATAACCTACATACAAATAAATAATAAAACTGATATTAGTTATACTAGAAAACTAATACTCAAAATGAAACTACAAATGATACTATATAACTTACAAACAAATAAATAATAAAAACAATTATGGTTATACTTCAAAACTGAAACTGAAAATGAAACTACAAATGAGACTGTATAACCCACAAACAAATAAATAATATAACTGATGTTAGTTATAGTACAAAACTGATACTAAAATGAAACTACAAATGATACTATATAATCAAGTTCAATAATAAAGAACAAATCAAAGTCAAATTAAAAATATGCTAAACCAACATATTTATATAACCAACTTCAATTGCATAAAATTGCCAAAAAAGTCATACAACCAGGTATAAATCTCAACAAATTTATGACAACATGAAAATTAAATCATACCATTTTAGAAGCTTGAAAATTTCTCTTATTGTGAGAAAATTGCTTGCATACAAATATCTTCTTACAAGTAATGCAAATCCTCCTTTTTATTTGATAGAAGGCCTACTAGCACCACCTTTCTCCTTAGGTGGCTTAATAACATCTTTAACACTTGCATCGATAATAGGCTTATCAAAATTAGGAATAGGATTTATAGCATTAGCGTAAGAAGAATGATAAGCATCAAAGGTGAAATAAAACTCAACGAAACCATAAATGGACAATTTGAAATTATTCATGCACTTAATAACATAAGCACAATAAAATCCTGTAAATTTTCACCAATTGCAACCATAAATCCATTCTTTAAGATCAACACAATGAGAGTTTGGTGATTTCACTTCAAAAACAAACTTTGAAGACTTGTATACATCCCATCCAAATCTTTTTTTAATTACTTCACTTAAATGAAACTCAATAGAAGGACAAAAGAGTGGCATTCCACAAATCACACTCCTCTCTTCTTCTATCGATTTGTTCTATAATTTTAACATGAATGCCATCTAAACATATTGTCATAGGCAAGGCTCCTTCATCCAAAATCTAACTATTAAAACTTTCAGCAACATTTGAATTATATTCAACATAACGTTTCCTCGCAAAAACAAATCGACCCACTTATAATAAGGCTTACCCTTCAAAAATTCCTAGCAACAATACCACTAATTTCAAAAAAAATTAGAACGAGCTTCCTCAAATTCATACATATCAGAAGCTCTAGAACATATTTTGATTAAATCAATAATAGAAAATTTGCATTCTTTGTCATTCCTATTAAAAGAAGATTCTGTTCCATATGAACATAGCGGTAATAATGAAAGGCTGAAGGAAAAACTTCACGATGCCAAAAATCGATCCTTAATGGCGAGTCGACATAAAAACCAAATCATAATTTCCTTGAAACCTTTATTTTAAAGATTCAAAAATTATTTCCAATTATCCATATTTTTTAGAGAAACTATACCCATAGCCAATGGAAAAAACCTGCAAATAAAAAATATACCAAAACAAAATTTAATCAATTGTTAACTTAAACCGCTGCCTAAAAACTGAAACCTAGAAACTAATAACTTAATTCTGATACTATAGAGTAAAACATTTTTAAATTTTGACATTTAAAACCCGATAATAAGCAGTAATCTAATATACATCAATGCCAAAGCTGCATTTCTATAAAATATCACTTTTTTCAAATCCTAACAATAAAATCTAATATTTTATGATACCATAAAAAGTAACTATTCTATAATACCGAGGTCGTCTATAAAATTCTGATACTAGAATGCAACAAAAAGCTATAAGTAAATCTTTTGTACGGTTATTTAAAAAACAATTCACCTGCATTAAAATAAAATAAATACATACGTGGATCACCATTTTTGCAATAGCACTCATCAAAATGCCTGGAGGTCCCCTTAAATGAGTAGCGTCTAAAAATATCATAGCTTGACTATGCTTGAAACCAAGTAAACAAACACCAAAACCAATAAACACCCTTTCATATTGAATATTGCAAAGATTAACATCTATATCGACAAAACTACTTGGATTATACTTCTCCAGAGCTTCTAAATACCAAGTCAGATCATTGTAGGTCATAACATCATCACCATGCAAATCCATCAAAGCAAGCTGTTTTTCGGAATAAGAAAACGTGTAAGACAAATAAAGATTGTATTCTCTTCTTAAATCATCTATTATATCTTTAGGCTTTTTACTAGGACAATCACGAATCTCATCAATGATTATGGATTTAACAAACGTACTAGAAAGATGTTGATTATTTATATTTCTAAGACTAGCCCCACAAGAATGATCATTAACCAAATGTCTAATGAAAACATAAAGCTGTTTTGAATCACAATAACCATGCACTTTATATAGACAACCATCCGTAGACGAATAGAAAATAGTAGTAATTCTCATAGCACAATTCTTCAAAAATACTAATTCGTATTCCTTTTGAATTTGATATGCCATCAAAAAATTTCTAAAATCATCAGCTCCTCCAAAAAAAAAACAATAAAATTAGAAATTGATAATTTTGAACCTCTCTTCAATGTATCCTTTAAATAACATTTACTAGAACGACAGCATCGAAATACAAAGATCCACTAGAAGATGAATAACTAGAAGATAAAACAAAATTGAAGTAGAACTACCACCATCATTTTCCAATAGAGAACTCCTAACCTTAATAGTAAAAGGAAAGAACGTGCTCTTCTTTTACAATTGAAAACAAATTATACTTTAAAGATCGGAATCGGTATCAACTAAGTAACTTTATTCTCAAGCACACAAGAAATCTCCATGGATAAAGGAGTATGTTGAGATCGATAACGACAAATTTCATTCTTCAGATCATAAAATGAACAACTAACGGACAACCGAGTTCTGAAAGTATTATCATCAAATATAAACAAAACAAGAAGGCTATTGTCACCATTGCAAAAAAATCAATAAAAATGGGATCGTCATTTTATTCCAGAACAATATCATTTTCTTTATATAACAAAAAACAAAAACAAATAGATAAAATGAATTTTTCAAAAATGATTAAAAACTGATCCTTAAAATGATAGTAAAGCTAATACTAAACATACTTCATTGAATGTTTGGTACTAACAAAACTCTAATTCAACTCATTGAATGTTTGATGCATGTCATCATCTTTACTCTGTAACAACTTCATTTTTATATGTACTCAAACAAAAAAAACATTAATACACTTCAAGACTTCATTATTGTGAAAAATGATATCAACAAAATCTAAAAATGGTACCTAAAAACTGATCCTCATATTGATAGTAAAACATATACTCAAATAAACTTCATTTAATGTTTGATACTAACAAAACACTAATTCAACTCATTGTTTATTTATGCATATCATCATATTTACTCTTTAACACCTTCATTTTTATATGTACTCAAACAAACGAAGCATTAACACACTTCAGAACAACATTATAGTGAAAAATGATACTAACAAAAACTAAAATGATATCTAAAAACCGATCCTCACTGAACTAAACATAACAATATATTTTCTTTCAAACCAGTAATAAATGAGATATACATCACATAATAAAAACCAAATAACAATCAATTTAAACATAGTAGAAAATAATGCTGCATAAAAAAGAGAAAAAAAAACAGAAGATACCTGCTGCTTCCCAAATTTGTCATAGAACATCAAAAAAGTTAACACAACAACAAAGCTGAATTTCATGTTTAAAAACAAATAAAGGAATTTTTCTAGAGATAAGCAAAATAAAACTCTAATGGAAGAAAAAGCAAAAACAGAGTTAAAGAATCATATAAATATGAAAATTACAATGCCAAAGAAAGATAACGAGATTCAAAATCAATATGAGGACCACGCATGAGAATAGAGAATAACAAAGAAGAGAATTAAATTTTCAACATGCAAATTTGAAAAAAAAAAAAGGAGAATGAGGTTGAAGGAGAAAAAGAAAGAGCAATCGGTAGTTAGGGTTCGAAGAAAATTTTGAATGTTTTCGTCCTTGGGGAAAAAATTAATGGGTTGTCCTAAATTCAAAAAATTTTTAATTTTGTCCTCTAGAATATTTTTCTATTTATAAAATATATTTTTAACCTATAAAATCATTTCTTTACTTAAATAATATTCATAATTACTGATTAAGCTTCATTAGGCCTTTGTTCACTTTAATAATAAATGTAGAGATCCTAACTCGCTTAATTAGCTTATCAACTTCATTTTATAAAATATTTCATTGTTTTTTAAAATCATTTCTTCCTTAAATAATATTTATAAATTCTAGTTAAGCTTCAGACCTTTAATCATTTTAACAATAAATGTAGAGCTTCTAATTCACTTAATTAGCTTACTAAATTTTCTAAAAACAATTCAAATGGTTTAATTAAAGCTCTTTAATTACATAAACATGACCATATCACTACACTAGGCCCAAATCAATCATAACCTTACATGATGTAAGTTAGCTACGTCAAAATTCATTCTAGGGCTTATTAACTATTTCAAAAGTAGTAATTTAGTTCTCTACTTAATAATGAGATAATATAATCACGTTTAAAACATGAATACAAGCTTAAATTATAACATAACTATCTCTAAATCATTCCATAATACTTCTTAATCATAAATAAACAAATCAATGAAGTATAACAAGTAAATTAAGTATGAGAATCATTTCACTCACCTCGTTTTCTCCAAATCAAGCTTAAAATTACCAAAACCCAAATGCAAGCTATCTTTAAAGTTGAGACCATATGGTGATTATAGTTTGAATTTAGTTTTAATTTTAGGAATGAGTATAGAGGAATTATGGTGATTTTAGTTTGAATTTAGAAATTTTATTTAAGCTGATTTTAGTTTGAATTTAGAAATTTTATTTAAGCTTAAATTAGTGGATTAAAGAAAGGGGATTAAGAGAGTAACTAGGAAAAAGTTAGAGAAGAGGAAGCGGAAAATAACATGGAATGAAAAGTGAAATCAAATAATAAAGAGGGTTAGCCACTTATAGGCAAGTAATGGGTTTTAGCCCAATTCATTCCTTTATAGAAATCACTATTCACTCTAAAAACTTGCATATTCCAAACGAAGCTGGCTTATACTCATTTTTCTTATGATAGAATTGCAGCCTCAACGGTAGGTGTCTCGAGTCCCAATTCATCCGTCTTTGAAAAATCGAGTATAATGGACGTTTTTCTAATTAAAGATTAAATATTTCAAATAATCATTTAAATATTCAGTCATTAAAATTGTTAGTTGTTACAATGATTTACTCATGACTGTTGTGGACACCAATAAGTTGCACGCTCGTAGTTGTTTGGAACAACTAGGAAATGACTCACCGAGAGTCTTCTGTAGATTACTATATACATAGTCACATAGAATATCTTATGTGACGATGTTCAATAATCCTACGAATTGAGAGTATTATGAACTTAAGTATATAAATCATACTTTGATTTTTGACATTGACATAATACTACTTTTCATTAATCTAATTTTTGGTTTTGTTAAGAAGATGAAGTGAAGTAGTAGCAAAAAGGGAACTTGTCTCTTTGGATAGAGAATGTTAGTGTCACGTATTGAAATGAAATCATAAATCTTTAGCCAAAAAAAAATGTTTTATCGATGATTGTTATAAGACTGAGGCAAGTGACTTCAAAAACAATTTCATAACTAACTACATACAATATTAGAATTTTAGTCGTTGATCGAGCTCTAAACGTTTAAGTAATATAGTGTTGACAAAAAGATAAATGTGCACAGTTATGGTTGCATAAGAGTGCTTAAATTATGATTTTAAAAATGGATTTTGAACTAGATGACCTGTAAACAATAGATACCAATTCTACTGTTATGCATCAACAAAGTCCGCATAAACTTTAATGTTTTGATTATAAAGGAGTAGTATCACACATGAGTGTTTCACAAACGTGAATTTCAGAGTTTGACAAGATTATAACTGATAAATAAATATGGGACCGGATATTTGGATACTAAATAAAACACAATTGGTGACAACATCAGTCAAGACCACTGGATCATAATGCATTCAGGTTAGGGGTTGAAATCAAGGGCTAATCTAACGGTTGAGATCCATTATGTCACTAATTATGTCCTAATGGAATTTCCCAATACATATACACTATAAATTATTAGTGGAGGAGAATAATTTAGTTAGTACGAAACATTTGCGAAATTGTAGGACAAAATTTTATTTTAATAAGGATTTAAAATATTGTATTTTGGTATTATATAATTTTTTTAAATTATAACATAACTAACAAATGTGATTTGTAACAGATTACCATATATTTGTTAGAGTTTTTAACAAAAGCGTGTATATGAAAATATCAAAATATATATATATATATATATATATATGTCCAATATCTAATAAAATGGGAATGTTCCTTTAACCAAGTATAACTCTTCTCATTGGATGAAAAGCCACTACTTATATGTACATGTATGTAGATAATGTTGGATAACCTGTTTGTATATACATCATCAGAGTACAACATCAACAAAACACAACACTGGGCAGTTATGATAACTTGTCCATATAGGAACTGAATTTGCAGCAAACCATACATAGCGGATAATACATCATATATATGTGATACGTCTCGCCTTCCAGCTTGTCTCCTGATCTCCACGGCATGATTTCATGTATCTATAATACTCGGTCTGACCCGAGCATTATAGTTAAATAACACCCAAGTCAGTCTGGAAAACCAGCATGAGAAAATACACTCAATTGGATTATCAAAGTTTTCAAAAATCCTTTTTAAAAAAAATCATAGGTATCTCGTAAGACCACGCCACAAATAAACATGCCGAGTTTTTACCTTATGATAACCAAAACATTTTTATCAAATCCATTTGATATTATAATAGTGTATATTTAAAGTAAATTAGAATCTAGCTGAAATGCTTGCATCTCATGTTTCAGCATAGTTGGGCATAATCAAAACCATACAGACGCTTATGGAGATTGGTTTCCATACAATGAAAGGGCTACTGGGGTACTGCCTGTCACAGTACATGGTCTAGATCACTGTACCGAGGATCCACCTTTGATCCCCTGCTACACAAGACCGGACTACCCCTTACTGGATAGCCCGAATAAGATCACCCCACGGTTGGGATCAGCAACCGCCCACACAGCCAAATAAAAGGGACCTCTAGACAGGGATGACCTTAACCTAATTGGTGGCTAGCCACCTAGCCTTGCTGCATCTCCCCTGTTTTATCCATTCCCGATTGATGAGTCTTGAGGCTATCCATTACCTTTTTAGCACATATTCACTTATAATGATCATCGCCCCCCTGATGATGTTCTGATAGCATTGGTCCATACAAGTCCGTTCGGGGTTCGAACGGAACCGATGGCACTACTCCTACTACATCCATTTTGGAATCACCCTCAGGATTAGTAGCGATTAGCCCTTGCACTTTACTACTCCATCTTCAACTCCAAGCTCTTGTCTTCCTAATGAAAACTTTCAAACCGGATCGAAGTGGTTTTCGGGAAATCAATCCCGATCCCGGTCGCTTCGAAAAGATCAACACATTGGCCAATATTGATGGCCGATTATTTAACTATCAAATAACATTCACAAACAACCATCAGACATTAATAATTTCCCTAATTATTTATTTAAAAATATCTTCGCTGTATATATTTCCACATTTCAACTCTTTGAAAATTGTTTTCAAACTACTTTTCTCTCATGGAATAAATTTCCAAATAGTGTTTATTTCCATTGAAAATTTTGCCAAGTCTTAATACTTTAGATTTTAAAATAATTTAAATTACTTAATCCAAAATATATACTTTAAACATTTAAAATAAAAACTACTTAAAACACTTTATTTAAAAGTACTATTCATAAAATTTTAAAATAATTCCTCATGTAAAACTTAATCCAAAACAAATTTAAAATAAAAGTTTTGAAATTCTATACAAAATTTTCAAATAAAAACTTTTGCCAAATTTCCACTAAAAACTACTTTGTAAAATTTAAATATTTATTAATTACCTTTTAAATCATAATACTAGTTAAACCTTCAAAATAATTTACTTTTATAATTAACTTAATAAGTATTTACTTATTTAAAATTTTAAAACTACTAATAATAATTTCTTTCAAAAACATTCTTTTAAAGCCACTTTAAAAATTCTAACTTATACTTTGAAATCTTTCTATGAAAATATACTTGGCTTTTTAGGGAAATACACTTCCCATCAAATCATTTGTAAATCCTTCATGATTTATTCCACTTTAATTTACGTCCCAATTCCGTAAATTTCCTATCCACACTTTTAAAAATAAAACCACTATTTATTTTTAAAACAAATTTACCATCCTATGTAAATTCCCACTGTGAATTTATACTTTCAAATATCCACTGATATCTTATTTCACTTTTATAAACCCAGTTTATAAATTTCTTAGTCTCATTTTCCTTTTTAAAACACAATTTTATACACTAATCAATTTCCAAATCGATTACCAAAATTTACACCATTTTAAAAACAAACTCCTTTACTCACTCAATTTATTAAAAAATTCATTAATTTCATATTCACTTCTATAATTATGATTTAAAATCTTATTTAAAATCAATATTAATTTCATACTTAATTTTAAAATTCTCCCTTTATTTCTCCCAAACCATTTAAAATCCTGAATTTAAAATAGATTCTTAAATATTTAAACAATACTACTTAAGTTCTCAAAATCCACTTATTTCCATTTATTAACAATCTTATCCCCATACTTGGAATTTATTCGATAGGATATAAAATAATCAACTTTTATCCTTTTCCAATTCATTCTTTAATTTATCCGAATTCTCTATAATTATTTTACTTAAAAATTCTCTCTTTTATTTTCCCTCCAAAAATCCAATCTATATATTTTTGATAACTCAGTATACCCAAATATATTCAATCAACCCATAGCATCCAATATTTCAGTTAAAAATATAATTTATCTCAGATTATTAAATAAATAAGATCACACAATAGTAAAACAATCTAAATATTTTGAGGAATCATGTTGGATCCCTCTAACATATTTCTCTACATCCACAGAAGTTATCACAACAATTTAAAATACAAATCCCGCATCAAGGCGAGATATCACGGTATATGGGGTCATCCGCTATTATGTAGGGCGCATAGGGTCTCATTCGCTATATAATGCGGGAAATCAATCACTCCAATATAAACTATATATACTACTACATATACTATCACATCTAGACTGATAATAATTATCAATGCAATCAAACAACCAATAATTGAAATTTAACTATTAAATTTAAGTGATTATCCAAATAAGTGAGATTAACTCACCTTTGATTTGTTTTGATATCCGATCCAATCCCGACTTGTTTTATTCACAGTATTAGACCTCGTACAACATTATATGATCTTATTAATATTTGGATTGATCGAACAATTAATTTCTATTTATTTAATATAATTTCGACTAATAATTTGAGTTAAACTAATTTTCCTTAAAATCTTTTAGTAACTAAAAATAATTAAATAAGTCAATTAAACAAATTAATCACCTAAATACATTATTTTAAATTAAACTGGTAGGTGAAAATATTTATATATGTATTTATTTTATTTTCCTTTGAAACTACATATACTAAGAAAATAACCTATATATATTTTTAATTTTAAATCTAATCTTTGTAAATTCTGTACCATTTTAAAATTCCTATGCTTTCAAAATCCAACATATTTTACTGTTTCACTCATATGTATATATTTATTTAATTGAAAACAGATTTATCTTCATTTTACTGCAAAAACTTTTCTGCTTTAACATTCACATATTTATAAAAATAAAAACTTGGTATAAATACATATATATTTAAATCTCTTTCTCTGTTAAGATGTAACCATATTACTATAAAAATATAAGATGTAACCATATTACTATAAAACTATAAACTGTTAAAAAATATAAACTGCAAATATATTTTTTTAAAATAAAGTTAAGTATGCTAGATATTAAATAAATTTAAACTAACATAGACGATACCTTACTACAAGCACCAAACCTTCCCCCCGTGTTTGCTTGTGTACACGACCCCTCACTCTCACTTACTCGAGTCGAAATCGCCATCGTCGCTCAAAGGAACCACCCTCGAACCTTCAGCAGCGCCTTCGAGCTTCCTCCCCAGGCCTCGCGTGACTCGAGATCGCTGCCATACCTCAAAAAAATACCGCCTTCCTTCATGAGTTCATCTCCATCATGATTCCCTAGCCAAGCTCCTACTCAACAAAATAGAAAACCCATGATTTCGATACGAAATCGTAGTCGATTTCGTCACTTCATCATTTATTTTGGATTCACGAATTAAAAACTGGAGGAGGGAAAGGGTTTTTGTGATTTGATTTCAAAAAGAGGGGCTTGGTTTTGGTTTGGAATAGAAAGAAGGAGGAGAGCGGCCATTATCGAACACGATTTAGCTGAGATAAACATTTGGCCCCGATTTGCTTTTATTTCTTTTTTTTTATTATTTCATATATATGCTACGTGCTTGAAATTCTATGCATGCTTGACAAATGGAGGAAACGTTGTTTTCTGTTGTACAGGTATTAGAATGATATCGTGGTAAAAACAAAATAGATGTAAATAAATTTTGACTAGTCAATGTATGTATATATATATAGTTTTTAAATTTAAATTTGAATCGTCACAAAATCGTGACTTAAAATTTTAACTTTCAATCGAGGCGTGCCGCCAGGCGTTTGTAAGTTAAACCCCTATTTCGAACGCACTGGAAAACGTTTCGAGGCCTAACTCGATCGTATGGAGAAGATAGTTTTTTGGACCTTATATTTATACAGAATTTTTGATTTAATTTCAGCGCGTTTACTTACCGTATGGCCAAACGATCACTCCAATCACTACGAAAATTGAAATCCAACAATAATACACTATTACATATCCAACGGAACCGGTTTCATCGAATTCCGAGACTGTGCCTCGGAAGGCTATTTTTAAATATCGTTCTAAACGATATAATTTCAAAACTTAACAAAACACTTCCAAATTCAAGTTTAGCACTTTTACTATCTACAATAATATCAATATAAATTTTACAAGCCTTTAAATTATTTTTAACAAGCTTAAAATTTTAGATTCAACCATTTACAATTTTTAATTATTTAATTAAACAATTAAATCACTCAATAAATACTGTCATTTGAAATTCAAGTTAGAATTTAACTTTTATATATTTAAAATCAATTAAATATTCCAATTTCAAATGTCCAAAATCCTAGGTCGTTACATTCCTCCCCCTTAAAAGAATTTTGTCACCGAAGTTACTAGTTAAGAGGAATGTCCCACAACCCGTTAATTTTTCTTCCCAAAATCAACAATTTTAACACGCCCAACAACCTTTTATTAAAGATACTATCATACTTATTAACTTCCTCAACTCATCCACAACTTACAAACAATATTTTTTCTCAATAATTCAGTTTTAAATTTAAATCCAAATTTTAAATCATCCAAATTTCTCAAAAAGTTTCTATCTCTCTAAATTTTCAAAAAAATTCGCCAGCGTCTCCTTTGCACGGCTAGCTCGGTATAACTACAATCTACTGGCCCTCAGATTACAAAAGAAAACAAAATGCCAAGTAGCTAGATCAGAAAATCACCAAATTTCATACAAAAATTTAAATACATACCTTTTGTTGGGCAATTCATATTTATCTTTTGAAATCTAAAGCACCAATTTATCCTTTTCTTTTAAATAGCTGTATACTATTTAGCAATAATATCCAATCCCAGTATTTTAGATCATTTTATACATTTTTTTACAACAGTTTCAATATTTATTTCATTCAAGCCAGTACGATGCACATATATCATCCGTACGCAATACCAAATCCGATCGATCGCTCGATCACACAATTTCACTTCCAAACTAGTATTGTCCACCCGACTCTCTAATGCGGACTCAGATCTGGTTTCTTGATCAAAAACCGTCATTCTCTTTGCATAGTTCTAAACTAAGATAGATAATTTTTAGAATCAACCAAAAATCCATATCCAAGGTTCGCCGTCGAAAATCGAGTGAAAAATCACAACTCGGATCGATATAATTATTTCGAAATTATGTGCTCGAATTCTGGAACAAATCGCTATGCGAATAGTATAATATACGTACATCCTACGTATTTATTTCCAATTATTATTAACTATATCAGTTTTCTTTTTATCTACACTTATCTTGATTTCTATCCACTCATTCACAATTATCATTTCACACCCCTTTAATTAAGGCTTCATTCAAAAATTAACTTAGAATATTTTTCCCAAAACCGAATTTTTACTTAAGAATTTCGCCAACGATTTCTCAAGTTAAATACAAACATTTTACACACTTTAACATTTATTTTCACTGCACCAATTTGGTTTATATCTATTTCTATTCAAACCGACTCTTCAATTTTCATATGAATTCAATTCACCTTATCCTGACCCATATTTAATTAACCATCTCTTTAACTAGGTTCACCTACTAATTTATTTATATCTCGAGCATTATTTTTAATTTCTAAACCTTTATTCACTTTGAATTAATTGTACAACTTCACTTTACTTTACACGATTTAAATTAAATATCATCCCAATATTCGTTTTTAATTTATTTACTTACACATTTAATTTAATTAGTTTACTTACTAATTTTATTTTCAATCCTTTGTTTTGTTTAGTCCACTTGACTAATTTCCATTTACTTACAAATTCAAAATAAATTTCAACATTCAATTTTAATTTCATTTACTTTCAATTTTAAATTCATTTATTGGTTCATAAATTTGTTTCCACCTTAATAAATTTTATTTCAATCCAATTAGTCTACTAGACTTTCTTCCCAAATTCATTTTTATTAAATTCAGTTTCAATTCAAATTTTAAACTTCTATAAGTTTTCTAATTTTTTACGTTTCATTCACAAATCTCTTCAATTCACTTTACTGATTTATTTTGTTTTCATACCTATTTAAATAACTCTTCTTCAAGTTAACTTTTGTTCTAACAAATTTCTAATTTTATCAGCTATCAAACCTCTTTATATTTTATAAACATTTTTAATTAAACTTCCCAAGTCTTTTAGACAATTACTCCATATTTCAAAATAATTCTTGAAATCAATTATATCCAAAATCCTTTGCATTTCCAAATCAAAACCAACTTTTGCAAACACTCCAATCTAAAATATTTTGGCAGCAATTCCTCTCTTGGAAACTCTAAAATGAACACTGATGATGCCGTGATCATCATCGGAGTTATTTTCCAGCGACTGAAAAGAGTTCAGTTCTTTTATCTCTTTAAAACCCCTTCAAATATTTTTAAATTCCAATTCTCTCCATATTTCAAATCCAATTCAAAAATATTTCCGAAATAATATCACAATTATTTCTCCAAACCTTTGAAAACCATTTTCAAATTCAAAGGAATTTAAATTTCCCAAATTTTCAAGTCCTTTCAATTTATTTTCAAAAATTACTCTGGAATCTTTGTTTCATTCCAATTATAAACCACATTTATAATTTACATTTACAAATCCCATTTGTATATGAATTTATTTTCTTAGATTTTAGTTATGATTTCAATTTCTTATTCAACTTTTTATACAACAATGGTAAAAATTTAATATTATCACTTCCTAGCAACCAAGCAACCTTATATAACTATAATAATCTACAAAAAATACTTCATTTATATACAAAAATAATTTGGGTAAGATTATTTCATTTACCCTATTTTAAAACAATACTGTGTTGGTTTATCTTGTTTAAGAGTTTAGATACCCCTATCGATGATATGGCGTCCCACATATCGACCAGAATCCATAAATACTCAACCGATAAGTGAACACAATATAAAAACAATTTTATATTCACTAACAAATGCGCGCTCATATCTATTAATACACTCAACTCATTCTCAGAGTACTACGGACTCTATTTTATGAGTAATCCCCACTAGAGCCAAGGTTCTCGCTTAATCTTATGCTCTGATACCACTGTAACATCCCGTAAATCCATACCCCTTGATTCGACACTATTCACCATCATATCAACTAAAAGTGAACGGAAATACGAACCATCAGGGTTAAAGAAGAAAGAGGTAGAAGAAGAAAATAGAAACAATATCAGAGTCTCACAGACGCAGCGGAATAATATATAATAGATAAATGAATTATCTTATACAAAAGAAAAGTGTAGTTTTTTATAGATACATCATCAGAGTACAACATCAACAAAACACAACACAAGACAGTTATGATAACTTGTCCATATAGGAACTGAATTTGCAGCAAAGCATACACAGCGGATAATACATCATATACGTGTGGTACGTCTTGCCTTCCAGCTTGTCTCTTGATCCCCATAGCATACTTTCCTGTATCTATAATACTCGGTCTGACACGAGCATTATAGTTAAATAACACCCGAGTTAGTATGGAAAACCAGTGTGAGAAAATACACTCAATTGGATTATAAAAGTTTTCAAAAATCCTTTTTAAAAAAAATCAAAGGTATCTCGTAAGACCACGCCACAAATAAACATGCCGGGTTTTTACCTTACGATAACCAAAACATTTTTATCAAATCTGTCTGATATTATAATAGTGTCTATTGAAAGTAAATTAGAATCTAGCTAAAATGCTTACATCTCACATTTCAGCATAGTTGGGCACAATCAAAACCGTACAGGCGCTTATTGGAGATTAGTTCCCATTCAATGGCAGGGCTACAGGGGTACCGCCTGTCATAGTACGTGGTCTAGATCACCGTACCCAGGATCCACCTTTAATCCCCTATTCTACAAGACCAGACTACCCCTTATTGGATTGCCCGAATAAGATCACCCTGCGGTTGGGATCAACAACCGCCCACACAGCCGAATAAAAGGGACCTCTAGATAAGGATGACTTACCCTAATTGGTTGCTAGCCACTAAGCCTTGCTGCATCTTTATCCATTCCCGCTTGATGAGGCTCGAGGCTATGCGTTACCTTTTTAGCACACATTCACTTAGAATGCTCATCGCCCGCCTGATGATGTTCTGACAGCATTCGTCCATACAAGTTCGTTCCGGGTTCTAACGGAACCGAAGGTACCACTCCTATTACATCCATTTTGGAATCACCCTCAGGATTTGTCGCGATTAGCCCTTGCACTTTACTGCTCAGTCTTCGACTCCAAGCTCTTTTCTTCCTCAAAAAAACATTCAAACTGGATCGAAGTGGTTTTTGGGAAATCAATCCCGATCTCGGTCTCTTCGAAACGATCAGTGCATTGGCCAATATTGATGGTTGGTTATTTAACTATCAAATAACATTCACAAACAACCATCAGACATTAATAATTTTCCAAATTATTTATTTCAAAATATCTTCGCAATATATATTTCCACACTTCAACCCTTTGAAAATAGTTTTCAAACTACTTTTCTCTCGCGGAATAAATTTCCAAATATTGTTTATTTCCATTGAAAATTTTGCCAAGTCTTAATACTTTAGATTTTAAAATAATTTAAATCACTTAATCCAAAATATATACTTTAAACATTTAAAATAAAAACTACTTAAAACACTTTATTTAAAAATACTAGTTATACAATTTTAAAATAATTCCTCATGTAAAACTTAAGCCAAAACAAATTTAAAATAAAATTTTGAAATTCTATACCGAATTTTCAAATAAAAACTTTTGCCAAACTTCCTTTCAAAACTACTTTGTAAAATGTAAATATTTAATAATTATCTTTTAAATCATAATACCAGTTAAATCTTTAAAATAATTTACTTATATAATTAACTTAGTAAGTATTTATTTTAAAACAACTAATAATAATTTCTTTCAAAAACATTCTTTTAAAGCCACTTTAAAAATTCAAACTTATACTTTGAAATCTTTCTTTGAGAATATATTTGGCTTTCAGAGAAATACACTTCCTTTCAAATCATTTATAAATCCTCCACAATTTATTCCACTTTAATTTATGTCCTGATTCCATAATTTCCTTCCCAAGCTTTTAAAATTAAAACCACTATTTATTTTTAAAACAAATTACCCATCCTTTATAAATTCCCATCGTGAATTTATACTTTCAAATATCCACTGGTATCTTATTTCACTTTTATAAACCCAGTTTATAAATTTCTTAGTCTCATTTTCCTTTTTAAACACAATTTCAAACACTAATCAATTTCCAAATCCATTTCCAAATTTTACACCATTTTTAAAATAAATTCCTTTACTCGTTCAATTTATTTGAAAATCCATTAATTCCATATTCACTTCTATATTTATGATTTAAAATATTATTTAAAATCTGAAATATTAATTTCATACTTAATTTTAAATTTCTCCCTTTATTTCTCCCAAACCATTTTAGATCCTGAATTAAAAATAGAATCTTAAATATTTAAACAATACTACTTAAGTTCTCAAAATCCATTTATTTCCATTTATTAAAAATCTTATCCCTATACTTGGAATTTATTCCATAGGATTTAAAAAAATCAACTTTTATCCTTTTCCAATTCATTCTTTAATTTATCCAAATTCTCTATAATTATTTTACTTAAAAATTCGCTCTTTTATTTTCCCTTCAAAAATCCAATCAATATACTTTTGATTACTCAATATAAAAAAATATATTCAATCAACCCATAGCATCCAATATTTTAATTACCAATATAGTCTATCTCGGATTATTAAATAAATCAGATCACAAAATATTAAAACAGTCTAAATATTTTGAGGAATCCAGTTGGATCCCTCCAACCTGTTTCCCTACATCCACAGAAGTTAGCACAACAATTTAAAATACCAATCCCGCTTCTAGGTGGGATATCGCAGTATATGGGGTCATCCGCTATTATGCGGGGCACATAGGGTCTCATCCGCTATATAATGCAGGAAATCAATCACTCCAATATATACTATGTATACTACTATATATAGTATCACATCCAGACTAATAATAATTATCAATGCAATCAAACAACCAATAATTTAAATTTAACTATTAAATTTAAATGGTTATCCAAATGAGGGAGATTAACTCACCTTTGATTTGTTTTGCGATCCAATCCAATCCCGACTTGTTTTCTTCACAGTATTAGACCTTGTACAACATTATATGATCTTATTAATATTTGGATTGATTGAACAATTATTTCAATTTTTTTGTATAATTTTGACTAATAATTTGATTTAAACTAATTTTCCCTTAAAATCTTTTAGTAACTAAAAATAATTAAATAAGTCAATTAAACAAATTAATCACCTAAATACATTATTTTAAATTAAACTAGTAGGTGATAATATTTATATATGTATTTATTTTATTTTCTTTGAAACTACATATACTAAGAAAATAACCTATATATTTTTATTTTTAAATCTAATGTTTATAAATTCTATACCGTTTTAAAATTCCTATACTTTCAAAATCCTACGTGTATTTACTGTTTCACTTATATGTATATATTTATTTAATTGAAAATAGATTTATCTTCATTTTACTGTAAAACTTTTCTCCTTTAATATTCACATATTTATAAAAATAAAAACTTGTTATAAATACATATATTTAAATCTCTTTCTCTGTAATAAATTTCCTTTCTCTGTATATAGGTTTATACATAAATATTAGATTGAAATATATAAGCTATAACCATATTACTATAAAAATATAGTACTATAAAAATATAAACTGTTAAAAAATATGAACTGTAAACATATTTTTTTAAAATAAAATTAACTATGCTAGATATTAAATAAATTTAAATTAACATCGAAGATACCTTACTGCCAGCACCAAACCTTCCTCCCGTCTTTGCTTGCGTACGCGACCCCTCACTCTTACTTACTCGAGTTGAAATCGCCATCGCCGCTCAAAGGAACCACCCCCGAACCCTCAGCAACGCCTTCGAGCTTCCTCCCCAGGCCTCGCGTGACTCGATTTCGTTGCATACCTCGAAAACGATACCACCTTCCTTCACGAGTTCGTCTCCATCACGATGCCCTAGCCAAGCTCGAACTCAGCGAAATAGAAAACTCGCAATATCGATACAAAATCGAAGTCAATTTCATCACTTCATCATTTATTTTAGATTCACGAATTAAAAACTGGAGGAGCGAAAGGGTTTTTGTGATTTGATTTTGAAAAGAGGGGCTCGGTTTTGGTTTGGAACAGAAAGAAGGAGGAGAGCGGCCATTATCGAACTTGATTTCACTGAGATAAATGTTTGGCCCCTAATTTCTTTTATTTTTCTTTTTTTTTATTATTTCACATATATGCTACGTGCTTAAAATTCTATGCATGTTTGACAAATGGAGGAAATGTTGTTTTCTATTGTACAGGTGTCAGAATGATATAGTGGTAAAAACAAAATTGATGTAAATAAATTTGACTAGTCAATATATATATATATATATATATATAAAGTTTTTAAATTTAAATTTGAATCGTCACGAATTCGTTACTTAAAATTTTGACTTCCAATCGAGGTATGCCGCCAGGCGTTTATAATATTAAACCCCTATTACGAACGCACTGGAAAGGTTTCGAGGCCTAACTCGATCGTATGGAGAATATAGCTTTTTGGACCTTATATTTATCCTGAATTTTCGATTTAATTTTTGCGCGTTTACTTACCGTACGGTCAAACAATCACTCCAAACACTATGAAAATTGAAATCCGATAACAATACACTATTACGAATCCAATGGAACTGGTTTCGTTGAATTCCGAGATTGTGCCTAGGAAGGCTATTTTTAAATATCGTTTTAAATGATATAATTTCAAAACGTAACAAAACACTTCCAAATTCAAGTTTAACACTTTTACTATCTACAGTACTATCAATATAAATTTTACATGCCTTTAAATTATTTTTAACAAGCTTAAAATTTCAGGCTCAATCATTTACCCAATTTCCAATTATTTAATTAAACAATTAAATCGCTCAATAAATAGTGGCATTTGAAATTCAAGTTAGAATTTAACTTTTAAATATTTAAAATCAATTAAATATCCCAATTTCAAATGTCTAAAATCTCGGGTCATCACAAATATAAATGCCGAAGTGTTTGAATATACTAAGATATATGTTTAAGATTTGTATGCATATATTATTTTGTTGATGCAAGCTAGTTTTATAGTGGTCATACCACTTTTTGTAAAAATTAAAAATAGGTGTGAGGTTGAAATGCTTCATCAACTATACATTACAACACATGCTTACAAAGCATGATGCCTAACAATAAACTAATTCTCATGTAGTGTGACATGATACACCACTAGACTAACACTGCGGAAAAAAAAAATATTACATAAAAAGCATTATGGTACTAACGTTACACTATGATAATATGACCAAAGCCACACATTTCCAAGTGAAAACTTGTTTCCCCATAATTTGAATGTGTCAAACACATACTAGATAACATCTTGTAAAATTGCAAAAAAAATAACTAAGTATACTAGCCTCATTAACAGCAAGGCAAAAAAGACATATTCCATAAAAATGCCAAGCAATGACATTACCATTCAAGTAGATTATGTGAGAAATGCGGATTACGGATCTTAAGGCTAGGATTAACACTAGAGGGGGGTGAAGAGTGTTTATAAAGAATTACTAAACCGTTTTAAGTTTATATTAATTTGAACACAGATGTATGCAATATTCAGATACAGATATCATTACAGAAACAAATATAGGTGCAGAAATAAAGTAAAAGCAGTAAAGGAAAGAACACACAGGATTTTATACTAGTTCGGAGTTACCCTACATCCAGTCCCGCACAACAAGTACGGATTTCCTTTCAAAAGCAATTGTACAATTACACTCTCGATTTCAAGGCAACGAGGTACACCCTCTAGAATCACAATCCTCTGGGTAGAGATACTTGATTTCTCGGGCAACAAGTTCATCCAATTGATTTCCCAAGGCTACAAACATACCTTATCTCCCTTGATTGATTTCCAAGGCCACAATCACACATTTTCTCGCTAAGTTGATTACAGAGAAAACTATAACTCTGAATGGCACTGAGAATCTTGTTGAGATAGTGATAGAGAATCAAATCAGAAATGATCTAGTTAGATTCAATGTTGATTTCGGCACAGTAATGGTAAAAATATGTATATAGAAATGTGGAAGAAGAAGAGGAATGAAAAACCAGAAAAACTATCATAAAATTCATTGAAACCAACCCCTATTCATAGAGGAACAACAACCATGTCCATTCGTGAAGAGTTATGACGAATAGACACTTCTTTTGAAATTTAAATTTTGAACTCAACTGACACTATGTCGACATGGGGTACTTGGGCATGTTGACATCCCAAGGGAATTTTTGATGTTTTGTTTTTCTTTGAAAGTAACTTTTATCTTATTTTAAACTTTTATAAATATACTTACATATAGTTGAATACATAAATAGATATATAGAATAATATTTTGGTATATATAAAATTTTACTATAATTTTATATTTAAATATATAAATATTAAGAAATTAAATATACTTTTATTTTAAAGGATAGTTTAAAACCATGGATAATCTGATTTTGAAATTCAAGATTATTTTGAGGCTAAAAGTATCTGAAATCAGGATAGATTTTTTTTCATTCTTTTAAAAGAAGGTTTTGAAATCATTTTGAAAACAAGATGTAATTTTGAAAAATCATTTTGAATAAAAAGTTAGCGGATACAAAACAACGTTCCATTGGATTTTTCATAAGTTCCATCCCTTTAAGAGGCTCAAAGTGGATTCCATTCCACGAATAAATTGGATTTTAAGATGCTAGTGCTTTTTTGGGAGTTTTAACAAAATTCCTAATTAAAAAGTAAATTACTTGAAATCTTGAACTCTTAATAATATTGATATTCTTGTTACTCATGAATCTTCAATCTTGATATCTTGAATATCTATACTGTACAGTCTTCATTCTTGGTACCTGCATGGTTAAATCCTGCATATACATATATATATCTAAACTTATACTGTTAGTATTTATATTTTATAATATACTCTAAGGTTGTTGTCATCAAAACCATCATCTCATGGACTAACAGATTAAACATAAAATGATTGCAAGACTGAGAGTTCGTTGCCTGAAGATTACAACACTAAAGATACGAAAATAGGAAATGAGAACCCAACTATAAGTGAAAGCATGACAACCAACACCAAAAGAAAGGCCACTGTTGCAAGAAATTGCAAAGGCTAAAAAGGTGAAGATGATACAACAACCAAGCAAGTAATCAATCCATCAAAAATACTACAAGGCACCAAAAACACTTAGAAAACAAGCACAAATCCACAACTAACCTAACTCAGCATCATAAGATAAAATAGTTTAATAGAGAAAAAGTTCACATCTAAGCCTAGAAGAGGTGTTGATGTCCATATGCAACTTCAAAAGCAAAGCCCAAGGACCATCAAAGGATATCAACCAAACTATGAGAAAAATAAGGGCAACAAAGCACTTCCATCTTCAGATTTGAGCATAAGATGAAAGCAAGATGTAGATCTGAGCGGAAATAGACTGACAAAGTAAATATGCATGGGCAATGAGAATAGAGGTTTGTAACAATAAAGAAAGCTAGGGGAGTGTAAGAAAAAGGACTGGAGGAGCAGAATAAAAAGGAGTAGACGTGCGAAGAAAGAGATAGGGAAAAAGATTGAAGTGGGAAAAAGAAGGGGGAAATTGACCGGCAATTAAGAACAACTGGTCCCCTTAATGCAAACCACTACATTTGATGAAGACCTTTTTAATTTTATATATATAATACACACATACACAGATACACACACATACATGTATATGAAAGAGTGGTCATCACTGTGAAGAGAACACTCGATATTTATTATAATTTTAAAATAAACTAGAAACCGTCAACGAGCCTGACAGGTGGCGTTACATAAGATGATAGAAATGAATGTAGAATAAAAAATCATCACAGAGATAATCAACAAAAATGCAAGAAAATGAATACTTAAATGAATGAACAATAACGAAAAATTAATAATCATCTCTTCTTGTTGTTTAATTACTGCAAGGGTATCTCGAAGTAAGTGGGCTGGCTGCATAGTGGATCTAGGCGATGAGACGAGGTATTAAAACTGCAATTGTTAACGAAATAATAGAAGTATGTAGGCATTGGCCACGCTAGAACTATAACAACCCGCACCTTAATGAGCCCAAATTTTGACTAAATTGAAATCCAAGTCCATTAGGGTAAATATCATTGGTGTTAGTAACCTAAATTAAACATAAACATATCAGAGAGCTATCCACATAAACTCATAGCGGAACAGAAAAATATAATAGAATATATATACCGACTAAGAATACAATCTTGGAATTAGTATCATTCCTTGGATATCTAGTTTCCTTGTCAGTGTCAAGCATAAAATAGAAGACTTTTCCATCCACCGTTCCCGTCTTACTACAGTAGCCCACCCCTCTAAAATTTACAATGTGCCTTGTAATGAGGTAGGGGTCAAAACAGTGTTCTAGTGACTGAAAATTACATACTTTATCCATAACACTAGTTTATGCCGATTGATTTCTATTTAAGTGTCATGTCTATTATTCACAGCTTATTCATTTAATTAGTTGTATTACTAATACATCTCAAAGACTTAGCTAAGGGTTAACTAGCCCACATCTTACAAATAAATAAATAATTAACTTTGATGTCTTTTCTTATCCTATATGGATATTGTGACGACCGCCCATGACTCCCGCACCAAAACAAGAGAATAGTGCGCTGAAAGGTGTGCCAGGCAGCCATGGACGATAGTCAGGGTAAAATAAAATCGCAGAATCTCTATCGTAACTCACAGCGCATGGATAAAATACAATAGAGAAATATATAGTGAAGTCTCATAACAGAAAATCAACATATAAGCATCACAGAAGTTTTATACAATCATCTCAACAAATTCGTACATCAAGACCTCACTACAAGCACTCATCAAATACAGCAGCGGATACCCAGTACATATAAGAAAATAATATGCATAGCCTCCTGCTCGTCTTCGTCATCATCAGCGGAAAACTCTAAACACAGCACCTGCCACCTGCTACCTAGTCTGCCCATCCCAAACATGGATGAACAGCCCAAGGTAATAAGAGGAGACATAAAACCTTGAGTCAGACAAAGTCTTAGTGAGCAGTAAATTAACAATCAAGCATACCAAAAGAGCATAAGGAAATAAAGGAATAGGAACCAAACCATCCCACTCCACCTCATCTCACAGTGATAGCCCCCAGACACACACTAAGGAGAATCAAGCATAACAATATAGACAAATAAGGTAAAGCAATAACCACTCGAGTCAAGGGCAATGTTTTCCAAATACAAACCCCCAAGGCCTAAACCAAGATCAGATAAGCACCCAGAAAACACCGCTCTTGAAGCCGAATGATGATACAACCAAACATCTAAACATCCATGACTCTGGCTATCACTGTTGTCATTGCCTTGATTTCATCGTTAGTTGAATGAACGGCACATTATTTCATCCGTCAGTCAAGGGCTAATGGAAACCCCGGTTCTAGACATAACTCCGCACGTCATCATTGCCCGTGCCTAGGATATCAATGCTGCCCAGAGTACTAGCACGTCCGTACTTGGGATATCAATGCTGCCCAATGTACTTGCACGAACGTGCTTGGGATATCAATGCCGCCCAACGTACTCTTGCTTTGAGCATGCTAGAACCTTCAACAACGATGAAGTCTCAGCCTCTTAGTCATCCTCCTCGACGACTATTCTCAACTAGCTCAAGCGCCTCTCGAGCCATCCATTATCCATTCAAAAACCCGAACCATATCACCGAGTTTTCAACACAACTTGCACGTCATCATGACCCGTGCTTGGAACGTCTTCGTGACCCGTCCCATCACAACATATGTCTTGCCTCGTCACATAATAGCAAAGTCTCTCAACTTGGAACGTCATCATGACCCGTCCCATTTCAACATCACACTTTGCTTCATCGCATCATAGCAAAGTCTCATCTCAACATCATGGCTTGCCTTCTCGCATCATGGCAAAGTCCCTCATCATCGAATCCATCCATATGAGCTTCCACATCCGCTTCATATGCCATCGGCAGCTTTCAACATTCAAGAGCCTTTCCACTTAGCTTTTGAATCATCTTCAACCATCTTGTTCCAAATCAACTACAAGCTAACTTGGAGCAATCACATCTAACATACATTCAAACATTCAAGCATTCAAACAAGATATATTAAGCAATATCAACTATAATGGCAGTTTCGTAATTAAGTGAGCAAAAGTCCAACATATGTGAAATCATGGTTTTTAGCATAGATCTATCAAATCTAAAACATGGGTTTTATCTCTAATACTTAATAAATAACTTTCATAAGCAAACATCTTCAAATATGATGGATCTACATGCAGACTTAAGGAAAATGTGAGAAAACGCTAACTTTAACACATAAACAAGTCACCAATCCCATATACTCCTTTGGATCCGCGTGAGAGATAACTACCACTCACCAAATCACCAAAACAACCTAAAATCACAACACTTCAGATCTGGACAGCGAAGATCACAGCTTGATCCGGAGAAATTTCACTTGAAACGGTGAAATCTAGCTTCTTCGGATGAAAATCTTCAACTTTGGATCTTCGATCTTTGATCTTGTTCTTCGATCTTCAATGGATGTTAGCACTTGATGGAAGTAGAGAAAGAAGTGAAGAAAATACTGTAGTCGAGTTTCCAAAATGGCAGCACTTCGTCGCTTCGAAAACCGGTGCCAAAAAGTGAGCCAAAGTCCACTATTTATAGGCTGGAAATTCCTTAAGTCGTCGCCTCTTAAGTCGTTGCCGACCTAAGCCATGAGTCGTTCACGACTCATTCCCCACGACCTACCAAAGCAGCCGACTTAACATACCTACAAGCCAACAACTTATGCTTTAACTCGTATACGAGTTATGACTTACGACTCAAGCTAAGTCGTGCCTACCGACTCAAACTCCTAGCTACACAACATCTCACCGACTCAACTCAAGGCCGACCCAACGACCTAAGACCCTAGACGACATACGACTTAAGCCTTAACACTAAGTCGCCCCAGCGACTTACGACTCAACATACTCAACGACCTAAAGCCTTCGACCTAGTTACGTTACCGACTTACACGACCCAGCAACCTAACTTAGGTCGTACCAACGACCTAACTACTTAACTCGTAAACGAGTTAACCCCTAAGATGCTGACCCTACTAACTCGTTAGCCATGCTAACTCGTTAACTCGGCAACGCGACCCAAGCTTCCACACAACCTAAGCACTAAGTCGGTCACGAGTTAACTCCAGAACTCGTTCCAACACTCCAACTCCTAACTCGGCAAACCCCCTGAGTCGTAACTCGTATACGACTCATCCTTAACTCGGAGATCCTTAAGTCGGTCACCAATCTTATCTCGGCCAACTCTTTAAACCACTACCCCTATGAGTCGTAACTCACTAACTCGGTAACTTCCTTGACTCGGCCACCTTCCTTAGGTCGGCAACATCCCTGAGTCGTATAAACGACTCATTTACCCACTAAGCTAACTCACGACCTAAGCTAACTCGGCCCTCTATGAGTCGGTCACGACTCATCACTTAACACACAAGCTAACTTCTAAACGATTCAGGCTAGAAACAACACAAACAACGCTAACGACCTGCAAATTCTACGATTTATCGACACGTAAAAATACGGGTCGTTACATTCTCTCCCCCTTAGGAATTTCGCCCCCGAAATTCCAAGCAAACAACAGCAATCAAAGATATTCCGCATGCCTACCATCCATAGCAATCAACAAACCATGCATCCAATTCTAACCTAGCATGCAGAATTCTAAGACTTAGAACAAGCTACAAATTCATGAGATGTCACGACACTTTAGGGCCATACCTCGAAGAGTCCCGGATGAGCTGCCTTCATCCTCTCTTCCTCCTCCCACGTACAGTCGTTAACATCGTCACTCCATTGTACCTTGAGCAACGTAATCGTCTTCCTCCTAAGCTGTTTCGTATCGGTTTCAACAATACGAAGCGGCTTACGAGGTCTCGAAACAACTGGATCAACCTCCAAGTCTTCACAGCTATCAGCAGAAACCACCATACTTGGGTCGTGCACATACTTCCGTAGACAAGATACATGAAAAACATTGTGCACACCCGCCATCTTTTCCGGTAACTCCAATCTATAAGCGAGCTTTCCTATTCGCTCGATAATCGGGAATGGTCCAACGAATCTCGGAGTTAACTTTCCTTTGTTCCCGAATCTTATAACATTCTTCAATGGAGAAATCTTCACAAAAACCATATCGCCCACGTCGAATTCCAAATCCTTTCGACGATTATCTGCATAACTTTTCTGACGATCTTGGGCTGCTTTCATTCTTTGCCGAATGATCTCTATACAATCCGAAGTCTGTCGAATCATCTCTGGCCCAAGCATTAGCTTTTCTCCAGCTTCCAACCAACATGTCGGAGAGTTACACGGTCTTCCATATAATGCTTCATATGGTGCCATACCAATACTCGACTGATAACTGTTATTATAAGCAAATTCCACCAAATGAAGGTGATTTTCCCATGATCCCCCGAAGTCCAAAACATAAGCTCTAAGAAGATCTTCCAAAACCCGGTTGACTCTCTCAGTCTGACCATCGGTTTGAGGGTGATAAGCTGTACTCAAACACAACTCAGTTCCCAAAACTTCCTGGAAGCTCTTCCAAAATCCACTAGTGAACAACGGGTCTCGATCGCTCACTATACTCTTCGGAACACCATGGAATCGAACAATCCACTTCACATACAACTCAGCCAACTTCGATGCAGTTCTTGTCGATCGAACAGGAATGAACCTTGCACTCTTGGTCAAACGATCTACAATAACCCAAATCCCTTCATTCCCTGTCCTGGCTCTAGGTAGACCATCAATAAAATCCATCGACACTTGCTCCCACTTCCACGTAGGAACTTCTAATGGCTGAAGTAATCCACTGGGCTTCTTCTGCTCAGCTTTTACCAACTGACAATTCATACACTTGGAAATAAAACTTCCAACATCTTTCTTCATACCTTCCCAGTAGTAAGCTCTCTTCATATCCCGATACATCTTATTCCCTCCTGGATGAATTGTCAACTTCGAGTGATGACTTTCCCTTAGAACTTCATCTCTCAATCCATCAATATCGGGAACAACCAATCGTCCTTGCTTTCGAAGCCAACCCTCTCGATCGACCTCGAATCCCTTATCCTTCTCTGGGTCCAATCCAGACTCCAAATCACGGATAATCATGACAAGCTTATCGTCTCTCTTTTGGCTTTCGCCAATCCTTTCCACTAGAGTAGGCCTTATCGATAAGTTTGCCAACATCTCAGGTTCCAACTCGCATCTAGGCCTGAAATCAAACTCAGCCAAATACTCAAGACTCTTCCATTCCGAAAACATGGCTCCCAATCCTGCATGTCTTCGACTTAACGCATCAGCTACTGCGTTACCTTTTCCCGGAGTATAGGCTATACCAAAATCATAAGATGCTAGAAACTCTAACCACCGTTGCTGTCGAAGATTCAAATCCTTTTGGGAGAACAGATACTTCAACGACTTATGATCTGTAAACAACTCGAATCTAACTCCCAATAGATAGTGTCTCCACATCTTCAAAGCAAACACAATCGCCGCTAACTCCAAATCATGAGTCGGATAATTCCTTTCATGCGGCTTCAGTTGTCGACTAGCATACGCAACAACTTTATCCTTCTGCATTAGCACCGCTCCTAGTCCAGTGCCACATGCATCGGTGTAAACCACCATCTCATCATTCCCACTTGGAATAGTCAATACAGGAGCACTCGTCAGTCGCTCTTTCAGGACTACGAAGGCTTGCTCACACTTGTCATCCCATCTGAACACTTGGTTCTTCTTCGTCAATCCTGTCAACGGTGCAGCTATCTTGGAAAAGTCTTTAATAAACCGACGATAATATCCGGCTAATCCAAGAAAACTTCTCACATCAGATGCATTCTTAGGTCTAACCCAATCCTGGATTGCTGCCACCTTAGCGGGATCAACCGCTATTCCACTTCCAGAGATAACATGGCCTAAGAACCTCACTTCACTCTTCCAGAAGTGACACTTCGAAAACTTAGCCTTCAGCTGATGTTTCCGCAGTATATCCAAAACAATCCTCAAGTGCGTCTTGTGCTCTTCCTCGGTTCTGGAATAAACCAAAATATCATCAACGAACACAAGCACGAACTTATTCAACTGATCTCTGAATACTCTATTCATAAGATCCACAAAATATGCTGGCGCGTTAGTCAATCCAAACGGCATCACCAGCCACTCATAAAACCCGGATGGTGTCCTGAAAGCAGTCTTCGGCACACTATCCTTCGCCACTCTCAACTGGTGAAATCCCGTTGCCAAATCCATCTGAGAAAACACCTTAGCCTCGTGAAGCTGATCAAACAAGTCATCTATTCTCGGCAATGGATACTTGTTCTTCTTAGTCACCTTATTCAGCTCACGATAATCAACACACAACCTCAACGATCCATCCGCTTTGGTTGCGAACACAACGGGCGCACCCCATTCGGACACACTTCTCCGAATGAATCCTTTCCGAAAAAGGTCATCAACTTGCACCTTCAGCTCTTGCTGCTCCCTCGGTGCCATCCGCCTAAGAGGCATCACAACAGGTCTGGCTCCCTCAACTAGATCGATACGAAACTCGATCTCCCTATGCGGCGGCAACCCTTTGACTTCGTCAAAGACATCCTCAAATCCATTCACAATAGGCACCAATGACAGTCCATCCCGTGGAACAACCAGCGAATACATGAAGCTCATGAAGACGCCTTCTTCATGCTTACATCGTATCACAACCTTTCGCCCATCCACATTCCCGACTGTCACCTCCAGCCTCTCACAATCAATCCTAGCCGCATACTTCCTAAGCCAGTCCATACCCAAAATAATTCCGAACCCCGCAAAGTTCAGAACAAAGCAATCACAAACAAACGAGCAATCATGACTCGAAACAACTAGACCATGGCATATCATACACAAGCATGACGAACCCCCAACTGGATTAGTCACCACCAATGGCCTATCCACAATATCCGGTTTCAAACCTAACCGGCTTATCAAATCATCACAAACAAAAGAATGCGACGCTCCAGTATCAAACAACACTCTAACTGGAACACCACAAATGGAAAGAGTACCTTGAACCACCACACTCTTCCCCTTCTCTGCAGCAGTAGGAGCTTTTGAAGACGACGGCACAGCTTCCAAAGCATAAGCTTTCACAATCTGCTTTTCCCTCAGTGGTTCCGGACAATTCTTCTTAATATGCCCTAGCTTGTCACAGTTGTGGCACTTCACTGCCACCTTCGGATTCCTGCAATCCCTGGAGAAGTGGCCTTTCTGTTGGCAGTTGAAACAAGTCACTTCGCCTTTTAGCTTCTTTTGGCCATTCTTTCCCTTCTGCTGTTGCTGCTTCCTTTTCTTATTTCCACCCTGCTGTGGTTTGAGCTCTTCCTTGGCCACAGCAACAACAGACATTTCCTTAGGGAACAAACTTTCATGCCTCAAAGCTTTCTCCACAAGCTTCTCAAATGGATCGTCCAAATGATCCACTAACTGCCTTCCAAGATAAGCATCCAGACCAGTCACAAACTTTTCATTCTTCTGGTAGGGAGAATCAATATACGATCTGGCATACTTGGATAGAGCCTCGAACTCAGAAATATACTCAAGAACAGGCCTCCCGCCTTGTTTGAGCTCCACAAATCTCTTGAACAAAACAGACCTCTGAGCAGTAGAGATGAACTTGGCTTCAAATCTAACTTGGAACTGCTCCCAAGTAATCTCCTCCTCTGGTGTATCTATAGTGATAGAATTCCACCAATCCGCAGCTCTTCCCTGAAGCTGCCTCGATGCAAGCTTTCTCTTGGTTGCATCCTCAATCCCTAGATCACCAAAAATCCTTCGGCAAGCATCCATCCATCTCTGCACTTCAATAGTCGACTCCGTCCCTAAGAAAGCTTTCCCTCCAAGAGAAGTATAATCCTTGCAAAGCTTGGCGAAATCCACCGGTCTCGGAGCTTGGACTTGAACCCCAACATCAACAGTAGGCCCTGGAACGGGCATCCTCCTCATGATTGAAGTCATCATGGCCTCAAACATAGGAGCATAATCAACAGCCTCCCTAGCAGCACGGCTATCCCTCGCAGCTTGTCTCTCACTTCTGCTCATCCTTAATATCTGTAAATAAGAATGATTAGAACACCTTAAGAAACAACTGCATAAGGAGTTCAAATCCTTCTAAGCTACTATATTATATATAGTAATCATCCATCAAAATACAATTACGTCTCTCTTACGTAATTACGTCAGCGAGCGTTGGCTAAAATCGATAAACCAAAGCTCTGATACCAAATGTGACGACCGCCCATGACTCCCGCACCAAAACAAGAGAATAGTGCGCTGAAAGGTGTGCCAGGCAGCCATGGACGATAGTCAGGGTAAAATAAAATCGCAGAATCTCTATCGTAACTCACAGCGCATGGATAAAATACAATAGAGAAATATATAGTGAAGTCTCATAACAGAAAATCAACATATAAGCATCACAGAAGTTTTATACAATCATCTCAACAAATTCGTACATCAAGACCTCACTACAAGCACTCATCAAATACAGCAGCGGATACCCAGTACATATAAGAAAATAATATGCATAGCCTCCTGCTCGTCTTCGTCATCATCAGCGGAAAACTCTAAACACAGCACCTGCCACCTGCTACCTAGTCTGCCCATCCCAAACATGGATGAACAGCCCAAGGTAATAAGAGGAGACATAAAACCTTGAGTCAGACAAAGTCTTAGTGAGCAGTAAATTAACAATCAAGCATACCAAAAGAGCATAAGGAAATAAAGGAATAGGAACCAAACCATCCCACTCCACCTCATCTCACAGTGATAGCCCCCAGACACACACTAAGGAGAATCAAGCATAACAATATAGACAAATAAGGTAAAGCAATAACCACTCGAGTCAAGGGCAATGTTTTCCAAATACAAACCCCCAAGGCCTAAACCAAGATCAGATAAGCACCCAGAAAACACCGCTCTTGAAGCCGAATGATGATACAACCAAACATCTAAACATCCATGACTCTGGCTATCACTGTTGTCATTGCCTTGATTTCATCGTTAGTTGAATGAACGGCACATTATTTCATCCGTCAGTCAAGGGCTAATGGAAACCCCGGTTCTAGACATAACTCCGCACGTCATCATTGCCCGTGCCTAGGATATCAATGCTGCCCAGAGTACTAGCACGTCCGTACTTGGGATATCAATGCTGCCCAATGTACTTGCACGAACGTGCTTGGGATATCAATGCCGCCCAACGTACTCTTGCTTTGAGCATGCTAGAACCTTCAACAACGATGAAGTCTCAGCCTCTTAGTCATCCTCCTCGACGACTATTCTCAACTAGCTCAAGCGCCTCTCGAGCCATCCATTATCCATTCAAAAACCCGAACCATATCACCGAGTTTTCAACACAACTTGCACGTCATCATGACCCGTGCTTGGAACGTCTTCGTGACCCGTCCCATCACAACATATGTCTTGCCTCGTCACATAATAGCAAAGTCTCTCAACTTGGAACGTCATCATGACCCGTCCCATTTCAACATCACACTTTGCTTCATCGCATCATAGCAAAGTCTCATCTCAACATCATGGCTTGCCTTCTCGCATCATGGCAAAGTCCCTCATCATCGAATCCATCCATATGAGCTTCCACATCCGCTTCATATGCCATCGGCAGCTTTCAACATTCAAGAGCCTTTCCACTTAGCTTTTGAATCATCTTCAACCATCTTGTTCCAAATCAACTACAAGCTAACTTGGAGCAATCACATCTAACATACATTCAAACATTCAAGCATTCAAACAAGATATATTAAGCAATATCAACTATAATGGCAGTTTCGTAATTAAGTGAGCAAAAGTCCAACATATGTGAAATCATGGTTTTTAGCATAGATCTATCAAATCTAAAACATGGGTTTTATCTCTAATACTTAATAAATAACTTTCATAAGCAAACATCTTCAAATATGATGGATCTACATGCAGACTTAAGGAAAATGTGAGAAAACGCTAACTTTAACACATAAACAAGTCACCAATCCCATATACTCCTTTGGATCCGCGTGAGAGATAACTACCACTCACCAAATCACCAAAACAACCTAAAATCACAACACTTCAGATCTGGACAGCGAAGATCACAGCTTGATCCGGAGAAATTTCACTTGAAACGGTGAAATCTAGCTTCTTCGGATGAAAATCTTCAACTTTGGATCTTCGATCTTTGATCTTGTTCTTCGATCTTCAATGGATGTTAGCACTTGATGGAAGTAGAGAAAGAAGTGAAGAAAATACTGTAGTCGAGTTTCCAAAATGGCAGCACTTCGTCGCTTCGAAAACCGGTGCCAAAAAGTGAGCCAAAGTCCACTATTTATAGGCTGGAAATTCCTTAAGTCGTCGCCTCTTAAGTCGTTGCCGACCTAAGCCATGAGTCGTTCACGACTCATTCCCCACGACCTACCAAAGCAGCCGACTTAACATACCTACAAGCCAACAACTTATGCTTTAACTCGTATACGAGTTATGACTTACGACTCAAGCTAAGTCGTGCCTACCGACTCAAACTCCTAGCTACACAACATCTCACCGACTCAACTCAAGGCCGACCCAACGACCTAAGACCCTAGACGACATACGACTTAAGCCTTAACACTAAGTCGCCCCAGCGACTTACGACTCAACATACTCAACGACCTAAAGCCTTCGACCTAGTTACGTTACCGACTTACACGACCCAGCAACCTAACTTAGGTCGTACCAACGACCTAACTACTTAACTCGTAAACGAGTTAACCCCTAAGATGCTGACCCTACTAACTCGTTAGCCATGCTAACTCGTTAACTCGGCAACGCGACCCAAGCTTCCACACAACCTAAGCACTAAGTCGGTCACGAGTTAACTCCAGAACTCGTTCCAACACTCCAACTCCTAACTCGGCAAACCCCCTGAGTCGTAACTCGTATACGACTCATCCTTAACTCGGAGATCCTTAAGTCGGTCACCAATCTTATCTCGGCCAACTCTTTAAACCACTACCCCTATGAGTCGTAACTCACTAACTCGGTAACTTCCTTGACTCGGCCACCTTCCTTAGGTCGGCAACATCCCTGAGTCGTATAAACGACTCATTTACCCACTAAGCTAACTCACGACCTAAGCTAACTCGGCCCTCTATGAGTCGGTCACGACTCATCACTTAACACACAAGCTAACTTCTAAACGATTCAGGCTAGAAACAACACAAACAACGCTAACGACCTGCAAATTCTACGATTTATCGACACGTAAAAATACGGGTCGTTACAGATATTACACTATAAGGGCATAACCCAAATCTTTGCTAACGACCGCTAGTTGTCCAAGCATATCTGCCAACCCTACTTTTGAATATCGGTATATAAACAACACTGACATAGCCCATCGACCCTCACAACCAAAATCCCATTAAGATTTACCTAATATAAGTCAAGGAAAATGCCTACTCCAGTTACTCAATACCTCCTGTTAGAAATGAAGCAGACTTTATTTCCTTATTAGGCACTGTCGTAGGTTATTTAAGACTTCTTATATAGAGAGGAAGTAGAAACAACGACCATTTTATACCTTCCACTCTGAAGTAAACCCCTTGACTTCCATAAATGTACCGAGCCATTTAATACTTCAAATCTCAGGCGAACCCTGGTTATATTTTCCCTCACCTGTACGTGAACATATATCTCTTCTCTATGGGTCTTATAGTTGGAGATGTCCCACATCAGCAGTTTGTACACACAACTGTTGGTAGCCTCTAGGTAAAGGGTAGACTTTTGTCGTGTAACCCCATTGACCTCACATCCCAACCATACTAAACCAAGTCATTAATCCTAACCCTAAATATTGAGCTAGGCCCACTAGTTCATGCTTATCCTAAACATATTATTAAGGCCATATGATTTCCACTATGCAAATTTTATTGTCTCCTAAGTTTACTATTAGTATTAAATTACTTATTTGCTGCGAACCTATTCCTATCTTATAGGTTTATTTCCTATATTCTTCATTTCTTATTATGTCCCATAAATGTCAGTTGTTCATAATAAATGGTTATTATGACTCAAATTGCACAATCACTAATGAAATTTTTTAGTTGTTTCAAATTCAACTTATTGTGCCTATTCCATTTTTCCATAATGTCATATTAAATTTTGCAATGGATCCCATTAAATGCATTTAGGTCCCCATTAAATTTTTGTAACTCCCAATTGACTGCTCATTTATTATCCACCAGAACTACAGTCATTGTTCACAATGTTCGGAGTTACTACCTCTTTTCCACTGCAACCTCGTAATCCTATGGTTTTACTATGCTATTAATATTTGTCGTCCTAATTGTAACTAATACGAGTACCAACATATATATATTTACTAGAATTTATTCGTTGCTGTATGCATATTGTTATTTTTAATTAGAGACACAGTTATACGTGTTTGTGTATATATATGTATGTATGTATATGTGTGTATGTATATTATGCATGTATATATGTGTGTGTGTATTTCTAACTCATTAATTCCTACGTCTACGAATTTTATAATATACACTTATATGTACATTCTATAACGAACATTCATTTTCATATTTAATATATTAGAGCTATCCTTCTCAAAAAGGATGTCTGTTATAACTTTCCATAAACTACCTAAATAGACTTTTGCTCCATTTGAAATTACAAGAAATCATCTCTTTTCTTTTACTGAAATAGACCATCCAAACTATGGAAAAGAATATCCAGACTTTACACATCTCTTTCATTTAGGTATATCCCTTTTTCTTCCAAAAGATGCAGTTTTTATGTGTTGTGGAATTAGGTAATTTATGGAAATTTACATGGAGATAGGTAAACTAAATTGTACCACTGACGTATCCAATAAATTAAAATATATAAATTTACATTCCAAATCAAATTAACGAAATCCAAGTGAACACTAAACACTTACAACCTAATTATGATAAAGTTGAAATAAACATCACAATCTTGTCAAAATTCTACTTTAAAAATTTTAGGGATTGATTTCCAAATTTGCAAATCAGGGTGTACATACCACTCCATTGCAATTACATAACTTACAGAATATATAGGCGAGATTTTAATTAAATACGTTGATTTTAAGCCTATAACTCAACATATTACAATGGCATAATAATTAAATAAAATTCAACGATATAAATTTCAATGTTATGTATAAATCATATAATTTCCCACTCACCTTTCTAGCTTTCCAAATCTCCAAATCTGAATACCCCTTTAATTGACTCCTTTTATCTTTTCAATCCAAAAATATGTATAACAAGTATACACATACCCACTAGGATCACAAATCCAAAGGAGATTTGAGTTATGTGGAATATAGATTTACAGTTATAGAATTTACGTTTTTCGTAGAATTAATTCACTCCTTCTCTTTTATTTTCCTCCCTTCCCTGATATATATAATAATAATAACATTTATATAATTTCTAGAAATAGTGCAGAAGGAAAAATGACAGAGCTCTACTGCTCAAATAAAAAATATGAGAAGAAAGGTGAGGGGCTAGGCTTATTTTTATTATAAGCACTGGAACCAATTCTATCTGTTTGATTAATATTAATTAAATCTGGATCATTGGATCGAGGTTCAACCCTAGCCATCACCACTTTAACTGGTCGATCGGCCCAAGGAGAAGGGTTAACCTGTAGGGTCCATGTGCTTGGTTACTTTTATTACCTTTAATTCCTTTTCAATTATTTTCAATCCGAAACTTCAAATGTATCTATCTTCTTTATTTGAACTCCAATCGCAAAACTTTATATGTAAAAGTTGCTTAGAAAATCATCACAAACACAATGGTACAAATTTCGTGATCAAATTTTGATATTTGCTCAAATTCCATTTTTGAGCCTTAATAATTATTTATTAATTCCTTTTAATTAATTACTATTCATTTCATGGGGCGTTACATTCTTCCCGTTTAAAAGAATTTCATCTCCGAGATTCCTCGAGGATTAAATTATGTAACATAACATGTAACCATTCTAAACTACCCAACCAATTAGTGTACAATGAATTTTGTGGCCAGTTGTGCACAAGTGCATAGTGCATCACAACATATATGATATGTATATAGAATCATTATAAATCGGCGCCTCCTATATGAATGCATTCTTTAAAGAATTTTGAAAATAGAATGCAAGTAACCTATATATATTGACAATTCTACACGTGTGCAGGTTTTCAAAAAAATAAATCCTTATATTCACATAACAAATTCCACACTCTTACGAGTGGAAGTATGGTTCAACAAATTTGCATCCATCCCTACGATCCAATACCTAACACACCATTTCTTACTGTAACGACCCGTAAATTTTCAATAGTTAAAATTCGTTAGTTTAATTAGATTCTATGAATTAATATTGGAAGAAATAAAAATTTGTAAATTACTTAATGAAATAATGACCAAATTGAAATATAACAATGTTTATTTGAGTCAATCATTAACAACTTTAATGAAATTCCAATCAATGGAAATAATGAAAAGTTATAACTTGGTTATAAATTTAATAGAAGAAAACAAATGTAAATATTTAGTTAATTAATGAAATAATAGGTTGTTAATGGTAATTGAATGAAATTAGTGTTATCGAAGTAACTGTAACATTTGTTTACAAGTAATAAACGTATAATTGTGAATAAAGGTTAATGGTGACAATTATTAAATGTCACTTATTTCTTTAGTTCGTTAAAATTAAATTGAAGTCAATAGCAATTAATTCACTCAATTAGTGATGTTAATATAGATATAATTAACCACTTAAGAATGTTAATTCAATAAGACGTAACCAGTGTAAATTCTATTTCATAATATGATAATTGATTGAATAAAAATAATTGAAAATCAAAATTTATCAATTTTTGGAAATTTAAATATATAAATCTCTGAATTTATTGAAATTGAAATTAAGAATGATAATTAGTGAAATATTCAATATTAAATTGATATGGAAATTTGCTATAAGGGATTATAAACTTCCAAGTAATCTAAATTGATAGAAATTGTAAACAATCAAGTTTGAATTGGAAAATTTGTTTAATTAAGTTAATATTAATTTATTTAATTAATGTAAATATAGCCATTTCGGCAACTGCCTTGGATTTTGATGAAACTAGTTTCATCGGAACTGTAACAGTGAATTATTGTAGGATTTCAAGTTTCGTAGCGATCGAACTTGTCGTTTGATCATACGGGCTCGAAACGCCTTGAAATAAATTTAATTAAATTCAATTGAAATAAATTTGAAATAAGCTGATTTTAACATAACTTCTTCATACGATGGAATTTGGACTAGAAATCTGTTCCATTGAGCTAAAAATACTGAAAACATCTATTTTGATATACCGGATGACCCATTTTCGTTCCGGAGACAGAACCGGCTTTTCGGGTCGTTTATCGTTCAACTTCCAAATCAAATCCGATACATTCATTTTTATTTCTAATCTGCCTATAAATAGTCCATTATAAACCCTAGCTATTTCTTATTTCCATTTGTCTGTATATACATTTCCTTCTCAACACTTCCTTTCAATTGCAGACAAAGTAAAAACCAAATTCCCAATTCAATTTCAAATCAAATATTAATTTCCAATATTAAAACTCAAACTATATCATATTATATATCAAATCGAAGCTCTCGACGAGCATAAGTCAAATCTATAGTTTGTGTTTCGATTTGGATTTTTGAATGGTTGGAATTGGCTAGATTATTCTCAGCTGTCCGTCGATCGTTGATCAGCTTCGACCCATCGTCGACTGGAGAGTACTGGGTCGTAGAGATTCTCGAGTGGAGTTTATGGTGTAGGTGATTCATTGATTCAACGGTTGGATTGATGGAATAATTTCGATTAGGGTTCGAATGAATTTGGCTGCGGCTGCATTTTTGGGCATTCGTGGGAGCGTGGGTGATCGGAGAACATTGTGCAGGCGGAGTTGAGTCGCCGACGAAGTATGGCATAGTCGCGGTGCTCCTTGGTGGAGCTCATGGACGACCGAAAGCGGCGGCCTAATATGAGTGGTCGCGTACTGTTCGAACGAGGGTTTCAGGGATGGATACGCATGTTCGAATGTGCTTGGGTAATTCATTAATTATTTATCTTTTTTCAAAAATTTAAACTTGAATGTTATAAATATCATAACTTTTGCAAACGACGCCGGATTCAGGTGCGGTTTGTTCTGCTGGGATCGTACTGACCGGACATTTTGAATCTAGTTTGGACGAATTCTGAGACTGTATAATTTTGAGCACAAATTTGGATTTAAATTAAATTTAGATTCAAAAGTGAGTGTTTTGACCCACTCACAACTTCTAAAATTTCTTATGTTAGTTAAATAAAATTTGTGATGTGATTAGAAATTTACTTATCGATGTTTGGTATATTTAAATTGTCATAATAGTTAAGTTTGACTTTTACTGCACTTGATTATCGTTCAATTTGATATTGAATTTAAATTGTCAATTTAATAGCTGTTATTGATTTCTAGTTATCTATTGATATTTATTGATTGATTTGGATGATGATTGTGATGGATGCTTGATTGTTGATATTGGATGACTAGATGTTGTATTTTATATTGTTATAACCGCAAGTTCCCTACGGTTGAAATGATACATACCCAAACGATCTACAGATTAGGGAAAAATCGTAATCGGTCGAAATGATAGACTCGAGCGATTTTATGGATTTTTATTTAATTCGGGATTGCAGTGTGAAATGATATATAACCATAAAGTTTTAAATTGCGGATTGAAATGACAAATATCAGTATCAATTGACACTAGGATAGAAAATTATATACGGACACCAAATTGGTAAAATTAAAGGATTTTTGAATCTTTAAAATTTTTGAATTCAGTTACTGGTAATTTGAAACAGAAATTGATTTATATAAACTGAATTATTTATATAATCCAAATGTTAAATGTTGAATTGGAATTGGTTTAATGAACTTGCCTAAAGGATTTAAACTTGAATTTCAAAGTTGAAGGGTCAAATATAAATGGATTTATTGGAACTGAGGTACTGAAAAAGTTTGGGTACAACTTTAAAATTTATTTAAACTATTTTAACTAAGTTAACTATTTTAATCAATTTAAATTATTTCAGTTTATTTTATATCTATTATAACCTATTTAATCCAATCTTGTCGATTTTAACGAATTAATTTTTTTAATCTATTTTAAATCTATTTAATATAATTTAAATCGATTTAATCTATTTTAAATTTGTTTAATCTATTTAAGACCTATTTAAGATAATTTAAATCCATTTAATCTATTTTAAATCTATATAAATCATTTTTTTAATTTAATTAAATCAAATTTAATTCTATTTAAACTATATTACTATTTAAACTATTTTAAACCTATAAAAATTATTTATAATTGCCTAAACTATCTTCTAAAATTTCAGATAGTGTAGAGTGAAGTATTTATATTTAAATCCTTAATGCTGATACAACCTAAGTTGTAATTTGGAATTGGTACCCTTTCAAAAATTTACATACTTAGTAAATATGATTTTTGGAAGTGAAATATGATTTGAAAGTGAATATGATTTCGAAAGAGATATGGTTTGAAATTGAATATGATATTTTGATATAAATGGGGAATTTACTTTTGAAATGTAAAAGAACCATCCGGTGTGAAATAATCTTTTGGTTGTTAAAGAGACCGAGATTGGATGTTGTTAAACTCTTTGCTAATACCGAAAACCACTTTAACAACTGTGTACGTGGTGGAGATTCCAGAAATGATGTAGGATGATTTGACGAATGATTTCTGTATAAGGTATGACGTGACCCTGACTCCCGTGAGTCAGCTTAGATGTGACTAAAACAGGAGCTATAACGGGCCAAGTGAGGTCATTCCTCCGATCGGGCACATTGCTTCGACACTACATTCTGACTTTGTGATTGATTTAGTGGCCACCCTTGATTTTGATTTGGGAGTATGTTCCGAGGTGGGCAGTAGTAGCTGGTATGCATTACCACCAGTCCGAGAGTGCAATTGGTATGTCTACCCTGGCATTGCCTCGAGTGCCATGTTCACATGCTCTAGAGCGCCTTCTATGAGTTTGTTTTGTACCATACCTATGTAGTGCCCTCTGATAGCCCTCCAGTTTACATAGGAATTACGGTACTGCATAGGCTATGAGAATATATAAAAATGTGTTAAGGGGGATAAGGGTAACGCCTTAATGCTATTTTAATACTTTTACTTTACTATAGTCATATTATAATAGCGTATTGTACTACATAGTAGGTAGTTTAACGAATCCTTATGAAATGTTAATCCCGAACATCTCTTAAGGTATTACACCCACATTAGACACTGAATAAGAGATGTCAAACCCCCTAAACATCTCTGACACCGTCACATGCATATTCACCATTGATTAACTTACATAAGATCTTTTAGTTCTGACTCGAGTGTTTTGTCTTTTCAATTTGCTTGGGTCAGCTTAAGCATTTCAGGGTTGAAGACCTTATTTCTGGAGGACAAAGACGAAGATTTGTACTAATATTATATATGATACATATTTTACTATATCATATTGTTTCACTGCATTGATTTATTTAATCCTACTGTCTGTAACTCTGATTCTGTATTGTACTAGTGTAATCTAATTTATTTGTAAGTAGCTTCATGAACTGTTATTTGATTATTATATTTTGTCATTCCGCGACGAGATTCTGTAATTGTTTTATTTCTTTCTCTTTTTCTTATTTACCCATAACAATCTGCCCTTTTGAATGGTTTGAGTTTGGCATATGTGTCTGCCTAAAACGTCTAAAAAGGCAGGACTTTACACTAACGTTCAAAATTTCAAAAATCTAGTTTTTTTGAATCTATACCCATATATCAAAAAAGGAATTTAGATGGAGAATTTTACACTTTCACCCCTTTTTGAATGCAAATTATATTTTACTTTGGAACCTTCTCTTTTGCCCCAAAATCATTTCCAACTTTTCTAAGTACAATTTGCATAAGGAGGTTTATTTTTAAATTTCAAAAATGAAATTATTCTAAAATCTTTTTTTGCGTACTATCAACAAGGTATGGAAATAGAAATTCCACAGCTAGAACAGGTTTTCCCTTCTTATCATCTGTGCTTCGTATTCTGCCACCTTATTGCATAGTAAAATACATATCCACTAATACGTTGACCCTCCCTACACTAAGCGTGTGGCCCATGAAAATAAGAAATTCTCTCATTTCCCATTAAAACCCTTTTTCCCTTCAAATCAAACTTGCAAAATAGTTTGAATAAAAATTAATTTTCACGATTATTTAAATGCCATTTTTTAAAACAATTGGAACATAATTTTTCAAAAGCATTTGCCATAACCTCTGTTAAAACAAACCAAACACATCTTAATGTAATCAGAATTCAGTCAATTAGTTAATACATATGATTGACCCTAGCACTGCATAGTTAATCTTAGATTTTGAAAACCTATCCTCTTATTTCAAAATAACAACAACATACCACATAGAATAATAATGGCTTAGATCTGGACCTTAGCATATTTATAAATTTTAGCTTTCAAGGTACAAGGATAATGACCCATGGTTTCACAACAAGCTTTTCTTGTACTTCGCTTACTAAAATTTACTTTGTAAACTTCCAGCCTTACTTTGTATTTTTTTGTTAGTTAAGTGTCTATATGAGATTTCCATATTATATTGTTTCTCTCAAATATATTATATCGGTCAAACGTATCCAAGAATACTAAGATAGTAAATAATAGGAACGCATCTCATAATATATCGTACGCATGTTTTATACAAAAGAGACAGCCAATGTTTATAACCTAAACAACCTAAAGAAAAAGGAACTAATGTTGCAAGAAAAATAACAACTACTACCAATAATCCTATTGCAACAACCCTGGTTTGGAGATTACCTGTTAAAATTAAATTATAACGGTAGTTATAATTTAATCTAGTAAATTGAAGTAAAATTGGAGATTTTAAATTGTTTTTTGGAATAAACGATGAATTTTGAAAATAAAAAGAGAAGAAATAAAGTATGGAACTTTATTTTATTTATTTGGGTTAATAATGATTGGAAAATGGTTTTTATTTAGAGAAAATACAATAATTGTATTACTTTTTTAACCAGTTACTTCCTTTAATAATTTTAAAAGAAGTAAGTGAGTTTTAAAGGTGGTTTATTTAAATAAAAAGGTGGAATTTGGTTTTAAAATATGTTTTTTCTATAAATTAAGTTTGGAAATGGTTCGAAATATTTTTCTAAGTGAAAAAAGTATTCTTGTTGAATTTTAGAACTTGAAAATAAGATTTTATTCATTTATTTGTGAAAATAGTGCATTTTTGTGAAATAATGGATTTTAATAATAAAATTGTTATAAAAATATAAAATTATCTTTTTACATAGCGTAAAATGTTTTATTTTACATATATACAAGTTTACATACTTTTCTTATGTAAAAATATGAAGAAAATGCAATTTTTGTTTTGTATATAAAATTAGATATGCATATTTTGATTAAGTGTTAATTAATAAACATAGGCAATTTGTTTTCTTTTTATTTTTGAACCCATTAGGCCCACTTAACACTTAACCTAGTTGAGAAAGTGAGAAAACTAATACCGTATGTTCATTTTCACTATCCTCTTCTTCTTCCATCAGTAAACAGAAAATAGAACCCACCTTTTTCAAAATTACAAATCCAAATTTTCTTCAATTAAATTCATCAAATTACAATCTTTTTCGGTCTACAGTGAAAATACAAAGGTCATCTAACTCAAAACTTGGAATTTCATCAAAAATCTCTGCTTAGTGAAAGTGGTTTTCTAATTTACTGTATGGTTGTTCTTACATGTACTTTTCTCTTGCTGTACAAGTTCTACAGGCTATAATCTCAGCTAATAGCTTCAATCTTTCTTCACAAATCTGGGTATTTGCATTCTTACACCAAGATGAGTTAAATCTCACAATCTCTAGCTAATGCAATGCTCAAAGATCAAGTTCCTATGCAAATTCTTCTTTGTAATTTTTTACTGTCGTTAGTTTCTTATCTTTGAAAAAATCTGACCAGAGTGCCTACTTTGAGCAACTGTAATTTCCAATTACGGCAGCGAAATGCTGCCGGATTTTCTCTTGATTATTGCTTATGTTTTTCTATAAGCTTGCAAAATTTGGTTACAAAATTCTTAAATTTGATATGTCAATGCCTAGAAATCAATTCGCCGCATGTTAATTCGTAGGAAAATAAATCGCGTGAAAAGGCTAGCCTAAGTCGACCTCTAGGTCGACTAGGCCTTCACATAGGTTGACCGTATGGTCATCCTATAGAGTTGGGAGGTCGACTTGGAGGTCGACCTAGGGGTCTTTGCTCATGCGTGCTTTTCTTTTGTGTGATTTTGTTTTTTTTCGGTTTGTTTCAGCTTATTTTCTTAGCCTATGCTTCTCGTTTTCGAGATATTTTTATGCTGTTTTGATGGCAATGAAGCTTATTAATGTAACAACCCACTATTTTGGACCATTCAAATCGAAAATAGTCCAAATATTTTCGACTTGAATGATCCAAAATAACATATTGTAATAAAATTTAGAGCAAATAAAATCAATCACAGAATCACAGACACAGAAATATCAGAATAACTCGCAGTGGAAATTAAAATACCATAGTAGTTCATGAAGCTACTATAATAAATTCTCAAAACAAATACATAATATCAGTCTGAAAACAAACAAAATAGAAATCCCAAATACTACATAGAAGTCCGCTAATACAAGAGTTGAAATAGAACAACTGATACCGAAATAAATAGATAACTAGATAAACAAAATCTCCAGCAATTCCTAGCTCCAGAAAGAGAAATCCAAAGCTGTGAATACTCAGGCTGACCCAAACATCAAGCAAAACAAAAAACACTCGAGTCAGGACATACATACTTATACAATGTAAACCAAATCAAGTGAACTGCAGTAAATATACAAATAACTTGAAGGATGCTTAGGACCGCCCATCCTCTAAGGATCCGTTAAACTATTTACTATGTAGTAATATTGTGCTATTATAATAATGTCTAACAGTCAAATAAACATACTTTAAAATAGCATTAAGGAGTGACCCAATATTCCCCTTAACACGTAATAGTGCCAATAGTCTATACAGTACCTGCATATCTCCTGATCGGGAGACTATGAGAAGATACTCCATAGGTACGACACAAATCAAACTCGTAGTAAGGCTCACTGTGGCAGGTGACACGACACAGAAGGTAATGCCAGGGTAGATATACCAATTACGCACATGGGCTGGTGATAACGTAGCAGCCACTACGCCCACCTCGGAACACACTCCTAAATCAAAGGGTGGCTACCAAACCATCACAAAGTAACAGAATGGTACCGAAGAAATGTATCCGACCAGAGGTGCTACCCCTTTTGGCCCGAGATCGCTCCTGTTTTAGCCACCTTAAGCCAACTAACGGGAGTCGGGTCCACATTCATACCACAATAGGATCGTTGTCACCATCCTACTTCATTTTGAAAACTCCACCGCATGCACAGTTGTTAAAGTGGTTTTCGGTATCTACAGAGAGTATGTCCATATCCGATCCCGGTCTCTTTAACAACCAATTGTTATTATAACCCGTGGTTATAAATTTCAGAAATAGTATTTTATAGTTTAAAAATCAAATATCATTGCAAATCCATTTCAAAATATCAAATTATCACATCCTTTTAAAACCTCATTCAATTTTATTTATTTAAAATATCATTCCACATCACAATCAAAATATTTTTAAATTTCAATTAAAATAATCCATTTAAACTATTTAAAAATGAAGTCATTATACTTACAAGTCCAATATTCAATTCCCAAAAATTTAGTCTTTTCAGAGTTCATTTATTCACTTAAATACATTAAAACAGTGAAATTTCAGCTTTCGCAAAACTTAGAAAATGCTACGGTAAGTTACATTTGAAAATAATTCAACTCAGCAAAGACAACATTTAAAAACTGCTGTAATAGTACAGTTTTAGTTGAAAAATAGTTCAATTCAGCAAAGACAGCATTTACAAAACTGCTGTAATAGTTCAGGATTCAAATTAAAAGATTTAATTCAATTCAACAAAGACGACATTTACAAAACTGCTGCAGAAGTTCAGTTATATTCAAAAATCTCATTTCAATCAACTGCAGCACTTAACAAGGTCTACTGTGGCCCTTTTATAAATTTCAGATTTTAGTTTTATTTTGCAACCACTACACTTACAAAGTGTTGTAATATCACTTAGTTAAATTTTCAAGTTAAATTCAGAAATGATAGCATTTCTGAAGAGCTGTTAATTCAATTTCCAGATTTTCAATACAATTTCAAAAACAATTAAACTTTGATTTTAACCCTTTTAGCTTATAAAAATCATATTTTTTCAGTCAAAAATGTTCATTTAAATACCCTTTAACTAATGACTTTTATAAAGTAAAATTTATACATAAAATCAACTTTTTAAATAATTCATTTATTTAAATTCAAACATACAAATTTCTATTCTTTGCATTTTTAAAATTTAACTTAACACTTAAGTTTTAATTACCATTTAAAATAAAAACTAAATTTCCATTTTATTTAAGTAGTTTAACTTCATTTTTAAACAAAATCTACAATTTCAAATTTAAGTTATATTTCAAATTTCAACTTAACCATTCATTTATTTCACATTTTAACTTGTAGAAAAATCATTAACACTTTATAAAAATCGTTTTTAATTCAATTTAAATCAAAATATCATAAATTTACATTTTAAAACACTTTAAAATTTTCAGAAAAACTTTATAAAATAACCATGGGTCTGTATAATGTTTTCTAACCTAACTCAAGTGATACGGATAATATATCATTTCATTCCGCAACTTACAAAGAAAAATCCGGGTTCTACATTTAAAACCTACAATCCGAAGTTAAATAAAATAAATAAAAATCGCTCAGGCCTATCATTTCAGTCCATAATGATTTTTTCCTATTTTAAAGTCCGTTCGGTAATGTATCATTTCAACCCATAGTGATTCTAGTCTATAGGGAACTTGTAGTGTGAGGACAGAATAAAATTAAAAATATAGCAACATATAGCAGTATTAGGTGATATGATAGGTTTATAAACAAGGTTAACATCATATGATTCATATCATAGGCAAGTATAACATGATATAATATTCTGCACATTCACTTGTTGTCACTTCACAAATTATATAAGTATAATGTCATGAGTGAATACTCACCTCTTTATGCTGGAGTTAGCAAATCAAAAACACACAAACAAAATCCAGAAAGCATGATAGCACGACTTTTGATTCAATTGAGTGGAGAGCCAAGATGATGTTCTTGTACACAACAAACAAAACAAGACAATGTAAACATATATTTTCAACCCAAAAATAATATTGAAACAATTTTAAATTAAAAGCCATAAGAACAAGATAACTTGACCTTGCCTTAACCACTCAAATGCTCGGCCAGTGATGTTTTGGGCTCGGGTATGTGTCAATATGGCATGGCTACAAGGAAATGAAGGGGTAGGAGTTATAACATGAAGCATACAAAAGGTCAAGGCAAAATAGGTGAAGTTTGGTCAACAACTAGGCTCAGCTTGGTCACATATGGGCTTGGCCTTGGTCAAGTTTTGGCCTTGTGATGGATCATGATGCGGCCAGAGGTGATGTCATCAGGTGGTGGTGGTTCTAGGTGGTGGCCGAAGTGAAATAGGAAGGGGATGGTGGAATTTTGTGGTCAGCCAGGCATTTTTGGTGGAGTTCTTTGCGAATTTGAGGTGCTTGCATCAATTGGATGTTACGGCCAGATCTGGACAAGGTAAGTGAAGGTGGTAGCTACCATGTATGGTGGTGGTGATGGTCCGTAGGGATGAAGGGGTTATGGCCGAGCAAACACAAGAGGAAGCAAGGCAAAAATTCAATGAAAACTAAGAAGAAATAGTAAGAAAAGATGCCATGAAACTTACCAAAAAAATTCAGAAATTGAAATGGCCGAAAGTTTTGGGGAGATGAGAAAGTTTTTCTTACGTGAAAATGAAAAGAGAATACATAGCTAAGAAAAGAAATGGATGGCTAAGTTTAATGAAAAGCCAAAAGAAAAAGAAAAGCCAAAAGAAAAAGAAAAGCCAAAAGAAAATGAAAAGACAAGGTTAAATGAAAAGTCACAAGAAAATGAAAGGGTTTTGTCTCTTAGAATATCTTATTTCTTTTATTCAAAACAAACAAATAAAACTTAAGTAAATAAAACAAAAATGAAAACAAATTAAAGTAGAAAAGAAAATATAAATATTTTTAGGAAAAATAGAAAATAAATAAGAAAATAGTTTATTAAATTGGAACTAGAATTGAAAATTGTAAACAAAATACAATAAGCATTGGAAAATTACCACTACACTTTTAAAATGTTTTAAAATAAAATCTTGAAATAAAATAAATTTAAATCAAAATCAAATAAAAGGTAATTTAAAAATATATCAAAAATCTAGGGTTGTTACAATTAATAGGCGAGTCAGAATTTTAATGAATTTGGAGTTCAAATTTAAATTGGTTTTGAATTGAATTCGAGTGTTGTTTTCATTGATATTTCAATGAATTTCCTTGTTTTAGAGTATGGGTTTTTCTAAACGATTTCAAATAAAATTTTAAAATAACATGGCTATCAAAATAAATATTATACAATATTTTTAAATTATTTTTGAGCCATAAAATCTATTTATTCCCTATAATAAGGGAGTTTTCAAATACATTTTCAAAAATTGGTTTTAAAAGTTTGTTTTCCAAAGTAAATTATTTTAAATATAAAATATAAATTTTTGCACTATTCACGCGTATGAGATAGAGAATTAAACGATTTAGTAAAACACATGGCATGGGACCCGTGCAGTAACAACCCAACTTCCATACTCCAGAAAGTTGCATCATTAAGAAGAAAGAAAGGGATAGAAAAGAGAAAAGAAAGGAAAGAAAGAACAGACAATATCAGAATCTCACAGCGGAATCGAATAAATTATAATATATCACATAAAACTTTACACAGTATCATATACATCAGAGTTAAACGGCTAATACAACACAAACTAGACAGTTATAAACATCTGTCTAGCAATTACAATCCAAATACATCAGAGAAACAGATACAACTCAAACACAGCGGAACCACTACATATATCTACACGCTGAAGCCTCCTGCTCCATTATCTCCTCCAGAATTCGATCAAAGCAATCCTGAAACACTTGACTACTCATACATAATATGAGTACCCAAGAGTTTAATAAAACAGAAAATAAACACTCAGGTCAGACAGGGGTCTGGTGTGAGTAAACGGGGATAAAAGTTGCTTAACTTTAGAAAATCCTTTGAAAACAAAAGGTATCACGTAAGACTTCCCACACATAAACATGGAAAAGTTTTTACCTTACGCTAACCAAAACATTTGATAGGAAATCCAGTGATATTATAATAGTGTCTAGGGTTTTCAAAATAAAATACAGAAATAGCTGGAATGCTTACATCTCACGTTCCAACATAGTTGGGCACAATCAAAACCGTACAGGCACTTATTGGATTATGGATTCCATCAATGGCAGGGCTACTGGGGTACCGCCCGTCACAGTACGTGGCCTAGATCACCGTACCGAGGAGCCACCCTAACTCCCCTGCAACACAAAGCCGGACCCGTTCCTTACTGAACAGTTCCGAACAAGACAACCCCGCAGTTGGTGTACACTGACAACTGCCCACTAAGCCGAATAAAAAGGGACCTCTAGACAGGGATCAATCTTGCTCTCCAGTGGGGGCTACCCACGAAGCTTTGCTGCACCTCCCCTGTTTTAGCCATTCCCGGTTGATGAGGCTTGAGGCTACGATTACCTTTAGAGGACACATCTCTTAGAATGCTCATCGTCCACCTGACGATGTTCTGAAAGCATTCAATCCATACAAGTTCGTTCCGGGTTCGAACGAAACCGAAGGCATTATCTCGTTACACTCGTATTGGAATCACCCTCAGAGTTAACGACAATAACCCTTGCACTCTATATCACCGTCTCGAACCTATAAGTACTATTCCGTCAAACTCATTACGGAATCACCCACAGAGTTATACTGACGTATAGCCCTTACACCTCGAGTCTTCACTTGCTCCACTTGGATTAACGTCCTAACGTTTAATTGGAATCGATGTGGTTTTCGGAATTCCAAATATGGAAACCCGATCCCGGTCTCATCGAAACCAAACGCCATCTTAATGTCCAAGTTGTACTTAAGGGTTTTAAACAATTAACTTATTTCATTGTTATCTAATTCATACAGATAGATAAACTATATCTCAAAATAGATAATCACATTCATATCATAAACAGACAATCTGTATCATCCATAAACAGATAATCATCCATCCAAATAATCCATCACAAACATCATAGTTATCCAAACATTCATATCATACAGATACAATCATCTCATTTCTGAGATCACAACCATTTAATCAATAACATCCATAAGCAATGATTCATTAACCAACAATTATAATTAATTTAAAATGAATTAAATTAATTACAACCATCTCTAATTAATTTAAAATAATTAAATTAATTACTCATTTAAATCCTGCTTAACATCCGTTAATTAACCCAGTTAATTAATTCACTTCCTAAGTATTCAACTTGATTAAACAACTTTGATTAATCATTCACTAATTACAATAAGTATTTAGTCTTTAATTAATTTTATAAATTAGTTAACCTTAATCATAAGTAATTAACCTTTAATTACTCATCTATTAATTAATTATAATTAATTATATTTGTCCTTAATTAATCACAATTAATTAATCACTTAATTAATCAATTATTACTTAATTAAACCATCCTTAATTACATCATTAACATTAATTTATGATCCTTAATATTTAAATAAATTACTTAATTCAAATTAATTACATTTAGTAATTAATCTAATTATTAATCACCTTGATTAAAAATTAACTATCTTAATTACTCATTTATAAATTAATTAACCAATAATTAATCATTAATTAATTCCTTAATTAATTACAAAAGTAATTAATCCAAATTACTAATTACATTTCAGTAATTATCATTGTTACTTCTCTAAGTAATCCTGCTCCACTAATTACATTAAGTAATTACATTCTTAAAGTTATCTAATGATTTATTAAAATTAATTAAACTAAATTAATTAACTTAACAAATCACAATATTAAAATTTATTGACATTAATTAATTACTTAATTATCCTTAGATAATTATCATCATTATTATTTAACACATTTCATTAATTACATACTTAAGAAATCTGGATTAGATTAATAAATCATTTCTAATTAAAATTAATCTAAATCATTATTCCAAATCAGATAATTAAGTAAATTCTTAATTATCCTAAATATTTTCAAAATATTCAAATTACTTATCAAAAGACTCATTTAATTTCAAAATGTATTAAAACAATACATTTCTAAGAATCAATTTCAAATTTTATTTAAAGATTCATTAATTCCAAAAATAATTATAAACCATAAAATAAAAATGAATGTTTAAACAACACTCATCACTCAAGAAAGATTTAAAACTAAATTACTTGATAAATTAAGCATTGAAAATAAATTGATTATTTTCAACTTTTAAATTTACATCAACACTTCATATTTTAATTCAAATACTTTCAAATACTAAAGGAACTCAATTCTTTCAAGTTTTAAACTTATTTGAAATGAAATTTCATTTTCAAATTCACTTTTAAACATTTGAATATGTTCATTTATTTCAAATTTTAAAAACTGTTTTGAAATTAAACTGGGTTTCAAAGAAATCTGGAAACAGTTTTTAAATTGATTTCAAACTGAGTTTAAAACTTACTTAAAACATTCAAATCTGTTCAAAGTTTTAAAACATACAAAAACTGTTTAAATTCAAACTCTGGTTTTGAAAGATACCCTGAAACTGTTTTTTTAGTCTTGGTTTAAACAGAGTTTAAAACTTGTTTAAATTTAAGATTCTCATTTTTAAAACTTTTGAATTCAACACTACATTTGAATTAAGATTCAACTTCCATTTGAATCAGATTTTATCTATAAAAAAAATGAATTCATCTAAACTAAAACTGCAAATTACTCTCTGAGTTTAAAAAAAAAAAAAAAAAAAAAAACCTGAAACAGTTTTTATTATCTAGATTTAAAATCAAAATTTAAATCTGGTTTAAATTTAAGGTTTTCATTTTTAAAAACATTGAATTTCAAACTTTATTTGAAGTCAGTTTCTACTTCCACTTGAATCAAGATCCACTATAAAAAAAAACATGAATTCATTCAAAAGTCTAAAAACTGCAAAACTTCTGGATTAAAACCTGAAACTGTTTTAATTTTGATTTAAAACTGAATTTAAATCTTGATTAAATTTAAAAATTTCATTTTTAAAACCTTGAACTCAAAACTCCATTTGAATTCAGACTTAACTTATATTTAAATCAAATTAAGATCTTTAAATTATAATTTCATTCAATTTTATGAAAACTGCAAACTACAGGATTTGAACCTGTAACCATTTTTTTATATTTATTTAAAACCAAATTTAAGCTTATTTTAAGATATTTCAATTTTTAAAAACTTTGAATTCAAACTCTATTTGAATTCAATTTCAACATATATATGAATCAAACCCTACACTAGAATTTGAACTCCATTCAAATTCTAAAAAAAAAAACAGCAAATACTCTCAGATTTTGAAACCTGAAGCTAACCTACTCGAGCAACCTATTGTTTGCTTCGAGTTTCTTCACCCATTTCTTCGAGTAAAAAGCAAATCTACCCGAGTATTCCCCGAGTCAACAACCTGCACACAACTAATAATCCCCTGAGTACACATTGCAACAAAGACCCCTTGTCAATCACCTAGAAACACCACCTCCAGCCACCATCATCGACACACCCTTGAATATATCTTCCCTTACATCCCCTCTACAAATTCCCAAAGCCACAAATAACTTGAAGCAACAGAGAGCATGGGAATATACTAAGAACTGCACATTTAAACAAGGTTCTGAAATCTGAAAAGAACTCAATTCCTAACTCCTCTCTTTCTCTGATCATATATCACCCAATTTACTCCATTCTAACCTCAATATACCACTAGCATGAAGAACCTAAACACTCAATATCCACTAGCTTAACAGATTAATTCAAGTTTCCTTTTTTGTTTCAAACAGAAATGCACATTTACACAGTCAACTAAAAAAAATGAAACTTGTTTTATACTTTCTTATTTCTAACATTCATCAATGTTATAATCTTGTTTATAATAATTAATGATGTTTGTATACCAATTCTTATTTGAAAATATACTCACTGCTATAGTTATTACAGAGGTAACAGGTTTTAGATTTTAACATTTTTTTAACTAATTCATGATTTTTTTTTTTTTCCAGAACCTACATTTATACTAACTAACATACTTTGTTACACACAAGTTTAGTAACAGCAACAATTCAAATAATAATGCTTTACTATTTAAGAAAACATCTCAATTCACAACCAACTAGGTATGCAGATCCCAGAAATAAGGAAAAAAAAAAAAACATATAAGCAAATTCATTCCTATACACACATATCATTCATGAGTTTGTAATCACCACATCATTTATTTATTTTCACCTCATATACTCAGGTGTCACAAATTTTGTGTATGTGAAGTTACTTATTTCATTTTAAAACAAACAGAACAGTTTTGTTAAAACAGTTTGCTTTCTGTGAATTAAAAACATAAGTTCTTTAACTTATGTTTGATTTTGATTTAAAAAAACTGTTTTTAAAAGATAAAAAGCTTACTCACCTTAAATTGAAGATGCAGAACACTATATGCAGAGCAATTTGATGTAGATTTCAATTCCCAGGCCCCTGACTTGAAACTGCATTTGAAATCTGGGTGCAGGTTTGAAATTGAAGTTGCTTTACTTGTATTTTGATTGCTGAGTTTCTTGATGCTATTACTTGTTGATGAAGATTACATGCAGACCCATTCTAATGCTCAGATTTGCAGATTTGTTGTAACTTAACATGCAGATAGTTGAGGTTGAATCTCACAGAATTTAGATTTGAAGGAATTGATTTGCAGAAATTTGAAGTTGATAGGTTTGCAGATTTGATTGAAGTTGCTTGTATGCAGCAATTGATTTGTTTTGAAGATTGGCATTTTCTAAATTTGATTTGTTATTTGCAGATTTGTGAATTTGATTGAAGATGGTTTGTAGAAATTTATTTGCAAGCTTGAAGATTGTTTTTAGAATTTCTGAAATTTGATTCTCAGATCTTACAAATGAGAAAATGTTTTAATCCAAATGCTTTGCTATATTTCACTTATCAATAATTTAAACAATGAGATTTAAAATCAATGCCACATGTTAACTTATTATGTCAAAATTTTTACAAGTGTCTACTTAATAGTTTAAAAAGTTAACACATATGCATGTTAATATTTAAAAGAGAATTCTAAATTACTAAATGTATTTGAATTTATCTTGAAACATTTCTACTTTGTTTTAGCAAGTTCAAAGTGATTTATTAACATTAGCTTTTAATTAAATACATATAAGCTTTTTATAAAACTATACACTTACATATTAATGTTTGTTTAATTCTTTTTAAAATAATATTCTATATGAAACTAAATTTCAAAAGAAAAGAAGATTTTAAAATAAAACAAAACAAAATAAACCTTTATTATAAAATGAAATTTAAACTATATTTATTTTAAAAACAAAATAAATACATACTTACTTTTTAATAAAGATATAAGAAAGAAAATTAAAACAAACTTGAGAAAATTATACAATACTAATTTAAATCAAATTAATCAATATACAAACTATTCATTTATATAAAATAATTAGAAAATATCCTTTATTATATATAAATTAAAATTAAAACCAAATCTTCTATTTACAATGTATAAACATTTATACATTATAAATATTTTTAATCTTTGAAAAGATAATTATTTAACAAACTAAATAATTATTAATTTTCAAAAGAGATTTCCAGTTTAAATTAAATTATTAAAACAATATTTCACATTTTTAAAATAATTATCAATGAAATTATTAAATAATTATTGCCTCAAATTTCCGGGACATCACATTCCTCCCCCCTTAAAAGAATTTCGTCCCCGAAATTTAAAAGCAAAGGTAATTTAATAATCCCATACAAATTTTAAATTTTAAAAGAGCAATCATATACTATCAACCAAATACTAGCAATCATAGCAACCAATTCAAACAAACAATTCTAACTACCCAGACAAAATTCTGGATAGAATTCCCTAGAGTTTCCCAGGTACAAACACCAGGACACTCGCCCTACAGAATCTAAACTAGCAACACAACACAGATCTAGAGCTCCTATATATCTAGATCTACAAATCTAAACAGAATACAGGACTATAGACAAGTCCTGATCAACTCCTAAATCTCACAGAACTACTGATTCTAAAACCAGAGATAAACCATATACTTAACTCTTAAGAGAAAACAGAAAGATCCAATACTCATATTGATCCTGGGCTGCCTTCAACTTCTAGATCAATCAAACTCCACCACACAAACTCTACTACAGATATAAAACAATCAGGTCTCCGGATCCAAAATGAATATCCTGTAGAAATCCTTTGATCCAAGACAAAACTCAAATTCCCAAAGAATCGGATGCTCCTATTCTGGAATAGCCGCCACCATGCTTCCACTGCGCAACTCTGATTCGTGAATGCTGTTGATGATCATAAGTATAAACTTGATCAACTTATCCCGGAATATTGTTCATCAAATTCCATAAAATCCCAGTGACATATCCGATTCAGTCACAACCACCACAGCAAAAATTCAACCAGAAACCAGGAAACTGGATCCAATAAATTCTATCAACTTAAACAGATCATACTCAAAGAATTTCCTACAATGCTAAACCACCGGCAAAGCTCCAAGAACCAAGTCGATACAGAACTCAATCTTCTGATGCGAATGCAAATCTTGATTCCTTCAAAGATATCCAGAAAATACCAAATCACCTTGATAACTCAAACATCCACTAAAGATGCTTCAATCCAAGCAAAGATCACACAGAGAACTTCTGAACTATCGCAAGTCACTTTTGCGATTCCACCTGGTTCAGATCTCAAGAAATTGTTCTCACTACAAAATCAGAACAGCTAAAGCCTTCAAAAGAAGAAACTAGTGGCCCACCTCTTAACCACTAACATCACACCCAACTGAGCTTTCAGAAGAAATGGACAAGCTCCACCATCTGCCCGGACTACTGACAGAAGAATCACAGAGATTTCTGAACCACCGAAGAACAGGCCACTCACTGCTGCTACTGCTGCCAAAGCTTCCTTAACCAAAAACTCATCGAACCTCAAAGCTACACCAGCCTTTTCACAATAGAGCCTTCAAAAGACAGATATCTCTCGGGAAACTCGCTCCCAAACCAAACTCAAAATACTCTGCCAAACTGAGTTTCAAACTCAAATATAGACAGAACTCCTTCTTAAGGTTTTCAAAATACCATTGCTGGCTTCAGAACTCCCAACTGATCCAAACTCAAGAAAAACCCCTCACACGACTGCACCAAGCTTATATTCCAAAAATAAACTCCGAATCTTGAAAAGATTTCCTTCAGAGATTAGAGAAATCTTTCTCACCAAACTGCCAAATTAAACAAGATACCCAAACTGCCCTAGCAGATCACTTCCAACACTCAAACTCCAACTATTGGTAGTTGTGTTACACACACCACTACCCTATCTACCTTTATTACTTATATTGGAAACCCGAACAGGTAACCCAACAAATAGGCAGAAATATATATATATTAAAAATTACAAATACGCTCTCTCAAGAAAGACACCACTACAGAGCCTAGGTATTCACTCAACCTAACTGCTCTGATACCACGTAGTAACAACCCAACTTCCATACTCCAGAAAGTTGCATCATTAAGAAGAAAGAAAGGGATAGAAAAGAGAAAAGAAAGGAAAGAAAGAACAGACAATATCAGAATCTCACAGCGGAATCGAATAAATTATAATATATCACATAAAACTTTACACAGTATCATATACATCAGAGTTAAACGGCTAATACAACACAAACTAGACAGTTATAAACATCTGTCTAGCAATTACAATCCAAATACATCAGAGAAACAGATACAACTCAAACACAGCGGAACCACTACATATATCTACACGCTGAAGCCTCCTGCTCCATTATCTCCTCCAGAATTCGATCAAAGCAATCCTGAAACACTTGACTACTCATACATAATATGAGTACCCAAGAGTTTAATAAAACAGAAAATAAACACTCAGGTCAGACAGGGGTCTGGTGTGAGTAAACGGGGATAAAAGTTGCTTAACTTTAGAAAATCCTTTGAAAACAAAAGGTATCACGTAAGACTTCCCACACATAAACATGGAAAAGTTTTTACCTTACGCTAACCAAAACATTTGATAGGAAATCCAGTGATATTATAATAGTGTCTAGGGTTTTCAAAATAAAATACAGAAATAGCTGGAATGCTTACATCTCACGTTCCAACATAGTTGGGCACAATCAAAACCGTACAGGCACTTATTGGATTATGGATTCCATCAATGGCAGGGCTACTGGGGTACCGCCCGTCACAGTACGTGGCCTAGATCACCGTACCGAGGAGCCACCCTAACTCCCCTGCAACACAAAGCCGGACCCGTTCCTTACTGAACAGTTCCGAACAAGACAACCCCGCAGTTGGTGTACACTGACAACTGCCCACTAAGCCGAATAAAAAGGGACCTCTAGACAGGGATCAATCTTGCTCTCCAGTGGGGGCTACCCACGAAGCTTTGCTGCACCTCCCCTGTTTTAGCCATTCCCGGTTGATGAGGCTTGAGGCTACGATTACCTTTAGAGGACACATCTCTTAGAATGCTCATCGTCCACCTGACGATGTTCTGAAAGCATTCAATCCATACAAGTTCGTTCCGGGTTCGAACGAAACCGAAGGCATTATCTCGTTACACTCGTATTGGAATCACCCTCAGAGTTAACGACAATAACCCTTGCACTCTATATCACCGTCTCGAACCTATAAGTACTATTCCGTCAAACTCATTACGGAATCACCCACAGAGTTATACTGACGTATAGCCCTTACACCTCGAGTCTTCACTTGCTCCACTTGGATTAACGTCCTAACGTTTAATTGGAATCGATGTGGTTTTCGGAATTCCAAATATGGAAACCCGATCCCGGTCTCATCGAAACCAAACGCCATCTTAATGTCCAAGTTGTACTTAAGGGTTTTAAACAATTAACTTATTTCATTGTTATCTAATTCATACAGATAGATAAACTATATCTCAAAATAGATAATCACATTCATATCATAAACAGACAATCTGTATCATCCATAAACAGATAATCATCCATCCAAATAATCCATCACAAACATCATAGTTATCCAAACATTCATATCATACAGATACAATCATCTCATTTCTGAGATCACAACCATTTAATCAATAACATCCATAAGCAATGATTCATTAACCAACAATTATAATTAATTTAAAATGAATTAAATTAATTACAACCATCTCTAATTAATTTAAAATAATTAAATTAATTACTCATTTAAATCCTGCTTAACATCCGTTAATTAACCCAGTTAATTAATTCACTTCCTAAGTATTCAACTTGATTAAACAACTTTGATTAATCATTCACTAATTACAATAAGTATTTAGTCTTTAATTAATTTTATAAATTAGTTAACCTTAATCATAAGTAATTAACCTTTAATTACTCATCTATTAATTAATTATAATTAATTATATTTGTCCTTAATTAATCACAATTAATTAATCACTTAATTAATCAATTATTACTTAATTAAACCATCCTTAATTACATCATTAACATTAATTTATGATCCTTAATATTTAAATAAATTACTTAATTCAAATTAATTACATTTAGTAATTAATCTAATTATTAATCACCTTGATTAAAAATTAACTATCTTAATTACTCATTTATAAATTAATTAACCAATAATTAATCATTAATTAATTCCTTAATTAATTACAAAAGTAATTAATCCAAATTACTAATTACATTTCAGTAATTATCATTGTTACTTCTCTAAGTAATCCTGCTCCACTAATTACATTAAGTAATTACATTCTTAAAGTTATCTAATGATTTATTAAAATTAATTAAACTAAATTAATTAACTTAACAAATCACAATATTAAAATTTATTGACATTAATTAATTACTTAATTATCCTTAGATAATTATCATCATTATTATTTAACACATTTCATTAATTACATACTTAAGAAATCTGGATTAGATTAATAAATCATTTCTAATTAAAATTAATCTAAATCATTATTCCAAATCAGATAATTAAGTAAATTCTTAATTATCCTAAATATTTTCAAAATATTCAAATTACTTATCAAAAGACTCATTTAATTTCAAAATGTATTAAAACAATACATTTCTAAGAATCAATTTCAAATTTTATTTAAAGATTCATTAATTCCAAAAATAATTATAAACCATAAAATAAAAATGAATGTTTAAACAACACTCATCACTCAAGAAAGATTTAAAACTAAATTACTTGATAAATTAAGCATTGAAAATAAATTGATTATTTTCAACTTTTAAATTTACATCAACACTTCATATTTTAATTCAAATACTTTCAAATACTAAAGGAACTCAATTCTTTCAAGTTTTAAACTTATTTGAAATGAAATTTCATTTTCAAATTCACTTTTAAACATTTGAATATGTTCATTTATTTCAAATTTTAAAAACTGTTTTGAAATTAAACTGGGTTTCAAAGAAATCTGGAAACAGTTTTTAAATTGATTTCAAACTGAGTTTAAAACTTACTTAAAACATTCAAATCTGTTCAAAGTTTTAAAACATACAAAAACTGTTTAAATTCAAACTCTGGTTTTGAAAGATACCCTGAAACTGTTTTTTTAGTCTTGGTTTAAACAGAGTTTAAAACTTGTTTAAATTTAAGATTCTCATTTTTAAAACTTTTGAATTCAACACTACATTTGAATTAAGATTCAACTTCCATTTGAATCAGATTTTATCTATAAAAAAAATGAATTCATCTAAACTAAAACTGCAAATTACTCTCTGAGTTTAAAAAAAAAAAAAAAAAAAAAACCTGAAACAGTTTTTATTATCTAGATTTAAAATCAAAATTTAAATCTGGTTTAAATTTAAGGTTTTCATTTTTAAAAACATTGAATTTCAAACTTTATTTGAAGTCAGTTTCTACTTCCACTTGAATCAAGATCCACTATAAAAAAAAACATGAATTCATTCAAAAGTCTAAAAACTGCAAAACTTCTGGATTAAAACCTGAAACTGTTTTAATTTTGATTTAAAACTGAATTTAAATCTTGATTAAATTTAAAAATTTCATTTTTAAAACCTTGAACTCAAAACTCCATTTGAATTCAGACTTAACTTATATTTAAATCAAATTAAGATCTTTAAATTATAATTTCATTCAATTTTATGAAAACTGCAAACTACAGGATTTGAACCTGTAACCATTTTTTTATATTTATTTAAAACCAAATTTAAGCTTATTTTAAGATATTTCAATTTTTAAAAACTTTGAATTCAAACTCTATTTGAATTCAATTTCAACATATATATGAATCAAACCCTACACTAGAATTTGAACTCCATTCAAATTCTAAAAAAAAAACAGCAAATACTCTCAGATTTTGAAACCTGAAGCTAACCTACTCGAGCAACCTATTGTTTGCTTCGAGTTTCTTCACCCATTTCTTCGAGTAAAAAGCAAATCTACCCGAGTATTCCCCGAGTCAACAACCTGCACACAACTAATAATCCCCTGAGTACACATTGCAACAAAGACCCCTTGTCAATCACCTAGAAACACCACCTCCAGCCACCATCATCGACACACCCTTGAATATATCTTCCCTTACATCCCCTCTACAAATTCCCAAAGCCACAAATAACTTGAAGCAACAGAGAGCATGGGAATATACTAAGAACTGCACATTTAAACAAGGTTCTGAAATCTGAAAAGAACTCAATTCCTAACTCCTCTCTTTCTCTGATCATATATCACCCAATTTACTCCATTCTAACCTCAATATACCACTAGCATGAAGAACCTAAACACTCAATATCCACTAGCTTAACAGATTAATTCAAGTTTCCTTTTTTGTTTCAAACAGAAATGCACATTTACACAGTCAACTAAAAAAAATGAAACTTGTTTTATACTTTCTTATTTCTAACATTCATCAATGTTATAATCTTGTTTATAATAATTAATGATGTTTGTATACCAATTCTTATTTGAAAATATACTCACTGCTATAGTTATTACAGAGGTAACAGGTTTTAGATTTTAACATTTTTTTAACTAATTCATGATTTTTTTTTTTCCAGAACCTACATTTATACTAACTAACATACTTTGTTACACACAAGTTTAGTAACAGCAACAATTCAAATAATAATGCTTTACTATTTAAGAAAACATCTCAATTCACAACCAACTAGGTATGCAGATCCCAGAAATAAGGAAAAAAAAAAAAACATATAAGCAAATTCATTCCTATACACACATATCATTCATGAGTTTGTAATCACCACATCATTTATTTATTTTCACCTCATATACTCAGGTGTCACAAATTTTGTGTATGTGAAGTTACTTATTTCATTTTAAAACAAACAGAACAGTTTTGTTAAAACAGTTTGCTTTCTGTGAATTAAAAACATAAGTTCTTTAACTTATGTTTGATTTTGATTTAAAAAAACTGTTTTTAAAAGATAAAAAGCTTACTCACCTTAAATTGAAGATGCAGAACACTATATGCAGAGCAATTTGATGTAGATTTCAATTCCCAGGCCCCTGACTTGAAACTGCATTTGAAATCTGGGTGCAGGTTTGAAATTGAAGTTGCTTTACTTGTATTTTGATTGCTGAGTTTCTTGATGCTATTACTTGTTGATGAAGATTACATGCAGACCCATTCTAATGCTCAGATTTGCAGATTTGTTGTAACTTAACATGCAGATAGTTGAGGTTGAATCTCACAGAATTTAGATTTGAAGGAATTGATTTGCAGAAATTTGAAGTTGATAGGTTTGCAGATTTGATTGAAGTTGCTTGTATGCAGCAATTGATTTGTTTTGAAGATTGGCATTTTCTAAATTTGATTTGTTATTTGCAGATTTGTGAATTTGATTGAAGATGGTTTGTAGAAATTTATTTGCAAGCTTGAAGATTGTTTTTAGAATTTCTGAAATTTGATTCTCAGATCTTACAAATGAGAAAATGTTTTAATCCAAATGCTTTGCTATATTTCACTTATCAATAATTTAAACAATGAGATTTAAAATCAATGCCACATGTTAACTTATTATGTCAAAATTTTTACAAGTGTCTACTTAATAGTTTAAAAAGTTAACACATATGCATGTTAATATTTAAAAGAGAATTCTAAATTACTAAATGTATTTGAATTTATCTTGAAACATTTCTACTTTGTTTTAGCAAGTTCAAAGTGATTTATTAACATTAGCTTTTAATTAAATACATATAAGCTTTTTATAAAACTATACACTTACATATTAATGTTTGTTTAATTCTTTTTAAAATAATATTCTATATGAAACTAAATTTCAAAAGAAAAGAAGATTTTAAAATAAAACAAAACAAAATAAACCTTTATTATAAAATGAAATTTAAACTATATTTATTTTAAAAACAAAATAAATACATACTTACTTTTTAATAAAGATATAAGAAAGAAAATTAAAACAAACTTGAGAAAATTATACAATACTAATTTAAATCAAATTAATCAATATACAAACTATTCATTTATATAAAATAATTAGAAAATATCCTTTATTATATATAAATTAAAATTAAAACCAAATCTTCTATTTACAATGTATAAACATTTATACATTATAAATATTTTTAATCTTTGAAAAGATAATTATTTAACAAACTAAATAATTATTAATTTTCAAAAGAGATTTCCAGTTTAAATTAAATTATTAAAACAATATTTCACATTTTTAAAATAATTATCAATGAAATTATTAAATAATTATTGCCTCAAATTTCCGGGACATCACACGTGCGTTTACTATTTCGGTTAATTCCTGACTTGTACGATCGAAGCTATTCAAGGTTATCGATTTTGAGTTGTTTTGCCATTTTATGGCATATTTTGAGTTTTATAATTCCTATTTATAGGAATTATCTAAGATGGCCAATTTCGGCTAGTTATTGCGGTTTGAGATCTCCGATTTTAGGAGTTATGGTAGATGAGAACCATCATGATGTTTTTATACTTGCCGATGATATGAGGCAAGTCTTGAGTTTATGATTTCCTCTTTTAAGGTTTATGGTTCATAAAGGACCATCTTGAGGTTTATTTATACTTGTCTATGAGGTGAGACAAGTCACGAGATTATATGAGTTTGATGATGTTTATAGTGTGGCATTGACTAACGGTTAGTAAACCGTTTAGTGAGACCATGTGGTATGGGACGCACGTTACCACTTTTCGGGTTCCTAGCTAAGAGTTTGTGTCACATTCATGAGTAAATGCTTGTATTTGAGCTATTGGGTTCTACGTGTACATATACTTATATATATATATATATATATATATATCTGGGAGCTATTTATGTGCTTTCAGGTACTAAAAGTGGCTGTTGGGTCCTTTCACATTTTATAGTTGTTGGGCTTTTTATTCGGTTGTTGGGTCCAATCTGGGTTTTGTAGCTTCAAGTGGGTTGTTGGGTCCATATTTTATTTTTAGCTATTGGGCTTTTTATTGGACTGTTGGTTCCTATTCGTGAGATGTGACTATATTCTCCTTTTGGAGATATCTGAGTTTGCCTTATGGCGTATTTTGAGTTTGAGATTTCTCTATTTATGAGAATATATCCGAGTTTCCCATTGGCATATTTTGTGTTTGAGATTTCCTTATTTTGAGATAATATTTATAATTTGCCATTTTGGCAAGTTTTGAGTTTGGGTTTTATGCCGATGAAATAAGGCATGTGTTGAATTTTGGAGAATCTTTTATATAAGTCGTTTTTGGCGAGCGGGTGATTTGAGTTTTCTTTTGTTTAATAGATAAGGTTAGAGAAACCTTTACAGACACTTTTGGCTATCATCGATGAGATGAGGTGACTATTATACTTGATGATTTATCTTGAGTTCATTCCTTTAGAGGTTCTATATGCTTAAGTGATTTTGTTCACTTAAGTTATCGACATGTATTGCCATTGTCCCTTCTTATTCGAGTAAAAATTATCATACTTACCTTATGCTTCATATTATCGTCCATCTTTTTAAACTGTTTGTTTTAGCTAGACTGACCCGTGTATTTCATAATCGGGTCAGACCGAGTTGTTTCAAGTTAGACACATGATTTTGGGCTTAGCTCGCTTTGACGCTTCTGCTTGGATAGATATGTTTTCATCCTTTTGTTGTAGCTTTTTGTGTAGACTCTCTAATGTATAGTATTTTGGCTCGTGTGTATATTGTGGTCGTCATACCACATGATATGTATCATTTTGTATTACTATGACGATGTATCTGTATATGTGTGTATACATAAGATTATCTGCTGTTTTAGAATGTGTTTTGCATTTGAGTTGTTGTATTTTGTTCTAAAAGATCATATAGCCACCTATGGCTTGGTATTAAGTATTTACTGGATATGTCGATCCACTTGAGTTGGAAAATAATATAGAGTATTTATTGACATATTCATTAAATATTTAAGACAAGACTATAGATGGTCACTCCTAACCAGCCATATTCTCCGCATTAGCAGACATAATTACCCTGTAATTCTCTTTGTTAATGTGGGTCTTAGGGTGGGGCATTACATGTAAATACTACCTAGAAGCTATGGGATGGTTTTGATAACCTATGGAAGCTCGAGCCAATGTCGCAATCCCTGAATGGGTGCCGCATAGCAGATATGCATTCGAGCTCGTAGCTCTGGCATCACTGCTCGGCTCGTATCTTTCGTAACCCGGCCTCAATCTCGAGCTGAGAGTCTCATATTACTATAAGCTCAGGGCTCTATAACCCTACAACATCCCATCCCTGCCCCGGCGCCTGTTGCTCTAGGTCCTTAACTTCCCATGCCTCCACGATCCCCATGCTCCTTAAGGCGGTCTTATCAAATTGGGTCGGGGCCTTCTTTAGGAACTTCTCTACACGGAGGTTCACTCTATATCGTCTGAAGACATAAGTGAAAAGATGAAAATACAGAATGTAGCTCCACGGAGTCCTGGTTCCTAGTTTCACATGGTTTCTCATCATGGTTCGGGTAGCGCTCATAACCTATTAACTAGTTGATCGCCTTAGGTCAGTCGGTCGACCGCTTTCGATCAATCACCTAAATCTAAGCTGTCGATCGATTGCCCTTTTTCGGACCTAGGTTGAACTAAACCCTTTTTGGGCCAGACTAAATTTATTTATAATTCTATTTCATTCTAACTACATCAATTTCAATCCAATATAATCCACTCTATTCTAAAAATTTCGGTCTACCTCACGACGATGCTTTAGCCTACCGTCTAGGTCATTTGGCTCCCTTCTTCCTTCATTTACTTATTTCCTATAAATTTCCCTCTATAGATCCCATTTCTTATTTAATTTCACAATGCACTTGCTTACTCTATGGCCATCATCCTTCTTCTATATCACAAAAATATTTCGACCATTATACTCTATATTCTCCTTATATGGGAATATTGTTCCTATCTTCATTACCAGGCATTCTTACCCTTCCTTACTCTTTTATCCCATTTAAATCAATTACCATTTCCACTTATTCATCCCCTTAAAGGAAGAATTTTAAAAACTTTTGGACTTATAAAAATAGAGAAAGTCATCAAGTCAAACATATGCTCTCTTTTCCATTCATTTCAAAAATGAAAAATCACTTTATCAAAAACCCATTAAATTGAAAATTTTCAACCCCACTAGTTTAAAATTTCACAAGGAATCTCTAAATAGCTCCTTAATTTAAAATATTCAAATTTTCTTGCTTTTTCAAGACAACACCATTTCAATGGTTGGTGTTAATACCCGGTTATTGATTTTTATGATAACAACCTTAACAAAGAATAACCTACATTTACATAAAATATGGATACTAATGTTTACCATGTTATAAGTATATAGTACCTTATATTATACAGGTGTTGAATCAAAGATCGTATAGTTTAAAGACTCAAAGAAAGGACATAAAGACTAATGAGTATAAAGACCAAGATACTAAGATTTTAATACTATAGTATAGTATACAGTGTCAGGGAACATACTAAAGTCCCTGGTAGCAAGCTTTGATCTCAATTTGCCATTTTCGTACCCTTTATTTTTAAAACAAAATATATTTATATATTTAAAAATATTCTATAAAAAAAATTCTATGTTTAAAATATTTGTAAATTATGTTTGAGTTATTTTACAAATTATCAAAATATTTAACAAAGCATATAATTTTCAAAAACATTTTATAATAAAAAGTTTTCAACATATGTATGGGTTTGTTGATGTATACCCTATGAGTATGTCGAGATTCATGCCATCAGGTAGTTTTTCAAAATTTGAAATGAAGTGTCTATTCGCCGTAACTCTTCATGAACAGACACATCTGTTGATTCTCTATATAAAGAGGGTTTCAAATGAATTTTTTAATTAACTACTTTCTTATTATCGTATCTCCACTTACTCTCTTAAAATATTTCTTGAAAATTACTCCTATTTCTACTCAAAATTATACACAATCAATTCAAATCTCTTTGATTTGTTTCACTACTATTTACCATAAGTTTTCAATCATCTGTCTCTCAATCAAAGATCAAAGTGCTGTCCAAGAAGCTATATGATCCATTGTGTCAAAAGTTCAAGAAATTATCTATGGAAAAACCATCAAACTTTAGTTGTATTTGTTTGAGTGTTATTGCGGCCTGTTTAAATCAACTGGGTGTGCTTAGTAGCCCCGAAATTGGAGTTGGTGTGCTTGTAGCACGTCCAAATCAAGTGGGTGCACTCTGAGCCCCAAAAATCATGAGGGTTTGTCTCATAGCCTTGAAATCAAGATTGTAAATAGGTTTGCTTTCTGCCTATTTAAGGATTGGCATTCGAAAAGAAATTTGTACAAGCAATTGTACGGGACTAGATATAGGAGAAATCCGAGCCAGCATAAAATCGTCGGTGTCATCTCCCTAACTCTCTACTTTGCTTTACTGCTTTTATTTTATCTACGTTTACATCTGTGATTGATATTTGATACAACTCTGTGTTGAAAATTTATGATTTAATATTAAACTTGAAAGAAATTTAAAAAGATTTGCAAAAGTTAGAAAATACTATTTACTCGCTCTAGTGATTATTTAGCCTTAAGATCCATAATTTCACAAACTACACTTGGTATCAGACTAGGTTTTCAAAAACTCACAATTTCATTTTTGAAAAGTTTTAATGGCTACCAATACTATTAGTACATTTGTTAACACTTTTGTTGAAGGACAATCTACTGCCATACCCCCACTTTTTAATGCCAATAATTACACTTATTGGTCATGTAGGATGACATTTTATTTACAATTTAAAAGTTTATGTAACGATCAGTAATTTTAACTATTTTAAATTATTAATATCAATATAATTTTTAAATTAATTGGTTAAAAATAAAATGCAATGATTTATTAATGAAATTTATTATAGATGAACTTAGATAAGATTTAAAATAACCAAAATTCGATATGAGAAAAAAACGATTAAATAATTTTAATAACTGGAATAATGAATTTTATAAGTCAAATAGATAGATTTTCAGATAGTTGAAATATCTGAATCTATAAATTGATTAAACTATGTAAAATTTTGAAATGTAAATTTCTAGATAAGGAAATTAATTAATATATATGTATGTAAACTTCACCATTTCAAACTACGATCAAATATTAAAGTATATATTTTATGTGTGTAAATATGATAAGATAAATATGTATATTGTGAATGTATGCATATATATGCACACACGCAGAGGCATCATCATGACAAATTTCAATTCAAAGCACACATATGAAATCTCAATATGTGTATATATAAATTTTTGGAAATATATGTAAATATGTATATGATGGAAAAAATATATAAGTCTATATGTATATATATCTATATATGTTCATAAGAATAATGTATATGAAGACATGTATATCTCTAAATGAATATGCAAATATATAAAAGTAAAAATAAATACATGTAAGTAGCTATATGTATGTGTGTATGTTAAATATAGTGTATATAAGTACAAACTTTAGCATGTTAAATTATGTTAGTAGGCAAAACATGTACATATGATCAAAGTGCATAGAAATATATACATATATATACATATATATATATATATATATATATATGAAGTGTATATATATTCATAAGGGAACACCATGATGATAAATATCAACTCAAGCATAAAATAAATCAAATCACTCAATATTCAAATCAACAAGGAAGTCAGGTCATGCAATTTATCAAATCAAGTCATAAATTTCAAATCAAATTAAAGAAGAAAAAAAGGTAAAAGAAAGACCTATATATGAAAGAAGATTTCAGCTTTCTTATGTCCAACCTCCCCTCTCTATACATATATACCACTGTATTGTTGTATTCACATTCAACATTCTTGCGTTCATAAGAAAAAGAAAAGAAAAACAACTACCATTAAAACCTTGTAGAAAACAAAGTGCTCAAGCTCCAAGAAGGATCAAAAAAGTAGCAGTGTCACTTTTTCAAAGCAGTAGTGTGTCTCTTTCATAAAAACAGTGTGCAGAACTTCAAGTTTTTGCTTATTGGAATCATGTATATACCTATATGCTTGTAAAATTGGATGAACTCTTTTATTTTGTTAAGTGTACATGTGATAATAAGTTTTTATGCCTTATCTATGTGTGTTGGTCATGGAAATACACAGGCAACTCAAAAGAACATCAATATTACCCCTGTTTCTTGAAAAAAATTAAGACCTTCCATCTTTAAAAATCATTTCCTCACTATCTAGTTAGTTTTAGATTGTGATTATAAAAGCAAAGTCGGTTGCTTTTTAGTGTAGATCACTCTAAAAATTATTGCATTTGATATAATGAAGTATAGAAGGAGAAAATTGCATATTACAGTAAATAACTTAGAAATGAACAATTTTCGAATATCATAATTCAAGATTTCGACCATATGAGTGTGTTTGTCTTTGAAAATGATGATTTTTGGGATTATTCGATAATTTTTAGTGATGTGTGAGATGGGAAAAGAGGAGATGATCGGATTTGGGTCCATTGCCAAATTCTGACGAGGGGCTCGATTTCGTGGCTTGCTATTTGGCATAGAGGAGGGTTAGGGGATGCGGCACACAGGAAAAATATTGTGGCATTTTTTTATGGGTCGTGCTGGCTTGTCGAGGCAAAAGTAGGGTTTAAGGTTGCCTTGGTGTTGGCTTTGGTTAAGAGGCAATGGCGACGTTGAGAAGGGCAACAAGGCATGTGCATAAAGGGGTAAAGGAGGAGGAGGACATGGCATAGCTTTCGGCAAGGTATGGTGGTGAATGGTGGCGTACGGTGGAGAGACGAGGTGGATGAGCAGTAATGGTTTTTCGAATTTTTGGGTCTGTGTTCGACTTTTTGAATTAGGGGTGTTCACGTCTTCCTGTGTACGTAATCGAGTTAAATGGGATGTAGGTGATGTGGAGAGATGGTCAACGGTGAGGTTAGGTTGGTCATGCGCATGTGTACGTGCATGATGGTGTGCACGCGATGGTCAGTGGAAAAGGAAAGAAGGGAGAAAGAGTAGCAGGTGGAAGGAAAGGAAAAGAGAAAGAAAGGGGGAAGAAGGATTTGGGTTTGTCTTGTCTCGTGGGTCGTATGGGGTGAGTTTTGATAAAAAAAAAAGGTTAAGTGATTTAGTAAATGATTATACTTCATACTCTTTTAATTTAAAAAACATCGTTCTCCTTTCATTTAAAATCCAATCGACATGATCATTTTTGCAATATGATCTTGCCCTCTAGTTTTATAATCTAAATTTATATTGTTAATTTTTGGTAATAAAAAAATTAAATTATTTATAATAATTTAAGTAAATAAATAATTATATTCTTAATTAATTAAATATTAGGTTAATTAATAAAGTTAGTTATTAAATAGGTTGTCTAATTTTAGTTAACTAATAATAAATCATTTTCATAATTTTTTAATTTATAAGTAATTTGGATTAAAAACATAAATGGATTCGGTTAGTTGAAATTAATTAAATTCTGATTTATGAATTGTTTAATATTAATTACTAATCGTTAAATTAGTTAATGATCTATGCTTTGGCTTTATTTCTCTTGGATATTGCTTTCAATTGTTCTTTGTTTGTGCGGTTAAGTAGCTAAACGAATTAAAATGGTTAGAATAAAACGTTGACACGTTTCATTTGAAGTAAACATATGTAATAAATTCCTGTACGTGAATATTGACACTCTGAATATGAATTGTTTATTTTAAAAAAATTGGCCTTTTAAAATATAATGTTTGGATTCGATGAAATCGAGATCGGATATTCGTAGTATCCGAAAAACCACTTCGATCCAATATCCACTGCGAATATTTATGGCTTCTGATTATAGAGTCTAATATGTTGAAATTTAATTAATTGAACTATTTCGGCTATTTTAACAAGTATTTATTATTAGACACTATTATAATACCACTGGATTTTCTATATAAGTGTTTTGGTTATCGTAAGATAAAAATCCATCGTGTTTATGTGTCACGCGGTCTTACGAGATACCTTGTTTTCGAAGGATTTTGATAACTTAAGTAATTCAAATAGAGCATCTTTACTCACGTTGGTTTATAGCCTGACTCGGGTGTTACTTTACTGTAATGCGCGGGTCGGACCGAGTATTATAGATTCAGGTTATGGTGCTTTGGATCTCAGGAGACGAGCTGGATGATAGTGATGTATTACGCATACTTGATTATATTCCGATGTGTTTTGTAGGCTGTATATTCAGCATTTTTGAGGACAAGTTATTATAACTATCTAGATTTCTATATTGATGGTTATATTTTGATAATTTGTTTGTATATTAACAGTTACAGTTTTCCTTTTGTCTAAAAATCTGTTATTGTATATTATATTTTGTTCCATTGGTATCGTAAGATTCTGTGTTGTTGTTTCTGATCCTTTTATCGTTTTCTTCTTAACCCTAATGATTTGGTATTTTCGGCACTCGATTGCTCGGCATTCTATACAGTGAATGTGTTTATGTTGATTTTCGAGGGTCAAAAACCTCGGTCGTCACATGTGGTATCAGAGCTGAAGGTTAAGGTAGAACATTTGCTTTGGTGGGAATACTCATTAGAGATAGGGTCAGTAGTACCTTAGAATGAGTCTGAGTGTATATACGTATAAGAGAAAGCGTATTTGTTAGTGATATAAAAATATTTTGATATTAAAAATGAAACGATTGTAACTAGGATTTTATATAGGATATAAAAGAACGAATCCTGTTCCGATAAAATCACCTTCGTGACTGTTGATGGCGAATTGGACGTTACCTCTTATGATTGATTGTTTGATTAATATGGATGTGCATACTATCACCCATTGATTGATGAGTCATGCTCGACCATTTTATGAGCATCGACTATTGGCTGTTGATTTAAGCATTTTACTATAGTTGGAAAATTTTGGGTTTTTGAAAAATATTTAATCAATTGAGAAACTGCATGTTTTACTTGGATTTTGAAGTGAATACATATTTGAATTTCCCTATGTATCATTTTAAAGGGCAATGGATACCATTTGTAAGTGATAAATGAAATTGGTTCATCTAGACATGGTTAATAAATAAACAAAAAGTTATTCAAAATGGAAATTTGAGAGTTGGATTTCAGGAGTTTTCGAAATTTGTTTAAGATTCTTAAAATATAATAGTATAATTTGAAATTATTTTTCAAATAAGAAATATCTTCAACGATTTTCAAAATGATTTTTAAGAAAATAAAACTTTAGTAGCTTTGCTATTCGATTGTTTAATGAAATTGATTTGATTCAAATCCCTGAAGTTTGATTTGATATTCGAAAGATATAAGTATATACCTACTTGAAATGAACCTGGCGTTCAATTCTCGAGTTTTTGGATGTAACGATATGATGAACACTTGTATCCTATGCATTGAAATTGATTGATTGATTGTACATCTTGTTGAGATGATCGATTGCCGATTCCAATTTTGAATTGGAATTTGATTTTTTCCAACTATTCTGAATAGTTGAACACTTCCAAATTGAGAATTAATTTTCAAACCTTAGAATTTTTGGAAAGTATATAAAGTTAGTTTGAAAATTTTAAAATAAAAACTAATGGAAGTTGAACAAGTTTTAAAAAGCTAAATATTTCGATAAGTAAATTGTATAAGCCTATTTGTATTATTTAAGTATGAAATTTGTTTTGAAATGTTTTAAATGAAATTTTGCTTTGAGAAAAATAACTGAATAATAAAGGGATAAGAAAAAAAACTTATTTGTTTTAAAAATAATTTTGATTTATAAAATCTTACTTATTTTCAAAATGATTTTGAAAGTAAATTTTAATTATGTACAAACATGAAATCTTGTTTTGAAAAGTTTTATAACGAATTTGTTTGCGAAATGTTTATGAATTTTTTATAATAATAATAATAAAATAAAATAAAAAATTATAAGGTTAGTTTTGTATAAAAGATTTTTGTAAAGTAGTTGATTTTGAAAAGAAGTTGTGGTTTTAAAACTTAGCTACTTACAAAGTGATTCAGGAAGAAAGTTGATTTTATATAAATATACCTTTATGTAAATATGAAACGGAAGTAATTTTGAAAATTAATGATGGGAATTTTAAAATATATGGATATTGAATAATATTCAATTGGAAAAATGATTGTTGAAATCGTACATGAATTTGAAATTGAACCGATATTTGAAAGTGATTGATTTCGAGAACCTTTGACTTTATATAAATGTTTGATTTGAAAGTATTCGATTCTTATATGAAATTGGTTTGTATAAGTATGAAGTTATTTCAAAAACTATTCATTTTGAAATGTACTCGATTTGAAAAGCGATGATCTTATATATAACAAAATTATATAAGAATGGTATATTCGAAATTGATGATTTGAAAAGGTACTATGTATAGTATGATATACATTTTGAAATTGAAGATGTGGGAAGTAGTTCTGCTTGATTATCTGCTTTGTGGCTACATTGGGAATACATTCTATTGATTCTATTGATTGGTTTAGATCGTCTAGACACAAACTCATGAGTTCCTTAGAATTCAATAGCGTAACCTATAGTCTTATGATGTGGTTGCATAGCAAAATTCACAGGGCTATGAAGGATTACGGTTATGGATGTTTCCTAGGGAACCAGGCGAAACCACTGTGTAACTATGATCTATGTTCACTTTTAGCACAATCCGCCTAGGTAGAACGATTTCCCTGAGGTATAGATGTTTCCTGAGGGAACTAGGAGAAACCATTGTGTATCTACAGTCCATATGTCATAATTCGAGGGGCAGATGATTGCCTTGAGTCTATGGGTGATAGGGACGTAACCACCAGTGTTACTATTAAGTAGATTACGATCCATGCAAGTGTTTTTCATAGCGAAATTCATATAGTAGTGATTGCTTATGGATACGGACGTTTCTTGGGGGGCTAGACGAAACCATTGTGTATTTCCGATCTATGGTTGTTTTGGATGCCGTGGCGTAAGACGTGGGGCATGACTGCCTAAAGTCACTTGAGGCCCGGTCGCTCTGTCCACTCGACTTAGTAAGAAAGCCGCCTTAGAGACTATGTTCCTTGATGATCCCATTCATTTGATTTCAATGATTGGATTATGCTTTCCATATCTACTTTAAAGTTTTCCAAGTATTTTCACTGGGTGTTGAAACGAGTTTACTAAGTACTTAGAGATTTCTAGTCTTGCGCCTGATCAACGTACTACTAGATTCTATAAGAACAAGGATGAACCTGTAGAAACATTAAGTTATAAAAAGTATTTTCGATATAAAAGAATTTTTAACAAAGAATTTTCCAAACATTTAAAATTTGAATATAGAAACCATTCGAATTGTCTATTGGTGTAATTAAGAAACCATAGAGCAAATACGTAAGTTGTATGTAGACCATTGTAATTGCATCTACAGTTTTGATTCAGATTTGGATATATGATTTTAAGCTTATTTATACCGGTCCTATTTAGGACCGTTCACTCAATTCTTGACGATGAACACCGATATCCATTTTTGATACGAATCTAAAGTTCTCTATCATAGTTTATTACTATCTAAGGAGGTTGGAAGTTTCTAATCAAGAAATTGGATTAGAGTCCTACTACAGTAGTCGGGTTACCAATACTAGTTCAGAAAATAAAATTGTTCATTCAAATAAGTGATCAAAATTGTTATACATACGAATGATGTGTGTGTGTATCGTACAGATTCTAATAAAATGATTATATGCTATGGTTGCTAGCTATGATTGTTCTTGCTTAGGATTGCTATGCTATTTGGTTGCATGTAGTTTGACATCATCCCTATTAGTTGCATTACACTTATGTTGAACATGGTTGTATGAATGATTCTTATGTTTATAAGCTGATTATTTTGAGTAAAATATATCATATGTTAAATTTCTTATTCCGTTCTTTTTCGAGGATGAGAAGTTTTTAGTGGGTTAGATTATAACGACCCATAATTTTAACTATTTTAGATTATTAAATTTAATATAATTTTTGAATTAAAATGGTTGAAAATAAAATTTAATGATTTATTAATGAAATTTATTAGATATGAACTTAGATAAAATTTTAAACAACCCAAATTCGATATGAGAAAAAATGATTAACTAATTTTAATTACTGGAATATTAAATTTTATAAGTCAAATAACTAGATTTTCTGATATTGAAATATCTGAATCTGTAAATTGATTAAACTATATAAAATTTTGAAATGTAAATTTCTAGATAAGGAAAATTGATTAATATATATGTACGTAAACTTCACCATTTCAAACTGTGATCAAATATTTAGGTATATATTTTATGTGTGTAAATATGATAAGATAAATATGTATATTGTGAATGTATGCATATATATATGTATGTATGTATGTATGTATGTATGTATGTATGTACAAGCATCATCATGAAAAATTTCAATTCAAAGCACAAATATGAAATCTAAATATGTGTATATATAAATATATGGAAATATATGTAAATATATATATGATGACAAAATTATATATAAGTCTATATATATAGCTATATATATGTTCATAAGTATAATGTATATGTAGACATGTACATATCTAAATGAATATGCAAATATATAAAAGTAAAAATAAATACATGTAAGCAGCTACGTGTGTATGTTAAATATAGTGTATATACAAAGAAGTACAAACTTTAGCATGTTAAATTATGTTAGTAGGCAAAAAATGTACATATGATCAAAGTGTATAGGAATATATATATATATATATATATATATATATATATATATATATATATATATATATATATATATATATATATGAAGTGCATACACATTCATAAGGGAACACCATGATGATAAATATCAACTCAATCACTCAATATTCAAATCAACAAGGAAATCAGGTCATGCAATTTATCAAATCAAGTCACAAATTTCAAATCAAATTGAAGGAAAAGAAGGAAATAAAGACCTGTATATGAAAGAAGGCTTCAGCTTTCTTATATCCAACCTCACCTCTCTATACACATATACCACTGTATTATTGTATTCACGTTTAACATTATTGCATTCATAAGAAAAAAAGAAAAAAACTACCATTAAAACCATGTAGAAAACAAAGTGTTCAAGCTCCAGGAAGCATCAAAAAAGTAGTAGTGTCACTTTTTCAAAGCAGTAGCGTGTCCCTTTCACAAAAACACCGTGTAAAACTTCAAGTTTTTGTTTAATGGAATCATGTATACATCTATATGCTTGTAAAAATGGATGAACTCCTTTATTTTGTTAAGTATACATGTGACAATAAGTTTATATGCGTTATCTATGTGTATTAGTCATGGAAATACACCTGTAACTCAAAAGAACATCAATATTACCCTTGTTTCTTGAAAAATATTAAGACCTTCCATCTTTAGAAATCATTTCCTCACTATCTAGTTAGTTTTAGATTGTGATTATAAAAGCAAAGTCGGCTGCTTTTTAGTATAGATCACTCAAAAAATTATTTCATTTGATATCATGAAGTATAGAAGAGAAAAGTGCATATTACAGTAAACGACTTAGAAATGAACAATTTTCGAATATGACAATTCAAGCTTTCGACTATATGAGTGTGTTTGTCTTTGAAAATGATGATTTTTGGAAGTAGTTCGATAATTTTTAGTGGTTTGTGGGATGGGAAAAGAGGAGATGATCGGATTTGGGTCTCTTGCCAAATTTCGACGAGGGGCTCGATTTCATGGCTTGCCGTTTGGCGTGAAGGAGGGTTAGGGGATGCGGCACACTGGAAAAATAGTGTGGCACTTTTTTATGGGTCGTGATGGCTTGTCGAGGAAAAAGTAGGGTTTAAGGTTGCCTTGGTGTTGGCTTTGGTTAAGAGGAAATGGCGACGTCGAGAGGGGCAACAAGGCATGAGCACGGAGGGGAAAAGCAGGAGGAGGACATGGCATAGCTTTTGGCAAGGTTTGGTGATGAATGGTGGCATATGTTGGCAATGCGAGGTAGATGAGCGTTGATGGTTTGTTGAATTTTTGGGTTTGTGTTCGACTTTTTAAACCAGGGGTGTTCGTGTCTTCCTATGTACATGATCGAGTCGAGGGGGACATGGGTGATGAGGAGAGATGGTCGACAGTGAGGTTAGGTTGGTCATGCATGCACGGTGGTGTGCACACTATGGTCAGTGGAAAAGGAAAGAAGGGAGAAAGAGAAGCATGTGGAAGGAAAGGAAAAGAGAAAGAAAGGGGGAAGAAGGATTAGGGTTTGTCTAGTCTCTTGGGCCGTGTGGGCTGGGTTTTGGTAAAAAAGGTAAAGTGATTTAGTAAATGATTATACTTAATACTCTTCCAATTTAAAAAAAACATTATTCTCCTTCCATTTAAAATCTAATCGACATGATTATTTTTGCAATATGACCCTATCACCTAGTTTTATAATCTAAATTTATTTTGTTAATTTTCGTTAATATAGAATTAAATTATTTATAATAATTTAAGTAAATAAATAATTAAATTCTTAATTAATTAAATCTTATGTTAATTGATAAAATTAGTTATCAAAAAGGCTGTTTAATTTTAATTAACTAATAATAAATTATTTTTCGAATTTCTTTAATTTATAGGTAATTTGGATTAAAAACATAAATGGATTAGGTTAGTTGAAATTAATTAAATTCTAATTTGTGAATTATTTAATATTAATTATTAATCATTAAATTGGTCAATGATCTATGCTTTGGCTTTATTTCTCTTGGATATTGCTTTCAACTGTTCTTTGTCTGTGCCATTAAGTAGCCAAATGAATTAAAATGGTTAGAATAAAACGTTGACATGTTTTATTTGTTGCAAACATATGTAATAAATTCCCGTATGTGAATATTGACACTCTGAATATGATTGTTTATTTAAAACAATTTGGCCTTTTAAAATTTAATGTTTGGATTCGATGAAACCGAGATCGGATATCAGTAATATCTGAAAACCACTTCGATCTAATATCTACCTCGAACCTTTACGGCTTTTGATTATAGAGTCTAATATGTTGAAATTTAATTAATTGAACGATTTTGGCTATTTTAACAAGTATTTATTATTAGACACTATTATAATACAACTGGATTTTCTATAAAAGTGTTTTGGTTATCGTAGGATAAAACCCGTTGTGTTTATGTGTGATGCGGTCTTACGAGATACCTTGTTTTCGAAGGATTTTGATAATTCAAGTAGTTCAAATTAAGTGTGTTTACTCACGTTGGTTTCCAGCCTGACTTAAGAGTTACTTTATTGTAATTCTCGAGTCAGACTGAGTTTTACATATTCAGGTTAGGATGCTTTGGAGCTCAGTAGACGAGTTGGATGACAGAGACGTATTATGGGTACTTGATTATATTTTACTGTGTATTGTTGGCTGTATATTCAGCGTTTTTGAGGACAAGTTTTATAACTGTCCAAATCTCTATGTTGATGGTTGTACTCTGATAATTTGTATGTATATTAACAATTACAGTTTTTCTTTTGTATAAAAATCTGTTATTGCATATTATTTGTTCCACTGCGATTGTGAGATTCTATGTTGTTGTTTCTATCCCTTTTATCTTTTTCTTCTTAACCCTAATGATATGGTATTGCGGCACTCGATTGCTTGGCATTCTATATATAGTGAATGTATTTATGTCGATTTTCGAGGATTGAAAACCCCAATCGCCATAGTTTAGATAATTGGAATGTTATATAAAATGAGTGCACTAGATAACAAAATAATTTTGCATAATGGACCACTTACCAAAGACACTTGGACAAAATAATTCTAAAGCCTTGAATATTTTTCCTTGTTCACTAGATAAAAATGAATTTAATAGAGTCTCTATTTGGAAGTTTACACATGAAATTTGGAGACCGCTGCAAGTTACACCCGAGGGCACTAATAAAGTGAAAGAGTCTAAAATTTCCATGTTAAACAATCAGGTTCAATTGTTTAAAATGAATCCAAATGAGTCTATTTCTGACATGTATTATGGTTTCAAGATATAGTTCATTCATTAGTTGCATTCGGTAAATACTTTTTTAAAGAGGACCAAGTTAGAAAAATCCTCAATTCACTCTCTTAAGAGTAGGCTCAAAAGACACTAGCAATTATAGAGGTTAATGATACTAGCACTCTAAAAATTAATGAATTAATAGGAAATTTAATTTCCCATAAAGCATAATTGCATGGTAGAAGAGAAAGCAAGGCAAAAATAATGAAATCCATCACTGTCAATGCAATAACTGACGATCAGGATTCAGACGATGATAATGGCGAAGAAATTGCATTCACGAACAAAATTTTTAGAAAATTCCTGAACTATAGAAAGATAAACAACTTTCAAAAACCAGAAAACAAGATTTTTGGAACTGCAACTAGATGCTTGAACTATGATGAACCCAGTCTTTCAGAGAGATTGCTAGCATTCAAATAAATCAAAGATTTTATTAGCAGATGATTCATCCAGAAAAAGAAAAAGGGCTTGTACAACAACTGTGGATGATTCGAACACTTCTCCATGCAACATTGAATTGGATACTAAGAATGTGAACATGTTTTTTAGGGCTATAACAGATTAGTACTGATCTAAAAGTTGGAAAAAGGGTACTTTTTATTTAATTATTTTTTATCTTTTTGGTTGATTTTGGTTTTCAGGAATAACATATAGATTAATAATAATATTGGATGAATATATGTATGTGTGTGTTTATGTATAGAAATATATTATCTTAGTTTTATTGTTGAAAATTTTGAGCTATATATCGATATACCCCCATGTCATATGTCGACATACATGCCAATAAAATAAAATATGAAATTTCAATTAAAATTCAAACTTCAAAATTCCCTCTCCTTTTGCATTTACTTCCATGTTCTGAAAATGTACTTTTTTGACCAGAGAAGATGACTCTTCATTCTCTATTACTTAAATCTATTTCATCCATTCATTCACTCAGCTTATTTCAAATTTCAAATATCTCTTCATTATCTTGTCTCCTTAAAACTCAAAAATGGTTTCGTCTAGTCAAAATCCTAAGACCACATGGCTCTCTAAGAAAATAAAATCTTTCTCTTCAATAAGAAGATGTCATTGAAGCCTATATGGAGTATACTACTTCCGGACAGGTTTCTCCTGGAAGATTTGCTAAATTCAAAGATTTTTCCTCTTATGGTTTACATGATCTTTGTTTTGAGAATAAAATTCTTGGTTTAATTTAGTCTTCTCAAAATGATTTTGCTTGTTATCTATATTTGATTAAAATTTTATGCAAATTTAAACGAAAAACTTTATCAAGGAGAAGAATGTCAAGTTTAAAGAAGTATTAATGGTACACAAATTGTTTTAAATTGTGAACTTTTGGTTAAAATTTTTGGTTGTAAATCTAGTGGAATTAACCTTTTTAAGTATCAAATTGATGAACAAAAACATGCAGTTTTTCACGATATTTTTGAAAGTGATGAAGAATTTGAATTTTAACACAAGAATCTTCGACCAAAATTAAGACTTATGAGTTTCACTTTATAACAAAGTATCACTTTGAGGATGGGTAACTATAATAAACTTACTCAAAAAAATTTAAAGTTCTTTTCATTATTTATGGTCATTACAAGATCAATTGGGCACAAGTCATCTTAGATGATTTTGTTCAGTAGAATGTTTTTAGACATGAGAATGCAGTCTTCCATGTTGTGTCTTACTTGAATTTTCATATATCTTGGCGGTGATTTAAGAGGAGAAAATCTATTCCTCATAAAGTTTTTGACAAAACCAATATCTCTCTTATGCACATTCCTCCATTTTTTGAACGATATGAGACACCTCTTGAAAAGGAACAAAGATTGGAAAGGGAAGAAAAAAAAAGAAATTAAACAACAACAAGAAGAAGGTGATGAAATGGAAGTGGAAGAAGAAGATGAGGTGGAGGAAGAAAGGGACACTTCCTTAGAAAGTTTAGACAAACCATCCCACTTCTTCAACAAAGATATCTAAGGAACCAAGAAAATCTTCCTAAAAACCAAAAGAAGCTTAAGCGACCATTTAGTAAAAAGTTCATCTATCTTTCCAATAAAATGGACAAATGCTTTGGAAAGATCATTCGAAAACTTGGCGTTTCTTCGTCGTCGTCATCTGTATATTTCTAAGCCTATCCTATCATTTTCTTATGATACCTAGCTTTGTATTGTGTGCTTTTATTTTAAGTTCATGTCGTTTTTATGTATTTTCTTTTATTAATCATTAAAAACCATGTATTTTTCAATTTTAAGTAATGAAATATATCTATTACTGTCACATATTGTCTACTAGACTCTAGAAGTTATAAAAATGTAATGGTATAAGACAAAAACAAAAACCTATAACGAATACACAAGTTTTGAAAATTTAGTTATGTATGTTGACATATATGTAACCTATATGTCAACATATAATGGCCAGATAGAAAAAAGGTTAAATTTCAAAATAAGAGTAACTACCAACCATCCATTCATTCCAAATGACATTTTACTCCTATATAAGTCTATATCTTCCATAATACTCACTCATCATTCTATTCTATACTCTCTTTTTATTCTCAAACATATTTTTACAAATATGTCTTTTCGACATAAAAAACTATGTGAAAATCTTAATGAACTCTATAATCTTTCAAACATATTCTTTTTTTATCTTAAGAAATCAAAGGCATTTTGATTAAGGAGCAAGAAAAGCATTTCGATGTCCTTCGATGGATGATTTCTTCCTTAATCAAAGATGAACCAACCAATAATATAGAGGGCACTACAAACAAGGATAATGATGATTTGGTTCCCATCAAACCAACTCCAATCTTTAGGTCCGATGTTTTGGTTGAAGTTGTAAGAAATGTCTAGTTATTGGCTTGGATTTGATATGTAAATATATGTGCACACACACACACATATATACATACTCTTAAAATTTGGTTTGTATTTAGATTGGATTTGAGTGATTAGATTTGGATTGTTATTTGTATAGTTTTAGTTGGATAAATAAAAACTAATTTATAAGTCTTTATTATCATGTCAAATTATGTTTAGTATAAAATCATGCACTATTTCTAAGTATATCATATAATCATCATATATCATAACCATATATATCTTTTTTCTTATTTATTGATTTTGAATCTATAGTTTCTAATTATTTATTTTAGGAGGAGTTTTCACCCTTCCACCTATTTTTGATAATGACAAACGGGGAAAATATAAAATATACATATGCATATATTCAGAGGGAGTTGGCTAACTTAGGGGGAGTTATATCATATTTTATATACAGGAGATTAATAGTTGTCATCGTCAAAAAGAGAGAGGTTGTTAATACCTTAATTATTGATTTTGGAAAACCAATATACATTTATATTGAATAAGGATATTATTGTTTTGCCAAGTTATATAGTATATAGTGCAGGATATTATATAGGTGTTGAATCGAAGATTGTATAGTATAAAGACTCAAAAAAGGACATGAAGACTAATGAGTATAAATGCCAAGATATGAAGATCTCAAGACTATAATATAGTATATAGAGTCATAGAATATTGTTAAAGTCCTTAGTAGCAACCTTTGATCTACATTTTCCATTTTCTTATCCTTTATTTTTTTTAAATATTTTTAAAATATATCTAAAAATATTTTATAAAAGTTTTTTATGTTTAAAATAATCATAAACATGTTTAACTTATTTTACAAAGCATTAAAATATTTTACAAAGCACAAGATTTTTAAAAACATTTTAAAATAAAGAGTTTTCAGTACATACATGGGTATATCGACATACACCAAGTATTTCGACATATACGCTGCCAATTGGTTTTTTAAATTTTGAAATGAAGTGTCTATTCATTGTGACTCTCCATGAACGAATACATCTGTTGATTCACTATATATAGGGGTTTCAAACGAATTTTTTAATTAACTACTTTCTTTTTATCTTCTCTTCTCTTACTCTCTCAAAAGATTTCTTGAAAATTACTCTTATTTCTACTCAGAATTATGAAAAATCAATTCAAGCTTCTTTGATTCGATTTACTACTATTTATCATCAGTTTTCAATCATCTCCCTCTCAATCTAGGATCAAAGCACTGTCCAAGAGGTTATAGGATCCATTGTATCCAAAGTTCAAGAACTTATATTTGGAAAAACAATCAAACTCTCGTTGTATTTGCTTAGGCGCGATCGTAGCCCGAAAATCTGAGTAGGTGTGCTTGTAGCCCATCCAAATCAAGTGGGTGTACCTAAGCCCAAAAAATATGGAGGGTGCCTCGTAGCCTCGGAATCGAGATTGTAATTGGGTTTGCATTCTGTCTGTTTAAAGATTGGAATTTGAAAAGAAATATGTACAAGTAATTGTACGGGACTGGATGTACGAGAAATATGAACTAGTATAAAATCCTTGGTGTTGTCTCCCTAACTCCCTACTTTACTGTACTGCTTTATTTTATTTGTGTTTGCATCTTTGATTAATTGTTGATATAATTCTATGTTGAAAATCTATGATTTAATATTAAACTTGAAAGAAATTAAAAACATTTACAAATTTAGAAAACACTATTCACCTCCCTCTAGTGTTTATTTAGCCTCAAGATCCATAATTTCACAACCCACGATAAGATCCTTCTATTTTTGATAAATCCCTTTTTAAAACCATTAAAAATCTTTTAAGAAATTTTCAAAATCTTATTATTTATTTCTTTCACATGGTGTCGTACTCAGAAATGAACTTATGTTCATCCTTTCCTTTGAACTTTCCTTCTTTCCTACTAATTCTGATTCTTAACTCATCTTCATTAAAAACATATCAAAATCTAGCTATCATCTTACGGTGGTTAATGTACAGCTTCTCCTGGAAACTTAGTCAATCCTTTTTCACATCTTACTTCTGGATGCTTGTAACATATAGGTTCTAACTTACCATCTGTCTAGATAAAATATATGTCTTCAATTGGCAATTCATTGAAATCCGCAATCATTGGGTTGTCCAAGTCCAACAAAGGAGTCAAGCACAATTCAACTTCAAGGATCCTTCTACATGTCATGCTTATGCCCTTCTTGGTCAATGTCTTATGGTACAGCGTACACCTTATAGGGTAATTGTGGTAGGTGCATAAATTTAACCCTATTTATTGTTCCAACTCATAGTTATCTTATCCATCTTATCAGAATATAGTTGCAACTGCTTCTATAGTCGAAATTCATAGTGTTTGGTGTATTATATATATATATATATATACATACAATTATAGGTAAAAATACAAATACATTCTCTCAGTATATCCCAGCTCCTATGATCGATTAACCTAAGCTCTGATACCAAAGGAAACAAACCATACCTTAATGGGTCTGAATTTCTACAAAATCGAAATCTCAGTCCTTAAGGTATGTATCGTTAGTGTTAGTAGCCTGAAATAAATAAAAGTACATTAGAGAGATATCTACAAAAAGGCACAGTGGGATAGAAAAATAAAATAGAACATATATGCTGACTAAGCCTACTACCTTGGAATCGATATTATTCCTTGGATATCTAGTTGCCTTGTCTGTGCCGAGCATGATTGAGAAGACTTTTCCACCCATTTTTCTTGTCTTGCTCCAGTATCCCGTCCCTCCAAATCTATCTTGTGGTTTGTAAAGAGAAGAGGGTCAGAACAATGTCCTGGTGACCAGAAAATTACATATTTTATTTATAACACTAGTTTATCTCGATTGATTTCTACCAAAGTGTTATATCCATTATTCATGGCTTATCCGTTTAATTCTACATATGTGTGCGATATGTCCAACGTTCTCTAAGATGACCACCCTACACCTCTGATACTCATATTACTAAATGTTGCATTGATAGAGCATCTGGCTGATGTAGGTTAATGATCTAAGGAAAGAAAAGAAGTTAAGAAAAGGGATAGAAGAGAAAACAATAAAAGAGATGAGAAGAGAAAGTAACTCCCCACTCCGAGACCCACATTAGCAAAGAGTATTACAAGGTAATACCGTCTGCTAATACGGAGAATAGAGCTGGATAGGAGCGACCATCTATAGCCTTGTCTTAACTATCTACTGAATACATCGATAAATGTAGCATTTTTTTTCATATGGATCGACATATCCAATAGATACTTAACACAAAACTATAATGGCTAAAAGCTCTAATAGAACAAAATATAACAACTCAAATGCAAGCCACTTCACAGAATAGTAGGTCATCACATACATGTCAAGTGGTATAGCAACCACAATATGCAGGTGAGTCAAAAGAAAATACATATCAGAGTTACAACCAAAAAGGACTACACAAAAAGCTATAACAAAAGGAGATAGCAGATAGTCCATGCGGAAGCAGAATAGGCTAAGTCTGAATGTACCTAACCTGAAACACCTCGGTCTGACCCAAGTATAAAATATACGGGTCGGTCAAGCTAAACAAATCAGTTAGATAAGCTAAATGATAATGAACATGCAAGGTCATAAAGTACCACAAATATCTCTAAAAGAGATTACTCGATCATCTAGCAAAAGATGAATCATAACAAGCCTCGTATCATCAGCAACTCAGATAAACAAAGGATATGAATATACCAAATCATGCCCAAAAGGCAAATATCAAATACCAATAAATGTAACACAAGTTTCCACAAGGTACTCACTATATATCGATTGGTTCAAAAGACCTACTCCGAAAGGCGATACTCTAGGAAAATATAATATCAATGAAACAAAAGTTGCACATGCTCAGTACTGTATAAACAAGGATCCACAAGCCTGAAGGCGACAAACCCAAGTATCTCTCGAGCGGTGACGAAGGACCAACTCTAAAAGCGATACTATAGGGCAACAAACCCGAAGGCACAAACCCGAAGGCACAAACCCGAAGGCAACAAACCGTAGTGGCGAAGGTCCGGTGGCCCAGTACTGAACACCACTAACTGGCAATATGTGTCACGAACTCTCGGAAAGGAACCCGAAAAGTGTTAACGTGTGTCCCATACCACATGTTCGCACTAAACGGTTTACTAACCGTTAGTCAATTCCACACTCAAAGCAGTACAAAGTTTATCTCATCTCATTGGTAAACCAGACCTGAAGGTCAAAACGATTAAACAAATATGCCACATCATACAATCACAAGTAAAACGATCCTTGGGAATCAAAGCCATAAGGGCACTCCACCAGTTCATTTTGTCCCTAGAGTCATCTAAGGTCAAATTCTACCTCATTGCATCATCTAAATCCAAGTCATCAAAGATGCTTTTGCGAATATCCATCCAGTTTGCACCTCAATAGTCAACTCTCTTCCAAGGGATGGTTAGCCTCTTTGACTCGTGTAGTCTTTATATAGTTCGGCAAAGTCGACTCTAGGCATTTTCACCTAAGCAACATAATCATTTGGAGCAACTTGGGAATTCCAGAATAACATTTCACACCATCTCAATGAACATATTATGTAAATTGGAGTTGGTGGCCCCTGATCCCACCTACTCCTCAACTCTAAAGATGGAGTCAATTGTTGCAACGTATACTAGATTAATCCTAATCTATAATAAAGACGACCAGTCTCTCATAAAGAAAAACTGCTTCAATGGTACTTGTGCGTGCAATACAAATTATATTTTATATAAACTACGATATAGTTTCAAAAATCAAAACATATAACAAACACACACTCTTTCATATATATGTATACACTAGATCCTGCAATAACTCTTAACATGTATCTACTAGATCACGGTACCAACTCAGGTTAATCATGTAACCAAATCTCTAATACAAATGAGAAAACCTCCTTACATCTCTAATGCTCATATAACCAAATGATGCACTACTGGAGCATCCGACCGATGTAGAATGATGGCATATGGAAAGAAAAGAAGTAAAGAAGAGGAATAGAAGAAAAGAGAAGATAGAGAAGATACACTTGCCATATCATACAATCATAGAACCTATTGTATATCTCACATCGCATCGAATAAAATATAATAGTCATCACAAATATAATACAGACAAGAGAGCCCTAACTATGTAACGACCCACTATTTTAGACCATTCAAATCGACAATAATCCACACATGTCAGACTTGAATAATTCAAAATAACAGATTGTAATAAAATTTGGAGCAAATAAAATCATTCACAGAATCACAGATACAAAAATATCAGAACAACTCCTAGCGAAAATTTAAAATACCATAGTAGCTCATGAAGCTACTGTCATAAAGTCTCAAAACAAATACATAATATCAGTCTGAAAACAAATAAAGTAGAAATTCCAAATACATAGACGTCCACTAATACAAAATCTGAAATAGAATAACTGAAACTGAAATAGATAAATAACTAGATAGGTGGAATCTCCAGCGACTCCTAGCTCTAGAAAGAGAAATCCAAAGTTGTGAATACTCAGGCTGACCCGAGCATAAAGCAAAACATAAAACACTCGAGTGAGGACATACATACTTATATAATGTAAACCAACTCAATTGAACTGTAATAAGGTACAAGTAACTTAAAGGATGCTTGGGACCGTCCATCCTCTAAGGATCCGTTAAACTATTTACTATGTAGTAATATTTCGCTATTATAATAATGTCTACAGTAAAATAAACTTACTTTAAAATAGCTTTAAGGAGTGACCCAATATTCCCCTTAGCACGTACAGTCCCAGTAGTCCATTCAGTGTCAGCATATCTCCAGATCGAGAGACTACCCTAAATACTCCATGGGCTATGGGAGAAAAACAAACTCGTAGTAAAGCTCGCTATGGTAGGTGACACGACACACAAGGCAATGTCAGGGTAGATATATTAATTACGCACACGGGATGGAGGTAACGTAGCAGCCACTACGCCCACCTCGAGCCACACTCCCAAAATCAAGGGGTGCACCCAATCGAGGTATCGAAGAAGTGTGTCCGATAGGAGGAATGACCTCACTTGGCCCGAGATCGCTTCTGTTTTAGCCACCTTATGCCAACTCACGGGAGTCGGGCCCACGTAATATACCTCAAGAACTTCGCCACCATCCTACTTCATTCTAGAACTCCACCACGTACACAGTTGTCAAAGTGGTTTTCGGTATCGATAGAGAGTATGTCCATATCCGATCCCGGTCTCTTTAACAACCAATCGTTGTTATAATCCGTGGTTAAATTTTCAAAATGATTTATGTTTCAAATCAGAATACTCCATTTAAACCATTTAAAAGTGAAGTCGTTATATTAACAATTCAAATATTCTATTTCAAAATTTTAGCCTTTTCTAAGTTCATTTATTCACTTAAATACATTAAAACAGTGAAATTTCAGCTTTCGCAGCATTTAGAAAATGCTACGGTATGTTACATTTGAAAATAATTCAATTCACCAAAGACAACATTTAAAAACTGCTGTAATAGTTTAGTTTTAGTTGAAAAATAGTTAAATTCAGCAAAGACAGCATTTACAAAACTACTGTAATAGTTTAGGTTTCAAAATAAAAGCTTTAGTTCAATTCAGCAAAGACAGCATTTACAAAACTGCTGTAATAGTTCAATTTTAGTTCAAAAATCTTATTTCAACCAACTGCAGCACTTAACAAGTGCTAACATAGATTTTTCATTAGTTTTAGCCCTTTTTAGTTCACTTCTGCAACTACAGCACTTACAAAGTGCTGCATATTCATTTATTTCAGAATTTAGCTCATTTCAGAAACGATAGCATTTCTAAAGTGCTACTAAAAGTATTTCCAGATTTACAATAGAATTTCAGCAAAAATTAAATTTCAATTAAACCATTTTAACATATAAAATTTCTTATTTTTCACTTTAAAAATGGTCGTTTAAATACTCGTTAACTTATGATTTTTATAAAGTAAATTTCACAAATAAATATCAAATTTTAATGATTCACTTATAAAAATCAATGTAAATTTTTTCCAAATTATTGCATTTACTTTATACTTTAATTTAATTTACCACTTCATAAATTAAACTTAATTACCATTTTATTTTCTTAACTTAGCTTTAAATTTTAAAACAAATTTCATATTTTCAAGTTAAGTTATATTTCAAATTACATTTTTAAACATTCATTTATTTGACTATTTTAATTCATAGAAAAATCAATAACACTTTATAAAATCATTTTAAATTCAAATTTAAATCAAATTATCATATTTTATTTACTCTACTTAAACTCCATTTATAAACAAAATCACAAATTCCAAAATTAACTTATATTTCAAATTCAACTTTACCATTTATTTATTTCACTTATTTAACTTGTAGAAAATCACTAATACTTTGAAAAATCATTTTAATTCAATTTAAATCAAAATATCATAATATTTACATTTTTAAAATACTTTAAAATTCCAAAAAAAAAATATAATAACCACGGGTCTGTATAAAATTTTCTAACCTAAGTCAAGTGGTACGGATAATATATCATTTCAATCCGTAATTTACAAAGAAAACCCGGGTTCTATCATTTCAAACCCACAATCCCAAGTAAATTAAAATAAATAAAAATCGCTCAAGCCTATCATTTTAACCCATAATGATTTTTCCTTATTCTAAAGTCCGTTCGGGTATGTATCATTTCAATCCATAGTGATTCTATTCTACAGGGAACTTGTAGTGTGAGAAACAGATATAAATAGACAGCATAGCAACATATGGCAGTAACAGATGATATGACAGGTTTATAAACAAGGTTAACATCATATGATTCATATCATGGGCAAGTATAACATGATATAGCAATTCTACACATTCACTTGGTGTCACTTCATAATTTATCTAAGTAAAGATGTCATGAGTGAGTACTCAATTATTTCAAGCTGGAGTAAGCAATTCAAACACATAGTCAAAAATCTAGCATGACTTTGATTTGAGTGGAGTGGAGAGCCAAGTGTTAGTGTTGTATTTGACAACAAAAACAAAACAAAACATAAATATAAATACACTACTAAATTTATTGGAACAAAATGAAAATATAGTCTACAAAACACATCACCAAGCTTTCAATTGATTTGGCTTGACTCCAAATCATTTTTGCTCATCCACCATACTAATTTGGTTCGGCCATGATGATATTTTAGGATAGGGTATGGCATGTATGGGCATGGCTACAAGGCGTTGAAGAGTTTTGAGTTACAACATGAAGGGAGATCAAAGGTTAAGGTAAAAGAAGTGGTTATGGTGCATCACTTAGGTTCGGCCATGCCTGAATTGTGCTCGACCATGGCATATGCAGACCTGGTGGTGGCTGGAGTAGAGGCTAGTGAGGGTGTACAAGCTTGTGGTGGTGGCTAAGGGGATGGCTGAAGCTACATATGAAGGGTATGGTGAGACTAGGTTCGGCTATGACATGTTTTTAAGGGATTTTGCAACTTCTTGAGATGTTTGCATCATGGAGTGATCGCGGCAAGTTATGGTCAAATGAAGGGGATGTCAGGCCGCATATGGTGAGGGGAAGAAGGTGGTGAGATGTGTAGCCGAGCCAAGTACATGAAGAAACAAACAAAACTAATTGAAAAATCAATAGAAAAGTGAAAGAAAAAGTAGGAAAAAATGAGAAAAAGCCGTGACCTTTTCTCAGATCTGAAAGTAAGTGTGAGTAATGAAATGAGAAAGAAGTTTCTCACATGAATTACAAAATGAAAATCATGGCTATTTCCTAAGAATGGTCGGCCCAAAATGTGAAGAGGCAAGTCAATGAAAAGTCATAAGTTGAAAGATATTTAGTCTCTTGGAATTTCCTATCTCATTTATTCAAATAAACCAAAAGTAAAATCATGTAAATAAATTAAAAATGAAAACAAAATAAAGTGAAAATGAAACAAATAAATAATTTTTAGGAAAAATATAAGAAAGTAGTTTATTAAATGTAAACTAATATTAAAATTGTAAACAAAAATATAGATAGTATTGGAAAAATAACTACTACACTTTAAAAATGTTTTAAAAATAAAATCTTGAAATAAAATAAATTCAAAAATATTTTCATTGTGAAATAAAATCTAATTTAAAAATATTTCAAAAATCTAGTGTTGTTACACTCTCCCCGACTCGATTCTTTTCGTCCTCGAAAAGAACGAAGAAGGAAAATTAGGAAAAACAAGATGGAAAACAAATAGTATCTGAAAAAAACAATTCCGAATTCGAAGCATGAGTGCTCTCCTCCGTCTCCCAGGTACAATCTCGATCACCACTGTACTTTGACCAGACTAACAGATTTCCTTCTGAGCTGCTTCATACCTCTGTCGACAATACGAAGTGGCTTCCTCTCGACAGTCAGATTAGGCTCAATATCCAAACTATCAAGAGCAGAAGGCTGGACAAAAAGAGATGGATCATGAAGATATTGGTGAAGGTGCGAGACGTGGAGTACATCATGCACTCCAGAAAGCTTCTCGGGCAAATCCAGACGATAAGCCAAATAACCAACTCTTTCCACAATGCGGAAAGGACCAATGAACCTAGGAGAAAGCTTCCCTCTACGATCAAAGCGAATGACATTCCTTAAGGGAGTGACCTTAAGGAAAACCTGATCACCGACAGCAAACTCCAAACTTCACCTACGCCTATCGGCGTACTTCTTCTGCCTATCCTAAGCAGCTCTCAACTTCCTCTTAATCTCCTCAACTCTCTCAGAAGCCTCCAAAATCACATCAGGACCAAGAACCAAACGATTACCGGATTCAATCCAGCAAGATGGAGATCTACAAGGTCGTCCGTATAGAGCAGCAAATGGAGACATTTTAATAGTGGCCTGATAACTATTATAGTAAGTGAATTCGACAAGATGTAGATGATCTTTCCAAGATCCTCCATAATCAAGCACACAAGCACGAAGAAGATCCTCGAGAATCTGATTCACTCTTTCCGTTTGACCATTGGTCTATGGATGGTAAGCAGTGCTCAGATTCAGATGAGTACCCAAAGATTCCTGAAAAGCTTTCCAAAACTGACTGGTAAAGATAGGATCACAATCACAAACAATACTGAGAGGAACATCATGGAGACAAACAATCTCTTCTCATGTAGATCTCAGCCAAGCTAGAAGTAGAACGGTTAGACTTTACCAGAATGAAATGGGCGGACTTGGTCAGTCTATCCACAATAAACTAGATACTCTCATTACCCATCATAGTCCTCGGTAAACCATCGATGAAATCCATGGAAACCTGTTCCCACTTCCAATTGGGAATCTCAAGGGGCTGCAACAAACCAGGGGTCTTCTGATGATCAACCTTGACTTGCTGACAAGTCGCACACCGACTAACAAAGATAGAGATATCCCGCCTTATCCCTCTCGACCAATAAAGCCTCTTCATATCCTAATACATCTTCGACACACCAGGACGAATAGAAAGTCTAGATCGATGATTCTCTCGAAGTAACTTTTGCCTCAAACCATGACATTCGGGACACAAATCCTACCATTAATCCTTAAAATCCCTCTATCATCGATCTGAGCTCCACTACCACCACTACTACCACCAGCTCTACTACGAACACTCTCCTTCATCGATCTAAGCATCTCATCCTCATCCTGCTTAGCCATGATATGATCCAAAAGAGGAGAAGAAGAAATAACAAGCTGACACAACAAAGCCTTCTTCCGACTCAGAGCATCGGCCACAATATTAGCTTTACCAGGAGTATAGCTAATATCGAGGTCGTAAGAAGCAAGACTCTCAAGCCAACGGACTTGCCTCTGATTCAAATCCTTCTGGGGGAAGATATATCTCAGAGACTAATGATCGGTGAAAAGCTCAAACTTGGTTCCCAGATGATGATGCCTCCAAAGCTTCAAAGCAAGGACAACAGCAAGCAACTCTAAATCATGAACAACATAATTTGCCTCGTGGGTTTTCAACTAACAGCTGGCATAGGCAATGACCTTGCCATCCTACATGAGAACAGCACCCAATCCTTCACGACTAGCATCAATGTATTCCGTCAATCCCTCAGTTCCATTCGGAACGGTAAGAATTGTTGCGGAAGTTAGCTTGCTCTTTAACTCATTGAATGCAGCTTCACACTTCTTATACCAAATAAACTTAGCATTCTTATGAGTTAAAGTAGTGAGAGGTGCAGCAATCCGAGAAAAAATCTCAATGAATCTCCGGTAATAACCAATAAGGCCCAGAAAACTACGAATATCAGGTGGAGTCTTTGGAGTTTCCCAATCCTGTAACAGAATAGGGAGAAAATAAGGACAACCGAAAAGATAGGATTATTAAATGATAAAAGAAAAGAGAGAAAAGAAAAGCTTACATTGATCGCAGCGATCTTGACTAGATCAACGGAAACTCCATTACCAGAAACAATATGCCCGAGGAATCGAACTTCATCCTTCTAGAAATGGCATTTACAAAATTTAGCCTTCAACTGATGATTTCTGAGAGTCTCCAGAATAGATTTCAAATGCGACTCATGCTCTTCCTGGGTCTTAGAGAAGACAAGGATATCATTAACAAAGACTAGAACAAATTTATTAAGCACATTAGAAAGATACGATTCATCAAATCAAAAAAGAAAGCAAGAGCATTAGACAAACCAAAAGGCATGACTAACCATTCATAGAACCCACTCTCAGTGCGGAAAGCAGTCTTGGGAATACTTTCCTCAGCAACCCTGAGCTGATGAAAACCTGTGGCAAGATCAAGCCGAGAGAAAATAGTGGCACCATAAAGCTGATCAAACATATCATTGATGTGAGGCACTGGATTATGTTTTTCATAGTGAGTTTGTTTAGCTCCCTATAATCAACACACATCCTCAAAGAACCATCGGACTTGGTGACGAAAACCACCGCTGCTCCTCATTCTGAAAAGCTAGGTCTAATTAAACCTTTGGAAGCTAAGTCCATTATTTTCTTCCTTAACTCAACCTTCTCGTGGGGTGCCATTCTTCTGGGAGGAAGAACTACAGGTCGAGCACCTGGAATAAGATCAATCCGAAAATTAATTTCCCACTTAGGAGGTAAAGAAGTGACTACACCAAATACATCGGGATAGAGTCTGACCACAGAAGTCGAATCAAGATCACCAGAAGAAGAATCCAGAGAATAAATAAAACTGCCAGCAAAATCCTGAGGCATGCGGCACTGAATAGTCAAAGGATCACCCTTATCTCCCACAATAGTAATAATTCGGGATTTACAAGAGATTCAGACATCATGCCTACCAAGCCAATCACCTCGGAGCAACAAATCAAAAGCATCGAAGCCCAGAACATAGAAATCACCGCTAAAGCGATGAACAAAATAGAGAAGCTTCGCTTTCACAAATCCGATTAAGGTTGGCGGGGCCTCCAATGGGATTTGAAACACATAAAGGAATAGAAGCATACTCAGGAGAAAGGAAATGCTTGAATTTATCACAAAAATCAACGGAAATAAAACTATGGAAAGCTCTAGTATCAAATAAAACACGAACAGGATGATGAAATAAAGTAAGTGTGCCTTGAAAAGTACCTTGGTCATCACCAGGAGTAGGAGCAGGTGTAGGAACTGGAGAAGATGCAGAGGAGACAGCAAATATAACAGAAGGCTTACCCTTATGCTGGTTAGGGCAATCCTTTATGAAATGAACAGGCTGGAGATAGATAACGCAGAGATCACGCCTAGCCAACTGAGCAGGTGGAGGAGCAGCAGTGCCAGCTAAAGTAGGACAACTATTGGCATAGTGTCCCTTCTGATCACATCTGAAGCAGGTGATGGTGGAAAGGTCAACAGGCTGTCTCTAAGAAGGAGAAAATGATGAAGATCCCAAACCCAAATGCTTGAGCCAATTCTTTTTCTGTTGCTGGTAATTAGGCTTTCTCTTCCTAGAATTAGCAGAGGAAGACTGAGATAGAGGAGCACCAACAACATCAGGACCCTTAGAAGTAGGGTTCTCATATCGGATAGCCATATCCATAAGCTGAGTAAAAGTGCCATGAACATGAAAAATGAGATGATCATAATACTCGGGACGAGCACCAGCTATGAACTTCTCATTCTTCTTGAGAGGAGTGTCTATCAGACTAGGATCGAACTTGGAAAGTTCATTGAACTCCCTCTCATACTCAGAAAAGGACACGGTACCCTGCTTGAGATCCATGAATTCACGGTAAAGCTGAGATTTACCGGCTTCCGGCATCCATTTTGCCACAAAAGCCTTCCCTAGAAAGAGATACAGAACAAACTTAAGATAGATTCAAAAGAAAGTAAAATAGGAACAAAATTCAAGATAACATAAAGGATACCTAAACTGCTCCCAAGTAATATCAGCCTCGACGGTGTTAGCCGTAACAGACTTCCACCAATCTAGGGAAGCCTCTTGCAACTGCCATGTTGCTAACTGATGCTTTTAGGCATCAGTAATCTCAAGACCAGTAAATATCCTCTTTAAACTCCATAACCATTGTTGGGCCTCAATAATGCTCTCTGAACCAGAAAACTTGGTACCACCAAGTTGAGTGAATTCCTTACAGAGAACAGTAAACCTAACAAGAGCAACAGGCTGAGGAGCTGGGCAATACCATGACCCCTACCTCTGGCATTTTCATGATTCATCCTGAAAAATCAAGAATGAATTTAGGACAAGGTACGGGGAAGACAAAGATAAGATAAGAGAAAATTCACTTGGATGAATATCCTAATGAAAGTAAATACTAACAAGGAAGATATGAAAGGAAGAAAGTTTAGAAAATTGCTTTTAAAACAAGAAAATTTTAGATCAAAATAATCTTTGAAAAATCCTTTGAAAAATCGTTTTGAAAATCATTTTATACTTTGAAAATATGTTCTCTCACAAAGAAATGATTCTGAGATTGATTTCACTCATTCTAGGGTATTTCTACCCTATCTCAAATGAGTTTTTGCTCTACAGGCTAAGATTTGCCTAAAAACCAAAGCTCTGATACCAACTGTAGCAATCCACTATTTTGGACCATTCAAATCGACAATAATCCACACAAGTCAGACTTGAATAATTCAAAATAACATATTGTAATGAAATTTGGAGCAGATAAAATCATTCACAGAATCACAGATACAGAAATATCAGAACAACTTCCAGCGGAAATTTAAAATACCATAGTAGTTCACGAAGCTGCTATCACAAAGTTTGAAAACAAATACAATAGAAATCCCAAATACATAGAAGTCCACTAATATAAAAGCTGCAATAGAATAACTGAAACTGAAATAGATAAATAACTAGATAGATAGAATCTCCAGCGATTCCTAGCTCTAGAAAGAGAAATCCAAAGCTGTGAATACTCAGGCTGACCCGAGCGTAAAGCAAAATACAAAACACTCGAGTCAGGGCATACATACTTATATAATGTAAACCAACTCAAGTGAACTGTAATAAAGTATAAGTAACTTGAAGGATGCTTAGGACCGCCCATCCTCTAAGGATCCGTTAAACTATTTACTATGTAGTAATATTTCACTATTATAATAATATCTACAGTAAAATAAACTTACTTTCAAATAGCGTTAAGGAGTGACCCAATATTCCCCTTAACATGTAATACTCCCAGTAGTCCATCCAGTATCAGCATATCTCTAGATCGGGAGACTACCCCAAATACTCCATGGGCTACGGGAGAAAAACAAGCTCATAGTAAAGCTCGCTATGGTAGGTGACACGGCACACAAGGCAATGCCAAGGTAGATATACTAATTATGCACAAAGGCTGGTGGTAACGTAGCAGCCACTATGCTCCCCTCGAGCCACACTCCCAAAATCAAGGGGTGCACCCAATCAATCACAAAGTAATAGGTTGGTATCGAGGAAGTGTGTCCGATAGGAGGAATGACCTCACTTGGCCCGAGATCGCTCCTGTTTTAGATATCTTATGCCAACTCATGGGTGTCGGGTCCACGTAATATATCTCAACAACGTCGCCACCATCCTACTTCATTCTGGAACTCCACTACGTACACAGTTGTTAAAGTGGTTTTCGGTATCGACAGAGAGTATATCCATATCCGATCCTGGTCTCTTTAATAACCAATCGTTATTATAACCCGTGGTTATAATTTCAAAATGGTATTTTATACTTCGAAAATAAAATATCATTTCAATTCAAATATCATTAGTTTTCAAGACCTCATTCATTTTAATATAATTTGAATACCATTCCAAATCACATTTTAAAATGGTTTATGTTTCCATTCAAAATACTACATTTAAACCATTTAAAACTGTAGCCATTATATTACAATTCAAATATTCTATTTCCAAAATTTTAGCCTTTTCTGAGTTCTTTTATTTGCTTAAATACATTAAAACAGTGAAATTTCAGCTTTCGCAGCACTTAGAAAATGCTGCAGTAAGTTGCATTTGAAAACAATTCAATTCAGTAAAGACAGCATTTAAAAACTGTTGTCATAGTTCAGTTTTAGTTGAAAAATAGTTAAATTCAGCAAAGACAACATTTACAAAACTCTTGTAATAGTTCAAGTTTCAAAATAAAAGCTTCAGTTCAATTCAGCAAAGATAGCATTTACAAAACTACTGTAATAGTTCAGTTTTAGTTCAAAAATCTTATTTCAGCCAACTGCAGCACTTAACAAGTGCTATCATAGTTCTTTCATTAGTTTTCGCCTTTCTGAGTTCACTTCTGCAACTACAGCACTTATAAAGTCTGCATATTCATTTATTTCAGAATTTAGTTCATTTCAAAAACAATAGCATTCCTAAAGTGCTACTAAAAGTATTCCAGATTTACAATAGAATTTCAGCAATAATTAAACTTCAATTTAAACCATTTTAACATATAAAATTTCATATTTTTCACTTTAAAAATGGTCATTCAAACACTCTTTAACTTATGATTTTTATAAAGTAAATTTCACAATAAATATCAAATTTTAATAATTCGCCTATAAAAATCAATGTACAAATTTTCCAAATTATTGCATTTACTTTATACTTTAATATAATTTACCATTTCATAAATTAAACTTAATTTCCATTTTATTTTCTTAACCTAACTTTAAATTTTAAAATAAATTTCACATTTTCAAGTTAAGTTATATTTCAAATTACATTTTTAAACATTCATTTATTTAACTATTTTAATTCATAGAAAAATCAATAACACTTTATAAAGTCATTTTAAATTCAAATTTAAATCAAATTATCATATTTTATTTACTCAACTTAAACTCCATTTATAAACAAAATCACAAATTCCAAAATTAACTTATATTTAAAATCAACTTTACCATTTATTTCACTTATTTAACTTGTAGAAAATCACTAATACTTTATAAAAATCATTTTAATTCAATTTAAATCAAAATATCATAATATTTACATTTTTAAAATACTTTAAAATTCCAGAAAAATATATAATAACCATGGGTCTGTATAAAATTTTCTAACCTAAGTCAAGTGATACAGATATTATATCATTTCAAGCCGTAATTTACAAAGAAACCCGGGTTCTATCATTTCAAACCCGCAATCCCAAGTAAATTAAAATAAATAAAAATCGCTCAGGCCTATTATTGCAGCCCATAATGATTTTTCCCTATTCTAAACTCCATTCGGGTATATATCATTTCAACCCATAGTGATTCTATTCTACAGGGAACTTGCAGTGTGAGAAACAGATATAAATAAACAGCATAGCAACATATGGCAGTAACAGATGATATGACAGGTTTATAAACTGGGTTAACATCATATGGCTCATATCATAGGCAAATATAACGTGATATAGCAATTCTAAACATTCACTTGATGTCACTTCACAATTTATATAAGTAAAGATATCATGAGTGAATAATCACTAGTTTCAAGCTTGAGTAAGCAATTCAAACACATAGACAAAAATTCAGAAAGCATGATAGCACGACTTTGATTTGAGTGGAGTAGAGAGCCAAGTGTTAATCTTGTATTTGACAACAAAAACAAAATATAAATATAAATACACTAATAAATTTATTGGAACAAAATGGAAATATAGTCTACAAAACACATCACCAAGCTTTCAATTGATTTTTCTTGACTCCAAATCATTTTTGCTCGGCCACCATACTAATTTGGTTTAGCCATGATGATATTTTGGGCTAGGGTATGGCATGTATGGGCACGGCTACAAGGAGTTGAAGAGTATTGAGTTACAACATGAAGGGAGATCAAAGGTTAAGGCAAAAGAAGTGGTTATGGTGCATCACTTAGGATCGGCCATGCCTGAATTATGCTCGGCCATGGCATGTGCAGACCTGGTGGGGGCTGGAGCGGAGGCTGGGGGGTGTACAAGCTGGTGGTGGTGGCTAAGGGGGTGGCCGAAGCTACATATGAAGGGTATGGTGAAACTAGGTTCGGCTATGGCATGTTTTTAAGGGTTTTTGCAATTTTTTGAGATGTTTGCATCATGGTGTGATCACGGCCAGTTATGGTCAGATAAAGGGGATGTCAGGCCATGTATGGTGAGGGGAAGAAGGTGGTGAGGTGGTCGGAGGAGGTGGTGAGATGTGTAGCCGAGCAAAGTACATGAAGAAACAAACAAAACTAATTGAAAAATCAATAGAAAAGTGAAAGAAAAAGTAGAGAAAAAAATGATAAGAAGCCATTACCTTTCCTCAGATCTGAAAGTATGCTTGAGTAGTGAAATAAGAAAGAAGTTTCTCATGTGAATTACAAAATGAAAATCACAGCTATTGCCTAGGAATGGTCGGCCCAAAATGTGAAGAGGCAAGTCAATGAAAAGTCATAAGTTGAATGGTATTTAGTCTCTTGGAATTTCCTATTTCATTTATTCAAATAAACTAAAAGAAAAATCATGTAAATAAAATAAAAATGAAGAAAAAATCAAATGAAAATGAAATAAATAAATAATTTTTAGGAAAAATAGAAAAATATAAGAAAATAGTTTATTAAATGTAAACTAGTATTAAAATTGTAAACAAAAATATAACTAGTATTGGAAAAATAACTACTACACTTTAATAATGTTTTAAAAATAAAATCTTGAAATAAAATAAATTTAAAATATTTTCATAATGAAATAAAATCTAATTTAAAAATGTTTCAAAAATCTAGGGTTTTTACAAACTACACAAACCACATAATCAAAGTACATAGGTTCATACAGTTACACAAAATAGTAATAGAGTCTATACAGATGATAAATAAAATTAATCAATAAACTGCCTCTAAGATTAGGAAGTTAAACACTTTAAGTCCCCATAACATCACAAAGAATAATAAGCAGTAATAAGCCCAAAATATAAATATGAGAAAGTGTCGCCTTCTACTAGTCCATCTACACAACCCATGTGCTTTTGACACATGCTATCTAGTCTACTCTTTTAAAAATACCCGATATAATAATAAGAATTAAAGCATAAAGCCTCAAATCAGACAAAAGTCTAGTGTGAGGGATGAACAGTCTCAAAATACTATGAAAGTCGATATAGTAAATGGGACAATGGGTATGGAGAATCATACTTGGCGTCCCTATATCCATAGGGTTAGCACACAACATAGGATGTATGCTACTCTATCATAGTCATCATGGGTGTACTATATGTTAAAACAATAATGGTTGTCTAGTATTTACATCAAATATATCTACATCATGTGACATCTATAGAGTGACAAATAACCAAAGCAATCACAACATCCATCATCCATCCACACATCACTCGCTCAGTACATTGGATACATGATAACTCGAACGACTCATCATAGTCGAGGACTACTTAATGTCCCGGTTCTCCAGTACTCAAATCCATACCACTCAATAGGCCAGGAAACTAGATCGCTTGTTATTGCTGATCCAAGGTAAAAGACCACCCATCATGGAGATCAAAGGCCATCGTGGCTCAAATATATAACACATATTACCCCTGCTTTATGAGTACTCTCTAAATCTTCAAGTATCATCAATCTTTTTGCATATGTTATTAATAGTAGAGAGAATCTTGGAACTAGTCTCTAGGTCATCATACAATTCCCGTCTAAAGTCGCCAAAGTCGGGAGGGTTTTCGACAATCATCATTTGTCAAAGAATATCATCATTTGTCCCATTATCATCATCTAATAGCTCCTTAAGTCTGGTTTGTACCCTATGCTCTGCATCTCAATCACTTTCTATCATGAATCATCATCACCAAGTCTCAAAGTCATCGCATCGAAGCGTCACAACCTTGCTTCAGTCCCAAAGCCACTCTTAGAACAGTCTTAACATCGAAATTAAATGCCGAATGAACCATCACATTGTGCTCCTTAAAGCCTCTCCGTCGTCCGTATTAGAAATTTGCTAAATCAGCCATCATCAATAGTGGCAGATACCAACCACCCCAGAGTTGTCGATAACGACCACTTTGATCATGTACTTAACCAAAAGTGGCCAAGTACAAACCAAATGAAAAATATCCAACGTCCATCCTGAAGTCTGAAGCATATACCCAAGTCCATTGTCGCTCATCTTCAGATCGATCGGTAAGCACGAAACTCTATGCACAAATTTTATCCTATGAGATATTTCCTAACACTATACCGCCTATGATCGGCATTTGCATCCAAAATAAGCATACATGCAACCAATAAGCATACAAACATCTATAATGGCCTACATGAATCTATAATAACATGCATACAATGCATATAATATATCTAGAGCAACCAATATGGAATTAATATCAAAAATAGGCTAAGTTTATCAATTTCGTAAAAATAGCACATCAATAAGGAAAAGGTGTGATATTTAATTTAAAATCATTTTAAAAGACTTTTAAATTCTTTAAAAAATAAGATAAGGTGTAGGTTTAAATACATTAAAAATCACGTTTTAAAATTACAAAATAATTTCAAAACACTGTTTTATACTATACTAACAATCATATTACGGTAAGAGAAAATATCACTCACCTTAACAAATTCTATCGATCCTATTCCAAGTCTAAGGGGCTCCAATAGGAGTGGAACGCAAGTAACCATATCCAAATCAGATTTAACATGTAAAAGATATGAGAAATATACGATTTCTGTTTATATAAATAAATATATAAATAAATTAACCTAACTAATCTTGAATCAAGTTAATTAATTATCTCCAAAATTCCTTTTCATATTGCATTGCTCACGTTATTTATGCCAGTCCACCCATACTTGTTACGTCATGTCTTTTCATTGGGTTTTATTCCTCTATCTACCTTCTATCTTTCCCCATGTGCCATAATTATCTTAGTCATTCATTTGGTATCACCAACCATTCATCAAATATGGTTGGCCCCAAATATTCATCAAAAAATTTCTAATGAATGGTTGAGATTTTTTAGAACACATAGGGATATGGAATAAGGGGACATAAGATTTGATCTGCTTTTCATCTTTTCCCTTTCTTTTTTTTCTATACGCAAGCTTCCACCAAACCCACTTTACCACACACATGCACGTAACTCCTCCAACCACAACTGTCACCAGCCTGCATGTGATGTCCCGGAAATTTAGGCAATAATTATTTAATAATTTCTTCGATAATTATTTTAAAATGTGAAAATATTGATTTAATAATTTAATTCAAACTGGAATTCTCTTTCGAAAATTAATAATTGTTTAATTTGTTAAATGATATTCTTTTCAATGTTAAAAATATTTAAGTAATAAATTCATCTTTCTAAACTGATTTAAAAATATTTTATTTATAATGTATAAATGTTTATACATTGTAAATAGTGGAATTGGTTTTTATTTTAATTTATATTAAATAAAGGATATTTTCTAATTTATATATAATTGTATAAATTGTAAATTGATTTAAAATGAGTATTTATTTTGTTTATAAGAATAAATATTGTTTAATTTTGTTTTATAATAATAGTTTGTTTTGTTTATTTTAAAATTGTTTTTCTTTTGAAATAGATTTAATTCATTCTTCTCTTTTGAAATTTAGTTTCATAAAGAATGTTATTTTAAAAATAATTAAACAAGCATTAAAATATAAGTGTATAGTTTTATAAAGAAACTTATATGTATTTAATTAAAGACTAATGTTAATTAATCATTTAGAAACATTTTAAAATAAATTAGAAATGGTTAAGATAAATTTAAATACAATTACAAATTTAGAATTTTCTTTTTATTTTGAAAATGAACATGTGTTAGCTTTTTAAAACATAGAGAAGACACTTGTAAATCAATTATCTTACTTAACATAACAAGTGGCATGCTAATTTATTTTTGAAATTTATTATTATTGATAAGAAAACATAACATTACATTTTGTTAAAACATTTTCTTCAAATGAGACTTAAATCAGATTTTAGAAAGAAAACTGAAAACCAAATTCCATTTAAAATTTGCAAAACCAATTCATGTTAAAATCTACAAACAAATACAATTTATCTTCAAACCTGCAATCTTCCTCTTCAAAATCTCAAACTGCAAATTGCTTCAATCTGCATACAACTTCAATTTCTGCAATCAAAATACAAATTAATTTCTACAAAGCATGTTAAAATCTTCAATCAAATTCCTCATATCTGCATGCTAAGTTCAACATCAAATCTGGAGCTCAACTCCAATTTAAAATCTAAGCAAGGAATAGGTCTGCATGCATACAAATACAAGATAAAAGCAATCAACAATCAAGACAGAAGAGCAATTTCTGTAATCAAATGCACCCAGGTTCAACATGCAGTTTCAACAAGTTCCTGGATTGAGTCTGCACTTAAGATTTGTTTCTGCATTCTTCTAAAAGGTGAGTAAACCTTTATTTTTTTTAAAAACAGTTTCTCTTTTAAATAGATGCTTAAGTAAGAATAAGAAATAAAGACTAGTGCATACTATTTCTAAGAAAATTAAACTGCAGTGCCTTTATTTGGTGGATAACTTCACAATTTTAAGGTTTAAGTTGTTGTGCATGTGAAATGGGTAGAAATATGTATGTTGTGTGATTTCATATTGATAAGTATTCTGTGTATACATATATATATATATATATTTATGGTTTGCTGTTACAGGTATCTTTTTACCTGACTTTGATTTTAGGAACTAAACCTTTAAATGGACATAAAAACATGATTCCTTGAATTAATTCTCTGTTGTATTGGTTATGGAAATGAGGGATGTTTGTTTAAGATAGAATAAATTTATAAATCATAATTAAGGTTAAATTTGAAATCTGTTTTTACTGTAACTATAAGGGACAGTTAAAATAGAAATTTCAAAACAAGAACCTTAAACTATTAAAATAGGTTTATCACAAGAATGCATGTTTAAACATGAATTATAAAACAAATATCAAACATCATAAATTATTAGAGCAAGTGAATAAATTAGAATACATGTTTGGAATTTAGGAATTTTAAAAAAAAATTATTACAGTTTTAAATAAACTATTAGGGAAGGCATTTCTGTTTTAAAACAGAAATAGGAAATTTGATGTATTTGTGGGCTAGTGAATTTGGGGGGGGGGTTTAAGATGTATACTGTAGTGGAGTTTTGGATGTAAGAATGAAGGGAAAATGGGTGAGAGATGATCAGAGAAGAGAGGAATTGGGAATTGAGGTTCCCAGGTTTTCAAAAAAACCTGATTTTAGGTGTGCAGTTCTAAGCTTTTGCATATGCTCTATGTTGCATCGAGTAGGAGGGGAATTTGGGAGGTTGCAGAAGGGTTGTAGATGGAGCTATAGCCGGAGTTGTAAGTGGTCCGGTGATCGGTGATTTGGTTGCAAGATGTTGACAGGTTGGTCTTGGTTGCAATGGTAACTCAGGTGAACTTTTCGGGTGTGTAGGGTTTTGACCCGAAGTAGAACCCGGGTAGTTTTGCTTCTGACTCGAAGCAATGGGTGTAGTAACTCGAAGTAAAATAATGAGTGTCTCGAGTTTATGGCTACAGATTTTATATCAGAGGCATTTGCAGTTTTTTATTTTTTTTTAAAAAAATGTTGATTGAGATTCAAAACTTTAGTGCAGTTTTGATTTAAGTGAGAGTTAAATCTGAATTCAAATGGAGTTTGAGTTCAAGGTTTTAAAAATGGAATTTTTAGATTTTAAATAAGTTTTAATTTTTTTTTAAATCAAAATTTAAAACAGTTTTCAGGTTTAAACCTGAGAGATTTGCAGTTTTAAATTTTTGAATAAATTCATATTTTAAGTTAAAACTTGATTCAGGTAATACTTGAATCTGAATTCAAATATAGTTTTGAGTTCAAAAGTTTTTAAAAATGAAATCTTAAAATTAAATTCAGTTTTAAATCAAAATTAAAACAGTTTGCAGGTTTTAAACCAGAGGATTATGCAGTTTTAATTTTTGAATGAATCCATCTTTTTAAAGTTGGATTTTGATTCAAGCATAAGTTGTAACTGAATTCAAATGTAGTTGTGAATTCAAATTTTTTTAAAAATTGAAAATCTAAATTTAAACAAGTTTTAAATTCAGATTTGAAGACAAGTCTAAAACAGTTTCAGGTTTGTCTTTTTAAACAAGAATTAGATTTAAAAACAGTTTTGTAAGTTTTAAAGGTATGAACAGATTTAAATGTTGAAGTAAAACTTAAATTTGTTTTTGAATTCAGATTAAAAACTGTTTTTTTAAGTTTCTTTGAAAACCATTTTTGAATTCAACAGTTTGTAAATTTAAAAATGATGAACATATTCAAATGTTTTAAAGATAGATTTGAAAATGAAAAATTGATTTCAGGTGAGTTTTAAAACTTGAAAGAATTTGTTTCTTTTAGTATTTTAATTAAAATATGAAGTGTTTAATTTAAATTTGGAAATTGAAATAATCAATTTAAATCTTTCTTTATATTTAGGTAATGAATGTTCTTTAACATTCATTTTGTTGTAAGGTTTATAATTATTCTAATTTGAATTAATGTTTAATGATTAAACATTTTAAATATCAAATTTTTAAATAGAATTTGAATTTAAATTTAGAAATGTATTGTTTTAATACATTTTGAAAGTAAATGAGTCATTTAATAAGTAATTAAATTATTTTGAAAATATTTAAAATAGTTAAGGATTTTACTTAATTATTTGACTTTTAAATAATGGTTTAGATTAATATTAATTAGAAATGATTTATTTATCTAATTCAAATTTTCTTAAGTATATAATTAATGAAATGTTGTTAATTAATAATTGGTGATAATTATCTAAGGATAATTTAGTAATTAATTAATGTAATTAATTTTGATAATTAACTATATTAATTAATTGAATATAATTAATTGTAGTTTGTTAAGTATAATTAATTATTAAAATAATTAAGGAATTAATTACTTATTGTAACTAATTTGAATATGTGATTTATTTAAGTTAATTAATTTAGTTTAATTAATTTTAATAAATCATTTAATGATTTTTAGAGTGTAATTACTTAATGTAATTAGTGGAGCAGGATTACTCAGAGAAGTAATAATGATAATTACTGGAATGTAATTAGTAATTTGGATAATTACTTTTGTAATTAATTAAGGAATTAATAAATAATTAATTGTTGGATAATTAATTTGTTAATAAGTAATTAAAGATAGTTAATTACTTAATTTAATATTAATCAAGGTGATTAATAATTAGACTAATTACTAAATGTAATTAATTTTAATTGAGTAATTTATTTATAAATTAGAGATCATAAATTATTATAATTAATGATGTAATTAAGGATTGTTTAATTAAATATTAATTAATTAAGTGATTAACTAATTGTAATTAATTAAGGATAAATATAATTAATTATAATTAATTAATAAATGAAGTAATTAAATGTTAATTACTTATGAATAAGGTTAATTAATTTATGAAATTAATTTAATACTAATTACTTATTGTAATTAGTAAATGATTAATCGGAGTTGTTTAATCAAGTAAAATACTTAGTGAATGATTAATTAACTGGGTTAATTAATTAATGGATGTTAAGCAAGATTTAAATGTGTTAATTAATTTAATTTAATTTAAATTAATTAGAGATGGTTGTAATTAATTTAATTCATTTTAAATAAATTATAATTGATGGTTAATAAATCATTGCTTATGGATGTTATTGATTGAATGGTTGTGATCTCAGTAATGAGATTAGTTGTATCTGTATGATATGGATGATTGGTTTAAGTATGATGGTTTGTGATGGATTATTTGGTTGTGATGATTATCTGTTTATGGATGATACAGATTATCTGTTATGATATGAATGTGCTTATCTATTGTTAGATGTAGTTTATCTATCTCTGTAAAATAGATAATAATGAAATAAGTTAATTGTTTAACCCTTAAGTACAACTTGGACATTAAGATGGCCTTTGGTTTCGGTGAGACCGGGATCGGGTTTCCATAATTGGATATCCGAAAACCACATCGATCCCAATTAAACAATAGGTCGTTAATCCAAGTAGAGCAAGTGAAGACTCGAGGTGTAAGGGCTATACGTCAGTATAACTCTGTGGGTGATTCCGTAATGAGTTTGACGGAATAGTGCTTATAGATTCGAGATGGTGATTTAGAGTGCAAGGGTTATCGTCGTTAACTCTGAGGGTGATTCCAATACGAGAGTAACGAGATAATGCCTTCGGTTTCGTTCGAACCCGGAACGAACTTGTATGGATTGAATGCTTTCAGAACATCGTCAGGTGGACGATGAGCATTCTAAGATTGATATGTCCCATAAAGGTAATCGTAACCTCAAGCCTCATCAACCAGGAATGGCTAAAACAGGGGAGGTGCAGCAAAGCTTCGTGGGTTGCACCCACTTGAGAGCAAGATTTACCCCTGTCTAGAGGTCCCTTTATATTCGGTTGTGTGGCAGTTGGTGACGACCAATCTGCGGGGTGGTCTTGTTCGGAACTGTTCAGTAAGGAACGGGTCTGGCTTTGTATTGCAGGGGAGTGGGAGTACTTCTCGGTACGGTGATCTAGGCCACGTACTGTGACGGGCGGTACTCCAGTAGCCCTGCCATTGTTGGAAACCCATTTTCCCTACGAGACCCTACGGTTTTGTATATATTACCCACTTTTGTGGCTAGTAGCTGGAATTTAATGAATGTAACAATTTCGGCTATTTCTTATTTACTTGAAAATCCTAGACACTATTATAATATCACTGGATTTCCTATCAAATGTTTTGGTTAGCGTAAGGTAAAAACTTTTCCATGTTTATGTGTGGGAAGTCTTACGTGATACCTTTTGTTTTCAAAGGATTTTCTAAAGTTAAGCAACTTTTATCCCCGTTTACTCACACCAGACCCCTGTCTGACCTGAGTGTTTATTTTCTGTTTTATTAAACTCTTGGGTACTCATATTATGTATGAGTAGTCAAGTGATTCAGGATTGCTTTGACGAGTTCTGGAGGAGATAATGGAGCAGGAGGCTTCAGCGTGTAGATATATTTAGTGGTTCCGCTGTGTTTGAGTTATATCTGTTTCTCTGATATACTTGGATTGTAAATGCTAACAGATGTTTATAACTGTCTAGTTTGTGTTGTATTAGCTGTATTACTCTGATGTATATGATACTATGTAAAGTTTTATGTGATATATTATAATTTATTCGATTCCGCTGTGAGATTCTATGTTGTCTGTTCTTTCTTTCCTTTCTTTCCTCTTTTCTATCCCTTTCTTTCTTCTTAGCGATGCAACTTTCTGGAGTGTGGAAGTTGGGTCGTTACACTGCACTACGTCAACCACCACTAACTTTCCAAGCTTTCCACCACTATCTCGGTCCCCGTTGGCTTAGGCGACCTATGATTTCGCACTCTCCTTGATGAGACAAACAAACCCATATCATCAGAACCCAATTTAGTTCTTCTTCAAAAGTCCCCTCTTGTAGGATCAGCAATTTTCATCCACCATGGTTAGTGTCGGGTCGGGTTGATCCGAGTTCATAGATGCATAGCCCTCGGAAAAATATAAGGATCCGAATTTTATTTCATCGGAAATAGTAATGATTTGATGGAGAAATAGGTGGTGGAAGATAGATGCATTATGTATTTGATGGAGGCAGAGTAAATAACGTGAATGACAGCGAATGAGATGACGAGGACGCGGTTGATGGAGATAGTATTTATAGGGTAGAGGTACTTCAAAATATACTATTTAAAGTGATTTTAAATATAAATTAGGTAAGGTTATATGATTCAAACAATATTAGGTAGGATTTGGAAAGAGAAGTATTCACAAAATAGTAACATTTGCCTATATCGACGAACGTAACAAAATGATGAATTCAGAAAAGTAAGTTTCAATGGTTAAATAAATTATTTTAATTTATTATGACTGTTTTATTTTTAAATAACAATACAAAAATTTATTTTTAAATTTGGTTTACATAAATAAATATTTTAACTAAAACATCAAAATGTGAACGTAAAACATTTTGTCAAAAATTAACGTTTTGTTAATTAAAAGTTGTCGCGATGTTGTCACACCTTTATTTTCTTATATAGGAACATATATTCAAATAGTATAAGTATTAACTAAGTTACTAAGCAAGTTTACTTTTACTAAACATACTTAGAAAATTCTAGAATATAATTAAGAAAAAAATAAGAACAAAAAGACAAAAAGCATAAAAGTCAAAAGTAAACATCAGATCAAACAAATATAATTATTATATTCTTTATTTAATATTAAGTGAAAATGACATAAAGTAATGATTTGACAATTGATTTTAAGTGTTACTTTGCTTAAAATTAAAGTAAGGATATTTTTGTCATTTTACATAATAATATTTTTTTCCAAACTTTTCCTATAAATATCCATGCATACCTCATTCATTTTCACACAAACCATTCTCTTCTCTTCTTCTTCTTCTTCTTCCTTAGAGCTTTAATGGCTTATTCTCTTCCATTTTCTTACTTACTTTTTCAAAACCATATCAAACAAAGTCAAAACTCCAACAAACTTTGCCAAAGACCATAGAATATCATTAAAACATGGTTTAACATCTAAGAAGTGAAGAAATGATGGAGGAAGGAAAGGATCAAGGGGAGTCCAAGCCCTATGGGTGTTGTCGGAAGGTTTTGCCGAGAGCAAAGAAGAAGGAAAGACTTGTGATCGAGAGCAAGTGAAAGTGAAGTAATAGTCGAGTACTAAAAAGTTTAGTGAAGTATTGTTTAAAAAAGAATGTTGATAGGAAGTTAATCTTTTGGTAAAAGGTGGGTACTCATATTACTAGTTTATCCATAAATTAATTCATGTATAATTATTTGAAAGTTTAAATATGTTAGATGATTAAATGTTCGATAACTTGGTTGTAAATTGGTTAATTATGTGATTTTTTATATGGTTTATAACTTGGTTTGATAACGATAAGGGAAATGATTAGTAATTAACCATAATTAATTAAACGAGATAAATCCATACAAATGTGCATATGAAAATTATTTAGCTTCTTAAATATTTTAAATAATCTAAAAAGGTTAGAAATGATATTATAATAATATAATATCATAAAATGAAATAAATTGGAATATGAGTTTGAAATATAAAAATATCATTTAAAATGAGTTTCAAATGATTAAGAAATGTTTTATAAACATTTAAAAAGTGTTTCTAAGAAGTTCGAAAAGAAATAGAAAAACAAGTCAAAACTAGGCGCATTGCGTAACAGTAGTTCGTGATTTTATGCCATAAAAGTTAAATGAGTGTACAAAGTGGAATATAGCTCGAAATTCTTCGAGATAAGAATTTTCCAGTCTATTATAGTCATGGTTTTTCAATGAAGAAATAAAATTGAGATTTCATCAGGTATAGTTTGAAATATATCCAAAACAATTTTCTAAAAACATCACGGTTTTGCAGTTCGAAATCCAAAAAATGATTTCTTTACAAATGATATTTGTAAATAACTAAAAATATGAAATAAATTTGATGAATATAATTAAATAGTTTAGAAGAGGTTTGAAATGGAAAATATGAATTTTAAAATATTAAAAATTTGTTTAAATCAAATAAGCTTTTAAAGCACTTTCCATAGCACTTTTATGTTGCCGTTTCTATGAAATTTTAAAAGAAGGTTTAAACTTAACGATTTTTTCTAGAATCAATTATGAATGTTTTAAAAGGAAAAATTAAGCATTTAAAAGATGATTTGGAATCTTATAATAAATTCCAAAATAAAGCTAATAACTGAATATATGGAAACGACTAGTACATTTGTTCCACATGTGAGATATGGAAAGATAAAACAAGGTATTTAACTAAGATTAGGGATGGAGCAACCAGTGCCCTAAACATACCGGGCCTATGTTTTCTCTTTTTAGGTGAGGGGTGGAACAGATCGAAAGGAAAGCCCGGATGCTCTAAAAGATAATATAAGTATTTTCAAAATTAAAGAAGATTAGTATTATCCAAAATTTAAGAAATGTCCAAAATTATTAAACTACATCTTGTATCGCATAGAGATAATCTTCTTATACTTGGTATTAAATACCGAAGAGAGAACTCATCTTATTCATGGAATTTAAAAGGTGATCTCACCGTTATTCCGCTCATAGCACTTGTTGAATACGGAAACTGATGCTGGGTAAAACTAGAATGATTTCTATGATCTATTTACTCAATAATGTTTGCTAAGATTTAGTGAATGATTAGGAATATTTTCCCTACATTAAAAGTTATAACTTGAATATAAGAAATCTTTCATTAATATTTAATGAATGATTTGGAAAAGTTTTCCTAAGTAAAAGGGAAAATGATTCGAATTATTCCCAGATCTAAAGAGGTTTAATAAACCAAATGATTTGATAATTGAGGCTTAATGATTCCATATACTCTTGAAAAGAAAATGGAACAAATTGAAAAGAATATATCTAAGAAAGATATTTTTATAAAAGATAAAGTAATTGAATGATAATTGATATCCAATTATGAACTTAACTCTTTTTATCGATAATTAGTTTTGAAGGAACCGGGGTCGGATTTGGGTGGTCTCTATCCGAAAACCAATTCGAACTAATGTATATGTTCGAAAGTGAATGCATGTTGAAGATGGTGATTATTGAATACCGAAGATCGTTATAGCATGAGGACATCTTGTTGACATGCTTTGGGTCGCTCCCATTATAGAATTATTTAAAGCAGTGGTCTCCTTGTTGTGGACATTTTTTTCGGATTGCATGGGATTCTCGCCTAGTAATGGTCGAGGAAAGTGACTTCAGTTTCATTCAATCCTAGAAAGAACTTGTATGGACGTTCATCTGACATTGTACCGTAAATCATATTTGAGTGGTTTCTATAAAAGTATATTAGTTGGTGGCGGAGAAGGCAACTTCTTTTAGCTTAACACTCTTTCCCAAGACAAACGAGCTCAAGGAGTTATACTTTTCTAGAAATCAGTCATGTGACATGGAATGACAATGTGGATTTCAAAGTTGAACCTGTTATGATCAAACCGTAGTTTTGTATGCGTGACTTTGAAGAATTGAGCGTAGCCTCACAAGCCTCACATTCCGGAAGATGATATGGGATACCATGTGTTCAGGCAAAGACAAATTCGGGATAAGTAAGTATGTATAGTGGGGTCCAATACATTAGTCCCTTTGAGAGAAAACATCCCTCGAGACATTTGTTACCCAATTTTAATAAAGTGGTTAGCTGGAGAAAAGTAGGAAACTATCAGTTATCAGTAGTATAGCAAGTACAATTTCAAGTGACTTGCTTGAGAAAAGCGATTAAGGCACCACGGGGACTACGTTTGTTATGGATGAATCAAAGAAAAAGGCCACTAGTTCCCTATCATGTTGGAAATCCAATCCCAATGCGTGATTTATGGTTTTGATTTTATTCCCAAAATAGTTGTAATGCTTTGTAAACATTTCAGCTACCCCTTTTCATATCATATATTTCGTCTATTATATTCTATTGACCCGGTCCGGATATATTCCCTTAGGCTTAGACCGGATATTGATACCTTATTTAAATAAGTTTATTTGAAAGATGTTTCCCAAAAGAATGTCATTAAAGATAATATCAAATTATTTTGGTAATAAAAGTATTTTGGTTATCATAAGTCAAAAAACCCATCCGTATTTATGTATGGACGTGGGCTTATGAGATACCCTTCTTTTCAAAGGTTTTGATGACATAGTTATTTTAAATTTCGAGTATCTCACGCTGGTTTATCAAGCCTGATCCTGGTATTTTAAATACTTGGGCCAGATCCGAGTAGTTTTAGGTTTAGTTGAAGACAGTTGGAGTTTCAAAGGAGAGCTGGAGATCTTCATCATATATGGACGTATTCTATTATCCGCTACATCTATTGCATTTTTTTGTTGTTTTTAGCATTTGTAAGGACATGGGTTTATAACTGTCCAGGATGAATCTAGGTTAGACTCTGATATTGTATTTTAAATTTTCTGCTGCAAAGATTATTTTTATTGAAATAATATATGTTATTCCATTTGTGTGAGATTCTTCCTATCTTTATTTTCCTTCAACCCTTAATGATCCGCTTATTCATGCAATTTGAGGTGGACATGTGTGATTTATTGTCGATTCAAAGGGTATGAACAAATGGGCCATTACATTTGGTGTCGGAGCTGAAGGTTAAGCGAGAACCTTGGCTTTGGTGGGGTAAAGACTCATCAGAGATAGGGTTAGTAATATCCTAGGATGAGTTACTCATCAGAGATATGGTTAGAACACCCTAGATTGAGTTTGAGTGTATTTTATATGAGTGTGTATTAGTAAGTGGCTAATAAATTGTTTTGTGTTGATTTATCTGTTGAGTGATTTATGGATTCTGATCGATACGCCTAATCACCATTATTGTTGAGGGTTCCTAAACATTTAAACAAAGTAACCCGACACACTGATTTTGAAAAAAGTTGTAAATAAAATAATTTTACCTAGGATTATATTTTGAATATAAAGTATATATTTTGAAAAGTTGTATAGTTAGAATTCGGGATTGGCGAAATTTAAATACGAACATCTTGTGATTTGAATTTCATAGTTTGACTATTAGATGTTTCACAAAGATAATCAGTAAGTAAAAAAATCTGATAAGGTAATTAAGATCTTTAATACTTATTCCAAATAATAAATTAAGAAATGATAATGTTAAGTTACTATCATAAATTGATAAATTGTTTCATTTAAAAGTTGAAGTACAAATACCTTGTGACTTAAGTTTCACGATTTGACTATAAGGTGTTTGATAATAAGATTTGTTTAAGAAATGAACATATAAGATACAATGTGTTTAAATGATTGTGTAAAAAGATAAATATAAAAGAAATGAGAATTTAAATTCGAGTAAAAGAATTGTGGAAATTTAAATTAAGTTAATTAATATAAGATAAATTTATAAAATGAATTTATAAAATAGGTTTTATAAAGTAATCTTTGAAGGATTTTTAAAATGGTATTATTTCAATAAAAAGAGGTATTTTATGATAACTAGTTCGATTGGCTCGAAAATAAACTAAAAATGGACAAGAGATGTGTTCGGATGGTAAACACTTCTCTTAGGTATTACTCTTGAGGATATATGATATTATGGTAGTACCCAGTTCCTTGGTATTTTTTTGAGTTACTCGATCTATATAATTTTCTTAAGTTATAGAGATAATGTGAATCATTAATTGATAAATTGATTAGTGATATTTATAAAAGTGTTTAAACTAAAGATAAATTGGGATCGCTAATTGCTAAAATAAATTGGAATTTCCGACGATTTTGGACAGTCGGAAATTTCTAAATCATACCTAACTCAGATTTAAGGAATTTATAAACACTTTTGGTAAAAGATTGCGAAATACTTTGAGTAAATGAAATAAGATAAGGACAATTTATAAATCAGATTTATAAAGAAAAAAGTTTTAAGAGTTAAGAGTATGGGGATTTAAATATGGGTGGTTTAAAAATTTGTTTTTCAAAGCTAGAAAGTTAATAATAATATTAAAGAAGAAATAAGCTTTATAACTTATGAATTTGAGATGATAGTAAATTACAAAAAAGTTTAAATTTGTTAGATTGACGGATTTAAGTAAAATCAATTTGAAATTTAAGATTTTGTATATTTACTCTTAGGATGTAAAGGTATATCATACAAATATAGATGTAAGTCATGAACTATTAAGTAAAATAATGACTCTTCAAAAAGGTAATTATAACCTGAAAAATGTTTTATTAATGAGTTTCAACATTAATTAAGAATTTGGACTTTAGTCTTTTAAATGTGATTTATTTACATAAGTTATAAGATGTAATAAACTTAAGTAATAATTTTATGAAAAAAAATATTAGTGTTAAAAGAAATATACTAAGTTAAAGGATTGTGGAAAAAAATTTTATAATAAAGATAAATTATCTTATTATATGTAGATCATTTCATCGCACAAATTTTAATCTAAGATTCTAGTTCGGGACTTTGAGGTGTTTACATGAGTTTAAAAAGGATTTATCACTCGATTCTTGATAGCGAACATTGATTAGGGTTTATCGATATGCCCTTGAGTTTTCTATTATAGTTGATAGCTATGCGAGAAAAGCAAAGTTTCTGAGCAAAGAGCCTGATTAGAGTCCATACTAAAAGATCAAGGGTTTGATACTAGTTCGAAAGAAAAGTTGTATATTTGAAAAGGAGATCAAATAAGATATCTCATACAAATGATCTATGTATATTATAAGGAAATAAGTTTGTAAAGTAATGTTTTGGGCAAACTCTTTTGAGTTTTAGGTTCGGGGTAATTTCGAGGACGAAATTCTTCTATGTAGAGGAGAATGTAACGACCCAGAATTTAACCACTTTGAATATCTATTTAAAGTGATTTTAAATATAAATTAGGTAATGTTATATGATTCAAACAATATTACATAGGATTTGGAAAGAGAATATTCACAAAAATAGTAACGTTTGCCTATATCAACAAAAGTGACAAAATGCTGATTTCAGAAAAGTAAGTTTCAATAGTTGAATAAATAATTTTAAATAACATTGTAAAAATTTATTTTATGTTTACATAAATAAAAAATTTAACTAATACGTCAAAATGTGAACGTAAAACATTTTGTCAAAAATCAACGTTTTGTCGATTAAAAGTTATCGCAACATTGTCGCACCTTTATTTTCTTATATTGGATCATATACATGCAAATAGTATAAGTATTAATTAAGTCACTAATCAAGTTTACTTTTACTAAACGTACTTAGAAAATTCTAGAATATAAGTAAGAAAAAGTAAGCAGAAAAAGATTAAAAAAAATATAAAAGTCATAGACATTAAATCAAACAAATATAAATATTATATCCTCTACATAATGCTTAAGTGAAAATAACATAAAGTAATGATTTGATATTTGATTTTAAGTGTTACTTCGCTTAAAATTAAAGTAAGGGTATTTGGTCATTTTACATCATAATATTTTATTCCAAACTTTTTCTATTAATTGCCATGCGTACCATTTTCATTCTCACAAAACCATTCTCTTCTCTTCTTCTTCTTCTTCCATAGAGCTTTAATGGTCTCTTCTCTTTCATTTCCTTACTAACTTTTTCAAAACCATATCAAACAAAGTCAAAACTCCACCAAACTTTGCCAAAGTCCTTAGAATATCATCAAAACATGGTTTGGTATCTGAGAAGTGAAAAAATGATGGAGGAAGGGAAGGATCAAGGGGAGGCCTAGCCCTGTGGTTGTTGGTGGAAGGTTAGTCCAAGAGAAAGGAAGAGGGAAAGACTTGCGGTCGAGAGCAAGTGAAAGTGAAGTGATGGCCGAGCACTAAAAATTGAGGTGGAGTTGTTTAGGTGATGTATTAATGGAGTAGAAGATGATCAGTTGAAATTGGCAATGATTTAGTGATGTGTTATTTAAAAAAGGATGTTGGTAGGAATTTAATCTTTTGGTAAAAGGTGAGTACTCGTATTTACTAATTTATCCATAAATTAATTCAAGTATAATGATTTGAAAGTTTTAATATGTTGGATGATTAAATGTTTAATAACTTGGTTGCAAATTGGTTAATTGTGTGATTGTTTATATGGTTGTTAACTTGGTTTGATAATGATAAGGGAAATGATTAGTACTTAACCATAGTTAATTAAATAAGATAAATCCATACAAATATGCGTATGAAAATTACTTAGCCTCTTAATGATTTTTAAATAATCTAAAAAGGTTAGAAATAATATTATAATAATATAATATTATAAAATGAAATAAAATAGAATATGAGTTTGAAATATAAAAATATTGTTTAAAATGATTTAGAAATGTTTTATAAACATTTAAAAAGAGTTTTCAAGAAGTTTGAAAAGAAATTTAAAAACAAGTCTAAACTAGGCAAGTCACGTAACGGTAATTCGCGATTTCACGCCATAAAAGTTAAGTGAGTGTACAAAGTGGAATATATCTTGGAATTCTCCGAGATAATAACTTTCCGGTCTATAATATCCATAGTTTTCCAAAGAAGAAAGAAAATCAAGATTTCATCAAGTAGAATTTGAAATATGTCCAAAACAATTTTCTAAAAACAACACGGTTTTACAGTTCGAAATCCAAAAAAGGATTTCTTTATAAATGATATTTTTAAATGATTAAAGATATGAAATAAATTTGATACATCTAATTAAATAGTTCAGAAGAGGTTTGAAATGGAAAATATGAATTTTCAAATATTAAAAAGTTGTTTAAATCAAATAAATTTATAAAGCACTTTCGCAGTATTTTTCTACTGCCCATTCTACGACTTTTTAAAAGAAGATTTAAACTTAATGATTTTTTCTGGAATCAATTATGAATTTTTTTAAAAGGAAAAATCAAGCATTTTAAAAGGAAAAATCAATTCCAAAATAATGCTAATAACTAAGTAGGGGAAACGACTAGTACGTTTGTCCCGCCTGCGAGATCTGCGAAGAAAAAACAAGGTGTTTAACTAAAGTTAGGGATGGAGCAACCAATGCCTTGAACTACCAGGCCTATGTTTTCTCTTGTTAGACGAGCGGTGGAACAAATCGAAAGGAAAGCCCGGATGCTCTAAAAGATTATATTAAGTTTTCTAAAATTAAAGAAGATTAGTATTGCCCAAAATTTAAGCAATCTCCAAAATAAATAAACTACAACTTGGTTTGCATAGAGATAATCTTCTTATACTTGGTATTCAATTCCAAAGAGGGAACTCATCCTATTCGTGGAATTTTAAAGGTGATCTCACCGTTATTTCGCCCATGGCAATTGTTGGATACAGAAATTGATGTTGAGTAATACTAGAATGATTTCTATGATCATATTTACTCAATAATGTTTGCTAAGATTTAATGAATGATTTAGGAATATTTTCCCTAAGTTATAAGTTATAACTTGAATATCATAAATCTTTTATTAATATTTAATGAATGATTTGGAAAAAATTTCCTAAGTAAAAGGGAAAATGATTGGAATTATTCCAAGATTTAAAGAGGTTTAATAAACCAAATGATGTGATAAATAAGGCTTAATGATTCCATATACTCTTGAAAAAAAAATGGAATAAATTGAAAATAATAAATCTAAGAAAGATATTTTATAAAAGATGAAGTAATAGATTGATAATTGATATCAAATTATGAACTTAACATCTTTTTATCGATAATTGGCTTCGAAGGAACCGAAGTAGGATTTGGGTAATCGCTATCTGAAAACCACTACGAACCAATGTATATGTTTGAAAGTGAAGACATGTCGAAGATGATGATTATTGAAGACTGTGGATCTTCATAGCATGTGGATTGCTTGTTGACATGCTTTGGGTCGCTTCCATTATGGAGTTATTTATAGCAGTGGTCTCCTCATTGTGGAGATTTTTTTTGGATTGTAAGGACTTCTTGCCTATTAATGGCCGAGGAAAGCGCCTTCAATTCCGTTCAGTCCTAGAACGAACTTGTATAGATGTTTATCTAAAATTATATTCAAAATCACATTTGAGTGGTTTCTATAAAAGTATATTGGTTGGTGGCGAAGAAGGCAACTTCTTTTAGCTTAACACCCTTTCTTGAGACATATAAGCTTAGGAGGTTATACTTTTTTAGAAATCAGTCATGTGACGTGGAATGACAACGTGGCATTCAAAGTGGAACATGTTATGATCAAAACGTGGTTTTTTATGAAAAGCATGACTTTGAAGAAATTTAGCATAGCCTCAGTAGCCTCACATCGTGGAAGATGATATGGGATACTATGTCATCTGACATAGAAAAATTTGGGATAAATATGTATAGTGGTGTCCAATACGTTGGGCCCTTTGGGGCAAACATCCCTCGAGGAATTTAACACCCCATTTTGATAAAGTGGTTAGCTTGAGAAAAGCAAGGAACTACCGGGTATCAGTAGTAGTATAGCAAGTACAGTTCCAAGTGACTTGCTTGTGAAAAGCGATTAAGGCATCGCAGGAACTATGTTTATTATGCGTGGAATAGGGAAAAAGGCCAGTAATTCCCTATCATGTTGGAAATCCAATCCCAATATGATATTTATGGTTTTTATTATAGTCCCAAAATAGCTGTAATGCTTTGCAATCCTTTCAGCTACCCCTTTTCATATAGTATATTCCGTCCGGTATATTCAGTTGACCCAGTCCCGATATGTTCCCTTAGCCTTAGTCTGGATATTCATACCTTATTTGAATAAGTTTATTTGAAAGAAATTTACCAAAAGAATGTCACTAAAGATAATATCAAATTATTTTGATAATAAATGTGTTTTGATTATCATAAGGTAAAAAAACCCGTTCGTATTTATGTATGGATGTGGTCATATGAGATACCCTTTTTTTCAAAGGTTTTGATAACATAGCAATTTTAAATTTCGAGTATCTCACGCTGTTTATCACGTCTGATCCAGGTATTTTTAATACTTGGGTCAGATCCGAGTAGTTTCAGGTTTAGTTGAAGGCGGTTGGAGTTTTCAAAGGAGAGCTGGAGATCTTCATCATCGTATAGACATATTCCGTTATCCGCTACATCTATTGTATTTATTTTATTATTTTCAGCATTTGTAAGGACATGGATTTATAGTTGTCCGGGCTGAATCTTGGTAGACTCTGATATTGTTCTTTAAATATCTACTATAAAGATTATTGTTGAAATAATATATTTTATTCCATTCGTGTGAGATTCTGTTCTATCTTTATTTTCTTTCTACCCTTAATGATCCGCTTATTCGCGCAATTTGAGTTGGACATATATGGTTTATTGTCGATTATAAGGGTATGAAAAAATGGACCATTAAATGCTGATAGTGCTTCTATGCATGTATGATTGTGCCGATGCTTTAACCTTACAAATAGTCGTATTTTCCCTATTCCAACAGCATAAGTTCCATCGAAATCTAAGACTGTGCTTCGAGATGCTATTTTTGGACGTTTTAAAGTCATATGGGCCAAAGGAATGTCCGATCTTAAAAAAATTTGACTGCGCAGCTCATACACTTTATCCTTGAACCAAGGACATTTTTTGTTAGTCCTAACTCTCTTGTGCATCAGTGCACGTATATCAACGTAATACATACAGCCACCGAAAATGCCAAAAAATGAATCAGGATTAAAATCATCTGATAAAATTACTAAGGGTAAAAATGTTAATACTCGATAATGCCCAAAGTTATAGAGTCATATGGCCTAATACCAATTAAAAATAATAATATTCTATGATCCTCTGATACATAAAATATGGATCATTACACTCTCCTCCACTTTTGGAAGTTTTCCCTCGTAATTCCTAAATCAAACAAGTTAAAATTGATTAATGCTATCCTACATTCCTAACAACAATAATAAGCATAAGTAATCATATCAAATGTCAACAATCAAGCATCAAACAGGCATATACAAAATCAAACATCAAAATGTAACGACATGCCTATCCTAACATGCAAGAAACTAAATTATTTATTATAAAGTATCAAATACAATATCCAACATGAAAACTGATAATGAAATGGAAATCTCATTAGTTGGAAAGCTCCGGACAACCGGTCCTCATGCTCTCCTCAGTCCCCCATAAGAAATCGCCTTTGCTTAACCTTTACTGCCTCACCATTTTCCTTCAATCTTGTTTCATACCACGTCCTACGATACGAATAGGGCTACGAGGTCTCGAAGTTTCAAGTTCAATCTCGATATCATCTAGCCAATTTGGTGCCATTTTTCATAATTCCTTTTATAAGTTCTCCTAAACCTACTAGTGCAAATGGGTTTCTGTCACTCACAATTCCCATCGACACACCATGGAATCAAATAGTCCACTTCACATATAATTTGACTAATTGGATATCTATTCTCATTTCCACTTGTGAATCTCAAACGATTGTAGTAAACCACTTAGTTTCTTCTACTTCGCTTTTACTAGCTGATACTTCATAAATCTCAAGATGAATGCTCAACATTCTTCATCCCTTCCATATAAACTGTCTACCTTGAATCATGGTACATTTTATTGTCATCGGGATATATAGTCAATCATAAATGAGAAACTCTCATAGTACTTCATCCCTCAACCCAACGATATCGTTAATAAATAATATCTCATCCTTACGGAGCCAATCATCTTGGTCGAGTCCGCACTACATCACCTCTACATACACTACTCATTCCTCTAACTAGCCATGATATCCACTAGTCTAGCTTCATGACTCTAACTAGTATTGATCCAGTAAATCCGAGTAGGTCTGGTAGTCAAACTAGCCACCAGCTTTGGCCGTAGCTCATATGGAGTTCTAAATTCATAACCAGCAATAAACTTGAGGTGTGTCCACTTAGGAATATCGCTCGTAAACTAGCATGTCTTCCACTCAAAGCATCAACCACTGTATTTATTTTACAGGTGTATATGTAACGTCAAAGTCATAAGAGGACAAGAACTTTAACCAGCACTGCCGCCGAACGTTTAGATCCTTCTCAAAGAAGAGATACTTCAATATTGCAGAGTCAATGAACAATATGAATCCCTCTCCTAGTAGATAGTGCCCCCAAATCCCCAAATCAAACACTATAACTACCAACTCCAAATCATGAGTCAGATGCTTCCTCTCATGCGGTTACAGTTGTCGACTAGTATACATTACAACCTTACCTTTCTACAACAATACTGCACCTAATCAAGTATCACGTGCATGTATGTACTATCAATTCCTCATTCCCACACGGAATGACTAACACTAGTGCACTAATTAATCTCTCTACCACACTCACAAATGCATGCTCACACCTCATGTGTCGAATAAAAGCCTGATTCTCCCTCATCAAATCGGTTAACGGTGCCGCTACCTTTGAGAAGTACTTGGTAAAACGCATATACATCTCGCCATTCCAAGGAAACTTCTCACATGTAGCACTCTTGTGTCTATTCCAATCCTGGACTGTTGTAACTCACAGGATCTATAGCAATGTCCTACTTCGAAATAACGTGACCTAGGCATCTCGCTTCCTTCCTTCAGAAGTGACACTTCAAAAATCTCACCATTAATTGGTGTTTTCTCAACTCCTCCAACACAATCATCAATCGTGCCATATGCTTCTTTTTTGTCCGTAAGTAAATGAAAGTATCATCAATGAATACAAATACAAATTTACTCAAGTGATCTCCCGAAACATTGTTCATGAGATCAACAAAGCCGCCGACGCATTGGTCACCCAAATGGCATAACTACCTAATCAAAAATCAATGTAGCGTACGAAAGGATGTGATTGGCACACTCTCTCTAAATACTCTTAGTTAATGAAACCCCATAGTAAGGTCTGACTGAGAGAACACCTTCGTGTCATAGAGCTAATCGAACAAGCCATTAACAGGTGGGAGTGAATATTATTCGTCATCTCATTCAACTCACAATAATAAACATACAAAATCAATGAGCCATCCACCTTAGTAGCAAACACTATAGGTGCATCCTCCTCAAATATGCTCTTGCGAATAAACCCTTGCCTCAATAGGTCATCTACCCACACCTCTTGTTTCCTCTGCTCTTTAGGCATCATATGTTTTAAAGGCCTAGCTAATAGTCTAACACCTCTGACCCGATCAATACAAAATTTGTCTCCTTATATTGTGGTAATACTATCACCCCATTGAATATGTCCGGATACTCTCAAGCTATCGGCACAGATGACAACTTGTCATATGGGATATCGAGCGACTACAGAAAGCTAGTCATCCCCTCATCATTAGGTGGACAGCTGAACACTACCTTCCACTCATCATCAGTCTGTGTCGTCTCTAATGGCCTCTCATAATCCACCACTATTTTGTACCTCTCCAGCTAGTCCATTCCTAGACTACAATACCGAACCCTATTAAACCTAAAACAAATCAACAACAAACAAACATCCATGACTCGATAAGGCTAAGTCTCCACAATGTTTGTCATAATTTAAAAGTCGGCCAACAATTTCGGGTCTTAGTCCCAATCTATCTACAAATCACTATGTGGAGGAATGTGAAACCCCAATATCGAATAAAACACGTAAGGAACACCATAAATGGAAAGCATACCCTGGATATTAATGACCACTCCCTTCTCTTTTGTTAATAGACCACCAACAAAATCAGAATGGCATTCAACGCATATGCTTCCACGGTTTGTCCCTGCATAGCTTGTTTTGACAATCCTTCTACACCGGTTATAGGCTCTCACATCATAAACCCTTTCGATCAACTTCTCGAAGCTCTTATCTGTATGACTAATCGACCGTTTCCCAAAACAATCGCTCGACATAGTGATAAACTTTTTATTCTTTTCGAGTGGAGTCTCGATGAAAGATAGACCGTACTTCGATGGCACATCGAATTCGACCATATACTCCAACATAGGCATATCGCCTTACTTTGAGTCAGTGAACATCATAAACACCATTGACTTCTGAGGAGTTGAGATAAATTTCTCGCCGAAGTGAACTATGAACTGATCCCAAGTAAAATGATCCTCGAGAATCGAAGCTATAAGGGCACTCCACCAGCTCATTGTTAATCCCTGGAGTCATCTAGGGGTATACGTCTACCTCACTACATCATCTAACTCCGAGTCATCGAAGATCCTTTCGCAAATATCCATCCAGTGTTGCACCCTAATATTCAACTATGTTCCAAGGGATAGTCTGCCTCTTAGACTCATGTAGTCTTTACACAGTTCAACAAAGTTGACTCTAGGCATTTGCATCTAAGCAACATAATAATTTGGAGCAACTTGAGCATTCCAAAATAATGTTTCACAATATCTCAGTGAACATATTACGTAAATCGGGATTAGCAGCCCCTGATCGTACCCACTCATCAACTCTAGAGATGGAGTCATTGCACCATCGTGTGCTAGATCGATCCTAATCTATAATATGGACGATCGGTCTCTCATAAAGAAAATCTACTCCACTGGTACTTGTGTGTGCAATACAATTTATATTTTATATATACTACCATATTGTTTCAAAAATAAAAATATATAACAAATACATGCTCTCTCGTATATACGTATACTCTAGACCTAGTTTAAGGCGACAAATCCTACCCTATCTCTACTAGATCACGGTATCAACTCAGGTTAATCAGGTAACCAAAGCTCTGATACAAAATGATATGACTGCCCCACACCATCGATGCTCATATAACCAAATAATGCACTGCTGCAGCATCCGGTTGATGTAAGAAATGAAAAGAACTAAAGAAGAGGAATAAAAGAGGGAATAATATAAGAGAAGTGAAGAGAAGATAAACCAACCATATCATGCAATCACAGATGCTATCTTATATCCCACATTGCATCGAATAAAATATAATAATCATCATAAATATAAAACAGACAAGACAGCAGCAACTACATGAAACACATAATCAGAGTACGTAGGTTCATATAGTTATACAAAAAAATAATAGAGTTTGTACAAATGATAAATAAACTCAACCGATAAACTGTCTCTAATAGTAACAAGTCAAATACTTTTAAGGCTCCACAGTGTCATACAGCCGAATAAGCAATAATAAGACCAAAATAAAAATAAGAGAAAGTATCGCCTCCTGCTAGTCCATGCACACAACTCCGTGTGCTTTTTACACTTGTTAACTAGAGCACACATTTTGGAGTACCCGAGATAATAAAAAAGCAAAGCATAAAACCTTGAGTCAGACAACAATTTGATGCGAGCAATAAACAATCTCAGAATAATATGAAGGTCGATATAGTATATGAGACAAAGGGTATGAAGAATCATACCTCACATGTCCCGGCATTTAAAAAGTTAGCCAATAACATAGGATATATGTTACTCTATCATAGTCATCATGGGTGTACTATACATCGGAGTACTAATGGGTGTTTGGGTATTTACATGAAAGATAAGTACATCATGTGACATCCATAGAGTTATAAATAACCAAAACAAACATAGCATCCATCATCCATCCTCACATCACTCACTCAGTGCATTGGATACATGATAACCTGAATGACCCATCATGGTCAAGGACTACTCAACGTTGCAATTCCTCGGTATGCGAATCCATGCCACTTAGTAGGCTTGGATATTAGATCGCTCGTCATAGCTGATCCAGGGTAAAAGATCCCCTGTCATGGAGATCAGGTCCATCATGGATCAAATGTGTATCATATATTACCCTTGCTTTACGACTACTCTTTGAACCTTTGAATATCAGCAATCCCTTTGCATACATCATCAATAGCAGAGCGCATCTCGGAACTAGTCTATCAGTCATCTTACAACTCCGGTCTAAAGTCATCAAAGTTGGGGCAATTCTCGACAATCATTACTAGTTCGAGAATATCATTATTTATCCCATAATCGTCATCTTATAATTCCCTAAGCCTGGCTTGTAACCTTATGCTCTACATCTCGAATTATAGTTATCCCATCACTGAAGCCTTCACTTCCCATCACGAGTCATCATCACCAAATCTCAAAATCATCATGCCAAAGTGTCACGTCCTCGTTTCACTTCCAAAATTACTCGTTAAATAGCCATAACATCGAAATAAAACATTGAACGAACAAAGAACCATCACATTATGCTCCTTGAAGCCTCTCCATCATCCACGTTAAAAACTAGCCAAATTGACCATATCATCAATAGTTGTAGATACCGACTACTCTAGAGTAGTCAATAACGACCACTTTGATCGTGCACTTAAAAAAATAGCCAGGTATAAACCAAAGGAAAACATTTGGAATCCTACCCCAAGACTTAAGCACATACCCAATTCCATCGTCTCTTGTCTTCAAATTGGTCGTTACGTACGAAACTTTGTGCATGAAATTTTATCCTATGGAATATTTCCTAACACTATACTACCCACGATCGACCTTTTCATCCAAAACAAGGAAATAATCATAGATGCAACCAACAAGCATATAAAATATCTATAATATCCTACATGCATTAATAATAACACACATATAATGCATACAATAATTCTAGAGCAACAATGTGGGACTAATATGAAAAACATAAATCTAGCGATTTCGTAAAAACAGTATGTCAATGAGAAAAGGTGTAATATTCAAATTAAAACCATTCAAAATACTTTTAAATTCTTTTATAAAATAAGAGTTAAGTTTAATATATTTAAAAAATATCATGTTTTAAAGTTAGAAATCATTTTAAAATGCTATTTTTATACTATAGTAACAAGCATAGTACAGGGAGAGAAAATATCACTCACCGTAACAAAAGATGTCCAATGTTATGCCAAGTTTTAGGGGCTCCCAAAATAAGCGCAACACTAGAAATAGCGTTCAAATTGGATTTCGTATGCAAAAGATACGAGGAATATAAATTTCAATTTATATAAATAAATATATAAATAATTTAACCCAACTTTTTTTCATTAAGTTAATTAATTATTTTCATAGTTCTTTACCTTGCTTGCATTGTTCCTTGTGACGCCTCACCTCTATGCTCACAATAACAAAGAGTATTAAAAGAAATACTGTCTGTTATCATGAAGAATAAGGCTGGATAGGAGCGGCCATCCGTAGTTAGGCTTTACACTAGTATTGGTTATCTCGATAGGAGTAGTATATTTTTGGTTTTTCATCACTTATTTATTTACTCCCATCGACATACCCAATTCCAGTATAAAACGAACTACGATGGTTCATAATAGTTTAGGACAATTAATATAATAATAATACAGATCGTATAAATGCGGAACACAGATAAAACAAAAGGTCTCATATATATAATAACTGATGTCAGTTACAATACATGTGATACAGTACATATGATACAACTACAACTGTCGACTCTGGAAGTTACATATACAAGTACATTATCGTGAGTAATATACATGAATATTCAACATCCTATACAAATACACTGACTACTTTAAATGATGACGACTACTCCAAAAATATGAAAATACTTCGTAGCTCTAACAGCAACCCATAGTAAGATATCAACAACCTGTAAATACTCGGTCTGACCCGAGTATTACATTCAAAAGAAAATAATACACGGGTCAGTCTAATTCAAACTCAGTTATTAATTCACAGAAGCAGTAATAATTAATTAACAATTAGGCAACAGTCAAAATAAATTCACCTATCCGATCCTTTAACAAGAAAATCGGATAACGGTGAATATAACACGTATAGTGTTAAACAACAATTCAGCAAACTCAAATTATTAACGAAGATAGATGAAAGGATTATTAATGAAGATAATTTAGAAAAACATCATAATTGCCTAATCGGCAATTAACATCAAAATCTAATTATTAATAAATAACTAGAAACTCATAATATAATTATTAATTAGATAATTAGATAACAACAAAATGATCAAATGAAACTAAATCAATTCAAACAATTGAAATATCACTTAAAAACATCAATTCTAATTGGCTGCAGTACACGCTAACGTGTACTGCCTTGCCAATACGGCATATGAAATACGCAAAAGATCAATGGATCAAAAGTAATTGAAATATCAATAAAAGCAATACCGTGTGGCTGCAGTTCACGCTTGCGTGCACTGCCTTGCCACTACAGTGATGATGTACTCAACGAATACCGTGTGGCTGCAGTTCACGCTTGCGTGCACTGCCTTGCCACTACGGTGATACGTGCACAATGAAAATTCACAAACGAACACAAGGTCAAACCCAGAATCAGGTTCAACTCAAATGATATTCAAATAAAATCGCAATGCGAGCACAAGGTCAAACCCGAAATACCGGATTCAACTCAATGTACAAATTCAAATAAAATGGTCAAGGCATACAAATCAAGTCTCGACCTAAGTCCAAATCAATCAACTGTAGATAGTGGCTGCACCAGAGATAAACGCGGTTCCACATGCCTCAAAGTATCAGTCGATACAAACATGCATGTGTAGTCAGGGGAAATCCAAATACTACATGAAACTGACAGTAATGGAAGGACAAATAGGATGGCCAAGTGACAATGTACATGAACCCAATCTGTCAGGCTATATCAATGAACCACAAAGTAGAGGTTCAATAGTAAGGTAGCACCCCATCAGTGAACAGGGAAGGCAATGTGACACAGTTGCATGCCGGGATGAACCCTGCAATTGGTCCAAAATATGTACCAAACAATTGCACAAAATGCAACTGCATATACAAGGGTGTGACAATATAAAATGAATCAGGGAATGAAAACCCCAACATCAGGTGATACTAAGTGCAACGGAATTTCAAGCATCGTCAGGAAAGGGATACAACTCACTGCTCAATTGTACATAAAGCCAATTCCAGTGACACAGCCCCAATGAAACCAACACAGTGCAACTGACTCGAAGAAATAAACAGTGACAACATGATAAACTTGTATGCAAAGACCAGTGAACAACTAAGTGAAACTGGACCAAATTCAACTCAAATGCACACTGTATCATACCTGATACTATGACAATATGGATGTAAGAAAATATCTCTGATTCAAATGACAAGCTTAAAGTCAAGATCAATGCCATCAAGTAAACAAAACTCAATTGTAATGTACACATCAGCCGAGATCAATACAACATGGAGCTACTGACTACCTGTATCATATACAACTCGAAAACAGTGAAGCCAAAATTCAATTGGTACAAGAAAATAACCAAAAGCAATAGCAGCTTTGAACAAAGACAACTGCAGTTTGAATCAAAGTCAGGTTATATCAAAAAAAAAACCCAAGTCGAAGCAGACACAAAATGTCATCACAAATCACCATGGCCGAAGTCAAATAGGAACATCACATAAAAATCACAAATCAAGCATGCCACAGGAATGGACGTGCATACAGAAGTCACCGGCAACATCAAAGCCGTGAAGAAGAAGCTGTGGGTAAGACCCCAAGCAGTAATTGAATAAACACTAGCCAATTCAAATCACATTGCTAAAGAAAAGATCATCATCAAGTCAAGTTAAACGCCCAGCACAATTTATTTATTTTTCAAACCAAAGCGACCGAAGTCAAAGTCGAAGACAACAAGAACAAACGAAATCAACATCAACCAAAATCAAAACAAGTAGAGGAAATCACTAAATCGCAAGATTAAACTAGCTAGAATTAGATGTAAGTGAATAATTACATCACTCACCGATGTTTCAAAGCAATTAGAAGCAGCCGTTCGACGAAGCATCTTCGAAGGAGGTAATCGGCGCCCTTGATTTCACGAAGCCCTAGCTTCAAGAAGACGAGGCCGCCATTTATTTTTGATGCGCAAGGAGGAACGAACGAAGAAAGGAAAAGAGTCGCCACCATTTTTTTTTGTTTGTTTGGTTTTAGGTTTTCGAATGAGAAATGAAAGAGGGGATCGGGTTTGCCTCCGATATTATCTCGGCTAAACAAAGAACCATGGCCCACGATTCAAAATGTAAAGCCCACTCAACACTTAACAATTTATAAAAGATTTTTAACCCTAGAAAAATCCAATTGCAAATTTTTATCAAAGGATTCCAACCGATCAAAATTCAATAGCAATTATCATCACTTAAATCGTTAAATGACGATTATAATTTCGAAGCTAAATCCCGGGTTGTTACAGACTCCCCTCCTTATAAAAATTGCGTCCCCGCAATTTTCATAATTAAGGTCGTCACTAACAATTATTTTTCTAACATAAACTGGTTAAGCTAGAAAATAAAGGTCGAGAATACAAACACCAAAGAATTCTTTTAATTTCATAAAAGAAATTCACAAATTCTCAACAAAATTTAATTATCAAGTTGATATCAGAAAACAACAAAACTGAATGAATGCAATTATCAGCAATATTCAATTATCAATTAGATAATTAGAATACAGAAATCACAAAACAGCCATATCTAATTATCGATACGATAATTGGAAGACAGTAAAATCTAATTATCAACAAAGATAATTATAAAACCCAAATCGCAAATCCCAAACCGCAATTATCTAGTTACCAAAACGGTAATCGGAAAATAACAATTATCCGATTATCAAAAACGATAATCAAATCTCAAATCAACAAATATTCGATTATCAAAAACGATAATCAAATCTCAAATCAACAAATATTCGATTATCAAAAACGATAATCAAATCTCAAATCAACAAATATTCGATTATCAATCAACAAATATTCGATTATCAAAAACGATAATCAAATCTCAAATCAACAAATATTTGATTATCAAAAACGATAATCAAATCTCAAATCAACAAATATTCGATTATCAAAACGATAATCAAATCTCAAATCAACAAATGTTCGATTATCAAAAACGATAATCAAATCTCAAATCAACAATTATTCGATTATCAAAAACGATAATCAAATCTCAAATCAACAATTATTCGATTATCAAATACAATAAACGATAACCAAATCTCAAATCAACAATTATTCGATTATCAAAAACGATAATCAAATCTCAAATCAACAATTATTCGATTATCAAAAACGACAATTAAATCTCAAATCAACAAATATTCGATTATCAAAAACGATAATCAAATCTCAAATCAATCAATATTCGATTATCAAAAACGATAATCAGAAATTACAAATCAACAATTATTTAATTATCACAAGCGATAATCAAATCAACAAATATCTAATTATCAAAAACGATAATTAGAACTCATATCAACAAATATCCAATTACCTGCAGATAATTGGAAACAATAAATATCTAGGATCAATTAAGATAATCTAGAAAATCAACATAAAAGGTGGATCGATCCCAACAAATGGCAACTTTTAGCTACGCCGCACGTGCATCAACATATGGCCGAAGCCTATCAAGTACCCAACATAATTTTTGGCGCCCAACAAATGACCCGAAGGTCCAACAAATGACCCGAAGGTCCGTTACTGGTATTTACCCAAAGGTCCAACATATAACTCGAAGGTCCAACATAGTGGCTCGAAAGCACACGAAAATCATCATATATTCAATTAATGAGTCCGAAATTAACCGAAATAGCAAACGCACATGTCCCATACCACGTGTTTTACTAAATCGTTTGATTCTCTTCATCGTTTCCTTGAACGTGTAAAATCATCAAAATCATCAAACGGCAAATGTTTCAATTAACGAGTCCGAAATTAACCGAAATAGTAAAAGTGTGTTTCCATACTCCGTACTTTTGCTAAATCGTTTAAATCTCTTCATCGTTTCCTTGAAAGTGCAAAATTGTGTATTCCAAAAATAACATTTCACATTCTCAAACGGACAAGTCCGGAATTAAGCGAATCAGTAAAAGAAAGGGGTCATAGTCCTCGATTTTGCTGAAACGTTTAAGTCACTTTCACATTCTTCTGAAAACGCAAACAGTAAAAATTCTGAAAACAATTTCATTTATTTTATAAAAGTAATAATTTACATTCTCAAACGAACAAATCCGGAATTAAGCGAATCAGTAAAAGAAAGGGTTCATAGTTCTCGATTTTGCTGAATCGTTTAAATCACTTCCAAAAACGTAAACTGAAAAATTTTGAAAACAATTTTTTTTTTAAAACGATTTGCAAATCCGTGATAAAAACAGCAACATTTAGTGACAATTTCGACAAGGAAATTGCACTTCTCAAAACATCGTAGAAACAGATCTCAAAATCAGCATTGCGGGATAACCGCTTGAAAATCCACTTTAAAAATTGGACGGTCACTGAAGTCAATGCGACGGTAATTTTTAAACGTCAAAATCTCATCAAAATAATTTGCATCAAAATATAATGTCAGTGAATTTTCATTCATTAAAAATGTCAACGAAACACTAAGCTTCAAAAATCTAGCACCAGTGTAAAAATCCCGCTATAAAAATAACGGCAACAAAATACGTTTAATAACCAAGCATCGGTTCAACGTAAAATTAATGTAGTAACGTGCAACATAAATTTGCATGTATACCGCAAAATGAACAAAGAAATCATTCAAATATATCTTCAATGAAGATAATTCAAAACAGTAGAAATCTCAACAAATTCACATAATTGCAATCACTTCGAATTCTCAAATTGGATTCGAAATTTCCAAAGAAAACAAATTAAACACAGCTATGTAAGCAACAAATGAAATTTATTTCAATTTCATTATTTGATTTTTAAATCAAAAAGGTTATCAGCCGTACTCAGCGAAGACAGTCACTGTTTCCGCTGCGCACTCTGATAAACAGAACACACTCAATCAATCATCAAAACACAGTTTCACTTTTTATTTTTAAATAAAGATATTTAAAAATTCCATCCTAATTTCAAAACTTTAGTTTTGACTCAAAACATAATAAAACATCGACATATAGTTGTAACACATGTTCCATCTAAGTTATGTTTTATATTATGTCCATAAACCCCAAGCTCTGATACCAACTGTGACTCCCCACCTCTATGCTCACTATAACAAAGAGTATTAAAAGAAATACTGTCTGTTATCATGAAGAATAAGGCTGGATAGGAGCGGCCATCCGTAGTTAGGCTTTACACTAGTATTGGTTATCTCGATAGGAGTAGTATATTTTTGGTTTTTCATCACTTATTTATTTACTCCCATCGACAAACCCAATTCCAGTATAAAACGAACTACGATGGTTCATAATAGTTTAGGACAATTAATATAATAATAATACCGATCGTATAAATGCGGAACACAGACAAAACAAAAAGTCTCATATATATAATAACTGATGTCAGTTACAATACATGTGATACAGTACATATGATACAACTACAACTGTCGACTCTGGAAGTTACATATACAAGTACATTATCGTGAATAATATACATGAATATACAACATCCTATACAAATACACTGACTACTTTAAATGATGACGACTACTCCAAAAATATGAAAATACTTCATAGCTCTAACAGCAACCCATAGTAAGATATCAACAACCTGTAAATACTCGGTCTGACCCGAGTATTACATTCAAAAGAAAATAATACACGGATCAGTCTAATTCAAACTCAGTTATTAATTCACAGAAGCAGTAATAATTAATTAACAATTAGGCAACAATCAAAATAAATTCACCTATCCGATTCTTTAACAAGAAAATCGGATAACGGTGAATATAACACGTATAGTGTTAAACAACAATTCAGCAAACTCAAATTATCAACGAAGATAGATGAAAGGATTATTAATGAAGACAATTTAGAAAAACATCAGAATTGCCTAATCGGCAATTAACATCAAAATCTAATTATTAATAAATAACTAGAAACTCATAATCTAATTATTAATTAGATAATTAGATAACAACAAAATGATCAAATGAAACTAAATCAATTCAAACAATTGAAATATCACTTAAAAACATCAATTCTAATTGGCTGCAGTACACGCTAATGTGTACTGCCTTGCCAATACGGCATATGAAATACGCATAAGATCAATGGATCAAAAGTAATTGAAATATTAATAAAAGCAATACCGTGTGGCTGCAGTTCACGCTTGCGTGCACTGCCATGCCACTACAGTGATGATGTACTCAACGAATACCGTGTGGCTGCAGTTCACGCTTTTCAAACCAAAGCGACCGAAGTCAAAGTCGAAGGCAACAAGAACGAACGAAATCAACATCAACCAAAATCAAAACAAGCAGAGGAAATCACTAAATCGCAAGATTAAACTAGCTAAAATTAGATGTGAGTGAATAATTACATCACTCACCAATGTTTCAAAGCAATTAGAAGCAGCCGTTCGACGAAGCATCTTCTATGGAGGTAAACCAACTGTGACGCCCCACCTCTATGCTCACAATAACAAAGAGTATTAAAAGAAATACTGTCTGTTATCATGAAGAATAAGGCTGGATAGGAGCGTCCATCTGTAGTTAGGCTTTACACTAGTATTGGTTATCTCGATAGGAGTAGTATATTTTTGGTTTTTTGATCACTTATTTATTTACTCCCATCGACATAACCAATTCCAGTATAAAACGAACTACAATGGTTCATAATAGTTTAGGACAATTAATATAATAATAATACAGATCATATAAATGCGAAACACAGATAAAACAAAAAGTCTCATATATATATAATAACTGATGTCAGTTACAATACATGTGATACAGTACATATGATACAACTACAACTATCGCCTCTAGAAGTTACATATACAAGTACATTATCGTGAATAATATACATGAATATACAACATCCTATACAAATACACTGACTACTTTAAATGATGACGACTACTCCAAAAATATGAAAAGGCTTCATAGCTCTAACAGCAACCCATAGTAAGATATCAACAACCTGTAAATACTCGGTCTGACCCGAGTATTACATTCAAAAGAAAATAATACACGGGTCAGTCTAATTCAAACTCAGTTATTAATTCACAGAAGCAGTAATAATTAATTAACAATTAGGCAACAGTCAAAATAAATTCACATATCCGATCCTTTAACAAGAAATCGGATAACGGTGAATATAACACGTATAGTGTTAAACAACAATTCAGCAAACTCAAATTATCAACGAAGATAAATGAAAGGATTATTAATGAAGATAATTTAGAAAAACATCATAATTGCTTAATCGACAATTAACATCAAAATCTAATTATTAATAAATAACTAGAAACTCATAATCTAATTATTAATTTGATAGTTATATAACAACAAAATGATCAAATGAAACTAAATCAATTCAAACAATTGAAATATCACTTAAAAACATCAATTCTAATTGGCTGCACTACACGCTAGCGTGTACTGCCTTTCCAATACGGCATATGAAATACGCAAAAGATCAATGATCAAAAGTAATTGGAATATCAATAAAAGCAATACCGTGTGGCTGCAGTTCACGCTTGCGTGCACTGCCTTGCCACTACAGTGATGATGTACTTAACGAACACCGTGTGGCTGCAGTTCACGCTTGCGTGCACTGCCTTGCCACTACGGTGATGATGTACTCAACGAATACCGTGTGGCTACAGTTCATGCTTGCATGCACTGCCTTGCCACTACGGTGATACGTACACAACGAAAATTCACAAACGAACACAAGGTCAAACCCAGAATCAGGTTCAACTCAAATGATATTCAAATAAAATCGCAATGCGAGCACAAGGTCAAACCCGAAATACCGGAATCAACTCAATGTACAAATTCAAATAAAATGGTCAAGGCGTACAAATCAAGTCTCAACCCAAGTCCAAATCAATCAACTGTAGATAGTGGTTGCAGCAGAGATAAACGCGGTTCCACATGCCTCAAAGTATCAGTCGATACAAACATGCAAGTGTAGTCAGGGGAAATCCAAATACTGCATGAAGCTGACAGTAATGAAGGACAAATAGGATGGCCAAGTGACAATGTACATGAACCCAATCTGTCAGGCTATATCAATGAACCACAAAGTGGAGGTTCAACAGTAAGGTTGCACCCCATCAGTGAACCGGGAAGGCAATGTGATACAGTTGCATGCTGGGATGAACCCGGCAATAGGTCCAAAATATGTACCAAACAATTGCACAAAAATGCAACTGCATATACAAGGGTGTGACAATATAAAATGAATCAGGGAATGAAAACCCCAACATCAGGTGATACTAAGTGCAACGGAATTTCAAGCATCGTCAGGAAAGGGATACAACTAACTGCTCAATTGTACATGAAGCCAATTCCAGTGACACGGCCCCAATGAAACCAACACAGTGCAACTGACTCGAAGAAATAAACAGTGACAACATGATAAACTTGTATGCAAAGACCAGTGAACAACTAAGTGAAACTGGACCAAATTCAACTCAAATGCACACTGTATCATACCTGATACTATGACAATATGGATGTAAGCAAATATCTCTGATTCTAAATGACAAGCTTAAAGTCAATATCAATGCCATCAAGTAAACAAAACTCAATTGTAATGTACACATCAGCCGAGATCAATACAACATGGAGCTACTGACTACCTGTATCATATACAACTCGAAAACAGTGAAGCCAAAATTCAATTGGTACAAGAAAATAACCAAAAGCAATAGCATCTTTGAACAAAGACAATTGCAGTTTGAATCAAAGTTAGGTTATATCAAAAAAAAACCCAAGTCGAAGCAGACACAAAATGTCATCACAAATCACCATGGCCGAAGTCAAATAGGAACATCACATAAAATCACAAATCAAGCATGCCACAGGAATAGACGTGCATACAGAAGTCACCGGCAACATCAAAGCCGTGAAGAAGAAGCTGTGGGTAAGACCCCAAGCAGTAATTGAATAAACACTAGCCAATTCAAATCACTTTGCTAAAGAAAAGATCATCATCAAGTCAAGTTAAACGCCCAGCATAATTTATTTATTTTTCAAACCAAAGCGATCGAAGTCAAAGTCGAAGACAACAAGAACGAACGAAATCAACATCAACCAAAATCAAAACAAGTAGAGGAAATCACTAAATCACAAGATTAAACTAGCTAGAATTAGATGTAAGTGAATAATTACATCACTCACCGATGTTTCAAAGCAATTAGAAGCAGCCGTTCGACGAAGCATCTTCGATGGAGGTAATCGGCGCCCTTGATTTCACGAAGCCCTAGCTTCAAGAAGACGAGACCGCCATTTATTTTTGATGCGCAAGGAGGAATGAACGAAGAAAGGAAAAGAGTCGCCACCATTTTTTTCGTTTCGTTTGGTTTTAGGTTTTCGAATGAGAAATGAAAGAGAGGATCGGGTTTGCCTTCGATATTATCTCGGCTAAACAAAGAACGATGGCCCACGATTCAAAATGTAAAGCCTGCTCAACACTTAACAATTTATAAAAGATTTTTAACCCTAGAAAAATCCAATTGCAAATTTTTATCAAAGGATTCCAACCGATCAAAATTCAATAGCAATTATCATCACTTAAATCGTTAAATGACGATTATAAATTCGAAGCTAAATCCCGGGTTGTTACATTCCTACTACCACACACATATTTGCTACGTCACCCTTTTTCGTCTCTTTCTTTTCTTCTTTTCTTGTACGAAAGCTTCCACCAAAATAAACCTTACCACACACATGCACGCAACTCCTCCAAGCACAATGGTCACCATCCTGCACTACATCAACCACCACCTTGAGTCTCTATAACAATGCTACGTCATTACTGCTACAAGAACTTCCGCCTTAACCATCCTCTATCTGAAGTCATAGTTTACCTAGGGTCACTATGAACCTGATAGTTTTCATGGGCTAACTAACAAACTATCAAGTTCTCGTGGAACCCCTGTCCTAATCATAGTTTTCATGGGATCACTAAGAACCTATTGGCTTTTGTCAATAACACTCTCCATACATAGTTTTCATGAGATCACTAGGAACTTATTGGAACCCTCCAATAACATTTCTCAAATCATAGTTTTCATAGGATCGCTTTGAACCTGTTGGGGTTTACCAATACCATACTTCCAATCATGGTTTTCATGGTGTCACTAAGAACCTACCGGACGTTTCCAATAACATTACTTAAGCCATAGTTTTCATGGGGTCGCTATGAACCTATCGGATCCTTCCAATACCACATCTCATTCAATAGTCTCTAATGAGCTTTGGGCATCCTAACACTTTTGATCTACCCAATCTCCTGGATGCAACTTTACTAACTCAGGCATTAAACTTGGCTATACACACTTATGGATGAACCTAACTGGTTATTCCACCCTTAATTATCCCAAAATGTAGTTATGAGTCATGATTATGCGAGCCTAACAATAATATTCATACAATAATAACTGATCAATGTATTAAAACCTATAACATCAATCATCCAACAATAATTATATATTTCTTAATACTTAATCTTAAGTAATATTCTCTTGGTAATTTTAACTCAAAATTTGGTCTAATCCATTCTTTAATTCCTTGAAACCATTTTCATAATATATGATTAATCCCTTTAAATTCATATTTAAAACAAGGAGAAACATAGCCCTTTATATTACCGATTTCTTATGTCATTTTATAGAAGTATTTAGAATTTCGATGAAGGTACGAGGGCTTTACACCTTATCCTTATAGGCATATCACCAAAATAAGTGAGAATATGTTTGTCTTTAAAAACATGTGGCATGAATAAGGTCGATGTGGGTCGTCGCCTTTCTTGATATCACCCGTTTTTATAACCATTTCGGTTTTATAAAGACATAGGGCTATAGTGCTGATAATAACCATGTCGCATGACATAGAAGTGTGGATTTCCTCCCCTATTCAAAATAGCCTTCGATGTTTAAAACAAATGGACGTTTTCGTTGATAATGATCGACGACGCCATCATATACTAATAATATTGAGTGCTTTTAAAACAAATAGGTCGACATTGATGACTATCGATGTCAATGTCTCATTTTACTTCGAAACTGATCACTAGCAGCATCAATGCCATAATATAGTTTGAAAATAATGATGGTGACACTGTTTAAGCCTTGATGAAAACATACAGTGTCACCGTCGTTCGAAACAAGACAAAGGTCGGCAAGCTTGATTAAAGGCGGTATAGGTACACTCATGATGAGCCATGCGACATCAATCTCAATGCTAAATACCATACATATGCGCTTAGACCCTATAAGAACAACTTATCATGTGCTTCCTTTAAGATCATTGGCAACATTAATGGTTTTGACATATAAGGGTGTCGAAACTGAACATGGCATTCTCGTAATTATTAGTAAAACTGATTTATTTCTATATATGCCTATACATTTCACCAACTCTTAATCTTTGTCAATTTCTTATTGGTTTAAAACACCTTTAACATGTTCTTTGTAGAACAATCTCGCGCGCCCTATTTTTACTAAAAAAATCACATTTGTACCTAATTAATAATTATTAATCATTCAATATAACCATAAGCTTTTCAAACTTATTAAATTTAAAATAAATTGAAACCCTTGTGAAAAAACCCATAAATTCAACAAAAATCAAAAATAACATATTCCTTATCATATAAAAATCATGAGATCAAAATTCTTGTTTATTTTTTAATAATTAAAACCCAAAATAAATGCTTATTTACTCGTAGGAAATTCATAAAACATTTCTTTTATCTTGGAAAATTATGAAATAAAAAACTCATTTCCAAAATTATGTTTTTCATAACATATCCAAAAATCAAATCATTTGGAGATTAAAAGCTTAGGTTTTATCCTCAAAACCCATTAAATAACTCTATAAGAATTTTCGTAAATCATTATTCTATCCAAACAATGACAAAACCAACATGGCAGAATATATCATCATAAATGAATCAATCTAACCAAGATTCGAAAGCAAATAGAGAAAATGAGATGGTCTTTTATTAACACCTTAGTTTGGTAATGAGATTTGAGACTTGAATGTATTGATATCATTCCCCTTAGCTTTAACTTGATTTTCTAGGTTTCCATCCTCTTTTCTTCTTGTTTATGGATGGCCTTGGCTTCTTTACTTTTGATTGTTTTTGTTGAAAATACGAAAGATATGGGTGGTAAGGGTTTTAAGCAATGAAATGTTTGTCTAAACATATTTTATCCCTCTCATATATTTTTTATGTTTTGAGTTATTAAAACAATCTTATCAATTAGTTAATTGAGGCTCGACCTTGTTGACCATCAAATCTCAATCCCCTTATCTTACTACGCTTTACATCATTCTATTTAATTTATTTAATTAAATCGTATAAATAATGTTACTAAAAATTAGAGTGTTATAGGCTCCCCTACTTAAAGAATTTCATCCTCAAAATTCAGTAAGAACTATATAATAAGCATATCAAACATGCAAGGATCTGTAACATCACATAATAATAATAATATTAGCCTAATTGATTATTAACCAGTCTATATACAACAAACATAGAACATACCCTCAAAATTGTGTAGGATAAGTCGCTTTAGTCATGTCCTCTGTCTTCCAAGTACAATCGTTCTCATTATCACTCCATTGGAATTTTACTAACTTGGCTGTCTTGTTCCTTAACCTCTTCCCGTCTATGGCTATAACACAAACTGGTTGTCCCATAAAGGTCAGATCCGGCACAACTACTAAATTTTCCAATGCAGACGAAGCAATACTAGTCTCTAGATCATGCACACATTTTCTAAGATGAGAAACATGAAACACATTATGCAAACCCGCAACACTACTCAATAGCTCAACCTGTACGCAAGTTTCCCTATCCTCTCTATAATAGGGAACAGTCCAACATATTTCGGTGTCGGTTTCCTCGACTTCCCAAAACGTACCACATCTTTCATTGGTGATACTTTAATAAAAATATGATCTCCAATTGGGAACTCTAAATTTTATGCCTCTTATCTGCATAACTTTTCTACCTAAATTGAGCTTCCTTTATCCTCCTAGATTAACTCAATCTTTTCTATGGCTTCTCTCACTATATCTGGACAAGGACCAATTTGTCTCTGGTCTCTAACCAACATGCTGGTGATATGCATGAACTTTCATACAAAGATTTGAAAGGTACCATTTCAATGCAAGTATGATGATTATTATTATAGGAAAACTCAACCAAGTGCAAATGGTCTTCTGATGGCACACCAAAATCTAGTACACAAGCTCTAAGAAAACCTTCAAGTACCTTATTGGCTCTCTCTTTCTTCCATTTGTCTATGGACGATAAGTGGTACTCATCATAAATTTGGTATCTAATAATTCCTGTAGATGCTTCTAGAATTCGCTATAATAAGGCATCTCTATCGCTAACTATACTACTAGGAATCTCATGCAGTCTAACAATATTCTTCATGAATAACTTAGCCAATATAGGTGTCATCTTGGTTGACCTAATGGGAATGAAATGTGCACTCTTGGTCGGTCTATTCACTATGATCCAAATACTTTCATTTCCACTATTTGACATAGGAAACCCCCCAATAGTATCCATGGATATCGAATCCTATTTCCAAACTAGTATATCTAAAAGCTGACGTAACCAACTTAGGTTCTGATGCTTGGCTTTTACTTGCTGGCAATTTGCAAACTACTTTGCCTATAAGCCTGCATCCTTTTTAATACCTTCCTAGAAAAATCCTCTTCATATTCTGATATATCTTGGTTCCTCCAGGATGAATTGTAAACTTTGATCGATAAGATTCACTAAGAACTTCTCTCCTTAGGTCACCAACATCCAAAACACATAATTGTACCTTCTTCCTTAACCATCCCCTGTAGTCAAGACTAAAATCGTTCAGATCATCGATCTCATTTCCATTTTCTAGCCTTCTGATCCATTGAGCGACCACCCAGTCATCCCTTCGTTTAGAAGCAATCCTTTCAATCAACACTAGTCCAACTTCTAAACAAGATAATATGGCGGTACTTTGATTAGAATTAGCATTCGACCTTAACTGCACTTTTTAAGTAGTCATGCTTCAAGATCCTTCCTTTCTACCAAATACTAACACCACATTATGATTATTTCTCCTAAATACATCCATAACTTTATTTCCTTTTCCCGATGTATACTCAACACTGAAATCATAAGCTGCTAAAAACTCCAATTATCACTACTGCCTCATATTCAAGTCTCTCTAAGAGAACAAATACCTCAAAGATTTATGGTCCGTGTACAACTCAAATATTTCTCCCAAGAGGTAGTGTCTCCACACTTTCAATTCAAAAATCACTATGGCCAACTCCAAGTCATGAGTCACATATCTTACTTCATGTGTTCTGAGCGATCAAGAAGCGTAGGAAATTACTTTACTCCTCTGCGTCAACACATCTTCTAACCCAGTTCCACATGCATTTGTATACATTAGTAAATACCAATTCCCATTTGGAACAACTAACATAGGCGCATTAGTCAACAAATGCTTTAACTTAAGGAATGCTTTCTCACATTTACCAAACTAAATAAACTTCTTGTCCTTTCTGATTAGTTTACTCAGGGGTGCTGATATCTACAAGAATTCCTTGATGAATCTCCGGTAATAGGCAGCTAATGTAAGAAAACTCCTTATCTCAGTCATTGTATCGGGTCTCTTCCAACCACTTATAGCCTTAATCTTGGCTGGATCCATGGACTATCGTTTCTCTGAAACTACATGACCAAGAAATTTCACTTCTTTTATTCAGAAATGACACTTCAAAAACTTTTCTTTTAGTTGATGCTACCTCAATGTCTCAAGCACTATTCTAAGGTGAATCCCATGATCTTTTTCATCCTTAGAATATATTAAGATGTCATCGATGAATACCAGCATGAACCTATCCAAGCGTATTTCGAATATCTGGTTCATCAAGTCTACAAAGAAAGCAGGTGCATTAGTCAATCTGACTGTCATCACTAACCACTCGTACAAACCATATCTCCTTCGAAACACCCTCAAAGGAATACAGTCCTCCGCCACTCTCAATTGATGGAACCTTGTCGCCAAATCCAACTGAGAAAATACTTTTGCTCCACTCAACTGATCAAATAGGTCATCGATTCTCGGTAAAGGATACCTATTCTATATCATGCTTTCATCCAACCTACGATAATCGGTACACAATCTCAACGACACATCCAGTTTCTTCACGAATATCGCGACAGCTCCCTAAGGCCAACTGCTTGGTCTAATAAACCTCTTTCCTTCCAAATCCACTACATGCACCTTTAATTCCTTCATCTCGATAGGTGTCATCTTACGAGATCGTCTACTTATGCGTTCATCTCTTAGTAAAGATTTATGCAAAACTCTATAGCCCATTTCGGTGGTAATACTGTAACAGACTCAAACACATCTGCGAATTCTCCAACAATAGCCCATTTCGGTGGTAATACTGTAACAGACTCAAACACATCTACGAATTCTCCAACAACTAAAACCTGATTTATCCCATCTTCTACCTTCATAGCACCTAGTAATGCACCAACTTATTAACTCGAATTCTTAATATAGTATACGATACGGATACTGCTATTAGGGTGTCTCAATGACATTTTGTTATCCCGGCAAAATATCCTAGCATTATATCTATCTAACCAATCCATATCCAAAGTAATTCCAAAGCCACAAAATCAAACACATATAAATTACAGGCAAAAGCATGATCTAACAACTTAAGTCCAGCTGATCACATCTCATCCCTAGAGTCGCACACCCCCTCTTAGATTCGCAACCCTTAAGGAAGTAACAAGTTATGAATGGTTCTAATTCTAACTTATCTGCTAAACACTGAGATAAAAAAGAATGCGAAGCTCCTGTGTCAAACAATACTCTAACCATTATGTTATGAATTAAAAGCGTACCTTCCATCACAAACTTTCCTTTTTTAGTATTAGCCAGTCAAGAAGAAGATGGTTCCAAAGAAAAACCTCTCCTTTATCAGCTTTAACTAGCTTTGGACACTGATTCTTGTAGTGCCCTATCTGGTCGCAGTTGAAACACTTTACATCTTTCTTCTCCACAACCTTTTCCCTTTTTCGGTTCAACACTCATGAGCAAAATGTCCCTTCTTGTAATACTTGATGCAGACAAGATTACCATTCACTTTCTTAGCAGCTCTACCCTTTTGAGCTCCCGTCTTCTTAAAGAACTTTCTTTTTCTTATCCTGAGAATTCTAGTTCTCAACTGACTTCTCCTTCCCAAAAGTTGAAAGCATTCCCTCATTCTTTATAGCCATTTCCACCACTACATTACTAGGATCTTTGAGTTGTAGCATGTTTGCCCTAACAATCTCCGGCCTCAACCCTTGGATAAACTTCTCATTCCTCTTGATAGCAGTATCAATAGTGGCATATCCATACCTATATAGCTTATCAAACTTAGCAGAGTATTACAACATTGACTTTTACCCTTGCTCTCATTCAATAAAGTCCCTAAGCTAAGCAGACTTGGCTACTTCAAATAAAAATCTTTCCTTGAATCTTCTTTGAAATTATGCCCAACTCAATTCCACTTATGGCACACCAACAAGCACTCCGTTCCACCAATACAGTGTAGCACCTTGCAACTGCCTCGAATACATTCTCCTCTTCTTCTTATATTTCAAGCATAAATTAGAAAAGATTCTCGTATAATACAATGGCCAGTTCTCCACTTCAATTGCATTCTTAGTTTCTAGAAAAGGTTTCCCACCCAAACTAGTATAATCTCGCTTAGCTTGGCATAGTTATTACCAGTAGGTGCCATGGAATTTACTCCTTCCACATTAGCAGCATTTCCCCCAACTACTCTTACAACTTATCCATCTTGCATTATGTTAAAGAAGAACTAATACATAGTCACCGTATCTACTGGTAGGGTTCCAGCCCCAACATTGGCATTTTCATTTTGATAAGCATTCGCTTGTCGACCCTGGTTCCTCCTAGTGTTGGGCTGAGCATTTCCAATGGTTGTGGTACTTCCGCCACCAAGATTCACTCTTTCATTTCCTACGTCCATATCTTTCTTCCTCGTAATCTACATACGAGCCTTAGTAAGATATAGAAGAACAATCGAAGAGAGGGGAGAATACATACTTATACATAGCAAACACATGTACGTTACTATAACATTACCCCAATCTCATTCTCTGATTTAGTAGGATTATGTTTTCAAAAATATTTTACTCTATTTAAGTTTTACCATAAACCTATGCTCTGATACTAACTTGTAACATCCCCCATTTTGAGGTCCAAAACTAATCGTTATGGATGCTGCATTCATAATTATTTATTCTTGGTGACAAAATGTGGCTATGTTGATCATATCAATAATCATAGGCACATGAATACAAAAAATTTAAACACAATTTAATTGCAAACTTTCACTTTTATTTCACAATTGATATTTCATATTCATTACGTAATCTCATTCCCATACTCAAATTTAGAGAAAATATAATCATTACAAAATACTTCAAGAGCGACATATAAATATGCCTCATTGGTTGATGAGAGTCTAACACTTTATAATTATATAGCTTGCCATTACATCCATACAAATAAACTCAAACAATGCATCAGACTGAAATAGAACTCTTACATAGCCTGATTGCCTTCTGCACATCTCTAGAAGCTTATTTTTCCTATTAGGAAACCTAAAAGCCCTTATTCCCAACCTATTCAAATTTATTTTTGAGCACCCGAGAGTTTAAGGGGAAGAAAAAAACTTTGGTCAGACAAAAAGTTCGATGTGAATAATAACTTACCATCTTGAACCAATAGGTATCTAGTGAGACCATGCTGCTGAGCGGAATGGGTTTCCCCTCACTAGTATCTTTACCAAAACATATTAACAATATACTGTGCTCCTTCATCCATAGTGGTTAAAACATAATAATAACATAATGATATACAAATATGGAATACACACTGAGTTACCCATCCTAAGTTTTTAGGCTATCTGTCTCAAGTCATAGTTTTCCTAGAGTCACTATAAATTAATAGCTTTCATGGGCTAACTAATAACCTATCAAGTTCTCATAGACTCCCTGTCCTAATCATAGTTTTCATGGAATCACTAAGAACCTATTGACTTCTACCAATAACACTCTCCGTCCATAGTTTTCATGGGATGACTACGAACCTATTGGAGCTGCCCAATAACATTACTCAAATAATAGTTTTCATGGGGTCACTATGAACCTTTTAAAGTTTCCCAATACCATACTTCCAATCTTAGCTTTCACAGGGTCACTAAGGACCTATCGGACATATTCGATAACATTACTTAAGCTATAGTTTTCAATGGATCAATATGAACATATCAGATCCTTCCAATACCACATCTTGTAAAATAGTCTTTGATCAGTTATGAGCATCTTAACACATTTTCTCTACCCGATCTCATGGATGTAATTCTACTCACTCAGGAGTTAAACTTGGCTATACTCACTTATGGGTCAACCTATCCAGTTCTTCTGCCTTTAATTATCCTAAAGTGTAGTTATAGGTCATGATTTTGTGAGCATAACAATAATATTCATACAATAATAAATAATCGATAATATTAAACCTATAGCATCAATCATGCAACAATAATTATATATTTTATAATGAGGTATTCCTAAGTAATATTCTCTTAGGTAATTTTAACTCAAAACTTATGCTAATCCATTCTTTAATTCCTTGAAACCATTTTCACAATATATGATTAATCCCTTTAATTAATATTTAAAAGAAGGAAAAACATAGCCCTTTATATTACAAATTGTTATGCTATTTTATAGGACCATTTTGAATTTCAATGATAAGAACGTCGCACCTCATCCATATGGTAATATCACCAATATAAGTAAGAATATGTTTATCTTTAAAAAAAATCGGCATCAATAAGGTCAATATGGGTCGTCGCCTCTCTTGGTTTTGCCCTTTTTATAAGCATTCTGATTTTATAAAAATATAGGGCTACAGTACCGATAATAACCATGCGGCATGACATAGAAGTGTGGGTCGTCCCCTATTCAAAATAGCCTTCAATATTTAAAATAGATTGACGCCAATGTTGATAATGATTGATGATGCCATCATACATTAATAATATTGGGTGCTTTTAAACCAATTAGGTCGGCATTAATGACTGTCGATGTCACTGTCTCATTTTACTTCGAAAGTTATCACATGCGGCATTAATTTCATAATATAGTTTGGCTTCGAAAATAACGGGCGACATCATTGTTTAAGCCTTGATGAAAACATGCGACGTCACTGTCGTCCAAAACAAGATAAAGGTCAGTGAGCTTGATGAAAGGTAGCATAAGTATATCCATGAAGAGCTGTGTTGATGTCAAACTCAATGCTGAATACCATACCTATGCACTTTGACCCTATAGGAACCACTCCATACCAACACCATTGATGTCATGTGCTTCCCTTATGATTGTCGACAACATTAGTGGCTTTGACACAGGAGGGCGTCGACACCGAACATGACATTCTTGTAGTTATTAGTATGATCAATTTATTTCTATATAAAGCCGATACTTTTCACCAACCCTTAATCATTGTCAATTTTTTATTAGTTTAAAACACCTTTAACATATTCTTTTTAGAAAAATCTATCGCACCCCATTTTTACTCAAAAATCACAATTGTTCTCATTTAATAATTACTAATCATTTAATATAACCATAAGCTTTTCTTACTTATTAAATTCACAATAAATCGAAAACCGTCGAGAAAAATCAGATAAATTAACCAAAAACAAGAAATAACATATTCATCATCATATAAAGATTTCAAGACCAAAATACTTACTTAATTATTTTTAATAATTGAAACCCAAAATAAATGACTATTTATCCTTAAAAAATTCATAAAATATTCTTATTATCTTAAAAATTATGAAATTAAAAACAAATTTTCAAAATTATGTTTTTTAGAGCATATCTAAAAGTCAAATCATTTGGAGATTAAAAGCTTTGGTTTTAACTTCAAAACCCATTAAAATAATTCCATAAGAATTTCTATATAAATCATTATTTTATCCAAACGAAGATAAAACCAACATGACGCAACATATCATCATAAATGAAACAATCTAACCAAGCTTCGAAAGCAAATAGAAAAAAATGAGATGGTCTATTATTATTCACCTTAATTTAGTAATGAGATTTGAGCCCTAACCAGCTAATTGATAAGATTGTTTTAATAACTCAAAATAAAAAGAATATACGGGAAAGGTAAAATCTCATGAATAATGTTACTCAAAATTAAGGGTGGTACACATAAGGACCCAAAATTTATTTCGTCAGAAACAGTTATGATTTGATGGAGGAAGAGAAGCATGAAGATCGATGGGCTATGGATTTGATGGAGGAGGAGGTAAATAACATGAATGATAGTGAATGAGATGATAAATGTGTGGCTGTTGGAGATGGTACTTATAGGGTTGGATAGTTTAGGGTTTGTGTGCACCCTTTTTCTCTAATTTTCAAAATTACATTGTACATTTTGTGGTCATATGGCTTCTAGGAATATCCGATTATGACGATTCTTCGATTGCATGGTCGTTTTACTTTTTATGCTCCAACAGCACAGGTTTCGTCAAAATCTAAGACTGTACCCAAGATGCTATTTTTGTATGTTTTAAAGTCGTACGGAATGTTTGATCTTGAATTTTTTTGACTGCGCAACTCATACACTTTACCCTTGACCTAGTGACGTGGTCCATGAGTCCACATTCAAAGATGCGTTGGTACACGTATATCGGGGTAATATGTACAACCACTGAAAATGCAAGAAAATAAATCAGGGTCAAAGTCGTCCAATAAAATTACTAAGGGTCAAAAATCTTAATATTTGACAGCATCCAAAGTTACAAAATATGGCCTAATGTCAATTTTAAAAAATATTCTACGATCCTCCGATACGTAAAATATGGATCATTACATACTTTGAGGTATATATATGTATGTGTGTGTCTACATATATACACACACACACACATATATATGTATGTATGTATACACACACACATTGTACTACCCAAATGGAAACCCCGACCACTTAATAATTCTTAAATTAGGAGGAGGCAGACCCTAAGGCCATTTAATACCTCAACTCCAAAGCGGACCCTCCATGGCGTAATCATTAGTCCACCAGTCCTTAGCTTCAAATGTCGATGACATGAAGAAATGGCTTTTTTAATAAGATGTATTACTAAGCATCTTAAAAACTTATCTAAGGGTTAACTAGTTACATCTAACAAATAAACAATTAATTAAACTTTGAGCTCTTTTTGTATCCCATATGGATTCTACACTAGTAGGAAGCAAAATCCATCAGGATGTAACCCAAGACTTTGCTAATGACCGCTCGGGACCGCCAGTACTTCAAGCCTATATGTCATCCCTACTTTTAAATACTAGTCTATCAACAACACTGACATATCTAGCTGACCCCCACAGTCAAAATCCCATTTAGACTTACCTAATATAATTCAAGGAAAATGCTTACTCCAATTACTTAATACCCCTTGTTAGAAATGAAGTAGAACCCACAACCCTATTAGGCACTGTCGTAGGTTACTTAAGACTTCTTTTATAGCGAGGAGGCAGACTCAATAAACATATAATACCTTCCACTCCGTAGTAAACCCCTTGACGTCCCTAAAGGTATTGAGCCAATTAATACTTCAAATCCAAGGTGAACCCTGGGTATATTTTCCCGCACCTATACACGAACATATATCCCTTCCCTATGGGTCCTTAAGTTAGAGGTTGTAATAACCAACTCTGAAACAGACCTAATTCTGAGCCAAAAAAAGCACGTCAAAACTTAGAACCTTTCAAAGCTAGCTATTGGTTATTATAAAAAGCAATACAGAGCTATTTATCTACATATTCAAAATTCATAGTGGAAGGATAAAATATAATAACAAAAATAGTACCCATTTCATTTAAAATCCATATGTAATAGAATCCATAACACAATAACAATCGTCGCATATTCATGATACAACGTTTCCAAAATACATCATTATTCTTTAATAGGTACATCAGAAAGTAACATGAGTAGATAAATAGATATACTGCCACAAGTTTCCTTATCACCTTCGCCTTCAGCATTCCCTTTCCTAACTTGTGTTGTAATGAGGAGAGAGTCGGAATAACATATATCTAGTGAATAAAAATCTCGAACCTTACTATAATAGTACTTTAGGCAATATAATTCAAATAGGAATATGTCTTTCATATTTTAGCTTTATTTTAAGTCTTTCAGACTTTAAGATCTAAGGCTTTCCCAATTCCAATTCTGTAACTGTTACTTTTACAACCCAGTAACCCATATCTATCATCAATAATGTCCTATCAATGTAAGAGATAGTATCTAAGCCACTTAATACTCTTTTAATGGGAATTAGATAGACTTTGACCATTTAATACCTTATTTAAGGTAAGTCCCCAATCATTTAATACCTATCGCAAAGCGGACTCCTTGGCAGTACTTATCTAGCTGGTATTGCATGGAATCTCTTTGGTCACTTAGTACTTCATATTGAAGCGAATGATTTTCAAGATATCCACTACTATGCCTAACCCTTAACCCCGACCATTTACTGCTTCCAACATAGGGAATGGGAGGGCCCTCACATAGCCACTTAATACATTTGTTACGACCGTCGTACACCAATGGCGCCCAATATAAATAAGATAGTGCGTTGTTGTTGGGTCGATCAATGTAGAGCGATCTTCAAGGTTTAAAATGATAAACATCGCAAAATTTATAGTATATCTCATAGCATATAGAATTAAATATAATATCACAGATGTAATAAAAGAGACAGTAATAACTGAGTGATCCAAATATCAGAGTACAGATACACAAAGTTATAAATTATGGAATAGAGTTTATATAATAGAAGAAAAGTCAGATAGCCATCTCATAATAATAATAAGAAGAAGAAGAAAAGGCTGTTAAGGGTCCGTAGTGTTGCACGGTAGAATAAGCAATGAAATCCATATATAATACGAGATAGCTCCCTCAAGTTTATCCTATGCACAACTTCTGTGTCGTACCTAGACCAACTAGTAGTCTACACATTTGAGAGCACCAGATATAATAATAAGCAAACCATAAAGCCTCTAGTCAGATAACAGTCTGGTATGAGTAGTAAATGAATCATATAATGCTACATAAGTTGATATAGTAAGGAATAAAGGTATACAAATCATACCTGACTTGTCCCTGCAACCAAAGAGTTAGCACATAATAACATAATATGCTACTCTAAGTGTTGTAAAGGTGAAATACAACTAAGTTTGATAATGGGTCTCCAAGTATCCCTATCTCCAATACCTATCTTTAATGACTACCCCTAGAGTGATAGGCTATAGGGAGAGAAATCAAAGCAACCATAGAAACCATCAAACAATCCTCACTATCACTCTATGTACTCTAGATATATGATAACTCTTATGACCTTTCTACTGCTAGGGACTAATGGAAATCCAAATTTTTAGTTAACTCTCTTTAGCCTTAAGCTGATCCTAGACCCATTCAACTAGTCCAAGGTACACGGATCCATTCAACCGACCTGGAGTAACTTTCAACATACCCATGAGCGTCCTCCAACCCCTTCTTTGAATACAATAGAAAATACTCCGAGTATTATAGATCCTTTAGTATGCATATCTGAGCCCTTTCCTTTGCTCCAACTAGCTTCCATTATCCTAGAAGAACCATTCTACATTCTCTCACTCAACAACTCCTCTTAACATCGAGCCACCACCTTCGAGAAATCATTATATATTCCCCATTTTAGGACTCCTTTCCACATCGAGCCATCTTATTTGGAACCTAACTCCATTTAGCATCCAGTTACCATCTGAAGACTCCAACTTTCATCATGTTGTTACATCGCCATCAGTCATCATGCGAAAAAGCCAACATCTCTAGCACGACCTCTTGAACTCCTATACCAACCCCCTGAAGCTCCATCCCCATAGAACCAAATAGGTGAGCTCGGTATTGACCTCTGAACTTAGTACCAACCTCTATAGTTGGCCAACTAGTGGCCAAGTCTCTTCTATTCCCATTCCTTGCTTCTAGTGCTCCTTGCCCATAAGTTTTGGCATGGCCTCTCTGTCCAAATCAAGTCATCATATATTCAAAGAACTCTACTTTGAATCCTAGAAACAAGTCCTCATTGCCTCAAGCACTTAACCAAGCACTGATCCAACAACATAGGCAACCTCCTAGCAATACCATTTCCCTCTCCAAAGACATTGCCGACATGGACCAACACAGAGAGCTCGGTACTGAACTCTCAAGTCGGTACCGACTACCGACCTCTCAAGTCGGTACCGACCTTTGTACTTTATGAATGTGTATTTATGATTTGGAATACAAGCTTTTCGCATATTCCAGAATCTGCTATCCAAGTTTCATCCAATTTCGACCACTTTTGCCTCCGAGTTACCCGATCTCTCAAGTTATCTACCTAACAACTAAAACACTAGCAAACAATATCAAAGCACAACATATAATCATGGAATAGAATGCATACACATCCACCATACAACCTATACGTGAGAATGTGACAATAAAACTAGTTTCACTCTAAATTAAAGTTTTACATTAGCATATGCATGTATAAATGATGAGAGTTGCACTGTAACGACCCGGAAATTTGGTCGTTTAGTTTTGAACGTTTAATTTTTCTGAAATGTTGAATTTGAAATATTAATTGATTTCAGATATGGAGATTTTGGATGAATTTGTGAAATGGTTTAAAATTTCAAATATAGCGACTAAATGTATTTGGTGAATAGTAAATTTATTATTTGAAATTGGGTAAATATGTGAATCTAGAGTTAAATGTGAATGGGAATGATTTCTAAAGTTGTTTTAAACTCTATTTGAATTGGAGTGATGATAGTGGAATTTTGAATGGAATTTAAAAGTCGATAAATTAAAATTTGAAATTTTATATATTAATTTAATAGTGAAATTTAATATTTGGGATAGTATGAACAATTAAATTCGTGATTTAATATGAATCAGAATATTTTCTAATATGAATATAAATTTTTTTGAATTATAATTGAGTTGGTAAGTTTTTAAAATTTGAATTGTCAAGTAATTTCATCGATTTTGAAAATCGTTCGATTTAATCGACTCGTTAAAATAACTTTCCAGGGTATAGTCTCGAAATTCGAAGAAACCAGTTCCATTGGATCCATAATAGTAAATTATTATCGGATTTTAAATTTTGTAGCGTTTGGATTTACTGTTTGGTCGTACCGGATAAAAACGCGTTGAAATTAATATTGGAAATTTAATATTATAAATTCGATTTCAAAAGTCATCTTCCACATACAATCAAATTTGCCCTCAAATCATATTCCATTGTGTTCGAAATAGGGATAAAACATTATAAACGCCAAGCGGCAAGCCTCATTTGAAGTTCATTAGAAAAGTACGTGAATAGTCGAAATAATAATAAAATAATATATATGCACCCATATATATGCGCGTATACAACCCTAGCCCTAGCTATCTATCTCTAGCCGCCACCCATGCTTCAATGGTCGAAAATTAACGTTCTTTTCCCTTCGTTTTCTCTCTAACCATCGACAATTAGACAAATCTTCCAACTAAGCAATCGTAGAGCATGACAAGACTTCCCATCCTTACGGTCATGATCTGATATAATTCAACGTGGTGGCCATAATTCGACCACGATGGTCGTTCATGCATGTTTTTCTAAGGATAGGAAAAGCCGAGTTCGATATAGCTTTAGTCGAAGGTGGGGTGCGTGGAGAGCTTCGTAGCGGTGGTCTCCGATCGACTTCTAGGCGATCGATGGCGGCGCGTTGATCAAAGATGGGAGGTGTGTATGGGTTTCGAATGTGCATACAAGAGAAATCTCACGTGAAGAAAGAAGCGCGAATGACTCGGATCTTATTCCTGATAAAAATCAATGGAAAAATTGGTGGAGTATAAAATAAAAGGGAGAAATTTTTAAGATTATTTATATTATAAATCATAAATTTTAAAAATGCATATATTTCACATGCGAGGTCAAAATTGGACGGAACAAGCGGCATTAGTTTCGTATGGACGAGCGCTACATTTTAGAGCTAGTTGGGATGGATTTGGAGCTTGTTAGAATTTTGGATTAAAATTTGAATGCTAGTTCAATTTTAATTCAAAAACGAGACGTTTTGGAAAATTGAAAGCTCAAGGTGAGTTAGACTCACTCATTTGGTTATTCAGAAATGTTTTTTAATATATAAAATTTATTTATGTTGTTTGGATTGTCGAAAAATTGACGAGAGCAGTGTTTTTTTGGTAAATAAAATAAATTTATGTTGTTTGGATTGTTGAAAAATTGGTGATTGTAGAAATTAATTTAGGATGATGATATGGCAACTTGAAATGCTATCGGATTGGTTGAACCGGATCTAGGGTGATGATATAGCAACTCGAATTGCTATTAAAACTTTTAAGTGTATTTAAAGCTTATTTCCAGTATTAAATCGTGTACTTGTAAAATTGATAAATAGATTGTGTTTTGGAATTACATTGGTAGATTATAACGTAAAATGAATTGAAATATATTGGTGTGATATATTTGGCCAAATAAACACCGTTGGAAAATGAATGAAAGAGTTTGATTTTGAATACTTGTGCCAATAGTGTTTTTTGCATGTCCTTCTTTCAACTTAATGACTTCAAATGATCTCTTCTTTTGCCACCCGTCTATCAAAGTAGGGCACATCACTGCTTGTAAAGGCAGTGTAGCACTGCCTGTTTCAGGCAGTGTTGAGCACTACCTGTTTCAGGCAGTGTTGAGCACTGCATTACCTGTTATAACGAGTGCAACCAGCACTGCCTGTAAAGGCAGTGTAGCAATGCCTATTTCAGGCGGTGTTTAGCATTGCCTATTTCAGGTAGTGCTATGCATTATCTGTAAAGGCAGTGCTTGGCCGCACTGCCTGTAAAGGAAGTGCCTGGCCGCACTGCCTGTTACAGGAAGTGCCTGTGATGTCCTAGGAAGTGCTAAGCCACGTATGATAATTGCTTTATCAAGAGGAGTCCATCGTAATTGCTGCTTATATTATTTCAATCCTAGCTCTATTGCTGGCTACCATAATGATACCATAATCAATCTTAGAGACATAATGGGTTCTTTGACAACTATGGGAGACCAAGTTAAAGCTGCTGCATTTATCAGGAAAAGCTTAGGTATGTTTTTGTTTTTGTTTATATTCATTTAGAAATTTTGTAGCAGGTGAGTAAAGTATGCACTACAAGAATTTTTTTATATCCTTGCAAAAGCAACCGTGGCTCAATTCAAAATGACAGTACATAATTATTTCACCTACCTTCATTATGTACTAAAAATATAGCATTAAAATGACAATACATAACAGCAGGTGATAGTACAAGTTATACTTCCTATTCAAATTATATGCTGCAAATTTGCCAATGCAATAGATCATTGAAAACCATGCACCTGCCAAGCAATGTTTATAACCACCGGACGTGCCCTACTAACTTATACTTTCTATTCATAGCCACTAAGTTGTACTTCCTTTTAGCGATTACAGATTCATGCCTGCTATAATTGATTCATTTACCTATTATTTTGAAAACTAACCATGTCCTTGTACAATGCTCAAGGCTCTAGGTTGAAGGAGCAACTTTTTAGTTAAGTGAGTTCTTACTATTCATAATGAAGATTTTTACATAAACTTCCTTTTATTGATCAATACGAGCATGTATTATAAAGCCATTTAAATTTGTAGCCATGGTTGCTATAGTAGAAGGAAACATATTGAAGTAAAAGCAGAGGCAGCAAATCAACATGACTATAATAAACAAACAAGTTAATGTGTTTGATACAATAAAAAATAAAGTAAAATAAAGTCAATTATGTTTATATATGAAACATTCTACATAACGTACTACACCAAAGGAAACATACATGATCAATTCATGCACATATAGTTTAGTTTTAAACTAAATGATTCATCAGTCAAATTAAGGGACATTGTCCTTTACTCTAGTGAAAATTAGAAGCTAAGTTTCATCCATTATTTCAAATCCACTCTAAGGAAAAATTTACTTGTGATTCTATTTTGAACATACTGCTTCATTACAGAGGAGAGCTTGTTGTTTCCTTGTTAATCTTCATATTATTTTGTAGTTCAATGTATGATCTTCAAGTTAGTTTTCCCATTATTTTTTTTGTTTTCACACCCAATATTTGAGATTTTGACTTTATGGGATAAGTCATATGTTGTAAATCATCAATTTCAAGCATTTTATTTTATAATCGTTGATGTTGTATAATTACATTTCCAGTTGGAAAAAATTGGGACTCGTTCCTTATGTCTAAAAGAAAATGACTTGCATGTTGAATGATAAAACACAAGATCCACTTGTAAGTTCTACCCAAGATACATTTTTATAATGGTATGGTGGTGGTGGTGGTGGTGGTGGTGGTGGTGGTAGTAGGAAGAACAAAAACAATAATAAAAAGTTATGTTTATAGAAATTAACAAGTTTTTAATAATAAAATAATAATAATAATTAATTTTGATAAAATTAACAAGTAAACCTCATGGATGCTTCATTCCAGGATCGCTAATATTTTCCTCTCGACTTGGATGCTGAACATAAATGTCAATAGCGCTGGTAGCTTATTTAAATATACAGTACAAATCTAGATGTCGTTTCTGTCATCTTGGGAGTTTTCATGGAGCATCAAATTATAAGTAGAGAATTTGGTAAATGTGCTTAAATATGATAGCATTTCAATTCTAAGTGTGTTAGAAACCAAAATTAGAACTTTGTATTGAGTAATTTATTCACTTTTATGTTTAGTGATGATTTTGGATGGTTTTGTGAAGCAACTGCATATTTGCAGCCATTATTGGTAAGAACACGATTGTTTCATGTTTTGTAGGAAGGCTGAGTGCTGCTTCAATAAGCACTACTTTATACAAAAGCAATAGCAGTTATTGAGGTTATTAGCATCTTTGGATTATAAACAGCATTTGTGGTTGCTCCAACGAAGAATGTGGCACCACCAATAAACATAACATTTCTTTGCCCAACTGTAGCATTGACACCTGCAGCCACAAGAGCAGATAAAAACCCAGTAATGTACAATGATGATGTGAATGCAGTTAATGCTTGGCTGTTATAAACATAGCACTGATCTTTGCTCGCTACAGAAGCTCTTTTTAATACACTAGGGAAAAATGCTTCCAGAAATGGCCCCATAGTGGAAATCCTCCTACAACGCATAAGGTATGTATATAGTAACTAATTGCACAAACAAAAATCGCATAAATCATCAGTTAATACAAGAACTCGCAACACAAACCTAAAATTCCAATGTCATATCTGAAAATAAAGCCACTAGAAGTAGCCATTAAGCAGGTTATTAGTATGGATCGAGTTAGTCTACCTTCATATTTCTTTCCAACTCCATTCGAAATAATTACTTCAAGTGTTATAATTTGTAATTTTGTTCTCTTTTAGTTATAGAAAACACATTGTTTATGTATCACACGCATAGCGTACTGAAATAGTTGAACTAGAGAGGAAAATAAACTTTCAAGTAGGCTAAGCACCTTAGTAAAATTTATGGTTTTTTTGAAGCATCACTCGAATTGTTAAAGCCCTTGGATTGCTGTTCATAAGTAGCAGTAACCTTAGGTCCTCCTTTACTGCCACTGGCATTAGCCTGTCCTTTTTTATTCGAAGCAGCAGCCGCATTAGTAGCATTAGTGGTTTCATGTTTATCTTTAGCAACAGCTCCTTGAAACCCCCAAATCAATGTGCATCATCATTATCTTGTGATAATCTTAACTTGGTTGAATTAATATATATATGAACATAAGTGTTGCAGGTTGTTGCTTCTCAAAATTGGCCAGAGGTAACCAAATATGCTGGGTTAGTATGTGCACAAGCATATCGTCAGGAACTCATACAAAATCTATATAGTGAGTGGACCGATACTAAGGGTGCAAAGCACTATGGTGGAATGATCAGGTTTATATATTTTGTTTTTAATCTGTAATTCTTCAGCTGTATGAACTCTTGCAGTTGCTAAAAACATATGTGACCTTTACAGTGAGTTGCTTATATCCTTCAAGAAATCAACTGGGCATAAACCTGAGCGAATAATCTTTTACTGGTGTGTTGTGATACATTCTTTTCCATTGTATACCGTGATTAGCTTGACTTATTTCAAACTATGCCTAACTCAATCTATAATGATAAGCATATTATGCTTTTTAACCGACTGAATTAATTTTGTTTCTCAGAGATGGTATGAGCGAAGGGTGGTTTTATCAAGTACTTTTATTTGAACTTGATGTGATCCGAAAGGTAATCAGTTTTTCAACCATATATGTTCACTTTTATGATTTAATGCTACAATTTTATGCAACTCATTGCTTTCTATTTTTAAGCATGTGCTTCTCTTGAGGTAGAATATCAGCCCTTTGTACAATTTGTGGTTGTCCAAAAATGTCATCATACATGATTATTTGCAAATAATCATAGAGACTAGTCATCTGTTGACTGGAGTGGAAATATATTTCTTGGTATCATCTTTGAATAGCAGCCAAGTCATTACTAGTTATTTTTGCAGACCGCCTTTGCACACAAAATTCATGTTGACATATTGCTTTTTTTCAAGCATGTTTTGTATTTCTTAATTTGCATGCTACCTGATTTTAGGTACTGTTGTTGATTCAAGCATTTGCCATCCAACTGAATTTGACTTTTACCTCTGCAGTCATGCTGGCATCTAGGTAAGTTTATCAAATGTACCATGCTATATTTTATAGCAGGCTGTTAGTAAAGATTCAATACTAATTGTTAAATTGGCAATGTAAATTCTCACAGGGCACAAGCCGCCCAGCGCATTACCATGTCTTATGGGATGAAGATAATTTTTCTGTTGATGCTTTGCAGACGCTTACAAACAACCTGTGTCATACGTAATGAATTCATTCCTTAGAATTAAATATTGTTGTTTATTGCCATCATATTGTAAACTAAAGAATGTTCTATGTTGTAGCTATGCAAGGTGCATAAGGTCCGTCTCTATTGGTAAGCTATTATCAACCTACTTTATTTGATATTTTTTAGTGCTTTGTTTGATTTTCTCATTTGACGATTTGTTTTGCATGTATGCTTCTATTAATTTCATTTTGCCACTGTAAAGTATGGAATAATTATGAGCTCAAAGTGCGAGCTGAAACAAGAAAACACCTTTTAGAAAAGTAAAAAAATAAAAATGCGATTGAGGAAAATGCAATTAAGGTATTTTAAGTTGGTAGGAATTTATGATTGTTTAAATAAAAGATTACCAAATAACACCAATGCTTCATTCATTTGAACAGTTTAATGTAATAAATTGTCTAATTATTTTGCTTAAAAATGATGTTTTAAAGCCGTCTTGTAATAAATATCTTTCATAGAGACAATAGACTCTATCTATTTAATTTATAACGCATGTATTTGGAATCGTGTTCTTGGGAGGTGCATGTTCTTATAGTATAAAACCATCCTTTACAAGGTCATATAAGGTTATGGTAAATAATGTTATCTGATTCAAATGGTAAATGCAGTTCCACCAGCATTTTATGCACATATGGATGCTTTTAGTGCTCTGTTTTACATGGACCCTGATACCAAATAACACCAATTTGCTTTCTCTCCGTTATTTGGTTGGTGTGTAGTGCTATAAAACTCAAGACTCATGCTTGTAAGTATTTTGTATGAATAACTTCATCTGATTTTAGTAACTTGATATGTTATTTAAATACACACATTTTTTTCCCCTAATACACACATTTTTTTCCCCTAATCAAAATTAGTCTCTTTCTAGGAACTGGACATAACAAATGAAAATGAAGCTTTTTGGCAATTAACTGATATGGTATATTATAATACCTTTTCCTTTTCTTTTGTCTCTTGACTCCTTTCCATTTATTTTGTCTTGCTCGTTATATTAACCAGTAAATTCTCCAAACTAATATAGAAATTCAGCCTTTTAATTTGCAATTAACTAAAGTTGCAAAGTTGCCTTTTTTTACAGAACAACAAAATTTGCAGTTACGTTATTTGTTAAAGTACCCTTTTAATTGCAACAAAGGTCGACAGTTCTTCAACCAGTAACAGTAGTTACATAGAGGTATCGAGAAATGGTAGCCAACATGAAATTTTTTTATCATATTAGAACTGGGTAACTTAAACAATGCCAAATGAGCTAGAATTAAATAGTTAATTCAAAATCATTAGTTACACGCTGGTAAAATTAAAGAACTTGTCAATTGTAGCTTATAATTAATTGCACTTAAATTATACATCTAGTAACAAATTAAAAGTCAGGATTCAAAACATGTATCTAATAATAATTCATGTTAAAACCTTTGGTGGTAAAAGAAGCATATATGCAATCTTATTAGGTGGACTGAAATGGATGTTGCCCATTCAATTTTTTATATAAAACGGTCATCCCAATCCTTTAATTCATGACCAAGTAAACAACAGAAGTTACATAACTAACATCATGACGTGAGCTATGAAATGTTGTGAACTTGATGGCTTGATTGTTTATGTGCTTGTTTGAATAATAATCAATTAATATTGTTTGAATGTTTATCTTGATAATTCATGACAAATTCTTGTTGTTGATTATCAACCTTGTTTACAGGTAATTAGCTTTTTCGGAGTGAAGACCATTAGCAACAATGGACATGACTTCAATTGTTATATGTATTATGATATTTATTAGTATTGGTTGTGTGAACTTGTTTGTGAATGCTTGTGGTATGTGAATTTGCTCATTTTGTCAAATAACTATTATCTAAAAGGTTATGGATATTATACTTATGTGATTAATGTGTTCTCAGTTATTTGAATATGATGATTATATGATTGGTTGTTGTTTTGAATATGGTAATTATACGATTGTTGTTGATTTTAAGATGACTATTATATAACTGGTTATTGAAAATAATATAAGCCATTAACACTATATAGTAGCATTTAAAATATGCTACAAAACAATCAATATCTTTTAGTAGCGTTTTTAAAATGCTACAGAAACAAATGTAAGATACCTCCTGAGTTTATAATGGCATAAAGTAAATGTAATGAAAAGTTTTTGGTTGCATAAAATGTTAGTTTTGATAGGGTTTTGTAAACGCTGTAGAAAACCTTTAGTAGCGTTTAAAAAACGCAGTTATACTACACATTTCAAAGCGTTTATTAAAACGTAACCAAAAAAATCATACTTATAGTTGCGCGACCTGTAGTAGCGTTCGTTAAAACGCTACTAAAAGTTTTGGCAGCATTTTTTCAACGCTACTAAAAAAATCATACTTATAGTTGCGCGACCTGTAGTAGCGTTATAGTTGCGCGACCTGTAGTTGCGCGACTTGTGGTTCATTTTACTTTTATCAGGTGGTACGTTCATCATCAAATATATCAACTCTGGTAGAGGAATAATTCTGATTGAAAATTCCATAAAATATCCAAAATTTGCGATCGAAATTTTTTGATTGAATTTCTCCTTTATAACCAAAAATTTCAATCATTATTTCTTCTTCTATGTTCGTCATTCAATAAAGATCTACTCTCATTCACAACGATCTTTTATCTGTAATATTTCATTGATCATTATCAGGTTCATTTTGGCGGAGCCCTTTGCCTCTTTGGCTTCTTGTTAGCGCTGACTCACTTGTCAAACCCTATCTCTCTATGAGCAAGAACCCTCCTCTGGCATGTATTTCATGAACATCATCTTTTGGAACTACCCTTTTTAGTTTTGTTACCATTTAATACATCAAAATTTCTTTCCAGAAATAACCTACGCTTTGTTTCTCTATTATTAACTTCCTCCTGTAAAGTAAACAACTACTCTAGGTTATTTCCTTGCATATTTCTACCATATATATATATATATATATATATATATATCTTCATTTTGTCCTTAATTGTATGGGTCGTCATCAAGTTTGACTCCATTGTATCTCCAAAAGAAATTGATTGGCTATTTTTTAAATACTTCAACAACAACCTTTTCAAACAAAAAACTGAAAGAATCAAGGTTCTTTTTAGTGATAGTAGTAAAGTTACATATGTTGTTTTTGGGCGCAAATCTCACAAGTTAGAGTTAGAAGGACTTTAACTTCTAAACGTAAGTTAAATTCAAGTTTATGAGCGAATATGATCTGATCTAATAAAATATTTTTATAAACAAATTAAAACATAAATAATATTCAATGTGCATGAGAGTAAATTAAAGTTAAATTCAAAACTTTAACTAACATATGTGGTATTATAGTTGTTCAGCCAAAAATCTTGCCTATATTCTATTTATTACTTCTTTTATTATGACTAGTATGATAGGCATGTCTTGGAGGTGTGTAAAGAAAAAATATACAACTTCACATTGTTTTAAAAAAAAAATCAAAGTTGAATAAGAAAAACCTTGTAGAGAAAGTAATAACCATTTAGGTGTTTTAATACCAAAAGAAGCAGATAACAAACTCACAACTAATCATGAATTATGCACTTGGCCAATGCCTTTGCTAATATCAAACACATACATTCCATAAATTTCATTATATACACATTCCAGTATAGAAGTACTATTTCAAAAAATAAATAAAAATGATATCATTTTGTATATCTTATTATTAGCATGGCATCATTGATAAGCCAAAGTTGTACATTTCAATGTACAAAGTATGAATATAATTGTAGCATTAATCATAATCTTACAATGAAAAAGAAAACTATTTCATAAAACTCTAAAATACCATTATAATAACTTCGTGGTTCCGAATCATACTCAATTTCAGTAAAAACAATAGATATTTCGTATAATTTTCTCCATTCTTCCAATACATGGAAAAAACATCCCCTATCAACATTGTAAATTCAATGTAATGACGTGTCGAATACAAAACAGCAGTGCTTATGCAATACCCTTCTTTTGGAAAGAAGGATGAACTATAAGTCATTAATCAAGATATGAAAAAAGCTTAACTCAAATTAGAAATGACACTGCTTTATATAAGTAGGAAGAACACTTAAATCATCAAAGAAATTGACCAAGAACACAACACTTTCTCATAATTTTAGATTTACAATGTTAACAAAAAAACCAAAAAATAAAAGTTAAATATACACCATAGAAACAATATCATTCTGAAAAGGGAAACAAACAAAAAGAGTAAAATGTTCTATAAATTCAAACACTACAACATATTTGCACATTTGGTCTAATATCTTAGACATACTTAATACCTAAGTTTTAGTACAAATAGAAAATATTACTAAAACTATAAAAAAAAGGTTAAAATATCACCTCGACAAAAATCAGAAGAACCAACTTAAGTTGTTTTATTTGAATTCTCTCATAGCCTGCATAGTAACAATGATCCAAAACTGAGATATGAATTCGTAGTACATTGTTGAGTAGTAATGTTACCTCAATTACCTTAGAACTTCCTCAAAATATTGAAATGCATTTTTACAATGGACTATTCACTTCCTATCAAATCGGTATAAAAAAAAGAATTTTTACATTGGACAATTCACTTCCTTCCAAAATAGTATAAGAAAAAAATGTTCATACCTCGAGTATAAATAGCCTTTGTGGAATAAGTTTCCCAAGATTTCTAGCACATAATTCCATAAAGCTTTTGCATAAAATCAAACTATGAAGATAAGGGTTATTCAGTTGGTTTGCATATATGACATAATAGAATGCTAACTTCAGATAGTTGAGATGTCAATCTTTTCCAATAAACGCTATAACCTTTGAAATTTTGCATAAAGAAAACTAACTAAAATTAAACTACGGAATGGAGATGTATGGTATGTATTTACTATCATGTGAATATGTTATGTATCTCCAAATAAGTACATTTTGTATATCTGCTATATTAATTCAAAGTTCTTTTTTTCATTTGTTGCATGTTAAACAAAATAATTTTGATTTAACCTTACATATTGAACATATCATACTTTGTAATATGGTTTTATTTTAAATATTTGAAAGGATTTGATGCTTGTTAGGCACAAAAAATATATCCAAAAATGTTATGAAAAATATTAGGATCCACCAATCTTAAATTGGTTAGAAACTCTATATTTCCAAGTTGATTTGCTAAATAAGTTCCTTAAAATTAACTTTCTTTTAACTTAGAGAATAGCTATGAATGGACATGTTTGTGAAGTGATAGACACTGTGACGACCAACCTCCTCGACCGTCAGAAATCGACACTAATACATCATCGGTATTAACATGCTGGAGAGGCAGATTATCATGGGGTAAAAGAAAATAAAGATAGAATATAAACAAAATAAAATCTCACATCATATTCAACATTTAATTATACATATGGGTAGTACTTGTGTTCGCACAAAAATTGAGCAAACATTTCCGAGTTAGGATTTGGTTAAGTTGCCTTTAGGTCGTTTGATATGCAATTTTTCATGCCTCAATGTGTTGTTAAGTAGTTATTACAGTCATAGAGAAATTCATAGGCTCAGAATAGGAAATTAACTTAAAAGTAGTAAATCACATAAAGTTCGGCCAGAACATGCCTACATCCACTGTCCATCTTATTGTTCCTCTTTGATTTGATTACAAATATAAGTATGATTGGAAAGAGAAAAAACTTAGAGTAGCTAGAGTGATTGAATTTCAACAGAGTTTTCCCTTTTCTTTTTTCACTCCCCATTGTTGTCGAGAAGCTCTAGTATTTATAGAGTGAAGTTGTGAAGTGTCGAGGCGGAGTTATAACTTCCTGAGTTTGGTCTGGCATGGAGCAAGCATATCTGGCTCGACAGACAAAATCTGGACCGGCATAGCATCCAATTAGTTTTGGTTCGGTAGTGAGAAGGGGATCTTGGAGTCGCTTATGCCCTGAGGTAGAGATGTTGATTTGTCGGACCAAACATTTCGTCTAGCAACTATATGCATCGGACCAAATGTTTGGTCCGGTGTTTTAGGTGCAGTGTCGGCATCCTAATGTCATGTCGGACAAGATATCTGGTATGGCATTCCAATGTCTTGCTGGACCATATATCTGGTCGGCATTTTCGAGGATGCCGAACTAAATGTTTGGTTTGGCATTTCGGCTTGCATAATTCATTCAGCACTTTTCCTTTCCCCTTTCTTCTGCCTCTGTCTTTCTTGTATGCCAATATACCGAGCCAAAACTTGCCTTCCAAAGTACGTTGTGTTGCTTCACATAGTGCTTTGTTTTTTTTGACACAAAACTTCACCAACCGGTATGAAGTTCTGAGGAAACTCCTCGACTGTTCGGCTTCCCCTCTTTTTCTTTTAGATACTGCGCCCTTCTTCCTCATTCCCCTTCTTCTACTTTCCGAATCCAAAATTCCTTAATCTCCTTCAAGTACTTCGAGGCTTTCAACGTTCGAATTCTTGATTCTTCCAATTCTCTACTACTTGAGGTAAGGCTCTAGATCTGATCTTTGTTCAAGGGTTTTAGGGTTTAGGTTTTAGGGGAGTTTCACGGTGTGTTGTGTGCGCTGCAGCCGTGGAATGGGCCAGTGAGGCCATATGAAGCATCGAATGTGAGATGCCACACCTCCCCCTTTATTTTCCTTTTTTATTGATGGGTGTTTGAGCCCCTGGAGGAGGTGGCGACTGTGTTGGTGATTCGAGGCATCATCCACACTTCATCTGGTGTCTCGATGTTCTAGGCTAGGGCACGAGATGGATCTCCAGATTATGTGGTGAGGGATGTAGCTAGGCCGTTGGAATTTAAGAGGAGGAAGAAAAGATGTCGATTCTGCACTTGGGTGGTAGAGTTTGAACCAAAGTAGCACAATGGTGATTTGGTTCGGCAATTGGGGTGGTCTTCGATTTGGTTTGACGGTTAGGTAATGTCAGACCAGATTTAAATTTGGTTTGGTGGGTATGGACGTGTCGAGCCAAGGGAGAAAGTATCGGAGTGGTAACCATAAGTGTTGCATGGTTTGGTATGGCGAATGGGCGATGTCGGGCCAAACCATGGGACACTCGTCATAAGCATTTATTCTTCTAGTTACGGTTGAATAGCTATTGGGATGTTGAATTTATGTTGGCTTTCTATCTCTTTGTGCAGGTAAGAAAATTTCGTTTATTCATGAACTTCGATCTAAGCATGCATCTTCACAGCCTACCAGAGCTGGCGCCTCTTCCTCTGAGGCTCCTGTGCTCCATGTATTCTTTAGTGGAGGGTTATGCCTCCAACCAAACGCTGGTGAAGCCTATCGAGTGCTACCCTAGCATATTGACCATTGAGAAACTTAATTCCATAGCTATGACATTCAAAATTGTTCACCGGGACATGCTGCTACCCGGGCCAAACGATAGAGCATGCTCTCCCCCGAAGGGATATGTGGCATATAGCAAATACCACTATACGTGTGGTGCAATTCCTCCGCTTACCCATTGGATTTCCAATTTTGTGGTCCATTTGAAGTTCGCTCCTCTGCAGCTTCAACCTAATTCTTATGCAATCCTGACCTGCCTATATCTTAAAGCGCTATCAGAGACCTCCCACTCCTAGAGAGTACAACGGAAGGAGTTACTAAAAAGGAAGCACCTTCATTAGCCTAGAGTCAGCCTATAAGTTCAAGATTGTCCTTGAATTATATTTGAAATTCAGCATGTTTAAGAAGGAGTATTTCTTTGTGCTTGGCGACAATGTTCCTCGGCATGCTTTCACTTCTGGATGTATGTTTCCTTTATATCTTTTTTTACATTCTCCACTGACTTGGCTTCTTAATGCTTTGTATCTCAGGTTGCATAAAGGCAGTAGAGGACAATAGTCTGAAGAAGATGGCCAAAGAAATCCTAGCTATTCCTAAAGCTGAGAGGGAAGCTTCGTTCTTATTCCGCGACACAGCCCTCCGCTTCTACAATCAGATTGGCCCCGGTCAATCCGTGTTTAAGATTAGGCTGAGTTCCATCGAGAGGGCTAAAAGAGTCGAGGGAGAGGGAGGAGGAGCTAGCAAAAGTAAGGAAATAGTGGAAGAGGGTGAAGGAGCCAATGCTCCAAAGAAACTAAGGTGCAAGAAGAGCGCTGTTCATCCTCCCCGTTCAAGGAAGTCCTTGCACATAAAGGACGCTCCTTCTCTTAAAGGCGAGGAGGGTTCTCCTTTGGAAGATGATAGCAAGGATGAGGAAGGCTCGAAGAGAGAATCTGAGGCGACAGATTCGGAGGTTCAAGCTTCTCGGGATGTAGGATTTATGGGAAGCGAAGATCCAGGTACAACTCCTGCATGGACTTTGGGGTACTTTTTGAGAATTTTTTCTTTTAGACAAGTCTCGCCCTCCACTTTCTCCCCAGCCAAATGTGGTTCAGTCATAGTGTCTTGCTCTAAGTGGAGCCCAGTCCCAGTGTGTTTCCAATTGAGTGAGACCCAGTCCCGACCACTTGATCTAGTCTCCTCTAACGGTTTGTAGTAGCTTGCAATGCCCAAGTGTCTTGCATACACTGTGTTTATGCACTCTTCACTTCTTTGCTATAAAGTTATTATCCATTTTATAGGAAAAAGGAGAAATGCAAAAGGGAACAAGATGTTTAGGAGACTTGATCAATTCAAACGGATAAAAGGAGCCTCCATTCCTTCTAAGACTGCCTCCCAAAAGGAAAAGCTTGCACAACAAAATGTTGAGGAGACTCTCCTAGCTTGGACATAGGGGAAAGCCAAGAGACGTCTCAAAAACGCGTAAGGTCTCCTGATAAAGATGCCACCTCCCCAACTCCCATACCTCCTCCCGTTGACATCGTCTAAATATGTCTAACCTCGAAGCGTGTGAGGTTCCTAGTGACCAAGAGAAAGAAAGATTACAACAAAAAAACCATTTTACAACTGTCAAAAATAGTTGTAATAGGTCTATTACAACGGCCAGTCGTCCGTCGTTTTATCCAGAGTTGTAATAGAGCCATATTTTTTTACAACAATCTTCGGCCGTTGCAAAATAATTTTTAACAACTGCCTATTGCTATTGTAAAAAAGTCTTTTATAATTGCTTTTGGCAATTGTAAAAGGTTTTTTTACAACTGCCATTGTCAGTTGAAAATGACCTTTTTACAACTGCTATTGGAAATTGTGGTAAAAAGAATGCAAAGTAAAAAATAAAAAATATTTCTTGTATTTATGTTGCTGCAGCTTCTGAAATTTTATTTACATAGCCAATGAAATCAAACACTAAAACCAAATTAGGAACGAAAATTCTTGTTTGAGACTGTAATGCAATATATATAATCAACATGGCCATACATTGTATCTTCTTAAATCATATTTGAACAAAAAAAATCCGATCAAATTGCCTCAACCTTAAACATACTATCTCTATCACCTGAAAGATATACAAGCTTAATCCTAAGGCAACTAATGCACCAACCTCCATTACTCAAGATACAAGTGGAGCATTCATCAACTCTCATCAACTATGGTAATCATATAAACATCAATTTTAGTAATATCTCACTGCACAACAAACTGCAACACCTTAGACAAACTTAAGTTGCTTTAGTTACCCAAACCGTACAGCCTCGACCATATTTTAGGACTCAAACTGCTTGAAACACTCACTGCCACTTTTCGAACCAGTCACCTTCAACAACCGCATCAACCCAAATCACCCTCTGCAATTCAACCACTGCATCAACAAATCAACCCGACTCCAACAACCACAACCAACCCAAGCACCAACCTACTGCTACAAATCAGCAAACTCCAACCATCTTTAGCAACCAGAACCCACCATCCAGTGAACTTCCGCCCATAATTTCAATCACCAACGTTGCAACAATCAGATACAATCATCAACCCACAACTCCTCCTTTAGCACACTTCAACAACACACAAATACTTCAAACCGCAAATAGCTACACACAAACACCTCGCTGTAACTATAACAACCCAAGCACCACCCGCACCCTCCTCTGCCAGCACATTCTCTCATCTCATCCAAACCCGAACTCTTGCAACTGAATCGCCCAAAATCACATCACTAAACCTTCAAATCTGCAACCTTTCAGACCCACGCCTGAAACCACCCTCTGGTTGTAGAGAGTAGGCTTTGAAAGCATCATGACTTAGACGAGAATCGCGCATAAAATTTGATGGAGCAGAAATTTTATGTGCAACTTTGCTAATTTGAGAGGGAACTTTGTAATTTGAGTCATAGATTTGTTAATTTGAGGTGCAACTTGGTTAATTAGATGAAGCACAAATTAGAGGCATAACTTTACTAGGGTTTGATAATTTGAGAGGTCTGGTGAATTTAGGATTAGAATTCAGTAATGAGAAGATGAAGAAGATAATTTTTGTGGTGCAACTTTGTTTGAGGGGAGGAAGAGTTTGGGATCAATTTTGATTTGGGTAAGGAAGAGTTTGAGAGGAGGGATGCATGAGGGAGAATTTGATAAGTAATGAGACTAATATTCACGGTTTCCCGCCTTAATTTCAGTTTGGAGCCAATTTTTCGTAATTTTTCGTTTAAATTTCATACCTTTGCCACCAAGATTTCATGAGTTGCCACCAACTTTTCGTGAGTCATAGTCAAGTTTTGACAAAAATTTGTAAAATTAAATATTATAGATTAAAATTAATAGGTGAATATTTACGTTAAATATGATATGCACTTGAAAATTAATTTTTACAAAATATTAAATATTACTTATAGATTATTATAAATTATTACTTATTACTTCTTAGTTATAATTTAATATTAATTATTAAAATTTAATTATTATGTATATGTTAATAGTTATTAATTATTAAATATTTAATGGTGATTATTAATTATATTAATTTGTAAGGTAATTATTAAATAATTATTATTCTTAAATATAAAAATTATGTGTAAAAAAATTTATATATTAATTATTATTAATATTTAATAGGCCTATATTAAACTGATTAAAAAAACAGCTCTTGAAAGTAAGTTTATACCACTTTCTAAAAAAGGTTGTAATTATTAATTATTAACTATGAATTATAAAAAATTAATTAATAAATATTAAATATTACTTATTAATTAATAATATTAATTATTTACTTCCTAATTATAATTATTAATATTAATTATTAACGTTAATTACTATTTATTAATTATAATATTATTATTAATTATCAAATAGTGATTATTAATATTAATTACTAATAGTAATTATTTAATATTTCAAATTAATTATTATTTATTATTATTATTATTTAATAGTAATTATTTTTTATTGTTAATTTTTTATTAATTATTTAATTATTAATCATTATGCATATGTTATCAATTATTAAGTATTAAATATCTAATTTATTAAGTTTAAATTATTTAATAGTACTTATTAATTATTAATATTAATTAATTTTTATGGTTATTATTAAATATTAATATTGTTAATAATAAATTATAAAATATCAACTATTATTCTTATTAGCTAGGCTTCTATTACAAGTAGTAAAAAAATAGTTGTTGAAAATAAGTTTATACAACATTTTGAAGAAAATAACATCGTAATTATTAATTATTAATTATCAAAAGTTAATTACTAAATAGTAAATATTACTTCTTAATTATTAATATTAATTATTCTTTATTAAAATTAATTCTCATTTCTTATTTATCTAATAATAATTATAAATTATTGATTGTTAATTATTGAATAGTGATTAATTATATTAATTATCTCATATTTTCAAATCAATTATTAATTATTATTATTTAGTAGTAATTATTAATTGTTAATTTTTATTAATTATTAATTATTAATTATGAAGCATTATTATTTAATTAATATTATTAATTGATTATTACAATGGATAAAAGAAAAATGTTGTAATAGGCATCTATTACAACTGACAAAAAAGAAGAGTTGTTAAAAATATGCATCTATTATAACTGCTAAACAAAAAAGGTTGTAGTAGGCATCTATTACAACTAGCAAAATAGAACAGTTGTTAAAAATGTGCATCTATTACAACTGGCTAAAAAGAAACGTTGTAATAGACATATATTACAAATGGCAAAATAAAAGAGTTGTTGAAAAATAAGTTTATTACAACTTTCTGAAAAAAAGATTCGTAAAAAACATTTATTACAACTGGCCTTTTTAGTTGTTTTTAAAAATACAATTGTAATATGATCTTTTTGTTGTAGTGTTGAGAAGTCGAACTATATATGGGATGCTCTGATTGACCCTCCTTCGCGAAATAGGCGTTATAGTTACGAAACTAAGGAGGTAAATTGCTTTATTAACTAATATATAATTTTTTTAATATTGAGCATAAATTATAACTCACTATTAACTATCTTACAGGCGATAACGACCTAGACGGCTTATAGGAGATCTTAGGCAAAGGAGAAGATAGCTCAGCTGAAACAGTAGGTGGTAGAGTTCAAAGATTGGCGGAAAAGCGGAGAATTGGCGCAGTATTTTAGTAAATACTTGGATTTTAGTAAATACTTGGATTTCACCATATGGTATGTGACGTACTGGTTAAATTTTAGTGATTACTGAAGGTGATAGTATTTAACACTTTAGAGTTTACTCTCTTTTGTATGCGGCAGATGGCTGCTAGATCCTTAAGAAGTTTATTCCTGGATTTCTTTTCGTATATAATAAGATAATAATATTAAATAAATGTAAATTTGTCGATTCATGGTTTATATGATCACCTTGATCGGTATGGACTTTCCTTGAGATCATTTTATGATTCTGTGTTCCAGGTCTAAGTACTATCCTTGGTATTGGATCGGTTCGAGTGATACCAATTTGTTTATTTGTTTTTTTGCCACGGGTTTTGAGTACAATCATTGCGATTGTTTTAGAGGATCATTACGATCGGTTTGGAGTAAGATCTCTTAGATTCTAGATATTTGGATTCTGTGACTATTCTGTGTTCGTGAAATAAACATATATTCTTGTATCTTGTGTTCGTGAATAAGCGTATGTTCTTGTGTCGTGTGTTCGTGAAATAAGTATATGTTCTTCTGTCTTGTAACGGATGTTAAGTTAATTCTATTATTTTGTTCTAGTGATTAGTTCATGTTTGTGACTTAAACTTATAACCATGTTCTGAGTTAATCATTGATATTTTCGTGCTTAGAGATATTGTGTTTTGTTCTGTGATTTCAGTGTATAGTGACTAATATGCATTTGGGACATAAATGTATAACAATGTGCCTTGTGATGAACTCTAAGTTAAATTAATTTTCGTGACTGGTTATATCCTGGACATATGTATTTACAAATATGTTGTTTGTTCTTATGTTATATCTTGTTCTCACCCTATTGGATATTTAGAGATAGTCTGACCCAGGTGTTATTTTGCTCGGGTCAGGCCGAGACTTTTTAGGTTACAGGTGGACCTTTGAATGGTTATGCTAGCAATGAGATAAACATTGGACATTTAGTTTATCGCATTTAGAATTTGGACCTTGTATATAAAAGTATAATTGAGATTAGAGAATTGTTAAACTTGTATAACAATCGAGTTTAGTATTTCATTTTGTAAACTAAATAATTTGAATATGCATAAATTGAGATTTATTCCGCTGTGATCTGTTACTGTTATTTATATGAAATATTGTTCTGATTCTGAGAAATCAGTGTGTCTATTACTTTGTATTAATACTATACACGTCAAATTCAGTTCAGATATTAAGTGAAAAAGGTAATGACGTGTCAGTGTTAGTAGAAAGACATATTCACATTTGATCGCCCTTAACAAGTTGTAGTCTCCATATTAGCAGACGACATTACTTGTAATGTTCTTTGCTAAACTGGGCATTGCGGTGGAGTCGTTACAGTTTGGTATCAGAGCTGTGTTAGAACATTATAACATATGATATTACGGATGCGAGACCTAGACGACTTAGAGTCCTGTCCCTTGGAGTGTGTGGTAGATAGTTGTATTAATTATCTAATTAGGAATAAGAATATAAATGATTACTGGGATAATCATTTGGGGCGTAAATTTTATTTTTTTATTTTTTTATTGGTATATTGGAATTTGTGACATTAAAACCTTTGGAGAATAATGAGTAAAATCTTTTAGAGTTGAGAAAATTTTAGAATTAAAATGGAATGAATTAAATTAAAGTGAACTATTTTCTTTTAATAGAAAATTTGAAAATTTTGAGTGAATAAGATTAATATTAAATGATATAGGAATAATCAGAGTTGTGCAGCAAAATTTCAGATAGTGGATTGTTCCACCGTAATTGATTGTGTATGTTTTGATTGATTGGTTGATTGGTTGGTAGGAAATGATTGCTTGGTTGCATTTATTTAAAAATGGATGCATGGATGTTAGTGGTAATAAAATAAATGCATCTAAACTTGTGATTATCTATTGTGCCAACTTACCCGGACATTGTTTAAGGATTATAGTCGATAAGTAGGACACCATGTTATCGATAGGGATTCCTATATATCGAACGTGACATTTTGACATAAATAATAATTAGAACTTGGAAATTTAAGTACAAATTTCTTTCGCTATGGAATGTTATGTTATCAGTTTAATTAAAGTGTAATTATGAATTGTTAATATCTCCTATATGATATGAATTTGATATTAAATTCTAATATGAATTTTTGAGATAGGTGCATGTATCTGAAGTTAAATAGATATCGATTAAAACATTATAAATTGTATGCTTAGGGAATATTAGTGGACTCGCTAATATTTCGAATATAAGGTACGTATCTCGGATTACATATCTCATTTTTGTGTTTTTCCCATACGGGATGCCTCATCCTTGAGATGAGATGTATATTATGTAATTATATTCATATTGTAAATTTTCAAAACGCTAGCCACATAAAGGAGACGCTAGAGAAATTTTCCAAAATTTTAGGTGTTAGAATATTTTGAGAAATTTTGATAACTAAAAATTTGGATTTATTTTTATAATGGAATGTTATTAATTGAATGTTTGGAAATAAAATTAGAAACTAGTTAACAAATAATTGTTTAAGAGAAATCTATAATATGGATTTCTTTCATTAAGGAAATTGCAGGGATGCAATTTTCTTAAGGGGGAAGTCTATAACAACCATGTTGTTAACTACTTAATTAATTAAATTTAACTAGGGAAAATTAATGCTAAATTTTGATTTTGTGAAATTTAGTTATGAAATTAAATCAAGTTTTTAAGAATAGTTGAATTAATTTTTTTAAGAAATGAGTTTCATTTCTTAAAGTGAATTTAATATTTAAAATTCGAGATATTATTAAATCAACTAATGAATTTGATTTTTTTTATGTAGTGTTAATGTTGTGAATTATTGTTTAAAATGAGCTTTTATAAATTATAGTTTATGTTTATAGAAATATAATGAGGATAACTTTTGTTTTCAAAAGCATGTTTAAAGTGGTATAGTAACTCAATGTTATTAGAAATGAGATATAAAAAACAAAATTGGTTTTGTTCGAGATATCAATAAATGGTGAATTAGTAATATGGAAGTTATGTATTTATTTGGAGGTGAGATTTCAATTTGAGCTTTGTTTTGTTTTAGATAATAATTTGGGTTAGGGTTTTTTTTTAATATTTTGTTAAGAATAATTAGGCTAAAGCAAATAATTTGATTATATTGCTTAATGAACATTGGGCCTTGGTTTCAAGTCCGTTAGCCATTATTTGACTTAGTATCATAAATCCTTTAGCCTAACCTAAGTCTAAACCTCTTGGACATCAAAAAATTCACGTCCTTTCTTCATAAACTAAACAAATGGTGACAAAGGGAAACTAATTCAGCCCTAAATAAAATCATAGCGATTATAAGAAAAATCAATGAATCATAAGGAAAGAAGGGTTGTTTAGAGGTGAAATCAAATTGAAGAAGATTTTGTAGTGGTTAAGAAGAGAAGTAGAGACCACCTTCAAACTTCTCTTCATCTTTTGCAATAAGAGGTGAGTTAATCACTCACACTACTACCTCTAATACATGAGAATAATTAGTAGTTGCTATTTGAATTGAATTGGATTGTTCGTTAATTTAATTGCTTTCAAATTGATTATGAATTTGTTGCTTGAATTTGATGATTTTAGATTGTTTTCTGAAAATAGATTGTGAAAATCTCTTTTGTAAAACATTGATACATTAGTGTAAAGTGACTCGAATTAGTTCAATCTTTTTGTGGTAGAAAGATATTTAAATATGCTAAGTTCTCTTTTGATCATTTTTCAAAATACAGTGTTTAAAGGGTCTAAATTAAGTTTGAAACTGATGTTATAGCATAGCCATATCCAATTTTCTGAGTTAATACCTGATAGTAAATTGGCCATATCTTTTTAACAGTAAATCCAAATTATGCAAACTTTATTTTGATAGAAAGTTGAGACATTAAGGAACAACCTTTATGTTGTAGTTAGAAAATTCTCTGATTTAAAGGGTTAAAATTAGGTTTAAAACTGAGATACGTGCTTTGCTCTGTTGATTTTCAGAATTGAAACCTAAAACTAAAATCGCCATAACTTTGCAATCGTAAATCCAAATTGTACAAAGCTTTTTCTTGTGGAAATTTGACTTTTTAAGGAACAACTTTTATGTTGTAAGTTTTTGAAAATTGTGAGTAAAAATATGTTGAAATGGTATTTCAAAACTGAAAATCTATTATGATATATGATTTATTGCTATGTTTGTGATGTTGTTAATGTACTTTAAATGTTCGGTCGTGATCATTTTGATATATATATTTCCATTGGTTTATTAAATTATAAATTGTATTTAGAGATGATATGAAAATCAAACATTATGGAACTGTTGGTCGTTACAATCTTGTGATATGTTATAGTGAATTTCTTTTGCTTTATGGACTTTGAACCATTTTTTATTCAAAGATTTGGAAATTTATAAATGTAAATCTACCTATTTTGCAAATGTATATAAGTGCTTTGTTTTGTATACAAATAATTTCACAAAGAGAGTTTATTAAAGTTCTAAATATCAAACATGTTCTCTTAAGTAGTCTACTTACTTTCATAAATGGTTTGTGGGTTTGAAATTTAAATTTAAAAATATAAGTGTACGAGGTTTTAACTAATTATCACAATACTAAATTTGTTTTGAAAATGGATTTACGGATTCATAAATAAATGAATTCTTTTATAAGTAGTTTTTGAAATTGATGTGTAAACATTATACCCTTATGGAATTGAAATAATTAATGTGATTTTGAAACATGGAAAAAATCTTGTTTTATAAAACAAATACTCTTGAAACAAGTTGGATTAACGCGATATTTTGATAAGTGGCAAATTGAATAAATGTTTTGAGAAACTTAGTTCTATAATTTAGGGAGCACAAATAATCGACTTAGTGCCATCGATTGGTTTAAATGCTTTCAAATAAGACTTCGTCGAATATGGTATAACTCATAGAATAGAATATTTGAGTGGAACTTACTAGCCCATTAGCGAATATTCGAACTTCACTAGGTAGTATGGAATGCATAGCTTAAATTCGTATGATTGCTATTAGAAAGTATTTTACACTTTAGAGTTGTATTCTCTTCCGGTGTACGACAAGTTGTTGCTAAATCCTTAAGAGAATGTAGTGCAGGTTTTCCTGTGGTATCTGTAAAAAGTGTTATTTACTAGCTTTTGGTAAATACTTGGATTTCACCATATGGTATGGACATATTGGTTAAATTCTTGTGATTATTGAAGGTGATAGTATTTGGCATTTTAGAGTTTACTCACGTTTGGTGTGCGGTAAGTGGCTGCAAGATCCTTAAGAAGTTTATTCCTAGATTTCTTTTCGAATGTAATAAGATAATAATATTAAATAAATGTAAATTTATCGAGTCATGGTTTCTACGATCACCTTGATCGGTATGGACTATCCTTGAGATCATTTTATGATTCTATGTTCCCGGTCTGAGTACAATCCTTGGTATCGGATCGGTTCGAGTGATACCGATTTGTTTGTTTGTTTGCCATGCGTTTTGAGTACAATCATTGCGATTGTTTTGGACGATCATTATGATCGGTTTGGAGTAAGATCTCTTGGATTCTGAATATGTGGATTCTGTTACTATTCTGTGTTGGTGAAATAAACATATACTATTGTGTCTTGTGTTCCTGACATAAGCATATATTCTTGTGTCGTGTGTTCGTGAAATAAGTATTGTCTTATGATGGATGTTAAGATAATTTTGTTTTTTTAGTGACTAATTCATGTTTGTAACTTAAACTTATAACCAAATTCTGAGTTAACCATTGATATTTGCATGCTTAGAGATATTATGTTTAGTTCGGTAAATTCGGTGTATAGTGACTAATATGTCTTCAGGACTTAAATGTATAACCATGTGCCTCGTGATGAACTCTAAGTTTAATTAATTTCCACGACTCATTATATCCTGGACATCTGTATTTACTTATATGTTGTTTGTTCTTGTGTTATATCTTGTTCTCACCTTATTGGATATTTAGAGATAGTCTGACATGGGTGTTATTTTGCTCGAGTCAGGCTGAGACTTTTCAGATTACAGAAATGTTGACATTTGAATGGTTATGCTAGCAAAGAGATAAACATTTAGACTTTTAGTTTATCACATTTAGGAATTTGGACCTTGTATGTAAAAGTATAATTGAGATTGGAGAATTGTTAAACTTGTATAAAAATCGAGTTTAGTATTTCATTTTATAAACTAAATAATTTGTATATGTATAAGTTAAGATTTATTCTGCTATGATTTGTGACTGTTATTTATATGATATATTGTTCTAATTTTGAGAGGTGTGTCTATTACTTTGTATTAATACTGTGCATGTCAAATTCAGTTTAGATATTAAGTGAAAAAGGTGAATGACCTGTCAGTGTTAGGAGAAAGATATATTCATGTTCGATCGCCCCTAACAAGCCGTATTCTCTAGATTAGTAGACGACATTACTTGTAATGTTCTTTGCTAAACTGGGCATCGCGGTTGGGTCGTTACATTTCTCCCAAGCGTAGGCAGTTCCTTCGGCTTTCCAAAGTTTTTATTGAGATTTCCTCGACGTGGTAGCTACCATCTCGAATCTGTATCTCTCTTTGTGAGGGGAGGGTTGCCCATTTCGATGTATCTTACCAGTGGAAGCCACTTATTTGTGACCTCTGTCGTTCCTTTGGCCATGAGATTCCCAACTGTCCTCAGTTCGGTGCTAATTTTCGAAACATCCCCCTATAATCCCTTTATCTATGCCTCCTAAGAAACATTGGCAAGTCAAGGCATCCTAACCCACCCAGCCTCTTTCAAGCGATTCAGCCTCTCCTAGGTTGGTTGTCCCATCATCGCTGACTTCGATCCACCTACGGACCCTTCCATTGACACCCCGATCACATCTCTTAAGAAGCGATATGTCCATGCCTTGATTGACGACCCTCCTAGTGCTGAACTTATTGCCCAAGAACTTGAAGGCAACTTGCAGAACTTACCCTTTTAGTGTGCAGTAGAGATGCCGGGACCTGGACCAATAAAGATACGGACCTCTACTGCCACTTAGCGTGGAAGGTATTCTCAAAATGGATTTCTGATGATGCAAATGAATGAGTGGGATCTTTTCTACTAGATCTTGGATGACGAATTGGTTCTCTGCAATGAAGGTGAGTTTGATGCTAATAATGAAGCAACCTTAGCTATTAACGATTGGATCACAAGTTCATCTTCTCTCACCGCACTCCTAGTTACAGGCCTGAGATATTATCTTGGTACCCGTGTTGCACTGGAGTTTAGCTTCATCTGTTACTTCTTCATGACATTTATTGCTATCCTTACATTTTATACATTTGGGACATTATATGTTGTTTTGCTAATTTTCCAGGCATGTTGGCTTTATTTATGTTTCTTATGCTATCGAGCCAGGCATGTTGGCTTTGTGATTATCTATTGGGTGGCCCTTTGGTTCATGGATCTCTGTACCTTTATGTGTGTGTAACATACAACTTTTAAATCAAAAGAATTGTATAAAAGCAATGTAGTTAAAAATTACAGCTCTAAAATGCAACTTTAAGATTTAAAAATGTTTAAAGCTACATAAAAATCTTAAAATGAATATATTTTAAACTATGTTAAAGTATTAAAAGGTTCAACAACATAACAGTTCTATGGTTAATTACTGCAACTCTTAAATGCACTTCTAACTTTTAAAGATAGTAACAACTGAAAACTGCATCTTCCAAATGTAAAAAAACATATCTATGTTAGAATTCATTAATAAAAAAATATCCAATATGATTAACTGCATGATCAACTATTGCATTTCCCAAATGTATCCATAACCACGTCAAGTTAATGTAGTTAATTGAGACTGCATATCTCCTAGGCAATTAACTGCATCGAAATGAGGTAGCCTTAATTTCATCACTAAGATGCAGCTTTACGTAATGATTAAATGTTGTATAGGTACATCTTATCAAAACAGTTAAACTTGCATTAACATGATAGAGCTTTAGCTGCATCAACATGACGTAGTTGATAATTGCACCATAATGAAGTAGTTTTAGCTATATCTTATCATGTTAATGGAAGTTGATTTTTGTGTATCGACTCCATGTATCATTTGAAAAGTATATTGTAATTTAATGATGAAAAAGATTTTTATATCCGATTAGCTTATGGAAAGTTATCATAATTTTAATAATTGAAATTTAATGAGTTGTAGATCACGATTTGATTGAGCAATGGATCTGTTTATTTGTTTTAAACTTGAATTATTAAACGGAACCTAAAACTAATATTCACAAAATATAATAAGTATGCTAGGTGAAGCTTCAAATGACGATGATGCCGTAAATTTGGTTAAATTTTTAATGCGGTAAATAGAATAAAGTATTTATGATTTATTCTCATGTACAGAGACATATTAATAGCAATAAAGCTAGGGGTTTGAAACGGGTGAGAAAACGATCAATAAAATTGAGTTGATTTACCAAATAAATTATAATTAGGTTATTCAGATTATCATATGTCCACATGGTACAAACTGCATGACGATGGCGAACAGGCTGTTTGAGTACATAAAAAATAATTTTAAAATAAATTTTCATTAATTTTAGTTAAACGTCAAATGATAATATGTCGAAAAAATTAGTATTAGATATATTTAAGGAGACATTTGTTAAGAAAACAAAGTATATAACATTGAAAAGATTTTAAAAAACATGAAATACTTGCTCGACATAAATATACACACATGGCCCACACGGAGAAAAGAAAATCTATAAAATATAGGTGATTTATTCTTATGTATATAACCATATTAATCGCAATAAAATTAGGGATTTGGTGAGACTCGAAACGGATGAGAAAATGATCAATAATGTTGATTTAGTTTTACCAAATAAATACAATTAGATTATTCGACTTCTAATATATCAAAACAGCAGTAACTGACGTTATATAAAAAAAAGTTTAGAGCAAGTACTTACTTGTAACAACCCAGTATTTTGTGATTATTTTAATTGCTTATTTTAATTATTTAAATTTAAGCTCCAGATTTAAAAACTTTATTTTATTTCTTAAAATTAATAAATTTTGTTATTTTAAAGTATATTTTGATTTTGTTTGAATTATAACTTCTAACTTGAATAAATAGGATATTTCCAGAAAAGTGGATTTTTGGTCAATCTGGTCAAACTTTGACTTTTAAATTTAAAATTTAAAATTTTGAATTTTATCTTTTATTATGAAAAATATATTAAATTTCAAGAACATTACTTTTCGTTTCGTTGAAATCCGATTTATATTGTGAAAGTTATGCTTTTTACAATATTGTATGTAAATTGATTTATTTAATAAAATTGTCTATTTTAATTTATATAAATAATATCGTTTTGTCATATTATGTTCAAATATGCGTTATATGACATGTTAGATATATATTTTTATTTCAAAATATTTTAAAGTAATGTTATAGTTTTTCCAAAGCTTGATGTATTTATTTTCAATTTTTATAACCTAGTTTCTGTTTTTAAGCTATTTTCTTCATTTAACTATATTTATTTAAATTTTATTTATTTTTATTCATTCATTATATTTTCGGGTTTATATCTTTATTTATATGTATTTTACATGTATTTAGAATGCAAAAAAGAATTTGGATATTTGAAGAGTTTTTGACCTTTAGTATCCTTTGCCTTTTCATATTCAATTTGTCTTTTCACACCAAACAACATATCCATTCAATTGCTGACTTTATCACCATTCCTTCAGCTGACTTCCCCTCATTTTTCATGTACCAAAACTTTCTCAAACTCAAAAAATACGGCCGCCATTTCCTGAGAGAAAAATTTTGGTAAACTTTCATTCTTTATCACTTTTTTTCCATTGTTTTGTATTGATTTTTGTACTTGTATTCACCTTCTTGTGTTTGGCCTCCCTCCTCCAGAACCATGGCCGCCTCCACCACCACCTACTCCAGTCATCATCCTCTCCTTCTCACTGACCATGCGGGGATGATGATCCACTAAAAATTGATTAAAACTCCACTTTAAACTTCATAGCCGAGCCTTCCATTGATCCACCACTCCACCATCATACTTTGGCTGACCATTCACCACCAACAGCCACAACCAGAGCCAAGGACCCCTACCACACCTATAGTTGATCATTCCAGATCAGGTCATGCCCAATAGTCCCTTGGCCGAAGACATTTAGGCATTGAAATCCATGTTGTTGCTTGTAGTTGCCTTGTTTTTGTAAATGCATGCACATACCTTCATCTCCTTTATATTGCTTTGGTCAACCCTTATATGACCCAAACCTGATCCAAAACCATTCCATCACAGTGCCTTTCCAGTCCATAGCTGAAGCATAGGTGGTTTAATGCAAGTGCAAAAGGTTTAGCTATGTATTGTGCTTATATTTCTAGCTTTGTTTCTAATAGTTTGGTTTGAAATTTTTGTATTGTACTTTGTTTTGTTTGTTATGTAACAAGGCAATTAGCTATGGCTCTACCACTCTCGAATCATTGTCATGCTATCGTGCCTTTGTGGATCTCAGTTTGTGTGCTTTGGTTGTTGTCTTCGGCTTATACCAGTGAGTTATTCTCACCAGACAGTTTTATACTTATATGACTAGTAAACTGATCACATTTGATCTGTAAACTCATATCACCATGCTATATCTCCTATGCTATGATTATATGATGTTCATCCATGCTTATTCACCTGTTATACTATCTGTTACTGTTGTATTATGATATTTTGTTATTTATATCAGTTTATCACTGCAAGTTCCCTTTAGATTAGAATCACTATGGGTTGAAATGATGCATACCCGAACGGACTTTAGAATAGGGAAAAATCGTTATGGGCGGAAATGATAGGCCTGAACGATTTTTAATTATTTCATTTACTCGGGACTGCGAGTTTTAAATGATAAAACATGGGTTTTCTTTGTAAATTACGGATTGAAATGATATATTATCCGTATCACTTTACCTATGCTAGAAAATGATATACCGACCCGTGGTTAATATATATTTTTCTAAAAATTTTAAAGTATTTTAGAAATGTAAATATTATGATATTTTGATTTAAAACTTAAATAAAAAAATTATTTTTTTAAAGTATTATTGATTTTCTAAAATATTTTAATTGAAATAAATTAATGGTAAAGTTAGAAATTTGAAATATAAGTTATTTTGGAAATTATGATTTGGTAATAAATAGAATTTAAATTAAGTAGGAAATATGAAAATATATTTAAAATTTGATTTAAAATGAATTTAAATGATTTTTGTAAAGTGTTAAGGATTTTTGAATAACTTAAAATTTTAAATAAATGAATATTTAAGTTGAATTTTGAAATATAACTTAGATTGGAAATTTGTAAATTTTGTCTAAAAATGAATTTTAAGTTAAATAAATAAAATGAAAAATAAGTTATATTTGGAAATTTAAACTTAAGTGTTAAGTTAAAAATTTAATTATAAAGAATTGAAATCGGATGTTGAATTATATAAGTAAATTATTATTAAATTGATTTTTGAATGAAAATTTAACTTTATAAAATCATGAATATAAGGGTATTTAAGTGATTGTTTTAAAAGTGAAAATATATGATTTTATAAGTTTAAAATGATTTAAATAAAAAAATTAATTGTTCGTGAAATTATATTGAATACTTGGAATTTAATTAATATTATTTTTGAAATGTTATTATTTCTAATGTAAAGGATATTACAGCATTTGTAAATGCTGTAGTTGATAGAAATGAACTAAATGGAAAAATTGAATTAAGGGCTATTACAGCATTTGTAAGTGCCGTAGTTGCCGAAATCAACTAAGACTTTATTTGAACTAAAGTAACCCTATTATAGCATTTTTAAACGCTGTCTTTTGTTAAATTGAATTGTTTTAAGAGTAACTTTCCGTAGCATTTTCTAAATTCTACGAAAGTTGAATTTTCATTATTTTAATAAATTTAAGTGAATAAATGAACTTTGAAAGATTAAAATTTTGGAAATTTAATAATTTAATTATTAAATATAATAACTTCATTTTAATGGTTTAAAATGAAGTAATTTGTTTTGAAATATAAACTATTTTGAAATGTGTGTTGAAATGGTATTTTAAATAAAAATGAATGTGGTTTTGAAAAGATACGACATTTTGATATTTTGAAATGGATTATTGAATGATATTGAATTTTGAAATGATATTTGATTTCAAAGTATAAATTACTATCTGAAAATTTTAACCAAGGGATGTATTTAATTTATAGTTAACTGATCCTTAGAGGATGGACGATCCTACGCATCCTTTAAGTTATTGTACATTACTACTACAGTTCACTTGAGTTGGTTCACATTATATAAGTATATATATCCTGACTTGAGTGTTTTGTGTTTTAATTTACGCTCGGGTCAGCCTGAGTATTTACATCATAGGTTTGGATTTCTTTTTCTGGAGCTAGTAATCGCTGGAGATTCTGCTTGTCTAGTTATCTATTCCCTTTCAGTTTCAGTTGTTCTATTTCAGTTCTGGCATTTATAAACTTCTATGTATTTGGATTACTATTGTATATGTTTCAGACTGATATTATGTATTATGTTTTTGAGATTTTTTTATAGTAGCTTCATGAACTACTATGGTATTTTAATTTCCGTAGTGAGTTATTCCGATATATCTGTGTCTGTGATTCTGCGACTGTTTTTCATTTGCTCCAAATTTATTTACAATGTGGTATTTTGAGCAATTCAAGTCCGATATGTGTGCATGCGAATGGCTGAAAATACCTAGTTGTTACAATTGGTATCAGAGCTTTGGTTTTAGGCAAACCATAGCCTGCGGAGCAAAAACTCATTAGAGATAGGGTAGAAATACCCTAGAATGAGTGAAATCAGTCTCAGAATCATTTCTTTGTGAGAGAACGTATTTTTGAAGTATAAAATAATTTCCAAATGATTTTTAAAGGATTTTCAAAGATTATATTGGTATAAATAATTTTCCTTATTTTGAAACCAAGATTTTCTAAACTTCGTCGCTTCGGTATCCACTTTGTTAGAAATCTCTTGGTTAGGATTCTTATCGATTAGGATTCCTTGAACTTTGGAATGCTCCCACTGGTTCTGAAATCCAGTCTTGTCTTCCCTATTTGTATTCCTTTGATTTTTGTAGCATTCCATAACTCCACTATGGAATGACCTCTCTAAAGATTGGTGATTCCGCAAATCTTTGAATAATTTGTAAAGGGGTGAAACTCCTTTACAATTGGCATTGATTCACCAAAGAATTCGGTATCCTTGGTTTACAATGCTATCTATCTCCTGCTCTACCTGGATTCTATCTCTGGCAATCGAATGTCGATTTGCCTTAGATTTCCAAATTGATTATATTCCTGAATTCACGGTTGACCCGGTTAAGGTCGCCCGCAATTTATATAGGCTTATCCATCTTCTATTTGGTAATTAAATTATCTCATCTTTGTTCGAGCTTATCTTCGAGCCAGAATTCTATTTGATTAGGTTCCTCTAAATTCGAATCTCTGTTTGTTCTAAAATCCATCCTTGAATCATTCTTTGGAAATTTGTGTTTGGTTGTATTTTGAAATTGTGCATACATCGAAATTATTATTTTGATAAGGATGATCATATTTTGTATATAAAAGTGAAATGTTTTCAATAAAGATTATATATCTTTTAAATGAAAATTTGAATTTTAAAAAGATTTGAAATTTTGGAAAATTTATAAGAATTTGACTTATATAAAATGATTTATAACTGAAGGGTTTTGAATTTGAATTTCGAGGAATCGAACTCCTGTTTTTTGAAATCGGTTTTAGTATTTTGGAAAATATATAATAATAATAATATGATTTAAAGATATTTTCTGAATAAGAAATGTTTCGAATGTATTCGAATGAATTCCAATGATTTCGAAGAGATTTCAAAGAGGTTTCAAGAAAATAAAAGTCCAGAACCTACTTACGTCGCTGGAAAATAATTTCGGTGATGAATGCATGCATCGTCGACATTGATTTTCGAGTTTCTGAGTGGGGGAGAGGCCACTCTAGTAGCTTTGCTATGCGAGTGATTTTGTGAAACCAAATTTTGATTTTAGATTTTGAAGTACGGTTTGATATTCAGAAGATATATGTATATATATATATATATATTTGAAATGATTTAAAGTAAGCTGGTATTCAGTCCTCGAGATTCAGATTTTGTTTTGGTATAACCCTATCTTTTGGAATCGGTTTACTGATTTGTTGGTGATTTCCAACTCTTAGATTGAAAATATGATTTCTTCGACTATTTTGAAGATTCGAGCGCTTCCAAATTAAGGTTAACTTTTCAATGCTAAGAAATGTTAAAAGGTATAAGGTATTTGATAAAGAATATAAGTTTAGTTTTGTATGATTAATGTATAAAGTAATATGATTTATATAAGTTTGAAACTGTTTGTTGAGTGAAATAAATTAGACCATTTTGAATTATACTGGTACGAAATATAGATTTGAAATGTTTTGAATAAAGTATATATATAGAATAATAATCTTTCCAATGGTAAATTGGATTTTTCATATAGAAATAAATAGTTTGAAGGTTTTAAAAAAAGAGATGGCTTTAAACTTAGTAACCATTTTAGATATTTTGATGATTGAAATGGTTTGGAAATGATTTAATCTTTATTTTGATAAAGAATGTGAATTTGAAATGATAATTGATTTTGATAAATGAATTTTGAAGTTTATGTTTATATGAAAGGATATTTGGTTTACTTGTATTTTGAGTTTATTTAAAAATAATGGATTTGTGAAATGAATATTTCAAAACTAAGTTATAATGAAGTAAAATTTGATATATATGAATTATAAAATTTAGTTTTGAAATATGGTATATTTAAGCTTTGAAATATATTAAAGAATGAATAGTTTATTTTATGGATCAAATCTTTATTTAAAAGTTGATAATATTTGAAATGTTTTTGTTGAAAATCTAAATTGAATTGAAACTGATGGTTTGAATTGAATTAAAATTGAAAATTTTAGATTTGGGTTGAATTGAATAAATTTGTGAAATGTAAAGAATTAAAGGAATGTTTTATGATTTCAAATGTATAATTTCGAAATGTTATGATTTTCAAAGTGTAATAATTTCAAGTATTTTGGTTTCGAAAGATTTATAACTTTGGAAGATTATGATTTTTTGAAAGTGAATATATGTTTGAAATGGAAATGAATTTATTTGAGCTAAATTTTTGTTGATTTGGGAATTTGGATTATTTTCTAAATCTATTGTTTTAAGAAACTTTGAAACTGAATATATGAAATTAGGAAGAAATGATCTGGCAAAATCATATATGATTTTGAAACTGAATTGATATTGAAATGGTTTGAAATAAAGAACCTTGTTTATTTAAATACTTTGATTTGGGAGTTATCGAACTTATATAAATGGATTTGTATAAGTATGAAATTGATTTGTATAAGTATGAAGTGATCTGAAACTGTTGATTTGAAAGGGTACTCAATTTGTAAAGAGAAATCTTATATAATCGAAGTCTATATAAGTATGATTTAATATACTATTGATTTGGAAAGTATTCGATTTGAAATGAAATCTTATATATAATGGACTTTATATAAGTATGATATTTGAAAGTAATTTTGAAAGGTACTATATGATACATATTTCGAAGTAAAGATATGGAAAATGCCTTCTGCTTGATATCCGCTTTGTGGCCACACTGTGGATTCATTCTATCGATATTATTCTCTCTGATTTGGGTTTTTCGGATATGATACTCGAGTGTCCATCGAATTCCATGGCGATCTCCATGGTCTTACGAGCGCGGCTGCATAGCGTAATTCACACGGGATGTGAGAGCCTAAGGGTACGGATGTTTCCTGGGGGATCCTGGCGTAACCATTGTGTATCTGTGTTCTATTGGGTCGCTTGGTAGCGTAATCCATAGGGGCTGCGAGAGCCTAAGGGTACAGATGTTTCATGGGGGATCTAGGCGTAACATTGTGTATTTGCGGTACTACCAGTCTTCATGGCGTAATCGCAGGGCTGCGGTAGTCAGCCTACGGGTACGGATGTTTCCTGGGGGATACAGGTGTAACCATTGTGTATCCGCGATCCATGATCGATATGTTTAGTTTAATTGATTTGTTTGGATTGTACTTTCCATATCTGTTGTTTTTAAAAGGTTTTCAGTATTTTCACTCGGTGTTGAAACAAGTCTATTAAGTATCTGGAGAATTCTGGCTTTGTGCATGATCAACGCATGGCCAGAGTCTACAGGAACGAAAGTAAACTTGTTAAGGCATCATGTTATAAAAGTATTTTTGTAAGGGGCATTTCACCAGAAGGAAAAACTTTGCAGTCTAATTAGTTTGCAGGACACACATTCAAAGAAATTACTTTTAAGGCTAAAATCAGCAGAATAATTACTTTCAATGACAAATTTAGAAGTCCAATTACTTTCAAGGACATAATTTCATAGGTTTTTAGGCCCTAAAAAAATTATTTTGTGTTTTGTCCTTGAAAGTAATTATTTCAATTGTGTGTACTATAAACTAATTCCACTTGCTAAAGAGGCACTTGTGGCTAATTTCCACTTTTTATAAAGTATTATATAAAGGATATTTTGATCATTATTTTACTTATCTAAATAATTTAAAATGTTCTAAAAAATTTTTACTTTGAACTAACAAATTTGAATCAAATGACTATTTATCATATTATAAAATGTTTAAAATGTTGTAAATATAAAACTATAAATTGAAATGTCTATGGTTTTAAAATAATGGTCCATCCTTGTCTTTCAACCTATTTTTCCTTCTAGCTATTCCTACCTTTTCCCTCTTCGAGGGTTCTTTCTGCATTATGGGAAGAGTTGGTTCTTTGGCTTATCGTTTGGATTTGCCCAAGAAGCATTCTGGAGTGCATAATGTATTCCACATCTCACATATTCTCTGGTATCTTCTTGGCCTATCTCTTTTGTTCGGTCTTCTGCTCTTGATGGTTGGGATATTGAGCCTAATTTGACTGTCGAGAGTAAGCCACTTTGTATTGTCGACAGAGGTACGAAGCAGCTAAGAAGGAAATCTGGCCTAATCTGACTGTTGAGAGTAAGCCACTTCGTATTGTCGACAGAGGTATGAAGCAGCTAAGAAGGAAATCTGTTTGTTTGATCGAAGTACGATGGGGTACTGATGATCGAGATTGTACCCGAAAAACGAAGGAGAGCAATTGCGCTCCGAATCCGAGTTTTTTTTTCCTGGTACTATTTGTTGTCTATCGTGCTTTTTCTTATTTTCCTTGTTCGTTCTTTTCGTCTTGGTACTATTTGTTGTCTATCATGCTTTTCCTTATTTTCCTTGTTCGTTCTTTTCGAGGACGAAAAGATTTGAGTGGGGGAGAGTGTAACAACCCAGTATTTTGTGATTATTTTAATTGTTTATTTTAATTATTTAAATTGAAACACCTGATTTAAAAACTTTATTTTATTTATTAAAATGAATAAATTTTGTTATTTCAAAAGTATATTTTGATTTTGTGTGAATTATAACTTCTAACCTGAATAAATAGGATTTTTCCAGAAAAAGTGGATTTTTGGTCAATCTGGTCAAACTTTGACTTTTAAATTTAAAATTTAAATATTTGAATTTTTGAATTTTATTATGAAAATATATTAAATTTCAAAAGCAAAGCTTTTCATTTCGCTGAAATCCGATTTATATTGTGAAAGTTATGTTTTTTACAATATTGTATGTAAATTGATTTATTTAACAAAATTGTCTATTTTAATTTATATAAATAATATTTTTTTGTCACATTATGTTCTAATATGTGTTATATGACAGGTTAGATGTATATTTTTATTTTAAAATATTTTAAGGTAATGTTATAATTTTTCCAAAGCTTAGTGTATTTATTTTCAATTTTTATTACATAGTTTCTATTTTTAAGCTATTTTCTTAATTTAATTATATTTATTTAAAATTTATTTGTTTATTTTTATTCATTCATTATATTTTCGTGTTTTTATCTTTATTTATATGTATTTTACATGTATTTAAAATGAAAAAAGAATTTGGATATTTGAAGAGTTTTTGACCTTTAGTATACTTTGCCTTTCCATATTCAATTTGCCTTTTCACACCAAACAACATATCCATTCAATTGCTGACTTTATCACCATTCCTTCAGCTGATTTCTCCTCATTTTTGACGTACCAAAACTTTCTCAAACTAAAAACGTACAGCCTCCATTTCCTGAGAGAAAATTTTTGGTAAGCTTTCATTCTTTTTCACTTTTTTCCATTGTTTTCTATTGATTTTTGTACTTGTATTCACCTTCTTGTGTCCGGCCTCCCTCCTCCAGCACCATGGCCGCCTCCACCACCACCTACTACAGCCATCATCTTCTTCTTCTCACTGACCATCCATAGCCGAAGCCCTATAGGATGATGATCCACAAAAAATTGGTGAAAACTCCACTTTAAACTTCATAGTCGAGCCTTCCATTGATCCACCACTCCACCATCATACTTTGGCCGACCATTCACCACCACCACCAGCCACAACCTAAGCCTAGGACCCTTGCCACACCTGTAGTTGATCATTCCAGATCAGGCCATTCCCAATAGTCCCTTGGCCGAAGACATTTAGGCATTGAAATCCATGTTGTTGCTTGTAGTTGCTTTGTTTTTGTAAGTGCATGCACACATACCTTCATCTCCTTTATATTGCTTTGGTCGACCCCTATATGACCTTAACCTGATCCAAAACCATTCCATTACAGAGCCTTTCCAGTCCATAGCTGAAGCATAAGTGGTTGAATGCAAGTGCAAAAATTTTAGCTATGTATTGTGCTTATATTTCTAGCTTTGTTTATAATAGTTTGGTTTGAAATTTATGTATTGTACTTTGTTTTGTTTGTTATGTAACAAGGCAATTAGCTATGGCTCTACCACTCTCGAATCATTGCCATGCTATCGTGCCTTTGTGGATCTCAGTTTGTGTACTTTGGTTGTTGTCTTCAGCTTATACCAGTGAGTTATTCTCACCAGACAGTTTTATACTTATATGACTAGTAAACTGATCACATTTGATCTGTAAACTCATATCACCATGCTATATCTGTTATGCTATGATTATATGATGTTCATCCATGCTTATTCACCTGTTATACTATCTGTTACTGTTGTATTATGACATTCTGTTATTTATATCAGTTTATCACTGCAAGTTCCCTTTAGATTAGAATCACTATGGGTTGAAATGATACATACCCGAACGGACTTTAGAATAGGGAAAAATCGTTATGGGTTGAAATGATAGGCCTGAACGATTTTTAATTATTTCATTTACTTGGGACTGCAGATTTTAAATGATAAAACCTGGGTTTTCTTTGTAAATTACGGATTGAAATGATATATTATCCGTATCACTTTACCTATGCTAGAAAATGATATACCGACCCGTGGTTAATATGTATTTTTCTGAAATTTTTAAAGTAGTTTAGAAATGTAAATATTATGATATTTTGATTTAAAACTTAAATAAAAAATTATTTTTGTAAGTATTATTGATTTTCTAAAAAAAATTAAGTGAAATAAATTAATGGTAAAGTTAGAAATTTGAAATATAAGTTATTTTGGAAATTATGATTTGGCAACGAATGGAATTTGAATTAAGTAGGAAATATGAAAATATATTTAAAGTTTGATTTAAAATGAGTTTAAATGATTTTTGAAAAGTGTTAATGATTTTTGAGTAAGTTAAAAGTTTAAATAAATGAATATTTAAGTTGAATTTTGAAATATAACTTAGATTGGAAATTTGTGAATTTTGTTTAAAAATGAATTTTAAGTTAAATAAATAAAATGAAAAATAATTTATATTTGGAAATTTAAATTTAAGTGTTAAGTTAAAAATTTAATTATAAAGAATTGAAATTGAATGTTGAATTATATAAGTAAATTCTTATTAAATTGATTTTTGAATGAAAATTAACTTTATAAAATTATGAATATAAGGGTATTTAAATGATTGTTTTAAAAGTGAAAATATATGATTTTATAAGTTTAAAATGATTTAAATAAAAAATTTAATTATTTGTGAAATTATATTGAATACTTGGAATTTAATTAACAGCATTTTTGAAATGTTTTTATTTCTAATGTAAAGGATATTACAGCATTTGTAAATGCTGTAGTTGATAGAAATGAACTAAATGGCTAAACTGAATTAAGGACTATTACAACATTTGTAAGTGCTGTAGTTGCCGAAATTAACTAAGACTTTATTAGAACTAAAGTAACCCTATTACAGCATTTTTAAATGCTGCCTTTTGTTAAATTAAATTGTTTTAAGAGTAACTTTCCGTGGCATTTTCTAAATGCTGCGAAAGTTGAATTTTCATTGTTTTAATAAATTTAAGTGAATAAATGAACTTTGAAAGATTAAAATTTTAGAAATTTAATAATTTAATCATTAAGTATAATAACTTCATTTTAATGGTTTAAAATGAAGTAATTTGTTTTGAAATATAAACTATTTTGAAATGTGTATTGAAATGGTATTTTAAATAAAAATGAATGTGGTTTTGAAAAGATATGATATTTTGATATTTTGAAATGGATTATTGAATGATATTGAATTTTGAAATGATATTTGATTTCAAAGTATAAATTACTATCTGGAAATTTTAACCACGGGATGTATTTAATTTATAGTTAACTGATCCTTAGAGGATGGACGATCCCAAGCATCCTTTAAGTTATTGTACATTATTACTACAGTTCACTTGAGTTGATTTACATTATATAAGTATACATGTCCTGACTCGATTGTTCTGTGTTTTACTTTACGCTCGGGTCAGCCTGAGTATTTATTGCTTAGGTTTGGATTTCTTTTTCTGGAGCTAGGAATCGCTAGAGATTCTGCTTGTCTAGTTATATATTCCCTTTAAGTTTCAGTTGTTCTATTTGAGTTCTGGTATTATTTCAGTTCTGGTATTTATAAACTTCTATGTATTTGGATTTCTATTGTATATGTTTCAGACTGATATTATGTGTTATGTCTTTGAGATTTTGTTATAGTAGCTTCATGAACTACTATGTTATTTTAATTTCTGCTGCGAGTTATTCTGATATATCTGTGTCTGATTCTGCGACTGTTTTTCATTTGCTCCAAATTTATTTAAAATGTGGTATTTTAAGTAATTCAAGTCCGACATTTGTGGATGTGAATGGCTGAAAATACCTAGTTGTTACATTACTTGACAAAAATACACAGACCATGCACCTAAAAAAATTCACCAAATATTTATGGTTAAACCCGAAGATTTTTCTTTTTTGTTTTGAGAACTGAAATAATAATAGAAAAAAGAGAACAAAGCGTAATGAAGAACCAAGCTCATTCCCTTGCAGTGCTAAGTGCACCATTAAAGCATCACATACGTCCATTCGCCCACGCCGCACGTGCATGCGTGCACAAGTTTGCCTGGTAATCCATATCAACCATGCACAATTAAAAAGTTGTAGAAACAATGATATATAAAGAGGAAAATAACATAATATCAGACGATGAGAGACTAGAGTTTTATTGTATTTATTTAACCAAAAGTACCTAAAAGCTATAAAAATGTAAAAAGTTCAATTGCATAACAATTACGTGGTTAATTACTACAGCTCTTAAATGCATTTATAGCTTTCAAAAATAGTAACAACTAAAAAGTACATCTTTCAAACATAGAAAAATAAATCTAGCTTAGAATTACATTAAAATATTCAAGGTAATTAACTGCATACCAATTATTCGATTAACTATTGCATATCTCAAATGTAGCTTTAGCTTGATAAAGATAAAGTAGTTAATTGAAAATGCATATCTCATATGTAGTTTCAACAACATTGAAATGATGTTTTTTTAATTACATAAAAGATGTATATTGACGCAACAATATAATGTTCATAACTTCTTACAGTTTCCCTGCTTATAACTGTTCATAAATAAAAAACAATGACATACAAACATGTTTATCCACATAATAATATATCGTGCTATTATATATAAATACCAAATAAGTCCGCACATCAAAATTCTACAAAATTTAACCATTACAAATTTTAAATCTGAGTTTTTTAATCGAATCATCATCGTTATGCATAAAATCACATAAAATCACACTGCCAAAGAATGACACGTACTATTTACAAACCAAACAACCGCATCATAATTCAATGAAGGAAAATTTTAAACATAAATCAAACAAAAACAAGGGATATATTAGAGTAATTGATAATTAATATATAGGTAGAAGAATATCGGGATTATGACCTTTTTTCTCAATTCTCGGGGTCGACAATTATTTCTTCATGATGGATCCTTTCCGAGGACGTGAGAAACGATGTTATTAGTAGAAGTGAAGAAACATTGGACAGAAGAGAAGGCTAGAGAGGAAGGACCGAGAGAAGGAAGAAAACGATAGAATTAGAGATGTTTTTCTTAGGGTTTTCATTTGTACGGATATGGAAGAAAATTGAGGAAGCGATGAAATATTGGGAGAAGAGCGGCCTGGTAATATTTCATAGGCTCAATTCTAAATTTTTTGTCATTTGAGATATTAAAAATGTGTACATTTTTATTTAACTTGTAATAAAGATTAGTTACAGCATGACTCGACATAATGCTATTACAATCTGCAATTAGTGAACATTTTTCTTGTAGTGTATTCGATAAACTGTTGCATCACCCAAATGCAGCTTTAGCCACATCAAGATAAAGTAGTCAATTGAAAATGCATACCTCATAAGTAGTTTTGATTACATCACCATGATGCATCTTAACGCAACAATATAATGTTGCATAGTGATACAGCTTACTAAAGCAGTTAAACTTTCACTAACATGACATAGGTAAAAATTGCACCATAATAAAGTAGAAGTTTATTTATTTTTTACGTAAACACGTGTCATTTGGAAAACATTCACGATTTACGATTTAATAATGAAAACGATTTTTAAATTTGATTAGTCTACAAGTGGTTATCAAATTTAAAAAATTAAATTTTAATTAATAAGCGGATCATGGTATTTGTTGATCAAGGGATCTGTTTTATGTTTCAATTGTAAAATGGTACCTGAAACTAATATTCACACAATATAGCAAGAATGCTAAATGAAACTTCAACTAACTAACGAGGGTGCCGGTTAAGTTTTGAATGTGATAACAACCATGATAAAGTATTTGTGATTTTTCCTCGTGTATCTAGCCATATTAATAGCAATAAAATTACTGGGTTGTTGGTGTTTGAATTTTAAAATGAGAAAACGATCAATAAAGTTGAGTTGGTTTTAACAAATAAATGCAATTAGATTGTTCAACCTCTAACATATTCATGCAGTGACAACTGGCGTTATAAAAAAAGTGAAAGTTCAGAGCAAGTACTTGACAAAAATACAGCCAAGTCATACACGTCAGCATTATCAAAAAGAGGAAAGTTCTCAGTTAGCAGAAGAAGAAAAAACCTATAAATATACCACGCATGTCACTCAGATAACACGCCACCAATTGGGAACTTAATCCGCAAGCAACAATGGCGGCAGAAATCAAAGTTGCCCATCTCCCTCATGAACCGACGTCTCCCAATCCTCCTCCCTCCTCTTCCAATTCAGTGCCCGATGACACTGAAGCTTTCGACTTTCCCCTCACCCCTCATGAATGGTTTCCACGGCACAAAATCATCACCAAATACGACAAGGAATGCAGCATTCATCTCGAAGCCAAGCTTTCACCCAAGTCTAAAGACCCTTCCATATCCGTTCGTTTCACCCTCAAAGACCATACCAAACTGTTGCAGATTTCTTCACAAAGGCACGTCTCTTACAGCTTCGACTGTCCATTATTTGATAAGCCTTTGGTTCGTGGCTACACCATCAAGGCTTCTCGATTTTGCCCTCTGAAGATTAAAACCGATGACCACCCCGTCAAAAAGGAACACATGAACTTCTTTGAAACCCAAATCAATCGGTCTATTAAGGAACTTTTAGGTCCTGCTAGTGGTGATATATGCATAGACGTTGAGGCAAGTATTGACAGCGTTTTGTTGCCCGATGAAGCGGTGGCCATGGTGAAGGAGATGGAAGGCCAAGGCTTTAGAAAAGACAGCTGTGGTAATGTGGAATGCTACGACTGTGCCGTGTGTTTGGACGATGTTCAAATGAGGTGGTTCCAAGGGATGAGATTGCCCTGCAATCACGTCTTCCATGTGAGGTGCATTGCTCCCTGGTTTGAAAAGAAAACTACATGTCCTATGTGCAGGCGAGGATTGTTTTGAACTGATTGTTTGATTTTGTGATGAAGAATCAATGTTTTATGTTTTGTTCACGGATCGGAATCATGAATAGATGTATGTAGTGAATCATTTTTAATCTTGTTTTAGATGATTACTTTTGAATGTCTAATCGTTGCTTAATTGTTATTTCCATTTTATTTTTCCTTTTCCTCTATGACTGTGATACGTTCTTATGAATACCACTATCACCACATCTTCATTGACTGAAAAATAATCGAAAGAGAGTAAGTTCATTCAAATATGCATACAGATCAAAAGTATGACATTCTTGCAACAATTTACTGTACATAACGTTTTCTTTTAAAATAGAATACACCCACACAGAATAAACTAAGAACTATAGGATTAACATATATATACTGTAAAATATTATAAGTGATGGACGTTGTAATTTATACCGTCAATTTTTATGACCAGGTATTATATATATAAAAGTTATGACTTCTGTGTATCGGAATCATGTACCGTCAATTTTTATAACCAATTTTTATACTGTACAATATTATAAGTGATTATCATAAGTAGTGATGCTTACACATTATTTTAGTCAATTTTATATGGAACAGCCCATTAACTGCTATAGTGGTTAATTCTGTAAAAATCCCAAAAACGAATTCAGTTGTTATTTAATTTATTTGTAAATAAATGAGAGCAATGCTTACATTAATTATATCTGCACATAATGAGTACTACAATTATCTTTGTCAGAGTAAACCTTTAATACAAAGCCTGACTATTATCTAATAATACTACACATTATTGTATCTAAATATACCAACGACAACAGCCCAACTATGAGGAGAAAAAGACATGAAGGAATGTTACATGTTACAATTTCGTGAAAATTTATTCGTGTTCGTTATTATAACTGTTATCACAAACTGTTGAATTGGCAAATATAGTCAAACTAAAAACAAACATTTCAATCATATTTTCTCCTTTATCACACAAGAATCTAAATTTATTGATTTGGATAAAGAAGAAAATATCAGAGATTGATGAATTAACACTACCAAAAAACAATGAATTAAAGACTGAAATTTGAGTCTCTAGTTAAAAAATTCGGTCTTTAATTAACATTTAAAGACAGATTAAAGACCGAATGATTAAGTCACTGATTCCTAAGTCTCAAAAAGTTTTAAGACCGAAATTTTCGGTCTTAAAATTTAAAGACCGAAAGGTAGTCTTTAAATTTTGTACAGACTGAATTTTACAGACTGACATTTGGTTTGTAATCGGTCTCAATCGTAGAAATATTTATATTTTAATTTACCTACTTCGTGTATATATAGTGTATGTATGTATATACATGTCGTGTATGTATGCGTACAGAGACATACATATATTCAGATAACAATACCAATTCTGGAAAATAATCAAGATATTACAACATAATTCCTTTGCAACTTCATAATTTATCAACCTGTAAAAGAATTTACACAAACATATACTCTACAAATAAATCTAAGGCTCTTACTAGTTCAAACCAAAAACAATTCATATAAATAATTATAATTTAGACAAAGCCTTATTAGGTGAATTATAGATTAAAAATAACTCATACTAAATATGTCAAATTTTTTCTACACAGTCGTCACCCACAGTTGTCAATGTCCATCTTATGAATTTGAAGTCTCGCCATTCAAAGCAGAGGAAACTAGCTTCAGTGAAATCGCACTATCTACTGCCATCTAAAGTTTTAACCGACTCATCGTAAGGATAAGAGCTCTCATTGACAATGAAATAACAACAGTACGTTAATTTCTTTTACATCGCAGAAAATATTTATCTTCTCCTACTTGAGAGCAGAGTCAAATCTCAAATTATACTTATGGACCATGTTTTCCTGAGAGATCGCTGCCTACATTCAAGAAGATGCTTCACTCAAAAAAAGAGGAAACCCATCAATTAATCACTCATCAACTGTAGTGTAACATGCTTTGTAACTTGATTTTTTACAGCCCCTGTTCTTGGCTCGGATCATTATTGTAAACTTTCAGCTGCTACCATTTATTTACTAAGGAATTGGGTTGAACAGAACATTTATTGAAACCCTAAAAGAACATGGAAGCGAAACTTGATAGAGAAAAAAAACGGAGGAGATGTTAAGCATTGATTTTATGGAGTAATCGGAGGTAATTGCTTCAATTTAATTAGGAAGTGGAGAAGTTACGCAGGAGTCAAATTCAATTAAATGCGTGTGAGAAGGGGGAAGTGGTGAAGCTGCATGCGTGAGTGGGGAGGATATTGCTGTAATTTGTTAGGATATTAAAATAATTATTTATTATATTGGAAGATCCAAAGCAGCATGACATGGATCACCAAGTATGATCGTTAGATTAACAGAGTTAAAATATTTATCAACCATTGATATTAGGTTAGTTAAATACCGATGACAAACCGATGTTAAGACTGAAATTCAGTTTGTAAAAAATCATAAATTTTACCGACCGACTAAAGACCAATTGACGGTCTCTAAAGTTAAAAATTAAAGACTAAATTTTTTGGTTTTTAATTTTCAGTCTTTAGTTCAAAGTTTTTTTGTAGTGTAACGAATGAATTTTCATTATTGTATCTCATCAACTTACATCCTTTATATAACCGAACCCCTGTGCATGTGCATATGCACATATATGTGCATTGACCTTATACATTGCATACAAGCGCTCTCTAAACACATGCTTTATACATCAGATAGTCTCTCATTCATATCACTAACATATCACACGATTAAATACTAATATTATATAACATATAACTATATCAACAAAGAATTAACGCTCAGTCAAGCACTGAAATAATAGGTAAAATATAGTAGATAATATTCTGATCCTACTTTTTATGTACCTATGCGCCTTCCTCATTCATCGTGTACTCTATTTCATGTTCTAATTAACCGAGTTAACTGTAAATAGAGTATATGAAATCCAAGAGATATGGAAACTAAAGGATTTCAGCCTGTCAAATCTACAGTAAAAGTGCAACATAAAAAAATAGTAAACTTAGTTACCTGATCAAAGTCTGATCTCTTCAACCGACCTCTGTTTCTCCTGCTGAAGCAAAAAGGAAGAAGAAAAAGGCGACATAGGACCAAGAGAGTAAGGAAAACACATGCTGGCGCTGCGGAACCATGGCGCTGGCTTTTAGATCTCATAAGCATCAACTCTTGCTCAATGTTGCCCATACAGGATCCATCTTTGGGCATTCGGTGCAGAAAGCCACACGCGCTTCTGCTCTTGCAAAACTCACGTGCCTAGCATAGGCACGACTTCCAATCAAAACCTACGGCGTCGAAATCCGTGTAGCTTCTACGGTGGTTCGTGCAGCATCCATCGTACATCTGCTCGATGACAAATTCATCTTCGGGGCTAAACGGGTCAGGTTGGGGTAGGGCCTAAGAGTTTATGGAAAGGGGAGGTGGTGGAGCATGATTTTGTCTTTGAAAAGGATTTGTGGAGGCGGAGGAAGGAGAAGGAAGTAGCAAGTTGAGATCTTTTCGGGTTTTTAAGTGAATCTAAACATGAACTATATGAAGGAGGAGGCGTAACCTTTTGGGCATTTTAAGAGATGGTAATTGAAAAAAAAAAAAAAGAGAAGATGGCCACTCGAGAGGAATAAACATTGGAGCCAAAAAGTCTGAATTGGAGCCAAAAAATTTGAAATTGGAGCCAAATTTTCGGATATAGGAAAAAAAAAATTTGTGTAAAGTTTTCATTATTTAAAGTCAGATTGAAATAATATATATCAAACAAGGTGGACACAAAAAAAACAACTAAATACATATGGTAGTGGTAATTTACACCTTAATGTTTATACTATTCGAATTTTAAATTAATTTTTTTAATATCAAAAAATTTGTAATGTTTCTAAAAATATTAAATTTACTTAAAATTTCAAATTTATTACCTTTGAATTTTATGAATATTTCAAAAGTTTGATTTTAAAGTTTATTAATACTTTTAAATTTATTTTATTAAATTTCAAAATATTAAATTTTTTGAAATATTAAATATAATTATTAATTGTAAGTGTTAAAAATTAAAAATTAAATATTAAATACAATATTCACATAAGGGACAATTTTGGCACAGGTTCCTAATAAGTTTCAAAAACAAAAACCCTAATAAATATTAAATACAACATAATTATTACAACGGACAAACGAAAAGGGTTGTTACAGACATCTACTACAACTAACAAAAAAAAGTTGTTAAAAATACGCATCTATTACAACTGACAAACGAAAAGGTTGGCAAAAAAAGAAATGTTGTAATCGGCATCCATTACAATTAGTAAAATAAAAGATTTTTTGGAAATTAGTTTATTACAACTTTCTGAAATAAAGAGTTGTAAAAAAACCTTTATTACAACTGATAGTTTTCGGTAGTTGTAAAAGTACAGTTGTAATAGGGTCTTTGTTGTAGTGAAAACATCGATGCTTACTTCTTAGACTTTCAACCGCCGGCGATGAATTCTTTCCAAAATCATCCTACATCAATCTCAGTTATGTAGGCCGCCATCTTGTGGATCCTGATACCGAGTTCCTTCTGCCTCGTAATCCTCTAATTCGAATTTTAGTCGAGGCTGAAACTCTCAAATTTGCTAATTTGACAAGGAGAATGGTCCAGATCACTGATGAAACCAGGAAAATTATTGATTATTAATCTTGTTTGGCCAAGGCTAGTGAGGAAGTTGGGAGTGTCAACGTGAGGTTGCACCTGGAGGTGGAGGATCTCCGTTGGGAGCTCAGGGAGAAGGATGGGAAATTGGAGGTGGTTGAGGCGTCTCATGCGGCTGAGATAAAGAAAGCCAAGGAGGAAGTAATGAGGGATGTCACTGAATCGTGCAAAATATTGATCGATGAAGCTGTGAGCTTAGTGGATGAGACTAGGTAGAAGGGCCTGGAGCTGATCCGGTCTCTTAAAGGAAAGATGAAGAAGTCTCGGGAGTCTTGGCTGAGTTGAAGGAGTCCCATGGTGAGTGGCACAAGGAAAAGGATACCTACTGTTAGGAACTCCTATCTACAAGTTTGATGATGACAAACCATATAATTATAAATGTGCATATATATCTCGTATCTCATTCTTGCAAAGACTCAAGGACACAAATTGAAAAATGGATCACAGCAGTAGAGAGAAAAATATTGTATATAAACCTTAGAAATAATATGTAAAATCTTCCTGGATTTTATATACGATAAAATATATACACATTTACACAGAAGAACAAAATTTACATATTCCGAATGTCTGGTATTATGCCCCCAAACGTCTGGTCCCAGCCTTTGCAATTTTTCCAGATAATACATAACCAAACGTCTGGTCATCACAATCTAGACGTCCGGATTTGGCTCTGGGAACTTTTTAAAATACACAACTGTCAAATATGAAAGGTTGCTTCTACATCTCTTCCTCAAGTCAGAGTTACCCCAAAAAGAAGCAACTCTAGAAATGAAAAGAAATGGTAGCAACACTTCAAATCTATCTTTTCACAACTATAAATACATCAGTGATATTACAATTAAAGTAATGAATTTATTATTTCTATTCTCTATATCTACTTTGCACTCAAATTCAAGTTACTCATTTTTGCTATTAATATTTCAACCAAAGATCATTAACTTTGGTTCAGTTTTCTTCCATATTTCCAAAGCACACACATATTCATATATATAGATATCCAGTGGAGATTATATGAAGGCTTGTACGTATTGTCAATATCAGTGTTCATCAAAGCACATTCTTGACGGAAGATTTCTATTGTAACAAGCCTATTCTTCCGGACAAAGCGAGGGTTATTGATTAGTGAAATTCTAAAGAGGAGCTTTGGGACTGGATGTAGGACGGGAGGTCCAAACTGTTAGTCCTTGAGATGATGGTTTTGATGACAACAACCTTAGAATAGGATTATAAAATATAAATACTAAGATTATAGTTTGGAAATATATGTTAATGCAGGATTTAACCATGCAGGTGCCAAGAATGAAGACTGTACAGTATAGAGATTCAAGATATTAAGATTGAAGACTCATGAGTATCAAGAATATCAAGATTATCAAGAGTTCAAGATTTCAAGAATAAGTAATTTAATTAGAAATTTTGTTAAAACTCCTAAAAAAGCACTGGCATCTAAAAATCCAATTTATTCGTGGAATGGAATCCACTTCGAGCCTGTTAAAGGGATGGAACCCTAAGTAGGATGGAACCTACGAAAAATCTAGTGCAACATTGTTTTGTATCCACTAACTTTTATTCAAAATGTTTTTACAAAATTATATCTTGTTTTCAAAATGTTTTCAAAAGCTTCCTTTTAAAAGAATCAAAAAACATCTGTCCTGATTTTAAATACTTTTAGCCTCAAAATAATCTTTAATTTCAAAATCAAATTATCCTTAGTTTTGAATTATCTTTAATAATAATATATTTAACTTTTTAATATATATATATATATATTTAGATTTAAATATAAAATTATAGTAAAATTTTATATATACCAAAATATTATTCTCTATATTTATTTATGTATTTTAACTATATTTAAGTATACTTATAAAAGTTTAAAATAGTTTTAATATAAGATATAAGTTATTTTCAAAGAAAAACAAATCACCAAAATTTCCTTTGGGATGTAGACATACCCAAGATACCCATGTCGATATAGTGTCAGTTGGTTTCAAAAATTTGAATTTCAAAAGAAGTGTCTATTCGTCATATTCCTTCACGAATGGACATCGTTGTTGTTCTTCTATAAATAGGGGTGTTTTCAACGAATTTCCATTCATATTTTTCTGTTTTTCACTCCTCTTCTTCTTCCACAATTCTTTATACATATTCTTAACATTACTCCGCCGAAATAAACATTGAATCTAACTAGATCATTTCTGGTTTGATTCTCTATCACTATCTCAACAAGATCCTCGGTGTTATTCAGAATTATAGACTTCGTTGTAATCAATCAAGTGTAAAAGGAGTGATTGTAGCCTTGGAAATCAATCAAGTGTAAAAGGCGTGATTGTAGCCTAGGAAAGTCAATTGGGTGAACTTGTTGCCCGTGAAATCAAGTATCTCTACCCAAAGGATTGTGAATCTGAAGGATGTACCTCGTAGCCTTGAAATCGAGGGTGTAATTGTAAAGATTTCTTTTGAAAGGAAATCCATACTTGTGTGCGGGACTAGATGTTGGGTAACTCTGAACTAGTATAAAATCCGATGTGTTCTTTCCTTTACTGCTTTTACTTTATTTCTGCATCTGTGTTTGTTTCTATGATCATATCCATGTCTGAATATTTCATACATTTGTGTTCAAATTAACATAAACTCAAAAAGATTTAGTAATTTCTTAAAACACTATTCACCCCCCTCTAGTGTTTATCCTAGCCTTAAGATCCGTAATCCGCATTTCTAACATTTGGTACCAGAGCAAGGTTTTCAAAGTTTCATAATTTGATTTTTGAAAAAGTTTTTAAAATGGCTATGTTTGTCAATACTAGTTTAGAAATATTCAGATCATCATTGTCTCTTGAGTCTGCATATAATCAATGTTCAAATTCAAGTTGTCTACCAAAATTGTTTGACGTGCAGGAAACATGCTTTATGGGGGTTAAGGAATCAATCCACAATGGACAAATTGTGCAGATCAAAAAGAATAAATGGATACTCGATAGTGGATGCTCTAGACACATGACTGGCAATTCAGACATGCCTAATGATATAATATATAAATACGGAGGATTGGTTCACTTTGGAGATAATTCAAAAGAATATGTGATTGGCATCGGCAAAGTCGGTAACTCTGAACTCCTATTATTACTAATGTTATGCTAGTTAAGAATCTAAAATATAATATGCTAAGTATAAGTCAACTTTGCGATAATGGATATAAAAATTAAATTTGAAAAGGATAAATGTCACATTGAAGATAATAATTCAACCATAATATTTGAGAGAATTAGGAAAAAGAATATTTATATTCTTAGTATGAAAGTCTCAAATGATAACTTATGTCTTTTGGCAAATACAAGCGAACCTTGGATTTGGCATAAGAGAATTAGACATTTGAATTTCAAACTCTTATCTAGACTGTCTAAATATGATCTAGTAAGAGGTCTTCCTAAAGTGAATTTTAAAGTAGATAGTCTATGTGATGCATGTCAATTAGGAAAACTTAGAAAAAGTTCCTTTAAATTAAAAGATATGGTTTCAACCTCAAAACCACTTGAATTACTTCACCTTGATTTATTTGGTCCATCTCAAATTCTGTCAATAAATCATAGTAAATATGTTTATGTAATTGTAGATGATTATTCTAGTTTATATGGACAATACTTTTGAAACATAAAAGTGATACTTTTGAATGTTTTAAGAACTTTACAAAAAGGATTCAAAATCAACTTTCTCTAAAAATTATAACCATCCGCAGTGATCACCGTGGTGAATTTGAAAATGAAAAGTTTGAGGAATTCTGCAATAAAAAGGGAATAGCTCACAATTTTTCATTTTCAAGAACCCCACAACAAAACGGTGTAGTAGAACGTAAAAATAGGATGATTCAAGAGTGTGCGAGAACTACGCTCTCAGATAGTAAATTACCAAAGTATTTTGGGCAGAAGCAGTTGCTACCGCCTGTTATATTTTAAATAGAACTTTAATTAGACCTTTAACTGATAAGACATCTTATGAACTTCTTTACAAAAAGAAACCTAAGGTATCTTACTTTAGAATTGTTGAAAGCAAATGTTTTATTTTAAATACAAAAGATAATTTAGATAAATTTGATCTTAAATCCGACAAAGGAATGTTTATCGGATATTCTAATAGAAGTAAAGCGTTCAGAGTGTTTAATTTAAGAACTAACGCCATTGAAGAAACAATGCATGTTTCATTTGATGAAAATTTGAAATTTTTTGAAGATACAAATGATGAAGTGGATTTAATCACTCAAAATCAAGAGTCAACTGAAACTAATAATGAAATTAATCATCCTAATAAAAGGACTAACTTTTAAAAGATCATCCTATAGAAAATATACTAGGAGATATGCAATCTTTTGTTAAAATAGAAATCAACTAAGTAAAATGAGCAATGTAGCCTTTATATCAACTATTGAACTCAAAAATCCAAAAGAAGCATCAACCGATGTTTCATGGATTTTGGCTATGCAAGAAGAATTAAATTAATTCACTCGAAATGATGTTTGGAAACTTGTTCCTAGACCTGAAAATAAAACTATAATTGAAACTAAATGGGTTTATAAAAATAAAATGAATGAACAAGGAGATGTTGTTAGAAATAAAGCCCGGTTAGTCGCTCACGGTTATTGTCAAGAAGAAGGAATAGATTTTGATGAAACCTTTGCTCCCGTAGCAAAATTAGAAGCCATTAGGATTCTACTTTCTTTCGCAAATCATAATAATTTCAAACTATTTCAAATGGATGTTGAAAGTGTCTTTTTAAATGGATTTGTAAAAGAGGAAGTATATGTTGAACAACCACCACTTTTTGAAAATGAAAATTTTCAAAATCATGTTTACAAACTTAAGAAAGCTCTATATGGTCTAAAACAAGCTCCTAGAGCCTGGTATGATAGACTAAGATCTTATTTATTACAATCAAATTTTGAAATTGGTAAAGTAGATAATACTCTTTTTATTAAAAGAAATAAAAATGATATTCAACTAGTACAAGTCTACGTAGATGATATCATTTTTGGATAATCTAATTTTGAAATGAATAAAGAATTTTCTGATATAATGACAAAAGAGTATGATATGAGTCATATGGGTGAATTAAATTTCTTTTTAGGATTACCAATAAAACAACTAGATGATGGTATCTTTATTAGTCAAGAAAAATATGCTAAAGACCTAATTAGTAAATTTGGTTTGACTACTACGAGTGTAAAATCCACACCCATGACAACCAATGAGTACCTTAGTAAAGAAGATCTCTCGAAAGACGTAGATCGAAAATTATATAGAGGAATGATTGGATCACTACTCTATATCACTGCTAGTAGACCTGATATCATGCATAGTGTTTATCTCTGTGCAAGATATCAATTCCAACCTAAAGAGACTTGCTTAAAAGTTGTAAAACGTATCATAAGATATGTTAAACATATCTCTGATTATGGCTTATTTTACCCTAAAAATGATTCTTTTGACTTAATATCTTACTGTGATGCTGATTATGCTGGTTGTAAATCAGACCGAAAAAGTACAAGCGGAACTTGTCACTTTTTGGGACATTCTTTGATTTCCTGGTTTAGTAAAAAGCAAAACACAATTTCTTTATCAACAACCGAAGCAGAATATATTTCTACTTCTTTGGCTTGTTCTCAAGTAATATATATGCAACAAACTTTAAAAGATTATGGTTTAAATATCTCAAAATCACCAATTTATTGTGATAATACTAGTGTGATAAATTTATCCAAAAATACTACTCAACATGCTTGAACTAAACATATTGATATCAGACATCATTTCTCAGAGATAATATAAATAAGAAAGTAATTACTCTAGATTATATTAATTCCGAGAATCAAATTGCTGATATATTAACAAAACCCTTAAATGAATCTATATTTACTAAATTAAGAAGAGAATTAGGTATTTGTTCAATAACTGAAATATAAAATATAAATAACAAAGTATAATTAAAAATCAAATCAAAATAAATCAAATAGTAAAAATTTAAAGCACCATGTCGACATCCCCCTATACCCATGTTGACACATAACGATTTTTAATTTTTGAAATTTTTTCCACCAAAATTCAAATAATTGGTTATATATTCTTCTTATTTTTGAAATTTTGATCATTCTCTCTGTTCTCTCTCTGTTCTAACTTCTGAAACAAATTAAACCATGGCCTCCTCTTCCAAATCAAACATAAATTCAACCTTCTCATTCCCTTCTCCTACTTCTGGACCGTTTCAACGAACTACGCTCGCTCGAATGACAAAATTGGTATATTCTCTAAAGGATGCACTGCAATTATTGACTGAAATTCAAGTGGTACAACTTAGAAAAAACAAGAGAGGCAAGGCAAAATCCTTAGGAATTTGTAAAAATTTCTAATGGACAATCATGCTAATCCAATCTTGATTGATGAAGATTCTTCAGAAGATCAAGTGCAAGAGGACAACAAAGAAGAAGAAGAAGCCTTCATGGAAGAAGAGCACGTTGAAGAAGACGACAAAGTCGTTTGTGTTGGCGAAGTGTGCTTTGACAAAGATGGAAATCTTGTCAAACAACGTGGAAATTTCTGTTTCCACTATCCAAATTGTTCAGTTCATAGATCTCCCATTTTCAAAGACACTCATTAGTTTCTTTTCTCTTTTTCCTTTTGTTGTATGTTCTTTCTTACGTTCTCTATGAAAATTTAAATATAACTATATAATTAATAAAAAGTTCGTGTTCTTATATGTGTTCTATTAAAAGTATTATTATTTAGTTAGGATTGTTAGAAGTTTAGGACCATGTTTTAAGTTTTAGAGTTAAGTGTTGATTATTTATGATAACACTATCATTATAATCACATGTCATAGTATTAGATTAAGGGGGAGTTATACAGTTTCGAGTTAGTTTTTTGTTGATGACAAAGGGGGAGAAGTATAAAATAGGACGGTTAGGTATAGATTAAGGGAGAGTTATTAGTTTTAGGGGGAGTTATCAGGATAGAAGTAATATTTTATAAGCAAAGGTTGTCATCATCAAAAAGTGGGAGATTGTTAGTCCTTGAGATGATGGTTTTGATGACAAAAAATTTAGAATAGGATTATAAAATATAAATACTAATATTATAGATTAGAAATATATGTATATGTAGGATTTAACCATGCAGGTATCGAGAATGAAGACTGTACAGTATAGAGATTCAAGATATCAAGATTGAAGACTCATGAGTATCAAGAATATCAAGATTATCAAGAGTTCAAGATTTCAAGAATAAGTAATTTAATTAGGAATTTTGTTAAAACTCTTAGAAAAGCACTGGCATATTAAAATCCAATTTGTTCATGGAATGGAATCCATTTCGAGCCTGTTAAAGGGATGGAACCTACGAAAATCAAGTGGAACATTGTTTTGTATCCACTAACTTTTATTCAAAATAGTTTTACAAAATTATATCTTGTTTTCAAAATGTTTTCAAAACCTTCCTTTTAAAAGAATCAGAAAACATCTTTCCTGATTTTAAATACTTTTGCCTCAAAATAATCTTTAATGTCAAAATCAAATTATCCTTAATTTTGAATTATCTATAATAATAATAATATATTTAACTTTTTAATATATATATATATATACTTAGATTTAAATATAAAATTATAGTAAAATTTTATATATACCAAAATATTATTCTCTATATTTATTTATGTATTTTAACTTTTTAATATAATATATTTAAGTATATTTATAAAAGTTTAAAATAGTTTTAATATAAGATAGAAGTTATTTTCAAAGAAAAACAAATCACCAAAATTTCCTTTGGGACGTCGACATACCCAAGATACCCATGTCGACATAGTGTCGGTTGATTTTAAAATTTTAAATTTCAAAAGAAGTGTCTATTCGTCATAGAATGGACATGGCTGTTGTTCTTCTATAAATAGGGGCTGTTTTCAACGAATTTCCATTCATATTTTTCTGTTTTTCACTCCTCTTCTTCTTCCACATTTCTTTATACATATTCTTAACATTACTCTGCTAAAATCAATATTAAATCTAACTAGATCATTTCTGGTTTGATTCTCTATCACTTTCTCAACAAGATCCTCAGTGCTATTCAGAATTATAGACTTCTTTGTAATCAAATTAGTGAGAAAAAGTGTGATTGTAGCTTGGAAATCAATCAAGTGTAAAAGGTGTGATTGTAGCCTTGGAAATCAATCAAGTGCAAAAGGTGTGATTGTAGCCTAGGAAATCAATTGGGTGAAATTGTTGCCCGTGAAATCAATTATCTCTACCCAGAGGAATGTGAATCTGGAGGGTGTACCTCGAAGCCTTGAAATCGAGGGTGCAATTGCAAAGATTGCTTTTAAAAGGAAATCCGTACTTGTGTGAGGGACTGGATGTACAGTAACTCTGAACTAGTATAAAATCCGGTGTGTTCTTTCCTTTATTGCTTTTACTTTATTTTTGCATCTGTTATTGTTTCTTTGATCATATCTGTGTCTGAATATTTCATACATTTGTTGTAACGACCCCGTCTTCCTACGCCCAGGAAGATGTATCGTTCTTAAATAAAGAAAGGGATGAGAAAATAGAAAAGATAGAGAAGAAAGAACAACAACATCAGAATCTCACAGCGGAACGAATAAATTATAATAATCACATAAGTATTTACATAATATACAACATCAATCAGAGTTATATAGATAATACATCACATACTAGATAGTTATAAACACCTGTCTAATTAATACAACACAACTCAAACAAATAACTCAAAGATACCAACACAGCGGAACTATATATATATCTACAACGCTGAAGCCTCCTGCTCCATTGCTCCTCCAGAATTTGTCAAAGCTAACCTGAATCCCTTGGCTACCCGTAAAAATTTTAGGTACCCGAGAGTTTATGAAAAACAAAAATAAACTCCGGGTCAGACATGAGTCTGGTGTGAGTAACAGGTTAAAGTTGCTTAATTTTGAAAATCCTTTGAAATAAAAGGTATCACGTAAGACTCCCCACACATAAACATGGGAAAGTTTTTACCTTACGCTAACCAAAACATTTGATAGGAAATTCAGTGATATTATAATAGGTCTAGGGTTTTCAAGTAAATAGAAAATAGCCGAAATTGTTACATTCATTAAATTCCAGCTACTAGCCACAAAAGTGGGTAATACAATCAAAACCGTTGACACTTATTGGATTGTGGATTCCATACAATGGCAGGGCTACTAGGGTACCGCCCGTCACAGTACATGGCCTAGATTAACGTATCGAGGATCACTCCCGACCCCCTGCAACACAAGGCCGGAACCATTCCTTACTGAACAGTCCCGAACAAGATAACCCTGCAGTTGGTGTACATCCAACCGCCCACATAGCCGAAATAAAAAAAGACATCCAGACAGGGGAATATCATGTCCTGCTTGGGCATGACCCACCTAACCTTGCTGCACCTCCCTTGTTTTAGCCATTCTCGGTTGATGAGGCTTGAGGCTACGATTACCTTTAGAGAATACATTTCTTAGAATGCTTATCGCCCACCTGACGATGTATTGAAAACATTCAATCCATACAAGTTCGTTCCGGGTTCGAACGAAACCGAAGGCATTATCTCGTTACACTCATTTTGGAATCACCCTCAGAGTTAACGACGATAACCCTTGCACTTTGAATCTTCATCTTCACTTCAGATTCACGACCTATCATTAATTTGGAATCGATGTGGTTTTCGGATGTTCCGAATAAGGAAAACCGATCCCGGTCTCATCGAAATCCAAAACGTGTCTTTTAGGGCCAAGTTGTCTATTTAGTCTTAACAGTTTAATTCAAATAATTCAATACACACAGATAGATAATTCACAATTTCACAATAGATAATCACATCATCATCATAAACAGATAATCAATATCATCATCCAAACAGATAATAAATATTATCGTACTTAACTATGCATCCATATCACAAAGATATTACTCATATCTGAATCCTCAATCATCAAATGAAATATCAGTATCATTCATAAGCAATGATTTATAAATCAGAATCTATAATTAATTTAAAATGAATTAAATTAACTACTTCAAGCTCTAATTAGTTTAAAGTAAATTAAATTAATTACTTCATCTATAAATCTTGCTTATACAACCATTAATTAATTATAAATCAAATTAATTTAATTATTCTCTAGATATTCGACTTGATTTAAACTCCTTAGATTAATCATCTTCTAATTACAATAAGTAATTAGTCTTTATTTAATTTCCCAAATTAATTATCCTAAATCATTTATAGTAATTAACATTTAATTACTTCATTTACTTAATTACATTTATTCTTAATTAATTACATAAATAAATCACCCCATTATTAATTATATCTTAATTAACCAATTCTTAATTACATCATTAATTATTAATTAATGATCTTTAGTTTAGATTTAAATAAAATTTCTTTGGTTAAATTAATTTATATTAAATGATTCATCTTTAATTTAACTCAATTATTAATCACCCTTGATTAATAACATTCCAGTAATTAACTATGATTAATTACTTATATTAATACAGTAATTATCCCATAATTAATTATCTCCATTAATTAATCCTCTGATTAATTTCAAAAGTAATTATCCAAATTACTTTATTAAAACATCATCATTTACTAGTTACATTTAGTAATTAACTTTAATTACTTTCTTAAGTAATTATGCTCCATTGAATACACTAAGTAATTATACTTATCAATTTGTCAAATGATCTTCTTAAATTAATTAAACTAAATTAATTAACTTAAATTAGTCATTTATCAAAATTAATTACAATAAGTAATTAATCTCTTAATTACTTTTATCAAGTAATTACATTTAACAATTTACAATAGATTATCTAATTAATCTAATTAATTATCAAAATTAATCACATATATTAATTAATAACCTTTAGTTAATTATTTTCATTAACTAATAACATTCCTTAAATTACTTTCTTAATTAATCCCTAATGATAGATTAATCTAAATTATTAATTTTATAAACTAAATACATAAGTCAATCCTTAATTAACTTATTCATTTAATCATTCAAATATCTTAACTACTCCAAAGATAATTTATTCCTTTATTAATGACTTCATTAATATTAATGTGTATTAGAACATTACATTTAAATTTAGATTCAAATTCTATTTTGAATTCAAGATTCAAAAAAAAGATTATTGTTTAAACATTTACCAAATTTAAATTCTATTTGATACAAATTTACTTTTCAAAACTATTTTATTTAAACTGGTTTTATAATTTAAATTAAAAAAACTAATTTAAATTTTAGATTAGAATTCGAGAAAAACTTGAACTCATTAGTTTAACCTTGAATTTAAAACTTTGGTTTTAACTTGCTTTTGAAAAATTTGGTTTTAAATTCTTGATTTAAAATTCAAATTCATCCTTTTCTAAAAAAAAATTAGATTCAAAAGTTCACTTGAATCAATACTTTTGAACTTTTAATTTTAAAACACGGTTTAAATTTTTGTTTCAGATTTAAATTAAATTTAAAATCTGAAACTGTCAGGTTGTAAACCTGACAGGAAACCCATTATGTAATTGTTTTTAAAACTTTATTTTTATTTAAATTGAATTCAAAAGTAAACTTGAATTCAAACTTCAAACTGGATTTAACATGTTTAAATTTATTATTTATTTTAGGTTTCATTAATTTTCAAGAACAAACTCTGCCTCCAGGCTTTTACAAAGCCTGAAACAACACAACTCGAACCCACCCTTCATTGACTTCGAGTCACGTACTCGAGTTACTCGAGTATTCCCCTAGTCAAAAAACTGCACACAGAAAACAAACACCCAACCTTCAATGGCACGGTGCACGTGCACCGTGGCCCCAGCCACCCCGGCCACCCACATGAACTCCAACACGGCGCCTACCATCACCAGATGCCATCATGACCCCACCGAAGCCACCCACTCGCTCGAATTGAAAACGAGCTCCTGATCCAAACCTGGAACAAAAACTTCGAACACCCAAACCTGGAAAGCACGTCGCCTCCGCAACCTCGACCATCATGACGTCTGCAACTCCGGACCTGAACTCGACACTGCCCACCTTACTACCACCCGAGACCCCACGGCACTTGGTCGACCATCGACGTCGAATGAAACGAAAACCTCGGCAACCTCAAAACTAGGTTTAAAAACTTTAAACCATCGCCGCCGCTTCCATGGTCATTGGTCGTCCATTACAACATTTTTCCCATCACCGCGGTAAGCTTCTCCACCTCCTCACACAACCCGACCACCTCCAAATGCATAGATCACCAGTAATCGCCCAAAAACCAACTTTTGTTCAAAGACGAACTCCACCTAAACCACTTGACTGAAAATCATAATATTAATTTTAAAAATCATATTTTGTCACAAAGATTCAATATATGTTCCTGGATTTATAATTTAAAGTGTTTGATTTTTCTCTTATTCAAATTTTCTCTGTTATTTTGATTTCCAGAACCATATTCAATTTTTATTCAGCTTAAATATAACTTAAACTCTAGATCATGTTGAAACAAACAATTTCTGTTTGTATTATAAATCCTAAAAGTTATTAGATCAAGTGGTAAAATAATTTGAATCAACTCAAGCCTGAGAACAAAATGGATAAGTTTGTTTACAGAGACTTTAATATGTACCCAGACCACATCCATATGCACAGAAGATTCCATACATACAAATCACACTTATTCCAGATTTTGCAACAAGTTTAAATCCTCAAGTTTTAGTAATTAAAGTTACTCACCATAGGTTTTTTTTGAAAGCAAAGCATGAACTTAAATCTTAAATACAGAGGGTATCACATGCTATCAACACACATACACGGCAACACATATACCCAGGAATGCATTAAGTTATATACACATAAGTAATTAAGCAACATATAAACCTAAGTATTTTAAAATTTAGGTTACTCACTTTGCTTTTGAAAAAGAACAGAGCATGCTTGTATAAAAACTCAGGTCTACAGTCTCGACAATTACACTTCCAACCTCAAACGTTCAAACTCCAACCATTGTAGTCGTGTTACACACACCACTACCCTATCTACCTTTATAATTCATATTGGAAAACCCAAACAGGTAACCCAACAGATAGGTAGGTATATATATATATATATATATATATATATATCTATATATATATATATCAAAATTACAAATACGCTCTCTCAGGAAAGAAAACACTCAAGAGCCTAGGTATTCACTCAACCTAGCGCTCTGATACTAACTGTAACGACCCCGTCTTCCTACGCCTAGGAAGACGTATCGTTTTTGAAGAAAGAAAGGGATGAGAAAATAGAAAAGATAGAGAAGAAAGAACAGCAACATCAGAATCTCACAGCGGAACGAATAAATTATAAAAATCACATAAGTATTTACATAATATACAAAATCAATCAGAGTTATACAGATAATACATCACATACTAGACAGTTATAAACACCTGTCTACTTAATAAAACACAACTCAAACAAATAACTCAAAGATACCAACACAGCGAAACTATATATGTATCTACAACGCTGAAGCCTCCTGCTCCATTGCTCCTCCAGAATTCGTCAAAGCTAACCTGAATCCCTTGGCTACCCGTAAAATTTTTGGGTACCCGAGAGTTTATGAAAAATAAAAATAAACTCCGGGTCGGACATGGGTCTGGTGTGGGTAATAGGTTAAAGTTGCTCAATTTTGAAAATCCTTTGAAATAAAAGGTATCACGTAAGACTCCCCACACATAAACAAGAGAAAGTTTTTACCTTACGCTAACCAAAACATTTGATAGGAAATTCAGTGATATTATAATAGGTCTAGGGTTTTCAAGTAAATAGAAAATAGCCGAAATTGTTACATTCATTAAATTCCAGCTACTAGCCACAAAAGTGGGTAATACAATCAAAACCGTTGGCACTTATTGGATTGTGGATTCCATACAATGGCAGGGCTACTGGGGTACCGCCCGTCACAGTACGTGGCCTAGACCAACGTATCGAGGATCACTCCCGAACCCCTGCAACACAAGGCCGGAACCATTCCTTATTGAACAGTCCCGAACAAGATAACCCCGCAGTTGGTTTACATCCAACTTCCCACACAGCTGAAATAAAAAGGGACATCTAGACAGGGGAATATCTTGTCCTGCTTGGGCATGACCCACCTAACCTTGCTGCACCTCCCCTGTTTTAGCCATTCCCGGTTGATGAGGCTTGAGGCTACGATTACCTTTAGAGAATACATTTCTTAGAATGCTCGTCGCCCACCTGACGATGTATTGAAAACATTCAATCCATACAAGTTCGTTCCGGGTTCGAACGAAACCGAATGCATTATATCGTTACACTCATTTTGGAATCACCCTCAGAGTTAACGACGATAATCCTTGCACTTTGAATCTTCATCTTCACTTCAGATTCACGACCTATCATTAATTTGGAATCGATGTGGTTTTCGGATGTTCCAAATAAGGAAAACTGAACCCGGTCTCATCGAAATCCAAAACGTGTCTTTTAGGGCCAAGTTGTCTATATAGTCTTAACAGTTTAATTCAAATAATTAAATACACACAGATAGATAATTCACAATATCACAATAGATAATCACATCATCATCATAAACAGATAATCAATATCATCATCCAAACAGATAATAAATATTATCGTACTTAACTATGCATCCATATCACATAAATATTACTCATATCTGAATTCTCAATCATCAAATGAAATATCAGTATCATTCATAAGCAATGATTTATATATCACAATCTATAATTAATTTAAAATGAATTAAATTAACTACTTCAAACTCTAATTAATTTAAAGTAAATTAAATTAATTACTTCATCTATAAATCTTGCTTATACAACCATTAATTAATTATAAATCAAATTAATTTAATTATTCTCTAGATATTCGACTTGATTTAAACTCCTTAGATTAATCATCTTTTAATTACAATAAGTAATTAGTCTTTATTTAATTTCCCAAATTAATTATCCTAAATCATTTATAGTAATTAACATTTAATTACTTCATTTACTTAATTACATTTATTCTTAATTAATTACATAAATAAATCACCCCATTATTAATTATTTCTTAATTAACCAATTCTTAATTACATCATTAATTATTAATTAATGATCTTTAGTTTAGATTTAAATTAAATTTCTTTGGTTAAATTAATTTATATTAAATGATTCATCTTTAATTTAACTCAATTATTAATCACCCTTGATTAATAACATTCCAGTAATTAACTATCATTAATTACTTATATTAATAATTTAATTATCCCATAATTAATTATCTCCATTAATTAATCCTCTGATTAATTTCAAAAGTAATTATCCAAATTACTTTATTAACACATCATCATTTACTAGTTACATTCAGTAATTAACTTTAATTACTTCCTTAAATAATTATGCTCCATTGAATACACTAAGTAATTATACTTATCAATTTGTCAAATGATATTCTTAAATTAATTAAACTAAATTAATTAACTTAAATTAATCATTTATCAAAATTAATTACAATAAGTAATTAATCTCTTAATTACTTTTATCAAGTAATTACATTTAACAATTTACAATAGATTATCTAATTAATCTACTTAATTATCAAAATTAATCACATATATTAATTAATAACCTTTAGTTAATTATTTTCATTAACTAATAACATTCCTTAAATTACTTTCTTAATTAATCCCTAATGATAGATTAATCTAAATCATTAATTTTATAAACTAAATACATAAGTCAATCCTTAATTAACTTATTCATTTAATCATTCAAATATCTTAATTACTCCTAAGATAATTTATTCCTTTATTAATGACTTTATTAATATTAATGTGTATTAGAACATTACATTTAAATTTAGATTCAAATTCTATTTTGAATTCAAGATTCAAAAAAAAAGATTATTGTTTAAACATTTACTAAATTTAAATTCTATTTGATACAAATTTACTTTTCAAAACTATTTTATTTAAACTGGTTTTATATATTTAAATTAAAAAAACTAATTTAAATTTCAGATTTGAATTCGAGAAAAACTTGAACTCATTAGTTTAACCTTGAATTCAAAACTTTGGTTTTAACTTGCTTTTGAAAAAAATGGTTTTAAATTCTTGATTTAAAATTCAAATTCATCCTTTTCTATAAAAAAAATTAGATTCAAAAGTTCACTTGAATCAATACTTTTGAACTTTTAATTTTAAAACACGGTTTAAATTTTTGTTTCAGATTTAAATTAAATTTAAAATCTGAAACTGTCAGGATGTAAACCTGACAGGAAACCAATTATGTAATTGTTTTTAAAACTTTATTTTTATTTAAATTGAATTCAAAAGTAAACTTGAATTCAAACTTCAAACTGGATTTAACATGTTTAAATTTATTATTTATTTTAGGTTTCATTAATTTTCAAGAACAAACTCTGCCTCCAGGCTTTTACAAAGCCTGAAACAACACAACTCGAACCCACCCTTCATTGACTTCGAGTCACGTACTCGAGTTACTCGAGTATTCCCCTAGTCGAAAACCTGCACACAGAAAACAAACACCCAGCCTTCAATGGCACGGTGCACGTGCATCGTGGCCCCAGTCACCCCCGGCCACCCACATGAACTCCAACACGACGCCTACCATCACCAGATGCCATCACGACCCCACCGAAGCCACCCACTCGCTCGAATTGAAAACGAGCTCCTGATCCAAACCTGGAACAAAAACTTCGAACACCCAAACCTAGAAAGCACGTCGCCTCCGCAACCTCGACCATCGTGACGTCAGCAACTCCAAACCTGAACTCGACACTGCCCACCCTACTACCACCCGAGACCCCACGGCACTCGATCGACCATCGACGTCGAATGAAACGAAAACCTCGGCAACCTCGAAACTAGGTTTAAAAACTTTAAACCATCGCCGCCGCATCCATGGTCATTGATCGTCCATCACAACATTTTTCCCATCACCGCGGTAAGCTTCTCCACCTCCTCACACAACCCGACCACCTCCAAATGCATAGATCACCAGTAATCGCCCAAAAACCAACTTTTGTTCAAAGACAAATTGCACCTAAACCACTTGACTGAAAATCATAATATTAATTTTAAATATCATATTTTGTTACAAAGATTCAATATATGTTCCTGGATTTATAATTTAAAGCGTTTGATTTTTCTCTTATTCAAATTTTCTCTGTTATTTTGATTTCCAGAACCATATTCAATTTTTATTCAGCTTTAATATAACTTAAACTCTAGATCATGTTGAAACAAACAATTTCAGTTTGTATTATAAATCCTAAAAGTTATTAGATCAAGTGGTAAAATAATTTGAATCAACTCAAGCCTGAGAACAAAATGGATAAGTTTGTTTATAGAGACTTTAATATGCACTCAGACCACATCCATATGCACAGAAGATTCCATACATACAAATCACACTTATTCCAGATTTTGCAACAAGTTTAAATCCTCATGTTTTAGTAATTAAAGTTACTCACCATAGGTTTTTTTCAAAGCAAAGCGTGAACTTAAATCTTAAATACAGAGGGTATCACAGGCTATCAACACACATACACAGCAACACATATACCCAGGAATGCATTAAGTTATATACACATCAGTAATTAAGCAACATATAAACCTAAGTATTTTAAAATTTAGGTTACTCACTTTGCTTTTGAAAAAGAACAGAGCATGCTTGTATGAAAACTTTGGATTTTAAAAACTGGAAAGTTGTCTGCCTTCCTTAATCTTCTTGCTTATGTTCAGTTACAAATATTACTTAAGTTTGTGAAAATGGAAATATTTGTTATTGTTTCAGATTTTCTATGTAGTAATGAACGAACTAGAATAAGAAAGGCATGTATATAAAAGAGTTTCAGGGGAAGGTGGCATCTGAGACAAGCAACTTTTGCAGGTACACTTATGTGTTTTGTTTTATCAGGCCAAATCTTTGTATTAGGAGGCTGAAATGATCTTTAAAACAATTCGAAATGACTTGTTTGCTGCTAAGAAATGAAAGCATTTATTGATTAAGTACTTTATGTCTCTACTAACCTCATTTTTGTGCTTAGATATTTTACATATCTTTGTTTATACTTGCTTTGTTTCCTTGCATTTCTAAATTTCTTTTCAGGCAACATACACATTTTTTTTCTTGCTCTTGTATCTTTCACTTACAGGCAACATAATCATTACTTGCCTGGTTTTACTTTTATTATTTTGTTTTCATACTTGTCTTTGTAAACTTTATATCTTATGTACATAGCTATTTTATTTTAGTCATTTGTTTTCTTAACATTGCTTTGCATTCCTTTCTCGAACCCGCATATGTTTAGATATTTTATTTATTTATTTTCTTCCCTTAATCTTATTTATAGGCTACCTTCATATTTACAATGCCTGGTTTGACTTTGTATTACTTCATGTTCATACTTGTCTGAATCCTTATTTACAAGCTACCTGCACATATTTTATTTTTTCTTTACTTTGTCTCTCTTTTATAAAGTTTATTTTAAATTAAAACATTCTTGAAAGAATTTATTTTATATCCCAAATCATAGCTTCCCAAAGTATGTGTATATGTGTATATACATAAGTTTAAAATAACAAATTTCGATTCATTTAAAAATCCATTTTAAAGATATTTCATTATTGTTATTGTTTAAAAATAACTCATTATTAATTTAAAATTATTCATAAATGAAATCACTACGTAAATAAATTACTTATTTTCTAAAGCTAAAGTAAAAAGAACAAAACAATCTTTTATTTAAATTTAAACCTAGGCTAGAATTTATTTTTAAACAAATTAAATTTATCTTGATTATTTTTAAAATCATATTATTATTTATTCAATACAAAATTTCCAAATTATAAAAAAAATAGAATTAGAAAACATAGCTTTATCTATTAAATTTAAAACAGAGCTTATCTATTTATAATATATACCAATATATACATTATAAATAGAAACAATTTAAATTAGCTTTTAAAAGATACATTATTAGTTAAATATTTATTTAAAAGAAGATTATTAAATCAATTTAAATATTATTAACAAATATTATCAAATCAATTTAATTTTTAATGTAGATTATTAAATTGATATTGCCCCAAATTTCTGGGATGTCACATTCCTCCCCCCTTAAAAGAATTTCGTCCCTGAAATTTAAAACAAAGGTAATTTAATAATCTAGTTAAAGATTTAAATTTCAAACACAAGCATATATCAATCATATGCTAACAACCATAGCAACCAATTCATCCAAACAAACAAATCTTACTATCCAGACAAGATTCCGGATAGAATTTTCTCGAGTTTTCCCCAAGTATAGATACCGGGTTACTCGCTCTATAGAATCCAAACAAACAACACTACTAAGCTACAGAACTTCTACTCATCTAGATCTACAAAACAAGACAGGATATCAGACTACAGGCAAGTCTGAATCAGCAACTAAAACTTCCTGAACTGCTGGTTCTATATCCAGAGATAGATCTTACACGTACTCCCTCAGAGATACGTGAAACACAACGAATTCCAGTTATCCAAACTGACAATTCAATCCTGAAGACTAAACACTTATCAGAATCAAATCTCCCACTTCAAAATCCAAATTCCTCCATTTCTTATCCATAAAACCCTCTGACGATCCTGGGCTGCCTACACCCTTCCCAGTCAGCTCAACCCTTGCTGATGTCCTTAGAAACAAACTGAACCAAAGGCAATCCAACAAAATGATCTTTCCAATATCAACCAAACTCAAAACACAAACTCTATTCCAAAATCAGAAGGCTGATCTCACTTTTCTCATATGGAAGAGATAAAACAGGTGCACTCCAATCTGGCCTCATATCATGAAAAATTTCCTGTAGAATTCTCCTATCCAAATATTGCAACATCCAATTGCTTCTCAACTAAACAGCTTCCACCATGCTTCCGCTGCGCAACTCTGACTGAACAGATGAAAATGCTGATGATGAACTCAAGCATAGACAGGACAACACATTCCAATAATAAAGTTCACATATCCAAAAATAAAACTCAGAAGTTTCTCTAAAATCTGAGCTGTTTTACCACACTCAAAAACCATCCTATTACTAAGCTGATCCATCGGTACCGCTTCTGAAATCCAGTTGATACCCAACTCAATCTCCAAAGGTTGACAAATCTCTGACTTCTTGAAGACATCTAGAAAAATGTCTCTGAAACACAAGAGAACACTCAAACTATCGCAAGTCACTTTTGCGATCAGTCCAGCCTAATTCCAAAGATACTATTCTCCCTTTACAAATCAGTACAGCTTACACTTATGTGGCCAATCCATCGAAGAAATGGAACTACTATGCTGCTTCTGTAGTTACCCCAAGAAAACTACTAAGCCAGAGGACTTCCTAATCCAAAGCTCTTCGAGAAATTCGGACCTCAAACTAACAGAAACATTCTACTGAACTCAGCTACAATACCGAAGCAGTCACTCTTCCTTACCTGTTCCAAAGAAACATCTTCGGAGACATCCATAGTCACTGCGTCTCATCACACAGCCAATACACCTTGTTGTATTAAGATATCATGACTTGCTTCTGTCCAATCAACAGATCCAAACTCTAGCTCATCCAAACTACATTTCAAAAATGAACTCCAAATCTTAACAGATTTTCCTTCAGAGATCAATGAAATCCTTACACCACTCAAAGCTCACTCGAGACGGTATTAGGTCTACAGTCTCGACAATTACACTTCCAACCTCAAACATTCAAACTCCAACCATTGTAGTCGTGTTACACACACCACTACCCTATCTACCTTTATAATTCATATTGGAAAACCCGAACAAGTAACCCAACAAATAGGTAGAAATATATATATATATATATATCAAATTTACAAATACGCTCTCTCAGGAAAGAAAACACTCAAGAGCCTAGGTATTCACTCAACCTAGCGCTCTGATACCAACTGTAACGACCCCGTCTTCCTACGCCCTGGAAGACGTATCGTTCTTGAAGAAAGAAAGGGATGAGAAAATAGAAAAGATAGAGAAGAAAGAACAACAACATCAGAATCTCACAGCGGAACGAATAAATTATAATAATCACATAAGTATTTACATAATATACAACATCAATCAGAGTTATACAGATAATACATCACATCCTAGACAGTTATAAACACCTGTCTAATTAATACAACACAACTCAAACAAATAACTCAAAGATACCAACACAGCGGAACTATATATATATATCTACAACGCTGAAACCTCCTGCTCCATTGCTCCTCCAGAATTCGTCAAAGCTAACCTGAATCCCTTGGCTACCCGTAAAAATTTTGGGTACCCGAGAGTTTATGAAAAATAAAAATAAACTCCGGTTTAGACATGGGTCTGGTGTGAGTAACAGGTTAAAGTTACTTGATTTTGAAAACCCTTTGAAATAAAAGGTATCACGTAAGACTCCCCACATATAAACATGGGAAAGTTTTTACCTTACGCTAACCAAAACATTTGATAGGAAATTCAGTGATATTATAATAGGTCTAGGGTTTTCAAGTAAATAGAAAATAGCCGAAATTGTTACATTCATTAAATTCCAGCTACTAGCCACAAAAGTGGGTAATACAATCAAAACCGTTGGCACTTATTGGACTGTGGATTCCATACAATGGCAGGACTACCGGGGTACCGCCCGTCACAGTACGTGGCCTAGATCAACGTATCGAGGATCACTACCGACCCCCTGCAACAAAAAGCCGGAACCATTCCTTACTGAACAGTCCCGAATAAGATAACCTCGCAGTTGGTGTACATCCAACCGCCCACACAGCCGAAATAAAAAGGGACATCTAGACAGGGGAATATCTTGTCCTGCTTGGGCATGACCTACCTAACCTTGCTGCACCTCCCCTGTTTTAGCCATTCCCGGTTGATGAGGCTTGAGGCTACGATTACCTTTAGAGAATACATTTCTTAGAATGCTCATCGCCCACCTGACGATGTATTGAAAACATTCAATCCATACAAGTTCGTTCCGGGTTCGAACGAAACCGAAGGCATTATCTCGTTACACTCATTTTGGAATCACCCTCAGAGTTAACGATGATAACCCTTGCACTTTGAATCTTCATCTTCACTTCAGATTTACGACCTATCGTTAATTTGGAATCGATGTGGTTTTCGGATGTTCCGAATAAGGAAAACCGATCCCGGTCTCATCGAAATCCAAAACGTGTCTTTTAGGGCCAAGTTGTCTATTTAGTCTTAACAGTTTAATTCAAATAATTCAATACACACAGATAGATAATTCACAATATCACAATAGATAATCACTTCATCATCATAAACAGATAATCAATATCATCATCCAAACAGATAATAAATATTATCGTACTTAACTATGCATCCATATCACATAGATATTACTCATATCTGAATTCTCAATCATCAAATGAAATATCAGTATCATTCATAAGCAATGATTTATAAATCATAATCTATAATTAATTTAAAATGAATTAAATTAACTACTTTAAACTCTAATTAATTTAAAGTAAATTAAATTAATTACTTCATCTATAAATCTTGCTTATACAACCATTATTTAATTATAAATCAAATTAATTTAATTATTCTCTAGATATTCGACTTGATTTAAACTCCTTAGATTAATCAACTTCTAATTACAATAAGTAATTAGTCTTTATTTAATTTCCCAAATTAATTATCCTAAATCATTTATAGTAATTAACATTTAATTACTTCATTTACTTAATTACATTTATTCTTAATTAATTACATAAATAAATCACCCCATTATTAATTATTTCTTAATTAACCAATTCTTAATTACATCATTAATTATTAACTAATGATCTTTAGTTTAGATTTAAATTAAATTTCTTTGGTTAAATTAATTTATATTAAATGATTCATCTTTAATTTAACTCAATTATTAATCACCCTTGATTAATAACATTCCAGTAATTAACTATCATTAATTACTTATATTAATACATTAATTATCCTATAATTAATTATCTCCATTAATTAATCCTCTGATTAATTTCAAAAGTAATTATCCAAATTACTTTATTAACACATCATCATTTACTAGTTACATTCAGTAATTAACTTTAATTACTTCCTTAAGTAATTATGCTCCATTGAATACACTAAGTAATTATACTTATCAATTTGTCAAATGATCTTCTTAAATTAATTAAACTAAATTAATTAACTTAAATTAGTCATTTATCAAAATTAATTACAATAAGTAATTAATCTCTTAATTACTTTTATCAAGTAATTACATTTAACAATTTACAATAGATTATCTAATTAATCTAATTAATTATCAAAATTAATCACATATATTAATTAATAACCTTTAGTTAATTATTTTCATTAACTAATAACATTCCTTAAATTACTTTCTTAATTAATCCCTAATGATAGATTAATCTAAATTATTAATTTTATAAACTAAATACATAAGTCAATCCTTAATTAACTTATTCATTTAATCATTCAAATATCTTAATTACTCCTAAGATAATTTATTCCTTTATTAATGACTTCATTAATATTAATGTGTATTAGAACATTACATTTAAATTTAGATTCAAATTCTATTTTGAATTCAAGATTCAAAAAAAAAGATTATTGTTTAAACATTTACCAAATTTAAATTCTATTTGATACAAATTTACATTTCAAAACTATTTTATTTAAACTGGTTTTATATATTTAAATTAAAAAAAACTGATTTAAATTTCAGATTTGAATTCGGGAAAAACTTGAACTCGTTAGTTTAACCTTGAATTTAAAACTTTTGTTTTTAGATTCTTGATTTAAAATTCAAATTCATCCTTTTCTAAAAAAAAAAATTAGATTCAAAAGTTCACTTGAATCAATACTTTTGAACTTCTAATTTTAAAACACGGTTTAAATTTTTGTTTCAGATTTAAATTAAATTTAAAATCTGAAACTGTCAGGTTGTAAACCTGACAGGAAACCCATTATGTAATTGTTTTTAAAACTTTATTTTTATTTAAATTGAATTCAAAAGTAAACTTGAATTCAAACTTCAAACTGGATTTAGCATGTTTAAATTTATTATTTATTTTAGGTTTCATTAATTTTCCAGAACAAACTCTGCCTCCAGGCTTTTACAAAGCCTGAAACAACACAACTCGAACCCACCCTTCATTGACTTCGAGTCACGTACTCGAGTTACTCGAGTATTCCCCTAGTCAAAAACCTGCACACAGAAAACAAACACCCAGCCTTCAATGGCACGGTGCACGTGCACCGTGGCCCCAGCCACCCCCGGCCGCCCACATGAACTCCAACACGACGCCTACCATCACCAGATGCCATCACGACCCCACCGAAGCCACCCACTCGCTCGAATTGAAAACGAGCTCCTGATCCAAACCTGGAACAAAAACTTCGAACACCCCAAACCTGGAAAGCACGTCGCCTCCGCAACCTTGACCATCATGACGTCTGCAACTCCGGACCTGAACTCGACAATGCCCACCCTACTACCCCCCGAGACCCCAAGGCACTCGATCGACCATCGACGTTGAATGAAACGAAAACCTCGGCAGCCTCAAAACTAGGTTTAAAAACTTTAAACCATCGCCGCCGCTTCCATGGTCATTGGTCGACCATCGCAACATTTTTCCCATCACCGCGGTAAGCTTCTCCACCTCCTCACACAACCCGACCACCTCCAAATGCATAGATCACCAGTAATCACCCAAAAACCAACTTTTGTTCAAAGACGAACTGCACCTAAACCACTTTACTGAAAATCATAATATTAATTTTAAAAATCATATTTTGTTACAAAGATTCAATATATGTTCCAGGATTTATAATTTAAAGTGTTTGATTTTTCTCTTATTCAAATCTTCTCCGTTATTTTGATTTCCAGAACCATACTCAATTTTTATTCAGCTTAAATATAATTTAAACTCTAGATCATGTTGAAACAAACAATTTCTGTTTGTATTATAAATCCTAAAAGTTATTAGATCAAGTGGTAAAATAATTTGAATCAACTCAAGCATGAGAACAAAATGGATAAGTTTGTTTACAGAGACTTTAATATGTACTCAGCCACATCCATATGCATAGAAGATTCCATACATACAAATCACACTTATTCTAGATTTTGCAACAAGTTTAAATCCTCAAGTTTTAGTAATTAAAGTTACTCACCATAGGTTTTTTTTGAAAGCAAAGCATGAACTTAAATCTTAAATACAGAGGGTATCACATGCTATCAACACACATACACAGCAACACATATACCCAGGAATGCATTAAGTTATATACACATCAGTAATTAAGCAACATATAAACCTAAGTATTTTAAAATTTAGGTTACTCGCTTTGCTTTTGAAAAAGAACAGAGCATGCTTGTATGAAAACTTTGGATTTTAAAAACTGGAAAGTTGTCTGCCTTCATTTCCTTAATCTTCTTGCTTATGTTCAGTTACAAATATTACTTAAGTTTGTGAAAATGGAAATATTTGTTATTGTTTCAGATTTTCTATGTAGTAATGAACGAACTAAAATAAGAAAGGCATGTATATAAAAGAGTTTCAGGGGAAGGTGGCATCTGAGACAAGCATCTTTTGTAGGTACACTTATGTGTTTTGTTTTATCAGGCCAAATCTTTGTATTAGCAGGCTGAAACGATCTTTAAAACAATTCGAAATGACTTGTTTGCTGCTAAGAAATGAAAGCATTTATTGATTAAGTACTTTATGTCTCTACTAACCTCATTTTTGTGCTTAGATATTTTACATATCTTTGTTTATACTTGCTTTGTTTCCTTGCATTTCTAAATCTCTTTTCAGGCAACATACACATTTTTTTTTCTTGCTCTTGTATCTTTCACTTACAGGCAACATAATCATTACTTGCCTGGTTTTACTTTTTTTTTTTCATACTTGTCTTTGTAAGCTTTATATCTTATGTACATAGCTATTTTATTTTAGTCATTTGTTTTCTTAACTTTGCTTTGCATTCCTTTCTCTAACCTGCATATGTTTAGATATTTTATTTATTTATTTTCTTCCCTTAATCTTATTTACAGGCTACCTTCATATTTACAATGCCTGGTTTGACTTTGTATTACTTCATGTTCATACTTGTCTGAATCCTTATTTACAAGCTACCTGCACATATTTTATTTTTGCTTTACTTTGTCTCTCTTTTATAAAGTTTATTTTAAATTAAAACATTCTTGAAAGAACTTATTTTATATCCCAATTCATAGCTTCCCAAAGTATGTGTATATATGTATATACATAAGTTTAAAATAACAAATTTCGATTCATTTAAAAATCCATTTTAAAGATATTTCATTATTGTTATTGTTTAAAAATAACTCATTATTAATTTAAAATGACTCATAAATGAAATCACTACATAAATAAATTACTTATTTTATAAAGCTAAAGTAAAAAGAACAAAACAATCTTTTATTTAAATTTAAACCTAGGCTAGAATTTATTTTTAAACAAATTAAATTTACCTTGAGTATTTTTAAAATCATATTATTATTTATTCAATACAAAATTTCCAAATTATCAAAAATAATAGAATTAGAAAACATAGCTTTATCTATTAAATTTGAAACAGAGCTTATCTATTTATAATATATACCAATATATACATATATACATTATAAATAGAAACAATTTAAATTAGCTTTTAAAAGATACATTATCAGTTAAATATTTATTTAAAAGAAGATTATTAAATCAATTTAAATATTATTAGCAAATATTATCAAATTAATTTAATTTTTAATGTAGATTATTAAATTGATATTGCCCCAAATTTCCGGGATGTCACATTTGTGTTCAAATTAACATAAACTTAAAAAGATTTAGTAATTTCTTAAAACACTATTCACCCCCCCTCTTGTGTTTATCCTAGCCTTAAAATCCGTAAGCCGCATTTCTAACACGAACCAGTATAAAATTTCCGGTGTGATCTTTCTCATTTTACTATTATGTCATTATCTTAATTTATCGCATATATAATAGTTACTTGTCATATGCATTGTATACGATCCATATAGACTTTCAATTGATATCAGAGCAAGGTTAGTTCAAATCATAGTAACACGTATTTGAATCCTGTTAATATGGCAAGTATTTTTCAAGAAGGTCAAACAACTACATGTCCTCCTCTATTCACCGGATCTAACTATGCATATTGGTCAACACGTATGAGAATTTTTATGGAAGAAAATGGTTTATAAATATGGTTAGCAACTCAAATTAAGTATATAGCACCTGAAACAAATACTGGCATATGGACTGATGCATAAAAGACCGCTACGTCTAATAATGCTAAAGCTACGAATGTACTTTTTTGCTCCCTTGTTAAAAATGAATTTTCATGTGTTATGTTACGTACCACTGCTTATGATATATGGCGTACTTTAAAAGTTACACATGAAGGTACAACTAAGGTCAAACAAAAAAAATATCAATTTTACAAAACCAATTCTCATCTTTAAAAATGAAACAAAATAAGTCAATTGTTGACATGTACTCCAGATTTAAAACTATACAACACGACCTTATGGCACTAGGAGTCAAGTTTACTGATTTTGATTTAGTATCTTGAATTCTCAACTCTTTAACAATTGAGTGGGAAAGAAAACTATTAGCTATTGAAGAAGCTAATGATCTTTCTAAACTCAAAGTTGAAGAATTGATTGGAAATTTAATGTCGTAAGAAGCTAATTTGCAGGCCAGAAAGGAACAAAACCATGAAATGAAGAACATAGCATATCAAGCAAGCAATGAAGATTCTGAATTGGATGAAGACGAAATTAAATTCATTGCCAAGAACTACAACAAATTCAAGAAAATGACGAGATTCCAAAATAGAGGAAAATCAAATTCATCAAATCAAACTTTAATCAAGCGCTTTGAATGTGATCAATTAGACATATGAAGAAGGATTTCCCAAAACTCAACAACGAGAAAAAGAAAATTAAGTTTGTGAAATTTAAGAAAAAGAAAAGGCATTCCAAGTCACAAAGGATGACTATGACTATTCCTCTTCATCCGGTAATGACAGTGAAAGTGATACAGAGCAAGCAAATGTATGTTTCATGGCACAAACTAGTGAGGTATGTCCTGACCTTACTAATGATGAAATTTTAGAAGTAAGCATGGAACTTGATAACAAATATAGAGAAACTAAGAAATTAAATAAGGAATATGTTGTTAAGATAAATCGATTGGAACTTTAAATTGGGTTACTAAAAGATGAAAAATCTATTATAGAAAATGAATTAGAAAATGGTCAAAAAAAGTACAAGAATATTTCTATTGAAAATGTTGCTTTGTCTTGTGAATTAGGAAAAGTTAAACTAGGAAATAAAAAAAATTAGTAATGAACACATTATCTTAAAAGATAATCTAGAAACTTCAAAATCTGAAATTAGTGATCTTAAAAACAAGTTGGATAAAATTACTAATAATGTTACAAAATTTAACAAAGGAAAACAAGACTTGGAGAATTTAATTAAAATTTCCAAGCCATTCAAAAATCGAGATGGACTAGGAATTGAGAATAAGACAAAAATTACAAAGTATAGTAAGATTTATACTAAGATACAAAAATCCTTCTTCCAAAAATGAAAAATTGACCTCGAATTCAAACATGATTCAAATATAGGTTCCTAAAACAAATAACAACCTAATTAAACAGTGATTATATGAAAGAAGTGATTCACAACAATAATTATATTTCAAAAGGACCTAGACCATCATGGGTATAGTTACCCTCATCTACTAACACTTAGGACCTAAAATAAAAAGGTTACCAATTTAAACTTTCTTATTTTTGTAGGTACCTAAATACAAAAACAAAGAGAAACAGATAATAGATAGTGGATGCTCCAAGTACATGACAGGAAATGCTCGCATGCTGTCAAATATAAAGTACATTGGTGGTGGTACTGTAACTTTTGGCGATAATTCAAAAGGGTTCGTATTGGCATTGGAGAAGTCATCAATATCGGTATCTCTAACTCGCCTATTATTTCTAATGTTCTATTAATGGGAAACCTAAAACATAATCTTCTTTGTATAAGTTAGTTGTGTGATAAAGGGTTTGAAATAAAATTTGAAAAAGATAAATGTAAAATTCTCAATCAAAGCAAAAATTTACTCATTAAAGGATTTAGAAATCGTAATATGTATATACTAAATATGAACATTAAAAATAATTCAGATTTATGTCCAGTCGCAAATCATGATGATCCTTGGATTTGGCACAAATGTTTTTGTCATAAAAATTTTAAATTTATTAACAAACTAGCAAAACATGATATAGTTAGAGGTCTTCCTAAAATTAACCATAAAATTACAAATTTATGCAACGTTTGTCAAATGGGCAAGTTAAAAAAAAGTTCTTTCAAATCTAAAAATGACATATCTACTAAGAAATCATTAGCATTACTTCATTTAGATTTATTTGGACAAACCCAAGTACGATCAATAAATCAATACAAATATATGATCGTAATTGAAGATGATTTTTCAAGATATACTTGGACATTTTTTTAAAACATAAATGTGACACTCTTGGAATGTTTAAAATCTTTGCAAAATGAATTACTAACTTAATGGATTTAAATATTTTTAATATACACAGTGATCGTGGAGGGGAATTCGAAAATGAACTTTTCATTGATTTTTGGAACAAAAAAGGAATTAGTCATAATCTTTCGGTTCCATGAACACCACAACAAAATGGTGTAGTTGAAAGGAAAAACAAAACTTTACAGGAATGTGCACGAATATTACTAAATAGTAGTAACCTACCCAAACATTTTTTGGCTGAAGCTATTGCCATTGCCTGTTATGTATTAAATCGTGTCACACTTCGACCTATGACTAAAAATAAATGTTATGAAATCTTTTATGGAAAGAAACCAAAAGTTTCGTACTTCAGAACTTTTGGGTCAAAATGTTTTATTTTAAATACTAAAGATAATCTTGGAAAATTTAACCCTAAAGCCGACAAAGGAATTTTCATTGGTTATTCAGAACGTAGTAAAGCTTATAGAATTTATAATAAACGAACGAATATTATAGAAGAAAGCTTACATGTTTCTTTTGATGAAAATTTCCATCAAACTATTAAAGAAGACGAAGATGAAATTTTAACAAAAAATCAAACTGAAAATACAAATAATGTGAATATTTCATCCTCCGATAATAATGAAAATGTTTTAAGATCTCCCACATGAATATTAAAAACTCATCCTCTGGATAATAAAATTGGAGACTTAAATTCTCAAGTAACTAGAAATAAATTAAATCAAATGAGTCACGTTGCTTTTATCTCAAATAAAGAACACAAAAATTATAAAGAAGCATCTAAAGATGATTCTTGGATCTTAGCAATGCAAGAAGAATTAAATCAATTTTAACGAAATAACGTATGGGAACTCGTTCCTAGACCATCAGATCAATCTGTAATAGGAACAAAATGGGTTTTCAAAAACAAAGCAGATGAAAATGCAAATATTATTCGTAACAAAGCAAGATTAGTGCTCAAGGTTACAACCAAGAAGAGGGAATGATTACGAAGAGACAATTGCTCCCGTAGCTCATCTCGAAGCAATTCGTACTCTACTTGCTTTTGCATGTCATCACAACTTTAAATTTTTTCAAATGGATGCTAAGAGTGCCTTCTTAAAAGTTTTATCTAAGAAAAAGTTTTTGTATAACAACCACCGTTATTTATCCACGAACAACATCCAGATCATGTTTATAAACTCAAAAAGGCTTTATATGGTTTAAGACAGGCACCAAGTGCATGGTACGATCAACTAAAAACTCACCTACAAAATTCTGGATTTCCAATCGGCAAAATAGACACTACACTATTTATAAAACATAAAAATAATGATATATTAATTGTACAAATATATGTTTATGACATCATATTTGGATCAATTAATGAAAGTTTATGTAAGAAATTTTCTAAAATAATGAAAAATGAGTTTGAAATGTCACACATGGGATAATTTTTTTTTTCTTTGGATTAAAAATATAACAATTGGACAATGGAAATTTTATAAATCAAGAAAAATATTGTAAAGATTTACTTAAACATTTCGGAATGGAGAACACTACTAGTAAACCAATTCCTATGAGCACTATTTTATATTTAGACAAAGACGAAAATGGAAAAGACTATGATCAAAAAATTTATTGTAGTATGATCGACTCTTTATTATACTTAACAGCTAGTCAACCCGATATAATGATGGGTGTCTATTTGTGCGCTCGTTTTCAAGCTCAACCTAAGGAATCACATCATCGAGAAGTCAAATGAATTTTACGTTACTTAACCAATACCAAAGATTACGACTTATTATATCCAAAAGTTACGGCTTTCCAACTTGTATCATATAGTGATGCAGACTTCAGAGGATATAAACCAGATTGAAAAAGCACAAGTGGTACCTGCCATTTTATATGTCAGTCTCTGATTTTGTGGTTTAGCAAAAAGCAAAATTGTATTTCACTCTCGACGTGTGAAGCAGAATATATCTCTGCCGCCTTAGCTTGTGCTCAAGTAATCTATATGCAATAAACACTTAGAGATTTTGGTAAAATAATTGAAAAATCCCCGATATACTGCGACAATACTTGTGCTATCAATTAATCTAAAAAGCTAGTTAATCATTCTGGAACAAAACATATAGTCATACGACACCATTTTCTAAGAGATAATGTAGAAAAAGAAATTATCTCCCTTTAATTTGATAACACCGACAATCAAAGTGCCGATATATTCACTAAACCATTAAATGAAAAATCATTTGTAAAACTTAGACGAAACTTAGGAATTTGTTCATAATGAATTAATAAACTTGTGACGACCCGGAATTTTTAAGCCTTTAAAATCAGAATATTTAATTGATTTTAATATTTAAAAGTAAATTTTTAACTTGAATTCAAATATCACTAATTATTGATAATTAAATTATTGAATTAAATAATTAGAAGTTGAGCTAAATGTTGAATCGGAAGTTTTGAGCCAGTTGAAGTAATTTGAAGGCTTATAAAATTTATATTGATAATACTGAAGATAATAAAAGTTTTAAAATTAAATTTTGACAGTGATTTGTTCAGTTTTGAAATTTTATCGTTTAAATTGAATTTAAAAATAGCCTTCCGAGGCGCAGTCTCGGAATTCGATGAAACCAGTTCCATTGGATCCGTAATGTTGAATTATTAACGGATTTCAATTTTCGTGGCATTTGGAGTTGTCGTGTTAGCGTACGACATATAAATGTGCTGGAATTTATATTGGAAATTCAATGTTTAGTGCTTCAAAAAGCTATCTCGCCATACGATCGAGGTTTCAAATTGCGTAAGTGTGACAGTTTCAAATTTAAATTTGAATTTAAAAAAAAGATATGTAGATGTATTTAATAGTACTATTTTAAAAAGTTAAAGTACATATTTTATTGGTTTCAACACTAGGCAGAGAGTTGTACTCGCGTTCTTCCTTCTTCTGAAAGCCAAGCCGAGCCATCTGATTAAAGCCTCTCACCCTTTTTCTTCTCTTGAATTCGTGCGAATAATAGAAAAAAATGTAAGGTAATGGCTGCTCTTTCCGCTTCACTTAAATTTGAAATCGAAGTCTTCTCGTTCGTGAAAATCAACGTCGATTCTTAGCCGACTCCTTCGATCGCAAGCGTCTCGTGCGGGGTCGAGCGAGTATCGCAGCGGCGGCAAATCAAAAGGAGGCAAATCGAAGCACCGTTCACCAATCGTCTTGTGACGAATCGTGAAAGGCACTGTGGGGTCGCGATAGCAGGAGGGCCGAGGCTTCGACGTCGAGCTCGAGTACACGGAGGTTCGAGTGGCGGCAACTTCTTTGAGCTTGGGTTGCGAGTAAGGGTTAGGGTTCTTGGTGGCGGGTTGCAAGCTCATGGGCTTCGAGGCCGCGTTCGTAGAGGCTTGTCGATGGAGCTGGGTTCGGTTCTTTATCAGTACGGTACATAATTTTATTCAATTTAATTTAAATCAAAATTGAATTTTAAAAAAATATACAGAACAATTGGGCAAAAAAAGCTATTTGCTATTGGCTGATATTATATATATATATATATATATATATATATATATATATAGTTATAAATGATTAAGAGAAGTTCTTAAATATAGGATGTAATTTTAGAAGTTTAGATAAACAATCAAATTTTTAGGAAATTTATATAGGTTATTTTTATATAGTTCGCAAAGAATAAATATACATTTACATATTTTAATTTTGCTAAATTATCTTTAAATTAAGGGTTTAGTGATTAATTTATTCTATTAGAAATTATTAGAATTATTTTTTGTTGCTAAGAAAATTGTCCGAAGGGAAATTTGTTTAAAAAATTTAATCATCAAGTCAAAACTTAATTATTAGCTGAATTTTAAATTTTAAATGGTGGATTGAATTGTTCGAATTTATCTCGAATATTAATAAAAATAAATTTCATTTAAAAAGGAAAATTTGTTTAAAACAAATTATTAGCATAAAACCCAAATTCTTAGTAGATTAAGTTAGTAGATGGAAATTTAATTGTTTAATTGATTCGAATATTAATAAAAAATTATAAATGTTTATACAAGGTTTAAAAATCGAGAAACAAGCTAGAATGGAAGTGAATGGAAATAGACTGCAAATTTAAGTCAAAGGTGAGTTAATCTCACTCAGCTGAATTTAAATTTAAATTTAAATGATTAAATTTAAATAATTGTTTGAATGGTTGAATTGATTGATGTGCTATAGTATGGTATATTTTGGAATTGGCATTTTATATTATGCTAATGTCTGTGGATGTAGGGAAAACAGGTTGGAGGGATCCAACTGGATCCCTCAACATTTATTTAAGTTATTTAATACTCTCTGTTGTGATTATTTGATATTCTATGATGAGTTATATTAGAATATTAAATGTTATGGTTTGATTGGATATATATGGGTATAATGAATTACCAAAATATATAAATTGGATTGTTGGGAAGAAAATAAAAGGAAGTAAATTTGTAAGCGAAATAATCATAGAAAATTTGAATAATTAAGAATGAATTGAAAAGAAATAGAAGTAATATGAAAATAATAATAAATAACTTCGAGTTTGAAAAGAAAAAGAATTTTGAATAAAACGAAATTAATGAATTGTAAACTTAAGTTATATCTATTAAAGGAATAAAGGATTATTTTAAAATTCAAAGTTTAAATCTATTTAAAAGGATAAAGAAGTAACTGAGAAATCTAAAAATTGGAATTTTCATTTAAAAGTATTTTAAATCATAATTAAGGATTTAAATCTGAAATTAATGGATTCTGGAAAAAGGGAAGTAAAGTGGAAATCAATTTAAAAATTGATTCAAGTGTTTGAAATTTGTAATTTAAGAAAAGAATGTGAAGAGAAGTATATTTCTTTGGATAGCCAAGTACGTTTTCGAAGTAAGTTTTTAAATATAAGATAAAAGTTTAATGTTGTTTAAAAAAACATGTTTTAGAAAATTTATTATTTCTAAATGTTTAAATCTTAAAGTAAATATTTTTCGAATCTATTATCGTAGTAATTATTTAAGGTAACTTGGTATTTTGTTTTAAAAGGGAAATTTAGTTCTATATTCTAAAAAGTAGCTTTACTTTAATTATTTTTAAAATATTTTTTTTTTAATAAAGCATTAATGTAGTTTTAATTTAAATATTTAAAAATATATTTTATAATAAGGTGTTTTAAATCATTTTAAAATCTAAATGTTGTACTTGGTGATTTCAGAAGAAACAGAAAATATTTGGGAAATTTATTCAGAAAAGGAAGACAGTTTTGAAAACTGTTTTTCAAAGGGGTTTGAAAAGTATAAATATATCATTGTGGAGATATTTTTGAGATAAATAAATAATTTGAGAAATTATTTATTGTTGATGGATGTTGTAAATATTAATTGATAGTTAAATCACCGACTATCAATATTGGACAAATGCGTTGATCGTTTCGAAGAGATCGGGATCTAGATTTATTTCTCGAAAACCACTTTGATCCGGTTTGTACGTTTCGTGGGAAACGAGTATGGATTCAAAGATGGAGCAATGAAGTGCATGGGCTAGTCGCTACTAATCCTGGGGATATTTCCGACATGGATGTAGTAGGAATAGTGCCTTCGGTTCCGTTCGGACCCGGGACGGACTTGTATGGATGAATGCTTTCGGGACATCGTCAGGTGGACGATGGGCATTCTAAGGGATATGTTCTAAAAAGGTAACGCTTAGCCTCAAGCCTCATCAATCGGGAATGACTTAAAATCAGGGGTTATGCAATAAGGCTAGGTGGGTAGCACCCAAGCAGGGTGAGGTCATCCGTGTCTAGATGTCCCTTTTTATTTCGGCTTAGTGGGCGGTTGCTGATCCAAACCACGGGGTGATCTCACTCGGGATTATCCAGTAAGGGGTAGTCCCGGTCTTGTGTTGCAACGGAGCGGGCGTACTCCTCGGTACTGTGATCTAGGCCACGTACTGTGACAGGTGGTACCCCAGTGCCTAGTCATTAGTTGGAAATCCATTCTCCCTACGAGCCTTGTACGAGTTTTGTTTGTATTATCCACTCTGTGGCTAGTAACTGGAATTTAATAGATGTAACAATTTCGGCTATTTTATAAGTATTTGTATATAGACCCTATTATAATATCAGAGGATTTCTATAAAAAGTGTTTTAACTATCGTAAGGTAAAAACCTGACATGTTTATTTTAGGCGTGGTCTTACGAGATGCTTTTGTTTTCAAAAGGATTTTTGAAACTTTAATAATCAATTGAGTGTGATTTTCTCACGCTGGTATTCCATACTAACTCGGGTGTTATTTAACTATAATGCTCGGGTCAGACCGAGTATTATAGAATACAGGATATGATGCTGTGGAGCTCAGGAGACGAGCTGGATGACGATACATACTTTCGTACTTGTTTTATATATATTCCGCTGTGCTGAGTAGTTGTGTATCCAGTTGTATGTTATTGATGTTGAGCTGTGATTGATTTACTCTAATGAAGTAATATATAAACAGATATATTTGTTTTTGAGTAAAGATTATTTACTATCTATTATATTTTATTCCGCTGCGATGGTTAGATCTGATGTTTTTTTCTATTTTCTTCTTCTACCTCTTCTTCTTTAACCCAAATGGTTCGTATTTCTGTACAACTTGAGTTGATTTAGGTAGAATAGTGTTAACTCAAGGGGTACGGATTTGGGGGCTGTTACAGTTGGTATCAGAGCTTAGGTTGGTGATAACCTTGGCTCTGGTGGGAATTACTCATAAAATAGAGTCTATAGTACTCTAGAATGAGTTTGAGCGTATTAATAGATATGAGTGCGTATTTGTTAGTGAATATAAATTATTTTAATATTGTGTTGATTGGTTTATTGAGTGGCACATGAACCTTCGTCGGCACAGTCTGGACAACTGTATCGAAGGGGTTTCTAAACGCTTGAATAGAACAGTTTGACACGGTATTGTTTTAAATATGGGTGAATGAAATAATTTTACCCAAAAATATATTTTGATATAAAGAAAAGTTTTTGTAAGCTATTTTCGTTAATATATGGTTGCTTGGATGTTAGGAAGAATAATATTAAATTATTATCATTGTTAAGTAAAAATTTAACTAGAAATTTAAAATATAACCAAAGGTTAAGGAAATAAATTTATTATAAAATGAAATTTATATGTATGAATTATAAATGTAATCTATAAATTGAAATATAATCAAATGAGAATTTGTATGAGCATAAACTTTGCAAATGGATTATAGTTAAAATTGATTTAAGCAGGATTTGGGAATTTAAAATCCCGAAGATTTTGGAAGTGTTTTGAAGATAAATAATAGCATTATTGTTTTAGGGGTATTCCTGAAAGGAAATTTGTTTTAAATGGATTTTGAAAGTGATATAGCATTAAAATCACTTGGATTATTGGAAAATAATTCTGATGATGACGGCCGCATCATTAGTATTCATTTTCGAATTTCTAGGTGATGGATTGCTGCCAAAAATTTATTTATCCAGAAAAGCTAGTTGTTTTGAAAATTTCAAAGGAAATTTGTTGGGAATCAAAACCCAGGATTGATTTAAAATTTTGATAAGTGTGATTTGAGATGTTGGAGATTTCAAAATAATTTGTAACCAAAGCCTGGTGTTTAATCCTGATAAGATAGGTTATAAGCTTATAAATTGAGATGATTTTTAAATCAGGAGGAAATATAAGCTTGAACGTTGGAATTTAATTTTAAGGTGAAAGGTTAAAAATGAAATTGACTTGGATTGGGGAATAAAATTTAACTGGATTGAAATTAATTGAATAGGCTGAAAATAATATCCAGTTGTATTCGAATTAAGTTGAAAGCGAATTGAGTTGAATAAATCTGAGTTAGAATAAAATTGAACTGGAATAAAAATTCAATTGAGTTATTGGAATGGAATTAGATTCTTACCTGAATAAATGGAAAGTAAGTGGGATAAGGATTGGATTGAAATAAATAAATTAGAATAACTTATAAAAGAATTAGAAATCCATGGAAATAAAAATATGCTTGAGTTATAAATAAGCGTAAATTTCGAGTTAAAATAAAAGAAGAATATAATCAAGCCTAGAATGAATAGAAATGTGTGAAATAATAAGTGGCAACTTATAAATTTTAAAAAGGGAATAGAAAACCCAAAATAAATATTGTTTGATGATTTGAAAATAAAATAAAAATCAAAACTGGAATTATACAATAAATTGAACTTAAAAAAAATTTAACGAAGAGATTTTGAGATTTAAAATCAAGTATTGGATTATAAATAGGGAGAACTAATTTGTTAATAAATTAGTTAATGAAATGTGTAAATGGAACCTATTGTAGTTAAATAAAGCTGAATTGTGAGTTAATAATGAAGTCTAAAAATAAAACTCAAGTTATAAATCAAATTCAACCTAGATCAATAGTGAAGTAAATGTAATTGAATTGTGGTTAATAAATTGAATGGTAAATTAAAAGTAAATGGAAGAATCAGAACTTGAGCTATTAATTAAAATTCGACTTGAAGTGTTAACAAATTAAATATAATTAAAATGTATCGAATAAAATTGAAATTGGATTAAAATAGTAATAGTTTGTATTGCAAATAAAATCCAAATAAGTGGAAATATGTTGGAAATGGCCTTGTAATCAATTGAATGAGTTAAATCTGAAAATTTTGTCATAACTAATCAAATGAAATTGTAGATTTAAAATGAGATTTAATTGAGAGAGGATTAAGTTGAATAAAAGAGAAAATTTTACTTGTAAAATGAAATGAGCTTAAGTATATAATAAAAAAAAATTGAATAAACTGAAGTAAATTAACTTAAGCTGAGTAGATGGAGGAGAGTTGAATTGAAATCAACTTGAGCTAAGTTTAATAATATTGGATTGGATTTAAATCAAGTGGAAATAAATTTGAATCGAAATAGAATTCGATGAGTTATAAATAGTATTTAAGGAAATGAAAATTCATTATGGATTGAGTGGATAAACTAATTATATTGAATAAATAAATGGATAGAATAAATAAGAATCAAATGAATGATGGAAATAGAACTTGTCATAAAAAGAAATGGAAATGAACTTAAGTTATCGACTTAAGTGTTGAATGAAAGCCGGACTCAAAATGAAGTGTGGTTTAAATGAGTTGAGAAATAGTTATTGAATGAAATAGCCTGTGTAACGACCTGTAAGATTTTAATAAATTTTATTTACGTATTTAATTGGATTTTGTGAAATTTTAAAATAAATTAATTTGCAAATAAAAAGTTGATATTTGAATTACGTCCAATTAAACGTAGCCTATGGTAAATTTTCAAATTATTTTATCAAAGTCTATTTCTTTGTAAAATTCTATTTAATTCAAGTAGCCAATAATTGCTGATAATAAATTTATTTTCAAGCCTGGATATTTTTCTATGAAAAATTTCTAAATCCTATTCTGAGTAAGACGTCATCCTTCGTTTTTCAAAATTCGGACGTCTACTGCTCCGTTTACCTTATTTCTGCAAAATAGCAGCATTTTCGGTACCGATTATCGACTTTTGATCGGATGATCGTACCACTAATATCTGTATACCGTTGTGATCGTCTCGTCGAGCTGATCTCAACGGTATATTTATTTCGGTATTTTGGGATCCGGTGTACAACGGAAGCAATAAATTGTTCGTTGTAACGGTACCCAAACTTGTGACTTGCTGCCCAAACAAAAAATATTAATACTGCTTTAATTAGTTGGCTAAAATTTTGGGTGACCGTTGCTATTACATCAAAATTTGTTTTATTAATGCCTAAATTTCAAGGCTGACTTTCAGTGTTCCATTCATTCATTCTGATTCTGGTTCCAACGTTTTCTTGTACGTTACCTCACTCCAATTTATTAATAGCTGGTCCTTACATTTATTCATGCACGTTCATTATTTTTGCAGTCTCGTACCTTTTGTTTTTCGAATTTCAAAAGTTTTCAACCGTTGTTTTCCCATTCCTTTGCTTCATATAAGAACCATATTCATTGCCTTTTTTTCAGCAAAATATAAAATCCCACTACCTCATTCTCCTCTCCTCCTTATATTTCCTGTAGCCGAAAACAATGTCGCAAAGCCTATTCACAAACCATCTTCCTCCCTCGGCCTAAGCTAACCGCAACTCCGACCTTAGCCTCTCCCCACGTCAGGTCGGCCACCGTCCCCAAAGCTCCGCCCTTCACCTCCAGATCCACGCGTGCTGTCTCATGCCGCCCATCACCTTCGTGGCCCAAACCATCGGCCTCCACCCGTGCTTTACCACCAGCATACGCGCCGAGCTTGCACCACCGGAAAGTACTCGGCCTCGGGTCTCGTTCAATACTAGCGACCACTCTCCTCCGCCGCCACCTAAAGCTCTGTCTCCTCCACGAGTTAAACAGTCACGCTCGGCCTCCATAAACCGGACATCCCTCCAAGACTTATTTCCTCTGCAGCCTCTCTTCGTATTGCGCGTGAGTATAGTAGTGTATTTTGTGTCAGTTTTATATTTATATATTAGTTTACTTTTACGTATATAGTATCGCATACTCGCATATAACTTAGCATAAGAATTTGAATCATTTGCATATAAATGGGAAGCATTCGCATGAAAAACTTGTAGGGTTGGCATTCTTGTAGTAGTTATATTAGTTGTCTGTAGGTGTATAAGTTATACAGAGTAGGATTTTTATATCTAATTAGTATATACTTATACGTGAACTGTTGATAGAAGAATCGGGTTTACTTTATATACACTACGTGTTTACAATATGAAGAATATATATACTGTTTTAAACATTGTAGTTATTTCAGTTTATGAAATAAAAGTTGGCATTTACATTTAGGAAAGTTACATGTATTTTTAGGTAGGCTAATTGTTCTTTGTTTTTGGCACTCTGCGGTTATACACGTAAGAAAGAAAAAAAAAATTGTTTCGTATACTATACAAATATATACACATATTTCAGTATACGAGTGTTTTGGTCTGCATGTGCTCTTGGATCTGCTGTAGTATATTTCTTATGAGGCTTTAAAATATTATATATTTGTTCTATTTATTCATGTCCTGTTATACTAGGTTGTTGAGTTTGCATTTTTGGTTTACATATTTTATCATAAGTCTGCATATTTAAGATATAATGGTCTTATTTCTTACAATATTCATTATGCTGTAGATAAATTTTTAAGTGTTTAGTGATGTCTGGTATATTTGAGTACAGTAGTTTGCAGTTGATTATGGTAGTAATCATATTAGTTTACATATACAGGCCTGCATACGTTATGAGTATTCGGTCTGCATTCATATATGTGTAAGATATGTATACAACTTTCAAAATTTTGTACATTTATATTTGCGTATAAATTGTATATTCATATTCAACGTTTGCAGTAATATACATTTACTTGACCAGTGGGTCTGCACATATAAATTGTATATTTATATTTTAGATTATCTGTTACGTGAGTTTATATTTGTGAACGTGTATAGAGTTATTTTAAATGAATGAATGTATCTATATATAGTTTTATAAGAAGTTTTGGGACGATTTAATTAAAAGTTATATGAGTTTTTAAAATATTGATTTTTAGATAATAAGGTTTAGGGTAATATTATATATGAAAAATTCTATCTCTATCAAACTGATTCCATTTGCTTCATCGATTCCTTTTATCAGCTTGTACGTCAAATCCTTATCCACCTAGTTTTGTTTCGGAATCCGTGCTTGGATACATGACCCACTCTATTGTCGAATCTCTCTAACCTCGAAAGGTGAGAAATCACTCACGATTAACGTTCTTTTATTTATTAAATTTAAATTCAATTGAAACGTCAATTGAAATATGCTGTTGTTAGTTGTTTTACTATTATGACTGCTATTAGCTGGATCTGTTCATTTACGACACCTGACACCATTATCGGTTAATTATTTATAATAATACAGATTTGGTTGATAATTGACTGATTGATTGATTTCCGTTCAAATGGGATGTTAATTTATTATTGTTAAGTGATAACTAGTTTGCTGGTTTAATTTGGGGTAGTATAGTTTACAAATTAAACGGATTGTATATGACGGACCTTGATTTATTGAAACCTGACCCCGCCATATGTAAATTTGATTAGTTAAATTTGACCCATTAATTGTCGTAGAAATTGATAAATTATACTTTAAATCTTTGAACGTAGTTTGGATTAATTATGTTGTTTTAAACTGAAATGTAAAGGGAACAACAAGTGAAAAATGAAATGTGATAGTCTTTAATCTACAAGAAATGATAGTGCAGATTCTAGAGATAATTATACAAATAACGATGCGAATTAATACGATTATTTCGGGGTTATTTGATTATTTTATTGAATTGTTATTGATTGTTGTTATTGTTTGTTTATTTACTTTGACACCATCCCTGTCATCACACTGCAAGTTCCCTTTGTATGTTTGATTTTGAATCGAAATAGGTTGAAATGATAGACCCAAAGCGGTTTTCATTTAATTAAATTTGGGTTACGGGTTGGAATGCCATCCACCCGTATACATTTAGTGTACAGATTTAAATGATAAATATAGAGTTAATAATATCTAATTTATTCAAGATTGATTATTTACATAATTTGATAGATATTTAGGTGAATTATGTTCCGAATAGATTTGCAATAATTTGAATAAATTAAGATTGGGAGATAAATTTGGGTTTATTTAAACGGCATTTAAATAAGAATTTAATTAATTTAATCAATTCGGAATTATTAAATGGAAATTTAAGGGTATGTTTTTGTAACTGGATTTTTGATTTAAGTACTTTAATGGATATTTCCCGTTTGATAAAATTTAAGATAATATTGAGTAAAATGTAATTTAAGGTCACTAAAATGATATTGAACCAAACACGGGAGTGTTCAAAACTAAATAGTAAGGAGGTGAAAATCGAGATCTATCGGGAATTGTAGATTTAACATTTAAGTATTAAAGCTATGAACTATATTGAAATTAAATGATTTAGAGATTTGGATATGTATTTGGGAACCGATATAGTTGAATTTGTTATTTAAATAACTAATTGAATTAAATGAAAATTTAGGTTGAACGGAATTTGGAGATTTCTATTTATAAAACTGGATTTGGAAATTTAGTGAATATTAGATACTTAAAGTTTGGAAACATATTGAAATTGTAAAGGGGTAATTGGGATATCAAATCCAAATGTGAGATTTATAAAAATTTAAGTGGATTTTTGGAAAATTTAAATTGATTGAATTTAATTGAAATGGGAAGGTCGGGTTGATGTGAACGATTTGTAAGTTGGGGAAATTGAAAGTACTTTGTTGTATACATTATATATATATATATATATATATATAAATTCTATTATTTGAAGTGAAATTGTTATTTGGGTTTGAAGTATAAATTAAGTGAATGATCACGGTGTAATAGTGTATAATTCTACCTTGTAGATAGTTCTATAGACCCTTAGAGGATGGTTATCCCAAACATCCTTTTAAGTTATATTGTATTTCAGTTGAAATTTCACTTGAGTTGAATTTATTGATATAAGAATGTTAATCCTGACTCGAGTGTTTTGTGTTTTGCTTTACGCTCGGGTCAGATCGAGAAATACAGCATTTGAGACTCACTTTTGGAGATTGGAGCTTCATTTGGAGATCCAACTATCGTTTCAGCTTTCAGTTTCTAGTTGACTAGTTCAGAGAAGTCATCGGCTCGTACTGAAGACTCTTCTGTATTCAAGAGATTCTGATGTATTTATTTTAAACTCTGATGTGTATAGTAGCTTCATGAACTACTATTTTTCTATTCCGCTGCATTATATTACTCTGTGTCTGTGATCTGTGTTTGATTTATTTACTGTATATTTTAAGTTTGCCAAATTTTTATTAACAATTCGGTATTTTGAATTTTTCAAGTCGGACATGTACGGTTTTATTGTCGATTTGAATGGTCCAAAATAGCGGGTCGTTACAGCTGGTATCAGAGCTTTGGCTCTAGGCAAAACTTAACATATATGGTAAATTTATTTACAGAATCACTTTCGCTCGAGTTGAATCTCTTCCTTTTGACTCGATTTCCTTTGAATTTTGGAATGTCCCTCGGTTCCAAATATATTCTGTCTCTCCCTATTTATATTCGTTTGATTCTGGAGTATCCCATAACTCCACTGAATGTTTTGTAAAGGGGGTGAGAACTCCTTTACAATCGGCATTGATTCACCGGAGATTCTGAATCCTCGGTTTATGATGCTACTATTTCTTGATATGCCGAATTCTATCTCTAGCGATCGGATGTAGATTTGCTTTAGAATTTCGCATCAATTATATTCCGGAAGTCATGGTTGACCCGGTTAAGGTTGCCCGAGATTTATAGAAGTATATCCATCTTCTATTTTGTATTTTGATTTTCTCAACTTTGTTGAGTCTATCTTCGTATCAGGATTCTATTGATTAGAGTTCCTCTAATTTAAATCTCCATCTTTGTTTGAAATCCATTCTTAATTTATCCTTTGAAAATCGGGTATGTTTGTATTTTGAAATTGCTTTATATATCAAAATTATATCCTATATATATAAAAAAAAAAAAGAGAAATTGTTTTCAATAAGGATTATATACCTATATGTATAAAGCAAAGAAGATATGTTATTCTATATAAAAAGGTTTTGAAAGGATTTGAAATTTTGAAAAATTATAAGAAATTGATTTATATAAAAATGATTTATAACTGAAGGGTTAAATTTGAAATTCGAGAATTGAATTCCGGTATTTTGGAATTGGTTTTAAGATTTTGAAAAACATATATAAATAATACGATTTAAAAGTATTTTTCCCGAATAAGAAATGGTTCAAATGAGTTCAAATGAAATCCAATAATTTTGAAGAAATTCAAAGAAGTTTTCACGAAAATAGAAGTCCAGAACTCACTTATGTCGCTGGAGAATAATTTCGATGATGAGTGCACGCATCATCGACATTGATTTTCGAGTTTCAGAGTGGGGGAGAGGCCACTTTAATAGCTTCGCTATGCAAGTGATTTGTAAAACCATTTTTGATTCCAAATTTCGAAGGATAATTTGATATTTTCGAAAGATATAAGTATATATTTGAAACAATTTAAATGAGACCGGTGTTTAGTCCTCGAGTTTTATTTGACTTTGAATAACCCTATTTATAAAAAAAAAGGATTGATTTCCAACGTTGGATTTGGAATTGATTTCAACAACTATTTCGAAGGTTCGAGCACTTCCAAATCAAGGTTTAAGTTTAAAAGCTAAGAAATTCCGAAAGGTATAAACATTGATATAGCATATAAATTGAGCCTGATACGCTTAAGTTTGAAACTTTTGTTGAGTAAATAAATATGACTATTTTGAATTATACTAATATGGAATTTAGTTTGAAATCTATTGGAAATTTTTTTTATTTCAAATAATGGTTTCCAGAAAGGTAAAAATTGGATATTTCAAATAGATAATTATAAATTTGGAAACCATTTTTGGGGATAATTGATTTGAGAAAATGCATGCTTTTGAAATTAAATTGAAATTAAAAAAAAAAACCAGTACTTATGTGGTGATGTTGGAAACTGGGACTATTTTATAAGCCTATTATTTTGGGAACTTTGGAATTAAGATATCCAATTTGGAAGAAATTTGGTGAATTCATATATGACTTTGAAACTAAATTTGATATTGAAATGATTTGAAATTGAGGACCTTATATTACTAAGCACTTGAATTGGGAGTGGTCGAACTTATATGAAATGGATTTGTATAAGTATGAAGTTGATTTGAAATCTATTGATTTGAAAGGTACTCAATTTGGAAAGAGATTGTATATAATCGAAGTCTATATAAGTAAGATTTGATATACTATTGATTTGGAAAGTATTCGATTTGAAAAAGGAATCCTATATATAGTGGACTTTATATCAGTATGATATTTAAAAGGGATTTAAAAAGGTACTATACGATATATATTTTCCAAGTAAAGATATGGAAAGTGCCTTCTGCTTGATATCCGCTTTGTGGCCACAACGTGGATTCATCCTATCGATATTATTCTCTCTGATTTTTGGTTTTCCGGATGTAATACTCGAGTATTCCCACCGTGGCGTAACGCACGGTTTCTTTTTCTCTCGTGAATGCACAGCGCAATTGCCTGGCTGAGTCTTGCCTGGGGGTACGGATTGTTTCCTGGGGGAACCAGGCGTAACCATTGTGTATCCTGCAATCTGTGTAGGTCGCGAATAGTAGCGCAAGTGCCTGGCTGAGTCTTGCCTGGGGGTACGGATTGTTTCCTGGGGGAACCAGGCGTAACCATTGTGTATCCTGCACCCTACTAGTCATCATGGCGTAACTCGCAGGGCTGAGAAAGCTTACGGATATGGATTGTTTCCTGGGGGAACCAGGCGTAACCATTGTGTATCTGCGAACCATGATCGGACAAAGGTTTTGTTTGGTTGATTTGATTGGATTGTACTTTCCATATCTGTTTTTAAAAGGTTTTCCAAGTATTTTCACTGGTTGTTGAAACAAGTCTACTAAGTACTTGAAGAATTCTAGCTTTGCGCCTGATCAACGCCTGGCCAGAGTCTGCAAGAACGATGATAAACTTGGTGAAACATCGAGTTATAAAAGTATCTTCGAAAGGAAAATTTATTTCGATATAATAGTATTTTATTATTAAAGTATTATTATAAAGGTATTTATTGTAAAAATTATTTTTCCCAACAAAGAAATTCTGAATTTATATATGAAATTTAAACTCTTTGGGTTTGATGTCAACTATTCGTGCCAATACTAGTCTCTTGAAATCTACCTTATCTGCTCAGCTTATTTATTCACCCATATTCTGTTTCCTGAATCTACCTTTTCTTTCCTTTTGAATATAACCTTTTAATACTGGTTATTTATATACTACTTGGGTTAATAGAAGATTTTAAATATTGTAAATATTTTTGAAGTTATTAATTAAATAAAACACCGTTAAAGAAATGATTTTAACTTTCATAAATCTTGGATTTAATATTTTCAATAGACTTTGTGAATATAAGTAATAGTGCAGGTAATTGTTTTCAAAGGAGTTTGGAAAGTATTATAGTATTATAGACAATTTGAATTTCAAATGAAGTTCCAAATGAAGATTTCAAATAATTTGAGTAGTTTTAAAATTTGTTGTTTATCTTATCTTTCAATCTATAAATTTCTGGTTGTTTTATTCTCCTACCTCCTTCCTTTTCGGGGACGAAAAGTTTTGAGTGGGGGAGAGTGTAACGACCTGTAAGATTTTAATAAATTTTATTTACGTATTTAATTGGATTTTGTGAAATTTTAAAATAAATTAATTTGCAAATAAAAAGTTGATATTTGAATTACGTCCAATTAAACGTAGCCTATGGTAAATTTTCAAATTATTTTATCAAAGTCTATTTCTTTGTAAAATTCTATTTAATTCAAGTAGCCAATAATTGCTGATAATAAATTTATTTTCAAGCCTGGATATTTTTCTATGAAAAATTTCTAAATCCTATTCTGAGTAAGACGTCATCCTTCGTTTTTCAAAATTCGGACGTCTACTGCTCCGTTTACCTTATTTCTGCAAAATAGCAGCATTTTCGGTACCGATTATCGACTTTTGATCGGATGATCGTACCACTAATATCTGTATACCGTTGTGATCGTCTCGTCGAGCTGATCTCAACGGTATATTTATTTCGGTATTTTGGGATCCGGTGTACAACGGAAGCAATAAATTGTTCGTTGTAACGGTACCCAAACTTGTGACTTGCTGCCCAAACAAAAAATATTAATACTGCTTTAATTAGTTGGCTAAAATTTTGGGTGACCGTTGCTATTACATCAAAATTTGTTTTATTAATGCCTAAATTTCAAGGCTGACTTTCAGTGTTCCATTCATTCATTCTGATTCTGGTTCCAACGTTTTCTTGTACGTTACCTCACTCCAATTTATTAATAGCTGGTCCTTACATTTATTCATGCACGTTCATTATTTTTGCAGTCTCGTACCTTTTGTTTTTCGAATTTCAAAAGTTTTCAACCGTTGTTTTCCCATTCCTTTGCTTCATATAAGAACCATATTCATTGCCTTTTTTTCAGCAAAATATAAAATCCCACTACCTCATTCTCCTCTCCTCCTTATATTTCCTGTAGCCGAAAACAATGTCGCAAAGCCTATTCACAAACCATCTTCCTCCCTCGGCCTAAGCTAACCGCAACTCCGACCTTAGCCTCTCCCCACGTCAGGTCGGCCACCGTCCCCAAAGCTCCGCCCTTCACCTCCAGATCCACGCGTGCTGTCTCATGCCGCCCATCACCTTCGTGGCCCAAACCATCGGCCTCCACCCGTGCTTTACCACCAGCATACGCGCCGAGCTTGCACCACCGGAAAGTACTCGGCCTCGGGTCTCGTTCAATACTAGCGACCACTCTCCTCCGCCGCCACCTAAAGCTCTGTCTCCTCCACGAGTTAAACAGTCACGCTCGGCCTCCATAAACCGGACATCCCTCCAAGACTTATTTCCTCTGCAGCCTCTCTTCGTATTGCGCGTGAGTATAGTAGTGTATTTTGTGTCAGTTTTATATTTATATATTAGTTTACTTTTACGTATATAGTATCGCATACTCGCATATAACTTAGCATAAGAATTTGAATCATTTGCATATAAATGGGAAGCATTCGCATGAAAAACTTGTAGGGTTGGCATTCTTGTAGTAGTTATATTAGTTGTCTGTAGGTGTATAAGTTATACAGAGTAGGATTTTTATATCTAATTAGTATATACTTATACGTGAACTGTTGATAGAAGAATCGGGTTTACTTTATATACACTACGTGTTTACAATATGAAGAATATATATACTGTTTTAAACATTGTAGTTATTTCAGTTTATGAAATAAAAGTTGGCATTTACATTTAGGAAAGTTACATGTATTTTTAGGTAGGCTAATTGTTCTTTGTTTTTGGCACTCTGCGGTTATACACGTAAGAAAGAAAAAAAAAATTGTTTCGTATACTATACAAATATATACACATATTTCAGTATACGAGTGTTTTGGTCTGCATGTGCTCTTGGATCTGCTGTAGTATATTTCTTATGAGGCTTTAAAATATTATATATTTGTTCTATTTATTCATGTCCTGTTATACTAGGTTGTTGAGTTTGCATTTTTGGTTTACATATTTTATCATAAGTCTGCATATTTAAGATATAATGGTCTTATTTCTTACAATATTCATTATGCTGTAGATAAATTTTTAAGTGTTTAGTGATGTCTGGTATATTTGAGTACAGTAGTTTGCAGTTGATTATGGTAGTAATCATATTAGTTTACATATACAGGCCTGCATACGTTATGAGTATTCGGTCTGCATTCATATATGTGTAAGATATGTATACAACTTTCAAAATTTTGTACATTTATATTTGCGTATAAATTGTATATTCATATTCAACGTTTGCAGTAATATACATTTACTTGACCAGTGGGTCTGCACATATAAATTGTATATTTATATTTTAGATTATCTGTTACGTGAGTTTATATTTGTGAACGTGTATAGAGTTATTTTAAATGAATGAATGTATCTATATATAGTTTTATAAGAAGTTTTGGGACGATTTAATTAAAAGTTATATGAGTTTTTAAAATATTGATTTTTAGATAATAAGGTTTAGGGTAATATTATATATGAAAAATTCTATCTCTATCAAACTGATTCCATTTGCTTCATCGATTCCTTTTATCAGCTTGTACGTCAAATCCTTATCCACCTAGTTTTGTTTCGGAATCCGTGCTTGGATACATGACCCACTCTATTGTCGAATCTCTCTAACCTCGAAAGGTGAGAAATCACTCACGATTAACGTTCTTTTATTTATTAAATTTAAATTCAATTGAAACGTCAATTGAAATATGCTGTTGTTAGTTGTTTTACTATTATGACTGCTATTAGCTGGATCTGTTCATTTACGACACCTGACACCATTATCGGTTAATTATTTATAATAATACAGATTTGGTTGATAATTGACTGATTGATTGATTTCCGTTCAAATGGGATGTTAATTTATTATTGTTAAGTGATAACTAGTTTGCTGGTTTAATTTGGGGTAGTATAGTTTACAAATTAAACGGATTGTATATGACGGACCTTGATTTATTGAAACCTGACCCCGCCATATGTAAATTTGATTAGTTAAATTTGACCCATTAATTGTCGTAGAAATTGATAAATTATACTTTAAATCTTTGAACGTAGTTTGGATTAATTATGTTGTTTTAAACTGAAATGTAAAGGGAACAACAAGTGAAAAATGAAATGTGATAGTCTTTAATCTACAAGAAATGATAGTGCAGATTCTAGAGATAATTATACAAATAACGATGCGAATTAATACGATTATTTCGGGGTTATTTGATTATTTTATTGAATTGTTATTGATTGTTGTTATTGTTTGTTTATTTACTTTGACACCATCCCTGTCATCACACTGCAAGTTCCCTTTGTATGTTTGATTTTGAATCGAAATAGGTTGAAATGATAGACCCAAAGCGGTTTTCATTTAATTAAATTTGGGTTACGGGTTGGAATGCCATCCACCCGTATACATTTAGTGTACAGATTTAAATGATAAATATAGAGTTAATAATATCTAATTTATTCAAGATTGATTATTTACATAATTTGATAGATATTTAGGTGAATTATGTTCCGAATAGATTTGCAATAATTTGAATAAATTAAGATTGGGAGATAAATTTGGGTTTATTTAAACGGCATTTAAATAAGAATTTAATTAATTTAATCAATTCGGAATTATTAAATGGAAATTTAAGGGTATGTTTTTGTAACTGGATTTTTGATTTAAGTACTTTAATGGATATTTCCCGTTTGATAAAATTTAAGATAATATTGAGTAAAATGTAATTTAAGGTCACTAAAATGATATTGAACCAAACACGGGAGTGTTCAAAACTAAATAGTAAGGAGGTGAAAATCGAGATCTATCGGGAATTGTAGATTTAACATTTAAGTATTAAAGCTATGAACTATATTGAAATTAAATGATTTAGAGATTTGGATATGTATTTGGGAACCGATATAGTTGAATTTGTTATTTAAATAACTAATTGAATTAAATGAAAATTTAGGTTGAACGGAATTTGGAGATTTCTATTTATAAAACTGGATTTGGAAATTTAGTGAATATTAGATACTTAAAGTTTGGAAACATATTGAAATTGTAAAGGGGTAATTGGGATATCAAATCCAAATGTGAGATTTATAAAAATTTAAGTGGATTTTTGGAAAATTTAAATTGATTGAATTTAATTGAAATGGGAAGGTCGGGTTGATGTGAACGATTTGTAAGTTGGGGAAATTGAAAGTACTTTGTTGTATACATTATATATATATATATATATATAAATTCTATTATTTGAAGTGAAATTGTTATTTGGGTTTGAAGTATAAATTAAGTGAATGATCACGGTGTAATAGTGTATAATTCTACCTTGTAGATAGTTCTATAGACCCTTAGAGGATGGTTATCCCAAACATCCTTTTAAGTTATATTGTATTTCAGTTGAAATTTCACTTGAGTTGAATTTATTGATATAAGAATGTTAATCCTGACTCGAGTGTTTTGTGTTTTGCTTTACGCTCGGGTCAGATCGAGAAATACAGCATTTGAGACTCACTTTTGGAGATTGGAGCTTCATTTGGAGATCCAACTATCGTTTCAGCTTTCAGTTTCTAGTTGACTAGTTCAGAGAAGTCATCGGCTCGTACTGAAGACTCTTCTGTATTCAAGAGATTCTGATGTATTTATTTTAAACTCTGATGTGTATAGTAGCTTCATGAACTACTATTTTTCTATTCCGCTGCATTATATTACTCTGTGTCTGTGATCTGTGTTTGATTTATTTACTGTATATTTTAAGTTTGCCAAATTTTTATTAACAATTCGGTATTTTGAATTTTTCAAGTCGGACATGTACGGTTTTATTGTCGATTTGAATGGTCCAAAATAGCGGGTCGTTACAGCCTGGATTGTTTTCGAGCTAAATAAAATAGTTTGGAATAAACAAATATAGAATGAAATGTGAATGAATGAATCGTGAATAAATTTGGAAAGGAATAAAATGTAATAGAATTAAGTATAAATTGAGTTTAAATCCATTTAAATTGGTTATAAAACATAAATACTTATTTATTCACATAGATCTCGTCAAATTGCATAGAATAAATTCTCATTTGATGTAAATAAAAGTAATTAAAAATCTATATAAATTGATAGGAGTAAAATAAATTGATTTTGAGAGCAATTGAATTAAATATGAGTTCGGTTTGCTTAAAAATAAATTAAATGTAAGCGATTGAGTTTTAAACCATTCAAATTGAGTGAAAATGGTTATAAATTAATTGGAACAGTTGAATTAGTGTGAAAACTGTATAAGTTGCTTACGGAAAAATGTTTGGTGTGAATTTGTTTTAGGATTCATGTGTTTAACTATTGCAAATAAATGAAATATTGTTAAATTTCATATGTACGACACTTACATGTTTAAATTGAGTAAGTACAGGCATCGGGAAGCCGTGTGGCTTGATTTTGGGCACGCTAACTGCTAAATAAATAAGCTGCTTGCTTAAAAATGCTAAATAAGGTACGCCTACGCAATAAAAATAGGAAATATGAACTGTTTTTGGTTTTTCCGACCAGGTGGGTCGATGTATATATATTTATATCTTTTGTCAAATTACAAAAGCTCCTCCGTACAAAGGGGACTCTGCCAAAAAATTTTGAAAATTCTGGGAGCTAGAATTTTTTTTGAAAATTTTGGAAAATTTTGTTAACGACAAAACGATTTCAAACTGGAAGTTGAAATAGATTAGTAAATAAAATTTATTTAAAATAATGACATGAATTAGTTATAAATGGAAAATGAAATTTAATATTCAGAGTTAAAGATAAATTGAATTCATATGGAAATGAAAGAATCAATTTGAATAGAAATATATATAAACTAAAGTGGTAAGGTGAAAATAAATATAAGAAATAGATAAAATGCTTATACTAAACTTAAGAAAGGAATGGTAAATTCTTAATTGGAAGTTGAATATTGCAAATATATTCTAAGTTAATATTTGGATGAATAAATATTGACATTTTGTAAGAAAGGCAATAAAATATTTCGAATATTGTGATTGGATATTATTGCTAAGTAAGATATGAAGGTATTATAAAGGAGAAAAGAGAACTGGTTTTGATTTCAAAGGATAAATTTGAATTCCCGACAAAAAGGTATGTTTATAAATCTCTGTGAAACTTGATTTGGGTTTTTGGATATAGCGACTTGGCTTTTGTTTTCTTTTGGAATTTGGGAGCCCGTAGAGGCCTTTTGTAGTTGCACCGAGCTAGCCGCGAAAGGAGACGCTGGCGAAATTTTTCGAAAATTTAGAGAGAGAAATTTTTTGAGAAATTTTGAAAATTTTAAACTTGGTTTTGAATTATAATTTGAATAGTTGAATAAGTAAAGTTATTTGAGAACTATGGAAAAGCTTAGAAAGTAAATAAGAATAATAATGGGTCTTTTATAAAAAGATAGTTGGTAAGATGTTGAATTGTTAGAAACTGTTTGGATTTGGGGAAAAGAATAAATGGGTATTGGACCATTCTTCCTAATTAGTTACTTCGGGGACGAAATTCTTTTAGGGGGGGGAGGAATGTGGCGACCCGTAATTTTTAAGCCTTTAAAATCGGAATATTTAATTGATTTTAATATTTAAAAGTAATTTTTTAACTTGAATTCAAATATCACTAATTATTGATAATTAAATTATTGAATTAAATAATTGGAAGTTGAGCTAAATGTTGAATCGGAAGTTTTAAGCCTGTTGAAATAATTTGAAGGCTTATAAAATTTATATTGATAATACTGAAGATAATAAAAGTTTTAAAATTAAATTTTAACAGTGATTTGTTCATTTTTGAAATTTTATCGCTTAAATTGAATTTAAAAATAGCCTTCCGAGGCACAGTCTTGGAATTCGACGAAACCAGTTCCATTGGATCCATAATATTGAATTATTATTGGATTTCAATTTTCGTGGCATTTGGAGTTGTCGTGTTAGCGTATGACATATAAATGCGCTGGAATTTATATCGGAAATTCAATGTTTAGTGCTTCAAAAAGCTATCTTCTCCATACGATCGAGTTTCAAATTGCGTAAGTGTGAAAGTTTCAAGTTTAAATTTGAATTAAAAAAAAGATATGTAGATGTATTTAATAGTACTATTTTCAAAAGATAAAGTACATATTTTATTGGTTTCAACACTAGGCAGAGAGTTGTACTCGCGTTCTTCCTTCATCTGAAAGCCAAGCGGAGCCTTCGGATTAAAGCCTCACACCCTTTTTCTTCTCTTGAATTCGTGCGAATAACAGAAAAAATATATATAAGGTAATGGCTGCTCTTTCTTCTTCACTTAAATTCGAAATCGAAGTCTTCTCGTTCGTGAAAATCAACGTCGATTCTTAGCCGACTCCTTCGATCGCAAGCATCTCGTACGGGGTCGAGCGAGTATCGCAGCAGCGGCAAATCAAAAGGAGGCGAATCGAAGCGTCGTTCACCAATCGTCTTGTGACGAGTCGCGAAAGGCACTGTGGAGTCGCGATAGCAGGAGGGCCGAGGCTTCGACGTCGAGCTCGAGTACACGAAGGTTCGAGTGGCCGCAGCTTCTTTGAGCTTGGGTTGCGAGTAAGGGTTAGGGTTCTTGGTGGTGGGTCGCAAGCTCGTGGGCTTCGAGGTCGCGTTCGTAGAGGCTTGTCGATGGAGCTGGGTTCGGTTCTTTACCAGTAAGGTACATAGTTTTGTTCAATTTAATTTAAATCAAAATTGAATTTTAAAAAAATGTACGGAACAATTGGGAAAAAAAGCTATTTGCTATTGACTGATATTTTATATTTATATATATATATATTAAGAGAAGTTCTTAAACATAGGATGTAATTCTAGAAGTTCAGAAAAAAATCAAATTTTTAGGAAATTTATATAGGTTATTTTTATATAGTTCGCAAAGGAATAAATATACATTTACATATTTTAATTTGCTAAATTATCTTTAAATTTAGGGTTTAGTGATTAATTTATTCTATTAGAAATTATTAGAATTATTTTTTGTTACTAAGAAAATTGTCCGAAGGGAAATTTGTTTAAAAAATTTAATCATCAAGTCAAAACTTAATTATTAGCTGAATTTTAAATTTTAAATGGTGGATTGAATTGTTCGAATTTATCTCGAATATTAATAAAAATAAATTTCATTTAAAAAGGAATTTTTTTTTAAAACAAATTATTAGCTTAAAACCCAAATTCTTAGTAAATTAAGTTAGTAGATGGAAATTTAATTGATTTGTATATTAATAAAAAATTATAAATGTTTATACAAGGTTTAAAAATCGAGAAACAAGCTGTGATGGAAGTGAATGGAAATAGACTGCAAATTTAAGTCAAAGGTGAGTTAATCTCACTCAGCTGAATTTAAATTTAAATTTAAATGATTAAATTTAAATAATTGTTTGAATGGTTGAATTGATTGATGTGCTATAGTATGGTATATTTTGGAATTGGCATTTTATATTGTGCTAATGTCCGTGGATGCAGGGAAAACAAGTTGGAGGGATCCAACTGGATCCCTCAACATTTAGATAAGTTATTTAATATTCTCAGTTGTGATTATTTGATATTCTACGATGAGTTATATTGGAATATTGAATATTATGGTTTGATTGGATATATTTGGGTATAATGAATTACCAAAATATGTAAATTGGATTGTTGGGAAGAAAACAAAAGGAAGTAAATTTGTAAGCGAAATAATTATAGAAAATTTGAATAATTAAGAATGAATTGAAAATAAATAGAAGTAATATGAAAATAATAATAAATAACTTCGAGTTTGAAAAGAAAAAGAATTTTGAATAAAACGAAATTAATGAATTGTAAACTTAAGTTATATCTATTAAAGGAATAAAGGATTATTTTAAAAATTCAAAGTTTAAATCTATTTAGAAGGATAAAGAAGTAATTGAGAAATCTAAAAATTGGAATTTTCAGTTAAAAGTATTTTAAATCATAATTAAGGATTTAAATATGAAATTAATGAATTCGGGAAAAAGGGAAGTAAATTGAAAATCAATTTAAAAATTGATTCAAGTGTTTGAAATTTGTAATTTAAAAAAAGAATGTGAAGAGAAGTATATTTCTCTGGATAGCCAAGTACGTTTTCAAAGTAAGTTTTTAAATATAAGATAAAAGTTCAATGTTGTTTAAAAAAACATGTTTTAGAAAATTTATTATTTCTAAATGTTTAAATCTTAAAGTAAATATTTTTCAAATCTATTATCGTAGTAATTATTTAAGGTAACTTGGTATTTTGTTTTAAAAGAGAAATTTAGTTCTATATTCTAAAAAGTAGCTTTACTTTAATTATTTTTAATATATATATATATATATATATATATATATATATATTTAATAAAGCATTAAAGTAGTTTTAATTTAAATATTTAAAAGTATATTCTATAATAAGGTGTTTTAAATCATTTTAAAATCTAAATGTTGTACTTGGTGATTTCTGAAGAAATAGAAAATATTTGGGAAATTTATTCAGAAAAGGAATATAGGCTTGAAAACTGTTTTTCAAAGGGGTTTGAAAAGTAAAAATATATCATTGTGGAGATATTTTTGAGATAAAAAAATAATTTGAGAAATTATTTATTGTTGATGGATGTTGTAAATATTAATTGATAGTTAAATCACCGACTATCAATATTGGACAAATGCGTTGATCGTTTCGAAGAGACCGGAATCTAGATTTATTTCTCGAAAACCACTTCGATCTGGCTTGTACGTTTCGTGGGAAACGAGCATGGATGATGGAGCAGTGAAGTGCAAGGGCTAGTCGCTACTAATCCTGGGGATATTTCCAACATGGATGTAGTAGGAATAGTGCCTTCGGTTCCGTTTGGACCCAGGACGGACTTGTATGGATGAATGCTTTCGGGACATCGTCGGGTGGACGATGGGCATTCTAAGGGATATGTTCTAAAAAGGTAACGCTTAGCCTCAAGCCTCATCAACCGGGAATGACTGAAAATCAGGGGTTATACAGCAAGGCTAGGTGGGTAGCACCCAAGCAGGGTGAGGTCATCCCTGTCTAGATGTCCTATTTTATTTCGGCTTAGCAGGCGGTTGCTGATCCCAACCGCGGGGTGATCTCACTCTGGATTATCCAGTAAGGGGTAGTCCCGGTCTTGTGTTGCAGAGGAGCGGGCGTACTCCTCGGTACTGTGATTTAGGCCACGTACTGTGATTTAGGCCACCCAGTGCCTAATCATTAGGTGGAAATCCATTCTCCCTACGAGCTTTGTACGAGTTTTGTTTGTATTACCCACTCTGTGGCTAGTAGCTGGAATTTAATAGATGTAACAATTTCGGCTATTTTATAAGTATTTGTATATAGACCCTATTATAATATCAGAGGATTTCTATAAAAAGTGTTTTAGCTATCGTAAGGTAAAAACCCGACATGTTTATTTGTGGCGTGGTCTTACGAGATGCTTTTGTTTTCAAAAGGATTTTTGAACTTTAATAATCAATTGAGTGTGATTTTCTCACGCTGGTATTTCAGACTGACTCGGGTGTTATTTAAATGTAATGCTCGGGTCAGACCGAGTATTATAGAATACAGGATATGATGCTGTGGAGCTTAGGAGACGAGATGGATGACGATACGTACTTTCGTACTTGTCTTATATATATTCCGCTGTGCCGAGTAGTTGTGTATCCAGTTGTATGTTATTGATGTTGAGCTGTGATTGATGTACTCTGATGATTTAGTATATAAATAGATATATTTGTTTTTGAGTAAAGATTATTTATTATCTATTATATTTTATTCCACTGCGATGGTTAGATTCTGATGTTGTTTTCTATTTTCTTCTTCTACCTCTTCTTCTTTAGCCCAAATGGTTCGTATTTCTGTACAACTTGAGTTGATTTAGGTAGAATAGTGTTAACTCAAGTGGTACGGATTTGCGGGATATTACAAAACTAAACTATATATTCTTTATTATCCTAAATGGTTACTAAGGAAAGCTAACAAACAAAAACTTTCTTCACCTTCCGTTTTAAAACCCTTCTGAACACCACAAATTGTTTTAATGAAAACAAAAGTTTTAACCATAAATTTCGTTAACTAACAAACAACCTTTTTTTCTAAATTAGAAAGTGAAAAACATATATATATATACACACACACATACATATCTCATAGATAAATTTATTTTTAAGCATATAATCTTTTGATCTCTAAAACATTTAATTTTTTTACATATATATTATGTCGTCTAACGACGGTTCGACTTACTCAGCCATTGATCTCTCCTCACCTTTCCCTGGCAGTACGTATACATCTCCCACCAAAACAACACCAAAATCGTCTCCTTCCATAAACATTGCTACTACTCCTACTCCTGTGTATCATACCGGCTATTCTACGAAAGGAAAAAAGGCTAAATATGGTATTAATCTTGGAAATGCTTCTCTTCATGACAAAATTGGCGAAGTCCATCATTATCAAAATGAAATGATGGACGTTCAAAATGAAATGTACTATACACAATGAAATCAAGGAGCTCATCTAAACTTTTTAGAAAAGTCCATTCTTGCAATTTGTGGACACTCTCCTACAAAGGATTATGTTCACATAGGATCTCCTCGTATGATAGAAACTCTTCTTCATGTTCATCGATTAACTCCATGGAAACTATGGGGAGAAGGAACATCTGAATCCCAATTAAGTCCAATACCTCCTTCTTGGTCTTCGCTACAATCATCAAAAGAAGATACAAAGGTGGGACGAAATTTGTGGGAGAAAAATTAATATTGTTCTTCTATTAATAACTATATTTCGTACCTATATATTCTTGTTATAACAAGTTTAAAAACTATTCAAGACTGTAATTTATATCTTGTTCTTAATAAAAATATAATAAGTATAACAATCTGGAGTCTCTACCTAAAATCAAATTATCACTATTCTGTCAAACCAGACGTCTGAGATATAGAGCCAGACGTTTGATTTTTCTCATGGATTATCACAGATTCGAAGAACCAAAAGTCTAACTCTTCCTATCTAGATGTCTGTTTAAATACTCGGATAATAGTTTCGAATAGAAATTCCACTCTCTTCCCCTACTCTATGGGTACCAGATGTCTGCCTATAGGTGGCCAGACGTCTGGGATAGCTTTCTGCCTGAAATAATATAGAAAAAATAAAAAGCCCAGACATCTGTCTCACCATTCCAGACGTCTGAACTGTGTTTTTGCCTATCACGACCTACTATCCATTCACTATATTAAACCATCTCTTCATTTTTTATCTCACCTTTTCATCCTCTACAAAACCCAATAGAACCCAGATCTTAAAAATTCAACTTCAATCTTCAAATAAAATGCCTCCAAAATCTAAAAATGCAAAGAAGCAAAAGAAAGATCAAGGATCTTCATCTCAAACAAATGTTATCACTGGTTCTCACATAAAATCATGTCTAGATCAAAGCCCTAGCTCAACCAACAGATTTGATGATTTGAAGATTATGAAGTTTCATCTAGGTCTCTTCTATCAACTACTACGCTTTCCTCTTTACGAAACGCGTTCATTATGTGAAGATGCCGAGGTTAACTATCTAATTGAACAAGATCCAAATGAGGTACCCATAGATCAGCTAGCTATCTTTCTCTTTTATTTGAATCTATGTAGTTCTTCTATTTGGAATCCCAAAGATGACAAAAATTGGCTTTGGACTAGTGTCTATGGTAAAGTCATTAAGCTCACTCTTGGTAAGTTGGGACGAATCCTCCATTGCTCTTACACGAGAATCGAATTAAAATACATACCTGACAAAAGATTTTTCCCTGTGATGAGGTCACTCGTCTACTTTAGGAAGATCATATGGAACAGTGGAATACGAAGAACCTTCGACCTAGGGCAAGATTGCTAAATCGTGTGATTATCAACACCATAATACCAAGAAAAGATAGTCATGAGCAAATATATGAAACATAACACAAAACTATGTATGCTATATTTGGTGGTATTAAAGTTAATTGGGCTCAATTTCTTTTCAATGAAATTAAAAGTTTCTGCATTCACAGATGCCATACAATTGTTTATGCACCATATATAATGCAGATTCTTCAATTCCAACTTCTTACTTATCTTATTTTGAAGAACTACGAATTAAAGAAAGTGGGTCCAAATATTTCAAGCTTATGCATCTACCGGACGAACGGCCACCAATAATATCATTTCCTCAATGGACTCTACAGCAACAACAATAACATCAGCAATAGCCTCAACAAGAGCAGCAGCAATAGCCTCAACAACAACCAGGTCCTTATGTTTTCCAGTAACATCCCTTCGAATATCTAAACAAGATAATATGGCGGTACTTTGATTGGAATTAGCATTTGACCTTAACTGCACTTTTTAAGTAGTCAATGCTTCAAGATCCTTCCTTTCTACCAAAGAGCTAACACCACATTATGATTATTTCTCCTAAATGCATCCATAAATTTATTTCCTTTTCCCGATGTATACTCAATACTGAAATCATAAGCTGCTAAAAACTCCAACCATCTCTACTGCCTTATATTTAAGTCTCTCTAAGAGAACAAATACCTTAAAGATTTATGGTCCGTGTACAACTCAAATCTTTCTCCCAAGAAGTAGTGTCTCCACACTTTCAATTCAAAAATCACTACTGCCAACTCCAAGTCATGAGTCACATATCATACTTCATGTGGTCTGAGCGATCAAGAAGCGTAGGAAATTACTTTACTCCTCTGCATCAACACAGCTTCTAACCCAGTTCAACATGCATCTGTATACACTAGTAAATACCAATTCCCATTTGGAACAACTAACATAGGCGCATTAGTCAACAAATGCTTTAACTTAAGGAATGCTTTCTCACATTTACCAAACTAAATAACCTTCATGTCCTTTCAGTTTAGTTTAGTCAGAGGTGTTGATATCTGTAAGAATTCCTTGATGAATCTCCGGTAATAGACAGCTAATCTAAGAAAACTCCTTATCTCAGTCATTGTATCGGGTCTCTTCCAACCACTTATAGCCTTAATCTTGGCTGGATCCATGGACTATCGTTTCTCTGAAACTACGTGACCAAGAAATTGCACTTCTTCTATTTAGAAATGACACTTCAAAAACTTTTCTTTTAGTTGATGCTACCTCAATGTCTCAAGCACTATTCTAAGATGAATCCCATGATCTTTTTCATCCTTAGAATATATTAAGATGTCATCGATGAATACCAGCACGAACCTATCCAAGCGTACTTTGAATATCTGGTTCATCAAGTCTACGAAGAAAGCAGGTGCATTAGTCAATCTGACTGTCATCACTAACCACTCGTACAAACCATATCTCCTTCGAAACACTGTCAAAGGAATACAGTCCTCCGCCACTCTCAATTGATGGAGCCTTGTCGCCAAATCCAATTGAGAAAATACTTTTGCTCCACTCAACTGATCAAATAGATCATCGATTCTCGACAAAGGATACCTATTCCATATCATCCTTTCATCCAACCTACGATAGTCGGTACACAATCTCAACGAAACATCCAGTTTCTTCACGAATATCGTGACAGCTCCCTAAGGCAAACTGCTTGGTCTAATAAAACTCTTTCCTTCCAAATCCACTAGATGCACCTTTAATTCCTTCATCTCGATAGGTGTCATCTTACGAGGTGGTTTACTTATGGGTTCAGCTCTTAGTTAAGATCTATGCAAAACTCTATAGCCTATTTCGGTGGTAATACTGGAACAGACTCAAACACATCTGCGAATTCTCCAACAACTAAACCTGATTTATCCCATCTTCTACCTTCATAGCACCTAGTAATGCACCAACTTATTAAGTCGAATTCTTAATATAGTATACAATAAGGATACTGCTATTAGGGTGTCTCAATGACATTTTGTTATCCCGGCAAAATATCCTAGCATTATATCTATCTAACCAATCCATATCCAAAATAATTCCAAAGCCACAAAATCAAACACATATAAACTACAGGCAAAAGCATGATCTAACAACTAGAGTCCAGCTAATCACATCTCATCCCTAGAGTCGCACACCCCCTCTTAGATTCGCAACCCTTAAGGAAGTAACAAGGTATGAATGGTTCTAATTCTAACTTATCTACTAAACACTGAGATAAAAAAGAATGCAAAGCTCCTGTGTCAAACAATACTCTAACCATTATGTTATGAATTAAAAGCGTACCTACCATCACAAACTTTCCTTTTTTAGTATTAGTCAGTCTAAAAGAAGATGGTTCCAAAGAAAAAACCTCTCCTTTATCAGCCTTAACTAGCTTTGGACACTGATTCTTGTAGTGCCCTATCTGGTCGCAGTTGAAACACTTTACATCTTTCTTCCCCACAACCTTTTTCCCTTTGTTGGTTCAACACTCATGAGAAAAATTTCCCTTCTTGTAATACTTGATGCAGACAAGATTACCTTTCACTTTCTTAGCAGCTCTACCCTTTTTAGCTCCCTTCGTCTTAAAGAACTTTCTTTTCTTATTCTGAGAATTCTGGTTCTCAATTGACTTCTCCTTCCCAAAAGTTGAAAGCATTCCCTCATTCTTTATAGCCATCTCCACCACTACATTACTAGGATCTTTGAGTTGTAGCATGTTTTCCCTAACAATCTCCAGCCTCAACCCTTGGATAAACTTCTCATTCCTCTTGATAGCAGTATCACTAGTGGCATAACCATACCTATATAGCTTATCAAACTTAGCAGAGTATTCCAACATTGACTTTTCCCCTTGCTCCAATTCAATAAAGTTCCTGAGCTAAGCAGACTTGGCTACTTCAAATAAAAATCTTTCCTTGAATCTTCTTTGAAATTATGCCCAACTCAATTCCACTTCTAGCACACCAACAATCACTCCGTTCCACAAATACAGTGTAGCACCTTGCAACTGCCTCGAATACATTCTCCTCTTCTTCTTATATTTCAAGCCTAAATTAGAAAAGATTCTCGTATAATGCAATGGCCAGTTCTCCACTTCAATTGCATTCTTAGTTTCCAGAAAAGGCTTCCTACCCAAACTGGTATAATCTCGCTTAGCTTGGCATAGTTATTACCAGTAGGTGCCATGGGATTTACTCCTTCCACATTAGCAGCATTTTCTCCAACTACTCCTACAACTTATCCATCTTTCATTATGTTAACGAAGAACTAATACATAGTCACCATATCTACTGGTAGGGTTCCAGCACCTACATTGGCGTTTTCATTTTGATAAGCATTCGCTTGTCGACCCTGGTTCCTCCTAGTGTTGGGCTGAGCATTTCCAATGGTTGTGATACTTCCGCCACCTAGATTCACTCTTCTATTTCCTACTTCCATATCTTTCCTCCTCGTAATCTACATACGAGCCTTAGTAAGATATAGAAGAATGATCGAAGAGAGGGGAGAATACATACTTATACATAGCAAACACAAGTACGTTACTATAACATTACCCTGAACCCCAATCTCATTCTCTGATTTAGTAGGATTATGTTTTCAAAAATCTTTTACTCTATTTAAGTTTTACCATAAACTTATGCTCTGATACTAACTTGTAACATCCCTCATTTTAAGGTCCAAAACAAATCGTTATGGATGCTGCATTCATAATTATTTATTCTTGGTGACAAAATGTGGCTATGTTGATCATATCAATAATCAGAGGCACATGAATACAAAAAATTTTAAACACAATTTAATTGCAAACTTTCACTTTTATTTCACAATTGATATTTCATATTCATTACGTAATCTCATTCCCAAACTCAGATTTAGAGAAAATATAATTATTACAAAATACTTCAAGAGCGACATATAAATCTGCGCCGTTGGTTGATGAGAGTTTAACACTTTATAATTATATAGCTTGCCATTATATCCGTACAAACAAACTCAAACAACGCATTAGATTGAAATAGAACTCTTACATAGCTAGATTGCCTTCTACACATCTCTAGAAGCTTATTTTTCCTATTAGGAAACCTAAAAACCCTTATCCCAACCTATTCAAATTTGTTTTTAAGCACCCGAGAGTTTAAGGGGAAGAAAAAACTTGGTCAGACAAAAAGTCTAATGTGAATAATAACTTACCATCTTGAACCAATAGGTATCTAGTGAGACCATGCTGCTGAGCAGAATGAGTTTACCCTCACTAGTATCTTTACCAAAACATATTAAACATATATTGTGCTCCTTCATCCACAATGGTTAAAACATAATAATAACATAATGATATACAAATATGGAATACACACTGGGTTACCCATCCTAAGTTTTTAGGCTATTTGTCTCATGTCATAGTTTTCCTAGGGTCACTATAAATTAATAGTTTTCATGGGTTAACTAATAACCTATCAAGTTCTCATAGACTCACTATCCTAATCATAGTTTTCATGGGATTACTAAGAACCTATAGACTTCTACCAATAACACTCTCCGCCTATAGTTTTCATGGGATGACTACGAACCTATTGGAGCTGCCCAATAACATTACTCAAATAATAGTTTTCATGGGACACTATGAACCTTTTAAAGTTTACCAATACCATACTTCCAATCTTAGCTTTCACAGGGTCACTAAGGACCTATCGGACATATTCGATAACATTACTTAAGCCATAGTTTTCAATGGATCACTATGAACATATCAAATCCTTCCAATACCACATCTTGTAAAATAATCTTTGATTAGTTCTGGGCATCTTAACACTTTTTCTCTACCCGATCTCATGGATGTAATTCTACTCACTTAGGAGTTAAACTTGGCTATACTCACTTATGGGTCAACCTATCCAGTTATTCTGCCTTTAATTATCCTAAAGTGTAGTTATAGGTCATGATTTTGTGAGCATAACAATAATATTCAAACAATAATAAATGATCAATAATATTAAACCTATAGCATCAATCATGCAACAATAATTATATATTTTATAATGAGGTATTCCTAAGCAATATTCTCTTAGGTAATTTTAACTCAAAACTTACACTAATCCATTCTTTAATTCCTTGAAACCATTTTCACAATATACGATTAATCCCTTTAATTAATATTTAAAAGAAGGCAAAACATAGCCCTTTATATTACAATTTCTTATGCCATTTTATAGGGCCATTTTGAATTTCGATGTATAAGAACGTCACATCTCATCCACATGGTAATATCACCAACATACACTACTACAAAACAGGCCATTTGCATCGGTTGTTTACCCCCCTTTTGCATCAGTTCAGCAACCGATGCAACAGGCTTAACACTTTTTGCATCAGTTCTGAAACCGATGCAAAAGATCCTTTTTTGCATCGGTTGTTACTAACAACTGATGCAAAATATCATGGTTGGTTGCATGAACACAGCCCCCATGTTGCATCGGTTGTAATGAAAATCGATGCAATAAAGGAACTTATTGCATAGGTTGTTGTTGAAAACCGATGCAAACTAATCCCTCTATTGCATCAGTTTTTATAACAACCGATGCAAACTAATCCCTCAGAAACTATTATTACAGTACTCAAATAGGCTATATATATATTATTGATAATCCAAACGCCACAAGCCTGACAAAACAACTCGCGAACTAGAAACATGAACAATTTCATTATTTGCAAGGAAAAATCTCATTATTACACAACATATTCAACCCAAATGTGCATAGAAATGAATGAAAGTAATACACAAACTCAAGTCCAACTTTGCATTCACTTTCTCCTCACATATAACTCTCTATATAACAGTCTATTTATTACCAGTAGATGGCAATCCAGTCAAAATTCTTTCTTGCGTCACTTTTCCATCGTCTTGCTGTGTGTTGTATCTGAATGAGTGGTAACTTCTTCATCTTCCTGAAAGAAATCTTAAACATATTACTTGGCTATTTGAAATCCTACTACGGTCTTTGTTCTTGTTTGTAAACCACAGTACTAAGTAAACCAAAATTATTATATTGCCATCATTAGGTAGATGTAGGTATAAGACAATTCAATGGCAACAGAAAGTAAAGTGGTGAAGCACAATTTTGATGGGGTTATGAAAATAAAAAACAGTAAGATAGGTTGATGACATACAGCAATGACAATTCCTCTTCTCCCCCCTTTCTCCCTGTTGGAACTGTGTTCCGGATAGTAACTGCCTGGTGCTGCTCTGGTCATTAACCTGTACAAAGGAAATATTCATACAAATAAATAAATCAACTATGCAGTACAAGTTTGGAAAGGTTAGATGGAAGGAATAAAAAGATTACCACTTGTTTCCCCTTGCAATCATATTTAGTAGGTGAGTAATCATTGTTCTGGATGGATACATTTTCAATATAGTTACTTTGTTCAACCACATTTGTTATCTGGCGCATCAAAATGTATTTGGTTGTTAGTTGAAGAAAAGTTTATGTTGATTTACAGTGCTTTAGTAAAGGAAAAAAAATGTAATTGTAAAGAACAAAAAACAATAAACCTGAGACACAGCGTTGGAAACTTCAGAGGTTGCAGCTTTTTTGGTGATTTGTCTGGCAGTTAAAAAGATATTTTTGTTATTCGTTTTGTATTTGTTTGACCTGAATTCAAAAGCAGCATCAATTCCCACCAACTTTTCAAAAATGTTGATCACCTTCACTTCACCATTTTCCTGAATTAGGAAGAGGAATGTGATTGTTTAATATAAACATACAGGTGTGACAAAGATAAATCATGGGGATAGTGGTACTAAATTCTACTATCTAAAATTAAAAGGATTGCAAATCAATTAGAAAAGGGGGTTAGATAGTTTTTGAATACCTTTAAAACAGTTAAGTAAAACTAAACTTAATGACATATAAAACTGCACTACCCTAATATAGTGTACATCACCAGTAGCATAATCACAGTAGCATAGTTTAAAGAGTACTGATAATGCACAATATAGAAACTGGAGTTTGTTCTTGTTTAATAATCTGAACAATATAGAAACTGGAGTTTCCTTCTTCCTTTTCCCAGTTACCTCTTCTTCACTTCCCAATATAGAAACTGGAGTTTGTTCTTGTTTAATAATCTGAACTTCTTCATTCCTTTTTGAATCAGCAGTGCATTGCATTTCCTTAACAGCATCCTCGTCTTTGTTCAACTTAACTATACTACCCATGCTAGCAGTCATTCTTGACTCATTTTCATCAATATTTTGGTTGGTAACAGAAGCATTAGGAAGCTCATTTTCATCCATATGGTTCGGGGCATCAACACTTTAGACATATATGACAAATAGTAATTGTTTTGACAGCAAAAGTTACCTACTTGTACCCCTGCTGGTGTAACTACATTATCTATTGGCATCACTAATTTATCCATTAATTTTGGGCTCCACCTTTCATCAGCAGCAGCAACCAACTTGCAAATTTGTTCCGTATTTCCATCCATTGCAGTGTAAATATGGCAATCGGAACACTTAAAGGAGAAAGAGAACATAATTTTTCGACAAATTTTGAATTTTAACAAAAATAACATTAATAACTTGTCTACTTTGACAAATTATAATACCCAATTCAGAGTTGTTTTAGGCCACTAAACAATAAACATTCATGGCTGCGTAAAAATAATGAATCTTAACGGTTCAACTTATGTCTCACATTTTCATCTCATCCTTCAATATTGATTCTAACGACAAACAAAAATATATGGGCTCGTGGCAAATGGATCTAGAAACACGTTGGTATTGATTTTAAAAAATTTCTGACAACCACCTTTGTTTGTTTTAAATTGCAATCAATTCTTAGCCACGCGGATGTATTCAGATCTGGGTTTGTCATAAAATTCCCTACAGGTGTTTTACAAAAAGGTGCTTCCAAAAACATGGAATGAGAAAATGTACTTGGATATCAGCTTTTTACCTAATCATCCAAATTCATTGATTCGCACACCTTACACGCAGAAACAGCTTCTAATCCAATACAAAATCAGTAAACAAAAATACAACATGATAGTTAAGATGTATAGTGAATGCCTTGTAAAAGTTTAATGCAATCAATTGAAAGATAGAAATATTACAAAAAAATATTTTAGTGGACAAAGAGTTAGAACTCACAAGATGCATAGAGAGTGATGAATAGAATGTTGCATACTACACTACGAGCAACCCAAACAGCTTGCAAATACTAATTGCTTTTAGGGTTGAGCATTTTTTGATCAAACCAGCTTACTTCAGTTGGTTGGTTTGGTTCTCAAAGTAAATTGGTTTTCAATCGGCCTGTGAAATATAATAGTTCAGTTATCCATTTAACCAAATTAACCAAATTTTTATTACATTGTCAAAATTACTAATATTATAATGAATTTTTTAGATTAATTTAATGGTCAAGATAAGTTTTATTTGTCATATATGTGTTAAAATAACTATTAAAAAGCAAAAAAAAATTGAGTGGGTTATGAGGGTAGGTGTGAATTCAAAAAATGTGGCTGAATTATGAAAATATTGATAAAAATCAGTAAATCCTAATGCGTTAACAAGATTGTCAATTCAAAAAAGCGCAGCAAAGTGCAAGACTTGAGCCATGCGTTTCTTTTCACCTTACACCTAGGCATACGCTATTTGTTAATTTTATTGTAGGTAATCAAAATTTAGGAATTTCTGAGTTGATTTTATGTAATTATATTTTTTACAAGTAACTCAAGGCATTAGATCTAAAATAATACTATAATAAATTAGAAAATTTTCAAACTGCTGTAAAGTCCAGAATTTTGTTATCAAAGAGTAATAACATTCTGCGTGGAAAATTAAATCATAAAAAAATGTTAAATACAAAAGGTTAATAAATCAGAGATAAAATGAAATGGGCGTTTCTTCAACCAATTTCAGCTAGCGTCAGGTCGGACTTTTCTAACAAAATTCAAACCATTCAAGATAGTGGATTTGCCCTATAGTAATATTCTTAGGCACAGGGAAAAAGAAACCAGACAAAAATAAAAAACAAAAGATAGAAGAGAATAAGTAAGAATATAAATAATTGAACAAACTGTTAAGACATCCAAACAAAGCAATTTGCGCCTTTTAAAATTTTCTGAAAAAAAGTGCAGTTCACTCTTTCATTGAAAAAGGTAAAAAAAAAGTGCGGTTTTGTGCTTCTTTATCGAGAATTAAGCCTTTGTAGACGGAAAAGAGGAGAGGTCTGCCTTTTTGGGTCTAAACACACTAAAGCGCGCACCTTGACAAACACGAATGCATAATCCAACATTGTGTTTTGAGTAGGACATTTGATGAGTCTACTTAATTTATTAATTGCTTTAGATATATTATATCTAGAATAACTGCGTAAGTGACTAAACACACCAATTACTTCTGCATATCTATCTTATCAAGCTAGACTGCTATAAATTCAAATGAAATGGTGGGTGTGATATAAAGGTGTAGGAGCTACTTTTCTAAAAATACAACCGACTCTTTGGAATAATTTCAACATGTTTTAACCACGATATAGAATATCATATGGTACGATCTACAAAAATTATATTAGTTTCTCCACGGTCTTCCACGTTAAAGTTAAAAGACCAAACAAGTCATAGTTCTAAGCACATGATTAATCCATTGAGAGAATATTAAAATATTATCTACATACAGAGAAAATGATTAATTCATTTCATTGTTCACAATTTTAACATGCTTCTGTCTCAATGGAAAGCTTTAAGACAAACAATAAACTTGTAGCAAACAAAATATTTTAGAATGCTAAGGTTCCCTAATAACATGAACTAAAATAAGACCCCATGATTCATTACAATAAAAAAAGAACATTTGTGGATGATAGAACATAAATAGCAACCTTTAAAAATTAGATAATAACCTTGAATCATTGGAGAACAGCAGTACTGTAACAATGCCAAGATGGGCCTTCTAACTGATTTCAGCACTTGCAAGTTGGAGGATATTAAGATTACGATGTCATCATCAGGTATCTCTCTGTGACTTTTAGTTTCAAAGCTTGATAAGTACAAATGTCACTACAATGCATAAAATGGAGATGACCAAATGGAAATAAAAAACTGAAACTTACACTGCAAGGTATTTGCCATTATCTGATACATTAAATGCATAGATTGAATTTCATTAATCTTCTTTTCCAACTCTTTGCCAAGTATCAGTGTTCCATGAGATTATATATCCACCATGACCTACAAAATATTCGAAAAAATGAAACAACCAAACAAGGAATTGTCAAAGAGAAATATCACCAAAATATGCATGATGCAAATATTCTGGTTGAAATGGTAAAATTATAGCATGAATGAAAAGTAATGAATCACCTAAACAGTTGAAACCGAAGCATGATTGTGAAATTGGTATTGAAATAGCTGGAATACAACAATTCTGAAATGCATGAGGGGCTAATTCTAAAGTGCATAAACCGAGGCATGTACTAAAGTGTCAGACTGAGCATGCATGATAATTTGGAATGTATGTTTAAGCAATCAAATGAGAGCATTTACTTCAAATAATAATGCTAGCTACTACAGTGTATTCATTAGATGGTTACTGCTTATTTTATGTCAATATTCAAATGGGAGATGCCAAAGGCAAAATATTAAGTAATATTATAAAGAAGTAGCAGAGCTAATATTCAGGGAAGTAAATCAAACCAATATAATTCAAGATAATAAGAAAATTTGCTCTCTTGACAAAAGAAATATATTTAATAAGACCAAGTGAAAGTAAAGTTCAAATATTTTTCTATAGTTGATTGACTTATTGCATTTAGTTCACCCTTCTCTTTATGCATGCACATAAAAATCTGGCCTTAGTTTGCACTGGTACCATTTTATAGATCTCAATGAAACTACAGACTGCAAATGCTGCAATGAATCAAGGTATAAACTAATATAGCAGAGTTCTCAGCAAGAAAAATAATGGTATGCTTGAATGTTAAGTTATCAAGTGCAAAATGAAACCAGGTGATGATTGCATTTCATACAAAATCATTTAAACAAAACCAAATTAAGTGAAATATACAGCATAACTTAATCAGAGAAAAGCACACACGTGTAGAATGCATTGAATACCTGAAGGGAAAAATAATCTCAAATGCAATCCGTATACATATGGTTTAATCAAGTCCCTAAAATGCACTTTCATAAGGCTCCAAAAGTATATTTAAACATCAAAGTTTAATAATTCTGAATATAAGCCTGAATGGGACAAACAAAAGATGGTAGATCCTAAAGAAGACAGCAGAGTGCTGATACCCAAATAGCTAAAACAGTATTGAAGTTGTAGACATAAAAAACCATCACAATCCAATTCAATTGAAATCCTAATCCATACCCTAAATAATCGAATAGGTACCAAACCGCTGCATTAAAGAGTTATGAACTTGATAATTTTGTCAATTGAATTCAATGAAGTATGAACTGATCTTTGATATCCCCTAAATCATCCTATTTTTTAAAGCATGGTTTAAAATTTGGGCTGGAATTCCGATCATTATAACTGGTTTAAATTCTTATTCTTATGATAATCAAATTGGAATCCAATTCAAGTTTCGATTTTGATATGGATCCTGAATATATATTTATTAAGCGATGGCACTATATTTCTATCAACTCCAGCTCAATAGAATAACATTAGAAATCAATATTCGTACGTACTACTTTTTTCATTCTCCATAAAAAAGTACCAAAATCGTAAACGTAATCATACTCTAAACTTTTGAAATAAAAATTTAATAAACATTCAAAAATCTCAAAGAAACGAAGCGTGAAACAAAAACCAAAATTTTGAACATTGGTATAAACAAGTACTTACCGCGACAATATAAACATTTAATATTTATTATTTAACTGGCGAATTAATTATTTTTCATTGTTGACTATATTTCAAAATCCATTGATTTTGCTAAATCTTCTACACAAACAAACCCAAAAAATTGTACTGAATAGTATCCGAATCTATATAATAGAACAATAGGTTGGTTCCATACGTATTCAGAATGATGAAAATCGATTAAAAGAAAGCAATGAAGTAAATTGCAAAGAAGAAGATACAGAGGATTGAATTACCTGCAGTTTGATAAATTATAAAAAGATCTATAAAAAAATTGTTTTTTTTAAGATTGATTTTGTATTGAATTACAGGAGAAATTTCACCACCTGCTACTTTGCACCTTCTACAACCCCAAAACACCACAACACTTCAGGCATCAACATGCTAACCAGTTGCCACTGCTGTCAAACTGCAACCACCTCCATCGTCATCAATCACATCCTCATACTCGAATTCACGAATTCACGAATTTCCAATTTCATTGTAAGTGGATTAGGGTTCGGTCTTGGATTCAGAGCTGAGGGAGAGGATAATGGAGAGGAAGAAAGAGAGGTGGGGAGAGCTCGAGATAGAGGAAATTATTTACGGGGATGGAGCTTGGATTTAGCTCAGGTTTTGCCGAATTTGGGAAAGATGAAAAGGGGAGAGGGATTTAGGGTTTTGGAGTGAAAATGAGAGGGAGACGAAATAATTTGCCGCTAACTTTTCATCACGGCTTTGAACGTGGGAATAGTATTTTTGCATCGGTTGTAAATAAAACTGATGCAACTAACACTATTTTCATCGGTATATTTTCTTCGGTTGTTGATGATAACCGATGCAAATTGAATTTTTTTACTATCTACTGCTTTCCACATACCAAATGCATCGGTTGTTAAAGCGTAATCGATGCAAATACTTCTATTTGCATCGGTTGTTGTAACAACTGATGCAAATGAGGCGAAGCAACATGCGTATTTTGTAGTAGTGATAAGTAAGAATATGTTTGTCTTTAAAAAAACTCGGCATCAGTAAGGTCAATATGGGTCGTCGCCTCTCTTGGTTTCGCCCTTTTTGTAACCATTCTGATTTTATAAAAATATAGGGCTATAGTGCTGATAATAACCATGCAACATGACATAGAAGTGTGGGTCGCCCCCTATTCAAAATAGCCTTCAATATTTAAAATAGATTGACGCCAGTGTTGATAATGATTGATGATGCCATCATACAATAATAATATTGGGTGCTTTTAAACCAATTAGGTCGGCATTAATGACTATCGATGTCAATGTCCCATTTTACTTCGAAAGTTATCACTTGCGGCATTAATGTCATAATATAGTTTGGCTTCGAAAATAACGGGCGACATCATTGTTTAAGCCTTGATGAAAACATGCGACGTCACTGTCCTCCAAAACAAGATAAAGGTCGGTGAGCTTGATGAAAGGTAGCATAATTATATCCATGAAGAGCTATGTTGATGTCGAACTCAATGCTGAATACCATACATATGCGCTTCGACCCTATATGAACCATTCCATACCAACACCATAGATGTCATGTGCTTCCTTTATGATTGTCGGCAACATTAGTGGCTTTGACACAGGAGGGCATCGACACCGAACATGACATTCTTGTAGTTATTAGTATGACCAATTTATTTCTATATAAAGCCGATACTTTTCACCAACCCTTAATCATTGTCAATTTTTTATTGGTTTAAAACACCTTTAACATATTCTTTTTAGAAAAATCTATCGCACCCTTTTTTTACTCAAAAATCACAGTTGTATTCATTTAATTATTACTAATCATTTAATATAACCATAAGCTTTTCTAGCTTATTAAATTCACAATAAATCGAAAACCGTTGGGAAAAATCAGATTAATTAACCAAAAACCAGAAATAACATATTCATTATCATATAAAAATTTCAAGACCAAAATACTTATTTAATTATTTTTAATAATTGAAACCCAAAATAAATGCCCATTTATCCTTAAAGAATTCATAAAATATTCTTATTATCTTAAAAAATTATGAAATTAGAAACAAATTTTCAAAATTATGTTTTTTAGAGCATATGTAAAAGTCAAATCATTTAGAGATTAAAAGCTTTGGTTTTAACCACAAACCCATTAAATTAATTTCACAAGAATTTCTATGTAAATCATTATTTTATCCAAACGAAGATAAAACCAACATGACACAACATATCGTCATAAATGAATCAATCTAACCAAGCTTCGAAAGCAAATAGAAAAAAATGAGATGGTCTATTATTATTCACCTTATTTTAGTAATGAGATTTGAGCCCTAACCAGATCACTGATAAGATTGTTTTAATAGCTCAAAATAAAAAGAATATATGAGAGAGGTAAAATCTCATGAATAATGTTACTCAAAATTAAGGGTGGTACACATAAGGACCCAAAATTAATTTCATCGAAAACGGTTATGATTTAATGGAGAAAGAGAAGCAGGAAGATCGGTGGGCTATGGATTTGATGGAGGAGGAGGTAAATAACGTGAATGACAGTGAATTAGATGATAAATGTATGGCTGTTGGAGATGGTATTTATAGGGTTGGATAGTTTAGGGTTTGTGTGCACTCTTTTTCTCTAATTTTCAAAATTATATTGTACATTTTGTGGTCATGTGGCTTCTAGGAATATCCGATTATGACGATTCTTCGATTGCATGATTCGTTATATTTTTTCTGTTCCAATGGCACAGGTTTCGTCAAAATCTGAGACTGTACCCCAAGCTGCTATTTTTGGATGTTTTAAATTCGTAAGAAATGTTTGATCTTGAATTTTTTTGACTGCGCAACTCATACACTTTACCCTTGACCTAGTGACGTGGTCCATTAGTCCACATTCTCCGATGCGTTGATACACGTATATCGGGGTAATATGTACAATCACTGAAAATGCAAGAAAATAAATCAGGGTCAAAGTCGTCCAATAAAATTACTAAGGGTCAAAAATCTTAATATTTGACAGCATCCAAAGTTACAGAATACGGCCTAATGTCAATTTTAAAAAATACTCTACGATCCTCCAATACGTAAAATATGGATCATTACATACTTTGAGGTATATATGTATGTGTGTCTATATATATGTATGTATGTATGTATGTATGTATGTATATGTGTGTGTATGTATGTATGTATGTATGTATGTATGTATGTATGCATGTATGTATGTATATGTATATATATATGTATATGTATATGTAAATGTATATACACACACACGTTGTACTACCCAAATGGAAACCCCGACCACTTAATAATTCTTAAATTGGGAGGAGGCAGACCCTAAGGCCATTTAATACCTCAACTCCAAAGCGGACCCTCCATGACGTAATCACTAGTCCACCGGTCCTTAGCTTCAAAGGCCGATGACATGAAGATATGGCTTTTTTAATAAGATGTATTACTAAGCATCTTACAAACTTATCTAAGGGTTAACTAGCCTACCTCTAACAAATAAAAAATTAATTAAACTTTGAGCACTTTTTGTATCCCATATGGATTCTATACTAGTAGGAAGCAAAATCCATCAGGGTATAACCCAAGACTTTGCTAATGACCGCTCGGGACCGCCAGTACTTCAAGCCAATATGCCAACCCTACTTTTAAATACCAGTCTATCAACAACACTGACATATCTAGCTAACCCCCACAGTCAAAATCCCATTTAGACTTACTTAATATAATTCAAGGAAAATGCCTACTCTAATTACGTATTCCCCCTTGTTAGAAATGAAGTAGAACCCACAACCCTATTAGGCATTGTCGTAGGTTATTTAAGACTTCTTTTATAGCGAGGAGGCAGACTCAATAAACATTTAATACCTTCCACTCCGTAGTAAACCCCTTGACATCCCTAAAGGTACTGAGCCAATTAATACTTCAAATCCAAGGTGAACCCTGGGTATATTTTCCCCCACCTATACACGAACATATATCCCTTCCCTATGGGTCCTAAAGTTAGAGGTTGCAATAACCAACTCTGAAACAGACCTAATTCTGAGCCAAAAAAAGCACGTCAAAACTTAGAACCTTTCAAAGCTAGCTATTGGTTATTATAAAAAGCAATACAGAGCTATTTATCTACATATTCAAAATTCATAGTGGAACGATAAAATATAATAACAAAAATATTAGCCATTTCATTTAAAATCCATATGTAATAGAATCCATAACACAATAACAATCGTCGCATATTCATAATACAACGTTTTCAAAATACATCATTATTCTTTAATAGGTACATCAGAAAGTAACATCAGTAGATAAATTGATATACTGCCACAAGTTTCCTTCTCACCTTCGCCTTCAGCATTCCCTTTCCTAACTTGTGTTGTAATGAGGAGAGTCAGAATAACATATATCTAGTGAATAAAAATCTCGAAACTTACTATAATAGTACTTAGGCAATATAATTCAAATAGGAATATGTCTTTCATATATTAGCTTTATTTTAAGTCTTTCGGACTTTAAGATCTAAGGCTTTCCCAATTCCAATTCCATAACTGTTACTTTTACAACCTAGTAACCCATATCTATCGTCAATAATGTCCTATCAATGTAAGAGATAGTATCCAAGCCACTTAATACTCTTTTAATGGGAATTAGATAGACTCTGACCATTTAATACCTTATTTAAGGTAAGTCCCTAATCATTTAATACCTATCCCAAAGCGGACTCCTTGGCAGTACTTATCTAGCTGGTACTACATGGAATCTCTTTGGTCACTTAGTACTTCATATTAAAGCGAATGATTTTCAAGATATCCACTACTATGCCTAACCCTTAACCCCGACCATTTACTGCTTCCAACATTGGGAAGAGAAGGGCCCTCACATAGCCACTTAATACATTTGTTACAACCGTCGTACACCAATAGCACCCAATATAAATAAGATAGTGCGCTGCTGTTGGGTCGATCGATGTAGAGTGATCTTCAAGGTTTAAAATGAAATAAACATCACAAAATTTATAGTATATCTCACAGCATATAGAATTAAATATAATATCACAGATGTAATAAAAAGAGACAGTAATAACCGAGTGATCCAAATATCAGAGTACAGATACACAAAGTTATAAATTATGGAATAGAATTTATACAACAGAAGAAAAGTCATATAGCCATCCCATAATAATAATAATAAGAAAAGGCCATTAAGGGTCCGTAGTGTTGCACGGTAGAATAAGCAATGAAATCCATATATAATACGAGATAGCTCCCTCAAGTTTATCCTCTGCACAACTTCTATGTCGTACCTAGACCAACTAGTAGTCTACACATTTGAGAGCACCTAAAATAATAATAAGCAAACCATAAAGCCTCTAGTCAGATAACAGTCTGGTATGAGTAGTAAATTAATCATATAATGCTACATAAGTTGATATAGTAAGGAATAAAGGTATACAAATCATACTTGACTTGTCCCTACAACCAAAGAGTTAGCACATAATAGCATAATATGCTACTCTAAGTGTTGTAAAGGTGCAATACAACTAAGTTTGATAATGGGTCTCCAGGTATCCCTATCTCCAATACCTATCTTCAATGACTACCCCTAGAGTGATAGGCTATAGGGAGAGAAATCAAAGCAACCATAGCCACCATCAAACAATCCTCACTATCACTCTATGTACTCTAGATATATGATAACTCGTATGACCTTTCTACTGCTAAGGACTAATGGAAATCCAAATTTTTAGTGCACTCTCTTTAGCCTGAAGCTGATACTAGACCCATTCAACTAGTCCAAGGTACACAGATCCATTCAACCGATCTGGGGTAACTTTCAACATACCCATGAGCGTCCTCCAACCCCTTCTTTGAATACAGTAGAAAATACTCTGAGTATTATAGATCCCTTAGTATGCATATCCGAGCCCTTTCCTTTTCTCCAACTAGCTTCCATTATCTTGGAGGAACCATTCTACATTCTCTCACTCAACAACTCCTCTTAACATCGAGCCATCACCTTCGATTAATCATTATATATTCTCCATTCTAGGACTCCTTTCCACATCGAGCCATCTTATTTGGAACCTAACTTCATTTAGCATCCATTTACCATCTGAAGACTCCAACTTTCATCATGTTGTTACATCGCCATCAGTCATCATGCGAAAGAGCCAACATCTCTAGCACGACCTCTTGAACTCCTATACCAACCCCCAGAAGCTCCATCCCCATAGCACTAAATAGTAGAGCTCGGTATTGACCTCTGAACTCAGTACCAACCTCTATAGTTGGCCAATTAGTGGCCAAGTCTCTTCCATTCCCATTCCTTGCTTCTAGTGCTCCTTGCCCATAAGCTTCGGCCTGGCCTCTCTGCTCCAAATCAAGTCATCATATATTCAAAGCACTCTACTTTGAATCCTAAAAAAAAGTCGTCATTGCCTCAAGCACTTAACCAAGCTCTAATCCAACACCATAGGCAACCTCCTAGCAATACCATTTCCCTCTCCAAAGTTGTTGCCGACATGGACCAACACAGAGAGCTCAGTACTGACCTCTCAAGTCGGTACTGACCTTTATACTTTATGAATGTGTATTTATGATTTGGAATACAAGCTTTTCGCATATTCCAAAATCTTCTATCCAAGTTTCATCCAATTTCGACCATTTTTGCCTTCGAGTTACCCGATCTCTCAAGTTATCTACCTAACAACTAAAATACTAGCAAACAATATCAAAGCACAACATATAATCATGGAATAGAATGCATATACATCCATCATACAACCTATACGTGAGAATGTGACAATCAAACTAGTTTCACTCTAAATTAAAGTTTTACATTAGCATATGCATGTATAAATGATGAGAGTTGCACTATAACGACCCGGAAATTTGGTCGTTTAGTTTTGAACGTTTAATTTTTTTTGAAATGTTGAATTTGAAATATTAATTGATTTTGGATATGGAGATTTTGGATGAATTAGTGAAATGTTTTAAAATTTCAAATATAGCGATTAAATGTATTTGAGGAATAGTAAATTTATTATTTGAAATTGGGTAAATATGTGAATCTAGAGTTAAATGTGAATGACAATGATTTCTAAAGTTGATTTAAACTCTATTTGAATTGGAGTGATGATGGTGGAGTTTTGAATGGAATTTAAAAGTCGATAAATTAAAATTTGAAATTTTATATATTAATTTAATAGTGAAATTTAATATTTGGGATAGAAAAAATAATTGAATTCGTGATTCAATATGATTCAGAATATTTTCTAATATGAATATAAATTTTTTTGAATTATAATTGAGTTGGCAAGTTTTTAAAATTTGAATTGTCAAGTAATTTCATCGATTTTGAAAATCGTTCGATTTAATTGACTCGTTAAAATAGCTTCCCAGGGTACAGTCTCGAAATTCAAAGAAACCAGTTCCATTGGATCCATAATAGTAAATTATTATCGGATTTTAAATTTTGTAGTGTTTGGATTTACCGTTTGGTCGTACAGGATATAAACGCGTTGAAATTAATGTTAGAAATTTAATATTATAAATTCGATTTCAAAAGCCATCTTCCACATACGATCAAATTAGCCCTCAAATCATATTCCATTATGTTCGAAATAGGGATAAAACATTATAAACACCAGGTGGCATGCCTCATTTGAATTTCACTAGAAAAGTACGTGAATAGTCGAAATAATAATAAAATCATATATATGCACCTATATATATGCGTGTATACAACCCTAACCCTACCTATCTATCTCTAGCCGCCACCCATGCTTCAATGGTCGAAAATCAACGTTCTTTTCCCTTCATTTTCTCTCCAACCATCAACAGTTAGACAAATCTTCCAACTAAGCAATCGTAGAGCTCGACAAGACTTCCCATCCTTACGGTCATGATCTGATATAATTCAACGTGGTGGCCATAATTCGACCACGAAGGTCATTCATGCGCATTTTTCTAGGGATAGGGAAAGGCGAGTTCGATATAGCTTTAGTCGAAGGTGGGGTGCATGGAGAGCTTCGTAGCAGTGGTCTCCGATCGACTCCTAGGCGATCGATGGTGGCGCGTTGATCAAGGATGGGAGGCGTGTATGGGTTTCGAACGTGCATACAAGAGAAATCTCACGTGAAGGAAGACGGGCGAATGACCTGGAACTCATTCTTGAGAAAAATCAACGGAAAAATTGGTGGAGTATAAAATAAAAGGGAGAAATTTTTAAAATTATTTATATTATAAATCGTAAATCTTTAAAAATGCATATCTTTCACAGGCGAGGTCAAAATTGGACGGAACAAGCGGCATTAGTTTTGTATGGACGAGCACTACATTTTAGAGCTAGTTGGGACGAATTTGGAGCTTGTTATAATTTTGGATTAAAATTTGAATGCTAATTCAATTTTAATTCAAAACGAGACGTTTTGGAAAATTGAAAACTCAATGTGAGTTAGACTCACTCATTTGGTTATTCAGCAATGTTTTTTAGTATATTAAATTTATTTATGTTGTTTGGATTGTTGAAAAATTGGTGAGAGCGGTGTTTTTTAAGTAAATAAAATAAATTTATGTTGTTTGGATTGTTGAAAATTTGGTGATTGTTGAAATTAACTTAGGATGATGATGATATAGCAACTTGAAATGCTATTAGATTGGTTGAGCCGAATCTAAGGTGATGATATAGCAACTCGAATTGCTATTAAAACTTTTAAGTGTATTTTTAAAGCTTATTTCCAGTATTAAATCGTATACTTGTAAAATTGATAAACAGATTGTTTTTTGGAATTACGTTGTTAAATTATAACGTAAAATGAATTGAAATATATTAGCGTGATATATTTTGCCAAATAAACACCGTTGGAAAATGAATGAAAGAGTTTGATTTTGAATAATTGTGCCAATAGTGTTTTTGCATATCCTTCTTTCAAATTAATGGGCTTCAAAAGATCTCTTCTTTTGCCACCCGCCTGTCAAAGTAGGGCACATCACTGCCTGTAAAGGCAGTGTAGCACTTCCTGTTTCAGGCAGTGTAGCACTTCCTTTTTCAGGTAGTGCTATGCATTACCTGTTATAGGGAGTGCAACCAGCACTGCCTGTTTCAGGCAGTGTTGAGCATTGCCTATTTCAGGTAGTGCTATGCATTGCCTGTAAAGGCAGTGCTTGGCCGCACTGCCTATAAAGGAAGTGCCTGGCAGCACTGCCTGTTACAGGAAGTGCCTGCGCTATCCTGGGAAGTGCTAAGCCACGTATGATAATTGCTTTATCAAGAGGAGTCTATCTTAATTGCTGCTTATATTATTTCAAGCCTAGCTCAATTGCTGGCTACCATAATGATACCATAATCAATCTTAGAGACATAATGGGTTCTTTGGCAACTATGGGAGACCTAGTTAAAGCTGCAGCATTTATCGAGAAAAGCTTAGGTATGTTTTTGTTTTTGTTTATATTCGTTTAGAAATTTTGTAGCAGTTGAGCAGAGTAGGCATTACAAGAATTTTTTTTTATATCCTTACAAAAGCAACTATGCCTCAATTACAAAATGACAGCACATAATTATTTCACCTACCTTCATTATGTACTAAAAAATATAGCATCAAAATGACAATGCATAACAGCAGGTGATAGTACAAGTTATACTTCCTATTCAAATTATATGCTGCAAATTTACCTATACAATAGATCATTGAAAACCATGCACCTGCCAAGCAATGTTTATAACCACCAGACGTGCCCCACTAACTTATACTTTCTGTTCATAGCCACTAAGTTGTACTTCCTTTTAGTGATTACAGATTCATGCCTGCTATAATTGATTCATTTACTTATTATTTTGAAAACTAACCATGTCCTTGTACAATGCTCAAGGGTCTATGTTGAAGGAGAAACTTTTTAGTTAAGTGAGTTCTTACTATTCATAATGAAGAGTTTTACATAAACTTCATTTTATTGATCAATACGAGCATGTATTATAAAGCCATTTAAGTTTGTATCTATGGTTGCTATAGTAGAAGGAAAACAAATTGAATAAAAGCAGAGGCAGCAAATCAACATGACTACAATAAACTAACAAGTTAATGTGTTTAATACAATAAAAAATAAAGTAAAATAAAGTCAATTATGTTTATATATGAAACATTCTACATAACGTACTACACCAAAGGAAACATACATGATCAATTCATGCACATATAGTTTAGTTTTAAACTAAATGATTCATCAATCAAATTAAGGGACATTGTCCTCTACTCTAGTGAAAATTGGAAGCTAAGTTTCATCCACTGTTTCAAATCCACTCTAAGGAAAAATTTACTTGTGATTCTATTTTGAACACACTGCTTCATTACAGAGGACTGCTTACTATTTCCTTGTTAATCTTCATATTCTTTTGTAGTTCAATGTACGATCTTCAAGTTAGTTTTCCCATCGTATTTTTTTTGTTTTCACATCCAATATTTGAGATTTTGACTTTATGGGATAAGTCATATGTTGTAAATCATCAATTTCAAGCATTTTATTTTATAATTGTTGATGTTGTATAATTACATTTTCAGTTGGAAAAAACAGGGACTTGTTCCTTATGTCTAAAAGAAAATGACTTGCATGTTGAACGATAAACCACAAGATCCACTTGTAAGTTCTACCCAAGATACATTTTTATAATGGTATAGTAGTAGTAGTAGTAGTAGTAGTAGTAGTAGTAGTAAGAACAACAACAATAATAAAAAGTTATGTTTATAAAAATTAACAAGTTTTTAATAATAAAATAATAATAATAATTAAGTTTGATAAAATTAACAAGTAAACCTCATGAATGCTTCATTCCAGGATCGCTAATATTTTCCTCTCGACTTGGATGCTGAACATAAATGTCAATAGCGGTGGTAGCTTAATTAAATATATAGTACAAATCTAGATGTCGTTTCTGTCATCTTGGGAGTTTTCATGGAGCATTAAATTATAAGTAGAGAATTTGGTAAATGTGCTTAAATATGATAGCATTTCAATTCTAAGTGTGTTGGAAATCAAAATTAGAACTTTGTATTGAGTAATTTATTCACTTTTATGTTTAGTGATGATTTTGGATGGTTTTGTGAAGCAACTGCATATTTGCAGCCATTATCAGTAAGAACATGATTGTTTCATGTTTTGCAGGAAGGCTGAGTGCTGCTTTAATAAACACTACTTTATACAAAAGCAGTAGCAGTTATTGAGGTTATTAGCATCTTTGGATTATAAACAGCATTTATGGCTGCTCCAACGAAGAATGTGCCATCACTAATAAACATAACATTTCTTCGCCCAACTGCAGCATTGACACGTGCAGCCACAAGAGCAGATAAAAACCCAGTAATGTACAACAATGATGTGAATGCAGTTAATGCTTGGCTGTTATAAACACAGTACTGATCTTTGCTCGCTACAGAAGCTCTTTTTAATACACTAGGGAAAAATGCTTCCAGAAATGGCTCCATAGTGGAAATCCTCCTACAACACATACGGTATGTATATAGTAACTAATTGCACAAACAAAAATCGCATAAATCATCAGTTAATACAAGAACTCGCAACACAGACCTAAAATTCCAATGTCATATCTGAAAATAAAGCCACTAGAAGTTGCCATTAAGCAGGTTATTAGTATGGATCGAGTTAGTCTACCTTCATATTTCTTTCCAACTCCATTCGAAATAATTACTTCAAGTGCTATAATCTATAATTTTGTTCTCTTTTAGTTACAAAAAACACACTGTTTATGTATCACACGCATAGCGTACTGAAATAGTTGGACTAGAGAGGAAAAGAAACTTTCATGTAGGCTAAGCACCTTAGTAAAATTTATGGTATTTATGGTTTTTTTGAAGCATCACTCGAATTGTTAAAGCCCTTGGATTGCTGTTCATAAGTAGCAGTAACCTTAGGTCCTCCTTTACTGCCACTGGCATTAGCCTGTCCTTTTTTATTCGAAGCAGCAGCTGCATTTGTAGCATTAGTGGTTTCATGTTTATCTTTAGCAACAACTCCTTGAAACCCCCTAATCAATGTACATCATCATTATCTTTTGATAATCTTAATTTGGTTGAATTAATATCTATATGAACATAAGTGTTACAGGTTGTTGCTTCTCAAAATTGGCCAGAGGTAACCAAATATGCTGGGTTAGTATGTGCACAAGCACATCGTCAGGAACTCATACAAGATCTATATAGTGAGTGGACCGATACTAAGATTGCAAAGCACTATGGTGGAATGATCAGGTTTATATATTTTGTTTTTAATCTGTAATTCTTCAGCTGTATAAAATCTTGCAGTTGCTAAAAACATAAGTGACCTTTATAGGGAGCTGCTTATATCCTTCAGGAAATCAATTGGGCATAAACCTGAGCGAATAATCTTTTACTGGTGTGTTATGGTACATTCTTTTCCATTGTATACCGTGATTAGCTTGACTTATTTCAAACTATGCCAAACTTAATCTATAATGATAAGCATATTATGCTTTTTAACCGACTGAATTAATTTTGTTTCTTAGAGATGGTATGAGCGAAGGGCGGTTTTATCAAGTACTTTTATTTGAACTTGATGCGATTCGAAAGGTAATCAGTTTTTCAACCATATATGTTCACTTTTATGATTTAATGCTACAATTTTATGCAACTCGTTCCTTTCTATTTTTAAGCATGTGCTTCTCTTGAGGTAGAATATCAGCCCTTTGTATCATTTGTGGTTGTCCAAAAATGTCATCATACATGATTATTTGCAAATAATCATGGAGACTTGTCATCTGTTGACGGAAGTGGAAATATATTTTCTGGTATCTTCTTTGAATAGCAGCCAAGTCATTACTAGTTATTTTTGCAGACCACCTTTGCACACAAAATTCATGTTGACATATTGCTTTTTTTCAAGCATGTTTTGTATTTCTTAATTTGCATGCTACCTGATTTTAGGTACTGTTGTTGATTCAAGCATTTTCCATCCAACTGAATTTGACTTTTACCTCTGTAGTCATGCTGGCATCTAGGTAAGTTTATCAAATGTACCATGCTATATTTTATAGCAGGCTGTTAGTAAAGCTTCAATACTAATTGTTAAATTGGCAATGTAAATTCTGACAGGGCATAAGCCGCCTAGCGCATTACCATGTCTTACGGGATGAAGATAATTTTTTTGTTGATGCTTTGCAGACGCTTACAAACGACCTGTGTCATACGTAATGAATTCATTCCTTAGAATTAAATATTTTTGTTTATTGCCATCATATTGTAAACTAAAGAATGTTCTATGTTGTAGCTATGCAAGGTGCACAAAGGTCCGTCTCTATTGGTAAGCTATTATCAACCTACTTTATTTGATATTTTTTAGTGCTTTGTTTGATTTTCTCATTTGACGATTTGTTTTGCACATATGCTTCTGTTAATTTCATTTTGCCACTGTAAAGTATGGAATAATATTTAGCTCAAAGTGCAAGCTGAAACAAGAAAACACCTTTTAGAAAAGTAAAAAAATGAAAATGAAATTTAGGAAAATGCAATTAAGGTATTTTAAGTTAGTAGGAATTTATGGTTGTTTAAATAAAAGATTACCAAATAACACCAATGCTTCATTCATTTGAACAGTTTAATGTAATAAATTGTCTAATTATTTTGCTTAAAAATGATGTTTTAAAGCCGTCTTGCAATAAATATCTTTCATAGAGACAACGGACACTATCTATTTAATTTATAACGCATGTATTTGGAATCGTATTCTTGGGAGGTGCATGTTCTTATAGTATAAAACCAGCCTTTACAAGGTCATATAAGGTTATGGTAAATAACGTTATCTGATTCAAATGGTAAATGCAGTTCCACCAGCATTTTATGCACATCTGGCTGCTTTTAGTGCTCGGTTTTACATGGACCCTGATACCAAATAACACCAATTTGCTTTCTCTCCGTTATTTGGTTGGTGCGTAGTGTTAGAAAACTCAAGACTCATGCTTGTAAGTATTTTGTGTGAATAACTTCATCTGATTTTAGTAACTTGATATGTTATTTAAATACACATAGTTTTTTATTCCCTAATCAAAATTAGTCTCTTTCTAGGAACTGGACATAACAAATGAAAATGAAGCTTTCTGGCAATTAACTGATAAGGTATATTATAATACCTTTTCCTTTTCTTTTGTCTTTTGACTCCTTTCCATTTCTTTTGTCTTGTTCGTTATATTAACCAGTAAATTCTCCAAACTGATATAGAAATTCAGCCTTTTAGTTTGCAATTAACTGAAGTTGCAAAGTTGCCTTTTTTTACAGAACAACAAAATTTACAGTCACGTTATTTGTTAAAGTACCCTTTTAGTTGCAATAAAGGTCGACATTTCTTCAACCAGTAACAGTAGTAACATAGGGGTATCGAGAAATGGTAGCCAGCATGAAGATTTGTTTATCATATTAGAACTGGGTAACTTAAACAATGCCAGATGAGCTAGAATTAAATGGTTAATTCAAAATCAATTAGTTACATGCTGGTAAAATTAAAGAACTTGTCAATTATAGCTTATTATTAATTGCACTTAAATTATACATCTAGCAACAAATTAAAAGTCAGGATTCAAAACATATATCTAATAATAATTCATGTTAAAACCTTTGGTGGTAAAAGAAGCATACATACATTCCTATTAGGTGGACTGAAATGGATGTTGCCCATTCAATTTTTTATATAAAACGGTCATCCCAATCCTTTAATTCATGACCAAGTAAACAACGGAAGTTACATAACTAACATCATGACGTGAGCTATGAAATATTGTGAACTTGACGGCTTGATTGTTTATGTGCTTGTTTGAATAATAATCAATTAATATTGTTTGAATGTTTAACTTGATAATTCATGACAAATTCTTATTTTTGATTATCAACCTTGTTTACAGGTAATTAGCTTTTTCGGAGTGAAGACCATCAGCAACAATGGACATGACTTCAATTGTTATATGTATTATGATATTTGTTAGTACTGGTTGTGTGAACTTGTTTGTGAATGCTTGTGGTATGTGAATTTGCTCGTTTTGTCAAATAACTATTATCTAAATGGTTATGGATATTATACTTATGTGATTAATGTGTTCTCGGTTATTTGAATATGATGATTATATGATTGATTGTTGGTTTGAATATGGTAATTGTACGATTGTTGTTGATTTTAAGATGACTATTATATAACTGGTTGTTGGAAATAATATAAGCCATTAACACTATATAGTAGCATTTAAAATATGCTACAAAATAATCAATACCTTTTAGTAGCGTTTTTTAAATGCTACAGAAACAAATAAAAGATACCTCCTGAGTTTATAGTGGCATAAAGTAAATGCAATGAAAAGTTTTTAGTTGCACAAAATGTTAGTTTTGGTAGGGTTTTGTAAATGCTGTAGAAAACCTTTAGTAGCGTTTAAAAAACGCAGTTATACTAAACATTTCAAAGCGTTTATTAAAACGTAACAAAAAAAATCATACTTTTAGTTGCGCGACCTGTAGTAGCGTCCGTTAAAACGCTACTAAAAGTTTTGGCAGCATTTTTTCAACGCTACTAATGGTCTTTTCTGGTGTAGTGTTTGTAGGTACCAAATCCAACGATCTATGCTTTGATGGACTTGGATTTCGATTTTTGATTGAATTTAGACCCATGGAGGTACGGGTTGTTACAATATCCTTTCTTAAAACATCTTAACTGAGAATATTTAAAACAATATGTTACTTTCAATGTGACAAAATTCTCATGATTACAACACTTTGTAAGTACTATCACATAACAGATCATTTAAGGGTTTTTGATCTATATATTTTGAATTAATTACTTAATCATTTATATCACTATATAATAAGTATATAATGGAAAGAAAACACATTATATTTTGGACAAGATTTGTCATACATATTTGCTCCTAAGCATACCCCTAACCTTATGAATACAGCCTTTGATTGTGTGAACAACCATGACGGCCATTGCCAAAAGATGATGGCCAGTAGGTCATTGTCTATGCATATGCCTATGCCTAACATACTCAGGTGAGTATCCAAGAGAAGCTCTTAAATGCTCCTCTCTTCCTCAATGCTCCTAACATCAAGATTAGGAATACCTTCGTCATGCCTTTGACCTGTGGTTCGTTTTACTTTTATCAGGTGGTACGCTCATCATCAAATATATCAACTCTGGTGGAGGAATAATTCTGATTGAAAATTCCATAAAATATCTGAAATTTGCGATCGAATTTTTTTGATTGAATTTCTCCTTTATAATCAAAAATTTCAATCATTATTTCTTCTTCTATGTTCATCATTCAATAAAGATCTACTCTCATTCACAACGAACTTTTATCTATAATATTTTGTTGATCATTATCAGGTTCATTTTGTGCGGAGCCCTTTGCCTCTTTGGATTCTTGTTAGCGTTGACTCACTTGTCAAACGCTATCTCTTTATGAGCGAGATCCCTCCTCTGGCATGTATTTCATGAACATCTTCTTTTTGAGCTACCCTTTTTAGTTGTGTTACCATTTAATACATCAAAATTTCTTTCCAGAAATAACCTACGCTTTGTTTCTCTATTATTAACTTCCTCATGTAAAGTAAACAACTACTCTAGGTTATTTCCATGCATATTTCCACCACAAATATATCTTCATTTTATCCTTAATTGTATGGGTCGTCATCAAGTTTGACTCCATTGTATCTCCAAAAGAAATTGATTGGCTATTTTTTAAATACTTCAGCAACAACCTTTTCAAACAAAAAACTGAAAGAATCAAGGTTCTTTTTAGTGATAGTAGTAAAGTTACATATGTTGTTTTTGGGCGCAAATCTCACAAGTTAGAGTTAGAAGGACTTTAACTTCTAAACGTAAGTTAAATTCAAGTTTATGAGCGAATATGATCTGATCTAATAAAATATTTTTATAAACAAATTAGAACATAAATACACTACAAAATACACATTGTTTAGCGACGGCTAAAAGCCATTGGCGGCCGTCGCTAGCCGTCGTATGCCGTTGCAAATTACCTCGTTGCAACTAAAGAAAGCGACGGCCTTAGCGACGGCTCCGTTGCTCATTTTGCAACGGCTAATTGTCCACGTGGAAGCAACCGTTGGTTGTTGGTTTCCCGGGTTGTCGCTGCAAACCGTTGCAATTTATTGCAATGTAGCTGTAACAACCCAATATTTTTGAAATTTATTTTTATTTTTTTTAAATTATTTTTATAGTGAAGAAGAAATATTTCTATAATTAGTGGTAATTTATTGGAATTTTTAGGCCCTATTTCCTGTTTTTAAGCAATTTCTTTAATTCGTTGGATATTTTCCATGAATTTAATTATTTATTTCACCTTGAAAATGTTTTAAAAATAATTTTTATTTCAAATATTGTTTTATAATATTTTTAAAATGAAATACATAATTTTCCAAAGCTATTGGAATTTTCTTGTAATTTTTAGGCCATGTTTGCTATTTTTAACAATTTCTTTATTCCTTTTTCTATTTTTCTCCAAGTTAATTATCTATTTTATTTTGAAAATGATAAATAAATAAATTTAATTCAAGTTTCCACTTCATAATAATTTTATAATGAAATGTATAATTTTCCAAGACTAACAGTGATTTATTCACAATTTTAGAACACTGTTTGGTATTTTTAAGGCATTTTCTTCATTATTTTATATATTTTTTTCAAATTATACTATTTGTTACCTCATATTTCTAATTGATTTCGGTTTTTAAAGTATTTTCTCCTAAAATTTTGTTTATATAAATATTTAGAAGGAAAGGAATATGGAAGATTATAAATCGCTTTGAAACGTAAGCCCTTTTATTTGCCCAAACCCTTCATTTCCTTAAACTCCTCAATTAATTTCCTTAGCCGTGTAAAAGCCTAGTGCAGCCGTCATCTCATTAGGTTTTCATGTGAAAAACAATCCATCTTCATTTGTTTCTCACGGCTTCAATAAGATCTGGTAATGGCTTCCCTTTCTTTTTCTTACTTTTCTCCTTGTTTTCTCTAAATTTTTGCCTTGTTTCTCTTCTAGTTTGGATAGGCCTCTTCTCCATAGCCGCAGCCACAAACTCCTACATCTCTTCCATGCCTCCAACACCATCTACTCCACCAGACATGACCATGGCCGAGCCATCTATGGTGACCAAAACCTTCAAATTGCAACCTACATGCCTTAAAACAATGTTTTTGATCATTGTTGCCTCATTCCCTTCATCCACCACTCAAATCACCACCATAGCCGCCACCACCACCACTGACCTGACCACCACACACCCCTTCCACTCTGTCCAGTCATGATGCACCCTTAGGCCGAGCATACTTCCCATGGCCGAGCCACCTAGCCTAACAAAAACTCCACTTTTTGCCTAAAAACCATTCACCGCCTCATGTATAAAACTCCATCTTGTTTGGCCATGAACCCGACCCATGCTAGCCATGAACCCGAACCAAAACTTTACCAAATATGAAACAAAACATACCCTAGGCCGTGACAAAGGCTTGAGGAAGCAAGGCAAAAATTTGGCAATTCGTTTCTCTTTTATTTCAAAGTTATTGCATATTATAGTCATATTGAATTGTGTTGTTTTGTTTGTTTATTTTGGGTTGTACACAAGAGTTGTAGCTTGGATTCAACCTCCACTCAAGTCTGTAGTTGTGTCATCGTGCCTTATTGTCTATTTGTGCCTTTGGTTTGGAAATATTCAGCAATTAGAGGTGAGTAAATCTCACACGACAATTATATACTTATGCAGTTGTAAAACAACCACAACTGAATGTGTAGAAAATAGTTATGATGTTATAACTGCCATGTGATTTTATATATATATGATGTTAACATGTTAAATTATATGTCATATCACCTCTTACATGTCACATCAACTGTTACTATTGTATATTGTTAAACTGTTCTTATATATATGCTTATCACACTGAAAGTTCCATGTAGATTAGAAATCACTATGGGTTGAAATGATACATACCCGAACGGACTTTAGAATAAGAAAAAATCGTTATAGGCTGAAATGATAGGCCTAAACGGTTTTTAAATTATTTATTTTGACTTGGGATTGCGGGTATGAAATGATAGAACCCGGATTTTTATTTTAAACTGCGGATTGAAATGATACATATCCGTATCACTTGACCTAGGTTAGAAAACTATATACAGATCCCTGATTATTTTATAAATGTTTTTCTGGAATTTTAAATTTTTTTAAATTGCAAATATCTGAAAATTTGATTTAAATTGGATTTTTATTTATTAATTATAGAAATTTGGAATTTTCTATAAGTTAAAATGTTGGGAAAAATGAATAGTTGCATTGAATTTTTGAAATATAACTTAAGTGGAAAATTGGAATTCTATTTAAATAAATTAAGTTATATAAATAAAAATTGGAAATTAAATTTATTTGAAAAAAAAATGGAGAAAATTTAAGTGTTAAGTTGTTTATTTAAAAATGTGAAGAATTGGAATTTTACACTTGAATTTATTAAAGGAATCTGTTGAAAATTGGATTTAATAATAAGAAATTTATTGTATATAAATAATATGTTAATGAACATTTTTATTGTCAAAAATATGATTTTGAAATATTTAAAGGATTTAAAATGAAGTTTATTACTTGCTGGAAATACACTGAATTCTGGAAATACACTGAATTCTGGAAATCACTTTTAATAGCATTCAGAAATGCTATGGTTTCTGAATTGAACTAAAAATAGTGTAAATAGAGCTATTACAGCATTTCTGAAATGCTGTATTTGAATTTATAGGCTAATATTGGACTCAGGCCTATTATAGCATTCTCTGGAAATGCTGTAGTGGTCTGCTGTGTTTGCTGAAATCAATTTAAACCTTTGTTTTGAAATCTGAACTACCGCAGCACTTCTGAAATGCTGTCTTTTCTGTTTTGAACTATAATTCAACTAAAAACTGAGTTTTTAACAGCAGTTTTAAGTGCTGTCTTTGCTGGATAAAAATGTTTCATATATGACTTATAACAGCTTTTTCTAAATGCTGTAAAAGGCTGAAATTTCTATAATTATGGTTTTTGACTTAGTAAACGAACTCTGAATGGTTTGAAACTTTGGAAATTGAATACTTGAAATGAAAGAACAATAAGTCCACTTTTAAAATGATCTTAATGAATAAATTAAATTGGAAATGAATCATTTTAAAGAGAAGTTCAAATTGAAATAAATGAATGTTATCTTTGAACTTTAAAAGGGTATTAAGTTTGATAATTTGCATTTGAATTTAATAATGATTTAAAAAGGGAAATTTGAAAAGATATGTTGTTTTGAAATATTGACATGATTTTTGGGAATGATTAAATCTTTATTGGATAAAGAATTGAGTTTTGAAATGATGTTTTTATTTGAAGTAAAGTATTATTTTAAAGTTATAACCACGGGTTATAATAACGATTGGTTGGCAAAGAGACCGGGATCGGATATGGACATACTCTCTGTCAATACCGAAAACCACTTTGACTAACCGTGTACGCGGTGGAGATTCCAGAATGAAGTAGGATGGTGACGACGTTCTTGTGGTATGTTACGTGGACCCAACTCCCATGTGTTGGCATAAGGTGGCTAAAACAGGAGCGATCTCGGGCCAGCTGAGGTAGCACCTCTTATCGGACGCATTTCTTCAATACCATTCTATTACTTGTGATTGTTTGGTAGCCACCCTCCGATTTTGGGAATGTGTCCCGAGGTGGGCGTATGTGGCTGCTGCGTTACCACCAGCCCGTGTGCGTAATTGGTATATCTACCCTGGCATTGCCTTGTGTGCCGTGTCACCTACCATACCGAGCCTTTACTACGAGTTTCTATTTGTGTCGTACCTATGCAGTATCTTCTCATAGTCTCCCGATCAGGAGATATGCAGGTACTGTATAGACTATTGGCACTAATTGTGTTAAGGTGGAAAATGTAAAGCCTTAACGCTATTTAAAAGTATGTTTATTTTACTGTTAGACATTATTATAATAGCGCAATATACTATATAGTAAATATTTTAACGGACCCTTAGAGAATGGGGGGTCCCAGGCATCTTCTAAGTTATTTGTACCTTTACTACAGTTCACTTGAGTTGGTTTACACTGGATAGGTATGTATGTCCTGACTCGAGTGTTTGCTTTTTATTTACGCTCGGGTCAGCCTGAGTTTATTCACAGATTTGGATTCCCACTCTCTGGAGGTCTGGAATCGTTGGAGATTTATCAGCTTATCTAGTTATCTATATTTCAGTTCTGTTGTTCTGTTGTCAGCTTTGTATTAGTGGACTTCTTTGTATTTGGGATTTGATGTCGTATTTACTTTCTGTCAGATATTATGTATTTTGCATTTGGTTTTGAGACTTTGTGATAGTAGCTTCATGAACTACTATGGTATTTAATTTCCGCTGCGAGATATTCCGATGTTCTGTGTCTGTGATTCTGTGATTTGATTTTTATTTGCTCCAAAAATTTTTTACAATCTGTTATTTTGTACTATTCAAGTCTGGCATGTGTGGATTATTGTCGATTTGAATAGTGGAAAATAGTGGGTCATTACAGTTGGTATCAGAGCTTTGGTTTTAGGCAAACCTTAGCCTGGGGAGCAAAAACTCATTAGAGATAGGGTAGAAATATCCTAGAATTAGTGAAATCAACTTCAGAATCATTTCTTTGTGAGAGAACGTATTTTAAAAGTATAAAATGATTTTTAAATGATTTTTAAAAGGTTTTTCAAAGATTATTTCGATATAAATTTTTCTTGTTTTAAAAGCAAATTTTCTAACTCCTTTCCTTTCGTATCTACCTTGTTAGAAATTTATGTAATTAGAATGTTCTTCCAAGCGAATTTATTTTGTCTTATCTTATCTTTATCTTATCTCTACCTGTGTCCTAATATTCATTCTTGAATTTTCAAGATGAATCGTAGGAATGCTAGAGGTCAGGGTCGTGGTGTTGTCCCAGTTCCAGCCCTAGCTCCTGTCCGTTTCACTGTTCTTTGCAAATAATTTACTCAGCTTGGAGGAACCATGTTCACTGGTTCCGAATCTATCATTGAGGATCAGCAATGGCTAAGGAGTATCGAGAGGATATTTACTGGTCTTGATATTACTGATGCCCAGAAGCGTCAGTTAGCCGCATGGCAGTTGCAGGAGGCTGCCCAAGATTGGTGGGAGTCGGTTACGGCTAACACCATTGAGGCTGATCTTACTTGGGAACAGTTCAGGTATCTTCTTTTGTCTCTATGAATTCTATTTTGTATCTTTTCGTGCCTTGTCTAAGCTTATCTATCATTCTTCTCAGGGAAGCTTTCATTGCTAAGTGGATGCCAGAGGCGGCGAAATCCCAGCTTTATAGAGAGTTCATGGACCTCAAGCAGGGAAGCATGTCTTTTTCAGAGTACGAGAGGAAGTTTAACGAACTTTCTAAGTTCGGACCTAGTCTCATAGACACTCCACTGAAGAAGAACGAGAAGTTTATTGCTGGTGCTCGTCCCGAGTACTACAGTCGTCTCATTTCTCATGTTCATGGCACCTTTACCCAGCTTATGGATATGGCTCTTCGTTATGAGAACCCTACTTCTACGGGTCCTGCTTCAGTTGGTGCTCCATCATCTCAGACTTCTTCTGCAAATTCTAAGAAGAGGAAGCTTAGTTTCCAGCAACAGAAGAAGAATTGGCTCAAGAATCCGGGTTTGGGATCTTCAGCATCTGCTCCATCTCAGAGGCAGCCAATTGACCTTTCCTCCATCACCTGCTTCAAGTGTGACCAGAAAGGGCACTATGCGAATAATTGTCCTACTAGTGTTGGTGCTGCCATTCCTCCACCTGCTCAGCCAGCTAGGCGTGAGCTTTGCCACATCTGTCTCCAGCCTGGCCATTTTAGGAAGGATTGCCCTACCCAACAGAGCGTTAAGCCTTCTGGTATATTTGTTGTCACCTCTGCCTCTTCTCCAGCACCTGCTCCTTCGGCTCCTAGTGATGACCAAGGTACGCTTCAAGGTTCCTTTTCTTTGTTTCAGCATCCGGTTTGTGTTCTGTTTGATACTGGTGCATCCCATAGTTTTATATCTGTTGATTTGTGTGATAAGTTTGAGCATCTCCTTTCTCCTGAGTATGTTTCTGAACCCTTATGTGTTTCAAATCCAATTGGGGGTCCTGCAAACCTTAATAGGATTTGTAAACAAGTGAAGCTTCTTTATTCAGATCATCGTTTCAGTGGTGATTTCTATGTTTTGGGCTTCGATGCTTTTGATTTGTTGCTTGGTAGTGATTGGCTTGGTAGACATAATGCTCACATCTTTTGTAAAGCCCGGTCTGTTTATCTTGAGGATGATCTGGGTAATTCCTTTGTTATTCAGTGCCGCATGCCTCAGGATTTTGCAGGCAGTTTTATTTATTCTCTGGATTCTGCTTCTGGTGACCTTTATTCGACCCGTGTGGTCAAACTCTTTCCAGATGTTTTTGGTGAAGTCACTGCTTTGCCTCCTAAGCGGAAGATAGATTTCCGCATTGACCTTATTCCTGGAGCTCGACCAGTTTTTCTTCCTTCTAGAAGAATGGCACCTCGTGAGAAGGTTGAGTTAGCAAAACAAATTGAGGACTTATTCTCCAAAGGTCTAATCAGACCCAGTCATTCTAAATGGGGAGCAGCGGTGGTTTTTGTCACCAAGTCAGATGGTTCTCTTAGGATGTGTGTCGACTATAGGGAGTTAAACGAGCTCACTGTGAAAAAAGTTATCCAATGCCTCGCATCAATGACATGTTTGATCAGCTTTATGGTGCTACTTGTTTCTCTCAGCTTGATCTTGCCACAGGTTTTCACCAGCTCAGAGTCGCTAAGGAAAGTATTCCTAAGACTGCTTTCCGTACAAAGAATGGTTTTTTCGAATGGTTAGTCATGCCTTTTGGTTTGACTAATGCTCCTGCTTTCTTTGTTGATTTGATGAATCGTGATTTTCGAGATGTTCTTAATAAATTTGTTCTAGTCTTTGTTGATGATATCCTTGTCTTTTCTAAGACCAAGGCAGAGCATGAGTCACACTTGAAATCTGTTCTAGAGATTCTTAGAAGCCATCAATTGAAGGCTAAATTTTCTAAATGCCATTTCTGGAAGGATGAAGTCCGGTTTCTTGGACATATTGTTTCGGGTAATGGAGTTTCTGTTGATCCAGCCAAGATTGCTGCGATCAATGTAAGTCTTTCCTTCTTTCTCTTTCCTTTATCATTTACTTATTCTATCCCTTCTGTGGTTTTCATTTTCCCTATTTTTGTTTCAGGATTGGGAAACTCCTAAGACTCCATCAGATATTCGTAGTTTTCTGGGCCTTGCCGGTTATTACCGGAGATTCATCAAGAATTTTGCTCGGATTTCTGCACCGCTCACTGCTTTAACTCGTAAGAATGCAAAGTTTATCTGGGATAAGAAGTGTGAAGCTGCATTCGTTGAGTTAAAGAGCAAGCTAACTTCCGCACCAGTTCTTACAATACCGAACGGAAGTGAAGGATTGACGGTATATACTGATGCTTGTCGTGAAGGAATGGGTGTTGTTCTCATGCAGGATGGTAAGGTCATTGCCTATGCCAGCCGTCTGCTGAAAACCCATGAAGCTAATTATGCCGCCCATGATTTAGAGTTGCTTGCTGTTGTCCTTGCTTTGAAGCTTTGGAGGCATCATTTGCTTGGAACCAAGTTTGAGATTTTCACCGATCATCAGTCTCTGAAATATATCTTCACCCAGAAGGATTTGAATCAGAGGCAAGTTCGTTGGCATGAGTTTTTGGCTTCTTACGACCTTGATATTAGCTATACTCCCGGTAAAGCTAATATTGTGGCCGATGCTCTGAGTCGAAAGAAGGCATTATTGTGTCAGCTTGTTGTTTCTTCTTCTCCTCTTTTGGATCGTATCAAGGCTAAGCAGGATGAGGTAGGATACTAAGGCTTATTAAGGAGAGTGTTCGTAACAAAGTTGGTGGCAGTAGTAGTGGTAGTAGTGGAGCTCAGATCGATGACAGAGGGGTTTTGAGGATTAATGGTAGGATTTGTGTCCCGAATGTGGATGGTTTGAGGCAGGAGTTACTTCGGGAGAATCATCGATCCAGACTTTCTATCCATCCCAGCGTGACAAAGATGTATCAGGATATGAAGAAGCTTTATTGGTGGAAAGGTATGAAGAGGGATGTCTCTATCTTTGTTAGTCGGTGTGCGACTTGTCAGCATCATCAGAAGACTCCTGGTTTGTTGCATCCTCTTGAGATTCCCGACTGGAAGTGGGAACAGGTTTCCATGGATTTCATTGATGGATTGCCGAGGTCTAGGAAGGGCAATGAGAGTGTCTGGGTTATTGTGGATAGGCTGACCAAATCTGCTCATATTATTCCGGTCAAGTCTACCCGTTCTGCTTCTAGCTTGTCTGAGATCTACATGAGGGAGATTGTTCGTCTCCATGGTGTTCCTCTCAGTATTGTTTGTGATCGTGATCCTATCTTTACCAGCCAATTCTGGAAAGCTTTTCAAGAATCTTTAGGTACTCATCTGAATCTGAGCACTGCTTACCATCCGCAGACTGACGGTCAAATGGAAAGGGTGAATCAGATACTCGAAGATCTTCTTCGTGCTTGTGTGCTTGATTATGGTGGATCATGGGAAGATCATTTTCATCTTGTCGAGTTCACCTACAATAATAGTTATCAGGTATAATCTTATCTTCTGTTTTAAGTTCATCTTAATATTTCATCTGTTCCCTTTCTATCTTCGAATTCAGGCCAGTATCAAAATGTCTCCATTTGTTGCTTTATATGGACGACCTTGTCGATCCCCATCTTGCTGGATTGAATCTGGTAATCGTCTGATTCTTGGTCCTGATATGATTCTGGAAGCTTCTGAGAGAGTTGAGGAGATTAAGAGAAGGTTGAGGGTTGCTCAGGATAGGCAGAAGAAGTATGCTAATAGGCGTAGGCGGAAGCTTGAGCTTGATGTTGGCGATATGGTTTTCCTTAAGGTCTCTCCCTTGAGGAATGTCATTCGTTTTGGTCGTAGAGGGAAGCTTTCTTACAGATTCATTGGTCCTTTCTGCATTTTGGAAAGAGATGGTTACTTGGCTTATCGTCTGGAGTTACCCGAGAAGCTTTCTGGAGTGCATGATGTATTCCACGTCTCACATATTCGCCGGTATCTCCATGACCCATCTTTGGTTGTTCAGCCTTCTGCTCTTGACAGCATGGATATTGAGCCTAATCTGACTGTCGAGAGGAAGCCACTTCGTATTGTCGATAGAGGTACGAAGCAGCTAAGAAGGAAATCTGTTAGTCTGGTCAAAGTACAATGGAGTACGGATGATCGTGACTGTACTTGGAGACGGAGGAGAGCATTCGTGCTTCAAATCCGGAATTGTTTATTCCATGTACTATTTTTGTTTTTTATCTTGTTTTCTTTTTGTTTCCTAGTTTCCGTTCTTTTCGAGGACGAAAAGGTTTGAGTGGGGGAGAGTGTAACAACCCAATATTTTTGAAATTTATTTTTATTTGTTTTAAATTATTTTTATAGTGAAGTAGAAATTTTTCTAGAATTAATGGTGATTTATTGGAATTTTTAGGCTCTGTTTCCTATTTTTAAGCAATTTCTTTAATTCTTTGGATGTTTTCCATGAATTTAATTATTTATTTCACCTTGAAAATGTTTTAAAATCATTTTTATTTCAAATTTTGTTTTATAATATTTTTAAAATGAAATACATAATTTTCCAAAGCTATTGGAATTTCCTTGTAATTTTTAGGCCATGTTTGCTATTTTTAACAATTTCTTTATTCCTTTTTCTATTTTTCTCCAATTTAATTTTCTATTTTATTTTGAAAATGATAAATAAATTAATTTAATTCAAGTTTCCACTTCATAATAATTTTATAATGAAATGTATAATTTTCCAAGACTAACAGTGATTTATTCACAATTTTAGAACACTGTTTGGTATTTTTAAGGCATTTTCTTTATTATTTTATATTTTTTTCAAATTATACTATTTGTTACCTCATATTTCTAATTGATTTCGGTTCGTAATGTATTTTCTCCTGAAATTTTTTTTATATAAAGATTTAGAAGCAAAGGAATATGGAATATTATAAATCACTTTGAAACGTAGGCCCCTTTATTTGCCCAAACCCTTCATTTCCTTAAACTCCTCAATTAATTTCCTTAGCCGTGTAAAACCCTAATGTAGTCGTCATCTCATTAGGTTTTCATGTGAAAAAAAATCCATCTTCATTTGTTTCTCACGGCTTCAATAAGATCTGGTAATGGCTTCCCTTTCTTTTTCTTACCTTTCTCCTTGTTTTCTCTAAATTTTTGCCTTGTTTCTCTTCTAGTTTGGATCGGCCTCTTCTCCATAGCCGCAGCCACAAACTCCTACATCTCTTCCATGCCTCCAACGCCATCTACTCCACCAACCATGACCATGGCCGAGCCATCTATGGTGACCAAAACCTTCAAATTGCAACCTACATGCCTTAAAACAATGTTTTTGACCATTGTTGCCTCATTCCCTTCATCCACCACTCAAATCACCACCATAGCCGCCACCACCACCACCACTGACCTGACCACCACACACCCCTTCCACCTCTGTCCAGTCATGACGCACCCTTAGGCTGAGCATACTTCCCATGGCCGAGCCACCTAGCCTAATAAAAACTCCACTTTTTGCCTAAAAATCATTCATCGCCTCATGTATAAAACTCCATCTTGTTTGGCCATGAACCCGACCCATGCTAGCCATAAACCTGAACCCAAACTTTACCAAATCTGAAACAAAACATACCCTAGGTCGTGACAAAGGCTTGAGGAAGCAAGGCAAAAGTTTGGCAATTCGTTTCTCTTTTATTTCAAAGTTATTGCATATTATAGTCATATTGAATTGTGTTGTTTTGTTTGTTTATTTTGGGTTGTACACAAGAGTTGTAGCTTGGATTCAACCTCCACTCAAGTCCGTAGTTGTGTCATCGTGCCTTATTGTCTATTTGTGCCTTTGGTTTGGAAATATTCAGTAATTAGAGGTGAGTAAATCTCACACGACAATTATATACTTATGCAGTTGTAAAACAACCACAACTGAATGTGTAGAAAATAGTTATGATGTTATAACTGCCATGTGATTATATATATATATGATGTTAACATGTTAAATTATATGTCATATCACCTCTTACATGTCACATCACCTGTTACATGTCACATCACCTGTTACTATTGTATATTGTTAAACTGTTCTTATATATATGCTTATCACATTGCAAGTTCCCTGTATATTAGAAATCACTATGGGTTGAAATGATACATACCCGAACGGACTTTTGAATAAGGAAAAATCGTTATAGGCTGAAATGATAGGCCTGAACGATTTTTAAATTATTTATTTTGACTTGGGATTGCGGGTTTGAAATGATAGAACCCGGATTTTTATTTTAAACTGCGGATTGTAATGATACATATCCGTATCACTTGACCTAGGTTAGAAAACTATATACAGAACCCTGATTATTTTATAAATGTTTTTCTGGAATTTTAAATATTTTTAAATTGCAAATATATGAAAATTTGATTTAAATTGGATTTTTATTTATTAATTATAGAAATTTGGAATTTTGTATAAGTTAAAATGTTGGGAAAAATGAATAGTTGCATTGAATTTTTGAAATATAACTTAAGTGGAAAATTGGAATTCTATTTAAATAAATTAAGTTATATAAATAAAAATTGGAAATTAAATTTATTTAAAAAAAATGGAGAAAATTTAAGTGTTAAGTTGTTTATTTAAAAATGTGAAGAATTGGAATTTTACACTTGAATTTATTAAAGGAATCTGTTGAAAATTGGATTTAATAATAAGAAATTTATTGTATATAAATAATATGTTAATGAACATCTTTATTGTCAAAAATATGATTTTGAAATATTTAAAGGATTTAAAATGAAGTTTATTATTTGCTGGAAATACACTGAATTCTGGAAATACACTGAATTCTGGAAATCACTTTTAATTGCATTCAGAAATGCTATGGTTTCTGAATTGAACTAAAAATAGTGTAAATAGAGCTACTACATCATTTCTGAAATGCTGTAGTTGCTGTATTTGAATTTATAGGCTAATATTGGACTCAGGCCTATTATAGCATTCTCTGGAAATGCTGTAGTGGTCTGCTGTGTTTGCTGAAATCAATTTAAACCTTTGTTTTGAAATCTGAACTACCGCAGCACTTCTGAAATGCTGTCTTTTCTGTTTTGAACTATAATTCGACTAAAAACTGAGTTTTTAACAGCAGTTTTAAGTGCTGTCTTTGCTGAATAAAAATGTTTCATATATAACTTATAACAGCTTTTTCTAAATGCTGTAAAAGGCTGAAATTTCTATAATTATGGTTTTTGACTTAGTAAACGAACTCTGAATGGTTTGAAACTTTGGAAATTGAATACTTGAAATGAAAGAACAATAAGTCCACTTTTAAAATGATCTTAATGAATAAATTAAATTGGAAATGAATCATTTTAAAGAGAAGTTCAAATTGAAATAAATGAATGTTATCTTTGAACTTTAAAAGGGTATTAAGTTTGATAATTTGCATTTGAATTTAATAATGATTTAAAAAGGGAAATTTGAAAAGATATGTTGTTTTGAAATATTGACATGATTTTTGGGAATGATTAAATCTTTATTGGATAAAGAATTGAGTTTTGAAATGATGTTTTCATTTGAAGTAAAGTATTATTTTAAAGTTATAACCACGGGTTATAATAACGATTGGTTGGCAAAGAGACCGGGATCGGATATGGACATACTCTCTGTCAATACCGAAAACCATTTTGACTAACCGTGTACGCGGTGGAGATTCCAGAATGAAGTAGGATGGTGACGACGTTCTTGTGGTATGTTACGTGGACCCAACTCCCATGTGTTGGCATAAGGTGGCTAAAACAGGAGCGATCTCGGGCCAGCTGAGGTAGCACCTCTTATCAGACGCATTTCTTCAATACCATTCTATTACTTGTGATTGTTTGGTAGCCACCCTCCGATTTTGGGAATGTGTCCCGAGGTGGGCGTATGTGGCTGCTGCGTTACCACCAGCCCGTGTGCGTAATTGGTATATCTACCCTGGCATTGCCTTGTGTGCCGTGTCACCTACCATACCGAGCCTTTACTACGAGTTTCTATTTGTGTCGTACCTATGCAGTATCTTCTCATAGTCTCCCGATCAGGAGATATGCAGGTACTGTATAGACTATTGGCACTAATTGTGTTAAGGTGGAAAATGTAAAGCCTTAACGCTATTTAAAAGTATGTTTATTTTACTGTTAGACATTATTATAATAGCGCAATATACTATATAGTAAATATTTTAACGGACCCTTAGAGAATGGGCGGTCCCAGGCATCTTCTAAGTTATTTGTACCTTTACTACAGTTCACTTGAGTTGGTTTACACTGGATAGATATGTATGTCCTAACTCGAGTGTTTGCTTTTTATTTACGCTCGGGTCAGCCTGAGTTTATTCACAGATTTGGATTCCCACTCTCTGGAGGTCTGGAATCGCTGGAGATTTATCAGCTTATCTAGTTATCTATATTTCAGTTCTGTTGTTCTGTTGTCAGCTTTGTATTAGTGGACTTCTTTGTATTTGGGATTTGATGTCGTATTTACTTTCTGTCAGATATTATGTATTTTGCATTTGGTTTTGAGACTTTGTGATAGTAGCTTCATGAACTACTATGGTATTTAATTTCCGCTGCGAGATATTCCGATGTTCTGTGTCTGTGATTCTGTGATTTGATTTTTATTTGCTCCAAAAAATTTTTACAATCTGTTATTTTGTACTATTCAAGTCTGGCATGTGTGGATTATTGTCGATTTGAATAGTGGAAAATAGTGGGTCGTTACAGTAGCCGTCGCTAGCCATCGCTTACTTTGACCAAATGGCCGTCGCTAGCCGTTGCAAACCTGGAAAAAATTTCCAACCAAATTGCAGCACTTACATCCCTCAATCTCAATCAATCCAAATAATATAATTCCATCATTTCACACATATAATACCATTCCATTTTACCATATAATCAATATCAACACAACCAAATCATTAAATATTGCATATTCTAACATATATTTACAAAATCATATAAGAAAATCAACATAACCAAATACGAAAATCCACCAAACCAAACCACATTGTTCAAATATCAATCACAACAACCAAAATATCAAACCCACCAAAACACTAAGTATCAATCACAACATCCATATATATACACATCATAATATGTACACAAATATATATAAAGCTTACCCATGTCCAAATCAAAGCAGCTAAGCATCATCATCACCTGCACCTCCTTTCCCGGGCATTGACCCATGTTCCTAATAGAACGCAGCAATACGCTCATCTATCTGCGTCGCCAACTGACTCTTCCGCCAATCATTGAGCTCATCCAATTGAGTTTGTATCCGAGCAATCACTTCCTCGTCTATGGATCTCTTATATGACCTTTGGAAATTAAGAGCCTGTGAAATAATTCAAGTGAATAAGAAGCTCATGGCATACAATAACAATACGATAACTCAAGTTATTGGTGATAAACTCAAGTGAATAAGAATTTCATGGCATACAGGTTTCTACTGTGTAAATGTTGAGTACATACCATATTATCGAAACTGTAACGCCTGTTTCGACTTATCGGTTCAATGATTGAATCTCATATCCGATTACACTCATCAACCGTAAGCGACTCCTGTACACTCGCTTGTATCGCTCGTGCATACTCTGTGTTATATCTCTCCTACAATCACGAACAGATATTTGACACAATTGCTATACAATTTATTTATTTACTGTGAAATAAACGAATATGAAATATTTTCATTACAGAAATAAACATATTTACCATTAAAGAAGTAGCGTTGTCGTCCGACCAATCATATGAAACATTCTCATCCTCATCTGTATGCTCCACTGCATGTGTGACTCTGAAACCTCAACTATTGTGGGCTTCCTACCATACTTTGCCCACTGAATATATACAAGAATAGGTTATATTGATAATTTGCATGAGTACATACAAGAATACATTATATACAAGAATAGAATACATGGTAAAGAGAAACTAGTAAATATATACATGCATAACATAAATATTGGTTAATTTATTTACCAATTCCCTCCTATGTTGTTGGAAGGATTTCGAGCCACCACGATGTAAAGCGGGATTTTTGTTCCGATTAGCCTTGTTTCTTTCCGACAATTCCTATTAATTTATACACACTATTAAGTAAAATAATTCAACACATTTAAATGTAAAAATATAGTGACAATATAACTTACTCTGAATGCTTCAGATTCACAATATTGTTGGAATCCAGCCCAAACATCATCCCCCATCCAATTTGGTTTTTTCCCTAAACTCTTAGCCCGCGACAGAGTCACTCTGTAATTTTTCTGCATCTTTATATTCCAATGATTTACAAAAACATCCATATCATGCGGATCCACACATACAGCTGCATGCATATTGAATTATCATACGTGTTATGTAAAAGAGATTATATAATTAAAAAACAATCAACAAAACAGAATACGTAAAACTGATATCATAAGGCGTGATGGCATATTGTTTTTGGTTTCATATAAGGCATAATTATATATTACAAAATTGTATTTACCATAACATCGGCCCATATTGCGTTTTTTTATAACCCTTCATATTAAAGTCTTGTAAAAATTCATATATAACCCTTTACTATTTTAACAAATTCAAATAATACTGCATTAAAATTTTCAATTCTTAAGTTTATTGTTTTTTTACTTTGATGGCCGGTTATCCTACTTACCATTACAAACACAATAACGTAATCATATTTTATACATCATTTCAGGTTAAACGATTATACAAAATTTCGGCAGCACTTTCCTTTTTTCCCTGTATCGTACACAAATGCGTGTACACAGGGAAAAAAGAGAGTGCTAACGAAATTTTCTGAACCGTTTAAACTGAAATGATTTATAAAATATGATTACTTTATTGTGTTTGTAACTTGTCCAAGGACTAGGACAAATCCAACAAATGTTGTATCATATGAATATAGACGTCCGTTCTGTGGAAAAACGAATATCCATATAGCGATCATATACAACACTTGTCAGACGAGGCCAAAAATTCTCTAAGGGGTTCATATAAATAAAGAAAAATTTAAAAAAATATTAATATTGAAGTGTTAGTGGTCTGTAGTGAAATAATGATCATAAATTTTTTTAGTAATGTTGCCAAATAGAATTTGTTTAATTATGAATCAGAATCCATGAGAACTATCACTAACTCGAAAAATATGTCTTATCTCACAAATGGGAACTATGAGTTACGATTTTAACAACTATAAAAACTATTTTATAAAACTGATTTAATGTTATTTTATAAAATACAATAAGTACAACTACAAAAAGTACAAAAACTATTTTATAAACTATTTAATGTTATTATGTTCATTTCTTTATTTTTTACAAAATCGATTTTACCAGAATATTTATTGTTGTTATTTTCATTTCTTAATTTTCTACAAAAATTTATTTTAATATAATATTTGTTGTTGTTATGCTCATTTCAAAATTATATAATTCATTTAACCATTAAAATATTTTATTTAATACATTTAAAATTTCATAACGTATTTTAAAATTCAGCTAACAATTTAATTTTTTTATCGATTTTGTAAACTAGATGTTAGCACTTGTAATAAACTATAATAATTTAATTTTATACTAACAACTAATACGTATAATGCACACACGCTAAGTAAATAAAAAATATTACTTCTGTTTAACTGTACCAATCTAGCAGCATATTAATCAACAATTGTACACTAATGTTTGCGCAAACTATAATAAACATTCAAACCACTAGTTAAACAATTGTACACTAATTTTTGAATTATAAATAAACCCTAATTTTTAATTATGAATTAAATAATCAAACCACTACTTAATATCACCAACTCAACAAATACAATATTACCATTAACTACTATATAATAACAAACCCATAATTAACTAATTTGCTGAATTAGGGTTCTTAACATATCCCTAAATTAATCAATACGCTACTATGAACAACTATTAATGCGAACTCATCAATTTCTATCACATATAATCAACCAATTTTCAAAATTAGGGTTTTGATTAAACCTAAATTAAGCTGAAATTAGAAGCAATAGCATACTTAGAGTTTTGGAGTGTTGTGGCTTTTGCGACGGGAAGATCGGCAGCTCGCGTCGGGGGGTGGCGGTTGGGGCGTCGGCAGTGGAGGAGGGGAGCTGAAGTTTTAGGGAAGATGAATTGTGGTTCGGTTCTCTGGTTGCCTATATATACGCGTAAAGCGACGGCTAGCGACAGCCGCCTGTTTTAGCCATCGCTAGCATCGGTCGCTAAACGAAGCCTGTTTTTTAATGATAATATTCAATGTGCATGAGAGTAAATTAAAGTTAAATTCAAAACTTTAACTAACATATGTGGTATTATAGTTGTTCAGCCAAAAATCTTGCCTATATTCTCTTTATTACTTCTTTTATTATGACTAGTATGATAGGCATGTCTTGGACGTGTGTAAAGAAAAAATATACAACGTCACATTGTTTTAAATTTTTTGTCAAAGTAGAATAAGAAAAACCTTGTAGAGAAGTAATAACCATTTAGGTGTTTTAATACCAAAAGAAGCAGATAACAAACTCACAACAAATCATGAATTATGCACTTGGCCAATGCCTTTGCTAGTATCAAACACCTACATTCCATAAATTTCATTATATACACATTCCAGTATAGAAGTACTATTTCAAAAAATAAAATAAAAATGATATCATTTTGTAAATCTTATTATTAGCATGGCATCATTAATAAGCTAAAGTTGTACATTTCAATGTACAAAGTATGAATATAATTGTAGCATTAATCATAATCTTACAATGAAAAAGAAAACTATTTTATAAAACTCTAAAATACCATTATAATAACTTCATGGTTCTGAATCATACTCAATTTCAGTAAAAACAATAGATATTTCGTATAATTTTCTCCATTCTTCCAATACATGAGGAAAAAACATCCCCTATCAACATTGTAAATTCTATGTAATGATGTGTAGAATACAAAACAACAGTACTTATGCAATACCCTTCTTTTGGAAAGAAGGATGAACTATAAGTCATTAATCAAGATATACAAAAAGGTTAACTCAGATTAGAAAGGACACTGCTTTATATAAGTAGGAAGAACACTTAAATCATCAATGAAATTGACGAAGAACACAACACTTTCTCATAATTTTAGATTTACAATGTTAACAAAAAACCAGAAAATAAAAGTTAACTATACACCATAGAAACAATATCATTCTGAAAAGGGAAACAAACATAAAAGGTAAAATATTCTATAAATACAAACACTACAACATATTTGCACATTTGGTCTAACATCTTAGACATCTAAGTTTTAGTACAAATAGAAATTATTACTAAAACTATAAAAAAATGTTAAAATATCACCTCGACAAAAATCAAAAGAACCAACTTAAGTTGTTTTATTTGAATTCTCTCATAGCCTGCATATTAACAATGATCCAAAACTGATATATGAATTCGTAGTACATTGTTGAGTAGTAATTTTACCTCAATTGCCTTAGAACTTCCTCAAAATTTTGAAACGCATTTTTACAATGGACTATTCACTTCCTATCAAATTGGTATAAGAAAAAAAGCATTTTTACATTGGATAATTCACTTCCTTCCAAAATAGTATAAGAAAAAAATGTTCATACCTCGAGTATAATTAGCCGTTGTGGAATAAGTTTCCCATGATTTCTAGCACATAATTCCATAAAGCTTTTGCATAAAATCAAACAATGAAGATAAGGGTTATTCAGTTGGTTTGCATAAATGACATAATAGACTGCTAACTTCAGATAGTTGAGATGTCAATCTTTTCCAATAAACGCTATAACCTTTGTAATTTTGCATAAAGAAAACTAAATAAAATTAAATTGTGGAATGGAGATGTATGGAACATATTTACTATCATGTGAATATATTATGTATCTCCAAATAAGTACATTTTGTATATCTACTATATTATTTCAAAGTTCTTTTTTTCATTTGTTTCATGTTAAACAAAATAATTTTGATTTAACCTTACATATTGAACATATCATACTTTGTAATATGGTTTTATTTTAAATATTGGAAAGGATTTTATGCTTGTTAGGCACAAAAAATGTATCCAAAAATGTTATGTAAAATATTAGGATCCACCACATATTAAATTGGTTAGAAACTCTAAAGTTTCAAGTTGATTTGTTAAATAAGTTACAGGAATCTCCTTAAAATTGACTTTCTTTTAACTTAGAGAATAGCTATGAATGGACATGTTTGTGAAATGATAGACACTGTGACGACCAACCTCCTCGACCGTAAGAAATCAACACTAATACATCCTCGGTATTCACATGCTGGAGAGGCAGATTATCATGGGGTAAAAGAAAATAAAGATGGAATATAAACAAAATAAAATCTCACATCATATTCAACATTTAATTATACATATGAGTAGTACTTGTGTTCGCAAAAAAATTGAGCAAACATTTTCGAGTTTGGATTTGGTTAAGTTGCCTTTAGGTCGTTTGATATGCAATTTTTCATGCCTCAATGTGTTGTTAAGTAGTTATTACAGTCGTAGAGAAACTCATAGGCTCGGAATAGGAAAGTAACTTAAAAGTAGTAAATCACACAAAGTTTTATAGTGGTTCGGCCAAAACATGCCTACATCCATTATCCATCTTATTATTCCTCTTTGATTTGATTACAAATACAAGTATGATTGGAAAGAGCAAAAACTTAGAGTAGCTAGAGTGATTGAATTTCAACAAAGTTTTCCCTTTTCTTTTTTCATTCCCCATTGTTGTTGAGAAGCTCTAGTATTTATAGAGTGAAGTTGTGAAGTGTGGAGGCGGAGTTATAACTTCCTGAGTTTGGTCCGGCATGGAGCAAGCATATCTAGTTCGACGGTCATAATCTGAACCGGCATAGCATCCAATTAGTTTTGGTTAGGTACTGAGAGGGGGATCTTGGAGTTGCTTATGCCCTGCGGTAGAGATGTTGATTTGCCGGACCAAACATTTTGTCTAGCAACTATATGCATTGGACCAAATGTTTGGTCCGGTGTTTTAGGTGCAGTGTCGGCATCCTTATGTCGTGTCGGCCAAGATATCTGGTCCGGCATTCCAATGTCCTGTTGGACCATATATCTGGTCCGGCATTTTCGAGGATGCCGAACTAAATGTTTGGTTTGGCATTTCGGCTTGCATAATTCATTATGCATTTTTCCTTTCCCCTTTCTTCTGCCTCTGTCTTTCTTGTATGCCAATATACCGAGCCAAAACATCCCCTCCAAAGTACGTTGTGTTGCTTCACATCGTGCTTTGTTTTGTTTGACACAAACTTCGCCAACTGGTCTGAAGTTCTGAGGAAACTCCCCGACTATTCGGCTTCCCCTCTTTTTCTTTTAAATACTGCACCCTTCTTAATCATTCCCCTTCTTCTACTTTTCGAATCCAATATTCCTTAATCTCCTTCAAGTACTTCGAGGCTTTCGACGTTTGAATTCTTGACTCTTCCACTTCTCTACTACTTGAGGTAAGGCTCTAGATCCGATCTTTGTTCCAAGAGTTTTAGGGTTTAGGTTTTAGGGGAGTTTCACGGTGTATTGCGAGCGTTGCAGCCATGGAATGGGCCAGTGAGGCCATATGAAGCATCAAATGTGAGATGCCACACCTCACCCTTTATTTTCTTTTTTTATTGATGGGTGTCTGAGCCCCTGGAGGAGGTGGAGACTATGTTGGTGATTCGAGGCATCATCCACACTTTGTCCGGTGTCTCGATCTCTAGGCTAGGGAACGAGATGGATCTCCAGATTATATGGTGAGGGATGTAGCTAGGCCGTTGGAGTTTAAGAGGAGGAAGAAAAGATGTCGATTCTGCGCTTGGGTAGTAGAGTTTGAACCAAAGTAGCGCAATGGTGATTTGGTTCGGCACTTGGGGTGGTCTTCGATTTGGTTCGACGATTAGGTAATGTCAGACCAGATTTAAATTTGGTTTGGTGGGTATGGACATGTCGAGCCAAGGGAGAAAGTATCGGAGTGGTAACCATAAGTGTTGCATGGTTTGGTTTGGCGAATGGGCGATGTCGGGCCAAACCATGGGACACTCGTCATAAGCATTTATTCTTCTAGTTACGATTGAATAGCTATTGGGGTGTTCAATTTATGTTGGCTTTCTATCTCTTTGTGCAGGTAAGAAAATTTCGTTTATTCATGAACTTCGATCTAAGCATGCATATTCACAGCGTACCAGAGCTAGCGCCTCTTCCTCTGAGGCTCCTGTTAATCTTTCTAGACAACTTAGCTCCATGTAATCTTTAGTAGAGGGTTATGCCTTCAACCAGATGCTGGTGAAGCCTATCGAGTGCTACCTTAGCATATTGACCATTAAGAAACTTAATTCCATAGCTATGACATTCAAAATTGTTCACCGGGACATGCTGCTACCCGGGCCAAACGATAGAGCATGCTCTCCCCCGAAGGGATATGTGGCATATAGCAAATATCACTATACGTGTGGTGCAATTCCTCCGCTTACCCGTTGGATTTCCAATTTTGTGGTCTATCTGAAGTTCGCTCCTCTGCAGCTTCAACCTAATTCTTATGCAATCCTGACCTGCCTATATCTTAAAGCGCTACCAGAGACCTCCCACTCATAGAGAGATCAGGTACTTATACAACGTGAGGAGTTACTAAAAAGGAAGCACCTTCAGTAGCCTAGAGTCAGCCTATAAGTTCAAGATTGTCCTTGAATTATATTCGTAATTCAGCATGTTTAAGAAGGAGTATTTCTTTGTGCTTGGCGACAATGTTTCTCGACATGGTTTCACTTCTGGATGTAAGTTTCCTTTATATCTTTTCTTACATTCTCCACCGACTTGGCTTCTTAATGCTTCGTATCTCAGGTTACATAAAGGCAACAGAGGACGATAGTCTGAAGAAGATGGCCAAAGAAATCCTGGCTATTCCTGAAGCTGAGAAGGAAGCTTCGTTCTTGTTCCGCGACACAACCCTCCGCTTCTACAATCAGATTGTCCCCGGTCAATCCGTGTTTAAGATTAGGCTGAGTTCTGTTGAGAGGGCTAAAGGAGTCGCGAGAGAGGGAGGAGGCGCTGGCAAAAGCAAGGAAATAGTGGAAGAGAGTGAAGGATCCAACGCTCCAAAGAAACTAAGGTGCAAGAAGAGCGCTGTTCATCCTCCCCGTTCAAGGAAGTACTTGCACATAAGGACGCTCCTTCTCTTGAAGGTAAGGAGGGTTCTCCTTTGGAAGATGATAGCAAGGATGTGAAAGGCTCGAAGAGAGAATCTGAGGCGACAGATTCGGAGGTTCAAGCTTCTCGGGATGTAGGATTTATGGGCAGCGAAGATCCAGGTACAACTCCTGCATGGACTTTGGGGTACTTTTTGAGAATTTTTTCTTTTAGACAAGTCTCGCCCTCCACTTTCTCCCCAGCCAAATGTGATTCAGTCACAGTGTCTTACTCTAAGTGGAGTCCAGTCCCAGTGTGTTTCTAATTCAGTGAGACCCAGTCCCGACCACTTAATCCAGTCTCCTCTAACGGTTTGTAGTAGCTTGTAGTGCCCAAGTGTCTTGCATACCCTGTGTTTATGCACTCTTCACTTCTTTGCTCTAAAGTTATTATCCATTTTGTAGTAAAAGTGAGAAATTCAAAAGGGAACAAGATGTTTAGGAGACTTGATCAATTCAAACGGATAAAAGGAGCCTCCATTCCTTCTAAGACTGCCTCCCAAAAGGAAAAGCTTGCACAAGAAAATGTTGAGGAGACTCGCCTAGCTTGGACAGAGGGGAAAGCCACGAGATGTCTCAAAAACGCGTAAGGTCTCCTGATAAAGATGCCACCTCCCCCAACTCTCATACCTCCTCCCATTGATATCGTCTAAATATGTCTAACCTCGAAGTGTGTGAGGTGCCTAGTGACCAAGAGAAAGAAACATTACAACAAAAAACCATTTTACAACTGTCAAAAACAGTTGTAATAGGTCTATTACAACGGATAGCCATCCGTCGTTTTATCTAGAGTTGTAATAGAGCCATATTTTTTACAACAATCTTTAGCCGTTGCAAAATAATTTTTTACAAATGCCTATCGCTGTTGTAAAAAAGTCTTTTACAATTGCTTTTGGCAGTTGTAAAAGTACAACTACCCTTGTCAATTGAAAATGACCTTTTTACAACTGCTATTGAAAGTTGTGGTAAAAAGAATGAAAAATAAAAAGTAAAAAATATTTCTTGTATTTATGTTAATGCAGCTTCTGAAATTTTATTTACATAGCCAATGAAATCAAATACTAAACCAAATTAGGAACAAAAATTCTTGTTTGAGACTGTAATGCAATATATATAATCAACATGGCCATACATTGTATCTTCTTAAATCATATTTGAACAAAAAAAAATCCGATCAAATTGCCTCAACCTTAAACATACTATCCCTATCACCTGAAAGATATACAAGCTTAATCCTAAGGCAACTAATGCACCAACCTCCATTACTCAAGATACAAGTGGAGCATTCATCAACTCTCATCAACTATGGTAATCATATAAACATCAATTTTAGCAATATCTCACTGCATAACAGACTGCACCACCATAGACAAACTTAAGCTGCTTTAGTTACCCAAACCGCACAGCCTCAACTATATTTTTAGGACTCAAACTGCTTGAAACACTCACTGCCACTTTTCGAACAAGTCATCTTCAACAACCGCATCAACCCAAATCACCCTCTACAATTCAACCACTGCATCAACAAATCAACCCGACTCCAATAACCACAACCAACCCAAGCACCAACCTACTACTACAAAGCGGCAAACTCCAACCATCTTTAGCATCCAGAACCCACCATCCAGTGAACTTTGGCCCATAATTTCAATCACCAACCTTGCAACAATCAGATACAATCATCAACCCACAACTCCTCCTTTATCACACTTCAACAACACACAAATACTTCAAACCGCTAATAGCTACACACAAACACCTCACTGTAACTATAACAACCGAAGCACCACCCACACCCTCCTCTGCCAACACATTCTCTCATCTCATCCAAACCTGAACTCTTGCAACTGAATCGCCCAAAATCACATCACTAAACCTTCAAATCCGCAACCTTTCAGACCCACGCCTAAAACCACCCTCCATTGTAGAAAGTAGGCTTTGAAAGCATCATGAATTAGACGAGAATCACGCATGAAATTTGATGAAGCAGAAATTTAAGGTGCAACTTTGCTAATTTGAGAGGGAACTTTGTAATTTGAGGCATAGCTTTGTTAATTTGAGGTGCAACTTGGTTAGTTAGATGAAGCACAAATTAGAGGCACAACTTTACTAGGGTTTGATAATTTGAGAGGTCTGGTGAATTTAGGATTAGAATTCAGTAATGAGAAGATGAAGAAGATAATTTTTATGGTGCAACTTTGTTTGAGGGGAGGAAGAGTTTGGGATCGATTTTGATTTGGGTAAGGAAGAGTTTGAGAGGAGGGATGCATGAGGGAGAATTTGATAAGTAATGAGAATAATATTCACGGTTTCCCGCCTTAATTTCAGTTTGGAGCCAATTTTTCATAAATTTCCGTTTAAATTTCATACCTTTGCCACCAAGATTTCATGAGTTTCCACCAACTTTTCATGAGTCATAGTCAAGTTTTGACAAAAATTTGTAAAAATAAATATTATAGATTAAAATTGATAGGTGAATATTAACATTAAATATGATATGCACTTGAAAATTAATTTTTATTAAAATATTAAATATTACTTATAAATTATTACTTATTACTTCTTCGTTATAATTTAATATAAATTACTAAAATTTAATTATTACGCATATGTTAATAGTTATTAACTATTAAATATTTAATGGTGATTATTAATTATATTAATTTGTAAGGTTATTCTTAAATAATAATTATTCTTAAATATAAAAATTATTTGTAAATAATTTTTAAATATTAATTATTATTAATATTTAATAGGCCTCTATTAAACTGGTTAAAAAACAGCTCTTGAAAGTAAGTTTATACCACTTTCTAAAAATGGTTGTAATTATTAATTATTAACTATGAATTATCAAAAATAAATTAGTAAATATTAAATATTACTCATTAATTAATAATATTAATTATTTACTTCTTAATTATTAATTTTTAACATTAATTATTAATTATTAATTACTAACATTAATTACTATTTATTAATTATAATATTATTATTAATTATCAGATAGTAATTATTAATATTAATTATTAATGGTAGTTATTTAATATTTCAAATTAATTATTATTTATTACTATTATAATTATTTAATAGTAATTATTTTTTATTGTTAATTTTTTATCAGTTATTTAATTATTAATCATTGTGCATATGTTATCAATTATTAAGTATTAAATATCTAAAAGTAATTTTTAAAAACTAATTATTGTTTATTAAGTTTTAATTATTTAATAGTAATTATTAATTATTAATATTAATTAATTTTTATGGTTATTATTAAATATTAATATTTTTAATAATAAATTATAAAATATTAATTATTATTCTTATTAGCTAGGCCTCTATTGCAAGTAGTTAAAAAATAGTTGTTGAAAATAAGTTTATACAACTTTTTGAAGAAAATAACATCGTAATTATTAATTATTAATTATCAAAAGTTAATTACTAAATAGTAAATATTACTTCTTAATTATTAATATTAATTATTAATATTAATTATTCTTTATTAAAAATTAATTCTCATTTCTTATTTATTTAATAATAATTATAAATTATTGATTGTTAATTATTGAATAGTGATTAATTATATTAATTATTTCATATTTTCAAATTAATTATTAATTATTATTATTTAGTAGTAAATATTAATTGTTAATTTTTATTAATTATTAATTATGAAGCATTATTATTTAATTAATATTATTAATTGATTATTACAATGGATAAAAGAAAAAGGTTGTAATAGGCATCTATTACAACTGACAAAAAAGAAGTGTTGTTAAAAATATGCATCTATTATAACTGCCAAACGAAAAAGGTTGTAGTAGGCATCTATTACAACTAGCAAAATAGAACAGTTGTTAAATATATGCATCTATTACAACTGGCTAAAAAGAAACGTTGTAATAGACATATATTACAACTGGCAAAATAAAAGAGTTGTTGAAAAATAAGTTTATTACAACTTCTGAAAAAAAGAGTCGTAAAAAACATTTATTACAACTGGCCTTTTTTGTTAGTTGTAAAAATACAATTGTAATAGGATCTTTTTGTTGTAGTGTTGAGAAGTCGAACTATATATGGGATGCTCTGATTGACCCTCCTTCGCGAAATAGGCGTTATAGTTACGGAACTAAGGAGGTAAACTGCTTTATTAACTAATATATAATTTTTTTAATATTAAGCATAAATTATAACTCACTATTAACTATCTTATAAGCAATAACGACCTAGACGGCTTATAGGAGATCTTAGGCAGAGGAGGAGATAGCTCAGCTAAAACAGTAGGTGGTAGAGTTCAAAGATTGGCGGAAGAGTGGAGAATTGGTGCAGCAGCTAGATAAATACTTGGATTTCGCCATATGGTATGTGACATATTAGTTAAATTCTAGTGGTTACTGAAGGTGATAGTATTTAACACTTTAGAGTTTACTCTCTTTTATGTGCGACGGATGGCTGCTAGATTCTTAAGAAGTTTATTCCTGGATTTATTTTCGTATATAATAAGATAATAATATTAAATAAATGTAAATTTGTCGATTCATGGTTTCTATGATCACCTTGATCGGTATGGACTATCCTTGAGATCATTTTATGATTCTGTGTTCCAGGTCTAAGTACGATCCTTGGTATCAGATCGGTTCGAGTGATACCAATTTGTTTATTTGTTTTTTTGCCATGGGTTTTGAGTACAATCATTGCGATTGTTTTGGACGATCATTACGATTGGTTTGGAGTAAGATCTCTTAGATTCTGTACATTTGGATTCTGTGACTATTCTGTGTTCGTGAAATAAACATATATTCTTGTGTCTTGTGTTCGTGAATAAGCATATATTCTTGTGTTGTGTGTTCGTGAAATAAGTATATGTTCTTGTGTCTTGTAACGGATGTTAAGTTAATTCTATTATTTTGTTCTAGTGATTAGTTCATGTTTGTGACTTAAACTTATAACCATGTTCTGAGTTAATCAATGATATTTACGTGCTTAAAGATATTGTGTTTTGTTCTGTGATTTCAGTGTATAGTGACTAATATGCATTTGGGACATAAATGTGTAACAATGTGCCCTGTGATGAACTCTAAGTTAAATTAATTTTCATGACTGGTATATCCCGGACATCTGTATTTACAAATATGTTGTTTGTTCTTATGTTATATCTTGTTCTCACCCTATTGGATATTTAGAGATAGTCTGACCCAGGTGTTATTTTGCTCGGGTCAGGCCAAGACTTTTAGGTTACAAGTTGACCTTTGAATGGTTATGCTAGCAAGGAGACAAACATTGGACATTTAGTTTATCACATTTAGGAATTTGGACCTTGTATATAAAAGTATAATTGAGATTAGAGAATTGTTAAACTTGTATAACAATCAAGTTTATTATTTCATTTTGTAAACTAAATAATTTGAATATGTATAAATTGAGATTTATTCCGCTGTGATCTGTGACTGTTATTTATATGAAATATTGTTCTGATTCTGAGAAATCAGTGTGTCTATTACTTTGTATTAATACTGTACATGTCAAATTCAGTTCAGATATTAAGTGAAAAAGGTAAATGACGTGTCAGTGTTAGTAGAAAGATATATTCACATTTGATTGCCCTTAACAAGTTGTATTCTCCATATCAGCAGACGACATTACTTGTAATGTTCTTTGCTAAACTGGGCATTGCGGTGAAGTCGTTACAGTTTGGTATCAGAGCTGTGTCAGAACATTATAACATATAATATTACGGATCCGAGACCTAGATAACTTAGAGTCCTGTCCCTTAGAGTGTGTGGTAGATAGTTGTATAAATTATCTAATTAAGAATAAGAATATAAATGATTACTGGGATAATCATTTGGGGCGTAAATTGTTTATTTTAAAAAAAAAATTTGGTATATTGGAATTTGTGGCATTAAAACCTTTGGAGAATAATGAGTAAAATCTTTTAGAGTTGAGAAAATTTAAGAATTAAATTGGAATGAATTAAATTAAAGTGAACTATTTTCTTTTAATAGAAAATTTGAAAATTTTGAGTGAATAAGATTAATATTAAATGATATAGGAATAATCAGAGTTGTGCAGCAGAATTTCAGACAGTGGATTGTTCCACCGTAATTGATTATGTATGTTTGATTGTTGGTTGCATTTATTTAAAATTGGATGCATGGATGTTGGTGGTAATAAAGTAAATGCATTTAAACTTGTGATTATCTATTGTGCTAACTTACCCGGACATTGTTTAAGGATTATAGTCGATATGTGGGACACCATGTTATCGATAGGGATTCCTAAATATCGAACGTGACATTTTGACATAAATAATAATTAGAACTTGGAAATTTAAGTACAAATTTCTTTCGTTATGGAATGTTATGCTATCAGTTTAATTAAAGGGTAATTATGAATTGTTAATATCTCCTATATGATATGAATTTGATATTAAATTCTAATATGAATTTTTGAGATAGGTGCATGTATCTGAAGTTAAATAGATATTGATCAAAAGATTATAAATTGTTTGCTTAGGGAATATTAGTGGACTCGCTAATATTTCGAATATAAGGTACGTAACTCGGATTACATATCTCATTTTTGTGTTTTTCCATACGGGATGCCTCATCCTTGAGATGAGATGTATATTATGTAATTATATTCATATTGTAAATTTTTGAAACGCTAGCCACACAAAGGAGACGCTAGCAAAATTTTCCAAAATTTTAGGCGTTAGAATATTTTGAGAATTTTGATAACTAAAAATTTGGGTTTAGTTTTGTAATTGGAATGTTATTAATTGAATGTTTGGAAATAAAATTAGAAACTAGTTAACAAATAATTGTTTAAGAGAAAATCTATAATATGGATTTCTTTCATTAAGGAAATTGCAGGGATGCAATTTTCTTAAGGGAGAAGTCTGTAACAACCATGTTGTTAACTACTTAATTAATTAAATTTAACTAGGGAAAATTAATGCTAAATTTTGATTTTGTGAAATTTAATTATGAAATTAAATCAAGTTTTTAAGAATGGTTGAATTAATTTTTTTAAGAAATGAGTTTCATTTCTTAAAATGAATTTAATATTTAAAATTCGAGATATTATTAAATCAACTAATGAATTTGATTTTTTTATGTAGTGTTAATGTTGTGAATTATTGTTTAAAATGAGGTTTTATAAATTATAGTTTATGTTTATAAAAATATAATGAGGATAACTTTTGTTTTCAAAAGCATGTTTAAAGTGGTATAGTAACTCAATATTATTAGAAATGAGATATAAAAAACAAAATTGGTTTTGTTAGAGATATCAATAAATGGTGAATTAGTAATATGGAAGTTATGTATTTATTTGGAGGTGAGATTTCAATTTGAGCTTTGTTTTGTTTTACATAATAATTTGGGTTGGGGTTTTTTTAATATTTTGTTAAGAATAATTAGGCTAAAGCAAATAATTTGATTATATTGCTTAATGAACATTGGGCCTTGGTTTCAAGTCCGTTAGCCATTACTTAACTTAATACCATAAATCCTTTAGCCTAACCCAAGTCAAAACCTGTGACGAACACGATTTTTTCGTTGCCGAAAAACCGAATCGTTATGGTTAAAGAAGAAGAAAAGATAGAAGAAGAGAGGAAAAAAATAGAACAGAACAGAAAGAGACAACAGAACAATATCAGAATCTCACAATTCGCAGCGGAACAACATATAATAGATAAATGAATATCATTAAAACAAAGAACTGTACATTTTATACATTACATCATTTTCAGAGTTTACAACAACAATAGACAACAGAGTCAATACATCAATGGACAGTTATATAAACCTGTCCTCATGTAGAATACACAGCGGAATAATACATAGTATAATATCATATACAAGTGGTACGTCTCGATATGCAGCTCGCCTCCTGAGCTCCATAGCACTCTTAAATCCGGAATAACCTGATAACCAAACTCTAGACTGCCCGTGTGGAAATTGGTGGGCACCCAGAGTTTAGGAAGGGAAACAATAAACTCCAGGTCAGTCATGGGACTGGTGTGAGAACTTAAAACAGTTTATCTTTAAAAACAACAGAGGAATATTTTTAAAATAGATTCGCAATGCTTTTTGGAAAATGAGACTACCATAAGGCCTCCCGCACACACACAATGCAAACGCAGAATCAGAGGATATTTCTCCTTATGATAGTCAAAGATGCTTGATACGCATTAAAAAGAAGCATTTGATATTATTACTAGTGCATAGTGTAGAAAAAATCATTTCGAAAATAAAGATATAAATCTTAGCCAGCATAGGCATTTCGCACTTATGCCTACTATAGCTACCATCCAAACAGTGGGGCGCCACCATAAGTGAATGATAGGTTCTACAACTAAAACCGTACAAGATCGTATTGTTTCCTTGGATTTCCAACAAATGGTCAGGCCAAGGAACTTCCCATTGCCACATAGGTACGCCTCTGAAAAGACGACCCGAGGACCAAACCGGATCTCTGCCAACACAAGGCCGGGTTACCCCTAACTGGGTAACTACTGACACGAATATGTCATCCCCCGATCGTAACCGATCTATCTGAGGATCCTCGATTTCCAACAACCACAAAGCAATAAATTTGCATCAACAACATAGGTTAAGTATCTGGGCTCCATACCATGATACCACCTCTATCCAGAAGGAATGACATACACTAAAGGGGCGCTACCCCCTAATAACCTTGCTGCATCCTTCCTGTTTTGACCATTTCCGGGGTGTGAGGTTCGACGAAGTCTCGTCCACAAAGCCACGCTTTATACAAAAACTGTGCTTTGGGTCAACAAATGATCAAAGTAATGATCACCAAGATAAATGATCAAACAAATGATCATATCACAAATGATCAAACAATGATCATCCCACAGCAACACTCAGCATGCCACACTACTAAATTGGGAATATATCACTAGTAACCATCAACTACATAACCTCTGAGCTCGTACGTCTCAGAGAAGGGTGTTAAGCTAAGAGAATAAATTCTCCGCCACCAACAGAAATATATTTGATAGAAACCAGCTTTACATCTCAAATTGTAACGTCAGACATACAATCCATACAAGTCTGTTCCGGGCTCGAACAGAACCGAAGGCACTTCCAAAGAAGCCCTTGCAATCCAAATATTCACTAATCACGTCTAGACTTCCCGTCACTAAGGGTGATAAAACCTCTTTATCGGAGATCAGCCGATGCAGAGTAACTCGACGTTAATCCATTCGTTTTCACAAATATCCGGTCTTCAACACCGGTCATCAAATGCAATCCATAACGACGTATCACATATTCGGAATGGGTTATACGACCCAAAGGTCCTTTCCCGGCTAACCCGAATAGTGAGCGCTTATTCAAAAATAAGTGTAGCATTCAATTTCAAGCAATTACAACAAATTCCTATTTAAAGGTAAATGTTGATAGTCGGTTATTTAACTATCAATAGAGATGCGCAACATCATCAGATTCCAAATAATTTTCCAAATTATTTATTTCCCAAAAATATCTTTACAAGATATAAATTTCCACGCTTCAAAAATAAATCAATATTTATTTTTAAACCAATTTTCCCTTTCTTTTATAATTTCCATAGTGAATTTACATTTCCAAAATATCTATGAATATACGATTTTTCTAATCGATTTCTAATATTTATTTTCAACTTATCTTTAAAAGATAAATTCTCAAAACGTTTCATTTCATATTGGAAAAACATTTCCATACTTATTTAATAATAAGTACTTCACAAATCTATTTATTTTCATCATTTGAAAATATTCGATACACTTAAATCAAAACTAAGTATATATTTCATTCTTTAAGGAAATCATTCTCTTAAACATATTTATTTGGGCCAAAACGAATGTTGCGCAAAACATCGTAACGACAACCCAAAATCACTAGTATAGGGATTCGAAATTTAGATAGATATATAAATCTCAATACTATACAAAAACATTTCCTTTCGGAAATCATTTACTATAACAACAGTGTTATATGTCCATTATTTCCTTCTATTTCTCGAAAACGTCTATTTCAACAATGAATGTTGAAATCTATGGTTTCGATTCATAATACGTTTTAAAACATCTTTAAAATAATTAACTTCATTTTATAATATTCATTTTGCCAAACATGACCATTTTATTCAATAATGTATTCACTGTCCAAAAGCGTGAATATATTTCCTTTAATAAACTTCAATATTCAATTTATCAAATTCAATTGATTTCGAATTTATCAACAATGTTTATAAATTCCATTTCTATTTATAACTTCGATTTATAAATCTTCTTTATTAACAATTTCTATCAATATCCCATCTAAAAGCCCAAAATCCAGTTTATAAGTTGATTACTTATAAATCTTCTATTTTACAAAAGCTATTCATTTTATAACTTCACAATTTATAAATCTATAAATTTCGTTACTTATAAAATCCATTTATGCTTCGTTTTAGCACTTTAATAAAACTCGTTTTAAAATTCCTATATTTTAAATTTATAAATATCAATGTTATAAATCTTCTATATAAATCGTTTATCATAATTCAAAAATCCAATTTTAAACCATTTTATAAACTAATCAACTATTTATTTCAAAAATCACTTTTCGGTTATATTTCACAAAAATCCTAATTTTTATAACATAAAAATTTATAACGTTTATTTTATTTAAAATGGATCAATTCGAAAATTTAATAAACGTATAATTTCAAAAATTACTTTAAAAATCCTTTTAAAAATCAAAATCGTTATTTTTAAACTTCAAAAATGGATCCGATGATGCAACAACACCAAATAGTCAATCACGACAACAAACATCATATATCGATATGATAATCAATCAAATATTACAATATCTGAAAATCAAATAAATACTGGTGAGGAATCCAGTTGGATCCCTCCAACCTGTTTCCCTGCATCCACAAATATTAGCACAATACCAATTCCGCTCCAGTACGGAATTATCGTGGCATATGGGATTCATAAAATATTATCCGCTTAATAGGCGGCGCAATAGGGTCTCATCCGCTATACAATGCGGGAAATCAACTCCAATATATACATATGCCAATATATATATATATATATATATATATATATATATATATATTGCTATATATAGATATATCCTACTATATCTAATATCACAACAAAACAGCAATCAATAACTGCAATCATCATTCAAACATGCATTCAAGCAATTTTAAATCTAACTATTTAAAATTTAAATTGAAACTGTTCGATTGAGTGAGAAGTTCTCACCTTGATTTTAATTCCGCTCCAGCCTTTTATTTCGAATAAAATTAAACGGACATTTAATTTTACCCAAAATTTTCACTGACTCCAATCGACTCCAATCCAGTTGCATTGCGTAGTGCTCGACAAAACGAAGCCAACGCAATTCGTTTCGTCCGTATTTGACCTCGTAGCAAAACGTTATACATATTAGAAGTTTGCACGATTTTTATATAAATTAATTTACAACTTTTATTTCAATTTCAAACCCACTTTCATTGCTGGCCGTTCATTAATCCTTGATGAAATCTGGGCCACTATCTTCATATTCTCCCTCACGTTACCAGGTTACTCACGCACGGCCGAACCCATAAACCCAAATTAGGGTTGAATATCGCGGCCTCCACGATCAACTTCAGGTCGATCAACGACCATCAAAATGATCGCCTCCATCTCCTCTACTCTCGGACGTGACAAGGTTGAACTCGGCCCCCTCCTTCTCTCGAAAAGCATGCGCGAAGGTAGCACGAACGCGGCTCTCTGGCGACCCCTACGATGCTCCAAATTCGATCATCACCGTATGGAATCGAAGCTCTCTTCGAGCTCTTCGATTTACTAGTTGGAGATTTTTGCTATAAGTGGATGGATTGCAAGAGATTAAAGAATGAAATTCGACGATTTCTGGCCTTTAAATTTAAAGATGGCGGCCGGCTGATGATAGGGTTAGGGTTTTAAGTTTTTTGCAATTGTGAAGATAGCAACTCCTTTTATAGAAAATCGAACGAAAACACTATTCATTCCGAAATTTCCGAACTCCGATTTACGCGTGGTAACCAGCGTTTCTAGGGTTTACCCCACGTTCCTAACACAATGGAACGTGTTTCGGAGGCTAATTCGATCATCTGTGCGAGTTACGGCAATAAACGATCGATTTTAAATTAAACCAATTAAATGATTTCCTATGCGTTTTCGCTTGCCCCGGACAAACGGTAAATCCGATTGACTTGAAATTTGAAACCTTACAATAATATCACATTACAGATCCGATGAAACAGGTTTCGTCGAAATCCGAGAATGTTTGAAAAATGACTATTTTAATTCGCCAAATTAATATTAAAACAATTTCGATGCGTTTCGAGCTGCCACGATCAAACGACAACTCCGATTGCTACGAAAATTAAAATCCTATAATAACAAACTATTATAGATCCAATGGAACTAGTTTCGTCCAATTCTGAGACTATTCGAAAATTGGCTATTTTTCAATCGATAATTAAATATTAAAATATTCAATTTTCACAAATAAACTTTAAATTCAGTTTTAAAAGTTCTATAACATCACTATAACTCCAATATGATTAAATAAAATTTTAAAAACCAATTTTAATCATATTAAACCCAATATCCAATTATTTCTGTAATTTCAACTATTCAATTATCGATTTAATTATCCAATTTAAATCCAAATATTCGAAATAAAATTTATTCGACTTACAAATTTCACTTATTAATATTTAAAGTCAATTAAATATTCGAATTTTAATTGACAGAAATTCTGGGTCGTTACAAAACCTCTTGGACATCAAAAAATTCACGTCCTTTCTTCATAAACTAAACAAATGGTGACAAAGGGAAACTAATTCAGCCCTAAATAAAATCATAGCGATTTGAAGAAAAATCAATAAATCATAAGAAAAGAAGGGTTGTTTAGAGGTGAAATCAAATTGAAGAAGATTTTGTAGTGGTTAAGAAGAGAAGTAGAGATCACTTTCAAACTTCTCTTCATCTTTTGCAATAAGAGGTGAGTTAATCACTCACACTACTACCTCTAATACATGAGAATAATTAATTGTTGCTATTTGAATTGAATTGGATTGTTTGTTGATTTAATTGCTTTCAAATTGATTATGAATTGGTTGCTTGAATTTGATGATTTTAGATTGTTTGCTGAAAATAGATTGTGAAAATCTCTTTTGTAAAATATTAATACCTTAGTGTAAAGTGATTCGAATTGCTTCAATCTTTTTATGGTAGAAAGATATTTAAATATGCTACAAGTTCTCCTTTGATCATTTTTCAAAATACTGTGTTTAAAGGGACTAAATTAAGTTTGAAACTGATGTTATAGCATAGCCATATCCAATTTTCTGAGTTAATACCTGATAGTAAATTGGCCATATCTTTTTAACAGTAAATCCAAATTATGCAAACTTTATTTTGATAGAAAGCTGAGACATTAAGGAACAACTTTTATGCTGTAATTAGAAAATTCTCTGATTTAAAGGGTCAAAATTGGGTTTAAAACTGAGATACGTTCTCTGCTCTGTCGATTTTCAGAATTGAAACCTAAAACTAAAATTGCCATAACTTTGCAATCATAAATCCAAATTATACAAAGCTTTTTCTTGTGGAAATTTGACTTTATAAGGAATAACTTTTATGTTGTAAGTTTTTGAAAATTGTGAGTAAAAATGGGTTGAAATGGTATTTCAAAACTGAAAATCTATTGTGCTCTATGATTTGTTGCTATGTTTGTGATGTTGTTAATGTACTTTGAATGTTCAGTCGTGATCATTTTGATAAATATATTTCCATTGGTTATTAAATTATAAATTGTATTTAGAGATGGTATGAAAATCAAACATTATGGAACTGTTGGTCGTTACAATCTTGTGATATGTTATAGTGAATTTCTTTTGCTTTATGGACTTTGAATCATTTTTTATTCAAAGATTTGGAAATTTATAAATGTAAATCTACCTATTTTGCAAATGTATATAAGTGCTTTGTTTTGTATATAAATAATTTCACAAAGAGAGTTTATTAAAGTTCTAAATATCAAACATTTCTCTTAAGTAGTTTACTTACTTTCATAAATGGTTCGTGGGTTTGAAATTTAAATTTAAAAATATAAGTATATGAGGTTTTAACTAATTATCACAATACTAAATTGGTTTTGAAAATGGATTTACATATTCATAAATAAATGAATTCTTTTACAAGTGTCTTTTGAAATTGATGTGTAAACATTATACCCTTATGGAATTGAAATAATTAATGTGATTTTGAAACATGGAAAAAATCTTGTTTTATAAAACAAATACTCTTGAAACAAGTTGGATTAACGCGGTATTTTGATAATGACAAATTAAATAAATGTTGTGAGAAACTTAATTCTATAATTTAGGGAGTACAAATAATCGACTTAGTGTCATCGATTCGTTTAAATGCTTTCAAATAAGACTTCGTCGAATATGGTATAACTCATAGAATAGAATATTTGAGTGGAACTTACTAGCCCATTAGAGACTATTCGAATTTCACTTGGTAGTATGGAATGCATAGGTTAAATTCGTATGATTGCTATTAGAAAGTATTTTACACTTTAGAGTTGTATTCTCTTCCGGTGTACGACAAGTTGTTGCTAAATCCTTAAGAGAATGTAGTGCAGGTTTTCATGTGGTATCCGCTATAAGTGATATTTACTAGCTTTTGGTAAATACTTGGATTTCACCATATGGTATGGGACATATTGGTTAAATTCTAGTGATTATTGAAGGTGATAATATTTGGCATTTTAAAGTTTACTAACGTTTGGTATGTAGTAAGTGGCTACAAGATCCTTAAGAAGTTTATTCCTATATTTCTTTTCGAATGTAATAAGATAATAATATTAAATAAATGTAAATTTATCGAGTCATGGTTTCTACGATCACCTTGATCAGTATGGACTATCCTTGAGATCATTTTGTGATTCTGCGTTCTCGGTCTGAGTATAATCCTTGGTATCGGATCGGTTCGAGTGATACCAATTTGTTTGTTTGTTTGCCATGTGTTTTTAGTACAATCATTGCGATTGTTTTGGACGATCATTATGATCGGTTTGGAGTAAGATCTCTTGGATTCTGAATATGTGGATTCTGTAACTATTCTGTGTTCGTGAAATAAACATATATTATTGTGTCTTGTGTTCGTGAAATAAGCATATATTCTTGTGTCGTGTGTTCGTGAAATAAGTATTGTCTTATGATGGATGTTAAGATAATTTTGTTTTTTTAGTGACTAGTTAATGTTTGTGACTTAAACTTATAACCATATTGTGAGTTAATCATTGATATTTGCATGCTTAGAGATATTATGTTTTGTTCGGTAAATTCAGTGTATAGTGACTAATATGTATTCAGGACTTAAATGTATAACCATGTGCCTTGTGATGAACTCTAAGTTTAATTAATTTCCACGACTCACTATATCCTGGACATCTGTATTTACTTATATGTTGTTTGTTCTTGTGTTATATCTTGTTCTCACCTTATTGGATATTTAGAGATAGTCTGACATGGGTGTTATTTTGCTCGAGTCAGGCCGAGACTTTTCAGGTTACGAGAAATGTTGACATTTGAATGGTTATGCTAGCAAAGAGATAAACATTTGGACTTTTAGTTTATCACATTCAGGAATTTTGACCTTGTTTTTAAAAGTATAATTGAGATTGGAGAATTTTTAAACTTGTATAAAAATCGAGTTTAGTATTTCATTTATAAACTATATAATTTATATATGTATAAGTTGAGATTTATTCCGCTGTGATTTGTGACTGTTATTTATATGATATATTGTTCTAATTTTGAGAGGTGTGTCTATTACTTTGTATTAATACTGTGCATGTCAAATTCAGTTTAGATATTAAGTGAAAAAGGTGAATGAGGTGTCAGTGTTAGTAGAAAGATATATTCACGTTCGATCGCCCCTAACAAGCCGTATTCTCAAGATTAGGAGACGACATTACTTGTAATGTTCTTTGCTAAACTAGGCATCGCGGTGGGGTCGTTACATTTCTCCCAAGCGTAGGCAGTTCCTTCAGTTTGCCAAGGTTTTTATTAGATTTCCTCGGCGAGGTAGCTGCCATCTCGAATCTGTATCTCTCTTTGTGAGGGGAGGGTTGCCCATTTCGACGTATCTTACCAGTGGAAGCCACTTGTTTGTGACCTCTGTTATTCCTTTGGCCATGAGATTCCCAACTGTCCTCATTCCGGTGCTAATTTTTGAAACATCTCCCTATAATCCCTTTACTTATACCTCCTAAGAAACATTGGTAAGTCAAGGCATCCTAACCCACCCAGCCTCTTTCAAGCGATTCAGCCTCTCCTTAGTTGGTTGTCCCGTCGTCGCTGACTTCGATCCACCTCCGGAACCTTCTATTGACACCCCGATCACATCTCTTAAGAAGCGATATGTCCATGGCTTGATTGACGACCCTCCTAGTGCTGAACTTATTGCCCAAGAACTTGAAGCCAAACTTGCAGAACTAACCCTTTTTGTGTGCAGTAGAGATGCCGGGACCTGGACCCATAAAGATACTGACCTCTACTACCACTCAGCGTGGAAGGTATTCTCAAAATGGATTTCTGATGATGAAAAGGATGAGTGGGAGCTTTTCTACTAGATCTTGGATGACGAATTGGTTCTCTGCAACGAAGGTGAGTCGGATGCTAATAACAAAGCAACCTTAGCTACTAACGATTGGATCACAAGTTTATCTTCTCTCACCACACTCCTGGTTACAGGCCTGAGATATTATCTTGGTACCCGTGTCGCACTGGAGTTTAGCTTCATCTGTTACTTCTTCATGACATTCATTGCTATGCTTGGGACATTATATGTTGTTTTGCTAATTTTCCAGGCATGTTGGCTTTATTATAATTCTTATGCTATCGAGCCAGGCATGTTGGCTTTGTGATTATCTATTAGGTGGCCCTTTGGTTCACGGATCTCTATACCTTTATGTGTGTGTAACATACAACCTTTAAATCAAAAGAAATTGTACAAAAGCAATGTAGTTAAAAACTACAGCTCTAAAATGCAACTTTAAGATTTAAAAATGTTTAAAGCTACATAAAAATCTTAAAATGAATATATTTTAAACTATATTAAAGTATTAAAAGGTTCAACAACATAACAATTATATGGTTAATTACTGCAACTCTTAAATGCACTTCTAACTTTTAAAAATAGTAACAACTGAAAACTACATCTTTCAAATGTAGAAAAACATATCTATGTTAGAATTCATTAATTAAAAAAAATATCCAATATAATTAACTACATGATCAACTATTGCATTTCCCAAATGTATCCATAACCACGTCAAGTTAATATAGTTAATTGAGACTGCATATCTCCTAGGCAATTAACTGCATCGAAATGAGGTAGCTTTAATTGCATCACTAAGATGCAGCTTTACGCAATGATTTAATGTTGTATAGGTACATCTTATCAAAACAGTTAAACTTGCATTAACATGATAGAGCTTTAACTGCATCAACATGACGTAGTTGATAATTGCACCATAATGAAGTAGTTTTAGCTATATCTTATCATGTTAATGGAAGTTAATTTTTGTGTATCGACTCCATGTATCATTTGAAAAGTATATTGTAATTTAATGATGAAAACGATTTTTATATCCGACTAGCTTATGGAAAGTTATCGTAATTTTAATAATTGAAATTTAATGAGCTATAGATCACGATTTGATTGAGTAATGGATCTGTTTATCTGTTTTACACTTGAATTATTAAACGGGACCTAAAACTAATATTCACAAAATATAATAAGTATGCTAGGTGAAGCTTCAAATGACGATGATGCGGTAAATTTGGTTAAATCTTGAATGTGGTAAATAGAATAAAGTATTTGTGATTTATTCTCATGTACAGAGACATATTAATAGCAATAAAGTTAGGGGTTTGAAACGGATGAGAAACCGATCAATAAAATTGAGTTGATTGACCAAATAAATTACAATTAGGTTATTCAGATTGTAATATTTCCACATGGTAAAAACTGCATGACGATGGCGAACATACTGTTCGAGTACATAAAAAATAATATTTAAAATAAATTTTCATTAATTTTAGTTAAACATCAAATGATAATATGTTGAAAATATTTAGTATTAGATATATTTAAGGAGACATTTGCTAAGAAAACAAAGTAAATAACATTGAAAAGATTTTAAAAAAACATGTCAAATACTTGCTCGACATAAATACACACACATGGCCCACACGGAGAAAAGAAAATCCATAAAATATAGGTGATTTATTCTTATGTATATAGCCATATTAATCGCAATAAAATTAGGGATTTGGTGAGACTCGTAACGGATAAGAAAATGATCAATAATGTTGAGTTAGTTTTACCAAATAAATACAATTAGATTATTCGACTTCTAATATATCAAAACAGTAGCAACTGACGTTATATAAAAAAAAGTTTAGAGCAAGTACTTACTTGTAACAACCCAGTATTTTGTTATTATGTTAATTTTTTATTTTAATTATTTAAATTGGAAATCCTGATTTAAAAACTTTATTTTATTTATTAAAATTAATAAGTTTTTTATTTTAAAAGTATATTTTGATTTTGTGTGAATTATAACTTCTAACCAGAATAAATAGAACATTTCCAGAAAAGTGGATTTTTGGTCAATCTGGTCAAACTTTACTTTTAAATTTAAAATTTAAATATTTGAGTTTTTAAATTTTATCTTTTATTATGAAAATATATTAAATTTCAAGAACACTGCTTTTCGTTGAAATTCGATTTATATTGTGAAAGTTATGCTTTTTACAATATTGTATGTAAATTGATTTATTTAATAAAATTTTCTATTTTAATTTATATAATAATATTTTTTTTTGGTCATATTATGTTCTAATATGCGTTATATGACATTTTAGGTATATATATATTTTTTAAAATATTTTAAAGTAATGTTATAATTTTTCCAAAGCTTAGTGTATTTATTTTCAATTTTTATAACCTAGTTTCTATTTTTAAGCTATTTTTTTATTTTAATTACATTTATTTAAAATTTATTTATTTTTATTCATTCATTATATTTTTGGGTTTTTATCTTTATTTATATGTATTTTACATGTATTTAAAATGCAAAAAAGAATTTGGATATTTGAAGAGTTTTTGACCTTTAGTATCCTTTGCCTTTTCATATTCAATTTGCCTTTTCACACCAAACAACATATCCATTCAATTGCTGACTTTATCACCATTCCTTCCATTGACTTCCCCTCATTTTTCACGTACCAAAAATTTCTCAAACTCAAAAAGTACGGCCTCCATTTCTTGAGAGAAAATTTTTGGTAAACTTTCAATCTTTTTCACTTTTTTCCATTGTTTTGTGTTGATTTTTGTACTTGTATTCACCTTCTTGTGTTCGGCCTTCCTCCTCCAGCACCATGGCCGCCTCCACCACCACATGCTCCAGCCATCATCCTCTCATTCTCACTGGCCATCCATGGCCGAAGCCCTATAGGATGATGATCCACTAAAAATTGATGAAAACTCCACTTTAAACTAATAGCCGAGCCTTCCATTGATCCACCACTCCACCATCATACTTTGGCCGACCATTCACCACCACCAGCAGCCACAACCTGAGCCTCGGACCCCTGCTACACCTGTAGTTGATCATTCCAAATCAGGCCATGCCCAGTAGTCCCTTGGTCGAAGACATTTAGGCATTGAAATCCATGTTGTTGCTTGTAGTTGCCTTGTTTTTGTAAATGCATGCACACATACCTTCATCTCCTTTATATTGCTTTGGCCGACCCCTATATGACCTTAACCTAATCCAAACCTGATCCAAAACCATCCCATTACAGTGCCTTTTCAGTCCATAGCTGAAGCATAAGTGGTTGAATGCAAGTGCAAAAGGTTTAGCTATGTATTGTGCTTATATTTCTAGCTTTGTTTATAATAGTTTGGTTTGAAATTTATGTATTGTACTTTGTTTTGTTTGTTATGTAACAAGGCAATTAGCTTTGGATCTCCCATTCTTGAATCATTGTTGTGCTATCGTGCCTTTGTGGACCTCAGTTTGTGTACTTTGGTTGTTGTCTTCAGCTTATACCAGTGAGTTATTCTCATCAGATAGTTTTATACTTATATGACTAGTAAACTGATCACATTTGAATCTGTAAACTCATATAACCATGCTATATCTGCTATGCTATGATTATATGATGTTCATCCATGCTTATTCACCTGTTATACCATCTGCTACTGTTATATTATGCTATTCTGTTATTTATATCAGTTTGTCACTGCAAGTTCCCTTTAGATTAGAATCACTATGGGTTGAAATGATACATACCCGAACGGAATTTAGAATAGGGAAAAATCATTATGGGCTGAAATGATAGGCCTGAACAATTTTTAATTATTTCATTTACTTGGGACTGCGGGTTTTAAATGATAAAACTCGGGTTTCCTTTATAAATTACGGATTAAAATGATATATTATCCGTATCACTTTACCTATGCTAGAAAATGATATACCGACCCGTGGTTAATATATATTTTTCTGAAAATTTTAAAGTATTTTAGAAATGTAAATATTATGATATTTTGATTTAAAACTTAAATAAAAAAATTATTTTTGTAAAATATTATTGATTTTCTAAAAAATTTAAGTGAAATAAATTAATGGTAAAGTTAGAAATTTGAAATATAAGTTATTTTGGAAATTATGATTTCGTAATAAATGGAATTTAAATTAAGTAGGAAATATGAAAATAGATTTAAAATTTGATTTAAAATGAATTTAAATGATTTTTGTAAAGTGTTAATGATTTTTGAATAAGTTAAAAGTTTAAATAAATGAATATTTAAGTTGAATTTTGAAATATAACTTAGAATGGAAATTTGTGAATTTTTTTTAAAAATGAATTTTAAATTAAATAAATAAAATGAAAAATAAGTTATATTTGGAAATTTAAACTTAAGTGTTAAGTTAAAAATTTACTTATAAAGAATTGAAATTGAATGTTGAATTATATAAGTAAATTATTATTAAATTGATTTTTGAATGAAAATTTAACTTTATAAAATCATGAATATAAGGGTATTTAAATGATTGTTTTGAAAGTGAAAATATATGATTTAATAAGTTTAAAATGATTTAAATAAAAAAATTAATTGTTTTTGAAATTATATTGAATACTTGGAATTTAATTAACAGTATTTTTGAAATGTTATTATTTCTAATGTAAAGGATATTACAGCATTTGTAAATGCTGTAGTTGATAGAAATGAACTAAATGGCTAAATTGAATTAAGGGCTATTACAGCATTTGTAAGTGCTGTAGTTGCCGAAATTAACTAAGACTTTATTTGAACTAAAGTAATCCTATTATAGCATTTTTAAATGCTATCTTTTGTTAAATTGAATTGTTTTAAGAGTAACTTTCCGTAGCATTTTCTAAATGCTGCGGAAGTTGAATTTTCATTTTTTTAATAAATTTATGTGAATAAATGAACTTTGAAATATTAAAATTTTGGAAATTTAATTATTAAATATAATAACTTCATTTTTATGATTTAAAATGAAGTAATTTTTTTTGAAATATAAACTATTTTGAAATGTGTGTTGAAATGGTATTTTAAATAAAAATGAATGTGGTTTTGAAAAGATACGATATTTTGATATTTTGAAATGGATTATTGAATGATATTGAATTTTGAAATGATATTTGATTTCAAAGTATAAATTACTATCTGGAAATTTTAACCAGGGATGTATTTAATTTATAGTTAACTGATCCTTGGAGGATGGACGATCCCAAGCATCCTTTAAGTTATTGTACATTACTACTACAGTTCACTTGAGTTGGTTTACATTATATAAGTATATATGTCCTGACTCGAGTGTTTTGTGTTTTACTTTACGCTCAGGTCAGCCTGAGTATTTACAGCTTAGGTTTGGATTTATTTTTCTGGATCTAGGAATCGCGGGAGATTCTGCTTGTCTAATTATCTATTCCCTTTCAGTTTCAGTTGTTCTATTTCAGTTCTGGTGTTTATAAACTTCTATGTATTTGGATTACTATTGCATATGTTTCAGATTGACATTATGTATTATGTTTTTGAGATTTTGTTATGGTAGCTTCATGAACTACTATGGTATATTAATTTCCGCTGCGAGTTATTCTGATATACCTGTGTCTGTGATTCTGCGACTGTTTTTCATTTGCTCCAAATTTATTTACAATGTGGTATTCTGAGCAATTCAAGTCCGATATGTGTGGATGCGAATGGCTGAAAATACCTAGTTGTTACAGTTGGTGTCACAGCTTTGGTTTTAGGCAAACCATAGCCTGTGGAGCAAAAACTCATTAGAGATAGGGTAGAAATACCCTAGAATGAGTGAAATCAATCTCAGAATAATTTCTTCGTGAGAGAACGTATTTTCGAAGTGTAAAATAATTTCCAAATGATTTTTAAAGGATTTTCAAAGATTATATTGGTGTAAATAGTTTCCTTTATTTTGAAATCAAGATTTTCTAAACTTCATCGCTTGGGTATCCACCTTGTTAGAAATCTCTTGGTTAGGATTCTTATCGATTAGGATTCCTTGAACTTTGGAACGCTCCCACTGGTTCTGAAATCCAGTCTTGTCTTCCCTATTCGTATTCCTTTGATTTTTGGAGCATTCCATAACTCCACTATGGAATGACCTCTATAAAGATTGGTGATTCCGCAAATCTTTGAATAATTTGTAAAGGGGTGAAACTCCTTTACAATGGGCATTGATTCACCGAAGATTTCTGTATCCTTGGTTTACGATGCTATCTATCTTCTGCTCTACCAGGATTCTATCTCTGGCAATCGAATGTCAATTTGCCTTTGATTTCCATATTGATTATATTCCTGAATTCACGGTTGACCCGGTTAAGGTCACCCGCGATTTATATAGGCTTATCCATCTTCTATTTGGTAATTAAATTATCACATCTTTGTTTGAGCTTATCTTCGAACCAGAATTCTATTTGATTAGGTTCCTCTAAATTCGAATCTCTGTTTGTTCTGAAATCCATCCTTGAATCATTCTTTGGAAATTTGTGTTTGGTTGTATTTTGAAATTGTGCATACATCGAAATTATTATTTTGATAAGGATGGTCCTATTTTGTATATAAAAGTGAAATGTTTTCGATAAAGATTATATATCTTTTAAATGAAAAATTGAAATTTTGAAAAGATTTGACGTTTTGGAAAATTTATAATAATTTGACTTATATAAAATGATTTATAACTGAAGGGCTTTGAATTTGGATTTCGAGGAATCGAACTCCGGTGTTTTGAAATCGGTTTTAGGATTTTGGAAAATATATAATAATAATATGATTTAAAGATATTTTCTAAATAAGAAATGTTTCAAATGTATTCGAATGAATTCCAATGATTTCGAAGAGATATCAAAGAGGTTTCAAGAAAATAAAAGTCCAGAACCTACTTATGTCGCTGGAAAATAATTTCAGTGATGAATGCATTCATCGTCGACATTGATTTTCGAGTTTCTGAGTGGGGGAGAGGCCACTCTAGTAGCTTTGCTATGCGAGTGTGTTCGTTGACAGAAATTCTATCGGTTTAGAAAACCGTCGAACGAATTTAAATTAAAAATAACCACAAGCGCACGGTGCACAAATGTAGCACGTGACGAATACGGGTCGATCCGCAGGGAATAGATGATTTTAAAATTTCTATTCAATCAAATTATACCAAAGTCGAGTGAAATTGTTGGATAGAACTAAAATGAAGCTAAACTAGAATTAAATTGTGATTAGTAAACTATTGAACTAGAGAACAATTTAGAGGCAAATCCACTCTCATATTTTTGTAAATCAACAACAAACAATTTATGATCTCTAACTTTGATTTAAGTGAAATATTGTTGTATTTATCATAATCATGGTTTGTTTATGTTATTAATTAACATAACTCAAACCATCAAACTATAATGCAACAAATACTCACTTATAATTCTCATGAAAATGAAGCAAAAGAAAAAGTTATTTTAAGCATGATCTATTTACTATTGTATCTAGTAATATAGATCATCAAATTTCATTTTTACTTTAATTTCACAATCAAAAATGGATTAGCAAATGATGATGCAACTTGTGTTTATGTTGAATAAGAATAGCTCATTTGCATAAGCAATATAAGTTATCAAACTCACTTGTATAAACTCGCATCAAAATCTACTTCATGAAGCATAAACCAAATGAGATCATAAATCATAAAATGTTGAAATTACATAAAGTTAGAGAGCTTCATCCCCCCTAAATTGAAGGAGTTTAGCTACTCATTTGTGGCATTGAAGCAACACAAGTAAGTTTCAACATTAAAAAGAAAAGCAAATAGAAAATAGAAAATAAGCAAAGAAAGCAAAAGAGATTAGCTACTAACAACTTGCATAAATGTAAATCTAAGCTATGAACATAAGGAGAAAGAGAGCATATAAATAAATATTAACAATAAAACAAAGAAGTGCATGTAGAAAAGAGAGAAGAAAGAGGCTTGGAAGCCATTATTATTTCATAGAACATTGAGCTTACACTTTGATTTCTTAATTTCCTAAGTAAAATGAAAGAGTAGATGATAGTTTCATATACATAAGAGGGCTATATATACATGCATAAAACCCTAATTCTATTTTTAGGGGGCTACCTAAAATGCCCTTTAGGAAGTGTGGCCAACAAGTAACCATTAACCACTAATTAATCCATCATTTGTTTTGCATGAAGCTTTAACCTCCACTTAGTTGTCCATTAGCTCCAAATTGTACTTTTAGGTAAGTGGGTGGGGTCCTCCATGTTCATGGCTTGAATTATTTCCCTCTTCTTTCCTTTGTATTCATTTGTACATGCATATATCTTCATATAAGCCTCTTCCATATGCATCCAAATTCCTATAAAATTATCAAAAAATGTCCAAGTAAAAATTCTTATATTGACACATGCACAAAAATGACCGTTTTGCCCCTGAATGAAGATGAAAATATGATGGTTGGAAATGATTGAATTTTGGTTTTAAACATGTTAAAATGCCCAAATATGATGATTATTCAAATAAAAAGAGATAAAATATGGATGTAAATATATGCACAATTACGTGCATATCAAATACCCCCACACTTATCTTTTTATTCGTCCTCGAATAAAGGAAAACTAAGATAAATCCGTTTTCGTAGGGAGCACGATTGCATTGAGCGTATGCAACAAGCCGTTAGACCTCTGGGTGTCCCCAGTAGGACGAGTGTTGTCTCGTGAGGGTTTTCAGCGGATACTACCCACAAAATCCAAATGCAGACTGAAAATATTTACAAATGAAGGATTTATTTTTAAATTGACACGAATAAGTTGAATACAAGTTTTGGTCATTGTCTTGAAAATTTTAACTCGTCAAAATTTCCAATAAAATTCAAGTTGTCATAACAGATAGACCATAGTTTGGCTAGTTGTTTCGGTTGATAACACAATGTAATTATGAAATGGATCCTTAGTTGATTATAAAAGTGGTATTTTCATTTCTTTTCAATAACAAGTTAAATCAAACAAGTTAAAATAGTGCTAAGATTTCAATTGCTTACTCTCTCATTATTTGCAAGAAAAATTACACACCTAGCTCAGGTAAACTAAGGCCAGATATACCACCCATGCACTGCCTTTCGAGCTTATGTGAGGGGAGTACAGAGCATGGCGAGTGCACACACTTTCGTGCATACACTTGTCGACCGTAGGTGGTTTTTATTAAGTCTGTTTTTTTGTGTGTATGTGTTACATACATACATAACCGTGAGGACTTTTAAATGGGTATGAAAGCACATATCAAAGATTCCAAGTAATTCACCCATGCATAACCGTCGGGACTTTTAAATGAGAATGATCACTTTAGATGTTATTATTTTGTATTTTTTATATATTTTTTTTAAGAGAGAGATTGAGAGAGAGAGAGTTTTGCAAAATCATCTTAGCACCATTTAACTTAGAAGACAAAAATGTTATATCCGTACTTTAAATTTACCACTTTTTAAACAAAGATTTTCAATTAGAACATACTTCATAATTAACATAGATGAACCTTCCTATATACTAGTAAAACCATTGTTATTTGTAATCAAACTTCATTTTTATTTTTGTTGATACAAATAAATTTTCAAAAATTTCAATTTATTAACCAAAACATATACTTATCCCATAGTGTTTCTTCAAAAATAAATCAAAATGGTAAAAAGAAAATGTTTTTGAGATTTAGGAGTTTTGAGATTTTTTTTTTTGAAGAAAATGAAAATTCAAAAACGCCACGAAAAACTAAAGAAAATGAAAATGAGACTCCCCCACACTTAATTTTGACTGTGTCCCCACAGTCGATGCATGATATAATGAGTGTAACGGGGGAAAATATGTACATAATTACAAAATGGGGTTAACATTCTTACTAGACGTAGCTTGGCTCATGAAGGATCATGAGCTCCTCCTCTTGGTTACCGGGAATTTCCAAGAAGGGTTTTAACCGATGACCGTTGACTTTGAAAATCGATCCATCCTTTGGGTTTTCTATTTCTATGGCACCATGTGGAAAAACAGTTCGTACAACAAATGGTCCAGTCCATCTTGATTTAAGTTTCCCAGGGAATAAATGAAGTCTCGAGTCGTATAAAAGAACTTTCTAGTTAGGCGAAAACTTTTTCCTTAGGATTGACTTGTCATGAAAAACTTTAGTTCTTTCTTTGTAAATTTTCTCATTTTCATACGCGTCATTCCTAAGTTCTTCTAGTTCGTTGAGTTGTAGTTTTCGATTTTCGCCAGCTTTTTCATGATCAAAGTTTAAGTTTTTTATTGCCCACAACGCTTTGTGTTCAATTTCAACGGGTAAGTGGCAAGCTTTACCGTAAACTAAACGAAATGGGGACATCCCAAGGTTAGTTTTAAAAGCAGTACGGTAAGCCCAAAGCGCGTCGGTCAATTTCTGAGACCAATCTTTTCGATTTTTATTGACAGTTTTCTCCAAGATTTGTTTTATTTGTCGATTTGAAACTTCAACTTGGCCACAAGTCTGAGGATGATACGGAGTGGATAGCTTGTGGGTTATCGAGTATTTTTTCATTAAAGTTTCAAAAGAACGCTTGCAAAAATGGGTTCCGTTATCACTGATTATTGTGCGAGGTGTGCCGAACCTCGAAAAGATGTTTTCTTTGAGAAATTTCACAACAATTCTATGGTCATTGGTTTTGCAAGGAACGGCTTCGACCCATTTTGAAACGTAATCGACAGCGAGAAGGATATACAAGTTTCCAAAAGAATTTGGAAAAGGTCCCATAAAGTCGATACCCCAAACATCAAAGATTTCGATCGTAAGAATGGGGTTTAGAGGCATCATATCTTGTCGAGAAATTCGTCCAAGCATTTGACATCGATCACAAGTTTTACAAAATTCAAATGAGTCTTTGAAAAGAGAAGGCCAATAGAAACCACACTTAAGCACCTTTTCCGCAGTTTTTCGAGGACCGAAATGTCCACCGCACGCTTGATCGTGGCAAAATGAAAGAACACTCCGTATCTCATTATCCGGAATGCAACGTCGGATGATTTGGTCGGGACAATATTTGAACAAGTATGGATCGTCCCAATTGAAATATTTCACTTGGGACATGAATTTACATTTGTCCTGTTTGGACCAAGATGAGGGAGTTTCTTTAGTGACTAAGTAGTTCACTATATCAGGGTACCATGGATCGATAGAAATCAAAAGAAGTTGTTCATCGGGGAAGTTTTCATTGATCGGCAAGGAAGATGGTGCGTTCGGAAGACGAGATAAGTGATCGGCTATGACATTATCGGATCCTTTTTTGTCTTTGATTGTAAGGTCAAATTCTTGAAGTAAAAGGATCCAACAAATCAAACGGGATTTAGCAACCTTTTTAGCGAAGAGATATCGAAGCGCAGAATGGTCAGTGTAGACCGTAATGTGTGAACCTATCAAGTATGGTCGAAACTTTTCAAGCGCAAAAACGACAACTAGAAGCTCTTTCTCGGTTGTTGTGTAGTTGAGTTGAGCATCGTTCAAGGTCATACTCGCGTAGTAAATGACATGAAGGATCTTGTTGATGCGTTGTCCCAAGACAGCACCAACGGCAAAGTTCGAAGCATCACACATTATTTCGAAAGGAAGATCCCAATTGGGTGCGTAAATGATTGGGGCAAAAATGAGTTCGCTCTTAGGACGTTCAAAAGAAGAGATACAATCAGAGCTAAAATCAAAAGGAACGTCTTTTCCAAGAAGGGTCGTCAAAGGACGGGCCATTTTGCTAAAGTCTTTCACAAAACGACGGTAGAAGCCAGCGTGTCCTAGAAATGATCGAATGTCCTTAACAGATTTGGGAATGGGTAGATTTGCCATGACATCGATTTTTGCTTTGTCTACCTCAATGCCTCTATTTGAGATGATATGTTCAAGGACTATGCCTTGTTTGACCATAAAGTGGCATTTTTTCCAATTCAAAGTCAAATGTTTTTCTTTACATCGATTCAGAACCAACTCGAGGTGATGTAAACATTGGGAAAAAGATTCGCCAAAGAGAGAGAAATCGTCCATAAAAACTTCTAAAAAGCGTTCAATCATGTCGGAAAAGATGCCAACCATGCATCGTTGGAAAGTCGCAGGAGCATTACATAGTCCGAATGGCATACGTCGATAAGCAAAGGTACCGAATGGACATGTGAAAATCGTTTTCTCTTGATCTTCGGGAGCGATTGGAATTTGGTTATAGCCAGAATAACCATCAAGGAAGCAGTAAAATTCATGGCCGGCTAAACGTTCGAGCATTTGGTCGATGAAAGGAAGGGGAAGTGATCCTTACGTGTTGCGGCATTTAGTTTTAGATAGTCAATGCAAACACGCCAACCTGTTTGAGTACGAGTTGGAATAATCTCGTTTGAATCGTTCTTGACAATGGTTAGGCCGGACTTTTTCGATACAACGTGAATTGGGCTAACCCATGAACTATCGGAGATTGGGTAAATGATTCCGTTATCGAGAAGTTTAAGAATTTCATCACACACCGCATCTTTCATTTTTGGATTAATCCTTCGCTGCGCGTCACGAGTAGGCTTGGCGTCGTCGATTAAATGGATGCGATGTTGAACAAGAGTGGGACTAATTCCCTTTATATCGGAAATCGACCATCCAATTGCTTCTCTGTTTTTCGAAAGAATAGAGAGTAACGAGGTTTCTTGATCAAGAGAGAGAGAGTTGCGGAAATTATGACGGGTAACGTTTCGTCTTCACCTAAGTATGCATACTTAAGGTGATCGGGAAGTGGTTTGAGGTCCAACTTCGGGAGTTTTTCGATCAAAGAGTTGGATCGAGATTCGGACTCATCTTGAAGCGATTCAAAGGGAACAGTGTATTCAATCTCGTTGGGAATTTCGGGAAACAACTTTTCGTACTCGGCTTTGTGTTCGTTGTTAAGGTCAAGTGTCTCATTTTCAAAGTTTTCATGAATGGCACTAACTTCCAACGTTTCGTCATGAGGTTCATTCGATTGGCTTTCAAGATTGAAAATGTTAAGATCCAAAGTCATGTTTCCAAAAGAGATTTTCATTGATCCGTTACGACAATTGATTAAGGCATTTGAGGTGGCTAAGAATGGTCGTCCTAAAATCAACGGAATTTGAATCGAGGGATTCGTCACGGGTTGTGTTTCGAGAACGATAAAGTCAACGGGGAATATAAATTGCCCTACTCGAATGAGCACGTCTTCGATTTCTCCCACGGGCTTCTTAATGGAACGATCGGCAAATTGAAGCGTAACTTTCGTGGGTTTGAGCTCACCTAAGCCTAATTGTTCGTACACGGAGTATGGAATCAAGTTGACACTCGTGCCTAAGTCTATCAAACATTTGTTAATCGTCTTGTCTCTAATTGTACACCAAATCGTAGGGCAGCCAGGATCTTTGTATTTAACGGGCATGGATTAAGACAAGACTTCACTCAAACTAGCGGCTAAGAAGACTTTTTTGGGCACTTGAGTGTGTCTCTTTTGGGTGCAGAAGTCCTTAAGAAATTTCGCGTAAGTGGGGACTTGCTGAACGATGTCAAGAAGCGGGATGTTCACTTTTACTTGTTTAAAAATTTCCAACATCTTTTCCATTTGGTCCGAGTGTTTCTTTGGTCGAAGACGATGTGGAAATGGAACACGATACTCGGTAGGCGGGTCTACTCGAGTAGAAGAAGAAGAATTTGGATTGTCGTTCGATTCGACGTTTGGCTCCACGTTCTGTTCTGAGTCGTTCGTTGTTTTAGAAGTGTCGAGAAAAGTTTTCGGTAAATCATTTGGATTAACGACTTGATTATCGATTTGTTTACCAGAATGGAGAGTTGTGATAACATTCAACTGGGTGACGTTGCTATCTTAAACAACATGGGCTTGGTTTGAATTTTGATTTTTGGGATTTGGAAGGGGCTGGCTTGGGAATGTTCCTCGTTCACGTTCACTTAAAGATGTGGCTAATTGACTTATTTGCATTTCGAGTTTTGCAATTGATTGGTTCGTGTTTTGCATATATGAAGTCAATGAATTTTGCAAATTGTTGTTTGATTGAAGGCTTTGAGTAGTTGCCTTAGCCAACGTTTCAAGAGTTTTCTCAAGTGAAGTAAAACGTTTATCGTCTTGGGGAGGATGAGCAGAATTTGTTTGAAAATTTTATTGTTGTGGTTGATTATGGGATGGACCCGCAAAGTTTGGTTGAAAATTGTTGGGCTGAAGGGAGGATTCGAAACATTATTCGAAAATGCTTGAAAATTGGGACGAATCGTATTCGTGTTGGGATTGTTTTGGCTCCACGCAAAATTCGGATGATTTCTCCAACCAGGGTTGTACGTTGGAGAAAACGGGTCGTTTTTGGTTTTGTGAAAGCATTGATTTGTTCGATAGAGTTGGGACACTGATCGGCTATATGATTAGGATCATTGCATTTATAACACATCGGTTGGGAAGCTTGGTTCATTTGATTTGATGAGAAAACGTTATCGAATTTTTTAATCATTGCGTCGATCTTAGCTTCCAAAGCAACAGAAGATCCTATCGAGTGTGCGCTCGATCGTGAGTAGATTGATTTTTCGTTCGAGCGTTCCCATTGGGACGACTTTCAGCGAGGTTTTCAAGAAATTGCCAAGCATCATCATGATGTTGGGCAAGAAAATTTCCTTGGCACATTGATTCGAGCATCGTTCGTGAGCTGTTTTCGAGTCCATCGTATAAGATTTGGCAAATCGTCCATTTTTCAAAGTTATGGTGTGGACATTTTATCAGAAGCTCTTTGAATCTTTCAAAATATTTTCCAAATGATTCACCCTTGAATTGATGAAAATTTACAATTTCGTTTCGAATTCTACTTGTTTTTTCCAAGGGGTAGAATTTTTTTAAGAAAGCTCTTACAAATTTTTCCCACGTTTTAATTGAGTTCGAAGGTAAGCTGTACAACCATTTTTCAGCGTAATCCGTAAGAGCAAATGGAATTAATCGAAGTTTGATTACGTCATCAGAAAGTTGTTGGAGTTTAATGGTTGCACAAACTTGTTCGAATTTAGTCAAAAAGATGTATGGATCATCGTGCTCGAAATTGCAAAATTTTGAAAGTGTGGCAATATGGTTCGAGTGAATTTCAAAATGGTTACCCGTAGGGGCGGGTAACGTGATGCAAGATGGAATAGAAACTCTATCAGGAAAGATTCTATCCATAAGAGTTCGAGGAGCGTTTTCGTTCGCCATTTCAGGAGGATCGTTTGTTCGAGTTAAATGGTTTGTAGAAGGGTCGCGAGTCCAACGATTCGTTGTTATATCACGAGTCCAAGTACTCATGCACAAGTGAAAGACGAGAAGAGAAAGGAGTTAGAATTGAGCTTAGGGAATGAAAGAAGATTTGAAAACGTGTTTTTGTTGTTTTTTTGACCTTTTTTTTTTACAAAGAAGAAAATTATTTAACAAGTGAGATTTATTTTCAGAAAAGTTTGATTTTTTTTTAAATTTTTTTATGTATTTGGTTTTGTATATTTTTTTTCTGCTTTTTTTTTAAAAATATTTACCAAAAGGATTTTTTGTTTTTAGAAAATGGAAATTGATTTTTGTTTTTGAATTTTCAAATTTTTTCTTCTTTTTTTTAAAAGATTTTATTTTATTTTATTTTGGATTTTTTTTTTGTTTGAAAATTTTCAAAGGAAAGGAAAAAAATGATTAAAAATTTAGTTAAGTAAAATTTACAAAAAAAAATTTTGTTTTTTTTTATTTTTTGATTTTTTTGATTTTTTTTTTAAATATGCATGAACTAATGCGACTAAATGAATGCAAAGGACTTAATTATATTTTTCTGTCCTTTGTAGCTCCTAACCCAAAATTGTATAATCACACTTTGTCTTAAATCAACAAAAATATTTCTCAGCCAGGTAACGGACAGGAGTTATCGTTGCACCACGAATCACCGTAGCAATGCAACCGAAGGTTTAAGTACCTTCAGAGGAACAACTAGTATAATATTTACGTATCACCGTAATTTTTATAACTAGTTATTACTCTGCCGTAGCCTAGACACCAAGAAATAAATCGTTCAAATAAAACAATTGTGAAGATACAATTAAGCCCTAAGTGAGCTCGTGACACCCTTAGGTCCAACGTCTAACCTTTATTATTAGTCAAATTCTACGATGAAATGCGTTTGTGGGCTAAGGAAAGGGTGATGAAATCCCTCACCTTATGTGAATTGGGGTATTGCCCTTAGAAAAGACATTAAGATGAGATGAATGCAAAGCAAGAAATTAAACGTGTATTAACAATGCAACTAAGATGAAGTTTGTTTTTGGTTTTTTTGATTTTGAAATTTTTTTTATGCAAATGCAAGCAACCAACAATGCAAATAGAGATGGAAGCACAATACCAGAGCGTGCAGATTATTAGCAATTATTTTTATATATTTTTTTGCGGTAATTTTTTTATAAGCAAGCAGCAATTATTTTTGGGCAAGCAGTTCTTCCTTTTAATCTGCTTTGGCAACCTGAAAAGGAGTGAATGAAGATAAATACAACAATTTTTTGTTTTCTTTTACTATATTTATCAAAGATGAAAAATAAAAGGAAAAAAAATGAAAACTAAAATAAGTGAAAACAAATGAAAATCAAACAAAGCGAAACCTTTTTTTTATGTTTTATGTTTTTTTTGTGAAAAGGAAAGAAAATTGAAAAGTAAAGTTTTACTTAAAAAAAATATTTACTGTCTCTATAAAAAAAACAAAGAGAAATTGAAGAACAATCTACTCAACCCACAGACCACAAACAAAATTATATCAACTATTACCCATTTCAACCCACAAGCCTAATAACTTATGAATGAATATTTCACGAAGAACAAATTCTCGTTCTATTCTTGCTTCCCAAAACAAACAAAAAAAACTCTCGTTCAATTCCCAATTTCTGAGCGATTTCAAAAATTAGCAATCCAAGTTAACAAAATGCTTAGTCTCCAAAGAAAAAGATCGAAATTGCAGGTTGGATTTGCAAGGTTAGTGGATTTCGCGAGTGGTTACTGCTGTGGATTTGGGTGTTGGCTTCAATTTTACGGTGATGGTTCAGGATTTTAGGGGTTTGTGTTTCAGCAGTTCGTCGATTGGGTTTTGTTGTGATTGGCGGAAGGGGTGTTCGGGAAGTTGATGAGGCTTGTTTCAGTTGGTGGTCGTGAGTAAAGTGGTAACAGAGTGCGATGTTGTGAAGAGTGGGAACTGCTGGTGGTATATTTGTACTGCTGGTTGAAGTTTGATAGTGAAGCAATGGTTGGATGGCGAGGTTGCTCTGAAGTTGAACGATGTTCTACAGGCGGGGGGGAGGAAGAATTGTGAAGAAAGGTGGTTGTTGTTGGTGATGATCTTTGATGGTGGGAAGTATGCTACTATGCTAGCAGTTTATTGGCAGAGGCGTATACTGCTGTTTTGTTGTCGGTGGTAGGCTGAGCAGTTTCGAAGGTCAGGTAAGTGTGAAATGGGATCAGGTTGTGGTTTATGGCACTGTGATGGTTGATGAGAGTTGCAATGTGGATAGCAGAGGCTTGTTTATGTGAGGCAGCAGTTTGTATGAGGATTCTTTTTTGTTTTTTTGTTTTTGTTTTTTGATGAATGATGGTGTGTATGGGTTAGGCTAAAGGTGATGTTGTTTAAGAAGTGCGGATGGGTGTGTTGCAGTTTTATGATGGAGGTGAGCGATGTGGTTATCTGATGTAGGGAGGGACAGAGGCTTGCTGGATGAACTGTAAAGTAGATGTTGAAGTAGATGATGGAAGGGGAGTAATTTGTGGAGCAGTGAAGAGTGGGTTGTGCAATCGGTAAAAGTATTGCTTGCTGTGTGGTTATGCAACTGTGGTGAAGGATGGAGCAGAAGTGTGAGGGTATTGTGACAGTAATGAGGGAGTGAAGTGATGTATGTTTGTGACAGTATTGATATAAGGTGGAGGCTGCACTTGTGGATGCAGAGGAGTTATGTGATATGTGACTGTTTGGTGGAGATGGATGAAGTAGATGGCAGAAGATGTATGAATGTGTGGATGTGTGAAACTGTGATGTATGAACCGTCCAGTGATGATGTATGAATGTTTGTCAGTGGAAGTGGTGAAGAAGAAGTGGTTAGACAGCGTTGAGGAGCTGTTGTTGATGATCAGACTTTGATGGCAGGAGAGAGATATGAAGAAAGATTTGAAATGAAATGGCTGTGTTTGTTCTGGTGATGCAAGTTTGTTAACAGAAGCAAGATGAAGTTTGTTAACAGAGGCTTGCTTATGAGGGGTTAACAGTGCACATGAGTGTTTGCACAGTTTCAACTTGAAACGGAGAATGTATATAATACTGCAATGAGAATTGTGAAATCAATTGTATACAACAGATTGTGAAATCAAAATGTAATGCAATCAGTGTAATCAAAGGTTTAAGAACAATGAAGATTGTGAATAACTAAAACTTTTTTTTTAATATGGAAATGCAATACAAACAAAAACACAAACAAATGCACACAAAAGCCAAACACACAAACAATATTTTTTTTATTTTTTTTTAAACACAACACACACAAAACAAAAAAAAACACACTTAAATCAAAGAACAATAATTCGAAGAATAGAAAATCAAAATCGAATCAATTCCCCGGCAACGGCGCCAAAAACTTGTTCGTCGACGGAAATTCTATCGGTTTAGAAAACCGTCGAACGAATTCAAATTAAAAATAACCGCAAGCGCACGGTGTACGAAGGTAGCACGTGACGAATACGGGTCGATCCGCAGGGAATTGATGATTTTAAAATTTCTATTCAATCAAATTATACCAAAGTCGAGTGAAATTGTTGGATAGAACTAAAATGAAGCTAAACTAGAATTAAAATGTGATTAGTAAACTATTGAACTAGAGAACAATTTAGAGGCAAATCCACTCTCATATTTTTGTAAATCAACAACAAACAATTTATGATCTCTAACTTTGATTTAAGTGAAATATTGTTGTATTTATCATAAGCATGGTTTGTTTATGTTATTAATTAACATAACTCAAACCATCAAACTATAATGCAACAAATACCCACTTATAATTCTCATGAAAATGAAGCAAAAGAAAAAGTTATTTTAAGCATGATCTATTTACTATTGTACATAGTAATATAGATCATCAAATTTCATTTTTACTTTAATTTCACAATCAAAAATGGATTAGCAAATGATGATGCAACTTGTGTTTATGTTGAATAAGAATAGCTCATTTGCATAAGCAATATAAGTTATCAAACTCACTTGTATAAACTTGCATCAAAATCCACTTCATAAAGCATAAACCAAATGAGATCATAAATCATAAAATGTTGAAATTACATAAAGTTAGAGAGCTTCATCACCCTTAAATTGAAGGAGTTTAGCTACTCATTTGTGGCATTGAAGCAACACAAGTAAGTTTCAACATTAAAAAGAAAAGCAAATAGAAAATAGAAAATAGAAAATAAGCAAAGAAAGCAAAAGAGATTAGCTACTAACAACTTGCATAAATGTAAATCTAAGCTATGAACATAAGGAGAAAGGGAGCATATAAATAAACATTAACAATAAAACAAAGAAGAGCATGTAGAAAAGAGAGAAGAAAGAGGCTTGGAAGCCATTATTATTTCATAGAACATTGAGCTTACACTTTGATTTCTTAATTTCCTAAGTAAAATGAAAGAGTAGATGATAGTTTCATATACATAAGAGGGCTATATATACATGCATAAAACCCTAATTCTATTTTTAGGGGTCTACCTAAAATGCCCTTTAGGAAGTGTGGCCAAAAAGTAACCATTAACTACTAATTAATCCATCATTTGTTTTGCATGAAGCTTTAACCTCCATTTAGTTGTCCATTAACTCCAAATTGTACTTTTAGGTAAGTGGGTGGGGTCCTCCATGTTCATGGCTTGAATTATTTCCCTCTTCTTTCCTTTGTATTCATTTGTGCATGCATATATCTTCATATAAGCCTCTTCCATATGCATCCAAATTCTTATAAAAATTATCAAAAAATGTCCAAGTAAAAATTCTTATATTGACGCATGCACAAAAATGACCGTTTTGCCCCTGAATGAAGATGAAAATATGATGGTTGGAAATAATTGAATTTTGGTTTTAAACATGTTAAAATGCCCAAATATGATGATTATTCAAATAAAAAGAGATAAAATATGGATGTAAATATATGCACAATTACGTGCATATCAGAGTGATTTTGTGAAACCAAATTTTGATTTCAGATTTGATATTCAGAAGATATATGTATGTGTATATATGTATATATATATATATATATATATATATATGAAATGATTGAAAGTAAGCTGGTATTCAGTCCTCGAGATTCAGATTTGTTTTGGTATAACCCTATCTTTTGGAATTGGTTTAATGACTTGTTGGTGATTTCCAACTATTAGATTGAAAATATGATTTCTTTGACTATTTTGAAGATTCGAGCACTTCCAAATCAAGGTTAACTTTTCAATGCTAAGAAATGTTAAAAGGTATAAGGTATTTGATAAAGAATATATGTTTAGTTTTGTATGATTATTGTATAAAGTAATATGATTTATATAAGTTTGAAACTGTTTGTTGAGTGAAATAAATAAGACCATTTTGAATTATACTGGTATGAAATATAGATTTGAAATGTTTTGAATAAAGTATATATATAGAATAATAATCTTTCCAATGGTAAATTGGATTTTTCATATAGAAATAAATAGTTTGAAGGTTTTAAAAAAAGAGATGGCTTTAAACTTAGTAACCATTTTAGATATTTTGATGATTGAAATGGTTTGAAAATGATTTAATCTTTATTTTGATAAAGAATGTGAATTTGAAATGATAATTGATTTTGATAAATGAATATTTGAAGTTTATATTTATATGAAAGGATATTTGGTTTACTTGTAATTTGAGTTTATTTAAAAATGATGGATTTATGAAATGAATATTTCAAAACTAAGTTATAATGAAGTAAAATTTGAGATACATGAAATTATAAAATTTAGTTTTGAAATATGGTATATTTAAGCTTTGAAATATATTAAAGAATGAATAGTTTATTTTATGGATCAAATCTTTATTTGAAATTTGATAATATTTGAAATGGTTTTGTTGAAAAACCAAATTGAATTGAAACTGATGGTTTGAATTGAATTAAAATTGAAAATTTAAGTTTTGGGTTTAATTGAATAAATTTGTGAAATGTAAAGAACTAAAGGAATGTTTTATGATTTCAAATGTATAATTTTGAAATGTTATGATTTTCAAAGTGTAATAATTTCAAGTATTTTGGTTTCGAAAGATTTATAACTTTGGAAGTATTATGATTTTTTGAAAGTGAATATATGTTTGAAATGGAAATGAATTTGTTTGAGCTAAATTTTTGTTGGTTTAGGAATTTGGATTATTTTCTATATCTATTGTTTTAAGAAACTTTGAAACTGAAAATATGAAATTAGGAAGAAATGATCTGGCAAAATCATATATGATTTTGAAACTGAATTGATATTGAAATGGTTTGAAATTAAGAACCTTGTTTATTTAAATGCTTTGATTTGGGAGTTATCGAACTAATATAAATGGATTTGTAAAAGTATGAAATTGATTTGTATAAGTATGAAGTGATTTGAAACTGTTGATTTGAAAGGGTACCCAATTTGTAAAGAGAAATCTTATATAATCGAAGTCTATATAAGTATGATTTGATATACTATTGATTTGGAAAGTATTCGATTTGAAATGAAATCTTATATATAATGGACTTTATATAAGTATGATATTTGAAAGTGATTTTGAAAGGTACTATATGATACATATTTCGAAGTAAAGATATGGAAAGTGCATTCTGCTTGATATCCGCTTTGTGGCCACACTGTGGATTCATTCTATCGATATTATTCTCTCTGATTTGGGTTTTTCGGATATGATACTTCAGTGTCCATCGAATTACATGGCGATCTCCATGGTCTTACAAGCGCGGCTGCATAGCGTAATTCACAAGGGCTGCGAGAGCCTAAGGGTATGGATGTTTCCTAAGGGATCCAGGCGCAACCATTGTGTATATGTGATCTATTGGGTCACTTGGTAGCGTAATCCGCAGGGGTTGCGAGAGCCTAAGGGTACAGATGTTTTCTGGGGGATCTAGGTGTAACCATTATGTATCTGCGGTACTACCAGTCTTCATGGCGTAATCGCAGGGCTGCAGCAGTCAGCCTACGGGTACGGATGTTTCCTGGGGGATCCAGGTGTAACCATTGTGTATCCGCGATCCATGATCGACATGTTTGGTTTAGTTGATTTGTTTGGATTGTACTTTCCATAACTATTGTTTTTAAAAGGTTTCGAGTATTTTCACTGGGTGTTGAAACAAGTCTATTAAGTACCTGGAGAATTCTGGCTTTGCGCCTGATCAACGCATGGCCAGAGTCTACAGGAACGAAAGTAAACTTGTTAAGACATCGAGTTATAAAAGTATTTTTATAAGGGGCATTTCACCAGAAGGACAAACTTTACAGTCTAATTAGTTTCTAGGACACACATTCAAAGAAATTACTTTTAAGGCTAAAATCAGCAGAATAATTACTTTTAAGGACAAAGTTAGAAGTCCAATTACTTTCAAGGACATAATTTCTTAGGTTTTAAGGCCCTAAAAAAAATTATTTTGTGTTTTTTCCTTGAAAGTAATTATTCAATTGTGTGTCCTAGAAACTAATTCCACTTGCTAAAGAGGCCCTTGTGGCTAATTTCCACTTTTTATAAAATATTATATAAAGGATATCTTGATCATTATTTTACTTGTCTGAATAATTTAAAATGTTTTAAATTTTGTTTACTTTGAACTAACAAATTTGAATCAAATGACTATTTATCATATTATAGAATGTTTAAAATGATGTAAATATAAAACTATAAATTGAAATATCTATGGTCTTAAAATAATGGTCCTTCCTTGTCTTTCAACCTATTTTTCCTTCTAGCTATTCCTACCTTTTTCCTCTTCGAGGGTTCTTTCTGCATTATGGGAAGAGTTGGTTATTTGGCTTATCGTTTGGATTTGCCCAAGAAGCATTCTGGAGTGCATGATGTATTCCACGTCTCACATCTTCTCTGGTATCTTCTTGGCCTATCTCTTTTGTTCAGCCTTCTGCTCTTGATGGTTGAGATATTGAGCCTAATCTGACTATCGAGAGTAAGCCACTTTGTATTGTCGATAGAGGTACGAAGCAGCTAAGAAGGAAATCTGGCCTAATCTGACTGTCGAGAGTAAGCCACTTCGTATTGTCGACAGAGGTACGAAGCAGCTAAGAAGGAAATCTGTTAGTTTGATCGAAGTACGATGGGGGTACTGATGATCGAGATTGTACCCGGAAAACGAAGGAGAGCATTTGTGCTTCAAATCTGAAATTGTTTTTCCTAGTACTATTTGTTGTCTATCATGCTTTTCCTTGTTCGTTCTTTTTGAGGACGAAAATATTTGAGTGGGGGAGAGCGTAACAACCTAGTATTTTGTGATTATTTTAATTGTTTATTTTAATTATTTAAATTGAAACTCCTGATTTAAAAACTTTATTTTATTTATTAAAATGAATAAATTTTGTTATTTTAAAATTATATTTTTATTTTTTGTGAATTATAACTTCTAACCTGAATAAATATGATATTTCCAGAAAAGTGGATTTTTGGTCAATCTGGTCAAACTTTGACTTTTAAATTTAAAATTTACATTTTTTAATTTTATCTTTTATTACGAAAATATATTAAATTTCAAGAACACTGCTTTTCGTTTCGTTGAAATCCGATTTATATTGTGAAAGTTATGTTTTTTACAATATTGTATGTAAATTGATTTATTTAATAAAATTGTCTATTTTAATTTATATAAATAATATTTTTTGTCATATTATGTTCTAATATATGTTATATGACATGTTAGGTATATATTTTTATTTTAAAATATTTTAAAGTAATGTTATAATTTTTCCAAAGCTTAGTGTATTTATTTTCAATTTTTATAACCTAGTTTCTATATTTAAGCAATTTTCTTAATTTAATTATATTTATTTAAAATTTATTTATTTATTTTTATCCATTCATTATATTTTAGTGTTTTTATCTTTATTTATATGTATTTTACATGTATTTAAAATGCAAATTTTTTTTTGGATATTTGAAGAGTTTTTGACCTTTAGTATACTTTGCCTTTTCATATTCAATTTGCCTTTTCAAACCAAACAACATATCCATTCAATTGCTGACTTTATCACCATTCCTTCAGCTGACTTCTCCTCATTTTTCATGTACCACAATTTTCTCAAACTCAAAACGTACAGCCTCCATTTCCTAAGAGAAAATTTTTGGTAAACTTTCATTCTTTTCCACTTTTTTCCATTGTTTTGTATTGATTTTTGTACTTGTATTCACCTGCTTATATTCGACCTCCCTCCTCCAGCACCATGGCCGCCTCCACCACCACCTACTCCAGCCATCATCTTCTCCTTCTCACTGAACATCCATGGCCGAAGCCCTATAGGATGATGATCCACCAAAAATTGATGAAAACTCCACTTTAAACTTCATAGCCGAGCCTTCCATTGATCTACCACTCCACCATCATACTTTGGCCGATCATTCACCACCACCACCAGCCACAACCTGAGCCTAGGACCCCTGCCACACCTGTAGTTGATCATTCCAGATCAAGCCATGCCCAATAGTCCCTTGGCCGAAGACATATAGGCCTTGAAATCCATGTTGTTGCTTGTAGTTGCCTTGTTTTTGTAAATGCATGCACACATACCTTCATCTCCTTTATATTGCTTTGGCCGACCCCTATATGACCTTAACCTGATCCAAAAATGATCCAAATCCATCCCATTACAGTGCCTTTCCAGTCCATAGCTGAAGCATAAGTGGTTAAATGCAAGTGCAAAAAGTTTAGCTATGTATTATGCTTATATTTCTAGCTTTGTTTATAATAGTTTGGTTTGAAATTTATGTATTGTACTTTGTTTTGTTTGTTATGTAACAAGTAAATTAGCTTTGGCTCTCCCATTCTTGAATCATTGTCATGCTATCGTGCCTTTGTGGATCTCAGTTTGTGTACTTTGGTTGTTGTCTTCAGCTTATACCAGTGAGTTATTCTCACCAGATAGTTTTATACTTATATGACTAGTAAACCGATCACATTTGAATCTGTAAACTCGTACACCGTGCTATATCTGCTATGCTATGATTATATGATGTTCATCCATGCTTATTCACCTGTTATACCATATGTTACTGTTATATTATGTTATTCTTTTATTTTATCAGTTTATCACTGCAAGTTCCCTTTAGATTAGAATCACTATGAGTTGAAATGATACATACCCGAACAGACTTTAGACTAGGGAAAATCGTTATGGGCTGAAATGATAGGCCTGAACGATTTTTAATTATTTCATTTACTTGGGACTGCGGGTTTTAAATGATAAAACCCGGATTTTCTTTGTAAATTACGGATTGAAATGATATATTATTCGTATCACTTTACCTATGCTAGAAAATGATATACCGACCCGTGGTTAATATATATTTTTCTAAAAATTTTAAAGTATTTTACAAATGTAAATATTATGATATTTTGATTTAAACTTAAATATAAAATGATTTTTGTAAAGTATTATTAATTTTCTAAAAAAAATTAAGTGAAATAAATTAATGGTAAAGTTAGAAATTTGAAATATAAGTTATTTTGGAAATTATGATTTGGTAACAAATGGAATTTAAATTAAGTAGGAAATATGAAAATAGATTTAAAATTTGATTTAAAATGAATTATAATGATTTTTGTAAAGTGTTAATGATTTTTGAATAAGTTAAAAGTTTAAATAAATGAATATTTAAGTTGAATTTTGAAATATAACTTAGATTGAAAATTTGTGAATTTTGTTTAAAAATGAATTTTACGTTAAATAAATAAAACGAAAAATAAGTTATATTTGGAAATTTAAACTTAAGTGTTAAGTTAAAAATTTAATTACAAAGAATTGAAATTGAATTTTGAATTATATAAGTAAATTATTATTAAATTGATTTTTGAATGAAAATTTAACTTTATAAAATCACGAATATAAGGGTATTTAAATGATTGTTTTAAAAGTGAAAATATATGATTTAATAAGTTTAAAATGATTTAAATAAAAAAATTAATTGTTTGTGAAATTATATTGAATACTTGGAATTTAATTAACAGTATTTTTGAAATGTTATTATTTCTAATGTAAAGGATATTACGGCATTTGTAAATGCTGTAGTTGATAGAAATGAACTAAATGGCTAAATTGAATTAAGGGCTATTACAGCATTTGTAAGTGCTGTAGTTGCCGAAATTAATTAAGACTTTATTTGAACTAAAGTAACCCTATTATAGCATTTTTAAATGCTGTCGTTGTTAAATTGAATTGTTTTAAGAGTAACTTTCCGTAGCATTTTCTAAATGCTGCGAAGTTGAATTTTCATTGTTTTAATAAATTTAAGTGAATAAATGAACTTTGAAAGATTAAAATTTTGGAAATTTAATTATTAAATATAATAACTTCATTTTAATGATTTAAAATGAAGTAATTTGTTTTGAAATATAAACTATTTTGAAATGTGTGTTGAAATGGTATTTTAAATAAAAATGAATGTGGTTTTGAAAAGATACGATATTTTGATATTTTGAAATGGATTATTGAATGATATTGAATTTTGAAATGATATTTGATTTCAAAGTATAAATTACTATCTGGAAATTTTAACCACGGGATGTATTTAATTTACAGTTAACTGATCCTTAGAGGATGGACGATCCCAAGCATCCTTTAAGTTATGTACATTACTACTACAGTTCACTTGAGTTGTTTTACATTATGTAAGTATACATGTCCTGACTCGATTGTTTTGTGTTTTACTTTACGCTCGGATCGGCCTAAGTATTTACAGCTTAGGTTTGGATTTCTTTTTCTGGAGCTGGGAATCACTGGAGATTCTGCTTGTCTAGTTATCTATTCCCTTTCAGTTTCAGCTGTTCTATTTTAGTTCTGTATTATTTCAGTTCTGGTATTTATAAACTTCTATGCATTTGGATTTCTGTTGTATATGTTTCAAACTGATATTATGTATTATATTTTTGAGATTTTGTTATAGTAGCTTCATGAACTACTATGGTATTTTAATTTCCGCTGCGAGTTATTCTGATATATCTGTGTCTGTGATTCTGCGACTATTTTTTATTTGCTCCAAATTTATTTAAAATGTGGTATTTTGAGAAATTCAAATCCGACATGTGTGGATGCGAATGGCTGAAAATACCTAGTTGTTACATCACTTGACAAAAATACACAGACCATGCACCTAAAAAAATTCACCAAATATTTATGGTTAAACCCGAAGATTTGTCTTTTTAGTTTGAGAACTGAAATAATAATAGAAAAAAGAGAACGAAGAGTAATGAAGAACCAAGCTCATTCCCTTGCAGTGCTAAGTGCGCTATTAAAGCGTCATATACGTCCATTCGCCCACGCCGCATGTGCATGCGTGCACAAGTTTGCCTGGTAATCCATACCAACCATGCCTAATTAAAAAGGTGTAGAAACAATGATATATAAAGAGGAAAATAACATAATATCAGACGATGAGAGACTAGAGTTTTATTGTATTTATTCAACAAAAAGTACCTAAAAGCTATAAAAATGTAAAAAGTTCAATTGCATAACAATTACATGGTTAATTACTACAGCTCTTAAATGCATTTATAGCTTTCAAAAATAGTAACAACTAAAAAGTACATCTTTCAAACATAGAAAATAAATCTAACTTAGAATTACATTAAAATATTTAAGGTAATTAACTGCATACCAATTATTCGATTAACTATTGCATATCCTAAATGTAGCTTTAGCTTGATAAAGATAAAGTAGTTAATTGAAAATGCGTATCTCATATGTAGTTTTAACAGCATTGAAATGATGTTGTTTTAATTACATAAAAAATGTATATTAACGCAACAATATAATGTTCATAACTTCTTAGGTTTCCCTGCTTATGACTATTCATAAATAAAAAAAACAATGACATACAAACATATTTATCCACATAATAATATACCGTGCTATTATATATAAATACCAAATAAGTCCGCACATCAAAATTCTACAAAATTTAACCATTACAAATTTTAAATCTGAGTTTTTTAATCGAATCATCATCGTAATCCATAAAATTACACTGCCGAAGAATGACATGTACTATTTATAAACCAAACAACCGCATATAATTCAATGAAGGAAAATTCTAAACATAAATCAAACAAAAGCAAGGGATATATTAGAGTAATTGATAATTAATATATAGGTAGAAGAATATCGAGATTATGACCTTTTTTCTCAATTCTCGGAGTAGACAATTATTTCTCCATGATGGATCCTTTCTGAGGACGTGAGAAACGATGTTATTAGTAAAAGTGAAGAAACATTGGACAGAAGAGAAGGCCGGAGAGGAAGGACCGAGAGAAGTGAGAAAACGATAGAATTAGAGATGTTTTTCTTAGGGTTTTCATTTGTACGGAGATGGAAGAAAATGGAGGGAGCGATGAAATATTGGGACAAGAGCAGCCTGGCAATATTTCGTAGGCTCAATTCTCAATTTTTTTTGTCATTTGGGATATTAACGGTGTGTATATTTTGATTTTACTTGTAATAAAGATTAGTTACAGCATGACACGACACAATGCTGTTACAATCTGCAATTGGTGAACATTTTTCTTGTAGTGTATTCGATAAACTGTTGCATCACCTAAATGCAGCTTTAGCCACATCAAGATAAAGTAGTCAACTGAAAATGCATACCTCATACATAGTTTTAATTACATCACCATGATGCATCTTAATGCAACAATATAATGTTGCATAGTGATACGACTTACTAAAGCAGTTAAACTTTCACTAACATGACATAGTTTTAACTGCATCAACATGACATAGTTAAAAGTTGCACCATAATAATGTAGAAGTTTATTTTTTTTACGTAAACACGTGTCATTTGGAAAACATTCACGATTTATGATTTAATAATGAAAACGATTTTTAAATTTGACTAGTCTACAAGTAGTTATCAAATTTAAAAAAATAAATTTTAATTAATTAGCGGATCATGGTATTTGTTGATCAAGGGATCTGTTTTATGTTTCAATTGTAAAATGGTACCTGAAACTAATATTCACACAATATAGCAAGAATGCTAAATGAAATTTTAACTAACTAATGAGGGTGCCGTCAATTCGGTTAAGTTTTCAATGTAATAACAACCATGATAAAGTGTTTGTGATTTTTCCTCATGTATGTAGCCATATTAATAGCAATAAAATTACTGGGTTGTTGGTGTTTGAATTTTGAAACGGATGAGAAAACGATCAATAAAGTTGAGTTGGTTTTAACAAATAAATGCAATTAGATTGTTCAACCTCTAACATATTCATGCAGTGACAACTGGCGTATCTTACCAGTGGAAGCCACTTATTTGTGACCTCTGTCATTCCTTTGGCCATGAGATTCTCAACTATCCTCATTCCGGTGCTAATTTTCGAAACATCCCCCCAATAATCCCTTTACCTATGCCTCCTAAGAAACATTGACAAGTCAAGGCATCCTAACCTACCCAGCCTCTTTCAAGCGATTCAGCGTCTCTTGGGTTGGTTGTCCCATCGTCTCTGACTTCGATCCACCTCCGGACCCTTCTATTGACACCCCGATCACATCTCTTAAGAAGCGATATGTCCATGGCTTGATTGACGACCCTCCTAGTGCTGAACTTATTGCCCAAGAACTTGAAGCCAAACTTGCAGAACTAACCCTTTTTGTGTGCAGTAGAGATGCCGGGACCTGGACCCATAAAGATACTGACCTCTACTACCACTCAGCGTGGAAGGTATTCTCAAAATGGATTTCTGCTGATGAAAAGGATGAGTGGGAGCTTTTCTACTAGATCTTGGATGACGAATTGGTCCTCTGCAACGGAGGTGAGTTTGATGCTAATAACGAAGCAACCTTAGCTACTAACGATTGGATCGCAAGTTCATCTTCTCTCACCACACTCCTGGTTACAGGCCTAAGATATTATCTTGGTAGCCGTGTTGCACTATAGTTTAGCTTCATCTGTTACTTCTTCATGACATTTATTGATATGCTTACATTTTATACATTTGGTACATTATATGTTGTTTTGCTAATTTTCCAGCCATGTTGGCTTTATTATGTTTCTTATGCTATCGAGCCAGGCATGTTGGCTTTGTGATTATCTATTGGGTGGCCCTTTGGTTCGTGGATCTCTGTACCTTTATGTGTGTGTAACATACAACCTTTAAATTAAAAAAAATTGTATAAAAGCAATGTAGTTAAAAACTACAGCTCTAAAATGCAACTTTAAGATTTAAAAATGTTTAAAGCTACCAAAAAATCTTTAAATGAATATATTTTAAACTATATTAAAGTATTAAAAGGTTCAACAACATAACAATTATATGGTTAATTACTACAGCTCTTAAATGCACTTCCAACTTTTAAAAATAGTAACAACTGAAAACTACATCTTTCAAATGTAGAAAAACATATCTATGTTAGAATTCATTAATTAAAAAAGAATATCCAATATAATTAACTGCATGATCAACTATTGCATTTCCCAACTGTATCCATAACCACGTCAAGTTAATGTAGTTAACTGAGACTGCATATCTCATAGGCAATTAACTGCATTGAAATGAGGTACCTTTAATTGCATCACTAAGATGCAACTTTACGCAATGATATAATGTTAATAGGTACATCTTATAAAAACAGTTAAACTTGCATTAATATGATAGAGCTTTAACTGCATCAACACGACGTAGTTGATAATTGCACCATAATGAAGTAGTTTTAGCTATATCTTATCATGTTAATGGAAGTTGATTTTTGTGCATCGACTCCATGTATCATTTGAAAAGTGTTAACGCTAAAATTTGAACGCTAACACCCCGGTGTGTGAAGTGTAGTTGTGAAAGCACCACCCGTTTGTACGGGAATTAGAAACAAGCAGAAAACTAGCAGAAAAGCAGTAAAAGACACAATATTTATAGTGGTTCAGCTTATAATCAAGCCTACATCCACTTTATCTCCTTTATTACTGATTTGATTACAATTCTTTACAAAACACTTTGATTACAACACATTTTGACGAATAGCTCAAACTTCGATGAAAAGCAATCTCTTGAATTCATGATGAATGATGTAGATCCTTTCTCGGAGTTCGTTATATTGCTTGAATTCAGAAGTAGCAGGGTGTCGTCCTCTTCAAGAAAGTCCCCCCCCCCCCATGTTATAGGTGGTTGCGTATTTATAGGCTCTGCTCGGAGTTAGGTCGCAACTTTAGACCGGTCTAAAGTTGGGTCGTAGGTCAGCTCCGGGTTAGGCTAGGTCGCAGGTTACTTTCCTTTTCTAATGCGAGGTCTCCGGTTTTAGGTTGAAGTCCTAGGTCGGGGCTGAGATAGGTTAAGCTCTAGGTCGTTGCCGAGATAAGTATGAACCACTTTACTTTTAGCATTTAGGTCGGCCATTAGTTCGAGTAAATAGGTCAGCATACATGCTGGGTCGGAACCCCCCTTCTGAGCGTTTTATCGGTACCTCTTCTAACTCGTTAGATCGGTAATCCTTCTAAGGCACTAGATCGGTAGCTGCCTTAGGTCGTAGACCTTGTAAAGTACTAGGTCGGCTTCCATACTAGGTCGGAACTCTCCTTAGGTCGGCATAGCCTCGTTAGACCGGCATCCCTTCATGCCTTAGGTCGGTATCATTTGGGTCGGCATGCTTCGTAAGGTTAAGCAGTTAAGTCGTCATCCCTTCAAGCCTTAGGTCGGTAGCACCTTTAGGTCGGCATCCCATCAGGCCTTAGGTCGGCATCCCTTTTAGCCTTAGGTCGGCATTCCATGCTATGTTACTAGGTCGGCACCCGCTTATCTCGTTAAGTCGGTTGACCCTTTAACTCCTTAAGTCGGTGCCACCTCTTGAGTCGCCACTTATTGAGTCGCCCACTTCTTGAGCAGTTAGGTTGCTGGCCTCGAATAGAAGATAGGTCGCTTCATTCTTTAAGTCGTATACCGTTTTGGTCGGGGCGCTGCCCCCTGGACCCCTGCGACCTGACCGGTCAGGTCGAACACCGTAGGCGGGGGCGTTGCCCCCGCACCCCCACCTTGGGGGGTTGGCACCCCCCCTGGACCCCCCCTCCGTAGGGGATCTTATCTAAAAATACATTTAACAGAACTTGCTTTGTTGGGGGGTTGAGTTGACCATCCTTCGAGATGAACTATCATTCGCTTCTCGGTCGATTTTTGATATCACGGCCTTGCTGAAAAAGTGGAGTTAACACTTGCCCCTCGAAGTATACGCCTAGGGACTAGGTCGTGTGCTTCGATTCTTCTTAACTCGTGCTCTACTGAGCTGCTGAGCTTGTACTTAGGCAACTTTGCATTGTTTTCGACCTGAAGCCTTTTAAACTTGACCAATGCGATTCAATGGAACTCTGACCTGATCTTGCTGCATCCCTTTACAGATTATTTTAACAACCTGTTAAACGCAACATTTATAGAAAAATAGGGCGAATATACTCATCACCAATTGCCCATATCGAGTGATGGATTAGATCAAAGAACTGGTATTTTACTATAAGCAAATTAGTATGGTCTTGATGAAGTTGTAATATCCCGGAAATTTGGACAATTTAAATTTAATAATCTGGGTTTAAATTTAAATTGAATTGATAATTTTTGTTAATAAATTTGATTTGATTTAATAATCTTCTTTATTTAAATATTTAATTTGTGAAATTATTTTTAATGAGTTAATAAATCTGTTTTCTATTTAATAATGTATATGTATTTATATATTTTTAAATAGACAAGTTGATTTTAATTAAATTAGTATAGCATCTTTTTAATGTTTTGAAAATAGGAATTGAGATTTATTTTTAATATTAAGCTTTTCAAAAATGTTTAATAAAATACTATATGATTTTAAACATGTAAGATAAATGTTTTAATTTGGTTTAAAAATTCATTTTGACTTAAGTTTGAATTTTAAAATAAAGTTACAAAATGTTTGTGTTATTCTTTTTAAAATATTGTTTTATAAAATTTGATTTGTTAATTTAATTTGTAAATTTAAAATACAAATTAAAATATGAACATGTATTCATATAAGTTATAATATCTTTCATAGATTGTTTAAAGAATATAAGAACTAATTATCTAAGTTTAATTTTCTTTAACCTTAATTAAAATAACAAAAGCATTTAAAGGACATGTGTATAATGTTTAAACAAAGATATTTACATGTGTCCATTCTTTTAACATGTGTCATTTGTTTAATTTTGTTTTCTTTAATTTTAATTAAAATCATAAAATTTAGATTATAAAGCATTGCAATACTCATTTCTTCATTTTTTTTTCATTTCTCATTTCTGAATAAAGAGAATCTGAAACCTTCTTCATCTCATGCAAACACTTACATCTTTCAATCAAGTAAACATTGCATTGCAATCAAACTCCACTTTCAAATTTGCATACTCCTCAAAAATACAGATCTGCATTCTTCAAATCTATAATATATTCATCTTCAAATCACTCTAATTTCTTCAATCTGGAAAACATGAAGACCTGCATTTTCTTCTAAAAATCTGCACACATTAAACCAAACATCAAGCCTGCATTTCAAATCTGGGAGCATTTAAAACAAGAAGCCTGCATTTCATTCAAGCAACCTACATGTTTTGTCTACTGGAAACAAAAGCCTGCATGCATTCCCAATTTTAAACATGCAATTGAATCTGAAAAAGGGGGAAGAGGTCTGCATTCAATTCTCTTTAATCTGGAAGCCACTGCATGTTAAGGCTGGGAACAAGTACAAGTGGATTTGCATCTGCATTCAAGCTACTGTATGATTAATCTGGGGTCTGCATCAATATACAGGTGAGTAACACCTAATTTTAATAAATTAAGTAAGGTTGCATGCTTGTTATCTGATGAGTTTAATTTTTGTATATGTTTATTTTTAAAACTGCCTGTGTATATATGTTATGCAGTGCATGTCTGATTTTCAAGTTTCTGATTATTACAGTTAAATTCAAATTTGATAAATAGTTTTTACTTGATCTGGTTGCTATTATGGTTTAGCATTTGAATAGAACCTGTTTATTACATGATAAATAAAATTTTAAAAATAGTTTTATAAGTTGTATAGTTCTGTGTTGCCTGAATCATAACATTACAGCTAGTTTTTGTAAAATTGAAAAAAATTTAAGTCTCATGAATCAATGGTTCAGGGTTAGAAAATAAAACTACTTCCAACATTCTGATTTCAAAAGAAAAATTTAAAATTCTATTACACTATACTGGGAACAGTTTAAACCTTAACTGTATTTCAAAAAATTGAGTGAACTCGGTGGATTTTGATGACCGTTTAGATTTAAATTTCTTTTGGTGGTAATATAATGATCAGTGACATAGGAAAATTCTTTAGTTTGAATTAAAATTCATTATGATGTTGAATTTAGAATTTTCCAGTTAGGTACCCTAGTTATTTGGTCACTGTGTTTGGTCAGATTGTGGTTTCCTCGGTTGATCGAGTTCAACCACATTTTGCATAATGATAGATGGTGGTTGGGTGAGGTCTTCGCCGGAGTATGGGAGGTGATGGTGGTCAGTGATGGGAGGCATTGATGTTGACAGGTTGGGAGGTGTTTTGTTGTCTGCAGTTCCAGGTTTGAAATCTGGATCTCGAATTTGAATTCGAGTATATGTTGTAGAAGTGGGTGTCGAGTTGGCCTGAGGGAAAGATTATTGACCGTGGGATGGTCGTGGGTTGGGCCAGTGGTGGCCGGAGTGGATGGGTAGATGCACAGTGGGGTGATGTGCATGGTTGTGTGTGCAGGTGGAGTTCTGTTTTGTTGCAGGGTTTTGGTTACTCGGGTAGGTCTCGGGAAAATTGGTGATTGACTCGAAGAAATTGGTAATTTACCCGAAGTAGAATTCGTGGTCGCTCGGGTTGAATATTGTTTCAGGTTTTAGTATTTTTTTTTTACAGTGATATGTTTCCAGGTTTTACAAATTTATGTAATTGAAATGCAGATAAAAATCTGAAGTAAGTTTGAATTTAGAATTGAAATTTAAATTCAATTAAGTTAAATTTTAGATCTTGACATAATTTAAAATTTGAAAGTTTAAATTGGTTTAAGCAAAACCAGAAAACCTGTTTTTCACAGGTTTATAAGATTGAAGTAAAGTAATTGTAGAACAAAATATGGGATGAGACTTGAACCTGAAATGGGATTTGAAATTCAGTAAGTTTTAAGTTTTAATTCTTTGAATTAAATTTAAAATGTTTTTAAATTCAAGCTGGGTTTTAGATTAAAACAGAAACTATTTCTGTTTTTAGATTTAAAGGTAAATTTTCAAATTTGTAATATAAAGATCAAACTGGAAGTTTTAAACCTGAAGTTTAAATTTGAAATCAATAGTTTAATTCTTGAAATTAAAACATTTTTGAATTCCATATGTTTAAATCCAAAACAGTAAACTGTTTTGCTGTTTTATGTTTTAAATTCAAAAGCAGATTTTAAATTGCAAATGTAAAATTTAAACAAGTTAATCTGGAAAGTGAAGTTTGGAAATGAATCTGAGCTTGATTTAATTTAAATCTGGAATTTAAATTCAAACTTCAGTTTTTTAAAAATAAGGTTTAAATATGAATTTGTTTTAAAATAATGGTTTGCATTTGAAATGAAGATGGGATGTAAGTAAAGATTTAAAATTTTAAGTTTGAATCTAGAATGAAATTTGAGTTGTGTTCAGTTTGAAATTTTTTTTAAAAAAAAGAAATTTTTAAATTTGAATTTGTATTTGAAAGAAAGTGTTTAAAATACTTGTATAAAGGAGAATGTTTTTAAATTTTGAACTTAAGAATTTGGTTTCATTTAAATTGTTTAATTTAATTTAAATGGAATATTAATTATTTAATTAATTAATAATGTAGATGATTAATCAAGTAATTAATAATTTTTAAGTTAATTAAGATTTGAGATTAATTAATTAAGGTTAATTAATCTATAATTAAAGATGGTTAATTAAATTTTAATTAATGATTGAGATTTATTTAATCAAGTAATTAATGTTAATTTAGTTTTATTAACACTTAATTAATTAATAATTAGAGTTTAATTAAATTGTAATTAAATATTAGTTAATTAATAATTAATAATGATTAATTATAAGTTAATTTCTTAATTATGTAATTAAGAAATGTTAATGAGGTAATTAACTTAGATTATTTAACAATTAATTAATGTGATTAATTCTTGATAATTAATTAGATTAATTAATAATAATCAATTGTTTAATTACTTAATAAAAGTAATTAATGAATTAATTACTTGGTGTAATTAATTTGATTAAGGTGATTAGTTTAGATTAATTAAGTTTAATTAATTTAAACATTTGTAGATTGTTTGATAATTGCTTTATGTAATTAAGGGATTTATAATTACTTAGAGAAGTAATTAATTAATAATTACAGGATGTAATTAAAAATATTTATTATAGGAGTAATTTGGATTTAAATTACTTTGAACATTAATCAAGTGATTAATGAAGATAATTAATTAAGAGTAATTAATGATGGGATGAGTAATTAAAATAGTTAATTACTAATTGAATATTAATCATGGGTGATTAATATATATGGTTTAAGTTGAAGATTAATTACTTATGTAATTAATTTATATTTAGAGATTGATTAAGTGTAATCACTGATTAATTAAATAATGATGTAATTTGGAATTAATTAATTAAGGTATAATTAATATTAAATGCTAATTACTTATTGTAATTAGATATGGTTAATCAGTAATGATTAAGTGAATATGAATATTTAGATGATGATTTATAAATTGATTTGAAATCAATTGATGATTAAGATAAGCAGGATTTTAATGATGAAGTGATTAATTTAATTTATTTTAAATTAATTAGAGATTAAGTAATTAATTTAATTCATTTTAAATTAATTTTAGAATGGATTGATCATTAGATAGTTGCTTATCTTTGATGATTGGTATTGATTGCCATGTATGGTTTGTAATCTCAGTTATGAGATTAGTAGTGTATGTGATATGGATGCATTGGTTGCTTTTGGATGATAATAAGGATTATCTGATTTGGTATGAATTATCTGTTGATAATGATAATGATGAATTATCTATTGTGTTGTGGATTATCTATCTGTGTATATTTAGATAATGAATTGAATTGTTTTAAACTTAAAACAACTTGGACCTTAAAAGACACGCTTTGGTTTTCGATGAGACCGGGATCGGGTTTCCATATTTGGGATCCGAAAACCACATCGATTCCAAATAACGTTAGGTCGTGAATCCATTGTGGAGCGAGTGAAGACTCGAGGTGTAAGGGCTATACGTCAGTATAACTCTGTGGGTGATTCCGTAATGAGTTTGACGGAATAGCACTTATAGATTCGAGATGGTGGATTAGAGTGCAAGGGTTATTGTCGTTAACTCTGAGGGTGATTCCAATACGAGTGTAACGAGATAATGCCTTCGGTTTCGTTCGAACCCGGAACGAACTTGTATGGATTGAATGCTTTCAGAACATCGTCAGGTGGACGATGAGCATTCTAAGTGATATGTCCTATAAAGGTAATCGTAGCCTCAAGCCTCATCAACCGGGAATGGCTAAAACAGGGGAGGTGCAGCAAAGCTTCGTGGGTAGCCCCCACTTGAGAGCAAGATTTATCCCTGTCTAGAGGTCCCTTTATTTTCGGCTTAGTGGTGCGGTTGCTGATCACAACTGCGGGGTTGTCTTGTTTGGAACCGTTCAGTAAGGAACGGGTCCGGCTTTGTGTTGCAGGGGAGTTAGGGTGGCTCCTCGGTACGGTGATCTAGGCCACGTACTGTGACGGGCGGTACCCCAGTAGCCCTGCCATTGATGGAATCCAAAATCCAATAAGTGCCGTACGTATTAGTTGTGCCCAACTATGTTGAAATGTGAGATGTAAGCATTTCAGCTATTTCTGTATTTTATTTGAAAACCCTAGACACTATTATAATATCATCGGATTTCCTATCAAATGTTTTGGTTAGCGTAAGGTAAAAACTTTTCCATGTTTATGTGTGGGAAGTCTTACGTGATACCTTTTCTTTTCAAAGTTTTTTTCAAAGTTAAGCAACTTTAACCTGTTACTCACACCAGACCCATGTCTGACCCGGAGTTATTTCTGTTTTTCTATAACTCTTGGGTACTCAAATTTTTATGAGTAGCCAAGGGAATTCAGGTTAGGATTCAGGATAGCTTTGACGAATTGTGGAGGAGCATATGGAGCAGGAGGCTTCTGCGTATAGTTATATTGTTTTCCGCTGTGTTGGTATCTCTGAGTTGTTATGTATTGTGATTGAGTTGTAATAACTAGACAGGTGTTTATAACTGTCTAGTATGTGTTGTATATGTCTGTGTACTCTGATATTTGATGTATACTATGTAATACTTATGTTATTAATATAATTTATTTGTTCCGCTGTTGAGATTCTTGTGTTGTTTCTTCTTTCTCTTCTTTCTTTTCTTCTTCTATCCCTTTCTTTCTTAATTCACGGTGCGGCTTCCTGGTATTTGGAAGCCGGGTCGTGACATTTGGTATCAGAGCTGTAGGTTGAGTGAATACCTAGGCTCTGAAGTGTGTCTTTCTTTAGGGAGCGTTAGGTTGAGTGAATACCTAGGCTCTGTAGTGATGTCTATCTTGAGAGAGCGTACTTGTATTTTTATTATATATATATAATTGGTTCTACCTATTTGTTGGATTACCTGTTCAGGTTTTCCAATGTAAGTTATAAAGGTAGATGAGGTAGAAGTGTGTGTAACACGACTACCATTGGTTGGAGTTTGATGAATGAGGTTGGAAGTGTATTTGTCGAGACTGTAGACCTAATACCGTCTCGAGTGAGTTTTGTTTGGTTTAAGGACTTCATCGATCTCTGAAGGAAACTTGTAAAGGTTCGGAGTTCATCTATGAAGTGCTAAGTTGAGTTTTGATCTGTCGGTAGGGCAGAAGCCAGTGAGTAAAGATATCTTGATATCTCAGGAAGTAGTAGCTGCGTGATGAGATGCAGTGAATATGGATATTTCCGAAGATGTTTCTTTGGAACAAGAGTAAGAGGTGAGTCTGCTCGATGATGTGGCTGAGTTTAGCAGAGTATTCTGAGTTGGAAAGGAGTCTTCTGGCTGAGTAATTTTTCTGAAGTGGAGTTCAGAAGCAGCATAGTGAATCCGTTACTCGTGTAAGTTGGCTAAGCCAGCATAAGCTGTTCTGTTTGGTAAAGAGAGAGCAGTTTTCTTTGGATTTAGGCTGAGTTGATCGCAAAAGTGACTTGCGATAGTTTGTTCTTTGGATTGTTGGAGATTGTCCGGGTTTCTTCCAGGAAGTCAGAAGTTTGTCTGCATCTGGAGATCGAGTTTTCTTTCCAGGATGGAACTAGTGGTTCAGTTAGTAGATAGATGGTTCCTTGAGATAGAAGTTGGTGGAGTAACTCAGATTGGGAGAACACATCTGAGTTTTCTTTTATGGATACGTGGAACCATATTTCTGTGCTGGGTTGTCTGGTCTGTGTTTGTGCTATTCTTCAGCATTTTCTTCTATTTCGGATCAGAGTTGTGCAGCGGAAGCAGTTTGGGAATGCTTCTGTTTTGTTTTTCTCAGATAAGGAGAAGTTTGTTCTGTCATCTATTATTGAGAAGCAGAGTGTTTGTTCTTGGTATTTGAGTGATCTTGAGGAGATCATTGGATTGTTTTGATTCAGTCTGTTTCTGATAGAATCAGCAAGAGTTAAGCTGATCAGGATGGATGTTGGTAGCCCAGGATTGTCCGAAGAGTTTTTATGGATAAGAGGCGGAGAAATTTGGATTCTGGAATCGGAGATTTGATTTGGGATAAGTTTTTCTCTGATCCAGGAAGCTATAAGTTTGGGAAGCTAGCTCCAGAGTGTTTTGGTTTCTTCTGTGTTTTGGAGATCAGTGTTTGGTTTTCTGGAGTTGAATTGTCAGTTTGGATAACTGGGATTCAGTATGTTTTACGTATCTCTGAGAGAGTACGTGTTTGATATTTCTGGTTGTAGAACTAGCAGTTTAGGATGGTTTGTTTGTTGAGTCAGACTCGTTTGCAGTCTGATATTATGAATAGAATTGTTGTTAGGAGCTCTATAGTTTAGTAGTATTGATTGATTGGATTCTATAGAGCGAGTATCCCGATATATATATACCGGGGAAACTCGTGAAGAATTTATCCAAAATTCTTTTGGATAATTAGATTTGTTTTGATTGTGTGAATTGGTTGCTTTGGTTGTTGGCATATGATTAACATATGCTGTGTTTTAAAATAAAATATGTAAATAGATTATTAAATTAACTTTGTTTTAAATTTCGGGGACGAAATTCTTTTAAGGGGGAAGGATTGTAATATCCCGGAAATTTGGACAATTTAAATTTAATAATCTGGGTTTAAATTTAAATTGAATTGATAATTTTTGTTAATAAATTTGATTTGATTTAATAATCTTCTTTATTTAAATATTTAATTTGTGAAATTATTTTTAATGAGTTAATAAATCTGTTTTCTATTTAATAATGTATATGTATTTATATATTTTTAAATAGACAAGTTGATTTTAATTAAATTAGTATAGCATCTTTTTAATGTTTTGAAAATAGGAATTGAGATTTATTTTTAATATTAAGCTTTTCAAAAATGTTTAATAAAATACTATATGATTTTAAACATGTAAGATAAATGTTTTAATTTGGTTTAAAAATTCATTTTGACTTAAGTTTGAATTTTAAAATAAAGTTACAAAATGTTTGTGTTATTCTTTTTAAAATATTGTTTTATAAAATTTGATTTGTTAATTTAATTTGTAAATTTAAAATACAAATTAAAATATGAACATGTATTCATATAAGTTATAATATCTTTCATAGATTGTTTAAAGAATATAAGAACTAATTATCTAAGTTTAATTTTCTTTAACCTTAATTAAAATAACAAAAGCATTTAAAGGACATGTGTATAATGTTTAAACAAAGATATTTACATGTGTCCATTCTTTTAACATGTGTCATTTGTTTAATTTTGTTTTCTTTAATTTTAATTAAAATCATAAAATTTAGATTATAAAGCATTGCAATACTCATTTCTTCATTTTTTTTTCATTTCTCATTTCTGAATAAAGAGAATCTGAAACCTTCTTCATCTCATGCAAACACTTACATCTTTCAATCAAGTAAACATTGCATTGCAATCAAACTCCACTTTCAAATTTGCATACTCCTCAAAAATACAGATCTGCATTCTTCAAATCTATAATATATTCATCTTCAAATCACTCTAATTTCTTCAATCTGGAAAACATGAAGACCTGCATTTTCTTCTAAAAATCTGCACACATTAAACCAAACATCAAGCCTGCATTTCAAATCTGGGAGCATTTAAAACAAGAAGCCTGCATTTCATTCAAGCAACCTACATGTTTTGTCTACTGGAAACAAAAGCCTGCATGCATTCCCAATTTTAAACATGCAATTGAATCTGAAAAAGGGGGAAGAGGTCTGCATTCAATTCTCTTTAATCTGGAAGCCACTGCATGTTAAGGCTGGGAACAAGTACAAGTGGATTTGCATCTGCATTCAAGCTACTGTATGATTAATCTGGGGTCTGCATCAATATACAGGTGAGTAACACCTAATTTTAATAAATTAAGTAAGGTTGCATGCTTGTTATCTGATGAGTTTAATTTTTGTATATGTTTATTTTTAAAACTGCCTGTGTATATATGTTATGCAGTGCATGTCTGATTTTCAAGTTTCTGATTATTACAGTTAAATTCAAATTTGATAAATAGTTTTTACTTGATCTGGTTGCTATTATGGTTTAGCATTTGAATAGAACCTGTTTATTACATGATAAATAAAATTTTAAAAATAGTTTTATAAGTTGTATAGTTCTGTGTTGCCTGAATCATAACATTACAGCTAGTTTTTGTAAAATTGAAAAAAATTTAAGTCTCATGAATCAATGGTTCAGGGTTAGAAAATAAAACTACTTCCAACATTCTGATTTCAAAAGAAAAATTTAAAATTCTATTACACTATACTGGGAACAGTTTAAACCTTAACTGTATTTCAAAAAATTGAGTGAACTCGGTGGATTTTGATGACCGTTTAGATTTAAATTTCTTTTGGTGGTAATATAATGATCAGTGACATAGGAAAATTCTTTAGTTTGAATTAAAATTCATTATGATGTTGAATTTAGAATTTTCCAGTTAGGTACCCTAGTTATTTGGTCACTGTGTTTGGTCAGATTGTGGTTTCCTCGGTTGATCGAGTTCAACCACATTTTGCATAATGATAGATGGTGGTTGGGTGAGGTCTTCGCCGGAGTATGGGAGGTGATGGTGGTCAGTGATGGGAGGCATTGATGTTGACAGGTTGGGAGGTGTTTTGTTGTCTGCAGTTCCAGGTTTGAAATCTGGATCTCGAATTTGAATTCGAGTATATGTTGTAGAAGTGGGTGTCGAGTTGGCCTGAGGGAAAGATTATTGACCGTGGGATGGTCGTGGGTTGGGCCAGTGGTGGCCGGAGTGGATGGGTAGATGCACAGTGGGGTGATGTGCATGGTTGTGTGTGCAGGTGGAGTTCTGTTTTGTTGCAGGGTTTTGGTTACTCGGGTAGGTCTCGGGAAAATTGGTGATTGACTCGAAGAAATTGGTAATTTACCCGAAGTAGAATTCGTGGTCGCTCGGGTTGAATATTGTTTCAGGTTTTAGTATTTTTTTTTTACAGTGATATGTTTCCAGGTTTTACAAATTTATGTAATTGAAATGCAGATAAAAATCTGAAGTAAGTTTGAATTTAGAATTGAAATTTAAATTCAATTAAGTTAAATTTTAGATCTTGACATAATTTAAAATTTGAAAGTTTAAATTGGTTTAAGCAAAACCAGAAAACCTGTTTTTCACAGGTTTATAAGATTGAAGTAAAGTAATTGTAGAACAAAATATGGGATGAGACTTGAACCTGAAATGGGATTTGAAATTCAGTAAGTTTTAAGTTTTAATTCTTTGAATTAAATTTAAAATGTTTTTAAATTCAAGCTGGGTTTTAGATTAAAACAGAAACTATTTCTGTTTTTAGATTTAAAGGTAAATTTTCAAATTTGTAATATAAAGATCAAACTGGAAGTTTTAAACCTGAAGTTTAAATTTGAAATCAATAGTTTAATTCTTGAAATTAAAACATTTTTGAATTCCATATGTTTAAATCCAAAACAGTAAACTGTTTTGCTGTTTTATGTTTTAAATTCAAAAGCAGATTTTAAATTGCAAATGTAAAATTTAAACAAGTTAATCTGGAAAGTGAAGTTTGGAAATGAATCTGAGCTTGATTTAATTTAAATCTGGAATTTAAATTCAAACTTCAGTTTTTTAAAAATAAGGTTTAAATATGAATTTGTTTTAAAATAATGGTTTGCATTTGAAATGAAGATGGGATGTAAGTAAAGATTTAAAATTTTAAGTTTGAATCTAGAATGAAATTTGAGTTGTGTTCAGTTTGAAATTTTTTTTAAAAAAAAGAAATTTTTAAATTTGAATTTGTATTTGAAAGAAAGTGTTTAAAATACTTGTATAAAGGAGAATGTTTTTAAATTTTGAACTTAAGAATTTGGTTTCATTTAAATTGTTTAATTTAATTTAAATGGAATATTAATTATTTAATTAATTAATAATGTAGATGATTAATCAAGTAATTAATAATTTTTAAGTTAATTAAGATTTGAGATTAATTAATTAAGGTTAATTAATCTATAATTAAAGATGGTTAATTAAATTTTAATTAATGATTGAGATTTATTTAATCAAGTAATTAATGTTAGTTTAGTTTTATTAACACTTAATTAATTAATAATTAGAGTTTAATTAAATTGTAATTAAATATTAGTTAATTAATAATTAATAATGATTAATTATAAGTTAATTTCTTAATTATGTAATTAAGAAATGTTAATGAGGTAATTAACTTAGATTATTTAACAATTAATTAATGTGATTAATTCTTGATAATTAATTAGATTAATTAATAATAATCAATTGTTTAATTACTTAATAAAAGTAATTAATGAATTAATTACTTGGTGTAATTAATTTGATTAAGGTGATTAGTTTAGATTAATTAAGTTTAATTAATTTAAACATTTGTAGATTGTTTGATAATTGCTTTATGTAATTAAGGGATTTATAATTACTTAGAGAAGTAATTAATTAATAATTACAGGATGTAATTAAAAATATTTATTATAGGAGTAATTTGGATTTAAATTACTTTGAACATTAATCAAGTGATTAATGAAGATAATTAATTAAGAGTAATTAATGATGGGATGAGTAATTAAAATAGTTAATTACTAATTGAATATTAATCATGGGTGATTAATATATATGGTTTAAGTTGAAGATTAATTACTTATGTAATTAATTTATATTTAGAGATTGATTAAGTGTAATCACTGATTAATTAAATAATGATGTAATTTGGAATTAATTAATTAAGGTATAATTAATATTAAATGCTAATTACTTATTGTAATTAGATATGGTTAATCAGTAATGATTAAGTGAATATGAATATTTAGATGATGATTTATAAATTGATTTGAAATCAATTGATGATTAAGATAAGCAGGATTTTAATGATGAAGTGATTAATTTAATTTATTTTAAATTAATTAGAGATTAAGTAATTAATTTAATTCATTTTAAATTAATTTTAGAATGGATTGATCATTAGATAGTTGCTTATCTTTGATGATTGGTATTGATTGCCATGTATGGTTTGTAATCTCAGTTATGAGATTAGTAGTGTATGTGATATGGATGCATTGGTTGCTTTTGGATGATAATAAGGATTATCTGATTTGGTATGAATTATCTGTTGATAATGATAATGATGAATTATCTATTGTGTTGTGGATTATCTATCTGTGTATATTTAGATAATGAATTGAATTGTTTTAAACTTAAAACAACTTGGACCTTAAAAGACACGCTTTGGTTTTCGATGAGACCGGGATCGGGTTTCCATATTTGGGATCCGAAAACCACATCGATTCCAAATAACGTTAGGTCGTGAATCCATTGTGGAGCGAGTGAAGACTCGAGGTGTAAGGGCTATACGTCAGTATAACTCTGTGGGTGATTCCGTAATGAGTTTGACGGAATAGCACTTATAGATTCGAGATGGTGGATTAGAGTGCAAGGGTTATTGTCGTTAACTCTGAGGGTGATTCCAATACGAGTGTAACGAGATAATGCCTTCGGTTTCGTTCGAACCCGGAACGAACTTGTATGGATTGAATGCTTTCAGAACATCGTCAGGTGGACGATGAGCATTCTAAGTGATATGTCCTATAAAGGTAATCGTAGCCTCAAGCCTCATCAACCGGGAATGGCTAAAACAGGGGAGGTGCAGCAAAGCTTCGTGGGTAGCCCCCACTTGAGAGCAAGATTTATCCCTGTCTAGAGGTCCCTTTATTTTCGGCTTAGTGGTGCGGTTGCTGATCACAACTGCGGGGTTGTCTTGTTTGGAACCGTTCAGTAAGGAACGGGTCCGGCTTTGTGTTGCAGGGGAGTTAGGGTGGCTCCTCGGTACGGTGATCTAGGCCACGTACTGTGACGGGCGGTACCCCAGTAGCCCTGCCATTGATGGAATCCAAAATCCAATAAGTGCCGTACGTATTAGTTGTGCCCAACTATGTTGAAATGTGAGATGTAAGCATTTCAGCTATTTCTGTATTTTATTTGAAAACCCTAGACACTATTATAATATCATCGGATTTCCTATCAAATGTTTTGGTTAGCGTAAGGTAAAAACTTTTCCATGTTTATGTGTGGGAAGTCTTACGTGATACCTTTTCTTTTCAAAGTTTTTTTCAAAGTTAAGCAACTTTAACCTGTTACTCACACCAGACCCATGTCTGACCCGGAGTTATTTCTGTTTTTCTATAACTCTTGGGTACTCAAATTTTTATGAGTAGCCAAGGGAATTCAGGTTAGGATTCAGGATAGCTTTGACGAATTGTGGAGGAGCATATGGAGCAGGAGGCTTCTGCGTATAGTTATATTGTTTTCCGCTGTGTTGGTATCTCTGAGTTGTTATGTATTGTGATTGAGTTGTAATAACTAGACAGGTGTTTATAACTGTCTAGTATGTGTTGTATATGTCTGTGTACTCTGATATTTGATGTATACTATGTAATACTTATGTTATTAATATAATTTATTCGTTCCGCTGTTGAGATTCTTGTGTTGTTTCTTCTTTCTCTTCTTTCTTTTCTTCTTCTATCCCTTTCTTTCTTAATTCACGGTGCGGCTTCCTGGTATTTGGAAGCCGGGTCGTGACAGAAGTGTTGCGAATCAACTGTCTTGAATGAAGTATCAACACAAAGTTTACACAGTTATAACTGCTATCTGTATTGATACTGCACTTACTTTCAAATAACAAGCCTCGAATTTTTCTGAATTGACATATGCCGACCAGTATTATTTCAAGTATTGCTTTAATTACTTGTTATTTTAGTAGCTTTGCACAACACTTCACACGCTTTTAGAAAACGTGCACCTTTACTTTTGAATATCCAGTTCTTCATATAGAATGTCCTTTCGATAAGAAGAGTAGTGGGGCAAACTGGATCTTTCCATTTCTGGGATTTTCAAAATCCAAGTTGTCCGGTACCAATTTCATTCTTTACTTTTGCAGCACTTCCTTCCTCTTTCCGAATATTCCAGTCACAAGTCAATTTTTAAAAGACTAAGCGCTGTGACGGTTAAGGAGAGGAGTGTTGAATTTTTGCTGAAAGATGAATTCTTGCACTAATTCGTACTTTTGCACTCCTTTTGGTCGTCTTAGCTTCACGATGCCCCTGGTTTTCAAGCAGAAACTTCAGATGCCCCAGCTTTCGCAAAGGAACTTGCATCAATGGAACCTATTGCGGAAGCCTTATTGGTGTAATGTTTTACTCCATTTGATGGTGTGGGGTCACCCTTATTGTTTTGCCTTTTGAAACCTGCACGTGCATAACAAATTTTATAGAAACTTTTGTCTGTATTTGAGAATGTATTTATTCCTCATTTTCATACAAGTTTCTTTGTTCTCTTTGCATGATATTGCAGTGAGCTTGTGGTATGTTGCTTGGGTTCTGCTTTTATTATTGTAGCAATATTATATTGCCCCATACCACAGCTCATTGTAATATTCTCCATTTTGAGGAAATTTTTGGAGAACAATTCTTCTGTTTTTAGAAGACTTGTACTCTTTCTTTAGAGAATAACTCTTCCATTTTGACAAGGCATGCACTCTTTCTCTAGAGAATAATTTTCCATTTTTGAGGAAATATTATTCTTGCTCTGGTAGAGTGCGCCTTGTATTGGAGAAGCCTTTTTTACTCTTTTTTTTTTTTTTTTTTTTGTTTTTTTTTTATTGCGCCTCGCTAGAGGGCTTTGATTTGACATTTCAACTCTGGAGGAGTGGGCCTCCGAAGAGCTTGCACTTCAGCTCTGGTGAAATGTGCCCCCGAAGAGGTCTTTATCCTCTGAAGGGTTGTGCCTTTGAGTAGGGCTTTAGTTTAAGCTTCAAACATGGGAAGCGTGCCTCATTGGAGGGCTTTAGTTTGCACTTCAAACTTGGGAAGTGTGCCTCATTGGAGGACTTTAGTTTGCACTTCAAACTTGGGAAGTGTGCCTCATTGGAGGGCTTTCGTTTGCACTTCAAACTTGGGAAGTGTGCCTCATTGGAGGACTTTAGTTTGCACTTCAAACTTGGGAAGTGTGCCTCATTGGAGGACTTTAGTTTGCACTTCAAACTTGGGAAGTGTGCCTCATTGCCTCATTGGAGGACTTTCGTTTGCACTTCAAACTTGGGAAGTGTGCCTCATTGGAGGACTTTAGTTTGCACTTCAAACTTGGGAAGTGTGCCTCATTGGAGGACTTTAGTTTGCGCTTCAAACATGGGAAGCGTGCCTCATTGGAGGACTTTAGTTTGCGCTTCAAACATGGGAAGCGTGCCTCATTGGAGGACTTTAGTTTGCGCTTCAAACATGGGAAGCGTGCCTCATTGGAGGACTTTAGTTTGCGCTTCAAACATGGGAAGCGTGCCTCATTGGAGGACTTTAGTTTGCGCTTCAAACATGGGAAGCGTGCCTCATTGGAGGACTTTAGTTTGCGCTTCAAACATGGGAAGCGTGCCTCATTGGAGGACTTGTGCCCCTGAAGAGGGCTTGTGTGTTTTCTGTCTGCTTGCCCATGCCTTTTCACCATCTGCTCCTTAGCGATTCCTCGTTATCATTTCCACAGCCATGTTCTTTTCTTTTCCAGAGAAATGCTCCTCATTGTTAAGTGAATCCATAGGGCAGACCCAAACTACCCGACTAGATGTCTGTTTGCACAAACGATCTTTGTTGGTTAGCAAGGGCCTGAAACCTTCGCGTTGGGAAGGTGCCCTTTTGGTTGTATCAACTGTTCATGAGGAACATTTCTTATGCAGGAATTCCATCTGGAACCTTTTCTGGCTTGACATTTATTTGCTCAATGACTCATAGGAATCGCTTTGCTTTGCGATGTGCTGACTAGGTAAGCTTTGCTTTGATTGCCTGCAATATTAAATCGACATTTTAGCAATATATTCAAGATATTTGGCATATCGAAATGAAACAGGTCTTTTATAGTAATAGAAAACACAAGATTTATAGTTCCTATATTTCATTTGCAATGTTTTTTACAATGACTTTTAATATCAGAATGATAAATCCATTATTCTTTTACAAATTTGTAACAAAGCTTTAAAGTAAAACATGGATGCAAGTCCATGCTGTCCCAAACTTCTCGTGATCGAATCTCCGGTGCGAGAACAGGAACATTCTCTCCCTTCGGGGCTTTTCTTAGAGCATGAGCGTATCATTCCATCCTATCATGATTCCTGCCTGCCGGGTGAGGGGCTCCCCTGAGTGGATGAGGATGGGTCATTCCTGTCTCTTTTGACATATTGCTGGAGTTTATTCTGTCTCAATAGTTCTTCAATCAAATTCCTTAAATGACGACATTCGTTGGTGTCATGACCAGGTTGGTTGTGGAACTGACAGAACCTCCCATTATGCATAGCATTTTTCCCAACCTTCAACTCAGGTGGCTTAGGATAATCAAAAGCATCCTTGGTTGCGAGAAAGATGTTCTCCAGAGTATCAGTTAAGAGAGTAAAGTCTGAAGGTTTAAAGCGGCGAGCTTTCTTCAAGTCTCTCTGCTTTTTTCCACCATCGTTCTTCCTCTTCTGTCCTCTAGATTCTCTTTTATCAGAAGTAACACCGACATTCAAAATTTCGGCCTCGATTGCTCTTGATGTCGCAGGAAAGCTTTCCAAACGCATAAATTCATCAGCCTTCTTATAGAATTTCTCAAGTGAGTTTGGCTCCTTCATTTTTAGCCATTTACCGAATTCACTTGATTTATCGATAGCCCGCATTAGATAAGTCAAAACCATCCTTGGCTCTGCGTTCTCGACTTCAGCTAGGGCTATATTGAAACGATTTAAGAATGATCTGGTAGATTCTCCGGGGTTTTGTTCTAGACTAGAGAGAGACATTATATCCTTGGCTTTTGTAGCATATAACCTGAACTGATCCTTGAACTTTCGTGTTAAGTCAGAGAATTGATCCACGGATCTAACTGGCAGCTTTGTGAACCAAAGTAAGGCCACTCCCTCTAAGTATACCGGAAAGTAACGGCACTTGATCTCATCTGTTGCTCTTGCCCCGGTCATATGCCAATCGTACTTGTACAGGAATTGGTTAGGGTCACTTGTCCCTCGATAAGCTGGGATGGTAGGAGGTACAAATTTCTTGGGAAACTCTGCCTTTAAGATTTTTTCGGTGAACGGTGTCTTACTCGGGGCAAATCCCCAATCCTTTTCATCCTCTTGCCTTTGCATGCTTTCTTTCATAATCGAGCGAACCATCCCTGATAGGTACTCCTCATCGTTCAGAGGTCTTGCAGGGCAGACGTCCGCGTCCGCTCTTCTTTCGGAAGTTTGCCTGGGCGAATATTCGTGAAAAGTTGGTTGCGGCCTTGAACCTTCAGCTTGGGAAGGTCCCCTTGCAGTGGCGTTGTCTGCTTTTTGAGGAATACCTTTCTCTTGGGGGTCACGGGCATCTTCAGCATAGATTGTTTCATTATCCTGTCGTTGGTGATTTTCCTCAAGTAGGGCGTTTAACCTATCCATAATCAAGGCATTCTGGGCATTCTGGGCTTCCAACTGCGCATTCTGAGCATTCAATTGCTGATTCAACCCCAAAACTACGGCGTCCAATTCTGCTCGTGTAACTCCAGCAGTTGGAGCTGCTTGACTTAAAGGAGGAGAGGTAGCGGTATTCACATTATCGGATCTTGCGGAACTTCGCTTTCTCCCAGGAGCCATTATTTCCAATAAACTTCTGGTCTTTAGAGAGATTCTTTCAACAAACTTTCGCGAAGCAATGGTGAAAGTATTCCTGAGTTCAATTCTCAGTGAAAGCACCAAAAATGTTAACGCTAAAATTTGAACGCTAACACCCCGGTGTGTGAAGTGTAGTTGTGAAAGCACCACCCGTTTGTACGGGAATTAGAAACAAGCAGAAAACTAGCAGAAAAGCAGTAAAAGACACAATATTTATAGTGGTTCAGCTTATAATCAAGCCTACATCCACTTTATCTCCTTTATTACTGATTTGATTACAATTCTTTACAAAACACTTTGATTACAACACATTTTGACGAATAGCTCAAACTTCGATGAAAAGCAATCTCTTGAATTCATGATGAATGATGTAGATCCTTTCTCGGAGTTCGTTATATTGCTTGAATTCAGAAGTAGCAGGGTGTCGTCCTCTTCAAGAAAGTCCCCCCCCCCATGTTATAGGTGGTTGCGTATTTATAGGCTCTGCTCGGAGTTAGGTCGCAACTTTAGACCGGTCTAAAGTTGGGTCGTAGGTCAGCTCCGGGTTAGGCTAGGTCGCAGGTTACTTTCCTTTTCTAATGCGAGGTCTCCGGTTTTAGGTTGAAGTCCTAGGTCGGGGCTGAGATAGGTTAAGCTCTAGGTCGTTGCCGAGATAAGTATGAACCACTTTACTTTTAGCATTTAGGTCGGCCATTAGTTCGAGTAAATAGGTCAGCATACATGCTGGGTCGGAACCCCCCTTCTGAGCGTTTTATCGGTACCTCTTCTAACTCGTTAGATCGGTAATCCTTCTAAGGCACTAGATCGGTAGCTGCCTTAGGTCGTAGACCTTGTAAAGTACTAGGTCGGCTTCCATACTAGGTCGGAACTCTCCTTAGGTCGGCATAGCCTCGTTAGACCGGCATCCCTTCATGCCTTAGGTCGGTATCATTTGGGTCGGCATGCTTCGTAAGGTTAAGCAGTTAAGTCGTCATCCCTTCAAGCCTTAGGTCGGTAGCACCTTTAGGTCGGCATCCCATCAGGCCTTAGGTCGGCATCCCTTTTAGCCTTAGGTCGGCATTCCATGCTATGTTACTAGGTCGGCACCCGCTTATCTCGTTAAGTCGGTTGACCCTTTAACTCCTTAAGTCGGTGCCACCTCTTGAGTCGCCACTTATTGAGTCGCCCACTTCTTGAGCAGTTAGGTTGCTGGCCTCGAATAGAAGATAGGTCGCTTCATTCTTTAAGTCGTATACCGTTTTGGTCGGGGCGCTGCCCCCTGGACCCCTGCGACCTGACCGGTCAGGTCGAACACCGTAGGCGGGGGCGTTGCCCCCGCACCCCCACCTTGGGGGGTTGGCACCCCCCCTGGACCCCCCCTCCGTAGGGGATCTTATCTAAAAATACATTTAACAGAACTTGCTTTGTTGGGGGGTTGAGTTGACCATCCTTCGAGATGAACTATCATTCGCTTCTCGGTCGATTTTTGATATCACGGCCTTGCTGAAAAAGTGGAGTTAACAAAAAGTATACAACATTGTAATTTAATGATGAAAACGATTTTTATATCCGATTAGCTTATGAAAAGTTATCGTAATTTTAATAATTGAAATTTAATGAGCTGTAGATCACGATTTGATTGAGCAATGGATCTGTTTATCTGTTTTACACTTGAATTATTCAGTGGGACCTAAAACTAATATTCACAAAATATAATAAGTATGCTAGGTGAAGCTTCAAATGACGATGATGCGGTAAATTTGGTTAAATTTTGAATGTGGTAAATAGAATAAAGTATTTGTGATTTATCATGTACAGAGACATATTAATAGCAATAAAGTTAGGGGTTTGAAACGGGTGAGAAAACAATCAATAAAATTGAGTTGATTCACCAAATAAATTACAATTAGGTTATTCAGATTGTAATATGTCCACATGGTAAAAACTGCATGACGATGGCGAACAGACTGTTCGAGTACATAAAAAATAATATTTAAAATAAATTTTCATTAATTTTAGTTAAACATCAAATGCTAATATGTTGAAAAAAAATTAGTATTAGATATATTTAAGGAGATATTTGTTAAGAAAACAAAGTAAATAACATTGAAAAGATTTTTAAAAAACATGTCAAATACTTGCTTGACATAAATATACACACATGGCCCACACGGAGAAAAGAAAATCTATAAAATATAGGTGATTTATTCTTATGTATATAGCCATATTAATCGCAATAAAATTAGGGATTTGGTGAGACTCGAAACGGATGAGAAAATGATCAATAATGTTGAGTTAGTTTTACCAAACAAATACAATTAGATTATTCAACTTCTAAGATATCAAAATAGCAGCAACTGACATTATATAAAAAAAAAGTTTAAAGCAAGTACTTACTTGACAAAAATACACAGACCATGCACCTAAAAAAATTCACCAAATATTTATGGTTAAACCCGAAGATTTGTCTTTTTAGTTTTGAAAACTGAAATAATAATAGAAAAAAAAGAACGAAGAGAACGAAGAACCAAGCTCATTCCCTTGCAGTGCTAAGTGCGCCATTAAAGCGTCACATACGTTCATTCGCCCACGCCGCACGTGCATGCGTGCACAAGTTTGCCTGGTAATCCATACCAACCATGCCTAATTAAAAAGTTGTAGAAATAATGATATATAAAGAGGAAAATAACATAATATCAGACGATGAGAGACTAGGGTTTTATTGTATTTATTCAACAAAAGGTACCTAAAAGCTATAAAAATGTAAAAAGTTCAATTGCATAACAATTACATGGTTAATTACTACAGCTCTTAAATGCATTTATAGCTTTCAAAAATAGTAACAACTAAAAAGTACATCTTCCAAACATAGAAAAATAAATCTAACTTAGAATTACATTAAAATATTCAAGGTAATTAACTGCATACCAATTATTCAATTAACTATTGCATATCTCAAATGTAGCTTTAGCTTGATAAAGATAAAGTAGTTAATTGAAAATGCATATCTCATATGTAGTTTAACAGCATTGAAATGATGTTGTTTTAATTACATAAAAGATGTATATTGACGCAACAATATAACTGTTCATAACTTCTTAGGTTTCCCTGCTTATAACTGTTCATAAATAAAAAAACAATGACATACAAACATGTTTATCCACATAATAATATATCGTGCTATTATATATAAATACCAAATAAGTCCGCACATCAAAATTCTACAAAATTTAACCATTACAAATTTTAAATCTGAGTTTTTTAATCAAATCATCGTCGTAATGCATAAAATCACATAAAATCACACTGCCGAAGAATGACACCTACTATTTACAAACCAAACAGCTGCATATAATTCAATGAAGGAAAATTCTAAACATAAATCAAACAAAAGCAAGGGATATATTAGAGTAATTGATAATTAATAGAACAAAATTCTCCATGATGGATCCTTTGCGAGGACGTGAGAAACGATGTTGTTAGTAGAAGTGAAGAAACATTGGACAGAAGAGAAGGCCAGAGAGGAAGGACTGAGATAAGGGAGAAAACGATAGAATTAGAGATGTTTTTCTTAGGGTTTTCATTTGTACAGAGATAGAAGAAAATGGAGGGAACGATGAAATATTGGGAGAAGAGCGGCCTGGCAATATTTCGTAGGCTCAATTCTAAATTTTTTGTCATTTGGGGTATTAACAGTGTGTACATTTTGATTTTACTTGTAATAAAGATTAGTTACAGCATGACACGACACAATGCTGATACAATCTGCAATTAGTGGACATTTTTCTTGTAGTGTATTCGATAAATTGTTGCATCATCCAAATGCAGCTTTAGCCACATCAAAATAAAGTAGTCAATTGAAAATGCATACCTCATAAGTAGTTTTAATTACATCACCATGATGCATCTTAACGCAACAATATAATGTTGCATAGTGATACAACTTACTAAAGCAGTTAAACTTTCACTAACATGACATAGTTTTAACTGCATCAACATGTCATAGGTAAAAATTGCACCATAATAAAGTAGAAGTTTATTTTTATTTTTACGTAAACACGTGTCATTTGAAAAACATTCACGATTTACGATTTAATAATGAAAACGATTTTTAAATTTGATTAGTCTACAAGTAGTTATCAAATTTAAAAAAATTAAATTTTAATTAATTAGCGGATCATGGTATTTGTTGATCAAGGGATCTGTTTTATGTTTCAATTGTAAAATGGTACCTAAAACCAATATTCACACAATATAGCAAGAATGCTAAATGAAACTTCAACTAACTAACGAGGGTGCCGTCAATTCGGTTAAGTTTTGAATGTGATAACAACCATGATAAAGTATTTGTGATTTTTCCTCGTGTATCTAGCCATATTAATAGCAATAAAATTACTGGGTTGTTGGTGTTTGAATTTTAAAATGAGAAAACGATCAATAAAGTTGAGTTGGTTTTAACAAATAAATGCAATTAGATTGTTCAACCTCTAACATATTCATGCAGTGACAACTGGCGTTATAAAAAAAGTGAAAGTTCAGAGCAAGTACTTGACAAAAATACAGCCAAGTCATACACGTCAGCATTATCAAAAAGAGGAAAGTTCTCAGTTAGCAGAAGAAGAAAAAACCTATAAATATACCACGCATGTCACTCAGATAACACGCCACCAATTGGGAACTTAATCCGCAAGCAACAATGGCGGCAGAAATCAAAGTTGCCCATCTCCCTCATGAACCGACGTCTCCCAATCCTCCTCCCTCCTCTTCCAATTCAGTGCCCGATGACACTGAAGCTTTCGACTTTCCCCTCACCCCTCATGAATGGTTTCCACGGCACAAAATCATCACCAAATACGACAAGGAATGCAGCATTCATCTCGAAGCCAAGCTTTCACCCAAGTCTAAAGACCCTTCCATATCCGTTCGTTTCACCCTCAAAGACCACACCAAACTGTTGCAGATTTCTTCACAAAGGCACGTCTCTTACAGCTTCGACTGTCCATTATTTGATAAGCCTTTGGTTCGTGGCTACACCATCAAGGCTTCTCGATTTTGCCCTCTGAAGATTAAAACCGATGACCACCCCGTCAAAAAGGAACACATGAACTTCTTTGAAACCCAAATCAATCGGTCTATTAAGGAACTTTTAGATCCTGCTAGTGGTGATATATGCATAGACGTTGAGGCAAGTATTGACAGCGTTTTGTTGCCCGATGAAGCGGTGGCCATGGTGAAGGAGATGGAAGGCCAAGGCTTTAGAAAAGACAGCTGTGGTAATGTGGAATGCTACGACTGTGCCGTGTGTTTGGACGATGTTCAAATGAGGTGGTTCCAAGGGATGAGATTGCCCTGCAATCACGTCTTCCATGTGAGGTGCATTGCTCGCTGGTTTGAAAAGAAAACTACATGTCCTATGTGCAGGCGAGGATTGTTTTGAACTGATTGTTTGATTTTGTGATGAAGAATCAATGTTTTATGTTTTGTTCACGGATCGGAATCATGAATAGATGTATGTAGTGAATCATTTTTAATCTTGTTTTAGTTGGCCACTTTTGAATGTCTAATCTGTTGCTTAATTGTTATTTCCATTTTATTTTTCCTTTTCCTCTATGACTGTGATATGTTCTTATGAATACCACTATCACCACATCTTCGTTGACTGAAAAATAATCGAAAGAGAGTAAGTTCATTCAAATATGCATACAGATCAAAAGTATGACATTCTTGCAACAATTCATTGACATAACTTTTTCTTTTAAAATAGAGTACACAAACACAGAATAAACTAAGAACGATAGGATTAACATATATATACTGTAAAATATTATAAGTGATGGACGTTGTAACTTATACCGTCAATTTTTATGACCAGGTATTACATAAAAGTTATGACTTCTGTGTATCGGAATCATGTACCGTCAATTTTTATAACCAATTTTTATGCTGTAAAATATTACAAGTGATTATCATATGTAGTGATGCTTACACATTATTTTAGTCAACTTTATATGGAACAGCCCATTAACTGCTATGGTGGTTAATTCTGTAAAAATCCTAAAAACGAATTCAGTTGTTATTTAATTTATTTGTAAATAGATGAGAGCAATGCTTTCATTAATTATATCTGCACATAATGAGTACTACAATTATCTTTGTCAGAATAAACCTTTAATACAAAGCCTGACTATTATCTTATAATACTACACATTATTGTATCTAAATATACAACAACAACAGCCCAACTATGAGGGGAAAAAGACAAGAAGGAATGTTACATGCTACAATTTCGTGAAAATTTATTCATGTTCGTTATTATAACTGTTATCATAAACTGTTGAATTGGCAAATATAGTCAAACTAAAAACAAACATTTCAATCATATTTTCTCCTTTATCACACAAGAATCTAAATTTATTGATTTGGATAAAGAAGAAGAGATCAGAGATTGATGAATTAACGAATGAATTTTCATTATTGTATCTCATCAACTTACATCCTTTATATAACCGAACCCCTGTGCATGTGCATATGCACATATATGTGCACTGACCTTATACATTGCATACAAACGCTCTTTAAACACATGCTTTATACATCAGATAGTCTCTCATTCATATCACTAACATATCACACGATTAAATACTAATATTATATAACATATAACTATATCAACAAAGAATTAACGCTCAGTCAAGCACTGAAATAATAGGTAAAGTATAGTAGATAATTTTCTGGTCCTACTTTTTATGTACCTATGCGCCTTCCTCATTCATCGTGTACTCTATTTCAGTTCTAATTAACCGAGTTAATTGTAAATAGAGTATATGAAATCCAAGAGATATGGAAACTAAAGGATTTCAGCCTGTCAAATCTACAGTAAAAGTGCAACATAAAAAAAATAGTAAACTTAGTTACCTGATCAAAGTCTAATCTCTTGATCAATCGACCTCTGTTTCTCCTGCTGAAACAAAAAGGAAGAAGAAAAGGACGACATAGGACCAAGAGAACCGACGGGAGAGTAAGGAAAACACATGCTGGCTGCGGAACCATGGCGCTGGCTTTTAGATCTCATAAGCATCAACTCTTGCTCAATGTTGCTCATTCAGGATCCATCTTTGGGCATTCGATGCAGAAAGCCACACGAGCTTCTGCTCTTGCAAAACTCGCGTGCCTAGCATAGGCACGACTTCCAATCAAAACCTACGGCGTCAAAATCCGTGTAGCTTCTACGGTGGTTCGTGCAGCATCCATCGTACATCAGCTCGATGACAAATTCATCTTCGGGGCTAAACGGGTCAGGTTGGGGTAGGGCCTAAGAGTTTATGGAAAGGGAAGGTGGTGGAGCATGATTTTGTCTTTGAAAAGGATTTGTGGAGGCGGAGGAAGGAGAAGGAAGTAGCAAGTTGAGATCCTTTCGGGTCTTTGAGTGAATCGAAACATGAATTATTTTAAGGAGGAGACGTAACCATTTGGGGATTTTAAGAGATGGTAATTAAAAAAAAATGAGAAGATGACCACTCGGCAGGAATAAACATTGGAGACTAAAAGTCTGAATTGGAGCCAAATGATTTGAAATTGGAGCCAAAATTTTCTGACAGTGGAAAAAAAGTTTGGTGTAAAGTTTCCATTTAAAGTCAGATTGAAATAATATATATCAAAGAAGGTGGACACTAAAAAAACAACTAAACACATATGGTAGTAGTAATTTACACTTTAATGTTTATACTATTCGAATTTTAAATTAATTTTCTTAATATCAAATTTTTTAAAATTTGTTTTTTTTTTAAATGTTAAATTTACTTAAAATTTCAAATTTTTTACCTATGAACTTTATGAATATTTCAAAAGTTTGATTTTAAATTTTATTAATACTTTTAAATTTATTTTATAAAATTTCAAAATATTAAATTTTTTGAAATATTAAATATAATTATTAATTGTAAGCATGGTTTTAAATCTCCTATATATCGCCCGATATCTCCTCCGAGATCTCCTTTTCGCACTTAAATGAGACGAGACATCAAATCTCCTACATATCTCCCTCGACACTCATCTCGTCCGAGATATTCAAATCTCACCCAAAATATGGATCAAAATCTCAATCCGAGATCTCATCCGAAATTATACATTTTTCTTATTTTTCATAATATTTTTTATTTTCATATTGATTCAAAAGAAACCACTCAATCCAATTATAATTTACCAACTTCTTGACATAGGACCTGATCAAAGTCTAATCTCTTGATCAATCGACCTCTGTTTCTCCTGCTGAAACAAAAAGGAAGAAGAAAAAGGTGACATAGGACCAAGAGAACCGGCAGGAGAGTAAGGAAAACACGTGCTGGCTGCGGAATCATGGCGCTGGCTTTTAGATCTCATAAGCATCAACTCTTGCTCAATGTTGCTCATACAGGATCCATCTTTGGGCATTCGGTGCAGAAAGCCACACGCGCTTCTGCTCTTGCAAAACTCACGTGCCTAGCATAGGCACGACTTCCAATCAAAACCTACGGCGTCGAAATCCGTGTAGCTTCTACGGTGGTTTGTGCAGCATCCATCGTACATCAGCTCGATGACAAATTCATCTTCGGGGCTAAAAGGGTCAGGTTGGGGTAGGGCCTAAGAGTTTATGGAAAGGGAAGGTGGTGGAGCATGATTTTTTCTTTGAAAAGGATTTGTGGAGGCGGAGGAAGGAGAAGGAAGTAGCAAGTTGAGATCCTTTCGGGTCTTTGAGTGAATCGAAACATGAATTATTTGAAGGAGGAGACGTAACCATTTGGGGATTTTAAGAGATGGTAATTGAAAAAAATAATGAGAAGACGGCCACTCGGGAGGAATAAACATTGGAGACAAAAAGTCTGAATTGGAGCCAAAAAATTTGAAATTGGAGCCAAAATTTTCGGATAGTGGAAAAAAAATTTGGTGTACAGTTTTCATTATTTAAAGTCAGATTGAAATAATATATATCAAAGAAGGTGGACACAAAAAAAACAACTAAACACATATGGTAGTAGTAATTTACACCTTAATGTTTATACTATTCGAATTTTAAATTAATTTTCTTAATATCAAATTTTTTAAAACTTGTAATGTTTTTTAAAATGTTAAATTTACTTAAAATTTCAAATTTTTTACCTATGAATTTTATGAATATTTCAAAAGTTTGATTTTAAATTTTATTAATACTTTTAAATTTATTTTATAAAATTTCAAAATATTAAATTTTTTGAAATATTAAATATAATTATTAATTGTAAGCATGGTTTTAAATCTCCTATATATTGCCCGATATCTCCTCCGAGATCTCTTTTTCACACTTAAACGAGACGAGGCATCAAATCTCCTCCATATCTCCCTCGACACTCATCTCGTCCGAGATATTCAAATCTCACCCAAAATATGGATCAAAATCTCAATCCGAGATCTCACCCGAAATTATACATTTTTCTTATTTTTCATAATATTTTTTATTTTCATATTGATTCAAAAGAAACTACTCAATCCAATTATAATTTACCAACTTCTTGAACATAATCTTTACTTTTTACTTTAATGAGTCGTAATGAAAGGTTTCACTTCTTTATTATGTTCAAATAAAAGGATATTATTCAATCATTACCAAATCAATTAAGCTAATCAAGCTACTACTCTTCTAAAAATATTCATTTTTTCATGTAAATCAAGTATGTTACCATTTTATTTTTACTAAGAAAGTTATAACCGTTAAATAAATTTTTGACACATCAATTTTAGACACATAAGTACATCCGAGATATTCCCGAGATGCATTATAAAACCCGAGATGTCAATCCGAGATATACACTCGATATGTACTCATCTCGTTCGAGATCTCTCCCGATACGAGATAACCTGTGTAAAAATTCCGAGACGAAATGTGACCTAAATCCGATATTTAAAACCTTGATTGTAAGTGTTAAAAATTCAAATTAAATATTAAATACAATATTCACATATGGCACAATTTTAGCACAGGTTCCTAATAAGTTTCAAAAACAAAAACCCTAATAAATATTAAATACAACATAATTATTACAATGGACAAACGAAAAGGGTTGTTACAGACATCTATTACAACTGACAAAAAAAAGTTGTTAAAAATAGGTATCTATTACAACTGACAAACGAAAAGGTTGTAATAGGCATCTACTATAACTCACAAAAAAAGAACAGTTGTTAAAAATATGCATATGTTACAACTAGCAAAAAAAGAAAGGTTCTAATAGGCATCCATTACAATTGGTAAAAAAAGATTTTTTGAAAATTAGTTCGTTACAACTTTCTGAAATAAAAGTTGTAAAGAAACCTTTATTACAACTGACAGTTTTTTGTAGTTGTAAAAGTACAGTTGTAATAGGGTCTTTGTTATAATGAAAACATTGATGCTTTCTTCTTAGACTTTCAACCGCCGGCGATGAATTCTTTCCAAAATCATCCTACATCAATCTCAGGTATGTAGGCCGCCATCTTATGGATCCTGATACCGAGTTCCTTCTGCCTCGTAATCTCTAATTCGAATTTTAGTCGAGGCTAAAACTCTCGACTTTGCTAATTTGACAAGGAGAATGGTCTAGATCACTGACGAAACCAGGACAATTATTGATTATCAATCTTGTTTGGCCAAAGCTAGTGAGGAAGTTGGGAGTGTCAACGTGAGGTTGCACCTGGAGGTGAAGGATCTCCGTTGGGAGCTCAGGGAGGAGGATGGGAAATTGGAGGTGGTTGAGGCGCCTCATGCGTTTGAGATAAAGAAAGCCAAGGAGGAAGTAATGAGGGATGCCACTGAATCATGCAAAATATTGATCGATGAAGCCGTGAGCTTAGTGGATGAGGCTAGGTAGAAGGTCTTGGAGCTGATCCGGTCTCTTAAAGGAAAGATGAAGAAGTCTTGGGAAGTCTTGGCTGAGTTGAAGGAGTCCCATGGTGAGTGGTACAAGGAAAAGGATACCTATTGTTAGGAACTCCTATCTACAAGTTTGATGATGACAAACCATATAATTATAAATGTACATATATATCTCGTATCTCATTCTTGCAAAGACTCGAGGACACAAATTGAAGCATGGATCACAGCAGTAGAGAGATAAATATTGTATACAAACCTTATAAATAATATGTAAAATCTCCCTGGATTTTGTATATGATAAAATATATACACATTTACACAGAAGAACAAAATTTACATATTCCGGATATCGGTATTATGCCCCCAAATGTCTGGTCCCAACCTCTGGAATTTTTCCAGATAATACATAACCAAACGTCTGGTTATCACAATCCAGACGTCCGGATTTGGCACTGGGAACTTTTTAAAATACACAACTGTCAAATTTGAAAGGTTGCTTCTACATTTCTTCCTCAGGTCAGAGTTACCCCACAAAGAAGCAACTCTAGAAATGAAAAGAAATAGTAGCAACACTTCAAATCGATCTTTTCACAACTATAAATACATCAGTGATATTACAATTAAAGTAATGAATTTATTATTTATATTCTCTATATCTACTTTACACTCAAATTCAAGTTACTCATTTTTGCTATTAATTTCAACCAAAGATCATTAACTTTGGTTCAGTTTTCTTCCATATTTCCAAAGCACACACATATTCATATATATACATATCCATGGAGATTATAGGAAGGCTTGTACGTATTGTCAATATCAGTGTTAATCAGAGCACATTCTTGACGGAAGATTTCTATTGTAACAAGCCTATTCCTCCGGACGAAGCGATGGTCATTGATTAGTGAAATTCTGAAGAGGAGCTTTGGGACTGGATATAGGATGGGAGGTCCAAACTGTTAGTCCTTGAGATGATGATTTTGATGACAACAACCTTAGAATAGGATTATAAAATATAAATACTAACATTATAGTTTGAAAATATATGTATATGCAGGATTTAACCATGCAGGTACCAAGAATGAAAACTGTACAGTATAGAGATTCAAGATATTAAGATTGAAGACTCATGAGTATCAAGAATATCAAGATTATCAAGAGTTTAAGATTTCAAGAATAAGTAATTTAATTAGGAATTTTGTTAAAACTCATAGAAAAGCACTGGCATCTTAAAATCCAATTTATTCGTGGAATGGAATCCACTTTGAGCCTGTTAAAGGGATGGAACCCTAAGTAGGATGGACCCTACGAAAAATCTAGTGGAACATTGTTTTGTATCCACTAACTCTTATTCAAAATGTTTTTACAAAATTATATCTTGTTTTCAAAACCTTCCTTTTAAAAGAATCAAAAAACATATATCCTAGTTTTAAATACTTTTAGCCTCAAAATAATCTTTAATTTCAAAATCAAATTATCCTTAGTTTTGAATTATCTTTAATAATAACATATTCAACTATTTAATATATATATATATATGTATACTTAGATTTAAATACAAAATTATAGTTAAATTTTATATATACCAAAATGTTATTCTCTACATTTATTTATGTATTTTAACTATATTTAAGCATATTTATAAAAGTTTAAAATAGTTTTAATATAAGATAGAAATTATTTTCAAAGAAAAACAAATCACCAAAATTTCCTTTGGGATGTCGATATACCCAAGATACCCATGTTGACATAGTGTTAGTTGATTTCAAAATTTTAAGTTTCAAAAGAAGTGTTTATTCGTCATATCCCTTCACGAATGGACATGGTTGTTGTTCTTCTATAAATAGGGGCTGTTTTCAACGAATTTGCATTCATATTTTTCTGTTTTTCACTCCTCTTCTTCTTCCACATTTCTTTATACATATTCTTAACATTACTCTGTCGAAATCAACATTGAATCTAACTAGATCATTTCTGGTTTGATTCTCTATCACTATCTCAACAAGATCCTCAATGCTATTCAGAGTTATAGACTTCGTTGTAATCAAATTAGTGAGAAAAGGTGTGATTGTAGCCTTGAAAATCAATCAAGTGTAAAAGGTGTGGTTGTAGCCTTGGAAATCAATCAAGTGTAAAAGGTGTGATTATAGCCTAGGAAATCAATTGGATGAACTTGTTGCCCGTGAAATCAAGTATCTCTATCCAGAGGATTGTGAATCTGGAGGATGTACCTCGTAGCCTTGAAATCGAGGGTGTAATTATAAAGATTGCTTTTGAAAGGAAATCCATACTTGTGTGCGGGACTGGATGCAGGGTAACTCCGAACCAGTATAAAATTCGGTATGTTCTTTCTTTTACTGCTTTTACTTTATTTCTGCATCTGTGTTTGTTTCTGTGATCATAACTGTGTCTGAATATTTCATACATTTGTGTTCAAATTAACATAAACTCAAAAAGATTTAGCAATTTCTTAAAACACTATTCACCCTTATCTAGTGTTTATCCTAACTTTAAGATCCGTAATCCGCATTTCTAACATTTGGTACCAGCGCAAGGTTTTCAAAGTTTCAAAATTTGATTTTTGAAAAAGTTTTTAAAATGGCTATGTTTGTTAATACTACTTTAGAAATATTCAGATCATTATTGTCTCTTGAGTCTGCATATAATCAATGTTCAAATTCAAGTTGTCTACCAAAATTGTTTGATGTGCAGGAAACATGCTTTTTGGGGGTTAAGGAATCAATCCACAATGGACAAATTATGCAGATCAAAAAGAATAAATGGATACTCGATAGTGGATGCTTTAGAAACATGACTGGAAATCCAGATATGCTGAATGATATAATATATAAAGACGGAGGATTGGTTAACTTTGGAGGAAATTCAAAAGGATATGTGATTGGCATTGACAAAGTCGGTAACTCTGAAACTCCTATTATTACTAATGTTTTGCTAGTTAAGAATCTAAAATATAATCTGCTGCGTATAAGTAAACTTTGCGATAATGGACATAAAATTAAATTTGAAAAAGATAAATGTCACATTGAAGATAATAATTCAACCATAATATTTGAGGGAATTAGGAAAAAGAATATTTATATTCTTAGTATGAAAGTCTCAAATGATAACTTATGTCTTTTGGAAAATACAAGCGACCCTTGAATTTGACATAAGAGATTTGGACATTTGAATTTCAAACTCTTATATAGACTGTCTAAATATGATCTAGTAAGAGGTCTCCCTAAAATGAATTTTAAAGTAGATAGTCTATGTGATGCATGTCAATTAGGAAAACATAGAAAAAGTTCCTTTAAAATAAAAGAGTTCCTTTAAAATAAAAGATATGATTTCAACCTCAAAGCCACTTGAATTACTTCACCTTGATTTATTTGGTCCATCTCAAATTCTGTCAATAAATCATAGTAAATATGCTTTTGTAATTGTAGATGATTATTCTAGTTTACATGGACAATATTTTTTAAACATAAAGGTGGTACTTTTAAATGTTTTAAGAACTTTACAAAAGGATTCAAAATTAACTTTCTCTAGAAATTATAACTATCTGTAGTCACGGTGGTGAATTTGAAAATGAAAAGTTTGAGGAATTCTGCAATAAAAGGGAATAACTCACAATTTTTCATTTTCAAGAACTCCACAACAAAACGGTGTAGTAGAACGTAAAATAGGACGATTCAAGAGTGTGCGAGAACTATGCTCTCAGATAGTAAATTACCAAAGTATTTTTGGGCAGAAGCAGTTGCTACCGCCTGTTATATTTAAAATAAAATTTTAATTAGACCTTTAACTGATAAGACATCTTATGAACTTCTTTACAAAAAGAAACCTAAGGTATCTTATTTTAGAATTTTTGAAAGCAAATGTTTTATTTTAAATACAAAAGATAATTTAGATAAATTTGATCCTAAATCCGACAAAGGTATCTTTATCGAATATTCTAATAGAAGTAAAACGTTTAGAGTGTTTAATTTAAGAACTGACACCATTGAAGAAACAATGCATGTTTCATTCGATGAAAATCTGAAATTTTTTGAAGATACAAATGATGAAGTGGATTTAATCACTCAAAATCAAGAGTCAACTGAAATTAATAATGAAATTAATCATCCTAATAAAAGGACTAAACTTTTAAAAGATCATCCTATAGAAAATATACTAGGAGATATGCAATCTTTTGTTAAAAATAGAAATCAACTAAGTAAAATGAGCAATGTAGCCTTTATATCAACTGTTGAACCCAAAAATCCAAAAGAAGCATCAACCGATGATTCATGGATTTTGGCTATGCAAGAAGAACTAAATTAATTAGAAATGATGTTTGGGAACTTGTTCCTAGACCTAAAAATAAAACTATAATTGAATCTAAATGGGTTTATAAAAATAAAATGAATGAACAAGGAGAGATTGTTAGAAATAAAGCCCGGTTAGTCGCTCACGGTTATTGTCAAGAAGAAGGAATAGATTTTGATGAAACCTTTTGATCCCGTAGCAAAATTAGAAGACATTAGGATTCTACTTGCTTTCGCAAATTATAATAATCTCAAACTATTTCAAATGGATGTTAAAAGTGCCTTTTTAAATGGATTTGTAAAAGAGGAAGTATATGTTGAACAACCACCACTTTTTGAAAATGAAAAATTACCAAATCATGTTTACAAACACAAGAAAGCTCTATATGGTCTAAAACAAGCTCCTAGAGCCTGGTATGATAGAATAAGATCTTATTTATTACAATCAAATTTTGAAATTGGTAAAGTGGATAATACTCTTTTTATTAAAAGAAATAAAAATGATATTCAACTAGTACAATTCTACGTAGATGGTATCATTTTTGGATAACCTAATTTTGAAATAAATAAAGAATTTTCTGATATAATGACAAAAGAGTTTGAGATAAGTCATATGGGTGAATTAAATTTCTTTTTAGGAATTACAAATAAAACAATTAAATAATGGTATCTTTATCAGTCAAGAAAAATATGCTAAAGACCTAATTAGTAAATTTGGTTTGACTACTGCGAGTGGAAAACCCACTCCCATGGCAACCAATGAGTACCTTAGTAAAGAAGATCTCTCGAAAGACGTAGTTCAAAAATTATATAGAGGAATGATTGGATCACTATTCTATATCATTGCTAGTAGACATGATATCATGCATAGTGTTTGTCTCTGCAAGATATCAATCCCAACCTAAAGAGACTCACTTAAAAGCTGTAAAACGTATCATAAGATATGTTAAACATATCTCTGATATTGGCTTATTTTACCCTAAAATGATTCTTTTGACTTAATATCTTACTGTGATGCTGATTATGCTGGTTGTAATCAGACCGAAAATGTACAAGTGAACTTGCCACTTTTTGGGGCATTCTCTGATTTTCTAGTTTAGTAAAAAGCAAAACACGGTTTCTTTATCAACAACTGAAGCAGAATATGTTTCTGCTGCTTTGGCTTGTTCTCAAGTAATATATGCAACAAACTTTAAAAGATTACGATTTAAATATCTCAAAATCACCCATTTATTGTGATAATACTAGTGCGATAAATTTGTCCAAAAATACTACTCAACATGCTCGAACTAAACGTGTTGATATCAGACATCATTTTCTCAGAGATAATATAAATAAGAAAGTAATTACTCTAGATTATATTAATTCCAAGAATAAAATTGCTGATATATTAACAAAACCCTTAAATGAATCTATATTTTTACTAAATTAAGAAGAGAATTAGGTATTTGTTCAATAACTGAAATATAAAATATAAATAACGAAGTATAATTAAAAATCAAATCAAAATAAATCAAATAGTAAAAATTTGAAGCACCATGTCGACATCCCCCTATACCCATGTCGACATATAACGATTTGAAATTTTTGAAATTTTTTCCACCAAAATTCAAATAATTGGTTATATATTCTGCTTATTTTTGAAATTCTCTCTGTTCTCTCTATGTTCTAACTTCTGAAACAAATTAAACCATGGCCTCCTCTTCCAAATCAAACATAAATTCAACCTTTTGATTCCCTTCTCCTACTTCTGGACCGTTTCAACGAACTACGCTCGCTCAAGTGACAAAATTGGTGTATTCTTTGAAGGACGCACTGCAATTATTGACTGAAATTCAAGTGGTACAACTTAGAAAGAACAAGAGAGGCAAGGAAAAATCCTTAGGAATTTGCAAAATTTCTAATGGACAACCATGCTAATCCAATCTTGATTGACGAAGATTCTTCAGAAGATCAAGTGCAAGAGGACAGCGAAGAAGAAGAAGAAGAAGCCATCATGGAAGAAGAGCGCGTTGAAGAAGATGACAAAGTCGTTTGTGTTGGCGAAGTGTGCTTTGACAAGGATGGAAATCTTGTCGAACAAAGTGGAAATTTCTGTTTCCACTATCCAAATTGTTCAGTTCATAGATCTTCCATTTTCAAAGACACTCATTAGTTTCTTTTCTCTTTTTCCTTTTGTTGTATGTTGTTTCTTACGTTCTCTACGAAAATATAAATATAACTATATAATTAATAAAAAGTTCATGTTCTTATATTGTTCCATTAAAAGTATTATTATATGGATATTTAGTTAGGATAGTTAGTAGTTTAGGACCATGTTTTAAGTTTTAGAGTTAAGTGTTGATTATTTATGATAACACTATCATTATATTCACAGGTCATAAAGTATTAGGTTACGGGGGAGTTATACAGTTTCGAGTTAGTTTTTTGTTGATGACAAAGGGGGAGAAGTATAAAATAGGATAGTTGGGTATAAATTAAGGGAGAGTTAATAGTTTTAGGGGGAGTTATCAGGATAGAGGTAATATTTTACAAAGAAAGGCTGTCATCATCAAAAAATGGAAGATTGTTAGTCCTTGAGATGATGGTTTTGATGACAACAACTTTAGAATAGGATTACAAAATATAAATACTAACATTATAGTTTAGAAATATATGTATATGCAGGATTTAACCATACAGGTACCAAGAATGAAGACTGTATAGTATCGAGATTCAAGATATCAAGATTGAAGACTCATGAGTATCAAGAATATCAAGATTATCAAGAGTTCAAGATTTTAAGAATAAGTAATTTAATAAGGAATTTTGTTAAAACTCTTAGAAAAGCACTGACATCTTAAAATCCAATTTATTCGTGGAATGGAATCCACTTCGAGCCTATTAAAGGGATGGAACCTATGAAAATCTAGTGGAACATTGTTTTGTATTCACTAACTTTTATTCAAAATATTTTTACAAAATTATATCTTGTTTTCAAAATGTTTTCAAAACCTTCCTTTTAAAAGAATCAAAAAACATCTTTCCTGATTTAAATACTTTTAGCCTCAAAATAATCTTAAATTTCAAAATCAAATTATCCTTAGTTTTGAATTATCTATAATAACAATATATTTAACTTTTCAATATATATATATATATACTTAGATTTAAATATAAAATTATAGTAAAACTTTATATATACCAAAATATTATTCTCAATATTTATTTATGTATTTTAACTATATTTAAGTATATTTATAAAAGTTTAAAATAGTTTTAACATAAGATAGATATTATTTTCAAAGAAAAACAAATCACCAAAATTTTCTTTGGGATGTCGACATACCCAAGATACCCATGTCGACATAGTGTCAGTTGATTTTAAAATTTTGAATTTCAAAAGAAGGTCTATTCGTCATATCCCTTCACGAATGGACATGGTTGTTGTTCTTCTATAAATAGGGGCTGTTTTCATCGAATTCCATTAATATTTTTTTGTTTTTCACTCCTCTTCTTCTTCCACATTTCTTTATACATATTCTTAACATTACTATGCTAAAATCAATATTAAATCTAACTAGGTCATTGCTGGTTTGATTCTCTATCACTATCTCAATAAGATCCTCAGTGCTATTCAGAGTTATAGACTTCTTTGTAATCAAATTAGTGAGAAAAGGTGTGATTGTAGCCTTGGAAATCAATCAATTGTAAAAGGTGTGATTGTAGCCTTGGGAATCAATCAAGTGTAAAAGGTGTGATTGTAGCCTAGGAAATCAATTGGGTGAACTTGTTGCCCGTGAAATCAAGTATCTCTACCCAGAGGATTGTGAATCTGGAGGGTGCACCTGGAAGCTTTGAAATCGAGGGTGCAATTGTAAAGATTGCTTTTGAAAGGAAATCCATACTTGTGTGTGGGACTGGATATACGGTAACTCCGAACCAGTATAAAATCCGGTGTGTACTTTCCTTTACTGCTTTTACTTTATTTCTACATTTGTGTTTGTTTATGTGATCGTATTTGTGTCTGAATATTTCATACATTTGTGTTCAAATTAACATAAACTCAAAAAGATTTAGTAATTTCTTAAAACACTATTCCCCTCCTCTAGTGTTTATCCTAGCCTTAAGATCCGTAAACCAAATTTCAAACATGAACCAGTATAAAATTTCTGGTGTGATCTTTCTCAATTTACTGTTATCTCATTATCTTAATTTATCACATATATAATAGTTACTTGTCATATGCAATGTATACGATCCATATAGACTTTCAAATGGTATCAGAGCAATGTTAGCATAAATCATAGTAACACGTATTTGAATCCTGTTAATATGGCAAGTATTTTTCAAGAAGGTCAGACAACTGCATATCCTCCTCTATTCACAGGATCTAACTATGCATATTGGTCAACACGTATGAGAATTTTTATGGAAGCAAATAGTTTAGAAATATGGTTAGAAACTCAAATTAAGTATATAGCACCTAAAACAAATACTGGCATATGGGCTGATGCATAAAAAACCCTATGTCTAATAATGCTAAAGCTACGAGTGTACTTTTTTGCTACCTTGTTAAAAATGAATTTTCATGTGTTATATTATGTACCATTGCTTATGATATATGGCGTACTTTAAAAGTTACACATGAAGGTACAACTAAGGTCAAACAAAAAAAAATATCAATTTTAAAAAATCAATTCTCATCTTTCAAAATGAAACAAAATGAGTCAATTGTTGACATGTACTCCAGATTTCAAACTATACAACACGACCTTATGGCACCAGGAGTCAAGTTTACTGATTTTGATTTCGTATTTCAAAATCTCAACTCTTTAACAATTGAGTGGGAAAGAAAAGTATTAGCTATTGAAGAAGCTAATGATCTTTCTAAACTCAAAATTGAAGAATTGGTTGGAAATTTAATGTCGTATGAAGCTAATTTGTAGGCCAGAAAGGAAAAAAAACCATGAAATGAAGAACATAGGATATCAAGCAAGCAATGAAGATTCTGAATTGGATGAAGATGAAATTATATTCATTGCCAAGAACTACAACCAATTCAAGAAAATGACGAGATTCCAAAATAGCGGAAAATAAAATTCATCAAATCAAACTTTAATCAAGTGCTTTGAATGTGATCAATTTGAACATATGAAGAAGGATTTTCCAAAACTCAACAACGAGAAAAAGGAAAATAAGTTTGAGAAATTTAAGAAAAAGAGAAAGGCATTCCAAGTCACAAAGGATGACTATGACTCTTCCTCTTCATTCGGTAATGACAGTGAAAGTGATACAGAGCAAGCAAATATATGTTTCATGGCACACACTAATGAGGTATGTCCTGATCTTACTAATGATGAAATTTTAGAAGTAAGCATGGAACTTGATAACAAATATAGAGAAGCTAAGAAATTAAATAAGGAATATGTTGTTAAGATAAATCGATTGGAACTTTAAATAGGGTTACTAAAAGATGAAAATCAATTTTAGAAAATAAATTAGAAAATGGTTATGAAAAGTACAAGAATATTTTTATCGAAAATGATGCTTTGCCTTGTGAATTAGGAAAAGTTAAACTAGCAAATAAAAAATTAGTAATAAACACATTAGCTTAAAAGATAATCTAGAAACTTCAAAATCTGAAATTACTGATCTTAAAAACAAGTTGGATAAAATTACTAATAATGTTACAAAATTTAACATAGGAAAACAAGACTTGGAGAATTTAATTAAAATTTCCAAGCCATTCAAAAATCGAAATGGACTAGGATTTGAGAATAACACAAAAATTACAAGGTATAGTAAAATTTATACTAAGATAAAAAACCTTCTTCCAAAAATGAAAAATTGACCTCGAATTCAAAAATGATTAAAATATAGGTTCCTAAAACAAATAACAACCTAATTAAACAAAAATATTAGGTGATTATATGAAAGAAGTGATTCACAATAATAATTATATTTCAAAAGGAACTAGACCATCATGGGTATGGTTACCCTCATTTACTAACACTTAGGACCTAAAATAAAAAGGGTATCAATTTAAATTTTCTTATTTTTGTAGGTACCTAAATACAAAAACAAAGAGAAACGGATAGTGGATAGTGGATGCTCCAAGCACATGACAGGAAATGTTCACATGCTGTCAAATATAAAGTACATTGGTGGTGGCACTGTAATTTTTGGCGATAATTCAAAAGGGTTCATCATTGGCATCGGAGAAGTCATCAATATCCGTATCTCTAACTCGTCTATTATTTCTAATGTTCTATTAATAGGAAACCTAAAACATAATCTTCTTAGTATAAGTTAGTTGTGTGATGAAGGGTTTGAAATAAAATTTGAAAAGGATAAATGTAAAATTCTCGATCAAAGCAAAAATTTACTCTTTGAAGGATTTAGAAATCGTAATATATATACACGAAATATGAACATTAAAAATAATTCAGATTTATGTATAGTCGCAAATCATGATGATCCTTGGATTTGGCACAAATGTTTTTGTCATAAATTTTTTAAATATAATAACAAACTAGAAAAACATGATCTAGTTAGAGGTCTTCCTAATATTAACCATAAAATTACAAATTTATGCAGTGCTTGTCAAATGGGCAAGTTAAAGAAAAGTTCTTTCAAATCTAAAAATAAAATATCTACTAAGAAACCGTTAGCATTACTTCATTTAGATTTATTTGGACCAACCCAAGTACGATCAATAAATCATGACAAATATTTGTTCGTAATTGAAGATGATTTTTCAAGATATACTTGGACATTTTTTAAAAAACATAAATGTGACACTTTTGGAATGTTTAAAATCTTTGCAAAACGAATTACTAACTTAATGGATTTAAATATTATAAATATACACAGTGATCATGGAGGAGAATTCGAAAATGAACTTTTCACTGATTATTGTAACAGAAAAGGAATTAATCATAATCTTTCGGTTCCACGAACACCACAACAAAATGGTGTAGTTGAAAGGAAAAAAAACTTTATAGGAATGTGCACGAACATTACTAAATAGTAGTAACCTACCCAAACATTTTTTGGTTGAAGCTATTGCCACTGCCTGTTATGTATTAAATCGTGTCACACTTCGACCTATGACTAAAAATACATGTTATGAAATCTTTTATGGAAAGAAACCAAAAGTTTCGTACTTCAAAACTTTTTGGTCCAAATGTTTTATTTTAAATACTACAGATAATCTTGGAAAATTTAACCCTAAAGCCGATAAAGGAATTTTCATTGCTTATTCAGAACGTCTTAAAGCTTATAGAATTTATAATAAACGAACAAATATTATAGAAGAAAGCTTACATGTGTCTTTTGATGAAAATTTCCATCAAACTATTAAAGAAGATGAAGATGAAATTTTAACAAAAAATCAAACTGAAAATACAAATAATGTGAATATTTCGTCCTCCGATAATAATGAAAATGTTTTAAGATCTCCCACACGAATATTAAAAACTCATCCTTTGGATAATAAAATGTGAGACTTAATTTCTCAAGTCACTAGAAATAAATTAAATCAAATGGGTCACGTTGCTTTTATCTTAAATAAAGAACATAAAAATTATAAAGAAGCGTCTAAAGATGATTCTTGGATCCTAGCAATGCAAGAAGAATTAAATCGATTTGAACGAAATAATGTATGGAAACTCGTTTCTAGACCATCAGATCAATCTGTAATAGGAACAAAATGGGTTTTCAAAAACAAAGCAGATCAAAATGGAAATATTATTTGTAACAAAGCAAGATTAGTGGCTTACGTTTACAACCAAGAAGAGGGAATTGATTACGAGGAGACATTTGCTCCCCTAGCTCATCTCGAAGCAATTCGTACTCTACTTGCTTTTGCATGTCATCACAACTTTAAATTTTTTCAAATGGATGTTAAGACTGCCTTCTTAAAAGTTTTATCTAAGAAAAAGTTTTTGTATAACAACCACCGTTATTTATCCACGAACAAGATCCAAATCATGTTTATAAACTCAAAAAGGCTTTATACCGTTTAAGACAGGCACCAAGTGCATGGTATGATCAACTAAAAACTCATCTACAAAATTCTAGATTTCAAGTCGGCAAAATAGGCACTACACTATTTATAAAACATAAAAATAATGATATATTAATTGTACAAATATATGTTGGTGACATCATATTTTGATCAATTAATGAAAGCTTATGTAAGGAATTTTCTGAAATAATGAAAAATGATTTTGAAATGTCACACAAGGGAGAATTAAATTTTTTCTTTGGATTACAAATATAACAATTGGACAATGGAAATTTTATAAATCAAGAAAAGTATTGTAAAGATTTACTTAAATATTTCGGAATGGAGAACACTACTGGTAAACCAATTCCTATGAGCACTATTTTATATTTAGACAAAGACGAAAATGGAAAAGACTATGGTCAAAAATCTTATCGTAGTATGATCGACTCTTTATTATACTTAACAGCTAGTCGACCCAAAATAATGATGAGTGTCTATTTGTGCGCTCATTTTCAAGCTCAACCTAAGGAATCACATTATCGAGCAGTCAAATGAATTTTACGTTACTTAACCAATACCAAAGATTACGGCTTATTATATCCAAAAGTTATGACTTTCCAACTTGTATCATATAGTGATGCAGACTATGGAGGATGTAAAATAGATAGAAAAAGCACAAGTGGTACCTACCATTTTATATGTCAATATCTGGTTTTTTGGTTTAGCAAAAAGCAAAATTGTGTTTCACTCTCGACGTATGAAGCAGAATATATCTATGCCGCCTTAGCTTGTGCTCAAGTAATCGATATGCAATAAACACTTAGAGATTTTGGTAAAACAATTGAAAAATCCCTGATATACTGCGATAATACTTGTGCTATCAATTAATCTAAAAATCTAGTTAATCATTCTGGAACTAAACACATAGTCATACGACACCATTTTCTAAGAGATAATGTAGAAAAAGAAATTATCTCTGTTGAATTTGTTAACACCGACAATCAAATTGCCGGTACATTCACTAAACCGTTAAATGAAAATTCATTTGTAAAACTTAGACGAAACTTAGGAATTTGTTCATATAATGAATTAATAAACTAAACTATATATTCTTTATTATCCTAAATGGTTACTAAGAAAAACTAACAAACAAAAACTTTCTTCACCTTCCGTTTTAAAACCCTTCTGAACACCACAAATTGTTTTAATGAAAACAAAAGTTTTAACCATAAATTTCGTTAACTAACAAGAACCTTTTTTTTCTAAATTAGAAACTGAAAACATATATATATATATACATATATATATACACATATATATCTCACAGATAAATTTATTTTTAAGCATATAATCTTTCAATCTCTAAAACGTTTAATTTCTTTTACATATATATAATGTCATCTAACGACGATTCGACTTACTCAGCCATTAATCTCTCCTCACCTTCTCCTGGCAGTATGTATACGTCTCCCACCAAAACAACACTAAAATCATCTCCTTCCATAAACATTGCGCCTACTCCTACTCCTGTGTATCATACCGGCGATTCTCCGAAAGGAAAAAAAGGCTAAATATGGTATTAATCTTGAAAATGCTTCTCTTCATGACAAAATTAGCGAAGTCCATCATTATCAAAAAGAAATGATGGACGTTCAAAATGAAATTACTATACACAATGAAATCAAAGAGCTCATCTAAACTTTTTGGAAAAGTCCATCCTTGCAATATGTGGACACTCTCCTACAAAGGATTATGTTCATGTATGATCTCCTCGTATGATAGAAACTTTTCTTCATGCTCATCGAATAACTCCACGGAAACTATGGAGAGAAGGAACATCTGAAGCCCAATTAAGTACCTCCTTCTTGGTCTCCGCTACAATCATCAAAAGAAGATACAAAGGTGGGACCAAATTTATGGGAGAAAAATTAATATTTTTCTTCTATTAATAACTATATTTCGTACCTATATATTCTTGTTATAATAAGTTTAAAAACTATTCAAGATTGTAATTTACATCTTGTTCTTAATAAAAAAATATAATAATAATAATAATAACAATCTGGAGACTCTACCTAAAATCAAATTATCACTATTCTGTCAAACCAGACATCTAAGATATAGAGCCAGACGTTTGATTTTTCTCACGGATTATCACAGATTCGAAGAACCAGAAGTCTAACTCTTCTTATCCAGACGTCTGTTTAAAGACTCGGATAACAGTTTCGAATAGAAATTCCACTCTCTTCCCCTACTCTATGGGTACCAGATGTCTGCCTATAGGTGGCCAGACATCTGAGATAGCTTTCTGCCTGAAATAATACAGAAAAAATAAAAAGCCCAGACATCTGACTCACCATTCCAGACGTCCGAACTGTGTTTTTTCCTGTCACGACCTACTATTCACTATATTAAACCATTTCTTCATTTTTTATCTCATCTTTTCATCCTCTACAAAACCTAATAGAACCCAGATCTTAAAAATTCAACTTCAATCTTCAAATAAAATGCCTCCAAAATCGAAAAATACAAAGAAGCAAAAGAAAGATCAAGGATCTTCATCTCAAACAAATGTTGTCACTGGTTCTCACATAAAATCATGTCTCGATCAAAGCCCTAGCTCAACCAAAAGATTTGATGATTTGAAGATTTTAAAGTTTCATCTAGGTCCCTTCTATCAACTACTATGCTTTCCTCTCCACGAAATGTGTTCATTATGTGAAGATGCTGAGGTTAACTATCTAATTGAACAAGATCCAAACGAGGTAACTATAGATCAGCTAGCTATCTTTCTCTTTTATTTGAATCTATGTAGTTCTTCTATTTGGAATCCCAAGGATGACAAAAATTGGCTTTGGATTAGTGTCTATGGTAAAGTCATTAAGCTCACTCCTGGTATGTTGGGATGAATCCTCCATTGCTCTTACACGAGAATCGAATTAAAAGACATACCTGAAAAAAGATTTTTACCCTGTGATTAGGTCACTCGTCTACTTTGGGAAGATCATATGGAACAGTGGAATACGAAGCGACCTAGGGCAAGATTGCTAATTCGCATGATTATCAACTCCATAATACCAAGAAAAGGTAGTTATGAGCAAATATATGAAACAGAACACAAAGCTATGTATGCTATATTTGGTGGTATTAAAGTTAATTGGGCTCAATTTCTTTTCGATGAAATTAAAAGTTTCTGGATTCACAAATGCCATACAATTGTTTATGCACCATATATAATGCGAATTCTTCAATTCCAACTTCTTACTTGTCATATTTTGAAGAACTATAAATTAAAGAAAGTGGGTCCAAATATTTCAAGCTTATGCATCTACCGGACAAACCGCCACCATAATATCATTTCCTCAATGGACTCTACAGCATCAACAATAACATCAACAATAGCCTCAACAAGAGCAGCAACAACCCCCTCCACAACAACCGGGTCCTTATGTTTTCCAGCAACATCCCTTCGAATATCACTCAGACTTAGAGATTTTAGAAGACTGAGGAGAACCTACTTCAACAGAATCATATCGTGACTTATCAATTCGAAATCAACAACTTTTGTCTCGCAATCAACAAATCTTAGGCAAGAAGGTTGTTCATCTTGACAGATCTTTCTCAAGCACATCTTCTCAAATAGGAAAAATCGAGAAAACAATGGATAAGATTGTATCCATTCTTGGGAAAGTAATGAGGAAAGTTCGTGGTCGATCATCATCCAGATCCTCGTCCTCATCACCATCACATCCTTCACCTGCTCCATATATTTCTTCTGTTCTAAGGTCTTCAACATAATCACGTGGAAAAGACGCCGTGGAAGACAAACCATTAAAGGAAACATATGAAGAGGAAAGTGAGGACTTTATTATGTAAGATCCTTTCCCCCATCAACAGGGGTACTTGGCTTTTCAAGGGCTGTCTATTCAAGAAGACGAAGAATATAATGATCAACGTCATTGGCCCGAATACAACTCTGATCCTTCAGCTTTATGGGATTATTATGATAATTATGGAAGTTTTTCTGACTCATCTCACCATTACCAGTAGTTTCTAGTTTACTTCCACTGTATTTTTCTTTTATGCATTTCCCATTCTATGTACTAATGTTCAGTTATCGTGTACTACAAGTTCTATGTTTTAAATGACATTTTCTATTTTCTCTATTCTTTTACATAATGCCAAAAGGGGAGAAATATGCATACACACATGGGGAGGATAAAATATGATATACATATATATAAGGGGAGTAAAATATATTTTATGTTACATATTTTGTCATCATCAAAAAAGGGAGAATGTTAGGAACTCCTATCTACAAGTTTTGACGATGACAAACCATATAATTATAAATGTACATATATATCTCATATCTTATTCTTGTAGAGACTCAAGGAAACAAATCGAAGCATGAAGCATGGATCATAGCATTAAGAGATAAATATTGTATATAAATCTGAGAAATAATATGTAAAATCTCACTGGATTTTGTATATGATAAAATATATACACATTTACACAGAAGAACAAAATTTACATATTCCAAACGCTTGGTATTATGCCTCCAAAAGTCTTGTACCAACCTTTGGAATTTTTCCAGATAATACATAACCAGACGTTTGGTCTCACAATCCAGATGTCTGGATTTGGCTCCAAGAATTTTTTAAAATACACAACTATCAAATCTGAAAGATTGCTTCTGCATCTCTTCCTCAAGTCAGTTCTACCTCAAACAGAAGCAACTCTAGAAATGAAAAGAAACGATAGCAACACTTCAAATCTATCTTTTCACAACTATAAATACATCCGTGATTTTACAATTAAAGTAGCGAATTTCTGATTTCTATTCTCTATATCTACTTTGCACTCAGATTCAAGTTACTCATTTTTGCTATTAATATTTCAACCAAAGATCATTAACTTTGGTTCAGTTTTCTTCCATATTTCCAAAGCACACACATATTCATATCTATACATATCCAATGGAGATTATAAGAAGACTTGTACGTATTGTCAATATCAATGTTAATCATATCACATTCTTAATGAAAGATTTCTATTGTAACAACCCTATTCCTCCGGACGAAGCGAGGTTATTGATTAGTGAAATTCTGAAGAGGAGCTTTGGGACTGACGTAGGATGGAAGGTCTGAACCAGTATAAAAATTTTGATGTGATTTTTCTCATTTTATTGTCATCTCGTTATCTTAACCTATCACATATATAAAAATTACTTGTCATATACATAGTACACGATCCATGTAGACTTTCACCTACAAGACTAAGATCGATGCGCTGAAGGCAGAGCAGGTCCGACTGAGGAGAGGCAAAGAATATTACATGAACAAAGTTGTGTCCCTTCAAGCTGAAGACGACAAGTCTAGCTATTTCTATGAGACTGTAAATTAGATGCTAAAGGACACCTACTATATGTTCTAGAAGCATGGGAACCTTCAGTAGATGGATGATTACCCTCAAGTGATGGCGAGGATTCATACTCAGCTCATCGAGGAGAGAAAAGCCGCAGTTGCCAAGGAAGAATGAGTCGTGTATGATGTTGGGATGGTGAATTTTTAGTTCAAGATGAAAGAGACTAAGGTCATTGCTAGAGGATACGAGCTGCTGGCAGAGGATGAGGATAATGAAGAGGGTTCGGATCACGAGGGGCTCGGTGATTCACTGAACTACTGTAGGTACCTTGTCCTTTTATTTTAACTTCATTATCTCTCATCACAGACTATAAGACTTATGACTTTTCTCACTTACTTCATGAAGGGATGGGTACAGGAAAAGCTGTGCCACCTCCACTTCCAAAGGGTATCGATGGTGCATCGCAGAAAGAGATAGAGTCACCCGAGCGATGCAGGCCTTCAAAGGACATGGCTGGAGGAAGCGAGCCAAGTGATAAGGGTGTCCCTCCTGCTTAGTCGAGAATATAATTTTTATATGCATTTTGGAGGATGTAGGGTTATCTTGTATATATGTATATGTGTGTGTATTTATGTTATACATACAAACTTTGTGTTGTGATGTTCGACTTTTGTTGTTTATGTGTTTATTTGAAATGGTTTTTGTGAAATATGATTTTATAACTCGCCTTGCCTGCTTGTGAACTTCTTATAACTCAGTTGACTGCCATTGTGTTCTAAGATGCGGGAAACCATAAAATTATTGCCATATTAAGGGTCGGTCATGAACAATAATTACTCAGGCTACTGCCCATGTCGTGAGTATTATTCGATTTATTGTTGCCAGCGTGGCTGCCGATCGTCAACTACAAACTATCCCTGGCTGCAGCCACGCCTTAAACGTGGAATTTATAATTGGTTCGCAGTTTCCGACGAGCCAAATGCCAACGATAAACTATCTAGGCTATAAATCATGCCTAATCAGTGGATTACAATCGGTTCTTCATTGTCGGCTTGGGGGGGGGGGGGGCGATTGTCAACAATGAACTGCCGAGGCTTATCTCGTTCCTTTTGTCATGGATATCTTATTTTCACAACTATCAGCACGAACTTGTGTGACGACCAAGATTTTATACCAGTTAAAATTGCCGAAAAATACGTCCGTTCTAAAACTACTAATAAAAAATACCAACTTAATATACCATATTTGATAAATATTCAATATTACTAAATGTATAGGATACAATTTCAATCATACAACTTATCAGAGTAACTTATTTATTTATTAATTCTACAAAGTACGCTTTAATACATACCAAATACAATGACTATAATCTACCACTGCACAATTCTGATGAGAGAGACAACAATATCCTTACCTGCAAACTCAATAAACAATGTAAATACGAAATAAAATAGTAAGCATGAAAATACAATAACACAAGATAAACAACAACCAATAAACATGAAAGAGTTATATTATTTTAGGGGCTGCATCACTACCACTTGTGACTGCCTACGTACTCCTATCTAATTTGGTATCACAATTAGATGCAGGATCAAGCCAACGTAGTTCTCCAACTGCAAATAGGACTCATGGAGCCTACGATGCAATAAACAATATGTAATTCCCAAAACTACCCACTTAGACTTAATTTTCAATTTTATATTTTCAAATCTATTTACCTTTACGGAAATTATCTTTTTGGACTTTATTCTTGAATTCTTATTTCAAAATTTTCGAAATATATATATTTCTATATTCAAATTATACTTTACTTCGAAATCTTAAAGTAAATCACTTTTGAAAAGTTTATTTGGAAATCCCAAATACTGTAATAAAGCATATCAAACCATATCCAACCAGATCAAGAGGTTTCTCCCAATAACAAGGCAACTGGGTCCCAGCCTTCATACAATCGATAAATAAGTACATCCCTCTATTTCAAGAGCGGACTATACCAAAAACATATGCCCACTTTTTTGTTACGGGTTACCCGAACATCGGTAACATAACAAATCATTTTATATCCCGTAGCGATAAATCATTTCACACTAATATTCACAAGTATTTACAAATCATAATAATTTTCATTTCCCAAATCCGTTCAGAAATCATCTTTAAACCATCGGGTTTAGTCCTCGAAATTCTTTACGTTTCGTAAAACATTTTTATAAAACCATTCTTATATAAATCACTTTTATATAATATAACTTCAAAATATTCATTACCAAACATATCTATTTCTTTTAAAGGGAAAACATTTCATAACATTTCCATTTGAAAACCAATTTTCAAAACAATTCATTAAAGTGAAGTGAACCAAATATTACCACTAAACACCTTATAGTTAAAATCGTGAAATAAATCACAAGGTGTTATCCTACAGTTATTTTTTTCCCAGCCCATGCATATGGATAATTAATTGTTCATAGAATGGTTGAGCAAAGTCAGCAATCAATAAATAATAATCAGTGCTCATAAACTGGTCGAGCGCAATCCAAACAACCAAACAATCAATTAATAGAATAAACACAACAATAAATGATAAATCAACACTTCACTCTATCAAATATTTATAACATATTTTATTTTATCTTGAGTTAAAATGATTTGATATTTATTTTGGAGCATCCGGGCTTTCCTTTCGACAGGTTCCGTCCCTCGTCCAAGTCTCCTTGGATCGAACAGACGAAACACATGTACTAGTCATATTCGCGTACCCCAATAAGTATTTAACTTCTAAATTTTAAATTACTTAATTAACCATCTAAACATAATATCAAGCAAGGAAATCAAACCATTGTTTTAGAAAACAAAGTAAACAATCATTCAACAAGGGTTTTCAAACAACACTTAAAGTTCTTTCAAATTAGCAATGTTTTTAATGAACTTAAAATATAAAATAACTTACTTTGGTTTCCACTCCATCAAACCTTAAGGCAGGGAACTTAAGACCTCACGTATACTTCCTAGCATGCTTTAGAACCAAATGAAAATAAGCATGAATTCCTCCTTCCTAATGCTTGGCTAAGGCTTGAAATGGAGCTTGGAGAAGAAGTGGTAGAGCTTTGAACTTGAATTCTCACGATTTAGATCCAAAAAAATAGGTTATCTTGTATTTGCTATTAGGCCCTCTAAATCTCAAATTTTAGAAAAGTTGTAAAATAAAATGTTGTTGAAAATTATTTTCTCTTAAATTTGAAATAAAGAACCACTTGAATCCAAGTAGTTTTGAAGGAGTTATGATAGAATGAAGAAGAGGTATTATCGGATTGACAAAAATGAAGCCTGAAAATGCACTTCCAATAATTAAGTTTCAGGTCAGAAAAACCTCAGAACTAGAAAAAGTGACCAACACAAAAGTTGTAGCCACTGGAATTCCATATGATTTAATATAAAATTTCTTAATTTGGATCAGTTACGATCAAGTTATGATAAAAACAAAATGTCTTATTCTCTATCACAAAAATTGGGTCAGAGAATGCACTGGAAAGAAGTGGATTTTTGACTTGGTTATTTTTAGAATAAGAAAAGGTGGTCAACATGAAAGTTGTACCCACTGGAAAAATACATGATTTGAAAAAAAATTGCATTTTGGTTCAGTTTTGAAGAAGTTATGATCGAGAGAAGAAGAGATAAAATATAGAGAAAAGAGGATTTTGATTTGAAGAGGATGAACATTAATTTCTTTTGAATATCTTGTAAATATTTTGACGTTATTTCTTTATAATTTTTTTATATGGAATGGAAGCCATTAAAAAGAAGAAGAAAAAGGTGATGAAGCTTGAGAAAAGAAGAAGAAATGTGAATGAAAGTGAAGAAGGAGGTGGGTATTTATAGAAAAAGAAAGAAGTTGTAAATTTACCAAAATAGCTCTTACCAAATTACCAAACTATCCTTACTTCAACCTAAAGCAACATCCACTTTTTCAATACTCTACATCATCTTACACTTCTTACTTAATGTTTTAGTCACTTAAAGATTAAGTAAAGAAAATTAATTATTTTGTTGAATTTTGATTTGATGTGATTTGATGTCTACTTTTCGTACTTTTGTTAATTCTTATTTTTACTAATGACTTCTAGAAGTTTCTAATCCTATTTAGTAAAAGTAAATATGGTTAGTTATTAAAATGTATAATATATATGTTAAAACATGTCAACAAAGGTGTGATAACATTGCGACAACTTATTCTGAACAAAATATTGATTTTCGACAAAACGTTTTTTGGTCACATTTTGAAATTTCTGTTAAACTATTTATTCATGTAAACCAAACTTCAAAATAAATTTCTTATTATCTTTAAATAATTAAAACAAGCATAATTAACTTATATATTCTAGGAGTTTCGGTATGCCCACAGTGTAGTAGGTAGTTCGTCGACCCATGCTCCCATGGATTTCTCCAGTTTCTTTTTTATCGTTGTTTTTAAAACCTTGTTTTCCGCTTCAACCTGTCCGTTGGATTGGGGATAAGCTACAACGGAGAAGCTTCAAGCAATCCCATGTTCTTGGAACCAACTGAAGAATTCTTCACTATCGAACTGGAGTCCGTTGTCTGATATGATCTTCTGTGGAACCCCATACCCGCACAGGATGTTTGGTATGAGGAAGCTTATCACTTTGGTAAATGAAATCTTGTTCAAGGTTTCTACTTCCACCCATTTGGTGAAATAATCCACTGCCACTATGGCATATCTTGCCTCTCCTCGGCCCATGGGGAGTTCCCTGATCAAATCAATCCCCCAAATTGCAAAGGGTGAGGAGCTGACCATTTGGGTCAAACTGTTAGATGGTAGTCTCGAGATGTTGGCGAATCGTTTGCATTTGTCACATTTTTTAGCGAACTCTTTTGCTTCTTTGTTTAGTGTGAACCAAAAGTATCCATATCGAAGAATTTTCTTGGCTAGAGTTTGCCCTATGGTGTGATCGCCGCAACTTTCTTGATGGATATTATTAAGGATATCTTTCGCTTCATTCCCAGAAACACACCTTATTAATGGATTGGAAAAACCACGACAGTACAATATGCTGTTCTGAATGGTGTAGCGAGATGGTTTCCTTAGGATCCTCCTGACTTCATTCCATTCCGCGGGAAAGGTTCCACTTTGTAGGTATCGGATGACAGGGTCATTCATATCTCTTCACTGTTGGCGGTTGATGTGATTTGAAGACATTCGAAACTTGGTGTGGTTTGACTTACGACGGGGGTTGCCCCCAGCATTAGTTCGGTCCTCACGCTTGCCTCTTTGGCGAGGGCGTATGCTTCTTGATTTTCTCCTCGTGGGATGTGTTTGATTACATAGTAACCTAGCTCATTAAGGAGGATTTTGGTCTTTTTAAGGTAAGACATGAGCTTCTGTCCATGAGTTTGGAATTCTCCAAGGATCTGGTTCACAATCTACTGAGAGTCACTGTGAATATATATCGACCTAACTCCTATCTCTTTAATGATCTCTAGGCCAGCTATTACTGCTTCGTGTTCAGCTTCATTATTGGTTGCAGTGAATTCTAGTCTTAGTGCGCAGCATAACTTCCTTCCTCGAGGTGTGACTATTACGACTCCTAACTTCGAGCTAAGCTCATTCGCCGCTCCATCAACGAACAAATTCAATTTGACTGCTTCCTCAAATTTTGCTTCCAACTCGTCATCTCGTATTGTGAATTCAGCTATGAAATCGTCCAAGGGTTGTCCTTTAATTGTGATGCACAGATGGTAGGTGATGTCATATTGGCTTAGCTCAATGCATAACTTCAGTAGACACCCTGATGAATCCGGTTTATATAGAACTTGTCTCAAGGGTTGATCCGTCGGAACCTTAATTAAGTGAGATTGGAAGTAGGGCTGCAATTTCCTGTATGCTATGAGCAAATTGTAAGCCAATTTTTGACCTTAGGATATCTAGATTATGTTCCCATGAATCATTTGCTAATGAAGAATGTTGGTCTTTGGATATGATCATCTTCTCGTACTAGTGCTGCACTTAGGCCGTGGGATGATACAGCCAGGTATAAGTAAAGGCTCTCTCCATCCATTGGAGAGGAGAGTACTGGAGGCTTCTGTAGATGTTCGAGTAGATTTTGGAAGGCAGAGTAGCACTCATTGGTCCATTCAAATTTCCCTTTGTCTCTTTTAAGGGTTTCGAAGAACATGACACACTTGTCCGTTGCTTTGGATATAAATCTGCTCAGAGTAGCTACTTTCCCATATAGGCTCTGCATTTCTCTTCATGTTGCTAGGATTTTAATATCTTTCAAAGCTTGTACCTTTTCAGGATTCACCTCTATTCCTCTAGCATGTACGATAAAACCTAAAAACTTACCCAATGACACCCCACAAGAGCATTTTAGTGGGTTTAGATTCATTTGGTATTTGCTCAATACTTGGAACATCTCGTCTAGGTGGCCTAGATGATCCACTGCTCTTCTTGACTTGACAAGCATGTCATTAACATAGACTTTCATGAACTGACCAATTTGCCGTTTGAACATCTTATTAACCAAATGTTGATAGATAGCACCGGCTTTTTTAAGCCCGAAGGGCATGTCCGTGTAATAGTACAGGCCTAGGTCCGTAATGAAGCTAGTGTGTTGTTGGTATAGCATATGTATGGGAATCAGGTTGTATCTCGAATACACGTCCATAAATGACAATAATTCATTCCCCACGGTTTCGTCCACCAGCTGGTTTGATTCGGTGCAAAGGGAAACAGCCTTGGGGCAAGCATCATTGAGGTTGGAGAAGTCAATGCATGTTCACCACTTTCCATTAGGTTTCTTCACCATCACTTGGTTGGAGATCCACTCCGGGTAAATGGCTTCGCGGATGAAACCATTGGCGAGCAGGTTCTTCACTTCCTCGTTTAGAGCATTCGATTTCTCTACCCCCTATTCTTCTTTTCTTTTTCTTGACAAGGACCTCGGTTGGGTCAACATTGAGAGCATGGCAAGCTATCTCCAGGGATATCCCCACTATATCCTTGTATGTCCATGCGAATACATCTAAGTTCTTTCGCAGGAATCCTATCAGCTGAACTTTGTGGTCCAGATTTAGCTGAGAATCTATTTTAAAAGCTTCATTTTGTCGTGTTCGTCTACTTTCACATGCTCCATAGCCTCAACGACTCGACATTGACCTTCTACTCTTTATCTCTAGGGTCCAATTCGTTGAATGGTTCAATGGCATATTTAAGAGGAGGGGCCTTCTCTGATTGCTATGCTTCCAAATTTTTGGCGTAGAGGATAGCCCCCCTTGCTTTTTTCCTTTCCCTTTTTCTTATTTTGGTGAATTTCAGTCACATAACAATCGTGAGCCGTGTCTTTGTCTCCTTCCACATCTCTTATTTCGTTATTGGTTGGAAATTTCATCTTCAAGCACCACGTTGCTAATACTATTTGGAAGTCTGACAATGCTTGTCATCCCAAGATGGTGTTGTAGGTAGAGTGCCCATCCACCAGCATGAAGGTTTGCTTCCACACAACTGATCGGGGGTTACTTCTAAGCTCAACACACAAGTCTATCTGTTCGAGAGGCATTGTGGCATATTTGGTGAATCCATGTAAAGGTTTGTGGCATGGAGGCACATCTTTCATTGACAACTTCATTTTGTTGAATGCATGTTTGAATAAAATATTCACCGAACTTCCTGTATCGACCAAAATGCAAAACATCTCAGTCAGGCTGATCTAGGTGAAGATAACCAGGGGGTCAGTGTGAGGATACTGTTTTCCAAGCAAATCTTCGTCATTGAAGGTTATTTCAGTTCTTTCTCTTTGCTTCGCGATGCGACCTTCAGTTATGGAACAAACGAACCCTTCCCTATCCTTAAGGACTTTCTGTATCTCTCCATCTCAGCCCAATTTTTTTCAGCTATATGCGGGCCTCCAGATATGGAGTGGACAGTTATCTTTTCTTTGTTAGAGCAGCTCGCACCTGTTCCTTCCCTACTATTTCCTTCCGAAGGTTGTCCAAATCCTTCATGGGCCGGACCAGGAGAGTTGCGGTCTTTCTGTACGTATCGCTTTAGCTTCTTTTTAGGACATATTCTTTAATGAGATCCCATAAATGTTGGCATTCTTCGGTTGTTTGCACCAAAATTGGGCAACACCCTTCGGAAGTCTTTGAAGAGATAATAAGTGAAGAACTTAAATTGGAAATGAAAATTATCTAACAAAAACTCCAAGTTATAGAAAAGTAAATTGCATAGAAGACAAGAATTTAGAGTGGTTCGGCGATGCGCCTACGTCCACTATGAAGTTTGATCACTTTATTGCTTAATACTTGAAGGTTACAAGTGTTTTGAAGCAAATTACAGCAGACAACAGACTTAAATTCGAAATCAGCAGCCAAGATGGTGGTATGGAGTGATTCTGGCAGCGTTTAGGCGTACTCTTTCTCTCCAAATTCTCCGACCCCTTTTCTGAATGACCATGGGCTCTATTTATAGGCGTGGAAGGCTGAAATCCCGCCAAAAACCTGGGGAGGCCGCTTGGCACGTGAGGGGGGCCCATAGGCCCGCGTTCTCGGAATCCGTGCCCAGTTTGGGATCGATTCGAAGTGAAGTTCGAATCGATCAAAAATGCATCCAATCGAGGCGAAATTTGGTGTGGACATTCTTCAACATGTATGCAAGCTTCTGTGAAAATTTCATGGCATTTGGATCATGGGATTGAGAGATATGATCGATTCAAGATTGCGTCTTCGTGTACCCTGTTTGCTTCGACTCGATCCTATGGATTCGTTCGAATCCATATGGTTCGAATCCATATGGTTCGAATCCATAGGTTCGAATCCATAGGGTTCGAAGAAATACATGCTTCGAATCCATGGTCTTCGTGGCTTTCCTACTGAATGGTTTCGAGGCACGCCGTGAAATGGAATCGCAGTGAAGTTTCAGGATGGATTCGATGCACTGCAACCAGATGGATTCGAAGGAGTTTCTTACCTCATGGATTCGACCTTGAGATTCTCTTGATGGATTCGAAGTAAGGTGACTTGGATGGAGTCGAACTAAGGCTTGCTCAATGGAGTCGAAGCGAGGTTTAGTTCATGGGTTCGAAGTAATGCATGGATTCGAGGTAAAGCTCCGGGAGGGTGGATTCAAAGGTAGGAATGCTGGGTTCGAACATTGGTCGATTCGAAGCACTTTCTCTTGATGGGTACGAAGGAAGACCATGGGATGGTTTCGAACTAGATGGAGTCGAACCTGATGGGTTCGAATGTGGCGTGACTGTGCTATGGATTCGAACACGGTGCCTGCTCGGATGGATTCGAAGCACGGCTATGCTTCTTGGGTTCGAACTAGGGAAGGTTTCGGATGGATTCGAGGTGATGGATTCGAACCGAGCAAGGTTCATTTCTCTCAACTTGAATCCATCATAACTTGAGCATACGACCTCGGATTGACTTGAAATTTGAAACGCGGACTTCTATGATCTTTCTGGTCATGTCCTATCAATTGTAGCTCAATCTGGACTCGGACAAAATTCATCGATATCCATAGCGAAGAGAAGTGCAATCAATCTCTGAGACGAACTGCCCTTTGTTTTTGGCCAATCTTTTGGTATCACGGCTTTGCCAAAAAGCGGGATAACATTTTGCCCCCCAAAGTACGTCTTGTGGGAACATGACGTGCTTTGAATAGCTGCCATTTCTTTCTGAAAAATCATTGCTCTCTTTTTGTTGAGACTCGTACGCTGTATTACTGCAACCTTGCCTTGATATGATTGATTGCTGTATAATAGCGCTTAGCCGTTGGCTGTTGTAGTTATAACAGGATGACTGTTTGATCCCTGTAAATGTCTAAAATCAAATGTTAGTTCGATAGGTATGCACATATACTAGTTTGACCCTTGTTAACGTCGTGCGTTACGAGTCATGTCGGTTTTGTTCGCTATTGAATTCCGTATCGATTCTCTCCTGAATCGATTTTAGATTCAAGTCAAAGCATTGTTTTTATGGTTGTCTATGATTATCCTCTTGTATCGATCCTCTCCTGAATCGGTATACAAGGTAGACAAGTAATTTTTCAAATCATAGCGATTCATTTGCTATCATAGACGTCCTTTGATGGATTCGAAGTCACGTCTGTTCGGATCGATCGTCTTCGAGTCGACGGTTTTTTAATCCAGCCTTTGCTTAGTGCTTCCTTGAATCGATGATTCCTCGCACCGATAAAGTTGGGATGGATTCGATCGTGTAAAGGTAGGAAGGCAATGGATTCGAAGTGAAATTTGAGTTGTAACAACGTTCGATGGTTGTTTTAAGTCCTTCCTTTTGTACCGATCCTCTCCTGGATCGATTTGGGATGTTAGAATGTATGCTTCGTATCGATGGATATGTAATATTGGATCTTGGATTGATGGATACAAGTGTAATGTTTTGTGTTGATGGAGTTGAACGATCCAGACATAATCGTGCAGTGATTGTTTGCGGAGGATATGCCATCTCTCATTCGTCTATTCAAGAAGAATTCCCCACGGTAGATAGCCTTTGATAGGAGTCACCCATGACCCCTTTCTTGGATCCATCTCTAAAATCTAGTCGATCTTCATCTTTCAGCGCTTGGAATAGTAAATATCTCTACTGGGATAAAGTCTGTTTGTTGCGCATCCCCAGAGTTGGCTAGCTCAGCCAATGATTCGGCCTTTTCGTTTTGTTCTCTAACGATTGGGATAGTGGCGTAATACTAGAAGTCGGCTAGTATCTCTAGGATACAATTGAGATAAGGAGCAAGACGTTGCCCCCTAGTCAGATAGTCCTCCCTGACTTGGCACATTAAGAAGAAATCGTATAAGATATGTAAAGCTTCCATTCCTATTCTTTTTGTAAGTCTTAGCTTGGCGACTAAGGCTTCATACTTAGCTTTATTATTCCATTTGAGTAAACTTTCAGACATTTAAGGTTGCCATTGGTCCCATCGTAACGGTTGGTCGGTACAAACATTAACAGGGTAAGCTTGTCAATAGCCAGCTTTCATTGCATATTAGTCTTTGGATTAGTTTATCTTCACATAGCATTGCGATGCTTATGGCGTGTGTTGACATGACCCAATTGAAGTGTAGATCTTCACGATCCAAGATCTTGGGCAAAATGGGAGGCCTCTCTGAGCGATCTATCAGAGCTGCTTGGTTTCCTCCATATACGGATGACTCTAATCTTCAGCATTTTCTGACATCAGCCTCAATCCCACGGGAATTGATGACGAAACCCGAGAATTCATTTTATACAACGCTGAAAAGAGCCTTTCAAAGGATTAAATTTCATTCTGCGGTTGTTGGATAGCACTGAATATCTTTGTCAAGTGATCGATGCGGTCGCTTGATGGTCGTGATCTCACAAGCATGTTAACTACATATACTCTCATTGATCGACCGATCTGATTTTTGAATGATTTGTTAATCGTCCTTTGGTAAGTAGCATAAGCGTTCCAAAGTTTGAATCCAAGGAATGCAGCATAGCACTATAGGCTCGCATCAGTAATGAAACAGTTGTATTCCTAGTCTGGGATATGTTTCGGTATCTGATTGTATCTGGAGTTTGCATCCATGGATGAGAGTAATTCATGTATGATGGTTGAGTCTATTAGTTGGTTGATCATTAGATGTGGAAAGCTATGATTTGCCATGCCTTGTGCAAATCTGAGTAGTCGGCTACGTTCACTACTCTCCTTTTGTTTCTCGCACAAGCAAAGGAATGAATACTCATTTTGGGTAGAGGACACCGCGGATAAACCTATTGGTTTTGAGTAGATTCGCCTCCTCCTTAAGTGCAGTAGATCTTCCTAGATCCACGTCGCTTCGTTTTTATTCACTGGAGCAATGCAGTTGACTCTTGCACAATCATGGCGTAGAGTTGTGATCTGATCTACAATTCTCATGATGGGTTGTATACACTCCATGTGCTTATCTGCAATGGTAAATGGTTAGCCTTATAGGTGTGTTAAACCAAAGGCTTAGTAAATTTTAGCCCCGTATTGTGTGCTGCTGCATAGCTGGCTCCAACTACGAGTTTGAATCTATATGTGTTTCCAAGCAATGCGTTTTCCATTCAATGTACTCACGATCCATTGCTCATTAGAAGGGTCGGAATGATGATCTACTGCACATAAGTCCAGGCATTAATCTGAGGATTCTATCTCTAAGCATCATTTCGGTTGTAACGTCAAGCTGTTATAAATACTAGGCACAAGCTATTGGGTTGAGTAGTTGTATCCAGCTCTTGGATGATCACATTCATGTCCCCAGTCTTGGGTTGATGGGTGTATTGCATGAATGATCGAGCCTAGCTTCTATTGTGTTTATACTGTAGTCCAAGTTGTAAGAGCTAGAGTTGTTTGATAAAAGATCAAATTATATTCATCTCATTTCTCGTGCATGCCCCCAAGTCTGGGGAATATCTCGATAAACAGCAAGGTAGATAGTGTTCGCTTCAATTTCACACTCTATCCCATTAAACCGTGATATCGAGTTAACCGATGGAAGGCCGAGCCGTGCCATATTCTGCATTCTGTCCTAGTTCTTTCCTCTAGGTAGAATACTTTGTTGCCTCATAGACATTCACTTTGTTGCTTATGTCGTCATTCTCTGGGCAGAAATTGAAGAGTGAATCGTCCAGTAAGATCCAATGTAGGATTGATACTTCCCTTATCGGACCGAGGGTAAGAATCGGTGCGTGGCCAGTTTTGTTGCACTCGTTGTGAAAAGCTCGCTTAGTCGGATTATGGTAAGAGTCGATGAATGAATGGTCACATTGCATTCTTTCGGAGTTGGGTGATCAACCATGTCAGTTTTGAATTACGTTCTCCCGTCAGATCTACAGACAAAATTAGCTCAAATGCAGTCAAGTCATGCTCATCCAGTCTCATGCCCTTCCTGGTGGATCGAAGGAAGGCGACGGAGGACGAATAGTCAAGTCACACTCATTTGTGGTTCTATCCATGCTCTGGTGGTCGTAGGTATTCGATGGGCGCTCGTGTCACATCGAATTGCAGTCGAAGAGGATCGATATTGGCCGTGGATTTAGCGACACAATGTAGAATGTACGGACCTCATAGCATATCGATACAGGGGTATGACATGAATGGTGCAGATCGATATTGCCCGTCGATCAGGCGGTACGGTGTAATTGGCTTCCTGTAACTTCGGGCATCGTTCTAATTGGTTAGCATTAAGGCCTCCTTGTAGTCATTGCCTTAAGTTGTGAAGGACCCTAAGCTAGCAATGTAGCGAGTCACCTTTCTCTTCTTTCAATGATTTGTTCTTCTGCCCCCAGTCTTGGTTTTAGCAGAGTTAGTTTGTGGACGGTCCAATTGCATCTGTAGCGAGTTTATACTCCTTTCGTCGACTTTAGGTCGGAGTTGGTAAATGAACGGTCGAATCACATTCTTCATCTGTCTATCGTCGCAGTCGCACTCTGGGGACTAGAGGCAGTTGAAGGGCCATTAGTCACACCTATTTGATGTTCATACCCTTGTCCCTACTCTGGGGACTAAGAGTTTTAGTAGAAAATGGTCAACCGCATTTTCCTCGATTAATTCCTCTGGCACATTGCGGTCACATTGCGGCAACTTTAATTTGATGTTTCTCCGATTGAATTGGAGGAAGGAGTTGATTGGCAGATGGTTGGGTCACCTCCGTCCATGTTGCATGCACAACTCGCCAGATCGTTGGCTAGAGTTAGCGGATGTACTGTCGTGTCATGTTCATTTGCGGTAGGATGGGTAGTCATATCCATTTAGGATAAGGCGTTCAGCTAGGTCCGTTTTGCGAATCTACATCTCCCTGTCGAATCAAGGAAGAAATCTTGTCTTGCTCGGTTGGAGTGCATCTCTAAAAGATTATGTTATAGGTCCCGTGTCGGGAATAAGTGTTGATGCATGAACGGTCATGTCGTGCCCGCTTAGTGCTAGTTAGTCGGATCACAACCGATTTTTTATGATAAGTGTGCCCCCATGTCAGGGGAAGAGTTGGAAAGAAGAAAGTCTAACCACATCCGCTTTTTGTACTACAGAACTTGCTGCGGAATTAGAATTGATAGATGGACAATAAAATCGCATCCCTTCTGGTATTTATATTCCAATCCATGCTTCGAGGATTGGAGTTGGTTGATATTTACAATCCAGTTCACACTCTGGGAATCTGGAATTAGTTGATGGGTGGTTAGTCATACCCATTTGGAATTCGTGCTCCAATCCGTGCTCTCAGGACTTGAGTGAGTCGTTGTTTTATATTCCAATTAATCCTCTGGGAATCTGGAGTTTATTGATGTTTATACTCCAGTTCGCACTCTGGGAATCTGGAGTTAGTTGATGTATGGCCGTTCACACCCATTTTAGTGTTTATACTCCAGTCCGCACTCTGGGGACTTAGAGTTATTAAATGTTTATACTCCAGTTCGCAACTTTGACTTGGCATTCGCACTCTAATTCACACTCTGGGAATTTGGAGTTGGCATTTGTATTTTGGTCCGCGCTCCGGGAACCAGGAATTGATGTTTATACTCCACTTCACGCTCTAGGGAATTGGAGTTGACATTTGTATTTTCCGGTTCGCCCTCCGGTAACCTGGAATTGATGTTAATGCTCCGATTCACGCTCTGGGAGCCTGGAGTTAGCATTTGCATTTTGGTTCGCACTCCGGGAACCTGGAATTGATGTTTGTACTCCGACTCGCGCTTTGGGAATCTGGAGTTAGCATGGATGCTTCGGTTCGTGCTCCGGGAACCTGTAATTCATGTTTATACTCCAATTCATGCTTTGGGAACCCGGAGTTCGCATTGATGGGTTGGTTCGCACTCCGGGAACCTGGAATAGATGTTTATACTCCAATTCATACTCTGGGAAGTTGGAGTCAGCCAATAGATGGCCAGTCACACCTATTTGGGCTTTTTAGGAATTCGTTCACACTCTGGGAACGATGGATTTGATGTTTATACTCCAATTCGCACTCTGGGAATTTGGAGTCCGTTCACACTCTGGGAACAATTTATTGGATGTTTATACTCCAATTTACAGTCTAGGAAGTTGGAGTCCGTTCGCACTCTGGGAACGATTTATTGGATGTTTATACTCTAATTCACACTCTGGGAAGTTGGAGTCCGTTCGCACTCTGGGAACGATTTATTGGATGTTTATACTCCAATTCACACTCTGGGAATTTGGAGTCCATTCGCACTCTGGGAACGATTTATTGGATGTTTATACTCCAATTCACACTCTGGGAATTTGGAGTCCGTTCGCACTCTGGGAACGATTTATTGGATGTTTATACTCCAATTCACACTTTGGGAATTTGGAGTCCGTTCGCACTCTGGGAACGATTTATTGGATGTTTATACTCCAATTTACACTCTAGGAAGTTGGAGTCTGTTCGCACTCTGGGAACAATTTATTGGATGTTTATACTCCAATTCACACTCTGGGAAGTTGGAGTCCGTTCGCACTCTGGGAACGATTTATTGGATGTTTATACTCCAATTCACACTCTGGGAATTTGGAGTCCGTTCGCACTCTGGGAACGATTTATTGGATGTTTATACTCCGGTTCGCACTCTGGGAACCTAGAGTTGATTGCAGGACTGTCGTGTGTCAGTCCAGTTCGGCCATTGATGTGATGGCTTGCCCCCGAGAGGTGGGTTTCGCTTAGCAAATGATCGGTGGGATCTCGATTACTTTCCACTTATCTTCCATCAACGAAGGAGGAGACTTGGTTTATGGACGGATGAATCATATCCGTGTTCATTTGGATCCCGCTTCTGCCAAGCCTAAGGAGTAAGATTAGTGTTCTGGCAAGCTTTGAGCTCGAGCAGAGGAGAGGATGGCTGAACTACATCCACTTTGAGTTGTGTATTTTCCCTTAAGTTGGGGGCAAGAGTTGGAGAGTAGACGGTCGAGCCACGTCCACTTTACGCTTTGCACTCTTCCAGTCGAGTTGAGGAAGAGAGTTGGAACGATGGCTCATGATGGTTTGTGAGTAGGTAGTCATTCATTGATGACTATAGATTGATGGTTGGCCCCTGATGAAGTTGGTTTAAGGCATGATTGTTTTGCCGAATCACAGATGCAAACTGGAGAGTGAATGATCAAATCATATCCACTTTAAACATATGTCCTCAAATTACCCCAAGTTCTAATGTAGGATTGGATACATAGATGGCCATGTCACGTCGACTCTCGGTGTGATTTAAATTTTATTGGGCATCCGAGGAAGCATAAGTATTTTGGTGAGCTTCAAGTAAGAGATGGAGAGCGCATGATTGGGCTACATAACTCCAAGTCTTTCTCAAATCTTCTAACTAAATTGCATAGGCATGTGAGTGGATGGTCGGTTGCATCCACTTCGTACTGGAGCCCTAAACTTGTCTGTCTCTTCCACTTTGATGGCCTGCCCCAAGTCAGGTGCGTATAGCAACCGACGAGTGGTTGAATTATGCTCGCCATGATGATACCTAAATGACTTTATCATAGTCCACGGAGGTTGTTTTGCACCCGTCCTTAAGTACTCGGTTACCTGCATCATTTGCAAGTAGTTTAATTCAAGTCGATTATATCTTGCAACATAAACGAAATAGAAATAGAAATAATTCAAAAGAGATCGGATAAAATCTCATTGATAAGTGAAGCGGCGTCGTATGCTCGCTATTGCACTTCGGTCCAGCCTTTCACAGTTGGGAGTCTAACGCAAATGGTTCAGTTTGATCAAAGTTCCAATTGAGGTCGGGGGTTCCCGGCTCTTCATTTTATGGGGCTTGAACATATTGCCAGAGATATCCTTTCTGGAGCAGCCTTATGGCATTGGCATCCATGATAGTCATATAAAGAAAAGGAGCTTCCCGATTTAGAGTATGGAGCAGGTTCCCTTGTATGTCGCCAAGTTGATCCTTCGTCTGATTCATCAACGTAATGTTGGCCTGGACATGTTGGTGTAGTCGTCGGCGACTATCCACCAATTCTGTTATCAAACTCTGGAAATAAGCTTTTGTGCTGATTTCATTTATTAGTGTTGGCAGCAACGGGCTGTAGATTTTGATCAGTTCATTGGCTGCCAGCTTCTTTATTCCCTTTAGCAATATGAGAAGTAGAAATGATATGCCTAACTACGATTGACAGTCTTCTTTGAGAAATAGGGGATACAACGCATTTGATGGTATTCATCACTTTTCGTGGACTCCATTCACCATTCTCACTTCATGAGGTAGTGGTGGAGGTTGAATTTCCATAGTACACGGACATAGTCGGCATGCTGAATTTTAGTTAGAAATTCTACGTGTAGGATGGTCTCAATGAATAGGCCTTGACTGGGAACGATACTCGAATCAACATTATCAAGTCCATTTTATGGTTACGGGGTCTTGTGATACTGGTGAATGATGTATGCCCGACTGCCTAATGTTCGAGTGGTTGGTAATGTCGATCGGATGGTGAGTGGATTAATATGGGCTCATTGATTGGTGATTATTTCTAATTTTCACCATGAAGGAGGCTCGCATAAGATAGTTAAGAAGTCCTCTTAGAGTTGTATGTCATGCTTTTAGTCATATGGACATGGAATGATTAAGATACGGGCATATGAAGATGGTTCAGTGGTGAACAACTATGTTTTGAGTTGGCAGAGTAGACAAGGCAGGGTAGTCGTAATACTAGCCATCGCACCATAATTGTCAGTTTAGGAGTTTTAAAAGCTGGTTAATTGGAGGAAGTTGCAGTCCACTTTAGAAGCATGATACATTAATCAACCCTAGTTCGTGCCATATTAGCTAGGTTCTCCAGCCTCTGGGAGCACCATTTGAATAGTATTTCAATACCCATTCCTTGATTGCAACTCAAAAATTGCTATTGTAATCTCCTACTTCCCGTCCAGTCATGGAACGACCTGAATGTTCCTTTATTTAAGTTGAGGAAATTTAGATCGTACCCGAATTTTTTTTTATTTTTTTTTTAAATGATGGATACGAAATGTTCGTTCGCATCGATGGTTCGAGCGCTTAAATGATGGATCGAACTAAAGGCAGATAGATGGATACAAACTGCATGTGCGCATTGATGCGAAATGGAGGCAGATGGATGGGTACGAAGTACCTGTGAGTATCGATTCGAATTGGAGGCAGATGGATGGACACGAAGTAGCGCTCCATGATGGATACGAAGTAGCGCTCCGTGATGGATACGAAGTAGCGCTCCGTGATGGATACGAAGTTCACCGCATTTCTGGATTCGAAGCTATGGATACGAAATTCACCACATTTCCTGGATTCGAAGTTATGGATACGAAATTCACCACATTTTCTGGATTCGAACCTATGGATACGAAATTCACCACATTTTCTGGATTCGAACCTATGGATACGAACTTCACCACATTTTATGGATTCGAACCTATGGATACGAACTTCACCACATTTTCTGGATTCGAACCTATGGATACGAACTTCACCACATTTTCTGGATTCAAAAATATGGGTTCGAAAATGATCATATTTTCATGGATTCGAACATATGGATACGAAATTCACCATATTTTCTGGGTTCGAAAATATGGATACGAAAACCATCATTTTTTCATGGATACGAAAATATGGGTACGAAATTCATCATATTTTCATGGATACGAAAATATGGGTACGAAAAACAGCATTTTTTCTGGATTCGAAAATAGGGGTACGGACTGCATGATGAATATGGTTCTTCTTAGATTTTAGAGCAATCCGAATAGAATAGAAGGAACCCATGAACGATAGATCTGGATCTCTCTCTTAGATTTAATCAATCCGGTATCGATGACAGATCCAACGAGCAGGAGAAAATCTAGGTTTTCTCAGTGAAAGCACCAAAATGTTTGCACCAAAATTGGGCAACACCCTTCGGAAGTCTTTGAAGAGATAATAAGTGAAGAACTTAAATTGGAAATGAAAATTATCTAACAAAAACTCCAAGTTATAGAAAAGTAAATTGCATAGAAGACAAGAATTTAGAGTGGTTCGGCGATGCGCCTACGTCCACTATGAAGTTTGATCACTTTATTGCTTAATACTTGAAGGTTACAAGTGTTTTGAAGCAAATTACAGCAGACAACAGACTTAAATTCGAAATCAGCAGCCAAGATGGTGGTATGGAGTGATTCTGGCAGCGTTTAGGCGTACTCTTTCTCTCCAAATTCTCCGACCCCTTTTCTGAATGACCAGGGGCTCTATTTATAGGCGTGGAAGGCTGAAATCCCGCCAAAAACCTGGGGAGGCCGCTTGGCACGTGAGGGGGGCCCATAGGCCCGCGTTCTCGGAATCCGTGCCCAGTTTGGGATCGATTCGAAGTGAAGTTCGAATCGATCAAAAATGCATCCAATCGAGGCGAAATTTGGTGTGGACATTCTTCAACATGTATGCAAGCTTCTGTGAAAATTTCATGGCATTTGGATCATGGGATTGAGAGATATGATCGATTCAAGATTGCGTCTTCGTGTACCCTGTTTGCTTCGACTCGATCCTATGGATTCGTTCGAATCCATATGGTTCGAATCCATATGGTTCGAATCCATAGGTTCGAATCCATAGGGTTCGAAGAAATACATGCTTCGAATCCATGGTCTTCGTGGCTTTCCTACTGAATGGTTTCGAGGCACGCCGTGAAATGGAATCGCAGTGAAGTTTCAGGATGGATTCGATGCACTGCAACCAGATGGATTCGAAGGAGTTTCTTACCTCATGGATTCGACCTTGAGATTCTCTTGATGGATTCGAAGTAAGGTGACTTGGATGGAGTCGAACTAAGGCTTTCTCAATGGAGTCGAAGCGAGGTTTAGTTCATGGGTTCGAAGTAATGCATGGATTCGAGGTAAAGCTCCGGGAGGATGGATTCGAAGGTAGGAATGCTGGGTTCGAACATTGGTCGATTCGAAGCACTTTCTCTTGATGGGTACGAAGGAAGACCATGGGATGGTTTCGAACTAGATGGAGTCGAACCTGATGGGTTCGAATGTGGCGTGACTGTGCTATGGATTCGAACACGGTGCCTGCTCGAATGGATTCGAAGCACGGCTATGCTTCTTGGGTTCGAACTAGGGAAGGTTCCGGATGGATTCGAGGTGATGGATTCGAACCGAGCAAGGTTCATTTCTCTCAACTTAAATCCATCATAACTTGAGCATACGACCTCGGATTGACTTGAAATTTGAAACACGGACTTCTATGATCTTTCTGGTCATGTCCTATCAATTGTAGCTCAATCTGGACTCGGACAAAATTCATCGATATCCATAGCGAAGAGAAGTGCAACCAATCTCTGAGACGAACTGCCCTTTGTTTTTGGCCAATCTTTTGGTATCACGGCTTTGCCAAAAAGCAGGATAACATCGGTGTTATGTCCATTAGACTCGTGGAAGCGACAAAATTTCCTTGTTCTAATTATGGCCTCTGATTCTTTTTTGTATGGAGGGTGTTTGTATTTCAACTCGTGTTGAGTAGCCATGTAGATATTCTCAACTGTGTCGTTTAGAGGTATGTATGAGTCAAATCTTGGTTCGGGTCGGTATCGCCGCTTATTGCCTTTTTCACTCCCAGTATTGCCTCGGTTGCCACTTTTGACTTCACTATTCTACTTGTTGCCCTCCTTCAGGGTGGAGCAACCACATTTCCTCGGACTTTGGAAACCTTTGCTAGTTGCTCGCTATGTCAATGGGACGTCGCATCTTCCAATCTCATGTACTTCCCAGCCTCATGAAAGAAATCCTAAAGAGTTAGGGGTTCCTCCTTTTTCAACCTTCTTGCGAGCTTGGAATCTCGATGGACGCCTCCACATAGCGCCATTAGTGTAAACCTCTCATCGACGTCCTACACCGCTGATGCGGCAGCGTTAAAGTGAGTATGATATTGTTGTAGCAGTTCTCCTGCTTTTTGTTTCATGCCTGATAAGGATTAGGCATCCTTGGGCTATTCTACGTGGATTCAGAATTAGCTTATGAATCTTTCCTTTAACATTTCCCAAGAGCTAATAGAGCTATAAGGCAGGCGACAAAACCATATGGTTGCTAGGTCTGACAAGAACAATGGGAAACATTTGAACATCACACTCTCGGTTGTTCCATTCATGAGCATGTGTTGAGTGTAACGTTGTCAGTGGACGATTAGGTCGATCATGCCCTTGTAAGAATCCATGGTGGGTATCTTCCATTCTCGTGGAGCGGTTGCGGTATCTATGTCCCTGGTAAAGGGGCTGGACACCTTGGTTCCTACACCTCTTTCGTGCTGTTCACGCTTGAGATACTCCCTGAAGCGGCATGTCAATCTTTCCTCGGATTCTGGGGCAGTCCTGGGAGAAGTGGGGCTTCCTTTTGATATTGATGACGTCCCAAACTTTGGTTGAGATTGGATTGCCGATGATTGGCTCGAAGTATGACAGGGCCAGCTATAGCCGATCCTTTCTTGGGGCCTCCTTGGTTGGGCCTAGCTCCTAGTGCTCTCTTGAGCATGACTTTGGACTGCGTCCTGGCACGGTTTCGAGCTCTTGTATCTTCTTAATTGAATTCCTCATTCGAAGGGGTTCTGTTCCACCTACGAGGCTCTTCAGATTGAGATTCATTTCGAGATTCAGTATTGTGAGTGGATTCCTCCGTGCCACTCAAGCGTGTCATGAGCTGATCCACTAAAGCTTTTTGCTAGGCAGTGAAGTAGTTGGTCATCTCATTCAAAACCCTGTCCAATCTTAGCCAAAATTGTTACATTATTAAATTCCAACATACATGGCTTTACAATCAAGTCTGAAGGCACTTATTAGAGAATAGATTTCCATACAATGATAGGTAAGGAACTACTTGCGTACAGTACATCTCTAAGGGATGTATCAAGGATCAACAACTTTGAAACCTCTGCACCTAGCAATACCGGCCTATCTTCAGACCCATCCGATGGTGGATAGAATCGAATATGACATCACCCCGGTCGTAGCCAATCTATCCGAGATCACATAGCATACACAACATACTCGACATATATAGAGTAATCTAGAAAGATGATGATCATACCCTAATGGTTGCGAGCCACATAGCCTTACAATATGCAATGTTTAAGCCATTTCCGGGTGATGAGGCCCAAGGTAATGATTACTCTTCACATAGAACATTCTACTTTGAATTCCACATTGCCAATTCTGTCATACACCATTGATTTCCACAAATGTACAACATCTGAGCTCATACGTCTTAGAGAAGTGTGTTAAGTGTAAGAGAGTTACTTCCTGCATCACTAAACAGATGTACATTCGTAAAAATCAATGTACGTGTATTTTCGAAATGCAATGTCGGACATTCGTACATATAAATTGTCTAAGAACAGGACAAACCGAAGGAACTCTTCTACTACAACCTGTCGAGAATCATCCCTAGGATTAGTAGTGAGCAGTCCTTGCATCGAAGATCAAATGAAGATACTAATGCCACAAATATATATGCTATGGAAAATTTCCCTCAAGGGTCGATGACAAGTAGCCCTTCATTCTATTTATTATCATTCCATGTCTTCATTTAGAGTACGTAAATTGGTTCGAAGTGGTTTTCTGGATAAGAATCGCCCAAATCCTATTCCGGTTCTTTTGAACCAATCATCGATAAATAAATGTTAAGTAAATAGATGTTTATCATTTGATTAATTACTTTTTTTATCAAAAATATCTTCTAGAGATATATATCTTTAAAATATTTCTTTTTAGTATATACGAAATCATTAGACTACTCTTTAACTTTGGAAATACCAAATGATTTCATTTCTCATAAATCATATTAAAAAACCTTATCGAGTAAAATGAGTTGATGGAATTATACCAATTCTACTCAACATCAATTTCCATATTCAACCTTTACTATTCATCGAATAATGTTGAAATCATCTTTTAAATTCGCACGGATGGTATGAGTTCTCTCCTTAGAATTTAATACCAAGTATAAGAAGATTATTTCTATACAATCCAAGTTGTATTAAATTTGGAAATTAAATCTTTTATACTTGCCTCATTTCCGATATTTTCGACCTTATCTATTCCTCACCCAGGAGAAAAGCCATGTAAGCTAGGGCACCGGTTGCTCCCTAACATCTCCTTAGTTTAAGCACTTGAAAAATCCAGTCCACTCGTTGCCTTTTAGAGCCAAGATCTAAATAACTTGATTTCAATATATTTTCTTTAAATCATTTATTTAGAATTTATAAAATAAATTGCAAAACCTTCAAATAATTTTTAAAATACTTAATTATTTATTTAAGAACATTTATAAAAAAATTGGGAAATAATACTTAAGTTAAAGCTATATTTTAGAAGTTATTATAAGTGCTGCAAAAACTGTGACGAACAGTGCTTTTAAGGCTTATTTGATCAAAATGACTTTTCTATCATTTAGAAATATATTTTTATAAATCAAATCTCTTTTAAAACATTTTAAATATTGATAGAATTTACTCCATATTTTTGAAGGATTAAAAGTATCAATTTTAAAGAATTTGTCGCTTTGGTTTTCGAACTACCAAATGACGACCATTTTGTTAATTTGTTTTGCTCATATTTCAAAAGTACTAAAGTAAATCTTGATCCTTTTCTTTTGTTTGAAAACTATGATATAAGAGTTTGTAAAATTCTTAAAACAATGACTTCCAACTTCGAATCTATCGTATAAATGGATTTAGCTTTCTACGGCGTGAAATCATGAATTATCGCTACGCAATGCACCTATTTTTGACTCAATTTTCATAACTTATCAAAACTTTACCAAATTAGAATTTAGTGTTTGTAAAACATTTATAAATTATTTTAAAGAGGTTCAACAATCTCATATGCACCAATTCATTTATTAAAAGAAAATGATTTCCTTTGTGATATTCGACGTGTATTAAACGTGAATTGTTTCCATATCAAAATAATTATATAATCAACATCCAAACTTAATGATCAAACTGGTAAACAACCATAGAAATCATATCACATCATCATATTTATAAAATAAATTTGGAAGATTTTCTTACTTGTTTTTCGATTAGACTAACTTTAAATGGCTATAGCTTCGCTAGCCTGTGGAATCGAGCCTTAGACCTTTGGGATGGCTCATCCTATGCTTGCTAATGGAGGCGGGCTTGGCCTTAGATGGTGGATGATGTGGCCGTGGGTTTAGAGGTGAGAAAGGAGTGGAATTTCTTTGGTTTTGAAGAGTTTTGATAATATACACTTACTATATAATTTTAATTTCTTTTTGCATAACTTATGACATAACTTTCTTTAGGCAAGAAACTATTAATATAGAGTTTAAGAAGTGAAGAAGCTTGGGAATTTTACAAAGAAGAAGTTTGAGTGACGTGACGAGATGTGAGTGCATTTATAGGTAAAATTAAGGAGGAAAATATCATGATATTTCCACACAAACACATTTCATCACTAGTATACCTCACGCCCTCACCCCCTCATCATATTCGACTGTGTACTCCCCCATGTGTGTAACCATGTGCTTGTAATTATTGTGTAAGAGTTTGACTTTGAATTTACCTAAGGGTTAAGTTTTAGGAAAACATCTTGGTACTATGTAATACACGCACAAACACACACACATACATATATTTATATGTATATATGTGTTCATGTGCATGTGAATGTGTTTATGTATATGTCCATGTGTGCATATGTATATCACAAATGATTCACAATGTTGCACAACTTTTCCAGGTTAAACTGTTACGTAATCCGATTTCGATTTTTGGCCATATTTTCACTTCTTATTTAATGTATATATAAGCAAAGTTTGATAATAATAGTTATATCGTTATATAATAATTAAAAGGGCTTATTTTATAATTAAAATAATTATTAAACCATTTCAACTAAACCTAAATTCAAAAACCATTTAATTCAAAATAGTGATATCATCAATGATGTCATAAAGAAATTTTATTTTCAAAAAATAAAATAAATAATTTAATTACATATTTTCACTCATATATAAAAATGAGTGTATGTATCTAGCTCTATGCACGATGTCGGATGGTCTAAGAACTGTTTACTGATAAAAGAGTTTTCGATCATTTTATCGATAAATATTCCAAAATATTTTTTGTAAATATTTATTTAATATAAGATTACCGCTATTATTTATTATTCAAAACATTATCATTTGTGTCAAAAAAATCTTACTTTTGAATATTTTAAAAAAATCTGAAATAATGAATTTGTGGATCATTACTTATGTCCCCCCTTAAAAGAATTTCGTCCTCGAAATTAAGGATAAGAAGAAATTGACTCGAAAAGGAGTATATATTTAACAAGGGGAAATATATACAAGATATAATAAGTGACCACACCACAGGCGAGGAGCACACTATCTCAATATCACATGCAAACTATACGTCAATCCTAAATTTAGGATAGGTTTTCCTCATTCTATCCTCTGTTTCCCATGTGCGGTCTTCAGCATCACCACTCCATTGAACTTTAACCAACCTTACCGCCTTCCTTCTTAGTTGCTTCTCATCGTGATCCACGATTGGAACAGGTCATTTGATAACTGCCAAACTTGGTTTTACTTCTAAATCTTCTTGGGTGGCTATTTCTATAATCTATTTTAGATCATGCACATATTTCTATAGATGGGATACGTGAAAGACATTGTGCACACGAAATGATCTTTTAGGAAAATCCACACGATAAGATAACGGGCCAATCCGCTAATGAATGGGAAAAGGTCTAATAAATCGAGATGCTAACTTCCCCGCCTGACCAAACCTTACCGCCCCTATCATCGGGGACACTTTCAAGAATACAAAATCTCCAAATGAGAATTCTAAATTTCTGCACCTTTGATCAACGTAACTCTTCTTCCTGCTTTGGGATTCTTTCATCTTCTTTCTGATCAAGTCTTCCTTTTCTGAAGCTTCTCGAATCATATCAGGACCAAGTACTAACCGATTTTCAGTTTCAATCCAACATGCTGGGGATCTATATGGATGACCATATAAAGCTTCGTACAGTGCTATGGCAATACTTTCCTGATAGCTTTTATTGTAGGAGAACTCCACAAGATGAAGATAGTTTTTCCATGAACCTCCAAAATCTAAGATACAAGCTCTTACAAGATCTTCCAATACTCAATTTACCCTTTCAGTTTGCCTATCAGTCCGGGGATGGTATGTAGTACTTATACGCAGCTTCGTTCCCAAAGCTGTTTGTAATGCCTCCCAGAACTTAATGGTAAAGATTGGGTCTTGATCACAGATTATACTTCTTGGAACACCATACAATTGAGCTATTTCCCTCATGTATATTTCTGCAAGACTTGTAGCTATTCTTGTTGGCTTTACTAAGACAAAGTGTGCACTTTTGGTTAATTGATCTACGATAAATCGAATGCCTTCATTTTCCTTTCTTGATTGAGGTAAGCCGTCGATGAAATCTATCGGTATTTGATCCTATTTTCAATTTGGAATTTCAAGAGGTTGGAGTAATCCAGCAGTCTTTTGCTGATCGATTTTGATCTACTGACAATTTGCACATCTACTAATATGGATGGAGATATCCCTTTTCATACCATCCCACAAAAAAGTCTTCTTCATATCTCGATATATTTTGGTAACTTCGAGATGTACTGAAAGTCGAGAATTGTGACATTCTGTTAAAACTTCTTTCCTTATCCCGTCGATATTTAGGATGCATACTTTTCCATTCATCCTTAGTATTCCTTGATCATCCACCTTGAATCCTATCCGTCTTTCTATTACTGTGTTTTTCTCCACTGCTTTGCCTATCTCTAGAATAAATGGATCTCTGAGTTGGTTCTCTTTTATATGGTTAATCAAAGTTGGATGTACTATCAAATAAGTTATAACAGCATGTTTCATGCTTAACGCATCCGCTACCACATTGTCTTTCCCATGCGTATATAGGATATCTAAATCATATGACGTGAGAAATTCTAACTAACGTTGCTGTCTCATATTCAAGTCCTTCAAAGTGAAAAGATACTTCAAAGACTTATGATCTGTGAATTGTTCGAACTTCTCACCAATTTAAAAAAGGAATAATATTTACCAAGGTCAAATAATATCAAAACAAATTATTAACAATTCATCCTTTTGATTCCTTAATTAGTCCTTTCTTTAACAATTCATCTTTTTGATTCCTTAATTCATTTACTTCTTTGGGGGCCATTCTTCGCGAAGAGTGAAAAATAGACCTCGCACTGGAAATCAAGGCGATTCGAAACACAATTTCCCTATGTAGGGGTAAACTTTTAACTTTTTCAAACACTTCGAAAATTCCTTAACAGTTGGTATTTCTTCTAGAAGTTTTGAAATGAATTTAGGGCATACATAAAACTATCCATTACTGGACTTGATTCTTTGCATGTTACTTTAAAAGGTTCACTTCTTTTATTTCCAAATGAATTGTCCTTTTAACACAATCAAGAACAACCTTATATCAGATAACCAATCCATACTGAGTATAATCTCAAATCTAATAAAATTGAGGACGATTAGGTCACATGAAAAATTTTGGGATAGGTAGGCAACTTGTACTTTTTCACAAACTATACCGAGATTAGTTTTACCACTTACAGGGTTAGAGACATAGATAGGGATATCTAATATCTTTGTAGTAAGTGTCAATTTATCAACTAATTCTTTAGAAATAAAACCGCGGGATGCCCTAATAACAACTAATTGTTTGTCTAGATTTTCATTAACGTATATATTACCTTCAAGAACTCTCTTTCCCTTCACATCAGTCGAAGTTAAGGGTTCATCTTTAATGGTTAAAACTCTGACTTGTTCTCTTTTCTTTATCAGTAGCTAATCCTTCTTCTAGTGCCCTGGTTTGTAATAATTGTAGCAATCCCTATCCTAAGCCTTAGAATTCTTACAGGTGGTGGCAAAATGACCCTTCTATTGGCAATCATAATAAGTAATATCCTTCAAATTGTTTTTCTTGTAGACCTCCTTCTGGCTTGCCTTGCCATGGCTTCTTCCCAAAATGATTAACTTACTCTTCTTCTATTAATTGTTGCTGCCTTGACTTATGGATGGATTCTTTTGTCTAGATTTTCATATCGGAAACCCATGTCTACCAAATCTACAAAGGTTCCCTTTACATGTTCAATCATCCTGTCCTGATACCGCCCATTTATCCCTGTGATAAACATTTCATTAAGGAGTGTCTATCAGACCCGACTAAGACAGGACAATTCATTGAACTTAATAGAATATTCCTCTATGGACATCTCTCCTTCTTTAAATCCATAAAACTTTGATGAAGGCCGGATTTTCCTATAGCTGGCATATATTATTCTACCAAGACATTCTTGAACCATTTCCATGAGAAATTATTTTCTTAATCATTAGAGTTATGGACTCCCACCATGCTAGATTCCCTTCTTATAACTGCCAAGAATCTAAGAACCTTTTCTGCTCATTCCCGGTATTCAATCCTTTAAAAATTCTTTCACAAGAGTAGATCCAAACCTAAACTTCAATAATGGACTCCATTCCTTTGAATAGCTTACCACCCAAAGTGATGTAATCTTTGCATAGAGTAGCAAGGTTAATTTGAGGTAGCATAAGGATTACCACTTCCTCAATTACTGTAGCATTTGATCGCTTGTTGGTGGCTGTAGTGTTGCGATCTCACATTCCTCCTCTTCTATTACTCGTCTCCTACTATCTGCATATAGTAAGGAAACATCTTTAGAAATGTAAACGAAATTATCTTAGGGAATGATTATAAACTCAAATATACTTATTCAGATAAAATTTCAAATTTGCGCTCTCTTTGACTAAACACATTCTAGGGTATTATCAACTCTATCTTTAATGAGTTGACTCTATCTAGGCTTAGGTATATTCACTCAACCATAAGCTCTGATACCAAATGTGACGACCCACCTCCTCAACCCTCAGAAATCGACATTATTACAACCTTGGTATTTACATGCCGCAAATCCAAATGCCAAGAGACGGATTATTATGGAGTAAAGTAAAATAAATGTAGAATATAAACAAAATACCACATCGTATTCAACATTTAATTATAAAATGAGTAGTACATGCAATTACTCCAAATTGCTCCGTCGGAGTTCTAGTAAGTACTAATCCGAGCAGGATAGTTATAATTGCCTACCCTGACAAGTGCTGGTAGATACATCATATGAAATATGGCAGAATTAATAGATAACTTTGACAAAGGACCCAAAATTCTCCATGCTCCATGCTTCATCCAAAATGCTTCAAGTTACCTAACTACTCGGCTATCTAAAAAAATAAGGCACTCAGAGTTTAAGGGGAAAAGAAAATAAACTCTAGGTCGGTCATGCGACTGATATAGGAAACTTGAATTATGGATATTCGAAAACAAAGGATATCTTATAAGATCACACCACACATAAACACGAAATGGGTGTTCACCTTATTAAAATCAAACCATATTATATGCAAAATCAAGAGATATTATTTTTAATGACTTTCCTTTGAAAACACCTTTCAAATAAATATACATAATCTTAGCCAAAATTGTTACATTATTAAATTCCAGCATACAAGGTTTTACAATCAAGTCTGAAGGCACTTATTAGAGAATAAATTTCCATACAATGACAGATAAGGAACTACTTGCGTACATTACATCTCTAAGGGGTGTATCAAGGATCAACAACTTTAAAACCTCTGCACCTGACAAGACCGGCCTATCCTCAGACCCATCCGGTGGTGGATAGAATCGAATATGACATCACCTCGGTCATAACCAATCTATCCAGGATCCCATAGCATACACAACATACTCGACATATATAGAGTAATCTAGAAAAGTGATGATCACACCCTATGGTTGCGAACCACATAGCCTTACGACATGCCATGTTTAAGCCATTTCCGAGTGATGAGGCCTGAGGTAACGATTCCCTTTCACATAGCACATTCTACTTTAAATGCCACATTGACAATTCCATCATACACCCTTGATTTCCACAAATGTACAACCGCTGAGCTCGTACGTCTCCGAGAAGGGTGCTAAGTGTAAGAGAGTTACATCCTGCATCACCAAACAGATGTACAGTCGTAAAAATTAATGTACATATATTTTCGAAATGCAATGTCGGACATTCATCCATATAAGTTGTCTAAGAACAGGACAAACCGAAGGAACTCTTTCATCCCTAGGATTAGTCGTGAGCAGCCCTTGCATCGAAGATCAAATGAAGATACTACTGCCATATATATATATATATATATATATATATATATATATATATATATATATATATATATATATGCTATGGAAAATTCCTTCAAGGGTCAATGACAAGCAGCCCTTCATTCTATTTATTATCATTCCATGTCTTCACTTCAAATATGTAAATTGGTTCGAAGTAGTTTTTTGGATAAGAATCACTCAAATCCGATCTCAATTCTTTCGAACCAATCATCGATAAAAAATGTTAAGTAAATAGGTGCTTATCATTTGATTAATTACTTTCTTCTTATCAAAAATATCTTCTAGAGATATATATATATATATCTTTAAAACATTTCTTTATGTTATATACAGAATAGTTAAACCTCTCTTTAACTTTGTAAATAAAAAAATATTTCATTTCTCATAGATCATATTACAAAACCTTATTGAGTAAATAGAGTCGAGAGAAATTATACTAATTCTACTCAACATCAATTTCATATTCAACCTTTACTATCCATCGAATAACAGTGAAATCACCTTTTAAATTCACATGGATAGTATGGGTTCCCATCAAAATTTAATAACAAGTATAACAAGATTATTTATATACAATCCAAGTTGTATTAAATTTGGAAAAATTAAATCTTTTATACTTGCCTCATTTCCAACATTTTTGACCATATCTATTCCTCGGCCAGGAAAAAGGTCAAGTGAGCCAAGGCACTGGTTGCTTTTGAATATCTCCTTAGTTTAAGCACCTTACATCCAGATCTCACGAATAGAAAAATCCAATCTACTCATCGGCGAGCCAAGATTAAATCACTTGATTTTAACAGCTTTTCTTTAATCATCTATTTAAATTTTTTAAAATAAATTATAAAACCTTCAAATCATCATTAAAATACTTAATTATTTATTTAAAAACATCTATAAAAGATTTGGAAAAGAATACTCAAGTTTAAAGCTATATTCAAAAGTTATTATAAGTGCTGTAAAAAGAGTTACGAATAGTGCTTTCAAGGCTTATTTGATCTAAACGACTTTCTTATCATTTAGTAATCCATTTTTTTATCTCGTATCTCTTTTAAAATATTTTAAAATATCTATAGAATTTATTCCATATTTTTAAAGAATTAAAAATATCAAGTTCTAAAGAATTTGTCCGCTTTGGTTTTCGAACTGTCAAACCGCGGCTATTTTGAAAACTTGTCGGGCTCACATTTCGAAATCTACTAAAAGAAATATTGATTGTTTTATTTTGTTTGAAAACTATGATTATAAGAGTTTGGAAAATTCTTATTACAAAGAATTCTGATTCTGAATTCATCATATAAATGGATTTAGCTTTCTACGGCGCGAAATCGCGAATTACCGTTACGCGACACGTCTATTTTTGACTCAATTTTCATAACTTGTCAAAATTTTACCAAATTGGATTTTTGTGTTTATAAATCATTTAAAAAGGTTTAACAATATCATATATACAATTTTATTTATTAAAGGAAAGTGATTCCTTTTGTGATATTCGACGTGTATTAAACGTGAATTGTTTAAACATCAAAATAATCATATAATCAACATCCAAACTTGATGATCAAACATAGTAAACAACCATACAATTCATTTCACATCATCATCTTTATAAAATAAATTCGGAAGAGTTTCTTACGAACTAACTTTAATCGGCTACAGCTCCGCTATGATCGTACCTATGGAACCGAGCCTTGGACCTTTCGGAAGGCTCGGCCTATGCTTGCTAATGATGGTAGGCTCGGCTTTGGGTGGTGGATGGTGTGGCCATGGGTTTAGAGGTGAGAAAAGAGTGGATCTGCTTTGGTATGAAAAGTTTTGAGAATAAATACTTACTATATAATTTAAATTTCATTTTGCCATACTTTTTGACATAAATTTCTTTAAGCAAGAAGCCACTAATGTAATGTATAAGAAGTGAAGAAGCTTAGGAATTTTATGAAGAAGTGTGAATAAAGTGAAGAGAGGTAGGTGTTATTTATAAGCAAAAGTAAAGAGGAAAATATCATGATATTTCCACACAAACACATCACCATTTCATCACCACTATATCTCAATCCCCCATTTCATCATGTTTGGCCGTGTACTCCCCTCCCCCCCCCCCCCCCCCATGTGTGTGTACCAATATGCTTGTACTTAGTGTGTAAGAGTTTGACTTTGAATTTACATAAGGATTAAGTTTTAGGAAAAATCATGGATATTTTGTAATGTAAATATGTATGTATGTGTATGTGTGTTCATGTACATGTGAATGTGAATTTGTTCATGCATATGTACATGTATGTGTGCATACGTATGTCACAAATGATTCACAACGTTGCAAAACTTTTCTACGTTGAATCGTTACGGATTCTAATTTGGATTCCCAATCATATTTTCACTTCTTATTTAATATATATATATATATAAACAAAGTTTGATAATAACATTTCTATCATAATATAATAATTAAAAGGGCTTATTTAATAATTAAAATAATTATTAAATCATTTAAACTTAATTTAAATTCAAAAATCATTTGTTCCGAAATAGTGATACCATAATGATGTAAAAAAGCAATTTTATTTTCAAAAAATAAAATAAATAATTTTATTACATATTCTCACTCATATATATATATATATATATGAGTGTATGTATTCAGCCCCGTGCACGATGTCGGATGGTCCAAAAGCTGTTTATTGATACAACAGTTTTCGGTCATTTTATTGATATACATTCTAAAGTATTTATTTCTGTAAATATTTATTCAAAATAAGATTATCAATATTATTTATTGTCCAAAACATTATCATTTATGTTGAAAATTTTGATATTTGAATATCTTAAAAAGATTCCGAATGATGAATTTGCAGGTTGTTGCAAACGCGTAGTTAAACAATACTTGAATTAAACTAGGAAAACATATCATTTAATTATAGAACATCAACCATGTTGAATATGCGATTATATGATTTTTGTTTGATGATAATAAACATAAAAATATATCATTTAAATGTATTTGTTAATGTACTATTATATTTTTTCACATAATTAAATAAATATTTGCTGAATAAAACAAATAACATAGAATATAAATTCAAATGAATATTTTATTCAAACAAATCTTTATTACAATTTTTGAATAGTACAAATTCAAGCTCTCACTATATATATACAAATTTCAATAACATTAGAATTTCAATCACATCACATTTCAATTTACATAATTGTCCTCGCTACATATCGCTCATTCACTCGTATTTTATCTTCAATTTGAATCCAGCATCTTAGCAATATGCGTAAATAAATACTGACGCAGTAAAATTGAAAAAGAAATATTTTTGCAGTATAAACAAAATGTAAAATTGAAAAAGAAATATTTTTGCAGTATAAACAAAATGTAATTTTGAAAATATTATTTACCTCAGTTATTTGGGTTGTTCGTCATCATTTAAATTTGAATTCATCGTACACGAACAGCTTGTGACATGCACAGTGTATCACTGTACATGCCACAAGGCCGTGCACACCAATATATCCACTTGATAAAATTACAGGGACAGGTGAACACAGGTCAAATCCATATGAAAAGCCGGGTTTAACCCAAATGCAATACAAATAAAATAACGACGTCAGCACAAGGTCAAACTCGAGCTACTAGCTGGATTCAACACAGGTGCAATTCCAAAAATCAAGATGAAGTTCAAGTTGAAATGCAGCAACCAAAACAAATGCAACAATGGATCAAATGATCGATGAGAAAGGCTACACAGTGAAAACTGTATGCAAACCAAGTGCACCAATACTAAACAGAAGAATACATTAACACAATATCCAGAGCAAACAACATGGTGCAGCAACCTATATATATATAGTGAACAGTGCAGTCATGATATGCAAGCATCAGGTCGAGTATGCTACACAATGAACACAATATAAATGTACTCAATTCAACTGACAGTGTAATTCAATTTACATCTTGAATATGCAACAGCGATGCAACATACATATGCACAATGATATATGATATGGATTGATACAAGTAGACAACACAAATGCAAACTGCCTCGATGCATACATATGGCCAAGCAATGCAAGTGAGACAAGGCTACAACCCAGTTCAATATGCAATGTACCCAGAACTAGTTCAGTAATCAAGTTAACAATGCAAACAAGTCACATATACAAGGTCAAGCATATGATACAAGTAGAAGACTCAAGACCGCACAATTCAAGATGAAATCATATCACAAAACAATGCTACAAAAGATACCGGACTAGATTGAACCAAGTATAACAAGAACAGAGTCTTGACCAATACAGCACAGGCCTCAACATCAAAGATAGAGAACCCAGAATGCAAGCAGTATTATTGCAACTTGAACAAGACTCGAGTGCTACCAGAACTCAATGAACCAACACAAGCGTATATACACATACATACATATGCATGTGTATACATGATGAAGGTTACGGATTCAAGTTCGAATGCACAGTGCAAACTACAGCAGACCCACTTCCAGAAACCAACAGAGTTCGAGTTTCAAACACCAATGAACAACATGAATGATCAAACACAAATAACACATATATACACATGACAGTGAAACAGGCCAGAGAAAAGAATATCACATTTGAACAAAGCATCAAGCAACAACAAGTATACATGTACATGAAGACCGCAAATACAACTGATTCAAGTGAATACAAGTACAACTAGCAAAACCGAAATGAAACAACAGCTACATAAAGACCAACAGCAAGTGGATATGACCATCAAGTCGCAAGTCAATCAAATTCAAATTTACAGATTTCAAACCAAAATCAATGTTGTTTAAATCAATACAATAGTTTTGAACAAGTCATAAGAAGTAAATTCAAATCACTGGCCGAGATAAATCAACATCATCAAACCAGAATCGAAACCATGGTGCTTAAGAAATCGAACCAAGTCAGAAATCAACACCGTGGGAATCAAGTAACGAATATATGAAACTGACAAAGTCAGAAGTCATCACAAGCATCCATACAAAGATCTACGGCCAAGCACAAAAATTATCAGATGAATTCGAAAATTAATGCGAACGAAAATCAAGGGTTTCGAACCCTATATAAATAAAAAAACATCATCGACAAATGAATGGAATTCGAGTTCAAGCATATCACAGATCACAACATTAATTAGAAACTCGAATCAAGTCGAGTACAGTATAAATCGAAAAAGGAATTTTTCAATCAAGTAAAGGCACTCGACAACTTGAAGCCGCGAACGAATCAACCGAAGGAAAAAAATCAAAGAATCAGCAAAAAAAATTGAAGCAGCGGCTCAATTTGTTCGAAACCCTAATTTTTAATCAGAGAGGAACGAACAAGAACGAGCAACAGGAAGCCACCATTTTTCACAAGGAAGCGGGCCGATAAAAACAAAGGGAATAATATTTCACTTAACAACAATTTGGGCCGGCCTTTACTTTTGTGTTGGTTTATAACAAAAAGCTTATAATTAGGTTTTTGTTTTTTGTTTTAAATTGTGTTTAAATTGTATTTTCCATTTTACACCGTTGTAATTTCTAGTAGTGTGACTAGGGGACAAACTACGTGGCGTAGTTTGAGAATTCGCAACTCAGTGGCTGAGTTGTGGCAGAGTTTTAAGCGTAGAGTTAGGTTAGTCAATAGAGGGTGTCGCAAGTTTACGTGTGTAAGCATGTGACTACTTAGTTTCTAGTAGAAACCTTGGGGGCAGCACGTAGGAAGGTTTTTACTGAAGCTGGGTAAACTCTATGTCGGTCTATTTCTGCATTTATTCTGCTATTATCTATGCTGCTATTATTTTGATATATCTGTGTTGAAATTATTTTATAAGCTTCCGCAATAGTTTTTATAATTAATAGCATCACCCTATTCACCCCTCCTCTAGGGTGAAATCGATCCTACAAGTGGTACCAGAGCTAGGAACAAAAGCCATTTTTGTTTAAAAAAATTTGATTTTCCAAAAACCAATTTTTTTTAAAAAAAATTGAATTTCTAAAATGGATTCTTTTAATACTGCTTTTGCTGAGGGTCAATCCATAGTTAGACCACCAATGTTCAATGGTGAATATGCTTGCTGGAAAAATAGAATGGAAATTTTTCTGAAAACCATTGACGCTTGGGATATTTTTGAGACAGGGTATAGAGCACCAACTATAATTGTAAATAATCAGGAAATAAATGAACCGAAGGATCAATGGACATATATAGAAAATAAGTTGCAGAATACTAATGCCAAAGCTATGAATTCGATTATTTGTTTATTAGATCGGTTTGAATTTAATCATGTGTCAAATTGTCTAACTGCGTAGGAAATATGGCACACACTAGAAGTGACTCACGAAGGAACATCTTAAGTCAAGGAATCTCGTCTTGCCATGCTGAGTAGCGAATACGAGAATTTTACAATGGCCAAGGAAGAAAATGTTAAAGAGATGTATGGATGGCTTTTCATCATCGTATACAAATCAAAAGCTCTCGAAAAATCATACACGGAATTGGAAATAGTCCGAAAAATCCTCTGAGTCCTTCCATGAAGTTTTGAAGCAAAAGTGACTGCCATTCAAGAATCGAAAGATTTAAAAACAAATCAAAGTTGAAGAACTCATCGAAAATCCCACCGCTTATGAGTTAGAAATGAAATTCAAGGAAGAGCTTGAAGAAGGAGATACTCGAAAGAAATCAATAGCTTTCAAAGGAACAACTGAAAGTGATGATGACGACGATGATGATGGAGTAGCAGAGTTGGAAATGGTAATAAAGAAATTAAAAAGGTGGAACCGCAAATACGAAAATCCGGCTCTAAATCAAAAATTAAAAAGCAGAATAATCAAAGTTTTAGATAACACAGAACAGCGAAAAATCATCTGTCATAAGTGCAACCAACCCGGACACATCAAGCCCAATTGTCCTCAAAACCGACGCGGCTTTGAAAAGAAATCAAAAAGGAGAAATTTTGCAGCCACGTGGAATACAAGTAATGAAGATAATCAAAGTGCTAGCAGTGAGAGTGAGAAAGTAGATATATGCCTTCAAGGTAATATAACTAATAGCGACGATGACGAGCCAAGCGAGGTATCAAAACTCACTCACAATTACTCATATATTTCCACAAAGTAAATTGATGTTTTGAATGATCTAGGAAGAAATATGCTAAAATAGAATCATAAAGAGATAGTTTGATAAGAGTAAATGAACAGCTTGAACAATTGGTTAAAACCTATCAAAGTAGGATCCCTAAGTGTGATAAGTGTCCAACATTCGAAGAAGAGATTAAAAAATCGGAAATCAAAATTAAATCGCTTAAAAATGAAATTCTGATTTTGAAAGAGAGTGAAAATGCAAGAAGAGAAAATTCTAGTAAAAAGTACATATAATATTAAACGAAAATGAATCTCTCAAGACACAAATCCAATAATTGTCAACGACTTTAGATAAATTTTCAAAAAGTGAAAAATTGTTGAATATGCTATTAGGAAAACAAACTGTTGATACAGTTAGACAAGGACTTGGATATAATCAATATGAAAATGTTAGAAATGAAATCAATCAAGTCAATTCAATGTGCATAATTTGTAGAAAATTTGGACACAATCAAAATAATTGCTGGTATAGACCCAAACACGTAAAAATTATATCAATTTGGGTTCCAAAAGGCACAAATATAAAATCTCTTAAAGTTAAACAAATCTGAGTGCCAAAAGGAACATATATAAATAGTTTGGGTCTTTATAAAATTATTTTTCAAAATATTCTGCCACTAACAATCATGGACCTATAAAAACAAATAAGTCACAAAAAATCTTTTATCGTGTAGGAGTGGTGGCAGGCTAAGGAACAACAACAGTGTTATCTGGATTCTGGCTGTTCCAAAAACACAACATACGACAAAACAAAGTTGCTTAGCCTGGTACAAAGGTAACAGAATCACAATGTGCAACAACAAAGAATTATCGTAAAGGTAAAATAGGTAATGATATATTTTGAACGATATATTAAATGTGATAATCTGCACCATAGTCTGAATTAATCAGCGGATAATGTGAAATAAATGATGATTTTGATTCTGACTTATTTAAAATTGTTGGCCAATTATATTCTTATGCCAAGAATACTATAAAAATCTCTAGAATCTTTGAATTACTTCATATGTAATAGTTTGGATTAATGATAGTGTTTTATTAGTAAATGATAATACATTTGATTATTTTATGGCTGACTCTATATTCACGGTTTTTGATTATTTACACGGCTTCAATTAAAATTCAAGAGAATTTCATTTAAAAAAGTTGTTAAAAATGATTTTTTGTTGCACACTTCATAATCTGGTCTATAACATTCAACTAACAATATTTTTGACTGAAAAATTCAGATGCAGATTACACTGGTAAATTAGTTGATAGAAAATTTTCAAGTGGAACGTGATTTATGTTGAGCCATTTAGTAATTGCATCGTTTTTTAAAGAAAATATCTGCATATCTTTCATTTCGAATAATTTTCAAATAGCAGAATTTTTTTATAAAACCCCATCTAGAAAATCATTTCTGACCTTGTTTCAGATTAGTCATTTTGAAAATTTGGTTTTATAATTATTTTTGAACATGATTTTAAATGATTGCATAGACTAATCTGACTCCCTAATGATTATCGAAAAGATAAATAGTGATTGAAAAAGTGAAGAGTGTTAATATTAATCATATATTATAACTTGAGATGGTATATTTAGTAAATTTCTTTAAAAATTAAAACAAGAGTTATAAAACTTTTTGTTGGTAAAAATTCCATGACCATTTCTATTTCTATCATATTTATATCGACCATCACTCATCAAAATTCAATATAGTTTGTCGATGTGTAGTACTTCAAACAGGAATCATTCGTTTTTCATTTTATATTTTTTTTTTAAAATATATAATAAAATAAAATAAAATAAAATCCAAAGTATTCACTCTCATTTAAAAGTCCTCACGGTTATGCATGGGTGAATTACTTGAAATTTGATTGTGCTTCCATGCTCATTTAAAAGTCCTCACGGTTATGCATGTATGGAGCATATCAAAATTAAATAATTAAATAAACAAGTTGATTCTAATCCCATTTAAAAGTGCTCATGGTTATGCGTGGTTAGAAGATAATTGAATTCATTTTTTAAAAAATAAAATTGGAATACTTCTAATCTCATTTAAAAGTCCTAACGGTTATGCATTGTTGGTAGATATTCAAATTCCTAGTATAAATATACCACAAATAGACACAACTGTATGGTTTTATATGATGACATCATTCCCATCGTTCTAAAAGTGGAATATGCGCCTAACAGAGTATTTATGATTTTTGTTTGAATTTTTATTGAAATTTAATATTTATATTCGATTGAGTTTTAATGTTGCATTAATGTCTATCACTTATTTTTCTAACACTGTTACTCTTTTGCTGATAACAAAAGGGGGAGAGAAAAGTTAAGATTTTGTCAAATAAAATCAAGAAAATGTCAAATATTTTCTATTTGCATCTAGGCTGATTTGCATATTTTTAATTGTATGCATATATGAAGGGGGAGCTTTGTGTAGAGAGGATGCATTTAAATAGGGGGAGCAAATAGAGATATCAATGATCAAATACATTTAACATATTTAAAATCTTAAATATATGTTTGTTATCATCAAAAGGGGGAGATTGTTGAATATGATATTATATGATTTTATTTGATGATAATAAACATATATATATATATTCATTTAAATGTATTTGTTAATGTACTATTATATTTTTTTCACATAATTAAACAAATATTTGCTGAATAAAATTAATAACATAGAATATAAATTCAAATGAATATTTTATTCAAACAAATATTTATTACAATTTTTGAATAGTACAAATTCAAGCTCTCACTATATATATATATATATATATATATATATATATATATATATATATATATATACACACACACACACACAAATTTCAATAACATTACAATTTCAATCACATCACATTTCAATTTACATAATTGTCCTCACTATATATCGCTCATTCACTCGTATTTTATCTTCAATTTGAATCCATCATCTGAGCAATCTGCAAAAATAAATACTGATGCAGTAAAATTGAAAAGGAAATATTTTTGCAGTATAAAACAAAATGTAATTTTGAAAATATTATTTGTATCGGTTATTTGGGTTGTTCGTCATCATTTAAATTTGAATTCATCATGCACGAACAGCTTATGACATACACAGTGTATCACTGTACATGCCACACGGCCGTGCATACCGATATATACACTTGATAAAATTACAGGGACAGGTGAGCACAGGTCAAACCCAGATGAAAAGTCGGGTTCAACTCAAATGGAATACAAATAAAATCACGACGTCAGCATAAGGTCAAACCCGAGCTACTAGCTGGATTCAACACAGGTGCAATTCCAAAAATCAAGATGAAGTTCAAGTTGAAATGCAGCAACCAAAACAAATGCAACAGTGGATCAAAAGATCAGTGAGAAAAGCTGCACAGTGAAATCTTTATGCAAACCAAGTACACCAATACTAAACAGAAGAATACATGAACACAATATCCACAGCAAACAACATGGTGCAGCAACCTATGTATACAGTGAACAGTGCAGTCATGATATGCAAGCATCAGGTCGAGTATGCTACACAATGAACACAACACAAATGTACTCAATTCAACTGACAGTGTAATTCAAGTTACAACTTGAATATGCAACAGCGATGCAACATACATATGCACAATGATATATGATATGGATTGATACAAGTAGACAACACAAATGCAAACTGCCTCGATGCATACATATGGCCAAGCAATGCAAGTGAGACAAGGCTACAACCCAGTTCAATATGCAATGTACCCAGAACTAGTTCAGTAATCAAGTGAATAATGCAAACAAGTCACATATACAAGGGTCAAGGAAATGATACATGTACAAGACTTCACAATTCAAGCTGAAATCATATCACAAAACAATGCTACAAAAGATATCGGACTAGATTGAACCAAGTACAACAAGAACAGAGTCTCGACCAAAAAACACCACAGGCCTCAACATCAAAGACAGAGAAACCAGAATGAAAGCAGTATTACTGCAACTTGAACAAGACTCGAGTGCTACCAGAACTCAATGAACCAACACAAGCATATACACACACACATACATATGCATGTGTATACATGATGAAGGTTACGGATTCAAGTTCAAATGCACAGTGCAAACTATAACGGACTCACTTCCAGAAACCAACAGAGTTCGAGTTTCAAACACCAATGAACAACATGAATGATCAAACACAAATAACACATATATACACATGACAGTGAAACAGGCCAGAGAAAAGATTATAACATTCGAACAAAGCATCAAGCAACAACAAGTATACATGTACATGAAGACAGCAAATACAAGTGATTCAAGTGAATACAAGTACAATTAGCAAAACCAAAATGAAACAGCAGCTACATGAAGACCAGCAGCAAGTGGATATGACCATCAAGCCGCAAGTCAATCAAATTCAAATTTGCAGATTTCAAACCAAAATCAATCCTGTTTAAATCAATATAACAGTTTTGAACAAGTCATAAGAAACAAATTCAAATCACTGGCCGAGATAAATCAACATCGTCAAACCAGAATCGAAACCGTGGTGCTCAAGAAATCGAACCAAGTCAGAAATCAACACCGTGGAAATCAAGTAACAAATATATGAAATTGATAAAGTCAGAAGTCATCACAAGCATCTATACGAAGATCAACGGCCAAGCACAAAAATTATCAGATGAATTCGAAAATTAATATGAACATAAATCAAGGGTTTCGAACCCTGTATAAATAAATAAAAAACATCATCGGCAAATGAATGGAATTCAAGTTCAAGCATATCACAGATCACAACATCAATTAGAAATTCAAATCAAGTCAAGTACAGTATAAATCGAAAAAGGAACTTCACCTACCAATCTTTCAATAAAGTAAAGGCACTCGACAACTTGAAGCCGCGAACGAATCAACCGAAGGAAGAAATCGAAGCATCAGCAAAAAAGTTGAAGCGACAGCTCAATTTGTTCAAAACCCTAATTTTTAATCAGAGAGGAACGAATGAGAACGAGCAACAGGAAGCCACCATTTTTCACAAGGAAGCGGGCCGATAAAAACAAAGGGAATAATATTTCACTTAACAACAATTTGGGTCGGCCTTTACTTTTGTGCTGGTTTATAATAAAAGGCTAATAATTAGGTTTTTTTGTTTTAATTGTGTTTAACTTGTATTTTCCATTTTAAACTGTTGTACTTTCTAGTCTATGTGACTAGGGGATAAACTACGTGACGTAGTTTGAGAATTTGCAACTCAGTGGCTGATTTATGGCAGGGTTTTGAGCGTAGAGTTAGGTTAGTCAATAGTGGGTGTCGCGAATTTACGTGTGTAAGCGTGTGACTACTTAATTTCTAGTAGAAACCTTGGAGGCAGCACGTAGGCAGGTTTTTGCCGGAGCTAGGTAAATTTTATGTCGTTCTATTTCTGCATTTATTCTGTTATTATCTGTGCTGCTATTATTTTGATATATCTGTGTTGAAATTATTTTATAAGCTTCCGCAATAATTTTTATAATTAAAAGTATCACCATATTCACCCTCCCCTCTAGGGTGAAATCGATCCTACAAACCAAACATGTTTTTATGAGATATAATAGGCAATATAAACTACAAAAAATTAAGTATATTCCTTTCTTATAATGTAGACTAAGTGGGACAAAAAACCAAGTGGTTATTTTTTTCGAAAGATCATATTTTTCCTAGTTAATCATTCTTCGCATTTTTGGCTAAAGCATCTTATTAACCTTTGTCAAAAATTAAAAATATCTATTCAACAAAGAGAATACTATATTGCAAACAAAGTAAGATCACAAAAGACCTGGAATTATTACGCCTAATTTAATCTAAATTGTAATGATGAAACTGTATACAATTTGTATGAAGACATGCAATTCTATCTTACACATAGTGATCTATATATATGAATAATACTAAAAAAATATTGAGAGAAGGTTATAGGATTTTTCGTTATGCAGTAGCTTATAGCATAGGAATTGGACAATGCTAAAGTCAGAAATTCTAAGATCATAAATTAATGGTTTAGATAATTCACCCAAATAACTCTACTTATCTCACATTATAATTTTTGATTATGAACTATCATAGAGATAATATGTTCACTTGTTAACATAAAATTAGTTCATATTTAACAATTGGATGTATATTACAAGTGGCCTTCACCTACATCTCTTGCTTTTTCTAGAAAACATGAATAAAATGGTACAATAATGGTCTATATATCTTCCTAAAACTAAACAAAACCTTATATGGCTAATAATCAGATTGTATTACGAATTTTATCAAACATTATATGTGGAGTATTATAGTACCAATTAAATTTTTTGATCCCTATATCCAAAAAAATAATCAAAAGTAGATTACGATTTTAGAAATTCACACAGTAGCATAAAGAATTAAAAACCAAAAACAAAACCGAAAAACTACTGTTACTATTACCTTTGCAAAGATAGAGCTTCCTAACATATGGAAAGCAGTAACAAAGCCAGTAAAGTAGATACCCATTATCAAAAAAATAGTCGGTTGCATTATATGTAGTTCTGATGCAATGCATGTTGATGGTAGTTGTTGTAGATCATTGACTACCCAAAGTTAATGGAAGGGCCATCAAGTTAACCAAGGACATTGATTGTGACTGAGAGCTTACATTTGTCAATTTCTTATTCCTATACTAACATTGAATAGTGCAAATTTCTAGAGAGTGGAAGAGAAGTGATCGGGGCCTTCTGTGGAAAAGAATGTGGTAAAGATAAATGGCCGAAACACCTTGGTATATGCGCTATAATTCTAATTGAAGTGGGGGGTATATCAGTAAATTCAAAAGCTTAAAATAGAGGTTTTCCTATTAGATATAAGTATGTATGGCACGTCCATTGACGTATGCAAAGGAAAACGCGGGTTAAAATATTTTTAGTATGTTCAAACATGCACAAAACTTAATAAATGTACTCTTTTTATGTATATATTTGGTTATTTGTGTAAATACTGAAGGTGAATAATTTATTGTGTAAATTTTATTATTTGGAGTATATGCTAATATAGTCATTCTAAACACGATCGTTTATCAAACTAACATGAAGGCATAAATGGCAGCACATATGAAATGAAAACTCGATGAAGTATATGCCAAATGTACTCTCAGTTATTATTAGGATTAGGCATGTTAATGGTACGGGTTTCGAACCGAGCTCGGTTCGAACACACCCTATTAACGTGGGTATAGGTTTTTGCCTTTTACTACCCAAGTCCAATATGGTTACTATTAGAGTCGGATATGGTTTTTATCAAAATCCGGCCCGATTAGAGCATGACCTGACTATTAGTTTTCCGTCCTATCAAAACATGAGTGTGTATGCTATTTGTTTACCATTTTAATTATTTACATGTAGATGTTTTTGCATATTTTTATTGTGACCTTGATTGCACCACTGCCCAATTTATATATTAACATTGTTTGTATACAAATTTTACCAAAGTTGCAATTTTAAAATATGGTTTTAACATAAATGTTATGAGTTAGGTATACTGGTATTACCTAACGGGCTTAAAATGCCCGACGGGATGAGCTCGGGTATTGGTTTGAAATACCCTAAGGTTGGACCGGGTTCGGATTTTGATCATTGTAATCGGACCCAGGTCTGGTTTTATGACACCCGAACCTAACCCGGTCTATTAACGGGCCTAATTAGGATAGAATATAAAGTGGGTTAGTTTAGTAAATACCAAATATGTCAAATAACTTTACCTTATACTGTTTGTTTCATTATGTACTTTTGGACCCGTATAGCCTTGGCTGAAAATTTAGAATTGTATTGGTGGAAGTACCACTTTTGAAGAGATCCATTTTCATATTGTTCCTTTATCTTTATCATTTTCACTACAATAGAAAAAAATGGCACCTTACTAATACAAATCTGTATCCATTTTCAAAGCATGTATTACATAGCCACGTGCCATATTGTGAACTACCCATTGCGTAAACTGCCCACATTCAAGCTGTTTTTTCAAAGACAAATAAAAATTTCATTAGCATCTCTCTATATGTTGAATGCATTTATATTTCAACTTTTGGAGTTAGTTCGTTGTTTGCATAGCAAAAAATATGTTCTAAGTGCTTAGAAATTGGATTATTGGTTTTAGCACTGTATATATATATATATATATAAGCTATATGATAGGCTACCTATTTTGTAGCATGAGACAGTAAGACATTATGGTCTAAATGAAGCTTAAATAATTAGTATTATTATTATTACATACTGCATGTATGGATACTTTTGAAATATCCATATGCACGTGCTTAAGTGAATGATTATAACAACAACCGATCCAAAATAAAACAAATTTTAACACAAGCCAATGCAAGATAACATAATATATGTTTTCGTCATGTTAAAAATATAAATATAATAACTCAAATTAAAGTGATATGTCACAATAGACTGCTGGCTAAGGAAGCTTAAGGACCCAAGGTATAAATTATTATAACTAAAGCACTTGAACAGAATAAAATATTCCTACAGTTGTGGGATTGCACCATCCATATTATCGTAGTGAATTCATAAGCTTAACTCAATAACATGTGTACATCAACCTTATGATCAAAGTTGCTTAGAGTTAGAGGCGCCTACAGGTATAATGAAATGTAGTATTAGTTCCAATTTTGAGTGTGTTTGCTTGTATAAAATTTAAAGATTATTTTATGGGATATTTCTATACAGTTGCCCATGTAGAACGAACGTGACCACCATATTCTCGTCATTTTAATAAATCGATATACAGGAATGAAACCGAACAACCATATTTTGATAATACCGATCAAAAAAATATAAATCGAACCAAACCATGCACGCCTTCTCACTCTTGACCACTTCTAAACCAACATAATGAAATGTCTGCCCCTAAATTATTGCCTCAAATTCCTCTCCTACAATACAAAGTCCAAGATCGACTCTGCGTTTTGTATATGAACTCTAAAATGACCGATGTAGATTCCAATTGTCTAAAATGAGATCGCAACATACTTATATTGCTTTGGTTTTAGGATTTCCCATGGATAGATTGATTCGATTTCGATCTGATTAAATCTACAAAATGAATGAGCTAATAATTTAAAAGGCTAAATAACAAATTTGGGTTTTGAACATACCTGCTAAAATGCAAAATGTAAGATTATATGAGGTTAGTGTTTGAGTAGGGAAAAATAAGAAAATGATATTCTAAGTGAGCTGGAGAGAGAGTAACATGTGCAATTGAGACAGGGATAAGGAGCAAAAAAGAATGTCAAAAATATCATTTACACGTGAGTTTTCTTATTCAAAATGAAGAAGGTTATTTTGGACATTTCAAAAGCTTCATTTGAAGGTATTCCTGTTATATACAGATATATATATATATATATATATATATATATATATATCATCTTTCCTTTGATGAAATAGTAATGCTTGAAATCCAATTCAGTTCTAATCGACAAAGAAACGATCAAATTTCTACTAATGATCAAAATAAATTTATCGCGATAAAAAATTAAGAAGCTTGAATTTTAAAGCAGCAAAAATCCTAAAATATCTAATGGCCTCCTTGTATATACCGGCTTTCAATATTTTCTTTGGAAATACCGGGAATGCATGATGGAAATTGTGAAGATCGTCATTCTCAAATATATAGGAACTAGTCAAGCAACATTGACCCGATCAATGCTTGAAAATAATAATAATAATGAATATTATTTGAAATATTTTCAATCAAAATTTTCTTTCAACATTTTTTACAATCGCTTTTTATTGTTTTGAGTTCCTTCTGCCTTCCTGGGTTTGACTTCATTCGGTTATTCTTATTCATTCACGGAAACATTTCATTTTAAGTCTTTGATTAACAGCGAATAAAATGTTTTCTTAAGTCTTGTGTTTGGTTTGAAACCAACAAAAAGTATTAAAGCCAAAATGACTATTTAACAAACAAAACTGAACTAAATCGAATCGATTTTTTTTTTCAAACTTGAATCCAACCAAACAAATAGTACTTGATTTGGATTGGTTTATCTAATCGATTACTCTTGAGCTAGATTTTTAGCATGCAAACATCATATGAGACCGAAACAATCGAGTGGCTATATTCATTTCGAAATGTGATGCGATAATTTTAAAAACAAAGTCCTACTCTTCCCATTGTCAGCCTGGTTGGTTCAATTGGTTGATGATCCGTGCCGCAAGGTCAAAGGATATAGATTCAAACTTTGAAACTAACGACCATGTGACAAACACCCATATGTATTTGTTAGACGTATACTTCTCTAGAGTTTAAAATGAAATTTAGTTCTCTAGGCAATTCGAAGAAGAAAAAGAATATTATTCTTATAAAAACATTAATACGAATCAAGAGAAATATAATATGCTGAGACAATAACAAAAACAATAATAAATTGATAATGGTATTTTTTTATAATAATTTTAATTTTACGTTGGGTTATATTGATAGGTTCAATTCTAACGTACAGAAGATTTCAAAATCGATCAATAGACCAAAATAAATATGAAAATAAAATCCAAACACAGTCAGTCAACTAACAAAACTAATCAAATTTATCTGATTCAATTGGTTTATTTAGTTTGGACAGGTAAATTTTAAATTTATCTTTACTACAAACCAGATAACCCAATTGAATTTAACCTGTAACATTACTACCTTAATTAACTTTTCATCATGAATGACAGAGAGCCCAATGCTATTATTGACCAACTTTGGAGACATTTCAAATTAGAGATATTAGACAAGTTCAGTTGAAAGTCAGAACATGGAGCATATTCAAGCTGGTTCGGTCTGAACATATAGATCATTCACACAAAGATATCTGATACCCATCAAGTTTCCACAAATAATATTTGATAACCCAAACATAGTAAGAGATAAACTGATCACGAAACAAGTCGGAGAAAACATGTCCTGGCTTCTTATTATTGGTGACCAATCTCAAGTTAACGTAGAAGGTTCAGGACACAAAACTGCTCAAAATTACAGATTTGACCATGACATAAGTCACCCCTTTACAACCTCTTCTAAGATGAGACGAGTAAACAAAAATCTATGTATATAATTGAGAAATTAATTAATTAATGTTGACTTGACAATGCTAGAAATACAACAGCAGATGAAATTTGCACTTGAAGGTCGGCAATATCAATGTCATGACCACCCTCGACTAGGCCCCATCTGTCAACCTGAAACGATATAATTGCCACCAAAATACGAGAATCAATTAATAAAATATATAATCTAATGATTTTGTGCATTACACACAGTGATACTGTAAATACATAATGATTGCATCAGAGATATGTTGATAGAAAATAGAATATGTGGTGTATGGTTCAAGCATTGTTAGGCGAATAATAATTGTAGTGTGTGTGTGTCTCACATATTTTTGTTAGGCAAATAATGAATGTTATTAACCGAATTTATGTTATTAGTTCACAATTTAAAGTTTATTAATATTCTTTAAAGAAAATATAGTTGGATAACTTTTGAATTCGATATTTAATGTTTCAAACAGTTTGATTAGATAATTGTTGTTTAGTATTTTTTGATTAGGTAGATGTCAAACAGTTGATTAGATAAATGCTGTTTAATATTTTTTGATTAAGTAGATGCACACTAATTTCCCCAAAGAAAAAAGGAAAGAAAGAAAGAGAAAAGAACAGAGCAAGAGAAGAAAGAATGACAGAAAAAAAGAGTTAAACATAAAATAGTACGAAAAAAATTAAAGAAAGCTTTAAAAATAATTGCAAGTAACTGTAAAAGCTATAAACAGGGATTTGAGTGTAATTTAGTACAGGAGAATTAAGAAGTGGTTTGGAATTTCTAAAAATTAATGAAACAAATTTTTTTCTATTATTTAATAGATTAGAAACATTTCTTTATATTTGAGAATATCATACTATAAAATAAAAAATGATTTTTTGCTATACGACAAAAAGTGTGTAAATTCCATGAAGGCTGTACCTGTACATCTTCTTCAAGTCTTACTAACTCAATGGCCTCTTCGATTCCAATTCGTCCACGAAAAATGGCAAGAGGAATGATTAAAGAGTGTGAAGCAGAAACCATTGCATCAATGGATGCTAACTCGCAATCTGTGGTGTTTTTAAGACAGTTTTCTACAGCTTTCACAAGGCCTTCTTCCTGCTTGCATCCGAAAAAACTATCATGCACCACTGGCTTAAACCCGAATTCGGATTCTACCCAGTCTAGTATGGGGTCAATTTTCTCCTTTTGCTTTTCTGTGACATTTTAAGAGAAACTAACATGTAAGAAACAAACACCAAATTAACATTAATATCTTTGATCAAGTCAGCATGACAATTCAGGAATCACAGTGTTTGTGACTAAGAGTGTGAGCGCAGCTTATGGGTAAGAAAAAAAGTTATGTCTAGAAGCACATAACTAATACTGCAATGGGTATGTTGGTGAGAAGCTTTTCTAACTTTTTGCAAAAATACTCGTGTTTAAGTCATGTTCTGTCCCCAGCAAAAATATTTGTCTTTTCAATAAAATCCGCTGTTACGAAAACTTCACCAAACCAAATTTATGGAAAGGGTACAACAGCTAACCAAAATTTATGGAAAGATCACACTTCATATATTTCAACGACACTGCGAATATGCTTACATAAGAAAGCAGCAGATCAACCAAGATTGAAACAAAAGCAACAAGGTCGAAAGAAACTAAGAAGGAAATAGTTTTTAACGTGAGAAGAAATGACGCTCATAAAATTGAATGTAATAAAAAAAATTGAGCAAGAGAAGATGAAGAGAAGATGAAGAGAGGATGGGCAAGAGCGCGAGAGCGCATGCAAGTCTTTTATACACAAGCAATGACGTGCATTAGACGAGAACCAACCAATAGACTTTTTCACAATTCAGTTTATTGCATCAAAAGTGTCAAAAATATTGTTCTTAGGGGTTTACAGAAAATGTGAGTTTATTTCTAATTAGATTTTTCAATAGTTTTAATTTTATTGATAAAAATATCTTTAAAAAACATTATTTTTTTTATATTTTTCAAAAAATTAGAAAAGAACTACATAATTGTCAATTTTTTAAATGTTTACTTTCAATGGACAAATTTAAATTTTATTGAAATTATTTTGAACATTTTTTTTTCAATTTTTTCAAAAAGTTTCAAACATTGTTTGAAAAAAAAAATATTTTTTAACAAATTTGATTTTAATTTTTTTTAATTAACACTTCTTTTAGAAATAATCATTCTAAAATATTTGGTTTTTGTAAAAAGAATTGACTTCTTGAAAAAGAAATCCAATTTGTGTGAAGAAAATTGGTTCTTTATTATAATATCATAATTTTTCAAAAATGACACTCATTTTAACTATAAATATATTAATGTCATCATTATTTAAATATCAAAATTAGTACAGAAAACATGATTTAAGATATTCGTGGAAAAAACCAAGCAGATAATTTTAGAGACATTTTAAAGACAGTTTTTTTTTTTGCCCGTTGATATTCTGGTTTCGAAGAGTTCCATTTTGCATCATTATGGTAACACAGACCACCACATATGCCAGGTTGATAAGATATTCCTCGTCATTTTGTTGAAAACTGGTCACTAAAATGCACAGTGCAAGTTGAGCCTGATATATGGAATATTCCAACAAATATTGAAATTCATATGTTCATTATATCTGCATCCATTGTAATATGATTTCTAAATTTTCATTTTAATACCGCTAAATAAACAAGTTTACTTTTGACAATTTGTAGTTCATTTATATACTTGATCAATTTGTAGTCCAATTTGCAGAAGTACTAGTAAGCATATTAATACAATGGATAAAAATTTAAGGTGTGTGAATGTAAAATCTGTATCTAACTGATTTATATGTCAGTGAGCAAATTATATCCATAGATATTAACATTTAACTAATAAATAGCTGGTTCAGTTCACTAACGGTTATTTCAATAGAAGAAATGCAAGAAGCCATAAGAATATTCACTACTCGCCGAACAGAAATAATGAACTCGATAAAAAGAAAAACATTATTGACAAGTTATCTCAGTATAGGATACATTTATTCAAAGGCTACACCTATATCATATATGCAATGTAAATTTTCTTATTTGATTCCCTTCAAAGGCAATCGTGGTTAGGATAGGTAAAAAACTCTTAACACATGATTTTCCACAAGAAACTAGCTTCTTTCATGTAGCTAATATGGTAACTGAACAACAAAATAAAATACTTAACTGAGAAAGCCAGAAGCTGACAAATTAGTGAGAGAAAACAATATTACCATATTGCTTTTCGAACAAAATTAACTTGGAACCATTAAAATACAAAGGACAGCATTTGCACAATATGTATTATCTAAGATAAGAGGTCGTAGGCACTTACCAAGAACACTTTTTGTCATATCAGTATCACCGGGGGAGCGACAAAACACTAGATCTTGATGGAACTTCTTGATGAGATGGTCAATGATTTTTGCCCGTGTGAGAGGAACCCTTTCTAGTGCGGTACAAGATAGCTTCATGAGAGGCATTGTGAAAGGTCTGATTCCATCTTCTTGCTGATAAAATTTAAGACCAAATTGTTGTCTGAGTATTAGGTTTCAAGTGACATGAAAAGAAGAAGAATATGTATAGCACTATCCACATTAAATCGGTAATAAATGAAAAAAATGACATGAGTAGCAGAAAACAGTATATATTTGCTTATTGCAGAAAAGATTCCACCAGATATTGATAGCTAAAATCAAATACAATTTTTTTTTACCAAATTAACAAAACTCACATGTATCTTTGTTAATCATACAAGAAACTTTCTTGAGCCAGATGATATGCTCACAAATCTAATATTGCACACTGTTTCCAAAACTTGATCAACAAACCAAGCGCTCACAAAAACCGAGTGCAATGATGCGCGAATAAATTAACCGTAGGCTTACATATTTAAAGCAAACTATACCAATATGTATTTTTACTATATATAATGAGGAAACACTCATTTGAAGCTTTTAAAGTTACATAAATGTCCTTCATTGCTGCTTAATAATTAGGGTTACTTTAGTCATTTAACTTGCAACACGTAGTCCTCAACTAACCATATTTTTCTTTCTGTATTTTTCATGTTACTTTATTACCTCAGAGCGTTCTTTTCACACATTTAATTGCCTAACTTTCTCAGTTTCTCACAATGCTTCCTAGAAAATTCAAACTCAAAATCAAAAATCGTATGTCAATGAGAAAACTTAATGGCAACCAATCTTTATCCCTCTCCCAAGCTAAAGGAATTTATTATTGTTTGAATTTTTGCGTGCTTTTTCATGTTTTATCCTTCCTTTAGCATCAAATTCTTCTATCATTTTGTGTCTAATCTATTATTTATTTCATGAAAAGAAATCTTAATCTTGTTTGCCACCAGGCCACTGCAATGAGGTACTTTTAATTTACAGTTTATTATGTTTTATCCACAAATAAGATCGTCCTGTCGAGTATATACATGTTTTGTCCAATTTGCCTACATTTTTTGATCTTTGATTTCAATAGATTTTGATTTGGTCCAATTTAATGCTACGATAACTGTGAACATCATACGCTAAGTCACGACACTGTAAACTAAGAAATTAATAAACTATGAGCTACGGCAATAAAAATGATATTATCCAATTTAATTGGCTTTCCACCGATTAGTAATGAAACAAAATTGGTCCAATTTGCATATCGTTTCACTCGTTATTGTTGTTTTGTTACTGTTCTTTTATCTAAAAAACGATTTTGTCTTTGATTTTTGCAGCTTCTGCGATAATAGATCTAAACATGATTTTCCGTAAGCTGTTCTAATTTGCGTAGATCTTATAATGTATATGAATCGCTACTTTTACAAATTAGATTCCATTCTTTCCTTTTGCTAGATCTTTTATTGCATGTATATGATTTTCTTCAGTATTAATTCTAAAATATATTTCTAAAAAGAAAGTATCGTGGGTTCCAAATGCCACATTGGCACTTAATTATTGCCAAAATATGGTACAATATCTTAATTATGTGTTGCAGTATAAAATTTCCAATTCAAAACATTCAGAAATAAAATTTCTAATGGATTTGATTACATATTTTAACAATTTTTCTTGGAATGCAAGTTGTAGCATCCCTTTATCATGTTTAGATGTGGAAAAGCTCAAAACACATTGACTTTTATTATACATAATATATTTGGCGGTAAACAAAATAAAAGAGTCAAAAAAGACATGAAACATCGATCCAAATAGAAAGAGATGTGGAAGAATAAGAAATTTAAACTATAAATTTGACTCAAATCATGTTTTATTTTGGTTTTATACCAGAACCATAGACTCTTCATTCTTCAAGCAATAATCATGGCGATCGATCTATTGTAAATGAAGATTTAATGTTTACTGGATTTTTATCGGTCGTTTTTTGTTTGATTTAAATGCATGCCATGAGTTATGGGTAAGATTTTTATCACATTTCTGAAATAAATACATAGTTTAATTGAATTTCTTGACCATTTTTCAACTGTAACATTTTTTGTTAGTATCAAGTTGGCTTCAACAGAAATGTACACGGATGTCCATTTGGTTCAGTAAAACAATCAGCATATTTTTCAATTAGTTATAGCTACCTTCATAAAATCATCAACCTTCAAATTGCAGAATATATACCTGCCAAAAATCAATCATAGTACTGTAGAAAATAAAAGGGACATTCTTTCACAAATTTTTTAATTGTTATTTATATGGTTTCGATTTTCTTTTTCTTTTAATACATTTTTGCTCACAAAATAGATTGACAATTAATACCAGTGGTCGTTCCCAAACTTTCTCCATCGGTGTTGTCGATAGAACCAAAAGCCAGAGTAGCACAATGGAATCATTGTTGCATCCTCTAATTTTGACACCTTTGGATATAGATCCGAAGATTGGAAATTTAGGTGATATTACTCACCGATGGGAGCTTATCAAGTGGCATTTCAAAAATAAAAAGTACACGTAAATCATATTTTATTTTTAATATAATAGTATGTCAAATACTCAAATATATCGAGGTTCTCTCAAAGTAAATTGAAGAATGAGCTTGAGAACTCATATCATAATTGTTTTATGTACATTTAAAAACATCCAAAAAAAATTGAAGCAAGTCAAACAAGCTTTGTTGATGCTTTCATTTTAATCTTATGAATATTCATATAAAAAGGACAAAGGTGTAATAAAAAGAAGTTAGTTCACATATTTATTTGTGTTAAGTGTTATCAATGCATATGCCCATTATTTTACAACAAATGAATTTGCTCTCTTTTTTTCACATGTCCAACCGACGTGCCTAACGTACTGCCCATAAAGTGAGATGTCAAACTTAATATTACATGTTAGATATGAAACTAAAATGTCAAAAAGTTGGTTCATTGTTCTGGCAAATTTGATGCACATGATTCTAAAAAGGGGTAGAGAAGAGTAATGCAATAACTGAATGAGAGTTTTTATATTGAAGGGAAGTAAACAAAGTGGAGGATAGAAAAGGAGGAATGAGAGTACTAAAGGGAAAGTTTAAGAAGGAGAATGATAAATAAATTCTCACACGTCTTTGATGTAAGTTAAAAGGAGAAACACTAATTTTATTTCTGTACAACATGCATTTAATGCAAAGCTGTCAAGAAGCGCGTCATAGAGCGTTGTAGTGCACAAAATCTCAAAGCGCAGGCTCAACGCTTTTGAACTTATAAAAGCACACTTGCCACCCAAAAGGCAAACAAAAAATATCACTTTTTACATAAAACCATAGCTATTAATGGCACATGCATAGTTATTAAAGCGCGCTCCTAGGCGCGTCTAGGCTCAAAAAAGCCCAAGGCTCAAGGTTTGCGTCTTTTTTTAATTTGAGTGTCTTTTTACAGTTTGAAGCGCCTTTTTGCAAAATTCAAATTTTAGTTTACAAAATAATTAAATAAAATTTAAAATTGTTAAATGAATTATAAAATATGATATAAATTTAAATTTTAGTTAATAAAATATTTAAATAGTTGAATGAATTATAAAATATGGTTTAAAAATTAATTTGTATTTAGTAAAATAGTGGATCAAACTTGTATAAAAGGCACGTATAAAAGCCCAAGGCTCAAAAAAGCTCAAGGTTCAAGTTTTGCGCCTTTTTGCACCCTAACTACTATGGACGCATGGCGCAAAAAGCAAAACCTTTCTGGAGCCTTGACGCACGACGCGACAAATGGAGCACGCTTTTTTTAATTTAACGTATAACAACAAATATAAAAAGTTCAATATTTTTTTCTAAAACATATGTAATCAAAGATTTTTAGGCATTTTGCAAAAAAAAAAAACATCATCAAATATAATATCATTAGCATAGAATTTCAAGCACAATAGTTTTCACAATCCAAAATAATTATACATATTGCTAATAAACTAGAAATCCGAATCTGATTCGACAATTATATAAATCAATGTCTGCATCATCGGAATCATAAGCTTAAACATCTTCATCACCTGTCTTGTTTAGATTTGTTTCTTCTTCGTGAAGACGTAAAAGAGTTAAAACGGGTATTGAAAAACCTCTCGACGTGGAAGTTCTTCTACATGGATATCTAGTTTCCTCCACTCCTACTGCTCTAGCAGCAATACTCCATGTCAAATCGTCGTCATCAAATACAAGTTCGCCTTTCGCATCGAATCAAATGCATCATCCATACTAATTTTATGCAGTTTAAAATACAAAAAATGCAAAATAAATAAAAAATAAACAAAAATCAATAAAAAGAATAAAAAGACGAGCCATTTTGCGCCGAGTGCCTTTTTTGCATTGCGCTCCTTTTCATATGCATCGCGCCACAAGTGAAAATGGTGCAAACGTCGTGCCTTGGAGCGTCATTGATAACTATTGCATAAAACAAAAGCACATTTCTATTTATTTTCTTCATGTATAAGAAATTATGTGAAGAAGATACGAAGGAAGACAATTTAGATTATAACTCAAAAGATGAAGAAGAGTTTAAGAATGATTTAGATGATGACGATTGTGATAATTGTGATTTGGATGATATTAGTGACGAGGAATCGAAACTTAAAATTATAATGTAATTTTTAAGTTTTGTTATCGTAGACTTGAATCATGTTTGACTTAGTTTACTTATAACTTGTCCGTCGATACTTTGTTGAATTTAATTTTCATATTAGATTTCACATTTTCAAATGTGTGTTTTTTTTTTATATCTTTTCTTAGATCTTTGTCATTAACATATGAAAGATCTTACATCTTTCGTGTAAAATATTATTTTCAGTGCATCCTTTGTGCAAAATCTTGTAGCTGTAAGCTTATAACATCGTCATGTGTATGGTTTGGAGGTAGCATATTAAGACAAATTTTTAGTGAGACACAAACCTATGACATTTGACATTTATTTTGGATGTACAACATGAAATAAAAATACAATTTATACAACTATGCTTAGTTTATGAATGTAGCAAGGAAACACTTGTACTTGGATTCTTGAACTGTTTGGATATCACATATATGTAAAGAGCATTAAACTTTGATAAAAAAACGTTCACATCTAGTGAACGAATTAGAGTGCAAATGGCAGTCGAAATTGGTGGACTCAAAGTGGGGAAAAAAGGTTGGAACGGAGAGATGAGGGCTCGAAATTAACCTTATTTAAATACTAAATGCATTGACACTAAATTGAAAAGACTACATCTATTAGCACCCCACTTATTTCTTTTCAAACTCCTGTGTTTTATAAATAAAATTTACACCCAAAAAAACATCATTCTCACCCTGTTTTATACCAATTATACCCTTGTAATATTATTTTTCCATTTCATGCGTCTTTCTTCAATTGCAGAGTTAACATAATACCACGTATATCTCTAGCGTGGTTTGGATCAATTCCTAGTTTGAAACGATCTAGGTTTCTATTGATTCCCAGCATGTCTTCCACTAAGTAATGATAAATTCCTAATCTGCTCCTTCCTATGTGTTGCTTGATTCCTAGCCTGCACCTAGATAGATCTATATAAAATCATAGCTTGCATTAAGCTAAATTTTAGTTTATATCATAGGTAAATATACAAGTCTTCAAGTTCCAGTTAGACCCTTTGTATTCAATCATAATAAAAAATGAACTATAATGGTCATCAAAGTATTATTAAGAATGAGAATCATACTACTTCATTTATCCCAAAAAATAAAATCGTGTACGAGCAAAACACCAACTAAAAATGGTATGCAATTTGATAAAAGAAAAATGGTAAACAATTATTTGTTAACTTTCGTAGGGTGTGTAAATTAAATATTGGGGTAATAAAACTAGTCAGTTGAAAATTCAACAAATCCCATTAACACTAACAACATCATTAAGTGAATCAAACCTGATAATCCCATTCGGCAGCAACTGCCTTCGCCAGACCCAAAGTAGGCAGCTTAAGCGGGCGCTTAGTTGGGGTCTTCAACGTTCTATAATCCAACATGACGCTCCATCCATTGCCGTCTTCAGCTTCTCTTGTAGTAACCTGTTTATAGAATTTCTTTCCGATTATGGATCCTGTAGCGACCGACATCGGAACCGAAACCGAAGTCTGGTCACGGGTTGAAAATGGGGAGAGTGATGGTCCAGGACGCTTGATTTGAATTGTGTCAGTTGAATCTGATGCAGCGACGGAGGCGGCTGTCGAAAATTTACAATAGCGGCTGAGCGGGCGGAGAGATTTGATGAATCTGGTAATGGAGGACATAGTGAACTTTGGTTTTTTGAGTTAGCTTAGACTATCTTTGATTATTCTCCAGAGAAATTGTATTTGAGATAAAAATCATGCCTAAATTCTATTCAACCCGTATTTTCAACTAGGAGCATCTTAAAAAATAATATTAAAGATAAAAATACCTTTAGGAAACATCCTTCTCAATTCTTTATTTCTTAGGTAAGTTTTACCGTCTAAAACACAGAATCCTTAAAACCCTAACCGAATTTTCAAATCATTGAAGAAAAATTTCGTTTTTAAATTACTAGATGATGGATACTGCAGAGGAGAATGATTTTCGGTCTCAACCATAGCCGGTAATTTCAAAAAAAATTGTAAAGTTTTTAATTTTTTGCAAATGCAGTCGTATGCTGCCGATTACGGGGATTGATGATAATCCACGTAGGGTCACTACTAGGTTCATGGCATGACCGCGCAAATATATTGCATGATTCTGTACACAACCACGCAGAACTTCAACGTGGTAATGACACTAACCCCGTAGTCGCCCTGCGTGGTTGTTCAGTTTGATTTTTTTTAACATTTTAGCGTTTGATATTTGTTCCGTTAGTTGCTGCAGACGTTGAAGGCGCGAGGAAGAGGCGTGGTGAGGAACTGTTTCGCGTCTTCTGCTATTTTTTGGCATACGGAATGTTTTCGGCAATGGTTAAGGATAATTTTGAAACAAAGAGAGGGGCTACTAAGTAATTCTGTGGGTTTACAAATTTTTTTAAATTTTCGGGTGCTGCTGAGTTATTTTGTGGGTTGGAATAGAATTTGCCAAAAATCATTACCGTACGATTTCGTCAAGTTTGCTCTAATTTGCTTTATTCTCTAGAAAAGCTTTTAGTGGTTCTCCAGTGCCCAACAAATCAGGACATGACACATGGGCATTTATTTTGTAAATAGATTTGTAAGTAAAAGTTTTATTGGACTTATTTGCAAAATTTATAGTATTGTGATTGCTTGGGCACACTGCAACATCAAATTTTGGGTAAGGTGATTTCCTTCCATGTTTAGCACATCCAAAAAATTTAAACAAACTGTTATATACCATAAATTACTTAAGATACCATTTTGTTGCAAAATTAATGTAATAAACCAGCCTTTTCGATCCCTGGTTTCAACGTTCGAACCAACGTCAACATCTCGAGAATCGAGAAGGACGGGTCATTATGGTGTGATAAAAATAAAAACGTATAATTCTAACTAATAACTTTTAGAGTCTCATAACGGAGAGAAATAAAATATAATATCAATAACCGTAATCATATCATATGACCATAACACGTCTAACGGTCATATAAACATATCTGCACAATATAAGTCAAACTCAAACCATACACATAGTCAAATCCAGATCACATTACCTATTTACATCATATAGCATGTGCAATAAATCTCTGTCTTTCATACCATCTCGTCTCCAAACTCCATCAATCTGGATATATAAATAAAAGGGGAAAATATGAGTGAGTTAAACATAAGTCTAGCGAGTGAGTCATACTTTACTCTACATATATTACAAAAATAACGCTATAGCATGATATGAGTCTAACGTTCAGTCACTCTGCGTCCTACTGGTCATGTCATACCTAACTACCATATACATCTAGTCGTTTCGCATCTCATTTATGTGTCATGCGCTATAGGGTCGCATGTTGTCCTTCGTCATATCAATCGCATTTATGGCTCACTTTCCTAGACCGCCTACAGCCTGCAGAGTCATCTGTTGTCCTCGTACTAACTTGAGTCACGTCGTGGACCTTCCAAAGCCTATAGGATCGCTTACCATTCATCCTCCACACTGATCGACCGTCTACTTGATCACCTATAGAAACGTAATACCTAGATCACCTACTTGTGTCACGGTTCGTATCTATATCCTGGACTACCTACTTTGGCAACAGGCTCGTTCACGGTCATGTCACCATAGTATCACGTTTTCACATCATGAACTCATACAAATCTACCACAAACAATGATCGACCATCACACTATACACTTGGATTCGTAACAACATCACTCACCTCGTCGGTAGTTTCCAAACGCCTTCAGAAAATAGAAGAAACAAGACTCAAATTGATAAACGTTATTTTATATAGGTCCATATGGGTTCTAGTTCAACTAACTCCGAAATAGGTTATTAGTAGATCGAATGGTGTTATCGGTTGGCTGGTACACATGAAAAATGAGGAATTCATAGCCGTTGAATTTGTCGTCTCACCACATCGTTTCCCTTCCAGTCATGTTCTTCCTCCTCTGGTCGCTTAAGAACGTCCCTAACACATATCCCTACGTTTTTAAGTCATGGTTTACACTTTATTTCGTCAATTCAGTGATATGTTCATCAAATTACAGTAAGTAAGTGAAATCTGGTTTCTAATTTACTGTATATGACAAATTCCCTCTTAATTCAAGTTTAATCCATATTTAAATGTTTATAAATATTTATCTACATTAATATAGCCTACATATCACATTTATAGGGTCAAACTTGCATTATACAAAGAGGAAACTATGAATCACTTATAGAAATTGATTCTTATTGCTAGATCTTCACTTTCTAGCCTACTACGCCTCCTTGCTTTAGAATTTCACCTCCAAGCTCGTATAGACATATAGCTCTCCTTGCTAGCTTCATGGTCGATGATCTCATGCGATTTCATTGAGTTTCAAAGGAGATATGATGGTTTGAATGTTTGTCTATAAAGTGGAAGAAGGAAAAAGTGAGAACGAGCATCGAATTTTGAAAAACTAACGGGAGTACGTGACTTCTATTAAAATAGAAGGAGATAAGTAACTGTCGTCTCAATTTCAAATTTTTGCGCCTAATCAACTCGACAATGTTTCTACCATAACTCCTTCATACAAACTCTAAACGAGGCAAACCAAAATGTTGCGCAAATCAGAAAAAACAAATCAGTCGCAATGGCGCTGATTACGTCGTCAAATTCCAAAGTTGAAAAAATATATCCATTTTGCCTTCCTTATTTTTAATTTATCTTATTAACACGTTAAATTCAATTATTTTCATATTATATTATTAATTTTATTTAAAATATTTAGCAAATTTTCGGGGTATTACATTCTCCTTCCTTAAAAGAATTTCGTTCCAAAATTCTCAAGGGACAGAATATACTGTACTCTCTCGTATCGCATATCATAATGTCTAACACACAAAAATAGAAGCATGCAAAGATAATCATGCACTCATTCATCCAAACAATCATCCAAATAATTAAAAAATTATCAAACCAAGCATCCACACAAAACATATAAAATCTGAAATCAAATTCATAGGCGTACATGTTCAATTAGTGTGTGTGTGTGTGTGTGTGTGTGTGTGTGTGTGTGTGTGTGTGTGTATATATATATATATATAATTACACGCACACCTATAGTGGTGCTTATGCATTTTATGAAATGCAATCGATAACTTAACATAAAATATGTATGTAGATGACATATGGCATTATATATGCGAATATCTAATATTTGGGCTTTCCTATGTGAATGAGATGAAATGGCATGCAAGGTATGGTGCAAGCATCCTAAGGTGATCATATAAGTTCTATATGAATGCACAACCAATAACACGAGCATAGCATACAGTGAATATGTGTACATAAATGAATCTTAAGAATCAAAGCATATAAAACATATCAAGATAGTAATATTATCTATCACATGAAATAAAAATCATCCAAAGCAACCGATATCAAGTAACATAAGTAAAACGACGATAAATCTAAAGAATCATTCAACCAAACCTATGTATTAACTAAATTAAAAATCAAGTAAATGGGAAAACATTCTAGAAAGGAACTGAAAAGATCGCATCTACTTCTCCATTTTTCAAACATCCCTTACCAAATCGTTACCCTTAGCTAAATATAACAAACTTCACCGCTGCCATAAACTCATTTCAAAACATCAACTACAAATGTCGTGCATTTCTACAAAATATGTAATTTTTGTTATCATATAGAATGAATGACACCATAATGCACAACAATAGGTAGCCCTAGCACCATCGTGCTTAAACAAAATGGCAGTCTTTCATACCATCCATAAATGTACATATTTGATACTTAAATAGTCCAGTAGTAGTTTATGCAATTCATTTTTCAAATTGCTAAGGAACGACAATTGAAAATAGATGGTATCTCACCCAAAAAAATCCAAACAAATGAATCAATGTATCATCACTTCTTTCACTTATGAACATCTAAATTGATTAATGTATTAATCTGGTGAATGTAACATTTCTTCCATCATATCCAATCTAACCTAAGTGATGTCATATCCTTCAAATATCCAATAAGCTTGATACTCAATACCTTCTTAGTAATTCAAACATTTCATCCTAAGTTCTACAACCTACAACTAACCTAGCATCCAAACAAGAAAATCAACCATAATAATAAAAAATTAAATCTAAGGAGAAATCTAACTTAACAAAAGTGTTGAGCTCGGATGGTGATAAAGTTAAAAGAATCAACTATATAATACATTTTCTACATGGATGTCACATATACACACCATATGCAATGTAGACTCAACACCTTTAAATCTCTACTCCGAAAGAGTTTCTTTGAATAGACAGACTCTCCTCAATCCGATGGATGATTGAAAAGAGTGACGGTCTCAATTAAGTCTTAGATCCTCTAACACCTCATATTTTGGAGGGTTCATAATATGAGAAAATTAAATTAGATTAATAGTAAGAAGAAATTATTAAAGAAATGAATAAGGTAATCTAATTGCAACAACTATCTAAGAAAGATTTGATTAATTTAGTATGGGAAATTTTGTAAAGTTAATTGAATGGACCAAGGGTAATTAGAGCAATTAAGGTTGACCTTGTTAACGAAAACAAATGTTGAATTGTGGATGGGAAGGTTTGTGCTAAGGAAAATGTAATCATGTGACTAGGCTAGAATGAGATATTAACCCAAGTCAAAAGCACTAGCTCACTTTCTTTAGCCCTAACCCCGCGTTGATTGAACTTTATTTTATTTTTACAAAATAAAATCCTAAAATCTTTGGTCAAGGCCGGCCATTAATTTGTAAGAGGAAGAAGATTTCAAAGCTGAAAGTTTAAAGCTTTCAAATTTAAGAAAAGGAATATTAAAACAAGGTTTCTTAAATCAAGGTAAGTAAAATCTTTTTCTAAAACCTATCTAAATATATTGGATTCAGATTTGATATTATATGAATGTTTTGATGATGGAAAATCATGTTTGAATGATTAAAGCATTGTTGGTTATGTTTGAAATTTTAATGAAGTAAACTTTTTCATGTTTCAGGGTAAAACCTGATTAAAACATATTTAAATGCCACAAAATTTAATGTGATGTTTATAATAATGAAATAAAGATGGGTTTTAAATTTCAGAATTTTTGGAATTTAATTTGAATCTTCTAAGTGGAGAAAATAGTCAATTTCGGATAAGTTAATTATTAAAAATAATAAAATTAACTATTTTGACCTAATTTTTTTGGAGAATGTAAAATATGATAAAGTTTATTTTTGGTGAGTTTTTTTCAATATTTTCCATCAATTTTTGACTTTATATGAATTAATTAGCTAAGAAAAAGGATAATTAATTAATAAATGAAAAATATCATTAGTCCATTTCTAAAAAATAAACTGTAAAGTTAAACAATAATAAATGAGAATTCAACATCAAATAAGATTTGGTGTAAAGTTTATACTTAAATAGGAAATGATTTGGTTTTCAATATAATTAACAAATCGCCACTTAACTCATGACAGCCTATACTAACCCACGAGGATTATAAAAGGGGTTAACACACGATAGCATTCTAATATCTACCCATGGTAGCTTTGGAAGAGCTATCGAATGTATGCTCTATACAGCCTAGCACACGAAGGCTAAGTAGGGACCCTAGCATAGGAAGACTACAGAAGGGATAACTCACGAAGGTTGTATAAGTAGATAACTCACGTTGGCTATTAACACGTTATGACTTCAAGAGATATAGCACGCGATGACTTCAGAGGGATGACGTGCGATGATTATGGATGGAATAAAGCACGATGGCTTTAGACGAGTTAGCACATGATGGCCTAGGGTGGATTAACATACATGGCATTAGATAAATTAGCATGCGATGACTATATATGACATAGTACGCGATGACTTTAGGGAAGATTACCTATAACCATCGCTTAAAAGATAATGCATGATAGTCCAGGAAGCTATTAACCTATGATGGCTATGGGATAACCTACATATGATGATTAGGTTCAGCATTCAAAAGCTAGGTTTTTCTAAGTAAAATGAGAAAATGCTTAAGGCACTTTGGAAGAAAGTTTCCATGTGTTAATGAACTATTTCAAAGGGATGAATACAAGGGGAATTTTGATAAGTTAAAATTTTGTTAACTTATTTTTAAAATGAAGTAAAGCTTAAAAAAGCTAGTAAACGATATGGCATTATTTAAACGAAAGAAAATGGTGTTTTTTCTAAAGGAAGTGTAGGGTACACTATAAATAGATGAATGAAACAGATTGAACTATGATGGTAAAGATATACCAACTCATGAAGTCATTGGATGGCAGGGTTCCTTGACTATTAGTCTAAAGTCCAATGGTATATGAAAGGGTGCTACGATAGGGTTCAACCTAAAATATTTATAAATTCTAAAGGGGAGTTAAGGATGATAGAGTTAGGAGTATGCCCTAGGAGCAATTCTGTAATTTATTGTAAATTAGTTAACTCTGTAATCAATTCTCGTTTGTAATAAAGGTGTTTTTATTTTTGTTATGTATTTGTTATAAATGTTATAAATAATTAATTATTTAATTAAAATATATTTAATAGAAAATCCATAAATGTTGTGTTTGTGATAGTAATTACGAATAGTTGTAATCATGAGTATTGTATCACGATGTTATAAACACATCATTTTAAATATTTCTAGTCTGGGTGCATCGAGACTGGATATCGATGCATCCATTGAGACTGAAGTATATAACATTCTTCAAATGTTGGAAAATATATTACTCATGATTGTATTACTTATGACTACTGGGGGCACCAAAGGGTATGTACTGATAGTTATTGGATAACTATGGAATGACTCACTCGATAATCTTCTATTGATTAATATTACTAAGGTCAAACATAAAATACCAGTGTGACTAATTTGCATAATTCTCTCGACTTGAGAATATTGTTGATTTCAATATGAAAGCCCAACTTTGATTATAGTCAAATCGTAGCACGACATCCATCTAGTGACTATAATTGGGTCGAGTGGAAGTACTGGAAGTGAAACACTTTTTAAGAGAGAATTCGTATCCTCGGCTGTATGCGATTAGTATCACGATTAAGTCAAGTCAACTCAAAGTCAAAATCTCTAACCAGAGTAGTTTGGTTAATAGTAATTGTTACTATCAAAACAAGGACCTTCATGTTTGGACTCCAGAGTTGAATATGAACGATACTAGAAATTTGAACAATACCAAATTCTATAAGTCCAAAGTGTTATAGTTTTGACGAAGAGAATTGGTGTAAATAATAGTCACAACTGGGTAACGCTTAACAAAGTAAAACTAAATTTTACCAAAACTAAACAAGCAGTAAATTTGGCCACAATGTCACACTTCCTGCTAAGTGATGTGTGAATACTAATATATTTGAATAGTTCAATTTTAGTCATTGTCCAGATTTACATCTTACGGGTCACACAATCGAAACATTGAATACTCCTTTGACCAAACAATTTGATTGATTTGTAATGGTTATAAATTAACTAAATTAATTAATATTTATGAAAAATTAATTATAAAATTTTATTTTGTTTTGATGAACAAATATTATTAAATATATTTATAATAGTTATAACTATATTAATGGGTACGCATTTAAATTGGATTTAAATGCAAAATATTTTGTTCAGGCTTTAAGTGGGTATGAAGCCCCTATGGGGACTATTTGGTTCAATCACGATAAGGCTCTGAAGGGTGCAGCCATATGATGGCATTAAAGGGTGTTGATTTGGATGGTTAAGATAAAAGAGAATTAGTAAGAGATAGAGGAGGATCTAGATCCTAACTTGTCTCTAATCACTCCTTTATATAAGCATCTCAACCCACATCTTTTAGAGGACTTTCCCTACCTCTAGCCACAGATTTAACCTCCATATCCCTTCACTTCTAGACATAAATCGAAGTAAAACAAATACTATTTGATAGCTGGGGGTCATCGATTCAGGGACTTGCACTCTACTAGATTGGAAACTTGTTCAAGGAGTAGATTTCATCGTTTTAAGGTGTACTTATAGACATTAATAATAAGGTAAGTTTTCAAATCTATTAATGTATATTGATGTGTAGATAATATTTATATTATGTATATTGTTTTGTCAGTTAGGCAACGATTCTATTATATCAATATATTATCATAATCAGATTGGTTATATGTTTATATGTTTATATATAAAAATAAAATAAATTTTTTGACATATATCTACCTATAATATGCGTGGCTCAAATTTTTTTTTAATTAATTTAATATACATTATTTAATCAAATATAAGCTTCATAATTTAAATACTATATCTTACTCTATACAAAATATGGTTTTATAATTTAATATAAATAGCTTTATATAAAAACATTTTCAGCAGAAATAAAATAAATTTAATACATATATATTATATATATAATATTTAGATATTATTTAAATCAAGTAATTATGTAATTTAATTATACAACATATAATATATGCTTTATATTTTACAAAATTAAATTAATACCCAATAAACTTTCGGTAGGAAAAAATTATTTACATATATAATTGAAATATTTAAATATCAGTCGAAATTAAAAATAGATTTTAAAATTATTTTTAATTATAAAATTATATATTAAATATTAAAATAAAAAAATATCACTTATATTTTCACTAAAATTTTAAATTTCAAAATCATGTTTTGAAAAATTAATTTTTGATTAACTTTTACTAATTTTTCATACGGATAATAATATTAAATTATATATTTAAATTTAAAAAAACATTCCTATGCCATGTGAATTATCAAGTATATTTATACTATATATACACACACACACACACACTATATTTTAAAAGTGTTAATATACATACATACATATATATATGTATGTATGTATGTATGTATTTAATATATATAGTTTAAAGAAATTTTTCGGCTTTGTAGCAAATAAATAATTAAATTTAACATTATTTATAAATGTTTTAAAACATACCTATATAATTATATATGTAATGTTAAAGTTCCATGTGTATATATAATTATATATATACATTATAAAATTATTTAAAATAAAATATAGTTTATATATATTTGTAATATTTTGTAGACATAAATTAAAGTATATAAACATGCATTTCGACAATATACTCATGTACTGGATAGGCTAACATGTTCGATGCAGTGTAAATCCCAACACTTATGAGCAGATATGTTATACTTTGCACGAATTGTTATGTTACATATGCACACACATACATATATATGTGTACATGATACGCGTATTTATATTTGATATAATATCAATTACATAAAAAAAATTATTTATAAATTTAAATAAAATAATCATTTTGATAAAAGGAATTTTAAAATATTCTAAACAAATTATATTTCATAGGCCTGATAAAGATCCAAAATAGTAAAAAAAATTGAAATTCACTAATTACTTCCACTACAGGTTGACCCAGTTCGAATAATGATAGCAGAGCCTACTAGCCTATGTGGTCTAAATTAGTCATGTTAGGATGAACTAATTAAGCTCACTGCCTAGGTAGTAGGGTGTCTAGAAAAGTAGCGTCAAAGGATTGAGTTTCGGTAAACAAGCACTCTGCCCACCCAGCTAACTACCTAGCCCAAAAAAAGATATGCGTGCCTGAAGGTTGCTCCTAATAGAGAATGCCCAACTTAAATTAGGTCTTGGCTAATTTTCAAAGTTGTTTGAAAAATAAAATACAAGATTTTAAATTTAAAATAAAATATACCTATATTATAAAAGTTATAATATAATAAAAAATTTCAAAATGTTTGAAAACTAATATAAAATAATTTCAAAATTTATAAAAATTTATTAATAAGATTAATAAAATAAGTCAATTAATTAATAAATATATACATGTATTATATATTATGATATATGTTATGTTATTTTAAAATGTTAAAATGACATAAGTATGCATGTATGTATATGAAATGAAATTTGAAATTAATAGAATTTAATTAAAATAGTTAAACTAAGTAAATTAATTAAAAGGTTAATTAATTAAATAATATACATACATACATATATACATATATATTTGATATATTTATTATACTAGAATGGTTATAGTATATAATATAAATGTTATATTAGGATAATACAAAATTAATTAAAATTTTAATTAATTAAAATTGTTAAATAAGATTTAATTAATATAATATTACATACACTAGTACAAAATACGCATGTTGCTTTGTCTCATTTGCTTTCGGTTGTACTTGAAATCGAAGCAAATAGTATCATTTGCTTCGGTTCCTCCTAAACAACCGAAGCAATTGGCACCGTGGAAGTAGTAGACAATAAAAAAAACAACAATTTGCTTTGGTTGTTGATAATAACCGAAGCAAATAGTGTTATTTGCTTTGGTTGTCATTATAACCGAAGCATATAGTGTTAATTGCATCGATTCATTAGAAACCAAAGTAAATAGTGTTATTTGCTTCGGTTCCTTAGGAACTGAAGTAAATACACCGAAGCAAATAGCATTGCCTTCAACCGGTTCCTTCCAACCCGATTTATTTTTGCTTGTACCTATTTTATTTTTTCCCATACCCAAACAAACCCTATTTCCATCAATTCAGTGACCCGCACCACTTTTCGCTCTTTCATGCCCTTTCCAAAGGAAAGAAGAAGAAGAACGAAAAAAGAAAACTATCTATACACCCATTTCCATTGATTCACCAACTTCCATCGATATGCCTCATTCGCCAGCCATTGATTCGCTTCATTTGCCAATTTCACGATTTTCTTTTGTCGATTTTGATATTCCGCTTCCTTCAGGTATTAAAATTTCTTTTTTTAGTCGATTATTAATTTTGATTTCTTGCCATCTTTTAAGTTTTCCATCAAGGTCAATTTCGACTATCAATCGCTAATTTGATTACCTGCTTCCTTCAAGTCTTTGAGTTTGTCAACAAGGTCGTTTTGATGGATGTTAAGTTTTTAGATAAAATTGCTGTGTGTATTTCTGTTGTTCCTTTTTATTTCAAATGCACTTCTTTTTTTTGGGCTTGTAGGCACCATTGGATGCAGGTATGGATCCGATAAATGGGACATGGAATGATATCTAACATTAAATGCATTTCATTTATGTTTATGTTTTATTTTATGTGATATTATTCATTATTTGTGAACGCTTTACTTAGTTTGTGTCAAGGATGATGGATAATGATCATGAATGTAGTTGTTTTGGCCATTGAGTTTAGTTGCAATTATGTGTTGTGAATAGTGGCACACATATATATGTATGTTTTACTGATATGAATTAGTGAAAACATTTGGGTCACGCACATATGACATCTCTGTCACAATCTAAGTAGAAACAATTAATTTCACGGAATCAAGTGCAAACTGTGGTTTTTGTATACGAGCCAACATTTGTCCATGTTTATCATTTTAGAACTTTTGGTATTAACAAAACCGAAACAGTACAAATTGAAACTACAAACAACTGATGATTGTATTGAAGGTCAAATTCAATGCAACTAATTAAACTTTCTATTCTTCGAAAGGAATAATTGCATGGTTAGAGCAACATATTTATTGTACTCTTCCATCTCTTTGTTGTATAATTCCTTTGCTTCATTTGCTTTCTCGTTCCATAACTACTGTGTAAAAGTGTACATGTTAACATTATTGCACCTCGATCCAGTTTCAACATGCTTAATCCTTAAATTACTAGCCCTTTAGATTTTCACTTCAGTCTAGCCTAGCTCGTGCAGTCGTTGCTCTATCCAGTCCTGTTTAGTTAGCCCAATGCCTTGATCTTCTCTTTAATTAGTGTAATATGGTTTTTGTAGTATAATTCCTTTTAATTAGTGTAATTTTGTATGCTACAACATTTTTTGTTATAGATAGGTATATCAATGATGGGGCTAATTCTTGGTTCTGTATGGATAGGCTTGCATGCAAGAGAATAGAGTCACATGGCAATTTAAAAACGATGATATTTGCACAACATTATATACTCTTTATTTCTCATTGAGTAACATTCAGAAAAAATTGATTAACGTAATGTTTTACAACATATGTTATCCTTTTCTAATCTTTATTGCATTGTTCTTGTTTCATTCTATATTTTCTGTCTGTCCTTGAATTGGTAAGTTAATATTTTATTGTGGTATTAGGTTGGTGAGTAATAGAGCTCGAGTATAGTTCACGATTATTATAATATAACAAAAATATGTATGTAGTGTGCTGTAAATAGAATAAATCCATTCAAAGTGGCATTTGATATGTTTTTTGTTGAATTGATCCTGTACTCAAGTTTTGACTGTTCGGCCCTTTTTATATAGATCGAGATTTATGGTCAATCAATATATCTTTATGGATTTTTGTAAGAGGGTCAAAATTGCACAATCATGATACCTCATTATCTAGGTTTCTAACATAAACAAGCTTTTTACTACTAGTTATTTCTGTACTTACTGGCTGTGTAACTATCTTTGTGTGTGTATGTGTGTCATCCTATGGGGTGTGATGTGTTATTGCAGTTTGTATGTTTGGTAAGATCAGACAATGAAAAGTCATACATGTTAAATTTGATTAGCAAATAAACTTAGGTGCCGCTGTATGCGAGCATGAATCATATAACAAGCATAGTTTTTTTTCGTTTTCTGAATAAATAAGGAATTTTTTTATTTTCTATTGCTCTTGAACCACTTTCAAAGTATTTTCTTTTCTATGACCACCCATCTTGATGTTAATTTATTTTATTAATGCTTCCTAGAAATAATTTTGACATTTTAATTATTGCTGCATGAAAGTATAGGCATTTGGGACAATTTTCTCCATCAATATATGGACTACAAGAGATTATACCTTGCCATATTAATATAAATCCTAATATTGCTACCAAAACTACAATCTGTTAACTCACCATTAACAATCACAACTGCAGTAAATTATCAATTCTTTTGAGCTGATACTTTCAACAAAGAGTCTAGTTGAAACATGAAAATGATATTCATGCAAAAATCCATAATATCTTTACAATAATTGATGCACCACCAAACAATTCCAGTTACATACGATGATATAGATAATAGAATGAAAAGGAAATATTTAGAACAGCGGCAATAAGAACGTTAATGGAATGTCTTTTAGTCCAAAATTAATGCTAACAACTATCCAAAAGATAATCACACATATCGCTAACAATGTACGTAGTCTTGCTTATATACTTTGCTCATGCTTAGGAAAAACCTCCAAACCATTCTTGCATGTGAAAAATGAAAAAAATTAGTCTGTAGCTAATATACTCACTTGCACATATGCTAAAAGTTACTTTGAAATTAGCAATTAATGATTGTATGTCCAATGGATCCGAAACCTAAAGGTTTGTCCTCATTTTCAAAAGTCTTCCCACTAAATTAATAGTTTTTGACCTACTAAATACTAAATAATATGAATTAAAAAGGTTACAAGTATATAATGGCCTTTGGATTCACATTCAATGTTATTTTATTACTCGAAATAACATGTAAGTATGTTTCTAAACATGGATGGAATGTCTAAATAAGATTAATAAGATTGACAGTGATAAGAAATTCTCATGTGCATTTCACTATGAAAAAATGCTCGTACATGCATAACAGTTTAGCAGTGTTTAGCCGAGCAAATCTTTTAACTTGAGAAGAACCAGTGTGAAGAACTAAGAATTATAATGTTACGATGTAATTCATGATCCAAATTTCATAACTGATTTCTAAAATCAAGTTACATTAGTACTAGTTTGTGTTGAATATTATGATTATTGTCTTTGGATTCGGAATTAGTGTCGTTGCTTCCATTATTTTAATTTGTTTATGTTTTCTATGTTTTTGGGTGTAGTCCAAGGATGATTTAGAGGTTGCATCTATGGTTGTTGGCCGAGAGTCAATATCGATGCAATATGCATGTGCACGGTTCTGTTATGTTCACCTTAAATATATATATTATTTTTCATATAAGCAAAGAGCCCTAATAAGGCCACTATCCAATGAGCTCTGATAATATTTTAAGAGGTAACCAGTACTTTATTTTGGCATAGGGTAATTCAATGCAAAATTATAATGGCCTGATTTCAAAACGCTCCATCATATTTTTTTAAAAAGCAAAATTTGCATAATGTTTAGTACTGTTGGTTAAATTTAAGAAATATATATGAGTATAAACTAATTTGAAAGTGGATGGCTGATAATAAGAATGTTGGGTTCCTCCGTTGACTAGTCTTATAATATGTAGTCAACTTTATCTTTGATTAATTTTGCAGTCGTCAAGATCGTTTTGAATGGAACAGTATGATATTACTTTTTGCTTATGTGGTGTGTCTTTACTATTTGTGCATAAATCACAGTTGGATGTACAATATGAAACATAGCGATGATAAGTTCCCGAACAAAGCATAAGAGTTCATCACTTCTGCGTTGAATGATTAATTAATAAGAAAGGAAGAAACTATTTTTCATCCTTGTAGACGTTACCAAAATAAGAGGAGATTGCGTAACATAAATCAGATTAGGGATCATTTAATTTGTAATGGTTTTAAGCAAAATTATACACGGTGAATATGGCATGGTAAAAGCATACGTAGTAGAACTAGTTCTAGTAATCATTATAATGATGAGAATGACCAGGAAGATAACATGAATAATGAGGTAAACAATGAGAATGATGAGAACGACTATGTTAATGAGATGTTTGGTGATGTTAAAGAATATTTGATGGAAGAGCCAAAGTTGTGCTAAAGAATATTAATTGATGTTGAAAAGCCTTTTTTTTTGGTTGTGCTAAGTTCACAATATTGTCTGCTGTGCTCAAGATTTTCAATTTAAAAGAAAAACATGGTGGAGTGATAAAAGTTTTACATCGTTGTTGGAACTTTTGAAAAACATGCTTCTGAAAGGTAACGATCTTCCTACTTCTATCTATGAGGCAAAGAAAATTATGTGCTCAATTGGCATAGGGCACAACAAGATACATGCATGTTCAAATGATTGTATATTGTATCGAAATGAATATGGGAGCTTGTATGAGTGTTCAAGTATGGATTATCCTGTTACAAGTCATGAGGGAATGCTCGTAATGACCCAGATAATAAATGACCACTAGCAAAGGTCTTGTGGTATTTGCCCATTATACCAAGGTTTAAACGCTCATTTGCAAATAAAGAAAAGCAAAAAAATTATGATGGCATGTAGATGTGAGGAAGGATGATGGGTTACTAAGGCATCTACCTAATTCTCCATAGTGGAGAAATATTGATACTATGTATTCTAGTTTCGGCAGAGAAATTAGGAATCTCAAACTTGGTCTCGGCGTAGATGGCATAAACCCATTTGGCAACCTTAGTGATCATAATACTTGGCCAGTTCTTTTCGTGATTTACAATCTTCCATCTCACTTGAGTATGAAGCACAAGTACATCATTTTGTCTCCTCTATTCTCGAGACCACGACAACCAGGTAATGACATTGATATTTACTTAGCTCCTCTTCTTGATGATCTAAAACTTTTATAGGATAAAGATGTGCGCATGTTTGATGCATATAGTAAAAATGATTTTTACATTGCATACCATGATTTTTTGTATCATAAATGATTTTCCTGCATATGGTAACTTGTTTGGATATAATACAAAAGAAGCCAAAGCGTGCCTATTTTTTCAAGAAAATATGGTTGTTGAGCGCTTGCGTTTTTGCAAGAAAAATGTTTATGTGCATCCTCGTTAGATTTCTTTTTCTCAATCACCCTTATTGTAAAAAGAAGAAGCCTTTCAATAAGGAGATAGAGAGTGGAGTTGCTCGTTTGCCATTAACAGAAAATGATGTTTATGAACAGGTGATGGATATTAAAATGTATTTGGCAAAGCTTTTCCTCTTCCAGAAGGCATGTAGAAGAAGAAATATATACTTTGGGAACTTCTAAGTTGGAGACATCTATAGATTAGGCATTGTCTAGATGTAATGCATATAGGAAAAAAAAGTTTATGATACTATCATTAGGATACTCTTGAATGTACCTAGTAAGACAAAGGATAGCGAGAAAGCTAGGCAATATATGTTAAAAATCGGTATTCGAAAGGAGTTAGCACCAGTGGAGAAAGGTAAATGCACATATTTGCCTCTATATGCTATATATTATCCAAAAAAGAGAAAATTAATTTATGCATGTATCTTCATGGTGTCAAGGTTACAACAAGTTATTCTTCAAACATTATCAATTGTGTATCAACGAAGGATTTGAAATTGACCGGCACAAAGCACTACAATAAATTCATCTTTTTACAATGTTTTTTACAACGTTTTGGTAAGAAACGCTGTAAAAAACTATTTTTACAACTATTTTTTACATAAACGTTGTAAAAACTTTCTGTTTCACAACATTTTTTAATAAAACTTGTAAAATAAGCCTTTTTACAACGTTTTAACAAAAACCGTTTTAAAATAGAAAGCTTTTACAACGTCTGTTTATAAACATTGTTATATTGCCCCTTTAACAACAGTTTTAAAAATACTGTAAAAACATTGATTTTTTAAAACTAGAATTAATTTACTATAACTTTTTTAGAAGTTGTGTTACTTCACTCATAAGTTTACGATAGCTTTTTCAAACATGTTTAGTAATGCTTAAAATATTATAATATATTTTAATTTTTAAGGAATAACAAATATTGAATACTTAAATAATTTATAAATGGTAATTTATAATTAATAATTTATACTTGAAAACTTGAATGAGATAAGTATTTATAACTTATAACTAATGATTATTAATAAATTATTATTAATTGTTATATGTAATCAATAATCAATAATTATTTTTATATTTAATAATCTATTATGGTTAACTTTGAATAATTAGTAAATTGCAGCTAATAACTTATACTCTAAAATCTTGTTCGCCGCAATTTTTCTTAACTAATGAAAGAAATAACTAGTTCATTGAAAACCAAGGACCCAATAGAAAAATCTTTAAAGTAACGATGGACATACGACTGTTTAATTGATATAACCAACGTAAATGACATTCACTGATTCGATTTGTCTATCACGAACGATCAACGACATTAACGACTTATTGATTAGTCTTAACTAATCAACTATGATTCGATAATTATTTAAAAATTATAGTCAGTACTTTGATTGTGAAATTGCTAATGTTGTTCCCAATGTTAACTACTACACATTTTCCTATTTTTATACTATAAAGTAACATGGTCATTATTATACTTGCTTATGACCCTTGATTTAATTTGACTAATTTATAAAATTTCCAAATTGATTAATTGACGTATTAACATTCATTTCTTTGAACACTACTATCATACCCTGCCCACTTAACCCGCCTTTCCATATCGTAGCCTAACTACTGCTAACCCTAATCGAAAAATTCCCAAAAAACATAAAAGCTAATAAAAATCCTCTCCTAACCCTAGTCACACGTCCAACTACTTCTCCAGCTACTGCTACATCGATCTAATGGTATTCAGGTATCGTCGATTTCTTTTATCGTCAATTCTTACATGATCTATTTGGTTGTGGATAAGAGTAAAATTATATTCCGATGATTGGTCAAATCTATTATTTTAACCAAAAATACGATTTTCAAACTATTTGGCTACTTGAGGCCATAAGCACAATTTTTATTACACTTTTTTGAATGTTAAATTTGAGTTATTTTATCGATTAATTAAACGCTACAATGAGTAATTTTGAACTAAAGATAGGAAGTGTCGTATGACACTTAACGCAGTATTTGCTCTGTGCTTCATTATGAATGGGTCACTGAGGATTTTGATTAAATTTGGGTTTGTAATTTACAGCTTAATATAAAGCCTGATGCAACATCAATAGAAGAAATATGCAATGACTGTTGATTTACAAGGTCAGGATCATAACAATTTGGTTTTACTGAAGTTTCACATCTTGATAGGAAATTGTAGATTTAGAGCATCTCCAACAGTTTGGAGTGCGGAAATTCGATTTTCCGCACTCCAAAATATTGGAGCCCTCATTTCTACAATAGAAATGAGGGAAGGCGCCTGGGCATCAGGCGCCCGCGTTAAAAATAACCGGGCGCCTGATACCCAGGCGCCTGTTCAACAGGTGCCTGGAAAACGCCTCCCCCCTCATTTTCCTCCCCTCCGTATTCTTTTCAGCAAATTTTTTTAACTCAGCTCTACGTCCAAATGCCGCCCCGTCCGGTCAAAACTGGTATACGCACCGTTCGATATACGACCGATGCCAATATCAGACCTATTTGTGTCCCTCCTGATGCTACCGTGACTCCAGACGATCTTCGATCTTTGCACGACTTGCCACCTACTGTTTCGCATCGACTTACTGCAGCTGTAGCGACGCCACAGGTATACGGTTATTTATTTATTGCTTAATGAACGACCATGTAAATATACGGTTATGTATAATAATTCTTTGTTTATTTTAGCGGTTATAATAATCATATATTTAGGTTCGTCACGTAGCGATGCGAGGTAGTTGGTATAGGTGTATGTCTGAGTATTTTGATCAGTTACCGGAGCCGATTTTGGATAGGCTACATGCGTAATTTCTTGCTTTACCTAGATTTGCACATGTAGATCGTTGTCTGGTAGAGGCCCTCACCGAGAGATGGTGGCCTACCACTCACACATTTCATTTCCCTGATTTTGAGCTAGGACTGATTCCTCTAGATTTTTATATGCTCACTGGCATAGAGGTTGGTAGACCCGACCGTCTCCCTGTTCCATTTGATAGTTCATTTGAGGAGTTCAAGTCATATTCAGCTTATTTACTGACTTTGGCCGATGAGGAGGTTATAGGAGGAGCTGTTACTCTCCCTTGTTTGCAGCGGTATATAGTAGAGTACATGGCTGTTGAGGATATGCACACTCCGGTTATTCGTGCCTTCATATTATACCTTTTTGGGTCTACATTTTTTAGTAACAATAAGGGCACTATTAGGCTTGGTTTTTTGGCTGGATTAGTTGATGTGGATGGACTACACATATATGATTACGGTACTGCTATTATTGGTTATTTATACATAGCATTAGATACCTATGCACTTCAGCAGTCTAGACAGATGTATGGATTTTGGTACATTCTGCCATTTTGGTACTACGAGTATACTGCCAATATGCACCCCCGACTAATTGTAGAGGCGAATGCCATACCTTATATTTACTTTCCTAGATTGCGTCGTTGGGGTCCTCCTATGCATTTGCCCCGTGCTGCACAAGGGGTTCACAATGAGCTGATGGAGGCTAGACAGCAGATGGATATGAGGCGGCGTGGTAACATTATTGTTCGTCCATGGGATCAGTACTTACAGTTCCTAGAGCCCGGTCCTGATCATCCACTCACATTTCAGTTTTCCATGCCGCGACGCAGGATTTGCTTTCAGGTTCCTACATGTCCATTCATATGGTATTTAGGGGAGCGGTGTTGGCTACAATTGTATGGTATAGTTCGCATTCCATCTGATCCTCTTCCATGGGATGATATGTATGGTGATATTAGGGTTGGACCAGCTTATGTTCTTGCGATGAGGGGTGCGGGATGGGTGGACGGTGAGCCATTTACAGTTCTTGGGGACTTTGATTCATATTGGGCTCGAGTAGCCCCACGTGCTTACGCGTTGCCTTATTATATTCGGGGTTTGAACTCCGATCATATTGGTCCACGTACCTCTTCCGATAGAGTTCCACTACCACCTGCCACCTTTGAGCCTACATCATCTCAGTACACGCAGCCTCCTACTTTCGACCCCCCTCCACATTCGTTTAGAGCATATGATGTACATGGTCAGGTGGTGGAGTACCCCTTCCAGTATCCTGCAGATGATGATATTACAGGTGTACCATCCGCCGGATTGTATCAGCCTCATCAGGTTTGTCAGAATTGACACTGTTAGTAAATTTTTATATACAAACGGATCAAATGTGCGATGATGAAGATATAATGGCAACTCAGTTTTGGGACACTTTTGCTGAACTTTACAATAGCAATGTTGATGGTAGAAGTAGACGTACGCTGGTGGAGTTGAGGACTGGTTATGGGAACTTCTGCAACGTCTGTACGCGGTACAGTACGGTTATCAATGAGGTTATATTTGAAAATTTGTTTAAACCAACCCGTTCTACATTTGAAGGACGTTACTTTCTCAAATACCACAGCACATTCATTGGACATGAGGCTTATATCATACGTCAAAATTGGCTAGAACGATTTGGTATCCATAATTAGAGTGTATTATTGTTGAATGTATCATTGTTTCTGTGTATGCATATTTATTATTGTCTTGTTTATGAGTAATTTTAACTTTCTAATGCATTGTCAAATCAAAACACAGTGCTAATATTTAAACATAATTAATTTTTAACGTTCACATGCTTCAATATATATGTAAGAGCTTTTCTTCTCCAACACACAATTCAATTCTCTGCTCTTTTAGTCTTCTCATCCTCCTATTAATGCCTTCCTGGTCATCATCTATTGACTCTGATGCCGGGTACGTTCCAACGGAAAGTGAACATACCGATGAAGATTGGAATATCAATTACCAAGACCAACATTATGAGGACGTTGCTCAGGAATTCCCAAATCTTGACCAACTCACACTTCAAGAAGATGTTCAACTAGTACACGACCAGTTGGTTCATCAACAATCACAGGAGGTTGAACAAGTACAAAATTTGCAACCTTCGGTTGAACAAGAGGCCGACTCTTACACAGTATTTTGCCATTGTGGTTATAAGGTTGAAGTTGTGGTTAGAGCTGATGGCGAAGATATTAGTCCAGTTGTGTCCTTTCTGGCCTGAAGGGTGCAATTATGCAGAATGGGTTGATGAACGACTTTGCCCAAGGGCCATAACATATGCCAACGAGCTGGAACAAGAAATAAGAAGTCTCAGAAATATCGTGCACAACTTACAATTTGACCGTAACCGCTAGTTTCTTAGTGGAGTGTATCATTATTGTGAAATGCATTACTGTGGAGTGTATTATTGTGGAGTGTATTATTGTAGAGTGTACTATTATGCAGTGTATTATTATAGAGTGTATTATTATTATGGTTGTACTACTGTGGAGTCTATTATTATAGAGTGTATTGTTATGGAATGTATTATTGTTTGTGTATTTATTGTCGTTGACTGTATTAATGTTTGGGTGTTTCAGTAACAATGACTTGTTTGTTTCTGTATTATTGAGTTAAGAATATGACAACAATTGTATGATGGGACAAGACAGTGCAGACCTTACATTGCAGACAAGACACTGCATCATCAGTTAATAGTGTATGATGGGACAATACACTGCATCAACAATCAATAGTTGTATGATGGGACGAGACAGTGCAGACGTTACATTGCAGACAAGACACTGCATCATCAGTTAATAGTGTATGATGAGACAAGAAACTGCATCAACAGTCAACAGTTGTATGATGGGACGAGACACTGCATCAATAGTCATAGTGTTTAAGCTATAACAGGCTTGTTAGATGCTGAGAAGTATTATTGCTTATTTTTATTTCATACAATTTCAACTATAAGAAATGGCGGCAGAAGATTATATATTTTTTGACGATAGCGACGAGGAATTTGATGAAATGATGGAAGATCATTTTCATCGCGAAAATGAACTATTAAGTATGGCTGCACTACAGGTTGGTCAATCGAGTAGGAAACACAGTGGATCAGTTGTTGGGCGTCGGTATAAAAATCGTAGGCATTCATGGCACAACGACAGACTGATGGAAGACTACTTTGTTCCAAATCCTACTTACATAGATGTTGATTTTAGAAGAAGATTCCGCATGCGACGTCCACTATTTCTTAGGATCATAGAATGCGTCAAGCAGCATGACAAATATTTTATCTTCAAAACCAATGCATCTCGTACAATGGGATTGACTGGAATTCAAAAAATGACAGCTGCACTCAGAATGCTTGCATACGCAGGACCAACGGATGCTCTTGATGAAAATTTGAAAGTGGTGGAAAGCACGGTATTAGAGTGTTTGGAGCATTTCTGTCAAGCTATCGTGGGCATTTACGATGATCAATACTTACGCAGATCGAACGAGGTGGATATAGTTATGTTATTAAATATGCATGGTAGTAGAGGCTGGCCTGAAATGTTAGGCAGTATAGGCTGCAAGCATTGAGAGTAGAAAAATTGTCCAAAGGCGTATGCTGGAGCTTATCAAGGTAAGTCTCGTAGGTCCTCTATTATTGTTGAAGCCGTAGCGTCGTATGACTTATGGATATGGCATGCATTTTTTGGAATGCCGGGTTCAAACAATGATATTAACGTAGTCGAACGATCTACGTTGTTCAATGATTTAGCAAACGGTAGACCAACTCCTTGTACCTTTACTTTAGGAGGTAACACGTACGATCATGGATATTATCTTGGCGATGGTATATATCCTAAATGGAGTACCATTGTCAAGACAATTCCTAACCCACAAAACAATAAACAATCAAAGTTTGCAGCGATGCAAGAAGGGCAGAGGAAGGACGTTGAAAGAGCATTTGGGGTTTTTCAGTCTAGATTTGCCATAGTCAGTAATCCATGCAGACTTTGGTCACCAGTTAAAATGACCAAAATAATACACAATTGTATTATTTTACATAATATGATTATAGAGGATGAAAGAAACATGGAAGAAGATTACTTTTACGAGGGTGCTTCAACACCACCGTCTTTTTGGCGCAACGATATTATTGACAGTGCACTAGAACTCGAGTTTCATGTAGAAAGCCAAATGTCCTACCGTAGTGTTCAACTGCATCGCAGATTGCAAAATGATCTCATAGATCATCTTTGGAGGTTTTCTGGAAATCAGTGAAACTATATTTCTGTTGTTACTTTTCCTACTGTTGTTTCTGTTGTTGTTACTTATTATTGTTATTGTAATCTGTTTATCTTTAATTAACGTAATGTTGTTATAATCTTTTTTCAATGCAATGCAATTTGAATGAAAATACTTAAATTAATAATTGTTTGCATTCAGAACACAGTGCAAATAACGGTAATTAAAAGATACAAAGGTTGTAGAAACAGTAATTCATTTAATGACCCTCTTCAAGTCTACGCCTCATAATTTCTCTCCTTCTTCGCTCCGTATACTCCAGTTGATCTGCAGACATGTGTGACGTATCCATGAACATTATTGCATCTTCATCTCTTTGGCAGTTTGCAGCAAGAAGTTGATACATTCTTGATAACTTTTCTTGGTGTTGAATTGCTCGAGTCTCCATTGCCCGGTTAAATCTATCTTCAGATTCAAACATGAGTTTGTTAATGTCAACTTGAACCGCACCAGCAGTCTGCTTCTTTTTGGCCGCTTTTGATCCCAGTGGCCTAACAAAATGATCTTCGGTTGGGATTGGGTCTTCTTCTGATCCTAAACCGTAGCTTCCTTGCGATTCTCTAGAACTAGAGCTTTCTCCAACTCTAGGCGTTTTACCCCGACCACTGTTTGATTGAACTTGTTGAACGGTTTTCTGAAGCGATGATTTCCATTTAACATGCTCGACCAACATGTCATAAACATGCATGAATTGATAAATATGTGGTGCTTGTTTACTATCAGGTTTATAGATTTGTTTGAACAACTTTTTGCGGCCATTCTCTGTTCAAAAAATTATTAGTATAGTTAGAGAACTATGATAAAAAGTACAACAATGATATTATATTAAAGCTTACCAAATGCGTTTCATTTCCAAATTCACTAGGATTCGTTTGCTTTAGCTTGAACATTTGAGAATCGAACGTTTGCGTTTGGCGATTTATTTTTCCATAATGACCTTTGACTGAAGCTAGCGTTCTTTTCCGATCGATGTTCTTCCGATTGTAGCAATTAGTAACTTTGCCCCTAAAAGATTCACCACTTTGATCGGTCCCTCGAATAGGATCAACCGAGAGGGCACAGTAAATGTAGCAAAGATCGTAGTCTTCCGCAGGGCTCCAACTTGCATTAGTTACTTCTCCCCTGAGCGGAACCGTAACGTTTTCTAAGTCGTAGTCTTCAAAAGTGGACCTTGCAGCAACGACGTCGAAATCGGAGTACATTTTCAAGTGAGAGTTATGGCAGAAAAAACTGTAATGGAGGAAGCAAATTGATTGTGAAGGGAAGAAGAGGTCAGAGTTGTATTTGAAGAGAGAAAATGGCCATTGGAAAGGAGCCGTTGGAGGGAGAAATAAGTGGGCGCCTATTGAACAGGCGCCTGATCTCAGGCGCCTGTTGAACATGCGCCTGACCTCCAGGCACCTGTTTAATAGGCGCTTCGTCCTCTCCGATATTCTCACACACTCCAGCCTACTTTCTGCACTATTGAGAATTCCCGACCCCTGTTGGAAGCTTCTTCGGGTGCAAATTTGAGAATTCTGCACCTGTTGGAGATGCTCTTAGTCTTTTTATTCTTCTACGGTGTCATTTTGTGTGATACATTTTTATGAAAATCAAGCTAATGATTTGTATGTGAACATATTTGTTTGGACTTTCATTTAGCTTTAGATTGATCTGTGAATGAATTAATTATGTACTGAGTATTTTTAACATAGTTTTAGTATTTTGTGTTGGTGCTTTGATGTGTGATAGTCAAACTTTTGAGTATATTCAAAAAGTCATGTGACTAGGATGGAACCCTTGGCACACCTGAAGTTATTGGGGCCTTAGTATCAATACTTACTCAATGTTGGGTAGCATTTATATGGCAGTAGTTCTCTTGTTGGAGGCTGTGTTTGTAAGACGTTGAACAGTAAAAGAATTAGTTTGGAATACACGTTGAGAGAGAGAGAGAGAGAGTGTACATGCCAATTTCTATTTTCAAACTAAGTAACAAACCTAAATATAATCATTGCTTTTTAGTCTAAGATAAGATAAGAAGATAAATATTTTAATAATTGGAATAGTGGAGGAACCAAAACAATTTAACAATTGGAATAGTAACTTAGTAGCCTTCCTTGGTTATTAACCATATGAATTTTATTTTTAACCTATAAACCTAGTAAGAACATTATTTAAATTGACGCATCTTGTATTCCACAAACTTAATGCAATTAGTAGTTTAGTAACTAGTATAAAACTATAAAAAAAATTATAATTCACCGTATACATCTTAGATAAATTTAAGTGGGTTTCTGTTTCTAAAAGCTTAGTCAGTGGCCTTTTCTTTTTCCCTTTCGCCTTTTCAGATTTAACATGTCGCTTCATTTGGTTGCATTAAGTGTTAGTCTGTCTATTTTTATACTGTAAATCATTATTCAACCCTTTTCACATGTTATGGAAAAATAATGTTGTTTTGTATTCAAACTACATAATTATGTTTGAAAGATGACTTGAATCTAGCTCTAGAAGCCTTTATGCTTTTGCCATTCTCTTTGGATTTTCTTTTAAAACTGAATGAATGAGATATTTATTTACTTTTATAGTCATATCATCTATTTCTTTAGTAATATTTAAATCTTGTAGCCAGTATATAACCTTTACCTTAATGATGAAAAGATACACTTCTAGTGGAAAATGAAAATCTTTGAAGATGAGCATAGTGTGCTAATGTTAGATTTGATCTGAATGTTTTCTATATGAATTAAAAATCATGTAACACTATTTTAACATATTCTGATATATTTAGACTAGCCATTCAGTCTTCTTAATTTTAACGCAGACTCATTATATTTGCTTATTTAATAGAGATGTCCATTATTATACATTGTAAAGTAACACAATTTTGGAGGAACCAAAACAGGTAATGAACTAAAAAGCATTTCTAAAAAAAAGCATATGCTCTATGATGAAACCATATGATAGTATATATGGGAGCTATTATGTTTGTTTAGAAACAAGGTACTTTATTAACAAAACAAAAGAGTTTATATATTTCCATAATATGTCTCGTTAAAACCTAGTAACCCCCTAACCTAAGTGAGTGTCTTACTAGAAAAAAAAGTATGTATCATGTCCATATATTAACATTACAATACGTAAAATCAAATTCTGTAAACTAAGATGTCAAATAGATGGAGGAGTAAACATAAATACACACTTAAAACCATACATACGATCGTCTTGGGACAGAAAACTAGAGTAAATAAAAAATATATCAAGACACATGATAGAGCAAAAATATCCGCATCCAGACTAGTTAAAGCAGTCATTTCCTTTACTCTTCTTGAATCTTCCATAGGAAAGAGAAAAGCACATCAATAGTCAAAATTAGATCTGAAAATCCTTTAGGAAACTGGAAATTCATAGAAGCAATCAATAATTGAAGAGATCATTGCCCAAAGCAGTTTCCCACACTATCATAGACAAAAGTATGTTCAAGGAGGCCTGGTGTTGAAGCTGCCATCAATTTCTTTCTTCAGCGATGAAAGGATAAGTTCTATTTTCTTATTCTCTGATTTATCGTCCAATTTATACTTAAAAAGAGATCTGCTAACTTGTAAAATAATTAATGCTCTAACTTTAGAAGGTAATTCTATGTTGTTGAAAACCTGTGAGTTTCTCTCACACCAAATATGCGAAATTGTTGAAGTAAAGACAGTATTCGTAAGATGATTCATATCTAGAATACTATTCTGATTTTAGCTAATGAACTCAAGAATATGGTTAACGTTGTAGTAAATACTGAAATTAATCTGATTTCTATGAGTGATTTCCTTTAATAAGTTTTTAAAGTACTCACACTGGAAGTATAAATGGTCTCTTTCTTCACAATGTTGCAAATAAAGAACACAAGTACGGTTAATGTCTGGGTTCCATCTTCTAATTCGATCTTTCGTGTTTAATTTATTTAATTTTGAGTGCATACATCTTAAAACAGGTAATGGAACTAAAAAGCATAGGCTCATTTTAAAAAAAATGCATATGCTCTACAGTTAAATTATACAATAGTATACATGGGAGCTATTATGTTTGCAGTGCATATATATAAGATGTACTACTTAATGTTTTGATAAAGCATAATTTTATTTTCTCTTTCTTTTTGTTAATACCATGTTTTTTCTTTTCTCACTTTTAGCAATTTTATTACACGAATTCATAGTGATTGCCTCTAAGAGGTGGAAACAGGCAAAACCAAGGTTGATTTCAGTTACAAAAGCTGCCTCCAAGAGCCCCAATGCTGAGTGTAGAGTTAGGAATGCTAAAACCTGATAATATAAAGACCGCATAAGAGTGGATAGATTCTACCAAGGAGAAACTTTTTGAAGAATTTGAGGTATTGTTCGATCCTTTTTGTATAAGATTCTTGTAAATAGCACTTATTATTTACTATTAATTTGTGAATTTATCTTATGTAGTTGATGAGCAAGGAAAACAAAGAAATTAGATCAAAGAATAAAGTTTCGCATACCATGAATCGAAAGGGGTATGTAAGGTTGGTAGAGGAATCGCTAAGAAATATTCTAGGAATTTGAATTATACACCATTTTATATTATTTATCATTTTGTAAAATGATTTTATGAATTCATAGTAAATGGATCCTCAACATTATACTACTTTGTATTTTCTATTTTGTAGAAGAAGGATCATGAATCGGATATTGATAGAGACGATTTGTGGTGTAAAGCACACATTAGAAAAAAGGGAACCACCAAACTCAGTTGCTGCAGACTGCATAGTAAGAATATAATATTGCCTAATTCATAGTGAGAATACAATATCTACTTATTGTCTCTTTTTAAAATTTTCAGACTTAAGAGCACAACAGTAGTAAAAGCTCTCAAGGAACAGTATCCTTAGGTGAAGATGGTGTGGCGAAGATGTTTTGTAAAGAATAGTACGGAAGAACAAGAGGACTTGGTTTTGGGGTTTCACCAACTCAACTGGAAGTTCATATGACTAACTAATACCAAATTAGATATATTTATTACTAACTAATACATGCATATTTGATCACAATAGTAAGTTATAAGTAATTAGATATATATTTATTACTAACTAATACATGCATATTTGAAATTATAATTCTTACAGCCTATTATGGTAGGAAGGGAAAATCTGATGGCTGGCCCATTAACTCCTCATGTTAGTACGTAGGTAATTTATATATATTTAATATCTAGTATATGCTCTTATACTTTCGGTTATTACTACATCTTTCAGATTTGTTTCTCACATGCTTGATTCTATCTATGTGTTATGCATTGTTCATCTTCTCCACTCAGTTCTATTTAGCTTTTGTTGTTAAAAAGGAATCCAATCACTCAAATGGTCTTTTTGTTTGTGAAATCCAACAACTCAGTTCTATTCAGTACTACATTATTATAATCATCACTAACAAAGCCCACAATTACAAAAAACGTAGGTTATCATGCTAATTGTTAGGACTAACATTAATACTCAGTAAAGTACTTTGAATAGGTCTGCATAAGATGTATGAAAATTTCAAATTTCGTATATGGCCCATGGCACAAATTGCTGTACACATACAAACTTCTATGATAATAGTGTGCATCTCTTTTTAACAAAGAATGGAACAATTATCTTAAGGAATAAACAAAGAATGGAACTTAGATTATTATTTAGTTTTTTTTAATTTATTTTCTTTCAAATTAATAAACTTAAGTTATAAATTGCATTCATTTGAATCTTTTTATATTGGTTAAATTTCTTTATAGCGGTTATACTTTACTTCAGTAATGGTTTTAATAGATTAATTTGGATTTTCAAGTGGCTATAAACATGAAAGGAGGAAGAAGTAGGATTAGGGCTATCATTGGGTTGGGTCTGGTCAGGTTCGGGTCAGTTGGGTCGGACCGATTTTAAATGGGTCGGGTCAACCCGTTTATTAAACGAGTCCGAAATAGCTCAACTCGAACCCGAACCGATTATAAACGGGTGACCCAACCCGACCCATGTAACCCGATTATAAACGAATCGGGTTGGACCGTAAAAGGGTCAGGTCAACCCGTATAAGGTATAATTGGGTTATAAACGGGTCGTAAACGGGTTAACTTAGGATTCATGGGTTGGGTTGGGTTATAATCGAGTCAAGTCAACCAATATAAGTATAAACGGGTTATAACGGGTCAAATTCGAGTCCATGGGTCAACCCGAAACCACCCATTTATAAACGGGTTAAATTTGGGTTGACCTAAAATTGACTCGCCAACTTAATCGGTCAGGTTAACCTACTAATTTTTGTGTAATCTTCGGGTCATGCTAGAAATTGACAGCCCTAGGTAGCATCCCTCTTATACAGTGATAAACGGAAGAAGTAGCATCCCTCTTGTACAATGATAAATGGACAATAAAGATATACAATAAAATAACGAATTTAATCATAGCATCTTCCACCAATAATAATATTGCTTTTGTCAAGAATATTACCACGATCGGAAATTTACATCTACCATTTTTTTTCTTAACTATAAATATAAGGATATTCTTGTATATTTTGAAAAAATTATTTAATGGGGTTGAACAAAGCATTTAGAGGGGGATGCATAGATATAGCCTATGATTTTTCTTTTTTACTTTTTTTCTCGACTTCCCATAAGCTATGCTCTGTAGCTATGCTTAATATAAAATTAACCTCATTCGTTAATATTATGCATTTCTTACTTTCTGGAGTGGAAGAAGCATTTAATTGCATGGGTTATTTTTTAAAATACAACTTTTCATCTTCTACTATTTCCTTCTGCCTGTTAGTTGTAATGCTTTTCTCATATGTTAATATCATATTTGTTTGCCAATAACACATATTAACACAGTTGTTTAAAGTATTGTTTTCTTATTTAACAACGCAGATATATGATTTATAAATTACTATTTAAAGTGGACCAAAATTTAAAATTGCTTGCTAACTGGATTATGACGTTGTTGTATTTACCACCACTGTACTATTAGTAGTTGCATTTGTTTGATATACTGTCTTAATTAATGGATATCTTATTGAATTACGAATCAACAAAAAATTGTATACTATCTCTGATTGATCGACAAGTTTTTAAATTTCAAATTTGGATATAATTATCCACTTAGTGTATGTAAAGGCTTGTCTTAGCTGCAGGCTCATTGGTTACTGTTGCTATGTTATGACATTGTATATCAGAAGGTTAAATATCTCTAAGATTATGAACTTGAATAGTTTCCAAGCCTTTGGTAGAACATTATAGCTGCTGTTAGGCTGGCATAAACGACCATATACTTTCTTAACCACAAGTTTTTTTACTTAATTGATCACACATAGCAGATGATAGTGTTGTTCATCACACACCATGCACAATTACTTTGTACATCTTAAATACAGTCATCTCTCACATATGATAAATGTTGCACCAATTAAATTTGTCCATATAACTATACAAGTCTACCTATCGTTTTTAGCCAGTGATCAGCCAATCATTCTGATATTTAGAGCCATGCTTACTTGGGACAACTGTTTAACTGACTTTTTGAGTTTATTAGAAAAACTGAAAATCTTATGTAAAAATAAAAAATAAAAAATAAAAAGAAGAGCATCTCCATCAACAATTAAACTAAAAAACAAGTGCCAATTGAGAAATCACCAACTTTAACAACTAAACCAGCTACACCACATAATCTTTATATTAACTTAGAGCAAAATTATTGCTCTCTACTATAATTGTAACGATCCACCTTTTTGGACAGTTTAAACCGACGATCAATCCACATATCGATTCCAAACCGTTCAAAAGGGCAGATGGTTATTGGGGTAAATAAGAAAAGAAAAGAAAAGAAATAAAGGAAATGAAACAACACAGAATCTCGCAGCGGAACGATAAAATATAATAGTCAAATAAACAGTTCATGAAGCTGTCTACTATACTTTGACAATTATTTATACAACATTTATCAGAGTTATACATATACAACAGAACAATTAAAATAATGCAGCAGATAGCATGATGCAAGGGTAATAATAGTAATAGTATACCAAATCTTCGTCTTCATCCTCCAGAATAGATCTTCAAAATCTGAAAAAAACTCAGGACTGACCCGAGCGTAATGAAAGACAAAACACTCGAGTCAGGACTAAAATATCCTTATGAAAGTTAAATCAATCGTAAATAAATATGAGTGTAACGGCGTCAAAGATGTTTACGGGGTTTGACATCTCATATCCAGTGTCAACGTGCGTGCAATAACTTAAGAGATGTTACAGGATTTTCCATCTCCTAAGGATCCGTTAAACTATCTACTATATAGTAATGTACGCTAAGTAGATAATGTCTATCAGTAATATAAAGTATCAAAATAGCGTTAAGGCGTTACCATAATCCCCCTTAACACATTTTATATTCCCAAAAGCATATACAAGACCGTAGTTTCCCCAAAACCGGAAGTCACCAGAGGGCAATCCATATACTCAAGGTACAAATCAAAAACGTAGTGGTCGCGAATAGGATAATCAGTATGACAAGGTACATGAGGCGATACCAACTAGGATACTAGTAGTTGCGTGATCCGGACTGATGTTGGGCATAGCCAGCAGCCATCCCAACACCGCGAAACAACACTCCGAAATCAAGCGATGCACCCAAATCGCATCACAAGTGTAATAGAAATGGTATCGAAGAAGTGTGTCCGCTAGAGGTGGCGAACCTCAATGGCCCGGCGCGGCTCCTGTTTTAGTCATGTCAGGGGTCATCCAATATCGTTCTCTTTCTTCAGTCAACACGTTCACCAAACCATCCACTTCATTCTGGATCAACACTCCGCGTATAATAGTTATTAAAGTGGTGTTCGGTATCGACAGAGAGTATGCATATCCGATCCCGGTCTCTTTAATAACTACGTATTATTACACCATGGCTCTTTATATTTCAAATCGATTCATAATTGATATCAAAATATCATATTCGCTTCAAAAATCAAATCCATTTCAAATATCATCGTATCTTTCAAAATATCAGATTCCATTTCAAAATCAATTTTCGCATCAATATCTCATTTCGGTTTCAAAATCATTTCGAATTTCAATTTAGGTTGCAACTTCATTTAACTCAATTCATATTTAAATTCAAGATTTAAATATAAACATTTCACCTTATTGACCAGCTTAGGATTTTAGAAAAATAGTTTTAAGTAGTTTAAAAGTAGTTTTAAATAATTAAAATAGTTAAAAATACTTAAAATCTTTAAAATGGATTTAAAATAGATAAATTAGTTTAAAATAATTTAAATTGGGTTAAGTAGATTTAAAATAGATTAAAATAGTTTAAGTATTCAAAATGGTTTATATAACAGAGTAATTTGGAAAACAAATTAAAACAGCTTCAAAATCAATCCATTTCAATTATAACTTCCCAATTCAAATCAATTCCAATTTCCATTCTACCGATTCAATTTCGATTTCAATTCAAACCAATGTCAACTTTGACTTCAAATTTATTCAAATTTTTATTCACTTTCAATTAATTCAATTTCAATTTATATCGATTTAGAGCTGGATTTTCAAAATATCAATTTATAACACTTAACAAAATTATCCTTCACTATTCAAATTTAAATCCAAATTTCAAATATGATTCAATTCCAAGCTCATTTCAAAATATCATTTTTATGTCACTTTTACTTAGTAATATTCAAAGCTCAAATTTAATGTTTAATCTTTAAAACAAATAAATTTCCGAAATTCAATCATATCCAAATTTTAAATCTCAAAGTCTCCACTTAAATTTATTCAACAATTTCTTTTAACCAAAATTTTATTTCAACATTTCAAACTCAATTTTTCGATAAATTCGATTTCTATAAATTGATTTCTATTTATCACTTTTAAATCGAAACATTTAAATAAATTTCAAATCGACGATTTCAGAAATTATTAATTTAGCCAATTCGGTGTCCGTATATAATTTTCTATCCTATGACCAAGTAATTATTTATTTCAATTAAATGTCAGGGATGAGTATATATTACTTAAATTAAATCACAGTATCATATGTATGCATAACAGGATCTATATAAGCAAATAAACATCCAAACATTCAATTATCAACCAATAGCATCCATCAAAATACATCATCCAAGAAACAATACAATTTATGGCAGTTTCATGGTTATCAATGTCAGGTAATTTAATCGCAATTCAATTTTAATTTCAATTTAACTGTCAATTTAATTTTTCAACGGTTCATGCAAATGACAAGCTATATGACAATTAGATTTTTATCAAACAACGACAAATAAAATCATAACACTTCATGATATCAAATTTAACTAGCATAAAGATATTTAGTACGGTGTGAGCGTTATAAACACTCACCTTGATTTCAATGTAGTTCCAGCGCTTTATTTCGAATAAAATTAAACGAACGTTTAATTTTACCCGAAATTTTCACTATCCCCAAATGATTCCAATCCAGCTCCATTGCGTAGTGCTCGACAAAACGATTCCAACGCAAAAAGTTTCGTGCGTTTTCGACCTCGTATGAAAAAGTTATGCTATTTTAAAGATTGGACTATAATTAAATCTAATTTTTAATCTACAATTTCTATATATATATATACATTTTTTTTTATTTACCCAGAATCAAATCTGACCGTCCCTCCCTCTACCATCAGATCTGGACCGCCAATTTCCACCTTCCTCCATCACGTTCTCTTCCAGTATTCGCGCGCACAACATGAACCCATAGCCGCCTAACATCAAGCAATTTTCACGACCTCCACGACGACTTCCAAAACGATCAGGACCCATCATCTCGAAGGCCTTCGCGAGCTCCATCTTCACCGTCAATAGCCTGAAGCTCGGCCACCCCCTGTGCCTCGAATTGCGTGAAAAACGCAGCCCCTTCTTGCTCGATTTCCCGTTGATTCGAAGCTCCGTTTTCGATCATCTCCGTATGGATTTGAAGCTTTCATCGTCCTCTACAACTTTGCAGTTGAGAGTTTTTGCTAACTGTTGATAGATTGAGAGGAAAATGAGGAGGAAGTTTCGAAATTTTCAGGCCATTGGAATGAAAGTGGCGGCTGGTCAAAAGAGTTAGGGTTTGGAGCAAATGAAAGAGGATGGGTCCTTTTATAGAAAATTGCAAAACGCTATTCACCGAAAATTTTTCGAACTCCAAACGAAGCGTGCCGGCAGGCGTTTCTAAGGTTTACCCCACGTTTCGAACGCAATGGAATGTGTTTCGGAAGCTAATTCGATCGTATGTGTGAGTTACGGCAATAAACGATCAATTTTACATTAAACCGATTAAACGAATTTCTATGCGTTTTGGCTTGCCCCGGACAAACGGTAAATCCGTTTGACTTGAAATTTGAAAACTTACAATAATATCACATTACGGATCCAATGAAACTAGTTTCATCGAAATCCGAGACCGTTTGAAAAATGACTATTTTAACTCGCCAAATTAATATTAAAACAATTTCAACGCGTTTCGAGCTACCACGGTCAAACGACAACTCCGATTGCTACGAAAATTGAAATCCGATAATAACTAACTATTACGGATCCAATGGAACTAGTTTTGTCCAATTCTGAGACTGTTTAAAAATTGGTTATTTTCCAGTCGAAAATTAAATATTAAAATATTCAATTTTCACAAATTTACTTTTAATTCGATTTTAAAAGTTCTACAACATCATTCTAACTTAAGTATGATAAAATAAAATTTTACAAATCCTTTTATATCATATTAAACCCGTTATTCAATAAATTCCAAATATTAAATTTTAACAATTTAATATTTGACGGATTTCAATATTGGAATTTTAAATAAAATTTCATTATCAGTCGGTTTACTATATTACTTCGAATCAATTACCTTTGACTACATATTATTTCAGATTTGGGATTTCATTCAATTCATAAATAATTAACTAGATATATTTGTTGCATTTCATTCTAGTTATTATTATTCCAAATGACTTACAAATTTTTTGCTAACACCAAATCACGAAATCTTATTAAATTAGCTACTTTAATTATCGAAAATTTACGGGTCGTTACAATAATAAATTGAAAACGAGTCACGTTTGTATACGTTAGCCTCTTTTTAGTCTGTAATTTAAGAGAGAATAAGTTCCTATCATATTATTCTTTTATGAGACTTAATATCTAATTAATATATCATTCCTGCAGTCACATACATCACACATACTTACATATGGTAGTACTAGTTTTCCAAACAGTCATATGCAACTTCTAAAAAAATGCAAGCTACTCATTTGGCAGAAGAAGGTCGTTATTGAAGTAACGCTTGGATCTACTGATCCTACTACTTTGGTATACCATGTTCCTCTTACGGTGAATAATTGAAAATTTTGGATCGATGTGTCAATGGAACCTCAAACTCCGTTGTGGAGAGAGACTTTAGAAGCGTGTACATCCAACAAGCTACAGGAACAACAGTTGATTAGCATAAGGATTTTGTCGCTGTTGTCAATTAGAATGTTGTGCTACGGTATGTTTTGATCTTTTTGTTTGTATGTATATGATTCAACATATGTGTATATTGTTGGAGCCTATGATATTTTGTCTATGTTGTGTTGGAATCTTTGATATTTTATTTGTATTGGAACATGTCTTAACTTATTTCGAATACAGTAGTTGTTCTATTTTGTTTGTGTTTCATGTATTTAAGTTATTGCGGTTATATTATTATATTTGCTGAAACACGATATTAAGGTAGCCAGGAAACTGCACTACATGTACATCTTATCATAAAAGTCGCAGTAAAGTTTTTACAACATTGAAAAACAACTATAAACGTGTATATTGCAACATCAACAAAAAGTTGAAAAAAATTACTTTACAACGTTTCTAAAATATTGTAATTAACTTTTATACAACAATTTAAAAAGGCTATTAAAGGGCTTTATATATTAGTGATTTACAATAGTAGATAACAATTACAAAAGAGTTTATTACAACATCTCACAAACATGCAGTAAACTTTATTGCAACGTTTTCTTACAACTCAAAAAATGTTGTAGAAGATGTCGATCATGTTACAACTTCGCCTAAGACGACGTTTGTAAAAACGTTGTGAGACCCTATTACAATTTATTTTGATGCTGTAATAAGGTGTTTTTGGTGTAGTGAAGTCTCATGACTGCCATGAGTTAATGTAATGCTTTTTACATGTTGCAATTCAAGATATATCACGTAAACATGCTAGACATGTTATTATATAAAACTTTGTATCTTTTTGATGTAATTTGTAGCAAGGTGATTGATCCATATGTTGAATGATCAATAAGCTGATGTTATTGTTACCTTATGTCGGTTTGAGATGTATTTCCCCCCTCATTTTTTGACGTTATGGTTCATTTGGTTGTTCATCTCGTAAGAGAAATCAAGATTTGCAGTCTTTTGTTTATGATATGTGTGTGTGTATGTGTATCCGAAGAAAATGACCATGATTTTCTTAGGTAATAAAAGCGATGCAAAAAAATGACATGTTGTGTCATTTTCATTTGCTTCAGTCATACAACTGAAGAAACATGGGGTGGGGGTGTAATGGTCAAAGCAAACGATTTATTTTGTAGTCGTGACATAAGACTATTACATAAGTAGTATGAAATATAAAAAGTTATATAATAATAAAGCTTATATAATATGAATGTATAAATTAAAGGTGGAACATTAAGAAACCCTAAATAGACTTAAGGAATAAATACAATACAAAAGTACGTATACCGTGATTTCCGATGTGTCCGACGCTTGGATCACAAGGATGTTCAACAAGAAATATATTATTCCATAAGTCGATACCACTCAATATTATATATTGAAGATTATAAATCTTCAATATAGTATTGAATACTGTCCTCTACTATTTATATATTAACAGATTACTTACATACTCTTTAGTTGTTTAGCTTTTCTTAAGATAGGGATGCTATGTGTAGTACTATTAATATATTGAATGGACGAGGTAAGATAACTGCACATGTTTGTTAAGCTTTCCTCAAAATATGTGCATTATACTTAGACTATTGCGAAATGGTAGGTCCGAGTGAATAATCCTACTTTATTTGTTGAGCTTTCCTCAAGGTAAAGGCGAGACGAGGACAAAAAACCACAGGTTTGGAGTTGTATATGATATAACCAATAAGGAGATATCCATCATATGTAGGAGTATGATTTGTTGGGTTTTCCTCAAGGTTGGAATCCTAAGACCTATGAGTTGTAACATCCCAGAAATTTAGCGGAAAATTTAACAATAAAATTAAATTTAAATATAATAGGAGCTAAAAAGAAATTTTTAGAAGCATCCAAATTTGGCTATGAAACTTACACCATTGCATTAATAGTGATTTTATAGACAATTTTTATACATAATACTTTCGAAATTGAAGTTAGTAAGGAATAATTATGGATGTTTGAAAATCTGAAAATAGAATAAATTAAAAACAAAAACTTACCTAATAAAATTGTGTCATCGGTCAACATCTTTGGGTGTGTCGACATGAAGTGGTCGACCGTTGACATATAATTTGATAGTCTGGAGCAACAATTAGATGGTGATAAGGGAAAAGATTCTCTAAAGTCAATAGAACGCTCCATATCAATCTCTAATCTCTATAAATAAACACCTAATTTAACCTTAGTTTCATTAGAAAATTTACTGCATACTGAAACTCCACCAAAATTTCTTCTCTCCACTTATAAAAATTCTTTAAAAACAAAGTAAGAGAGTACTGGTAAATCAGATCAAGGAGGAGGCAAACTAACGGATGACTATTCTCCGATGGAGTTTAAAGTTAGAGCTTGGATCCAAGTGAGTGGTAACAAGTGTTATCCCGCTTTTTGGCAAAGCCGTGATACCAAAAGATCGATTGAAAACAGAGGACAGTTCGTCTCAAAGATTGGTCATACTATGCTTCACTATGGATATCGCTGGATTTTGTCCGAGTCCAGATTGGGCTACAATTGATAGGACACGACAAGAAAGATCATACAAGTCAGCATCTCAAATTTCAAGTCAATCTGAGTTCATACGCTCAAGTTATGATCGACTCAAGTTGGAGGAAATAACCCTAAGTTCGAATCCATCAGAAGAGCATGAGTTCGAATCCATCGGCTTCCTCTTACTTTGAATCCATGGGACTGCTTCACTTCGTATCCTTCAGGATGAAGACCTTCGAACCCATAGGTGGAGATGCTCTTCGAATCCATAAAGCTAAAGTATCTCGAATCGATGAGGCCGTAGTAGTTCGAAACCCTCAAAACGGAGCACTTCAAATCCACGAAGCCACCATACTTCGACTCCATCCCATGACCTGCTTCGAATCCACCCTGTTGAGGAAGCTTCGTATCGATCAGCTATGGGATACCTCGATCGATTCGAATGAACATCTCCTCGAATCCATTCCCTCGAATCCACTGAGTCGAAGCGTCTAAAACCATGGATTCGACCCAGTAAACTCGGAGAAAAAGCTGGATCAACCCGAGAAGCTCGCGCCACGTCACCATTCGCACGCGCAAGCCATCGATTCGATCCTAATCGATTCGAAGGGGATCGATTCGAATGGGACGCATCAACCGAAAATGCAATCTTGAATCGATCATAACTCAGGATCTACACGTCCAAATACTATGAAATTTTCACAGGAGCTTACGTACACACTGAAGAATGTCCACGCCAAATTTCACCTCGACTGGACGCATTCTTGATCGATTCGAACCCGAGTTCGAATCAATCCCAAAGTGGGCCCGGATCCGGGCGTGTGGGCCCCCTCACGTGCCAGAAGCGGTCTCCCCGGATTTTTGGCGAAATATCAGCCTCCTACACCTATAAGTAGAGCCCCTGGTCATTCAGAAAGGGGATCGAAGAATCTTTCGACTATCAAGCGCCTAAACTCTGCCGGATCGAGATCTCCATCATCCTACATCATAACTTTGCTGTTGATTTCGAATTTCCAGTTGTAACTCGCTGTTGATCGCTGTAACAACTTGTAATCATTGAAAGAGAATCAATAAAACTGCAAAAAACTTCACAGTGGACGTAGGCAACACGCCGAACCACTATAAATCGCTTGTCTACGCATTTACTTTATTGTTGATTGGAGTTTCTGTTAGATAATATTCGTTTTGAATTTACATTCTTCATCATTATCTTTTCAACGACTCCCGAAGAGTGTTGTGATCAATTTTGGTGCAAACACTTTGGTGCTTTCACCGAGAAAACCCAGATTTTCTCCTGCTCTTTGGATCTATCATCGATACCGGATTGAACAAATCTAAGAGAGAGATCCAGATCATCAAATCCAAGTTCCTTCCCTTCTATTCAGATTTGCATAAAGTCTAGGAAAGGAATCTAACTTTCAAGATGGTTAGTACAAGAACCACCTCTAACGCTATCAATCAAGAAGAACAGGATCGACAGAATCCTGTGCCACCACCTCCATCTAATCAGGATGCTACTGAGCACTCGGAACCATCAGGTCCAGTTACCCGACAGGAGTTGCATTTGCTGCTCCAAGAGCTGACGCAGAGTCGGCAACAACTAGCGGAACAGCTACGTGCTAACGCCGAGCTGATCAACAAGCTGGATCGCCAGAAGCGAAAGAGATCCAAGAAAGACCATGCTTCTCGCTCCTCCAGCAAGAGTTCTTCATCTTCTGATTATCATAATCGATCTCCACGACCCCGGCTAGATGGGGGTCACATGCCAGCCGCCGGAGATCAACCGGCACTGATCGTTGGACAAATGAGAGTCAGTCCATCAGCCATTTTCCAAACCGGACCCTCCTCCCGAGGAGGTGTCGTTCCTCACCACACCGTAGAATACCGCGCCACTAACGTTGCGGTTGAACCAGGAGTCGACACTCAAGATCAGTCGAATCTGGACCGTCGTCATAACGGACGTACTCCTGAACCATACGTCCCGGAAGACTATGAGCCAAGAAGGCAAGACTTGGACCGTGACAATATCCGGTCCAACCCTAAAGAATGGAACGTGATCATACTCCGGCGCAAGCCGCACAAAACGCGCAAATGCCGGATCTTTCAACTATAATACGTCAGATGATCCGTGAGAGTCAGGGATTCACAAATGACGATTGGGGAGTTTCCCGAAGTCACACTCCTTTTACGGACGATATCCGTACTGCTGAACCCCCACGGTGATTCAGAATGCCAACTCTACCCATGTACGAAGGAAACTCCGACCCCAACCAACATATTCTGAAATATGAATGGTCAATGACCGCTGCCAGAACCGACGATGCAGTGAAGTGTCGTAGTTTTCCCATATCCTTAGGGGGCATCGCTACCATGTGGTTCACTCGATTGCCACCTCGATCCATCTCTTCATTCGACCAGTTGGTCATAAAATTTGTTGAACAATTCCGCATGCACGTTGCAAGGCCAAAAGACGTCAACACTCTGTCCAGCGTCACCCAAGCTCCCGGAGAGACGCTCAGACACTACTTAGAGAGATTCCATACTGCATGTGCGGAGATCATCAGTCCAAACGATAACTCCATCCTGATGGCATTGACTAAGGGGATCGACCCCGATTCTGAGTTTGGCAACTGGTTAGCTGGAAAACCACCTGCATCGTTGGACCGTTTCCATGCCAAGGCGGCTCAATTCCTGAGAAGGGAAGACGCGAAACAGTCTAGGAAGCAAACTGATGCAGGACCAAGTACGGAAGGGATCCAAAACAATGTTGCTATCAAACAGTCCGGTGATAGCTCCGAAAAAATTCAGTTGTACGTTAAAAACAAACAAGTTCGACAAAGAGAGAGCGTGAATCAAATTAAAAAGCGAGATCAAAATCGTGGCCCGCAACGCAAAAATCCAATGTTTGATAGTTACACTCCTCTGAATACATCACTAGAGGACTTGTATTTACAAACCTGTGATACAATTCAATATCAAAAACCTACACCAAAGCCGTCGTCAGAAAGACAAATCCAAACGGGAAAGTTTTGCAGGTTCCATGAAAGCTACGGGCACAATACGAACGAGTGTCGTCACTTACGAGATCTTGTTGAGAAATTGATTAGAGAAAAGAAGCTGGAACAGTTTGTTCGGACGCCGCAGCCAGGAGAAGCGGGCCCATCAAATCAAAGTAATGAATCCAATCAACTAATGCAGGAAGACTCCACCCCCACCGGCTGGAGGTTAGTAGTAAATGTTGTTGGAGGTATCCCTCATCCAACAAAGCGAAGCTAGGATGAGATGAAGTCATATGCCCGTCCTACTAGGCATGCAGATGCTGCATGCTGTAGAAATTTGAAAGATAGAGTTTCGATCAAATGACAGAAAGCAATGACTGACGACGTCGTATTTCAGTGTAGTAATGATGACAGGATCATAGTCCCGACTACCGATCCACTAGTCATATTAGCTCAGGTAGGCCATGTGTGGATGAAAAGGATTCTAGTTGACAGCGGAAGTTCCGTGAATATAATATTTAAGCGAGCCTACGACCAAATGAATCTGAATGCCAAAGACTTGAAACCATACCGATCCAGTATTTGCGGCTTCGACGGGAGCGCGACCATACCCGTTGGAGAACTAGAAATATCGATGGAGTTGGGAACTGGACAGTGTTGCAGAATCCGAACATTGCAATTCGTGGTGATGGACATAGATTCACCGTACAATGCTTTCTTAGGCCGACCATCCCTTGCTGAATTCAGGGCTGTTATCGCCCCATGGTGCCTAACCTTAAAGTTCCCCACTTAAAAAGGAATTGGTATTGTTATGGGAGATCAGGCCGACTTAAGAACTGTCATACTCCGAAAGCGAGTTTCCCGGTCGCACGATGTCAATGTTCAACCCCAAACCTTCAAAATTGGTGATTTCATCTACGGAAGAGTACACTCAACACCATCGCACGTGAAACCAACGTGGGAAGGGCCATGTGTGATTGAACAAAAATTTGGGAATGACCTGTTCTTGCTGTCGACATTGGGCGGTCCTATTTTTCCAAGAGCCTGGAGAAGCGAGAACCTTCGCCATTGCTACACATGACAGGCTCTATTCAATCTATGAACACTTTACAATTTTCTTTGCATTTTGAAGTTTGAACTTGTAATAAGGCACTGAATTTGCCATATTTTATTTTTTCAACAATAAATTACTATCTCTTCAAGCTAAAACTGTGATTCACCGAATGCAACATTCAACAATCACGACACACGAAGAGCTATGTTCCATCAAACAATGGAATTTATTCAAATAGCGAGTGACTGTGATACGACCGGCCACTCACTAAGTGAAACCCCAGCTCGGGGCCAAGCCATCACATCAAAGGCTGAACTAGACCAACACACGACAATCCTATAACTAACTCCAAATTCCCAGAGTGCGAATTGGAGTATAAACATTCAATAACTCGTTCCCAGAGTGCGAACGGACTCCAAATTCCCAGAGTGCGAATTGGAGTATAAACGTTCAATAACTCGTTCCCAGAGTGCAAACGGACTCCAAATTCCCAGAGTGCGAATTGGAGTATAAACATCCAATAACTCGTTTCCAGAGTGCGAATGGACTCCAAATTCCCAGAGCGCGAATTGGAGTATAAACATTCAATAAATCGTTCCCAGAGTGCGAACGGACTCCAAATTCCCAGAGCGCGAATTGGAGTATAAACATCCAATAACTTGTTCCCAGAGTGCGAACGGACTCCAAATTCCCAGGGCGCAAATTGGAGTATAAACATTCAGTAACTCGTTCCTAGAGTGCGAACGGACTCCAAATTCCCAGGGCGCGAATTGGAGTATAAACATCCAGTAACTCGTTCTCAGAGTGCGAACGGAGTCCAAATTCCCAGAGTGTGAATTGGAGTATAAACATCCAATAACTCGTTCCCAGAGTGCGAACGGACTCCAAATTTCCAGAGCACGAATTGGAGTATAAATATAGATTACAGGTTCCCGGAGCGCGAACCGAAACATCCGTGCTAACTCCAAGTTCTCAGAGCATGGATGGAGTATAAACATAAATTACAGGTTCATGGAGCGCGAACCCAAACATGCATGCTATCACCAAGTTCCCAGAGTGTGAATTGGAGCGCAAATACCAAGTCAAAGTTCCCGGGGTGCGAACCGAAGTATCAATATTAACTTCAAGTTCCCAGAGCGTGAAGTGGAGTATAAACATCAATTCCAGGTTCCCGGAGCGCGAACCATGTTATAAACATCGATAACTCTCAAATTCCTGGAGTGCGAACCAGATTATCGATCTCAAATTATCCTAAGTCCCCAGAATGTGGACATGTGCTTAAGATTTGCAATATGTGCGATCAACCACCAAAATACAAATGTTGTTCCCCGAAACGGGGGGGGGGGGCAAAAAAGCTAAGTGTTAGTCACTAACCAAAGTGATTCAATGTCCGAAGTTCAACTTATTCATCGATCACAACTTGTGACCAAGATCTTCAGACTTGGCAAATAAAACGAACTCTACTTGACGGTAAAAACACCACAAGTACACCGGACTGAAAGCTAAACACTACGAACACTTAAGCACAAAAGAAATGAGAATTGAAACAAAGAAATTGAATTTTATTTCAACTAACTGTATGTGAAGATTCATGTACAAGTTTTTTCAAAAAATTCCTACCAGCAGGGGGCCAAGCCTGCATCTATACATAGTCTATGAAAGGAAAATAAAAGTGACTTCCTAAGCTGCCAAAAATGCACTAGAAGGAATCATCTACTTCTTCTTCTTCGGTTTCCTCTTCAACGCGGAACCACCGGAGCCACTAGCAGTCTTTCGCTTCAACCCCGTACCCTTAGGTGGATCTTCCTCTGACGAGGGCATGATATCAATATACTCCTCCGAACTTGAACTTAAAGGAATATTCCCTTCTCGAGGAGTCGGAGGGGTCGGGTCTACCACCGGAGGAGGAACGGGCGCGTTGGTTCCGACTAGCATGTCCCCAGAAGATGTCACCGGAAGAGGAGTGGGATCAACCGTCGTCGTAGCACATTCAGAATTACCGCCGTGTGCTGCCGCTTCCATCTCTGCTTCGATTTGGGCGAGTATCTCAGCCTCACGAGCAGCACGAGACTCACGATAGGTGGCGGTAGACTGTTACGATGCAATAGAAGCAGGTGGGAACGTGCCGAGAACAAATGGCATGTCAACAAAGGGGTCACTGTGCTAGCTCAAGAGTTCATTCACCATCTGTTCATCGAAAGTAATTGAACCCCCCTGTGTCACCTCAGTCGGCGCGGCTATCGTCGTGGCGATTGCTTCAGTAATGATGGCCTCCTGTTCTTGATGTGGCTTTTGGACTGCAGGAGGCACCGTTGATGTTACTTTATTCACTGAGCAAGAAAGAAAAGAAGTGTCAGAACATGCTTCTATACAAGTACTTCAGTTCGAACACATAGTAGATTTGTGCAGAATACCTTCCTCAACTTGACTCATAGCTGACTGAGCAGCTTCAGAAGAGTGCTCCCTGATGGGAGATAAGCGTGGCTGCTCAGGGTCGTAGCCTGGGACCAACTGTGGCTCAGTCGCTGGTGTAGGCTCCGTTCTAGATGAAGTGATCATCTCTGAACTTGTAGATGGATGCGCAACGCCAGACCCTTCACCAACTTCCAAGTGTTGGGTACCCAGCTTCTCTCTAGCATGAGAGACCGTGAAATCATGGAGAACCTTCTTCTCTTCATCAGTCAATATGCGGTTCTCCAACTCAAATTCATCAAAAACTTCGCCTAGATGTGATGCTTTCTCTTCTTCAACTAGTAAATTCTAGGCGTTGAACAAATGCGTCGGATAATCATCAAGCCATGTTAGATTTCTGTGCCTCAGCACATTAGCGTTATAAGTGACAAGAAGTTCTTCTATCTCTGTTCCAGCTTAGTCTCTGCTTGACGAACTTTCTCATCGACTTTGGCTTCTGTCTCGCGGACCTTCTCCAAGGCCGCATCTCTCTCTTTCCGAAATTCCACTGCCTGGTCATACGCTTCCTGTGCAGAAACGTTAGCGGTGTCTCTTTCCTTCACAATCTCTGCAACTTTGGCCTTGAGCTCATTTAGCTCTTTCACGGCCTCATCCCGCTCAGCAGTCACGATGGTATTTCGGTGGCCCATGTCTTCCACCGTAGCGTAATGTTCACGCTTCATCCTATCCATCGCTGCCTGAGCCTCATCCGCTCTTCTAAGACCCTCAATCTCCGACTTTCGAGAAGATTCGGCCTCACTGCCGAGCGCCTGAATGATGCGGTCCTTTTGACCAAGTTCTTTCTCCAACTTCTCGATCGTGGCCGCTCGATCAAAGGCCACTTTTGATGCTTTCTTAGAGGTCTTCGACCACTTTTGATACTGGAAGAATACGTCCGAGAGATAATCGTGCATCATAGGAGCAACTGTCGACGGTATCCTCTTCAGATGCGGGGGAAAAACAAACCCGTCAAAACAAATTTCAGGAAATTCTTTCCTCGGTTGAGCAAGCCTAACCGCTCCTTCCCCCGAAGGCTCCGTCAATGTCTGTTCTATTGACGGGGAGGTCGCAATCTCTATTCTGCAGTGAATATCAGACCTCGATGGTTGGGAAGGCGGCTTGGGCCGTGAAATTTCTGGAGGCGGTGCGTGAGCTCTAGGAGGTGGCGTGCGAGATCGAGATCGCCGCCTATAATCTTTTTCTCTGTCAGAGTGCTCGTGACTCAAGCGCCCATAGTCATAATCTTTGTCTCCTTCCCTCCTATAGGGCTCGTAATACGAAGAAGACTGGCGTTTCTTACGGAGACTGCCAAGCATCGAACCTCTGCCAGACATAGTACCTGCGAAACATAAAGCGAAATTAGTAATCTCTCACAGTGAACATATTGCACTTAGAAATCGTGTAGTGCCGTGAAGTGTGAATGTGGGTGCAACCCCCCGACCAACCAGATGTGTCAACCACACCAGTGGGCAGAGACTCGCTCAAAACTAAGGCTTCAGAAAATTCTTCCAATCCGGCATCGTGCTGAAAGGACACATCATCCGGAATTGGAATATCGGCGAGCCCTTCATAAAGATTTTCAGTTCTTGAAGGAGATGTCTCCGAAATTCTAACTCCGGGAGCGGATCGAGCCGTGACAACCGATTTCCATCTTCCCTTTTTAAGTGGCTTAACAACGGTTGCCTTGCCTTTTCTTTGTTCTTCGGTATCTTGAGCTACATCCGCAGATCCAACCAATGGCTCGTCATCTGTATGAGTTCTCTCCGAGTCAGCCTCCTCAATTATGACAACCTTAGGTTTTCTTCGTTTGATTCGTTCTTTCGAGACGGTTCTTAAGACACCGTCAAGCATTATACTCTGCCTCCGCTCAATCAACCCAAGGATTCTAAGATTGCTATCTGTCAGTAGCAACTCAATGTTCCTCTTTTCGCTTAGGATTCCTTGAAATACCCGAACTATCTCTTTGAAACGCTCACCTTCAGGTCGCTGAATTACGGCTGAAAAAAGAAAAGAGATGTGAGTTCGACTTCAAATACATCAGTTCCATCGACTACCCGGAAAGATAGCAATACTTACGTCTAAATAGCCATCGTCGAGCGAACCCTGGGGGCATCTGACATAAAACCATTCCGTCCTGAAGTAGCTTAATCTCATCCAAGCCATCGATACGAATGTAGATTTTGTACCCGTCATAGCATAAGCATACTTCATCAATACGAATGTTGATTTCGAATCCATCGATGTTCATACCCATCGATTCGAAATATTATGTTCGCGCAACACAAAGTCGATTCCTTCAACCTTCTATATCGGTTCAGGAGAGGATCGATACGAAGGGACTTTTCAAAACAACCATCAAGCGTTGTCTCAACTCAAATTTCCAAATCGATTCAGGAGAGAATCGATACGAAATTCGACAACAAACAAAACTGACAACGACTCGTGGATGCATGATGTAACAACCCGCATATTTGTCGATTTTATATTTAAATATTTTATTTAAATATTTTATCGATACTCGGAAATTAGTCCGAAAAGCTACTTTTTGCATACGGTCGAATTAGGGCTCGGGACCCCTTCCATTGAGTTTAAAATGCCGTTTGCGACCTTTTTGAGTATAAGCTTCGATATGTTTGGAGAAAGTTGATTTTTTTCCACTTTTTCACTTAGGGCTTTGGTTTGGGCTGAACCCATTAACCACTTACTAACTCAGTCCCAACCCCATCTCCTCTTCATTCACTCCTCATTTCCTAACCCTCTCAAGTTCAAGAGAATAATGGGGGAAAAGATTGGAAATTAGAATTCCTAAGCCCTAGTTCATTTGCAAAATCCAAGCTTTAGCTCCAAATTCAAGAGAACCCATTGGTAAGCCTTCTCTTCATCTTCCCCAACTCATTCTCTCTTTGATTTCAGAAATTTCCTAAACCTAACTTAGGGAATGTTCTTCTTTTAAGCTTAGATTCAAGCTTCTAGTGTTGAGATTGAGGTGTGGTTGATCTTCCCTTGTCTTCAAGCTTCTCATTCATTGTTTTTGGGTTCAAAGGTGAGATTTTTATCTCACATCTATGCTTATATTTTTCTTCGAATGTTAGGTATGAATTCCTAACACTTATTCGTGTGCATTTGCTTTTGGTTTGGATTGATTTGGTGAATATTCCAATTTTTGGTGTTTTGAGTTCAATTCGTTAAAAATCCTAACTTTGATGTTTGAACATGTTTTTGGTGATGCATCGAGGAGCATATAGGGCCGGGTAGTTGATAGGCATAAACCCTTAGCGCCGTTGCACGAGCGAATGCAATTTGATCGAGTTTGCACCTCTTTGGAAAGAGGGCAGGGGAGTGCTGGCAACAGGTTCGGCCGACCGAGCCCCTGGGCCGGTCGACCGACCTGCTACCCAGGCACTTCCTGCCTCTGTTTGGAAGTGCCGGTTACAAGCTTCGGCCGACCGAGCCCCTGGGCCGGTCGACCGACCTGGTGCCCCGAGCACTTCCAACCCCTGGTTCGGTCGACCGAGCTCTGTAGCCGGCCGACCGACCTGATGCAATTTTGCCTATTTCGCCTAGTTGCTTGAATTTTCAACTTTAATCAATTCGTGTTGTTTCCTATTTGTTGTTGTCATTTATTATGACTTTGATGACTCCTTTTTAGGGATTTTTGAATATCCATTTCGATGGATTATTTATCGGTTTCGTTGGATTTTTACTCACATCTTCGTATGTGAATTTTAGTGATTGATTGTTCCTACAATCTTCTTCGTGATTTGTCACTTTAAAAATATAAAGGTTTCTATACTAGTAGTAAATATCAAAAATCTTTCTTCAAATGATTTCAACACTATTTTAGTACAAAGCTCGTTTCTTAAACCGTTTTTCAATCTATTAGTATATACAAACCTTTACCTCACTCGTATGAGAAATCTAATTAAACGACTTAGTAAAACGAGTGGTATGAAACGCTTGCGTTTACTTCGTCGGTTAATTCTTGGACTTGTTCGATTGAATCTCTTGTGACAATTTTATAGTGGAGATCTACAGTTTGTTCGTAAATATTTAAGTTAAGCAAGTGGTTATGGGACATGAAGCTAAACTCATATATTTACTAGCTTAGTGTAATTGACACTCCTCGTTGATCATGACGATCATCTTTGTGATTTAGACTAGCAATGTGCGATGTCTCTTTGTCTGCGAGGGAGACTAAACCCCGTTTTGTGGAGTTTCGACTCAAATTGGTGGGGTAGCAACCCATGGTCTTCGGGCCATTTGTGGAGCTTCGACTCAATTTGTGATGGTTAGCAACCATGGAATTAGCATTCTGTTTGTGATACACGTGTTGGTGAGCTTTATGATCCCGTTTGTGATAGGCCTCCCCCTTTTTGTGATTTCTGGATTTCTTGAGATGATTTCTAGAATTTGTGTTTCACCAATTTTCGTGATTTCCATTGATAAGTTTTATCAATATTTGTGAATTTGTGTGTCATTGACTTTTGTGATTGACATTGATATAATCGTCAATATTTATGGTTTGGTGAACGAAATAAGGAGTATGACATTTCTTTGATTCTTGTGTAGATTTTGTGATATTGATTAATCTCTTGTTGATTTTCAATTACTTATATATATCACAGCTTGGCATTGTGATTATTATGTGTTTAGTCATATCTCTTACTCTATATCGTTTCATCTGATATTTATAGTTAGACTGATCCGTTTATTATTTTCTTATTAAATAATACTCGGGTCAGACCGAGATGTTACAGGTGCTTCTGCTTGACTTTACATCCGAGATTACCTCCTTGACTTTTGGTTAACTACTTAGATTAGTAGTTTTTGTTGTATACATTTGAGATATAGACTCCATAATGTATACTTATTCTTTTGTGTAGTTCGTGTAACTATTCTTTTGTGATATTGTGGATCTTTTTAGACCACTACTCTGATGTACACTTCCTAGTGTAATATTCATATCTATTTCCGCCTTTGTGATATGAATTGTCTGTGACTGATTTATGTTATGTTTATTTCTATATTTGTTTCCGAAGATATTATAGCCACTGTGTAGTAGCTTTGAGTTTGTGTCGGTATGTCGGATTTCCCTCTTGATAAAGAAATGCATGTTATACTATCTGACATATCGATGCCCGCGCAAAGAAATTACACGGATGGTCGCTCCTCAACAGCCTTATTCTCCGTGCTAGTTGACAGCATTCACCGTAATGTTCTTGGCTAGCGTGGGTATAGAGGTGGGGCGTCACACATGACGTTAACTAGGGTCGAAATAACATATATGCATATATGTCAAACTAACATTCGATTTTAAACATTCGCAGGGATCGAATACTCATCTAGTTACGATTACAACAACCAGCAGCCAGGCACTATTCTGCAGCAATCAATCATATCAAAGCAAGGTTACAACCTTCGACAAAAGAGCAATGATTGTTAAGAGAGAAATCGCAGCTTTTCAAAGCACGTCATGTTCCACAAGACGTACTTTGGGGGATAAATGTTATCTCGCTTTTTGGTAAAGCCGTGGTACCAAAAGATCGACTGAAAACAGAGGACAGTTCATCTCAAAGATTGGTCATACTATGCTTCGCTATGGATATCACTGGATTTTTTCCGAGTCCAGATTGGGCTACAATTGATAGGACATGACAAGAAAGATCATAAAAGTCAGCATCTCAAATTTCAAGTCAATCTGAGTTCATACGCTCAAGTTATGATCGACTCAAGTTGGAGGAAATAACCCTAAGTTCAAATCCATCAGAAGAGCATGAGTTCGAATCCATCGGCTTCCTCTTACTTCGAATCCATAGGACTGCTTCACTTCGTATCCTTCAGGATGAAGACCTTCGAACCCATAGGTGGAGATGCTCTTCGAATCCATAAAGCTAAAGTATCTCGAATCGATGAGGCCGTAGTAGTTCGAAACCCTCAAAACGGAGCACTTCGAATCCACGAAGCCACCATACTTCGACCCCATCCCATGACCTACTTCGAATCCACCCTGTTGAGGAAGCTTCGTATCGATCAGCTATTGGATACCTCGATCGATTCGAACGAACATCTCCTCGAATCCATTCCCTCGAATCCACTGAGTCGAAGCATCTAAAACCATGGATTCGACCCAGTAAACTTGGAGAAAAAGCTGGATCAACCCGAGAAGCTCGCGCCACGTCACCATTCACACGCGCAAGCCATCGATTCGACCCTAGTCGATTCGAAGGGGATCGATTCGAACGGGACGCATCAACCGAAAATGCAATCTTGAATCGATCATAACTCAGGATCTATACGTCCAAATACTATGAAATTTCACAGGAGCTTACGTACACACTGAAGAATATCCACGCCAAATTTCACCTCGATTGGACGCATTCTTGATCGATTCGAACCGAGTTCGAATCAATCCCAAAGTGGGCCCGGATCCGCGCGTGTGGGCCCCCTCACGTGCCAGAAGCGGTCTCCTTCGGATTTTATGCGAAATATCAGCCTCCTACACCTATAAATAGAGCCCCTGGTCATTCAAAAAGGGGATTGAAGAATCTTTCGACTCTCAAGCGCCTAGACTCTACCGGATCGAGATCTCCATCATCCTACATCATAACTTTGCTGTTGATTTCGAATTTCCAGTTGTAACTCGCTGTTGATCGCTGTAACAACTTGTAATCATTGAAAGAGAATCAATAAAACTGCAAAAAACTTCACAGTGGACGTAGGCAACACGCCGAACCACTATAAATCGCTTGTCTACGCATTTACTTTATTGTCGATTGGAGTTTCTGTTAGATAATATTCGTTTTGAATTTACATTCTTCATTATTATCTCTTCAATGACTCCCGAAGAGTGTTGTAACCAATTTTGGTGCAAACAACAAGTTTAATAAGTTAATTATTTACTTAATTTTAACATATTCTATCTGATCTAGGATGTTAGTAATCAAACTGTAAACCTGATTGTTTAAATCTAAAATTTGAATTAGAAACTGGAATTGGTATAAATTGGCCAATATCATTTTTACCCAAGTTAAATCCCTTTCTTTATTGAATAGAAACCCTAAAAACTGGTTAACCCTAAATTAAACAAGCATAATTAAACTGGTATAAATTTATGAATTTGATATTAATAAAAAGTAGGGTAAAATTGCAAGGACTGGTTAGTGTAAGTCAAAGTCTAGGGTTCACCATGTAACTACTTAATTTACCAGATTAAAAATAATTAAAATACAATAACTAAAAATCGAAAACCCTAGAATTTACACTACGATCGGTCATCCTTCACCCTGAGTGGCTGATAGGGTGTAGCGGCCGACTGGTTGATGTCTGATATGCATAACCTGAACCTCAACATATTTGGAAATAAAACTATTAATTGTATGTATAGCCGTATTGTATATATGTATGTGGATGTTAGAGATTGTGGAGAAGCTAGTTCCCTACGAGATAACGCTAGGACGTTGCGAGGTTAGGTAAATGCACTTTACCCAATAGAGGTCAATTATTCGACTGGGGTAATTCTTTCGCTAATGGCACTCAGGGGAGGTTTCTACGATAGACGTTCAAGACTTATTGATGCCTGATGAAGTGTATGGGCCTGACATAATGGTATTTCTTTGTATTCACGACTCTGATGCAGCATGATACTATGTTGTTGATGGATCCCAGATCACATTAAGATGAGTATACTATGATCGAGAGGTGGACACAGATGCAGATGATGAGACTGTGATATCCCGGAATTTTTGACAATATCAATTTAATAATCTGTATTTAAAATTAAATTGATATTGACAATATTGATTGATAATATGAATTGGTAATAAATCTAATTGAATAAATATTTAATTTGTGATTTTATCTTTTAAAATGCCAAAATAAATGTTTGGATTATAATGTATATAGATATTTGTATATATTATAGTTTATTTTTGTTTTGGAATTTAATAATAATTAAAGTTTTGTTTTCAAATTATAATAATTTGGAAATTATGATTTAAATTAATATTAAGTTTTTTTTTCAAAATAAATAACTATTTGGTTTTTAAAATACTTAGAACAAATGTTTAATTGTTTAAACATATCTTAACTTAAGAAAATGTTAATTTTATATCTTTTTAAATATTCTTGAAAAAAATATGATTTGTGAATATATCAAAGTTTAAAATAGAATTAATATATGATGTATTAATTTATATAAGAAAAATAGTAAGTTATAATAAAGAAATAATCTCTTTTATAAGTTGATTCTTTAAAATATTTGAATAAGTTTTAATTTATAATTTATTTCATTTACATTTTTCTTTAAATAAGAAATTTACATAAGTATAAGAAAATCATATATATTTACATAAGTATAAAATGTATTAAAGAAAACCCTTTACAAACATTTTAAAACATAACCAAATTAAATTAAAAGACAAGTGTTAAGTTATTAAGTAATCTAGCTACATGTGTTATTAAAAACAAAGGAGCAATGACAAGTGTCATTTGATTTTATTCTTTCTTCATTTTTGTTAAAATATTTTCAGCCTTAAACATTTTCATTTCTCCTCATGCTCTTTCAAACCAAAAGATAAAATGAATTAAAGAAAAACACTTCACTTGCAAATCTAAAATCCCTCACAAACAAGATCTGTTAATTCATTCATCTCAAGCCTGCATTTTCTTCAGTCTGTAAATTCATTTTCATTTGCAAATATCAAATCTTCATTTATCAAATACCTGAAATCAGATCAAGCTTGAAGACATATCCTCCTCAAACCAAAATGTCAAACCTGTAACCTCATTTCCTTGTTCAAAAGAAAACCTGAATTTCACTTCTCAAATAAAATTGCAAAATCAAGAACCTGTAACAAGATTTTCAATATACAACCTGCATTTGAAACATGTAGTTCGGTTTCAAAATCAGGTCTGAAATTCAATCTGCATCTCTCTGGAAGATCATTAGCTTGGCAAATTTAGATCTGTGTCTGCATCTTTAAAACCCAAAGAAATCAAAGCCTGATCTTTTTACAACCTGTAACCGATGTTTTGCAAACCTGCATACATATATTGTTGGTCAGAAGTTCATATGCAAGCAATCTGGAAGCCTGCATCTTTACACCTGTAGACAACAAGCATGCAAATGATCAAGGGAAGCATTGTGCAAATTCAAGATGAAGTTTTAATAGTAAACTAAGTTTAAATTCTGAAGCAAGATAAAGAAGCAACTTGAAGTTTTCAAATCAAAGCATCTCAGTTCAGGCTTTTCAAAAATAAAATAGAAATGGTTGCTCTGCCCATCAAATTTTCAAGGTGAGTAACTTTTTGTTTAAATATAATTAAATGTTGGTTGCTTGAATTGTTTCTGAAAATCTTTGCCTGTGAATAACATCATCATCCTCCTAAATCTTAACTATAGATGCATGATAATCTTGAGGTAATCTGTTTGTATGTATACACTGTTAGTTCTGGACTTAAGCTTTTAAAATCCAGATTTTAGAAGTCTCATGACTTAAACCATTATTGAGGAAATGGATTACAAACCAATTTGTTTGTTAAAAAAAAATATACATCTGAAGCATATAAATTTAAAATAAGGTAAACTGGAAAACAAGAACTCCTCTGGAAATCAAATTGCCCTGAAGCATGTTTGTGTTTAAAAAAAAAAAAAAATGTACATTCCTTAGTTTATTTTAATTCAAATTGTGACATGAAAACAATCTTGAAAACATGAATTTGTTTGAAACATAAAATTACTTAATTTATTAAATTTAGATTGTAATCTTAAACCATTCAAAGAAACAAGATTTTTAGATCAGAATGCACAATTTTTAGTTTAAAGTTTAAGGGCAGTTCACCTTGTTCTGGAAATTGTAAGGAAAGTGTTCTCAAGGAATTCTCAAGCAATCTGAGTTGTGACTCGAAGTTAAGTAGAAGTTTACTCGAAGTAAATAGGAACGGGTTTGAGCATGTTAGTTTCAGGTGCTATCTTTCTAAAACTTGACAGTTTCAGGTTCTAAAAAAAAATTAAGCAAGATTAAATTAAAGGGAAGCAAAGTTAATTTTAAAAAAAAAAACAAAATCTGAAAGCAGGTTTAAAGCTAAACTTGAAGCAAGTTTAAAATTTGGATTCAAATAAATTTGTATTCCAGTGTTCATATAAATGATTGCAGAAATGAGAAAATAATAATATAGAAGCTGCTCTGTTAAATTTTTGGAATGGAAGTTCCTTGATGCTTAGGTATCATGTTGGGATTAATGGTGGAGGGTGGATGGTAATGATCATCTCTGATGATCTGAAGTTGGCCCTGGTCATGTACATGTGCACAGTGGCCATAGAGGAGAGATATAGTTTCTGGAATATGGAGAAGGTGGTGCTCGGGTACTTTCTGTTTTTACCCGAAGTAAGGTGAGTTATGACTCGAAGTTTAATGGAGAATGACTCGAAGTGAAATAGTGTTGAGCTCGGGTAGTTTGGTTGCAGAGCCTTGATTCTGTAACCTGAATTATTTCAGGTTTTGGATTTTTTTTTTTTAAAACTGAAAAAAAAAAAGTAAGGCAAGTTCAAATTTAAACTGAAAGCAAGCTTTAAACATGAATTCAAATAGATTTTGAATTTCAGGTTTTGAATAAAGCAAGATTTGCAGTTTTGTTCCTGTAGCCTAAATATGCTTCAGGTTTTTTTTGAATTTTAAAAACTAAATTTAAAAATAAACAAAGCAAGTTTAAATCTAAACCTGAGGTAAGTTTAAATTTGAATTCAAATCTGAAAGTTTTCAAAAGAAAATAAGTTTGTAAGTTCAAATGTTATTAAGTTTGAATATTATAGTATTTATAACCTGTGTTTATAAATCTGAAGTGAATTTAAAAACAGGATTTTAAATTTAAATTTTTAAATCTGAAATTGAAACATATTTGAATTCTGATTTGAATGAGATAAGTTTTGAAAGTTAAATGTTTTCAAAAAAAAAATCACTTAAATATTAAAGTGTATTTTAAAATGATCATGGTTTAAATTATTTTTAAACTTAATTAGAAAGGGTAGGTTATTCTTTTAAAGATGGAATTGAAAGGTTTTAAATATTTAAGCCTTGTTTAAGTTTAAATTTTGATTCATTTTAAATTTTAATTTAAAATGGAATGTAGATGAAATTTAAAAAGGCAAGTTGTTTTTATAAAAAAAATATACTTTGCTAAAGATGATTTAAATCATTAATGTGATTTATGTTTATATTAAGTTAATTTGAACTTAATGATTTATAATTTATAAATTGGTCAAGGTAATTAAGTTTGTAATTATTTAATTTAATTAATTAATAATAGGTTCATTAATTAAATAGATAAGGGTTTATTTAATTAAGAAAAAGGGGATTAGCAAGTTAATTAAACTTGATTAAATTGGAATTAAGAAATCAATTAATTAAATAAGATTTGATTTAATTTAATTAATGATTTGAAATTATTTAATCAAGTAATTAATAACTAATTAAATTTTTAATTATCACTTGATTAATTTAATAATTAGGAATTAATTAATAAGTTTTATAAATAAATTAAGAATTAATATTGATTAATTTAATTTAATTACTTTGGAAAGGTAATTAAAGATTTATTATTGGTTAATGAAGGTCATTAACTTAATATTATTTTATAATTAATTAATGTAATTAATTTTAATGATTAAATTGATTAATTAATTTAAGATAATCATTTGAGAATTGTTTAAGTATAATTACTTAATGAAAGTAATTAAGAAATTAATTACTAATTGTAATTAATTAAGTTTATTTTGATTTATTTAAGTTAATTAATTAAGTTTAATTAATTTGAATAATTTAAGAAGTAATTACAAATGTAATTAATAATTACTTAGAAAAGTAATTAGGAAGATAATTACTAGATGTAATTAGATGAAAGGATAATTGGGTAATGGAGGAGTTTTGGAAATAAATTACTTTATGTAATTTATATAATGGATAATTACTTAAAGGAAGTAATTAATAATTAATTACTTAGTGTAATTAATTTAGAGTTGATTAATAAATTATTTGAAGAGTATTAAGAGATGTAATTAATTAAGGGTAATTGATTAATGAGATTAATCTAGGATGATCAATAAATGTAATTAATTAAAGATTAATTATTAAAGATAATTAATTAAGAAGTAATTAATTTATCTAATGATGTAATTAAAGTAGTTAATTACAGAATGTGATTAATCAAGAGTAATTAATCAATATGATTTAATTGATGATTATTTACTTAGTTTAATAGGGTAATTATAAATAAAATAATTAAGGATCATTAATTCAAATAATTAATGATGTAATTAAGGATTGATTAATTAAGAACTATTAATCAATGAAGAAATTAATTAATGTAATTAATTAAGAATTAATGTAATTAATTATGATTAATTAATTAATGAAGTAATTAAAAAGGTTAATTACTGAATTTGGTTTGAGATAATTAATTTGTGAAATTAATTAGAGGTTAATTACTTGAATGTAATTAGAAGATATATAATTAATCAAGGGTGATTAATTAAGGTGATTTAATTAAAGGGTAATTAATTAATTAATTTATAATTAATTAAGGAATATGTAAGCAAAATTTATATAGATAAGTAATTAATTTAATTCATTTTAAATTAATTAAGGATGATGTAATTAATTTAATTTATTTTAAATTAATTATAGAATGATGATTAATAAGTCATTGCTTATGAATGTTGATTGATATTGATTACCCTGAATGGTTGAGATCTCAGATATGAGATATATGATGTTGTGGTATGATTTGGATGCTATGGTTGCATTGAATTGATGATGTGAATTATCTGTTTGGAATGATAGTATGGATTATCTATTGTTATGCTGAGAATTATCTATCTGTGTGTATATAGATAATGTAATTGAAATGTTTTAAACCTTTAAAACAACTTGGACCTAAAAGACACGCTTTGGATTTCGATGAGACCGGGATCGGGTTTCCATATTTGGATATCCGAAAACCACATCGATCCAAATTAACGATAGGTCGTGAATCTCAAGTGAAGATAGAGATTTAGAGTGCAAGGGTTATTGTCGTTAACTCTGAGGGTGATTCCAAAATGAGTGTAACGAGATAATGCCTTCGGTTTCGTTCGAACCCGGAACGAACTTGTATGGATTGAATGCTTTCAGCACATCGTCAGGTGGACGATGAGCATTCTAAGTGATGTGTCCTATAAAGGTAATCGTAGCCTCAAGCCTCATCAACCGGGAATGGCTAAAACAGGGGAGGTGCGCCAAGACTTCGTGGGTAGCCCCCACTGGAGAGCGAGATTGATCCCTGTCTAGAAGACCCTTTATATTCGGCTGTGTGGGCAGTTGGTTGCAAACAACTGCGGGGTTGTCTTGTTTGGAACCTTTCAGTAAGGAAGGGTTCCGGTCTTGTGTTGCAGGGGAGTTAGGGTGGCTCCTCGGTACGGTGATCTAGGCCACGTACTGTGACGGGCGGTACCCCAGTAGCCCTGCCATTGTATGGAATCCAAAATCCAATAAGTGCCGTACGTATTAGTTGTGCCCAACTATGTTGGAATGTGAGATGTAAGCATTTCAGCTATTTCTGTATTTTATTTGAAAACCCTAGACACTATTATAATATCACTGGATTTCCTATCAAATGTTTTGGTTAGCGTAAGGTAAAAACTTTTCCATGTTTATGTGTGGGAAGTCTTACGTGATACCTTTCTTTTCAAAAGGTTTTTAAAGTTAAGCAACTTTAACCTGTTACTCACACCAGACCCATGTCTGACCCGGAGTTTATTTTTTTTGTTTTTTCATAAACTCTTGGGTACTCAAATTTTTACGAGTAGCCAAGGGAATTCAGGTTAGGATTCAGGTTAGCTTTGACGAATTATGGAGGAGCAATGGAGCAGGAGGCTTCGGCGTTAGATATATAGTTCCGCTGTGTATTCTCTGTGTAGTTTCTGTTGTATTGAGTTGTATTGAGTTGTAATACTAGACAGGTGTTTATAACTGTCTAGTATATGTGATGTATATGTTGTGTATCTCTGATAGATATTGTATATTGTGTAAATACTTATGTTATTAACATAATTTATTCATTCCGCTGTTGAGATTCTGTGTTGTTTCTTCTTTCTCTTCTTTCTTTTCTTCTTCTATCCCTTTCTTTCTTAGTTAGCGATGCGTCTTTCTGGAGATAGGAAGTCGGGTCGTTAAAGTTGGTATCAGAGCTTTAGGTTGAGTGAATACCTAGGCTCTGGAGTGGTGTCTATCTTGAGAGAGCGTATTTGTAATTTTATTATATATTTATTTATATATATTTATTTCTACCTATATGTTGGGGTACCTGTTCGGGTTTCCCAATATAAGTTATAAAGGTAGATGAGGTAGTGGTGTGTGTAACGCAACTACCATTGGTTGGAGTTTGAATGTTTGGTTGGAAGTGTATTTGTCGAGACTGTAGACCTAATACCGTCTCGAGTGAGTTTTGAAGTGGTATAAGGACTTCATTGATCTCTGAAGGTAACCTGTTAAGGTTTGGAGTTCATCTTTGAAGTTGGATGAGTAGAGTTGGATCTGTTGGCTGAACAGAAGCGAGTGATGATATCTTGATATCTCAGGGAGTAGTAGCTGCGTGATGAGATGCAGTGACTATGAATATTTCCGAAGAATGATTTCTTTGGAACGAGTTAAGGAAGTAGGTCTTCTTAGGTGTTATGGCTGAGTTCAGCAAGGTGTTTCTGTTTGATTTGAAGTCTGAGTTTCTCGAAGAGATTTGGATTGGGAATTCTTTGGCATGGGTGTCGGCGGAGTTTTCTGGCTTAGCAGTATTCTGGGGGTGGAGTTCAGAAGCAGTAGGGTAGAATCTGTTTCTTCTATGGATTGGCTAGGCCAGTGTAAGCTGTTCTGTTGGGTAAGAGATGACAGTTTTCTTTGAAATTAGATTGAGTTGATCGCAAAAGTGACTTGCGATAATTGAGTGTTCTCTTGAATTGTTGGAGATTTTTCTGAATATTTTCAAAGAAGCTAGAATTTGTCTTCATCTAGAGATTCAGTGGTACCGTTGGGTCAACTAATTGAAGGTTGGTTTATTGAGATGGAGTTTGTTGAAGCAACTCAGATCAGAGTTGTGCAGCGGAAGCAGTTTGGAAGTGCATCTGCTTTTCTTTTCCGGATAGGAGAAGTTTGTTTTCTTCTGATGATAGTGAGTGGAGTTGTTCTAGATCTTGATTGATCGTGGAGGATCATTTTGATGGGTTTGGTCTAGATTGTTTCTTGAGATATCAGCAAGGATTGAGCTGATCAGGTTGGAAGTAGGCCGTCCAGGATCGTCCGAAGAGTTTTTTTTGTTGATAAGAGTTGGAGATCTGATTTTGGATAAGTGATTGGTTTTCTGGATTGAATTGCCAGTTTGGACAACTGAAATTCGTTGTGTTTCACGTATCTTTGAGGGAGTATGTGTATGATATTTCTGGTTTTGGAATCAGCTGTTTTGGGAGATTTGGGTGGTTGAGTCAGACTTGTCAGTAGTCTGATATCTTGTTTAGTTATAGATCTAGATGAGTAAGAGTTCTATAGCTTAGTAGTGATTGTTTGTTTGGATTTTATAAAGCGAGTATCCCGGTATATATACCCGGGGAAACTCGATAAAATTTTATCCAAAATTTGTTTGGATAATTAGATTTGTTGATTGGTTGAATTGTTTGCTATGGTTGTTAGCATATGTTTGTTAATATATGCTTGTGTTTTAAAATTTAAAACCTATATAGATTATTAAATTACCTTTGTTTAAAATTTCGAGGACGAAATTCTTTTAAGGGGGAAGGAATGTGATATCCCGGAATTTTTGACAATATCAATTTAATAATCTGTATTTAAAATTAAATTGATATTGACAATATTGATTGATAATATGAATTGGTAATAAATCTAATTGAATAAATATTTAATTTGTGATTTTATCTTTTAAAATGCCAAAATAAATGTTTGGATTATAATGTATATAGATATTTGTATATATTATAGTTTATTTTTGTTTTGGAATTTAATAATAATTAAAGTTTTGTTTTCAAATTATAATAATTTGGAAATTATGATTTAAATTAATATTAAGTTTTTTTTTCAAAATAAATAACTATTTGGTTTTTAAAATACTTAGAACAAATGTTTAATTGTTTAAACATATCTTAACTTAAGAAAATGTTAATTTTATATCTTTTTAAATATTCTTGAAAAAAATATGATTTGTGAATATATCAAAGTTTAAAATAGAATTAATATATGATGTATTAATTTATATAAGAAAAATAGTAAGTTATAATAAAGAAATAATCTCTTTTATAAGTTGATTCTTTAAAATATTTGAATAAGTTTTAATTTATAATTTATTTCATTTACATTTTTCTTTAAATAAGAAATTTACATAAGTATAAGAAAATCATATATATTTACATAAGTATAAAATGTATTAAAGAAAACCCTTTACAAACATTTTAAAACATAACCAAATTAAATTAAAAGACAAGTGTTAAGTTATTAAGTAATCTAGCTACATGTGTTATTAAAAACAAAGGAGCAATGACAAGTGTCATTTGATTTTATTCTTTCTTCATTTTTGTTAAAATATTTTCAGCCTTAAACATTTTCATTTCTCCTCATGCTCTTTCAAACCAAAAGATAAAATGAATTAAAGAAAAACACTTCACTTGCAAATCTAAAATCCCTCACAAACAAGATCTGTTAATTCATTCATCTCAAGCCTGCATTTTCTTCAGTCTGTAAATTCATTTTCATTTGCAAATATCAAATCTTCATTTATCAAATACCTGAAATCAGATCAAGCTTGAAGACATATCCTCCTCAAACCAAAATGTCAAACCTGTAACCTCATTTCCTTTTTGAAAAGAAAACCTGAATTTCACTTCTCAAATAAAATTGCAAAATCAAGAACCTGTAACAAGATTTTCAATATACAACCTGCATTTGAAACATGTAGTTCGGTTTCAAAATCAGGTCTGAAATTCAATCTGCATCTCTCTGGAAGATCATTAGCTTGGCAAATTTAGATCTGTGTCTGCATCTTTAAAACCCAAAGAAATCAAAGCCTGATCTTTTTACAACCTGTAACCGATGTTTTGCAAACCTGCATACATATATTGTTGGTCAGAAGTTCATATGCAAGCAATCTGGAAGCCTGCATCTTTACACCTGTAGACAACAAGCATGCAAATGATCAAGGGAAGCATTGTGCAAATTCAAGATGAAGTTTTAATAGTAAACTAAGTTTAAATTCTGAAGCAAGATAAAGAAGCAACTTGAAGTTTTCAAATCAAAGCATCTCAGTTCAGGCTTTTCAAAAATAAAATAGAAATGGTTGCTCTGCCCATCAAATTTTCAAGGTGAGTAACTTTTTGTTTAAATATAATTAAATGTTGGTTGCTTGAATTGTTTCTGAAAATCTTTGCCTGTGAATAACATCATCATCCTCCTAAATCTTAACTATAGATGCATGATAATCTTGAGGTAATCTGTTTGTATGTATACACTGTTAGTTCTGGACTTAAGCTTTTAAAATCCAGATTTTAGAAGTCTCATGACTTAAACCATTATTGAGGAAATGGATTACAAACCAATTTGTTTGTTAAAAAAAAATATACATCTGAAGCATATAAATTTAAAATAAGGTAAACTGGAAAACAAGAACTCCTCTGGAAATCAAATTGCCCTGAAGCATGTTTGTGTTTAAAAAAAAAAAAAAATGTACATTCCTTAGTTTATTTTAATTCAAATTGTGACATGAAAACAATCTTGAAAACATGAATTTGTTTGAAACATAAAATTACTTAATTTATTAAATTTAGATTGTAATCTTAAACCATTCAAAGAAACAAGATTTTTAGATCAGAATGCACAATTTTTAGTTTAAAGTTTAAGGGCAGTTCACCTTGTTCTGGAAATTGTAAGGAAAGTGTTCTCAAGGAATTCTCAAGTAATCTGAGTTGTGACTCGAAGTTAAGTAGAAGTTTACTCGAAGTAAATAGGAACGGGTTTGAGCATGTTAGTTTCAGGTGCTATCTTTCTAAAACTTGACAGTTTCAGGTTCTAAAAAAAAATTAAGCAAGATTAAATTAAAGGGAAGCAAAGTTAATTTTAAAAAAAAAAACAAAATCTGAAAGCAGGTTTAAAGCTAAACTTGAAGCAAGTTTAAAATTTGGATTCAAATAAATTTGTATTCCAGTGTTCATATAAATGATTGCAGAAATGAGAAAATAATAATATAGAAGCTGCTCTGTTAAATTTTTGGAATGGAAGTTCCTTGATGCTTAGGTATCATGTTGGGATTAATGGTGGAGGGTGGATGGTAATGATCATCTCTGATGATCTGAAGTTGGCCCTGGTCATGTACATGTGCACAGTGGCCATAGAGGAGAGATATAGTTTCTGGAATATGGAGAAGGTGGTGCTCGGGTACTTTCTGTTTTTACCCGAAGTAAGGTGAGTTATGACTCGAAGTTGAATGGAGAATGACTCGAAGTGAAATAGTGTTGAGCTCGGGTAGTTTGGTTGCAGAGCCTTGATTCTGTAACCTGAATTATTTCAGGTTTTGGATTTTTTTTTTTTAAAACTGAAAAAAAAAAAGTAAGGCAAGTTCAAATTTAAACTGAAAGCAAGCTTTAAACATGAATTCAAATAGATTTTGAATTTCAGGTTTTGAATAAAGCAAGATTTGCAGTTTTGTTCCTGTAGCCTAAATATGCTTCAGGTTTTTTTTGAATTTTAAAAACTAAATTTAAAAATAAACAAAGCAAGTTTAAATCTAAACCTGAGGTAAGTTTAAATTTGAATTCAAATCTGAAAGTTTTCAAAAGAAAATAAGTTTGTAAGTTCAAATGTTATTAAGTTTGAATATTATAGTATTTATAACCTGTGTTTATAAATCTGAAGTGAATTTAAAAACAGGATTTTAAATTTAAATTTTTAAATCTGAAATTGAAACATATTTGAATTCTGATTTGAATGAGATAAGTTTTGAAAGTTAAATGTTTTCAAAAAAAAAATCACTTAAATATTAAAGTGTATTTTAAAATGATCATGGTTTAAATTATTTTTAAACTTAATTAGAAAGGGTAGGTTATTCTTTTAAAGATGGAATTGAAAGGTTTTAAATATTTAAGCCTTGTTTAAGTTTAAATTTTGATTCATTTTAAATTTTAATTTAAAATGGAATGTAGATGAAATTTAAAAAGGCAAGTTGTTTTTATAAAAAAAATATACTTTGCTAAAGATGATTTAAATCATTAATGTGATTTATGTTTATATTAAGTTAATTTGAACTTAATGATTTATAATTTATAAATTGGTCAAGGTAATTAAGTTTGTAATTATTTAATTTAATTAATTAATAATAGGTTCATTAATTAAATAGATAAGGGTTTATTTAATTAAGAAAAAGGGGATTAGCAAGTTAATTAAACTTGATTAAATTGGAATTAAGAAATCAATTAATTAAATAAGATTTGATTTAATTTAATTAATGATTTGAAATTATTTAATCAAGTAATTAATAACTAATTAAATTTTTAATTATCACTTGATTAATTTAATAATTAGGAATTAATTAATAAGTTTTATAAATAAATTAAGAATTAATATTGATTAATTTAATTTAATTACTTTGGAAAGGTAATTAAAGATTTATTATTGGTTAATGAAGGTCATTAACTTAATATTATTTTATAATTAATTAATGTAATTAATTTTAATGATTAAATTGATTAATTAATTTAAGATAATCATTTGAGAATTGTTTAAGTATAATTACTTAATGAAAGTAATTAAGAAATTAATTACTAATTGTAATTAATTAAGTTTATTTTGATTTATTTAAGTTAATTAATTAAGTTTAATTAATTTGAATAATTTAAGAAGTAATTACAAATGTAATTAATAATTACTTAGAAAAGTAATTAGGAAGATAATTACTAGATGTAATTAGATGAAAGGATAATTGGGTAATGGAGGAGTTTTGGAAATAAATTACTTTATGTAATTTATATAATGGATAATTACTTAAAGGAAGTAATTAATAATTAATTACTTAGTGTAATTAATTTAGAGTTGATTAATAAATTATTTGAAGAGTATTAAGAGATGTAATTAATTAAGGGTAATTGATTAATGAGATTAATCTAGGATGATCAATAAATGTAATTAATTAAAGATTAATTATTAAAGATAATTAATTAAGAAGTAATTAATTTATCTAATGATGTAATTAAAGTAGTTAATTACAGAATGTGATTAATCAAGAGTAATTAATCAATATGATTTAATTGATGATTATTTACTTAGTTTAATAGGGTAATTATAAATAAAATAATTAAGGATCATTAATTCAAATAATTAATGATGTAATTAAGGATTGATTAATTAAGAACTATTAATCAATGAAGAAATTAATTAATGTAATTAATTAAGAATTAATGTAATTAATTATGATTAATTAATTAATGAAGTAATTAAAAAGGTTAATTACTGAATTTGGTTTGAGATAATTAATTTGTGAAATTAATTAGAGGTTAATTACTTGAATGTAATTAGAAGATATATAATTAATCAAGGGTGATTAATTAAGGTGATTTAATTAAAGGGTAATTAATTAATTAATTTATAATTAATTAAGGAATATGTAAGCAAAATTTATATAGATAAGTAATTAATTTAATTCATTTTAAATTAATTAAGGATGATGTAATTAATTTAATTTATTTTAAATTAATTATAGAATGATGATTAATAAGTCATTGCTTATGAATGTTGATTGATATTGATTACCCTGAATGGTTGAGATCTCAGATATGAGATATATGATGTTGTGGTATGATTTGGATGCTATGGTTGCATTGAATTGATGATGTGAATTATCTGTTTGGAATGATAGTATGGATTATCTATTGTTATGCTGAGAATTATCTATCTGTGTGTATATAGATAATGTAATTGAAATGTTTTAAACCTTTAAAACAACTTGGACCTAAAAGACACGCTTTGGATTTCGATGAGACCGGGATCGGGTTTCCATATTTGGATATCCGAAAACCACATCGATCCAAATTAACGATAGGTCGTGAATCTCAAGTGAAGATAGAGATTTAGAGTGCAAGGGTTATTGTCGTTAACTCTGAGGGTGATTCCAAAATGAGTGTAACGAGATAATGCCTTCGGTTTCGTTCGAACCCGGAACGAACTTGTATGGATTGAATGCTTTCAGCACATCGTCAGGTGGACGATGAGCATTCTAAGTGATGTGTCCTATAAAGGTAATCGTAGCCTCAAGCCTCATCAACCGGGAATGGCTAAAACAGGGGAGGTGCGCCAAGACTTCGTGGGTAGCCCCCACTGGAGAGCGAGATTGATCCCTGTCTAGAAGACCCTTTATATTCGGCTGTGTGGGCAGTTGGTTGCAAACAACTGCGGGGTTGTCTTGTTTGGAACCTTTCAGTAAGGAAGGGTTCCGGTCTTGTGTTGCAGGGGAGTTAGGGTGGCTCCTCGGTACGGTGATCTAGGCCACGTACTGTGACGGGCGGTACCCCAGTAGCCCTGCCATTGTATGGAATCCAAAATCCAATAAGTGCCGTACGTATTAGTTGTGCCCAACTATGTTGGAATGTGAGATGTAAGCATTTCAGCTATTTCTGTATTTTATTTGAAAACCCTAGACACTATTATAATATCACTGGATTTCCTATCAAATGTTTTGGTTAGCGTAAGGTAAAAACTTTTCCATGTTTATGTGTGGGAAGTCTTACGTGATACCTTTCTTTTCAAAAGGTTTTTAAAGTTAAGCAACTTTAACCTGTTACTCACACCAGACCCATGTCTGACCCGGAGTTTATTTTTTTTTGTTTTTTCATAAACTCTTGGGTACTCAAATTTTTACGAGTAGCCAAGGGAATTCAGGTTAGGATTCAGGTTAGCTTTGACGAATTATGGAGGAGCAATGGAGCAGGAGGCTTCGGCGTTAGATATATAGTTCCGCTGTGTATTCTCTGTGTAGTTTCTGTTGTATTGAGTTGTATTGAGTTGTAATACTAGACAGGTGTTTATAACTGTCTAGTATATGTGATGTATATGTTGTGTATCTCTGATAGATATTGTATATTGTGTAAATACTTATGTTATTAACATAATTTATTCATTCCGCTGTTGAGATTCTGTGTTGTTTCTTCTTTCTCTTCTTTCTTTTCTTCTTCTATCCCTTTCTTTCTTAGTTAGCGATGCGTCTTTCTGGAGATAGGAAGTCGGGTCGTTAAAGAGACACACCGATGAGTCGGCATTGCGGGATCCCCTTCGATGCATAGTTGGGTTATGTGCAGTCATAATTGTAGGAAATTTAGTTTCATATCGTGATTGTAGGGAAACCTATTGAGATAGTTACGCATAGGCATATTCCGTGAGATGTAGTCCCATACAGGAAAGTTGTAAGAGGTTCCTATATTGAGTATCTTTAGCAGCGGTATTTCCATATTGAGTAGCTCTAACTATGGTGTTTCCATATTGAGTAGCACTCAGAGCTGTGGTCGATTACCAGTTATTGAGGATCGATCTATAGTTTGATCCTTATAAAAGATACATAAGTTGTTAGTATAGGTGTTTAAATAAAGTCCCATAAGTAAAGGACCCTAGGAATATACGGATACTCGTAGAACACTCTAGATCACATAGGGTAGAATTAGAGTTTACTACACATGACCATCATATATTAAACATGTGCTCATTCACCAAATTTTTGTCTGAACCATAGTTTTTCTATTCTTTCCCTACCATAGAAGGACATAGCAACAAGTGATTTGGCCCGATTGTGGTACATGGAGAGGCGAACTCATTACAGGAATTGCTTATCTTTTATTTACTTTTCATGCAACCATCTATCTTATCGGTTCTTGGCTTTTCTTTTATCATACTATAAGTGGTATTTATATGTGCTCTGTATTTGACCATGTACTATTTTTCTAAGACTGTGTTTGAGATATTTTCTAAGATGGTTATTTTCTATACTTATATTTTGTTCCATTCTGCTATGAGTTCTGAAAGTGTAGTATATCTTAGATCATATCCGTTTATTTTTAGTCAGTGTAACGTTATAAAAACCCAATAGCTCATATTTCTTGGAATTGATGCGTCAAAAGTTGCCTTAGACACTGTACCTGTGTGTCGAGGGGTGTGGGTTGTCACATGAGTCCTTACATCTACCAGTGAAGTAGAAAGACTTCTATGTTTCAATTTTGGGTTTGGCAAAACATAAAACGCTAGTGGGAGTTTATTAGTAAGATGAAATGTAAAGGTTAACCTTATCAATATTATTAGAATTTCCACCATGTTAATGTCCTAATAATCTAACTGTTAAAACTTGCAGATAATATCGAATCCAAGACACTTTAATGAAAGCGATCAATCAATTGGACCAAACAACTATGATGAGTGGCTACAAGCTATAACGATAGCTTTGATATACGAGCAAGTTTGGTTGTCCATAAATTATGGTTCCCTAACAAGATGCATTGATGATCACGAAGATTTGCATATTTTTATAATAAATGGGTTTCTGACCTCAAAATCGCTCCAAGTATTCATATTGTTAGTTTAGACAAGAATTTGCAAAGGCAAAACGAATTATCCATGAGATATTTGATAGTCTCAAGGAATTTTTTGGTGAGAAGTCTCATTCTGTAAAGTACAAGACCACTAAGAAACCATTCAACATTAAAATGAAAAAGGGAAAGAAGGTGGACAATTATTTGCTGATGACGAAAGGTGATATTGATAAGCTTGCATCACTGGACATAACAATAAGCAATGTGCTACATTTCGATTTGATCCTAGGTCCATTGACCCCTTAGCATAAACTATTCATACTGAATTATTATATGAACAATATGAATGTGAATCTTATAGAGCACCTTAATATGTTAAGGTTTGGTGAGTCATAATATAAGGATCAACCGATTATACTTGTAGTAAAAGGTGGTTATCATCTTCGAACTATTCGAAGAATGGAAAGAGAGATGGTAAAAAGGAAATTTAGAATGGAAAGAAAGCTGCTGATGATAAGGATGAGTGTCACCACTATCATAAGAAAGTACACTGAAAGAGATGTGGGTTGTAGAATTATAGATCTTAAGGCTAATTAAACACAAGAGGGGATGAATAGTGTTTTCTAACTTAAGTAAATCTTTTTAAATTTCTTTCAAGTTAAATATTAAATTATAGATTAACAACATAGAATTATACTATCAGACGGTTACAGATGCAATCATAGATAAAAATAAAAACAGTAAAGCAAAGTAAAGAGTTAGAGAGATGACATCAGGAATTTTATGCTAGTTCAAATTTATTTTACATCCAGTCCCGTACAATTGCCCGTACAGATTTCTTTTTCAAATGCCAATCTTTAATCGGCAGAAGGCAAACCCAAGTACGATCTCAATTTCAAGGCTACGAGACACAACCTTTTGAATTTCTAAGCTCAAAGCACACTCACTTGATTTGAACAGGCCAAGCACACCCATTAGATTTCCTAGCTACTAAGCACACCCACTTGATTTGAAAGGGGTACAAGCACATCCAAAGAAATACAAATAGATTTGATAAATTTTTCAAAGATAGTTTCTTGAACTTTGGATACAAGTATCTTATAGCTCTTGAACAATGCTTTGATCTTTGAATTGAGAGAGAGAGAGAGATGTTTCCAAAATAGTAAGAAAGTAGATTAAATCAATAAAGAAGTATGAATTGGTTCTATATGATTTTGAAGAGATTTGAATATATTTTTCAATGGAATTTTCAAGAGATTAAGAGGAGTGAAGAAAATAAGTAAGTAGTTATCAATAAATTCATATACACTCCTCTTATATAGTAAACGAATAGATGTGTCCGTTCATGAAGAGTTGCGATGAAGAGACCCTTCATTTCAAAATTTGAAAAACTGATTGGCGGTACGTATGTCAACATACTCTATGCGTATATGTCGACACATGCACGTATACTTTGAAAACTTGTTTCTTTTAGAAGTTTTTGAAATTCCTATACTTCGTAAAATAATTTGATACTTTGTAAAATAATTTGAATCTAGTTTATATACATTTTAAACTTTGAAATTTTTTTATAAAATATTTTGAAATATATTTTGAAAATTTATTTTATTTAAAAATATATAAGATAAAAAAATAGAAGGTAGAGATCAAAGATTGTTATTAAGGACTTTAACAATACAAGCTATGACTCTGTACACTAAATTATAATCTTGATATCTTCATATCTTGTCTTCGTACTCATGAATCTTCATGTCTATCTTTTGAGTCTTTATACTATAAAGTCTTCGATTTAATACCTGTGTAAGTTTCTACGCTGCATACTACATAACTTGGCAAAACATTAGTATTTATATTTTATGTGGTTGTGTATGGTTATTGTCATCAAAATCAATGACTGAGATATTAACAATCTCCCTCCATTTTGATGACGAAAACTATTAAATATTCATGTATATAAAATTTGGTATAACTCCCCTCGTGTTACATAACTCCCCTTGAATGCATCCATAAATATATTTTATACTTTTCTTGTGACGCCCCACCTCTATACCCACACTAGCCAAGAACATTACGGTGTAATGCTGTCAACTAGCACGTAGAATAAGGCTGTTGAGGAGCGACCATCCATGTAATTGCTTTGTGCGAGCATCAATATGTCAGATAGTATAACATGCATTTCTTTTCAAGTGGAAATCTGACATTCCGACACAAACTCAAAGCTACTACACAGTGGCTATAATATCTTCGGAAACAAATATAGAACTGAACATAACGTAAATCAGTCACAGACAATTCATATCACAAAGGCGGAACTAGATATGAATATTGCACATAAAAGTGTATATCAGAGTAGTGGTCAAATAAGATCCACAATAACACAAAATAATAGCAACATGTGCTATACAAAAGAATACATCAATGAGTCAATATCTTGAGAGTATACAACAAAAAAAACTACTAATCTAAGTAATTAGCAAAAAGTCAGAGTAATGGATCCCTGGAGAGAAGTCAAGCAGAAGCACCTGTAACATCTCGGTCTGACCCGAGTATTATTTATAAGAAAATAATAAACGGATCAGTCTAGCTATAAATATCAGATGACATGATAAAGAATAAAAGATATGACATGCACATATAATAACCATAATGACATATTATAACAAGCATGTATATGATAATCAATAAGAGATTAATCAATATCACAAGAATCTTCTCAAAGATAAAAAGGAATGTCATACTCTATATCTCCTTCACAAAAACCATAAATATTGACAATTATATCAATGCCAATCACAAAAGTCAATGACACACAAATTCACCAACGCACAAATATTGATAAAACTTATCAATGAAAATCACAAAAATTGGTGAAGCACAAATTCTAGAAATCATCAATAGAAATCCAGAAATCACAAAAAGGGGGAAGGCCTATCACAAACGGGAGTATAAAGCTCACCAACACGTGTATCACAAACGGAACGCTAATTCCATGGTTGCTAACCATCACAAATTGAGCCGAAGCTCCACAAACGGACCGAAGACCATGGGTTCCTACCCCACCAATTTGAGTCGAAACTCCACAAAACGGGGTTTAGTCTCCCTCGCAGATAAAGAGACATCGCACATTGCTAGTCTAAATCACAAAAATGATCGTCAATGACCATAAAGAAGTGTCAATTACACTAAGCTAGTAAATATATGAGTTTAGCATCATGTCCCATAACCACTAGCTTAACTTAAATATTTACGAACAAATAGTAAGTTTCCACTAGAAAATTGTCACAAGAGATTCAATCGAACAAGTCCAAGAACTAACCGACGAAGTAAACGCAAGCGTTTCATACCACTCGTTTTACTAAGTCGTTTAATTAGATTTCTCATACGAGTGAGGTAAAGGTTTGTATATACTAATAGATTGAAAAATGGTTTTATAAACAAGTTTGGTATTGAAAATAGAGTTGAAATCGTTTTTGAGGAAAGAGTTTTGATATTTACTACTAGTATAGAAAACCTTTATATTTTTAAAGTGACAAATCACAAAAGTGATTGTAGAACAATCAATCACCAAAATTCACATTCAAAGACGTGAATAAAAATCCAAAGAAATCGATCTGAATCCATCAAAATGGATATTCCCAAAAATTCCAAAAATAAGAGTCATTAAAGTCGTAGCAACAACAAGTGGGAAATAACACGAATCGATGGAATTTGGAAACCAAGCAAAAATATGCACAAATAGGCACAATTAGGCAAATAGGTGCAGGTCAGTCGACTGACTCAAAGGTCCAGTCGACTGGACCAGAAGCATGAAAAATAATTTCCTGCAGTCAGTCGACTGACCTAAAACTTCAGTCGACTGAATGCAGGGGAAACAGAGGACCCGTGCCTCTAGTAGGTGCCTTCGGAATGTCTATGTGGTACAGCCAGTCGACTGACTCAAAGGTTCAGTCGACTGACTGGCACCAAGGCTGTTTTCCAGCCTATGAAATGAAGATGCAATCTTCTTCAAAATGCAATCGGGCGAGCACGGTCACTAGGGGTTTATGCCAATCGACTACCCGGTCCTATAAGCTCTTCGATGCATCACCAAAAACAAGTTCAAACAATAAAGCTATGATTTTTGAAGATTTGAACTCAAAACACTAAAATTTGGAATATTCACAAAACCTATCCAAATCAAAATCAAATACACATGAATAAGTATTAGGAATTTATACCTAACAATCAAAGATAATCATAGACCTAGATGTGAGATTAAAAATCTCACCTTTGAACCCAAACAATTGAAGAAGAAGCTCGAAATCAAAAGAGAATCAACCACTCTTCAAATGCAGGGTGAATGGGGAGGAGTGGCTCAGATTTGAGTATAAGTTAAACACAGGGCTGAACCCAAACCCAAACCCAAAGTGAAAAAGTAGCAAAAATCAACTTACTCCAAACATATCGAAGCTTATACTCAAAAAGGTCGCAGACGGCATTTTAAACTCAATGGGAGTGGTCCCGAGTCCTAATTCGACCGTATGCAAAAAGTAGCTTTTCGGACTAAATTTCGAGTATCGATAAAATATTTAAGTAAAATATTTAAATATAAAATCGACAAATATGCGGGTTGTTACAGACTCCCCTCCTTAAAGAAATTGCGTCCTAGCAATATTTAAGAAGAAAATATAAAGTAACAACGATAAAAGCATGTTCAACACAAAAGAAATTTGAAATAAAAAGTTCACCTCAAAGAGCACAAGAAAGTAAGTCCGGATGTGTTCGCTCGATGAACTCTCTAGATTCCCAAGAACAATCCTTAGGATTTGAAGACCATTGAACTTTAACAAGCGGAACATCTTTATTTCAAAGTCGTTTGACTTCCGAAGCAATGATACGAATAGGATGTTGCTCATAAGTTAAATTAGGTGAAACTTCAATCTCTTCCACAACACCAGGCTCAAGAATAGAATCGGAATCTCGAAGGCACTTCCGTAATTGAGAAACGTGAAACACGTCATGAATAGCAGAAAACTGAGCTGGTAATAAAAGGCGATAAGCCACGGAACCAATACGTTCGGTGATAGGAAATGGCCCAATATATCGAGGCGCTAATTTTCCCGATCGACTGAAACGTACAACAACTTTCATAGGTGACACACGAATGAACACAAGATCTCCCACAGAAAATTCTAATTTCCTTCTCCGATTATCGGCATAGGATCTTTGTCTACTCTGGGCTTCTTTCATCCTATGATGAATAAGATCAATCTTTTCTGTAGAATCACGAATAAAATCTGGACCTAAAACCAGCTTCTCACCGGCCTCAAGCCAACAAGAAGGAGATCGGCATGGCCTTCCATAGAGTGCCTCGAAAGGTGCCACACCAATACTAGATTGGAAGCTATTATTATAGGAAAATTCAACAAGTGAAATATGATCTTCCCAACTTCCACCAAAATCAAGCACACAAGCTCGAAGAAGATCTTCAAGAGTTTGATTCACACGCTCGGTTTGTCCATCAGACTGGGGGTGATAAGCGGTGCTAAAATTAAGCTTCGTTCCTAAAGCTTTTTGAAGACTCTTCCAAAATACACTAGTAAACAATGGATCATGATCGCTAACAATAGAAGTAGGAACTCCATGCAATTTAACAATTTCTTTGATAAAGAGTTTGGCCAAAAGAAGAACAGTTTGGTTAGACCGAACGGGAATAAAATGGGCGGATTTAGTAAGTCTATCAACAATCACCCATAAGCTATCATGACCCGAACGAGAACGGGGAAGGCCATCTATAAAATCCATGGAAATATGATCCCACTTCTAAATTGGAATTTCTAAAGGTTGCAACAACCCACCGGGCCTTTGATGTTCGGCCTTAACGAGTTGGCAAGTCATGCAACGCTTAACGAAGTTAGCGATGTCAAGTTTCATTCCCTCCCAATAATAAAGTCGCTTCATGTCCGCGTACATTTTGCTACTACCGAGATGAATGGTGAATTTAGAACGATGGGAATCTTCTAAAATGTCTTTACGAAGATCTCCAATATTTGGTACGATAAGTCTACCAAATTTCCGAACGCCACCACGAGAATCGATATCAAAGTCTTTCAAACTTTCAATATCAATCTTATCCTTAATATTTTGGCCAAGAAGAGCCAATTCGGGATCTAACCTTTGGGCTTCAAGAATGCGGTCTAAAAGAGAAGGATGAGCCTCAAGGCTACATAAAACAAGAGATGAACATAAATCGGTAACACAGTCTCGAATTTCACAAGTGGATAAAATCTCGAGATCGTTCCATTCGGATATCATCATAGAAACAACCGCCTGTTGCTTACGACTAAGTGCATCGGCAACTCGATTTCCCTTACCGGGAGTATAAAGAATATCAAGATCATAAGGCGCAAGGAACTCGAGCCAACGCCATTGACGTAGATTAAGTTCCTTCTGAGAGAATAAATATTTCAAAGACTTATGATCAGTGTAGAGAACAAATTTCTCTCCTAAGAGATAATGACGCCAAATTCGAAGAGCGAAAACAATAGCCGCGAGCTCTAAATCATGAGTGGCATATCTAGTCTCTGCTGGCTTCAATTGCCTAGAAGCGTAAGCAATAACACGTTCTTTTTGCATAAGAATGGCACCCAAACCAACGCGACTAGCATCGGTATAAACAATAAAATCTTGATTCCCCTCGGGAATAACAAGAATAGGAGCATCAGAAAGGAGTTCTTTTAATTTCTGAAAAGAAGTTTCACATTTGTCCGACCAAATGTATTTAACACCTTTCTTCGTTAAGCTAGTGAGAGGCACAGCAATCTTAGAAAAGTCTTCGATAAAACGGCGGTAATAACCCGCCAATCCAAGAAAACTACGAATCTCCGTCACACTCTCCGGTCTCTTCCAATCTTGAATCGCTTCAATCTTTGAAGGATCCACGGAAATTCCGGATTTGGAAATAATATGACCGAGAAACTTTACACGAGATTGCCAAAAATGGCATTTAGAAAATTTTGCTTTTAAACGATTACTCCTAGGAGTTTCCAACACAATCCGAAGATGCTTCTCATGTTCCTCCTCGGTTTTTGAATACACAAGAATATCATCAATAAAGATGAGAACAAATCGATCGAGAAAATATTTGAAAACTCGATTCATAAGGTCAACGAAATAAGCCGGAGTATTCGTTAATCCAAATGGCATAACAAGCCATTCATAAGATCCATAACGGGTACTGAACGATGTCAAAGGAATACTATCCTCTGCAATACGAAGCTGATGAAATCCAGTAGCTAAGTCTAATTGTGAAAAGACTCTAGCACCACTAAGTTGATCGAATAGATCATCAATCCAAGGTAAAGGATATTTATTTTTGATAGTAAGATCATTAAGCTTGCGGTAGTCAACGCAAAGCCTAAGTGTTCCGGATTTCTTCACAAAAATAGCTGAAGCTCCCCAAGGCGAGGAACTAGAGCGAATAAATTGCTTCGTCTCCAATTCGGATAATTGCTTACGCATCTCCTCGTTTTCTTTATTGGACATACGATACGGAGGACGAGTGATAGGTTGAGCTCCAGGAATGAGATTAATTCTGAACTCAATTGCTCGCTTAGGTGGTAATCCTATAACGGGCTCGAATATGTCGGAAAATTCACGAACGACGTGAATAAGAGAAATAATATCACCCTCATCGTCATCATCGTCATCACGAGGATTTAAAGAATATAAAGATGCAACCAAGATGGAATCCGAATCTTTAAGATTAATAGAAATCTGCGTAACAGATTGAGGATGTCGAAGATGAATAGTCCGCTCAGGACATAGGATATGAGCTTCATAACGGTTAAGCCAATCCATACCCAAAATCATTCCGAAGCCTAAATAACGCATGACATGCAAATCGACTAGGAAAGGAAAATCACACAAGATAATCTCCACATCTTTACAAAGCAAACTAAGAGTTGCGGATCCACCAACCGGATTCGCGATTCTCAAAGAAGTCATGAAAGCAACAACACTTAAAGAAAAAGTATCAACAAGTTCCTTTGATATAAAAGAATGGGATGCACCCGTATCAAAGAGAACTCGAATAGGTTGATCACGAAATATAATAATACCATCAAGGATAGAATGAGAAATACCTTGACCACGAGATGTGTTGCCAGGGGCTCGGGCAACATTAAGCTTTCCCTCCTTCTTGCCCTGAAGCTTGGGGCATGAAGGTATAACATGGCCGGGACTTTTGCAGTAGCGGCAAGAGAGGGGTTTCGAACACTTATTTGAATAGTGGTCCTTTGAACCACAATTATAGCATTCTCCCCGACTAAAGGTAGGAGTCTTAGCTGCCGTAGATGCTTGCTTACCCTTTTTGCTGGGATAAGGGCCTTTGAATTTGTTAGGCCTTTTCTTGTTGTTGAAGTTTGGTTTGGAAGCCACCACTTCAACATCACTTTCCCTATCAGCCTCTTCAAGACGAAGAGCGATATCAATGAGTTGGTCGAAAGGAACTTCTAATTTTAGAAGTAATGGCTTCTTGAGATTTTTGTTTAAGCCATAGACGAACCTCTGGTTCTTCTTCAATGGGGTGTTGATGTATTCAACCCCATATTTGGAAAGCGACTCGAAGGAGGCGACATAATCTGTCACGGAGGACTCACCTTGAACAAGGTCTATAAATCGTCGAGCCAATGTCACTTTCTCTGCTTCTGGTACAAATTTCAACTCGAAGCATTCTCGGAATTGCTCCTAGGTGAGATCCGCTTCATTAATCTCAGAAATAAGAAGCTCGTACCAGTCTAATGCTCTTTCTCGGAGCATACTAGAGGCCACCTGAACTCGATGAAGGTCAATAAGATTCATGCGAGAAAAGATTCGATCGCATGACCTTAGCCAAGCCTGTACTTCAATAATAGTTTCGGAACCTTTGAATGGCTCCCCACCCAAATTAGTGTAATCGCTGCACAAGCGTGCAAACCCTGACTTTGGGTGAGTAGGTTCCGGGTTAGCTCCAGCTGCTTGAGCATTCGTCACTAAATCAAGAAGCTGTTGAGCAGTCATAAAAACTCCATCCTGGGGTGGAGTGCTAGATGGCATGGCTCTGGGGCGGCCTGGTCTAGACATTTCTATTCCTTTAGAAAGAAAGAAAGAAAGAAAGAAGAAGAAGAAAAAGGTTATTCACCAAATAATTATCAAGAAATCTTGATAAATAAAACAAGGAATCATAAAAGAAAATAGGATAGAACGGTACGAAGACTCGAATTAAATCCTAAAGCACAACTCCTAAGATGGACTTTGGACATGATCCTTGCTAGATTATTCTATATTGTTTCGAAGTTTGGCTCCGATACCAAGCTGTGACGCCCCACCTCTATACCCACACTAGCCAAGAACATTACGGTGTAATGCTGTCAACTAGACGGAGAATAAGGCTGTTGAGGAGCGACCATCCATGTAATTGCTTTGTGCGTGCATCAATATGTCAGATAGTATAACATGCATTTCTTTTCAAGTGGAAACCCGACATTCCGACACAAACTCAAATCTACTACACAGTGGCTATAATATCTTCGGAAATAAATATAGAAATGAACATAACGTAAATCAGTCACAGACAATTCATATCACAAAGGCGGAACTAGATATGAATATTACACATAAAAGTGTATATCAGAGTAGTGGTCAAATAAGATCCACAATAACACAAAATAATAGCAATATGTGCTATACAAAAGAATACATCAATGAGTCAATATCTCGAGAGTATACAACAAAAAAAACTACTAATCTAAGTAATTAGCAAAAAGTCAGAGTAATGGATCCCTGGAGAGAAGTCAAGCAGAAGCACCTGTAACATCTCGGTCTGACCCAAGTATTATTTATAAGAAAATAATAAACGGATCAGTCTAGCTATAAATATCAGATGGTATGATAAAGAATAAAAGATATGACATGCACATATAATAACCATAATGACATACTATAACAAGCATGTATATGATAATCAATAAGAGATTAATCAATATCACAAGAATCTTCTCAAAGATAAAAAGGAATGTCATACTCTATATCTCCTTCGCAAAAACCATAAATATTGACAATTATATCAATGCCAATCACAAAAGTCAATGACACACAAATTCACCAACGCACAAATATTGATAAAACTTATCAATGAAAATCGCGAAAATTGGTGAAGCACAAATTCTAGAAATCATCAATAGAAATCCAGAAATCACAAAAAGGGGGAAGGCCTATCACAAACGGGAGCATAAAGCTCACCAACACGTGTATCACAAACGGAACGCTAATTCCATGGTTGCTAACCATCACAAATTGAGCCGAAGCTCCACAAACGGGCCGAAGACCATGGGTTGCTACCCCACCAATTTGAGTCGAAACTCCACAAAACGGGGTTTAGTCTCTCTCGCAGACAAAGAGACATCGCACATTGCTAGTCTAAATCACAAAAATGATCGTCAATGACCATAAAGAAGTGTCAATTACACTAAGCTAGTAAATATATGAGTTTAGCATCATGTCCCATAACCACTAGCTTAACTTAAATATTTACGAACAAATTGTAAGTTTCCATTAGAAAATTGTCACAAGAGATTCAATCGAACAAGTCCAAGAACTAACCGACGAAGTAAACGCAAGCGTTTCATATCACTCGTTTTACTAAGTCATTTAATTAGATTTCTCATACGAGTGAGGTAAAGGTTTGTATATACTAATAGATTGAAAAATGGTTTTATAAACGAGTTTGGTATTGAAAATAGAGTTGAAATCGTTTTGAGGAAAGAGTTTTGATATTTACTACTAGTATAGAAAACCTTTATATTTTTAAAGTGACAAATCACAAAAGTGATTGTAGAACAATCAATCACCAAAATTCACATTCAAAGGCGTGAGTAAAAATCCAAAGAAATCGATCTGAATCCATCAAAATGGATATTCCCAAAAATTCCAAAAATAAGAGTCATTAAAGTCGTAGCAACAACAAGTGGGAAATAACACGAATCGATGGAATTTGGAAACCAAGCAAAAATATGCACAAATAGGCACAATTAGGCAAATAGGTGCAGGTCAGTCGACTGACTCAAAGGTCCAGTCGACTGGACCAGAAGCATGAAAAATAATTTCCTGCAGTCAGTCGACTGACCTAAAAGTTCAGTCGACTGAATGCAGGGGAAACAGAGAACCCGTGCCTCTAGTAGGTGCCTTCGGAATGTCTATGTGCTACAGCCAGTCGACTGACTCAAAGGTTCAGTCGACTGACTGGCACCAAGGCTGTTTTCCAACCTATGAAATGAAGATGCAATCTTCTTCAAAATGCAACCGGGCGAGCACGGTCACTAGGGGTATATGCCAATCGACTACCCGGTCCTATAATCTCTTCGATGCATCACCAAAAACAAGTTCAAACAACAAAGCTATGATTTATGAAGATTTGAACTCAAAACACTAAAATTTGGAATATTCACAAAACCTATCCAAATCAAAATCAAATACACATGAATAAGTATTAGGAATTCATACCTAACAATCAAAGATAATCATAGACCTAGATGTGAGATTAAAAATCTCACCTTTGAACCCAAACAATTGAAGAAGAAGCTCGAAATCAAAAGAGAATCAACCACTCTTCAAATGCAACTCAAGAAGCTTGATTCTAAGCTTTAAAAGAAGAACATTCCCAAAGTTAGGTTTAGGAATTTCTGAATTTTTATAAGAGAACGAGTTGGAGAAGAAGAAGAGAAGCTTACCAATGGGTTCTTCTATTAGTTTGGAACTAGTGCTTGATTTGCAAGAGGAAACTAGGATTTTGAAGTTTTAATTTCCCATCTCTCCCACCATTGATGCTTTAGAACTGAAAAGAGGAGAAAGTGAGGGTGAATGGGGAGGAGTGGCTCAGATTTGAGTATAAGTTAAACATAGGGCTGAACCCAAACCCAAACCCAAAGTGAAAAAGTAGCAAAAATCAACTTACTCCAAACATATCGAAGCTTATACTCAAAAAGGTCGCAAACGGCATTTTAAACTCAATGGGAGTGGTCCCGAGTCCTAATTCGATCGTATGCAAAAAGTAGCTTTTCGGACTAAATTTCGAGTATCGATAAAATATTTAAATATTAAATCGACAAATATGCGGGTTGTTACATTTCTCCTCTTTTATCGTCAACAAAAATGGGTGAAAAATAAAAACTCCCCCTAAATAAAATAGTTAGAAAAATCAATAATTAAATACTAAAATAATTGAAGCATTGTATGATGATTATGATATAAATGATGATAATTAAAACTAGATATATGATAAATTATAGTCAAGTGATAAATAAGATAACAGAAACTATGTTTATTAATTGAAATTCGTTTATTCAAATCATACTATAAATCCAAATGTATAATTAAACCAAAAACAAATAAATCCAAATATCAATCCAAACAAATACGGATCTAAGAGTATTAATTTACGCATAGTAAGTTATATGTTTACATATTTATAATCTAAAATAAACCGAATAACTAGACATTCCTTGGAACTTCAACCTAATTGTTGGATCTAAAGATTGGATTTGCTTTGATGGCATCTCAATCTTCATTATCCTTATTGATAGAGAATTTTGGGTTGTTGATTTGATCATCTTTGATTAATGAAGAAATCAACCATCGAAGGACATCAAAATGCTTTTCTTGCTCTTTGATCATGTGTATTTGACTTAATTCTAAATATCCTTGATTTCTTAAGATAATGGTAAGAATATCCTTAAAAGATTGAAGTGTTTGTTCAAAGTTTTTAAATAATTTTCTTCATGAAAAAAACATTTTGTTAAAAAAATATTTGAGAGTGAAAAGATAATAGAGAATAAAACGATGAGTGAATTTTTCTGGAATTTAGGATTATATAGGAGTGAAAAGTAGTTTAGAAAGTTTGAATAGTTGGTAATTATTTTTTTACATTTCGAATTTTTTCCAAACGACAAACATATATCGACATATACAATGCATGTATGTCGACATACATACCTGAAAGTGCAAATCTTGTGTTTTTCCTATAGATTTTTTATTTTTTTAATGCCACTATATTTTTATAATTTCCAAAGACTAACAGAACTATTTAGAACAGCCAGAAATTAGTTTCATTACTAGGAATAGAAAGTACATGGATTTCAAAAGAAAAACGAAAGAAATACAGGAAAATAACATGAAATTAAACTAAAAACACACATTACTAATGAAAATAAAGCTAGATAGATAAGTTTTAAAAGGATGATGATGATGATGATGAAGAAGAGCCACTAAGCTTCCTAATGATCTTTCCATAGTATTTGTGCACTTTGTTGGAAAGAAGTGAATATTTTACTAAATGAACATTTAAGCTTCTTTTGATTTTTGAGAAGCTTCTCTTGGTTCTTTAGATTCTCTTTGTTAGAAGGGTAGGATGGTTTGTCGAAACTTTCTAAAGAGGAGTCCATTTCCTCTTCTTCTTGATTTCCTTCTTCTTCTACATATATTTCCTTGCCTTCTTGCTCTTTTCTTGTTGTATTTCTCACTCCCCTTCTCGTGCCAATCTTTCTTTTCAACAAAAGTTTCATATGGTTCAAAATAATAAGGAATATGTGTAAGAGAAATGTTGGCCTTGTCGAAAAATTTTCAAGGTAAAAGTTGATTCTCCTCGTAAATCAACATAAAAATATATGAAAATTCTTGTAAGATACACACCATGGTACAGTGTATTATCATGTCTAGAAATGTTCTTTGGTATAATGTCATCTAAGATGTCTTGTGCTTAATTGATATCGTATTTTCCGTAAGTGGCAAAATGAGCATTAAAAACTTTTTGAGTAGGGTTATTGTAATTGTGTGTCCTTGGAGTGAGATTTTGTTGCAAAATGAGACTCATAAGTCTTGATTTTGGTTAGTGCTTTTGTATTTAAAATCAAATTCTTCATCACATTCGAAAATATCATAAAAACTTCACGATTTTGTTCATCAATTTGAAAAGTGGGGTGGTAAATTCCACAAGATTTGCAACCAAATATGTGACCCAAAAATTCGCAATTTAAAACAATTTGAGTGTCATTTATACTACTCCAAATTTATCCTTCTTCGAAAAAAATTTCCATTCAAATTTGCTTTAAACATTTTAACTAAATTTGGATCACACAGAAAATCATTTTGATAAAAGTCGACTAAAACAAAAATTTCATTTTGGAAGCAAAGATCTTGAAGACCATAAGAGGAAAAATCATCGAACTTTGAAAATCCTTTGGGAAAAACTTTTCTAGAAGTTGCATACTCCATATATGTATCAACGACTTCTTTGCCATCGAATAAAAGCCTTTGGATCTTTTTTAGAGGCTTGTGATTTTAGGAATTTGACTTGATGAGGCCATTTTTAAGTTATTGAAGAGATAATTAGATTTTGAAATAAAATGAGTGAATGAGTGGATAAAGACAGAGTTAATTAATAGATAGAGAACTGATATTTCAATTTTGAAAAGATGACTTTTTAGTTATTGGAGTTAATGAAAAAGAAAGGAAAATTCAAAATTTGAATTTGAATTGAAATTTCCAAATTCTGGCATGTATTTCAACATATAGGGTATAGGTTTGTCGACATATCGACCGTAAAATCCAATTAAAACCAATATAATATATATATATATATGTGTATGTATGTATGTATGTATATATATATGTACACATACTTATATGCGACCAATATTATTATTAATATGTATTTTTTCCTAAATTCAAATGAAAAAAATAAATGTAAAAAGTACCTCTTTTTGCTCCTTTCCTTTGGTTTGTTCTGATTAATCTACTATTTCCATGAAACACATGTTTTCATCCTCCGCATCTACTTCATTGTCATTTAAGGTAGTATTCGAATCATATAATGTTGTTGTATAAGCCCTCTTTCTTTTTTCAGATGAATCAGTAACTAACGAGATCCTTGATTTATTCTAATGCGGACAATTTTTTTTTGCAGATAACCAGGTTCATCACAGTTGAAACATCTAATTGCAATCCAGTTCCAACATTCTTGTTTTTAGGTCTTCAAAAGTATTCATCTTTCTAGCTTCAGGAACTTTCTGAAATTTTTGGTGATGAAAGCAATTTCTTCATATTGTCATCATTTGAATCCTGAACGTCAATTATTGCATTGAGAGCAATAGATTTTTTTGTTGCTTTGCTTTCTCTTCTACCCTGCAATTATACTCCATAGGACATTAAATTTCCTATTAGCTCTTCAATTTTTAGAGTGCTAATGTCATTGGCCTCTTCTATTGCTAGTGTCTTTTGATCCCACTCCGAAGAGAGTGAACTAAGGATTTTTCTAGCTTGGTCCTCTTTATAAAAGTTTTCACCCAATGCTGCTAAAGATTGCACTATATGTTAAAATCTACAATACATGTCCGAAACAGACTCAGCTGGATTCATTTTAAATAGTTGAAATTGATCAGTTAACATGGAAGTTTTGGTCTGTTTAACTTTACTAATGCTCTTATGCGTAACTTTCAATGTTCTCCAAATTTTGTATGCAGACTTACAAATAGAGACTATTAAATTCACTTTTATTTAGTGAAAAAAGAATTCACGGTTTTAGAATTATTTTGTGCAAGTACCTTTTGTCTACAGTCCACTATGATAAGTTAGTATAGGGTATTCATTCTGTGTAATATTTCAAATATCTAAACCAAACTATAAATAAATCTTCTTCATACATGTCCAATAAGTGCAATTACTGCTAGTAAAAAGTGGGGGTCTAGCAGTTGATGGTCCTTCGACAAAAGCGTTAACTAGTGTACTGATAGTGTTGCTAGTCATCTAAACTTTAAAAAAATTAAATTATGAGTTTTTGAAAAAATAATGCTCTGATATCCTTTTATACTTCTTTCAAGTTAAATATCAAATCACATATTAACAACACAGAGTAATACTATCAAATAGTCATAGATGTAATCACAGGTAAAAATAATAGTAGTAATGCAAAGTAAAAAATTAAAGAGATGACACCAAGGATTTTATACTGGTTTGGATTTCTCCTTTATACAGTCCATACAATTGCTTGTACAGATTTCTTTTCACTTGCCAATCTTTAACCGGGCAGAAGGCAAACCTAAATATAATATCGAATTCGAGGCTACAAGACACATCCTCTTGAATTTCCAAGCCCAAGGTAGACTCATTTGATTTGAACGAGCTATAAGCACACCCACTAAATTTTAGGCTACTAAGCACACTCACCTGATCTAAGGCTACTTGCGCACCCAAGCAAATACATATAGAGTTGATAGTTTTTCTAAAGACAATTTTTTGAACTTTAGATAAAATGGATCCTTTGGCCTCTTGGATAGCACTTTGATCTTTGAACTGAGAGAGATATTTCCAAAACTGTAAGAAAGTAATATTGAATCAATACAAGAAGTATGAATTGATCCTATTTGATTTTGAAGAGATTTGAATGCATTTTTTAATAGAATTTTTAAGAGAGCAAGAGGAGGTAAGAAAATAAGCAATTAGCTACCAAAAAATTCATTTGCACTTCCCTTTATATAGTAAACAAATAGACGTGTCTATTTCTGAAGAGCTGCGATGAATAGACACTTCATTTCAAATTTTGAAAAACTAATTGGCATCATGTATGTTGACATACTTTAAGCATATATGTCGACATATGCATGTATATTTTGAAAACTTGTTTTTTTAAATGTTTTGAAAATCTTATACTTTGTAAAATAGTTTTATACTTTATAAAATAGTTTGAACATAGTTTATAAACATTTTGAAAAACACTTTGGACTTTGAAAAACTTCTATAAAATATTTCAAAATTTATTTTGTTTAAAAATATAAAAGATAGAAAAAATAGGAGATAGAGATCAGGGATTAAAATCAAGGACTTTAACAACATAAGCTATGACTCTATATACTAAATTATAATCTTAAGATCTCCATATTTTGTTCTTTATACTCATGAGTCTTCATATCTATTTCTACAGTCTTTATACTGTACAGGCTACGATTCAATACCTATGTAATTTTCTGCACTATATGCTATATAACTTGGCAAAACATCAGTATCTATATTTTATATGATTGTATATGGTTAAATATGATTGTTGTCATCAAAATCAATAAATATGGTATTAACAAGAGAAACTGTCTCGACCATCTTAAAATTGTGAAAGGAAAGAAGCAGAACAGTTCTACGGTTCATTGGGTGCATTTATGATTCAAAATAGTTTTGTAATCAATAAAATGTCTTAGTTTTTAGATACATGATCTGAAAATCAAATTCTAATTTGTTACAAGGGCTTTGGAATGGACACCACGTGGCAAAGGGTGAAATGAGACACCAAGTCCTTATGGGTCTATCATAGATGCAATGGCGGTATGAGATTTTCATTTATGTTCTCCTAGTTTTTTCGTTTTGATTTTTAATAAATGCTATTTTGTAAAAGACTTTATTTATGGAATTATTCTATTTGTAGATTATCTAAGATTGGATATATATATTTCATTTTGCTAATAATGTTATGAACGTTAATTTGAATGGAAATAAAGTTTGTAATGGTTCTCTTGAAAATATCATTTCTGTGATCAATACAAACTACATATGTTATGTTAGTAATTCTAGTAGTAACATAAATGATATTTATCTTTGGCATGACTAAACCAACTGAAAATCAAAGGTTTTCTACCATCACTTGATTCTGAATCCTTTTTCACGTGTGAGTCGTGTCTTAAAGGACAAATGACCAAGCACTCCTTCAGTGGGAGCAATGAACGGGTTGATGAACTCTTAGGGCTAGTACAAAGCAATATATGTAGCCTAATGCCTGTAGTAATCAAAGATAATAGTTCTTACTTTGTTACCTTTACAGCTAATTTCTCGAGACTAGGATATGTGTATCTTATGAAGAACAAACCTAATGTCTACGAGAAATTTAAGGAGTATAATAATGAAATCAAAAATCAGACGAATCAGAAGATTAAAATCGTATGATGCAATCGATGAGGCGAGTACGTTGAACAAAAGCTCCAATGGTACTTAAAATAAAATGGAATTATCTTTTAGGTTACTCCACCCAATACATCGCAAAACAACGGTGTGTCGAAGCGAAGGAACTGAACCCAATAATATATGTTTTGTTCCATGATGAATGAGGCCGAGTTGCCTCTATTCTATTGGGGATATGCACTAGAAACCATAGTGCAAATGCTAAGATTAGTAACTACTAAATCTGCTCCTAACACGCCATAGGAGGTATGTGTTGGAACTGGGCCAGCTTACAGCGGAAGATATAGGTTAATTCCAAAAAAAAAATCCCTTATTGGATCTATATTTGGCCCATGAAGTCTAATTTATTTAAAACATTTCTAAATTTAATTTAAATAAAATATTTTATTTCATTTAAATTTATAAATAATGAATTGATATTTTTATTGAATTTATGTTTAATTAGACATAATTGTACACATATGTATCATATACATATATATGTGTGTGTGCATGTGTAATATACCAATTCATGTAAGGTATACGTGATGACCCATAATTGTGGATATTTGAAATTTGAATATTTAAAAGTTAATTTTGACTTGAATTTGAAATATCGCTATTTATTGGATAATTTAATATTGAATTTAATAATTGGAAATTGGGTAAAGTATTGAATCCATAATTTAAAGCTTGTTAAAAATATTTCAAAGGCTTATAAAATTTATATTGATAGTACTGAAGATAATAAAAGTTTAAAATTAAATTAGGAAGTGTTTTGTTCAGTTTTGAAAATATATTGTTTAAAATGATATTTAAAAATAGCCTTTGAGACACGGTCTCGGAATTCGACGAAACCAGTTTCATTGGATCCGTAATATTGTATTATTATTGAATTTCAAATTTCATAGTGTTTGGAGTTGTCATGTGATCATATGGAAGATAAACGCGCTGAAATTTATATTGAAAAAATTCAATATAATAACTAGTTCCAAAAAGCTATCTTCTCCATACGATCGAATTAGGACTCGTAACTTTTTCTATTATGTTCGAAATAGGGTTATAATATTATGAACGCCTAGCGGCACGCCTCGATAGGGGATTCGAAATTTTATGTTGTGCAAATCGAGATAATTTGAATTCAATTTAATATATATGTATATTCACATGCTCTAGCCAACACTAAGTTGAAATTCTTTACCATTAGTCGGCTTATTTCTTTAAATCATGTTCCCTCTTTTAAGAACGACACGTAGGGCAATTTGAGACACGTGCTATCCCTAAAGACACGCGTTGAGAAGAAAAAGAAAACAATAATAATGATAATAAAATGGTACTATGTCTCAAACGAATCGAAACCCAGATTAACGAAATCGAAAAATTTCTTTATACATCTACTTCGAATTTGTAGTGGCCGCTTTCCTTTTTTTCTTCAATTCAATTGAAATATGGCCGAAAGAAATTATTCTCTCCCTCTTTCCAGATTACATTCTCAAAACGAACCCATTCCATTTTTTATTTCCAATGCAAACCCATATAAATGAAATCGAATTCCATTCGATTCAAAAAAGGGTACGCAGTCGCGAGGTAGCCTGAGGATCTCCGGGAAGGGGCGAGCTCACGTGAATGGAAGAGGGAGTCGCGCGATGTCTTAGGAGACCTTTGGATTGAGTCACATGGTGGCCGCGACTTAGTCATGTTGGCGTGTCGATGGTGCATTGGGGCTTGGCATGGTGGCACTCGAATTTTGTTTTGGAGAAGGACGCTTGGCTATAGATGATTGCAGTATGGTCAGAGGCTCGAGTTCAAGCTTCGGGCATCGGTAGTGATCACGAGTGAGGTATGATTCTATTTTCAATTTTAGGATCTATATATATATATATGCATATATATATATATATACATATAGATTAGAGTAGAAAATTTATTCAGTACGGTAAAGTTTTATTAAGCAGTTTTTTTTTAAATTTTTTTAAGATAATCTTAATTTAATTTAAATCTCGAAGTATATATGAAGATGTACAGAAATAGGAAAAATAAAATAATAAATTATAGCAAGGTATAATGTACTTTTGAAAATGTATATGTATATAAATTCACATAAAAGCAAATTACTATGTTATTTACAGATACAGGAAAGGGTATTTTGCATTAAGACAATTCTGTTTTAATTTAATAAGAATACACATACATACCAATATATATATATATGTACATGGATAAAACAGTAAACATGCATATATAAGATTTTGGAAAATACAAGAGTTTATATAAAGATAAGATTTTTAAAAACCCGTATAGATTATTTTTATGCAGTTTGGAAATGGAAAATATGAAGTACAATTTTACTAGTTTATCTCAAATAATTTATCAAGGTGATTAATTTGCTAAATAAAATTATTAATTATAAAAAAATAGTAGTAATTAATTGTTAGATTTATTCGAATATTAATAAAAATCCTACAATGTTTATACAAGGTCTAGAATCAAATGAAAACTGGTCGGGTTGGTTCGTGCTTGATCAAATTACAAATTAAAGGCAAAAGGTGAGTTAATCTCACTCATTTGGATTACCTTTTAAATTTAAATAGTTAAATTTAAATTACTGGTTGTCTACTTGAATTGATAATTTATTACCAGCTTGGATGTGATATGTTATATATAGTATATATATTAGAGTGATTGATTTCCCGCATATATAGTGGATGAGACCCTATGCGCCCCGCATAATAGCGGACGACCCATTATACCATGATATCCCCTCGAAGTGGGATTGGTATTTTATATTGTGCTAACATCAGTGGATGCAGGGAAACATGTTGGAGGGATCCAACTGGATTCTTCAAATATTGAAATTTGATTTCATAATCTGTGATAGATTATATTGATTATATTTGGAATTGAAAATATTGAATGCTATGGTTTGATTGAATATATTTTTGGTACATTGAGATATGAAAAAAATATAAAGATTGAATTTTTAAAGGAAAATAAAAGAGGGAATTTTAAGTAAAATAATTATAAAGAATTTGGATAAATTAAAGAATGAATTGGAAAAGGATAAAAGTCGATAGTAAACTCTAATAAATAAATTCCGATTATGGAAAAGATGTTTTTTTTGAATAAATGGGAATAAATGAATTTTTTAAACTTAAGTGAATAAAGGAATTTTTTTAAATTCAAGATTTAGAATAGTTGGAAGAGATAAAGAAGAATTTTGGAAAAAAGTATAAAATTGGTACTTTCAGTTTAAATAAGATTTTAAAACATAATAAAGGAGTAAAATCTGAAATTAATGGGTTTTGAAATAAAATTGAGTAAGTAAAGGAATTTATTTTAAAATGGAGTAAATTTTAGAAATCGATTTGAAAATTGATTAAGTGTTTGAAATTGTGATTAAAGGAGAATGAGATTGTGAAATTTATAAACAGTTTCATAAATAAAGTGAAATATTTATCAGAGGATAATATGGAAGTATAAATTCAGGATGGGAATTTATAAGGAAGGGTGATTTGTTTAAAAATAAATGGTGATTTATATTTAAAGGTGTGGGAAGGAAAGTGTATTTCCCTGAAAAGCCAAGTATATTTTCAAAGTAAGATTTTCAAGTATAAGTTAGAGGTTTTAAAGTGGTTTTACAAGAATGTTTTAGAAAGAAATTATTATTTAGTAATTTTAAAATTTTAAAGTAAATTATTTTAAAAGCTTAACTAGTATTATGATTTAAAAGATAATTATTTAATTTTTATACCTTATGGAATAACTTTTATTTTAAATTTAGTTTTTGGCTTAAATTTTACATGAGAAATTACTAAAAAATTCATAACTAGTATTTTAAATAAAGTGTTTTTTTTATTTTATTTTAAGTGTATTAAAGTATATAATTTTGAATAAAGTGATTTAAATTATTTAAAAATCTAAAGTATTAAGACTTGGTGATTTTCAGTGAAAATAAAACAATTGGGTGAAAATTTATTCCGCGAGAGAAAAGGTGATTTGAAAACTATTTTCAAAGGATTGAAGTGTAGAAAAATATCTTGCGAAGATATTTTGAAATAAATAATTTGGGAAATTATTAAGGACTGATGGTTGTTTGTGGATGTTATTTGACAGTTAAATAACCGAACATCAATATAGGCCAATGCGCTGATCATTTCGAAGAGAACGGGATCGGGATTAATTTCCTAAAAACTACTTCGATCCGGTTTGAACGTTTTCGTGAGGAAGAAAAGAGCTTGGTGTCGAAGATGGAGCAGTGAAGTGCAAGGGCTAATCGCTACTAATCCTAAGGGTGATTCCGGAATGGATGTAGTAGGAATAGTGCCTTCGGTTCCGTTCGGATCCGGAATGGACTTGCATGGACGAATGCTATCAGAACATCGTCAGGGGGATGATGAGCATTCTTAGTGTATGTGTGCTAAAAAGGTAACGCATTGCCTCGAGCCTCATCAACCGAGAATGGCTAAAGCAGGGGAGAGGCAGCAAGGTTAAGTGGCTAGCAACCAATTAAGGTAAGGTCATCCCTGTCTAGATGTCCCTTTTTTCGGCTGTGTGGGCGGTTGCTGATCCCAATCGCGGGGTGATCTTATTTGGACTATCTAGTAGGGGTAACTCCAGTCTTGTGTTGTAGGGGATCAGGTTGGATCCTCAGTACTCTGATCTAGACCAGGTACTGTGACGGGCGGTACCCTAGTAGCCCTGCCATCGTATGAAATCCAATCTCCAATAAGCGCATGTACGGTTTTGATTGTGCCCAACTATTGCTGAAATGTGAGATGCAAGCATTTCCGCTAGATTCTACTTTACTTTCTATGGACACTTTTGTAATATCAGACAGATTTGATAAAAATGTTTTGGTCATCGTAAGGTAAAAACTCGGCAAGTTTATTTTTGGCGTGATCTTACGATATACCTTTGATTTCAAAGGATTTTGAAAACTTTAATATTCCAATTGAGTGTGTTTTCTCACGCTGGTTTTCAGACCGACTCAGGTGTTATTTCACTATAATGCTCGGGTAATACCGAGTATTATAGAATACAGGGAAGGATGCTGTGGAGCTTAGAAGACGAGCTGGATGGCGAGATGTATCTCACGTACTTGATGTATACTCCGTTGTGCAGTATAAGCTGTATATTCAGTTGTATAGGGACAATTTAATATAACTGTCCAGTATTTTACTTTTGATTGTGTTATACTCTGATTATGTAATGTATAAAATAGATATAGTTCTTTTTGTTTAAAGATCAGTCAATTTATCTATTATATATTGCTCCGCTGCGATTGTGAGATTCTGATGTAGTCTTGTTTTCTCTTCTTCTACCTCCTTCTTTCTTTCCCTTGGCAGTCTGTCTTTTCCGACACTTGATCGTCGGCATATTATAAAGTGGTGTATTTGTGTCGATTTTCGAGGGTCGAGAAGGGCGGGTCGTCACATATAACATGTCCGTACATAAATATTGGGATTTATATCGCAACAGACATGTTACCTCATCTTATACGTATTTTATGTCATCCAAGTATATGTATGTGTATATGTAAACTTGTTATCTAAATAAGTATTAAAATGATATAAATATATATATGTGTGTGTGTGTACTAAATCAGATATTAATTAGATAAATGACTATATATATATATATATATATATATATATATATATATAAAACATATATATACACAAATTTTCAAAAAAATATACGCACACAATACACAAAGTTATTTTTTATTAAATATAATATACACGTATATTTTATAGTATGAAAATAATATACATATGTAATTGTATTTTAAATATCTAAAGTATTTATAAATATGTGTATTTATAAATATGTGTGTTTGAATGTGTATTTATATATATAAGTTTATATAATTATATCAATCATGAAAATTAAATAAATTTAAATAATTTTATAGCTTCTAGTTGCAATACACAATACATAAAATATTGTATTATAATTTTATATTATTAAATTATATATATATATATATATTAGTCGAAAAATAATAAAATAATGTTAAAAATATTTTTGTGACATATTTTTCAAATTCAAATTTTCTCAAATTCAAATATGATGTTATAACGTTACGGAAAAATTTCCATAATTTTCTAAGTCAAAATTATATTTCTTTATTATGTAATTAATATTAGTCGCATGATTAAATGATTTTTTAAAAGTAATAATATTTTTTTAAATTCTGGGATTTTTGCCGAAAGATAATATGGTGATGAAGAAATTTTATAAAATTTAATATATAATTTTAGAAACATATGTTATTTTTTATAAATTATTCAGCTTATATTTCGATTTAAATAATAGTAAAAAAATAATTATTAAAAATTCTTTTCTATTACATAAAATTAAAATTAGTATAAATTTGCATATATAAAATCAATTTTTACCATGACATGACGACATAATTAATTATAAGTCATTTAATTCATATAATATGACATATTAATATAAGTATATTTACTTAAAAAATTAAAATAAATTTATTTGGATGTGTATACATATGATCTACATAAAAGTTAGATTTTTAAATACATATCTACAGAGTCATTCAACGTGCGACAACATTCATACGTGTGTGTGTATATATATATATATATATAATTATGATATATATGAACAAGCAATAGAATATTATACATAAACTATAAGTCATATGAAATAATAAAACCATATCAAAACTTATGCCTTGAAGTATACTTTGCTATGATGAATATCTCTTCTTAGAATCCTTCTCAATCCGGCAAATTGCTAATCTTTGAATTGTAGACCGTCGATTATCCAATAGTTGTTGATTTGAAATTGATCTGAGATGAGCTTTTGTTGAGCTGTTGAGTAGGTGAATTCGGCTAGCAAAGAGATGAAATGGCAGCCAAAAAAGCTCCATATGTATTAGGGTTAGGAGTCCTTTTATAGTGAAAGGAATAGAGAGAAATATGGATCGTATCTCTTAACCATTCTCCCTAAATCAGAGCCATCCATCTAAGATACTCCTATCTCATCTTTTAGCCGCCCCCTACATGCTTGTTGTTGCTGAATGTATCACTATACATCATGGACTAATAACTCATTTAGGTCCAAATAAATATTACTAATTAAATTTGATTTAATTGCTTGTCAATATCACATATCGATTGATATATTTATAGCAATTATAAATATATATGGAATAATGTTTATTCTTAAAATCATATTAAAAATTTTATAATCAATATTTCATAAATATTAATTAATTTTTAAAAATTATAAAATAATTTAATCATCTAGTCTAAAGGGAATTCATCATATCAGTTGTATGACTTGTCAGGTGTAAATTTGGTCACCGATTGATATTGAACTATTCGAATGTTAACGTTCACACATCACTTAGTAGGTGGTATGATAATTTGCCCAAATTTTTCGCTTACTTATTTTTGATAAAATCCAATTTTAGTTAATTAAGCGTTACCCAGTTGCCACATTTATTTACACCAATCCTCTTTATAAAAGCTATATCACCTTGGACTTATTAAATTTGGTTAAAATTTCAACCTCGTCTATATTCAACTCTATAGTCCACACAAAAAGTCTTTGGTTTCAATAATAGTAATAACTATTATTAATTATACTACTTTAGCCAAAAAAATTTGACTTTGGGTTGACTTGAGTTGACCGTGATACCGACCCTATATAACCAAGGAGATGAATCCTCTCTTGAATAGTGCCCCCTCCCAATACTTCCACTTGACCCAACTATAGTCGTTCGATGGATTTCTTGCCATGATTTGACTATAATCAAAGCGGAGCTTTCTTATTGAAGGCCGACAATATTCTCAAGTTGAGAGAACTATGTAAATTAGTCATATCAATATTTTCTGTTTGATCTTAGTTGATCAACAAAAAACTATCGAGTGAGTCATTCCATATTTATCCAATAACTAGCAGTATGTAACCTCTTGGTGCCTCCAATAGTCATGAGTAGTGCTACGCACTCTAGTCTTAATAGATACATTTATATCTAGTCTTAATGCCTCTTATCTAGGAACATTTAAATTGATGTGTTTTATAAAATATTATGATATAATACTTATGATCACAACTATTTGCAATTACAATCACAAACACACCCTTTATGGATTTTCTATTAAGATATTTCAATTAAACATCTAATTATTTATAACACATTATAACAAAATATATAATAGAAAGAAAACACCTTTATTACAAATGATAATTGAATACTAAGTTAATTAATTTACAATAAATTACAAAACTGCCCTAGGGCATACCCCTAACTCTTTAAATATGGCATGGGAAGAAACCTTGCTTCAATTGTTTGTAGGTGTGGGGTTGTCCGGCCTATGTTAAGAATGATAGCCCTAATAAACTTGAGGCATGATAAACTTTGCGTAAGTTTATATGATATCCTAATAATTCTAGGGGATACAATTCCTACAATAAAGAGGAACAAAAAGCAATTGCCCGCACACACTATCTTTTTAGTAAAGGAATTTATATTAAAAGAAATTAACAGTAAAGTTGTAGACTTGGATGAGATCCGAGAGATAAACACTGAGATAAAAAGACAGGAGAATCGAGTTCGCCAGTATACGATAACATGCAACCAATTAGAAGGTCTGGTTGGGAATCTCGTCCACTAGAGAGATACTACGGTTTCCTCATGGATGGCAAGAAGGAGGACCATGTCTTAGACGGCGACACCCCTCTATCTTTCCAACTAATACTGTAGAGTAAAGACTCTGCACTCTAGATTAGAGAAATGAAATCCAAGATGAATTCTATATACGAAACAACGTATGGACTGTGTCAAACGTACACGAAGGGATAAAACCCATCGGCTGCAAATGGATTTAAAAAAAAGCTACATGCACATGGAGAAGCAGAGACTTATAAAGCTAGGCTAGTTGCAAAAGGATTTCATCAATTTCAAGGTATTGATTATGACGAAAATTTTCATTCACAGCCATGCTTAAGTCCATTCGGATTATGCTGGCCATAGAAAATTGTATGACTATGAAATTTTCCAAATGGAAGTGAAAGACAACATTTCTAAATGGTGATTTATAAGAGACCATCTATGTGTCGCAGCCCAAGGGTTTTGTAGTCAGTGGGAGTGATGGCAAGGCTTGCAAGTTATTATAGTCCAGTTATGGACTTAAAGGAGATTCAAGGAGTTGGAATGTGTTTTGGTAAAGTAATTAAATAGTTTTTGTTTTTATCAGAACATAGAGGAAGTGTGCGTATGCTGAAAGAAACAGGGCAATGCTATAGTATAATGTTGTATGCTGACGATCTATTATTAACTGGCAATGACACTTTGTTATTGCAATCGGTGAAAGCTTGTCTTTCCAAGAACTTCTCAATAAAGGATTTGGAAGAAGCAAACTATATACTAGGTACAAAGATCTATAAAGATAGATATAAGAGGATGATGGGATTGTCCCAATCTCTATACATATATATACCATACTGAAAAGGTTCAGCATGGAGAATTCCATGCATAGGAATGTTCCAGCACAATTTGGAATCGTCCATTCTAAGAAGAATTCTCCTCATAATGATGAGAAGAAAGAGCATATGAAGAGGATCGCCTATGTTTTAGTCATAGGATCCATAATATATGCCATGATGTGTACTAGACTATATGTAGCATATGCATTAGGATGCATAAGCCGGTACCAGCAAAATCCTAGAGAAAAACATTGGATGATCGTAAAATGTATATTGAAGTATCTAAGAAATACTAAGTATTACTTATTTATGGAAATGGAGACCTCCTTATGAAGAGGTATATAGACTCTAGCTTTCATATAGATGATAGAAAGTCAGTGTTTGGTTATGTTTTTTTACTTTATGATGGAGCCGTTAGTTGGAAAAGTTCCAAATAGTAACTGATTCAACAATGGGGGCAGAATACATCGCCCTGAACGAAGCAGCTAAAGAGGCAGTTTTGATATGTGAGTTTTTGAGTGAGTTCGGAGTGATTCCTGATACAGAGAATCCCATGGAATTGTTTTGTGATAACAATATAGCGATACATATTGCAAAATTGCCCCGAGCACATAAGAAGTCATGAGATATTATTTGGAAGTTCCACCTCATTAGAGAACTCTTTGGAAGAAAGAGGTCGCGATACAAACGGTAGATATTAAGGACAACATAGTGGATCCATTCACTAAGGCTCTAGCTTGGTTTGCTCTTGAGAAGGTGATTGAAGGGATGGGTTTGAGATTCCATACGTAACAACGCGTAGTTGAAAAGTGATTAATTAATAATTAAACGAAAATAGATAATGAGTTTATTTGGAATTTGAAATTAATAATTAGAATCATGGTAGTAAAATTGGAATTAAAAACAAGTATTGGAACTGAAAAGAATAAATTTATCAATAGAGTTTTAGAAATTTTATTGGTAAATAATTCAAATAAAATGGTTAATTAACTAAATAAAATTATGGAATTTTTTTATAAAACAAACAAATTTATAATTTATTGAAAAATGATTCAATGAGGTGATTAAATTATTATTTGGGCTTAAATTTTTCTTAAAGTAAACAAAGGAAGAAAAAGATAGGAAAGAATAGAAAATAAAGTGAAGCCCAATAACCCAAAGATTATGAACTAAACCCTAAATATCTTATTTCTTGATGATTCTAAATTCCGCACCGTTCACTTCTCTCGACACGTCCATTCCATCTACAAATATAACCTATATGTTCCTTTTAAACTACTTTAGAGTATCCATCCCCTTCCCCAAAAACCTACACACAATTAATTCAAGTATAATCAAATTAAAATAGCTTTCTACCCTAGCTTCTCAACACCTCTACACAAATATGTAATTGAGTGGGCTAGTGTTTGAACATCAATTTGAAGAAAGAAGTATTTATAGAGGAGAGTAGAGGAGCAACAAGTGGAGCATTGAAGAGGAAGTAATTTTCTTCATTTCAGGTAAGTAACTCTAACACACATCTATGTTTGCAAGCACTTATATTCAATGTTGAAACAATGAATTGCCTGTACATTCAATGAGACCCGATTAATTAAACAAACACCTAAATACAAAAACGCTCAAACTTAGACACTAAAATCGAAGTATAGGAAAAATTGAATCATCAGATGTAGGATGAATTGCATTGAATAGGAGGTCGGGCGATTGAGATGGAGGCCAATGCCTGTTATAGGCATTCAAAAAATGAAAAAGGGTCACCGACCGATCGACCTATTGGTCCACCGATCCACCATTGTCGGTCGACCGATGGAGGAAACTAGTCGATACCCCTACGTTGTTTTTTTTTAGTGTGCGTACCTGGGTTTATAACATGTTTGTTCATGAAGGTAGATGAATGTTGGATCGTTTGCATGCACTTGTGAGCGTTCTTACATGAATAGGCCTCTGTGCATGAGTTGTGGATGATGAATATGCGAAAGAGTGTGTGTGTGTGTGTGTGTGTATAAAACTATGAGTGAGTATATGTATTTGCGTTTGCCAGATTTAGGAAGGTGAAGATGAACACTTACGCTAGAGAGAGAAAGTATTTGGAACTTAATACATATATATTTAAAATGAAAACTATATTTATATTAAAATATAACAAACTAATTAAATATAAGTATATACATAGTTATAAACACACAGACACACACGTGCACACACATATACATATATTATATAAATGTAAATATTAATTATAAAGATTAATAAATAGGTAAAGAAAGTTTATATATTCTTGGAAGTTATTTTAATACCAATGAAATATTATAAATCTTTATATTTTACATAAAGATTATATTTTTACATGGGGAATTTTACCGCAAGGGCCTTTTTTCATCAAACAATAAGTTTGTAAGACATGGCTTTAAAATAATTTCTTTGCCGGACAAAATTTTACACATGTTACATCAGCCCTTTAATTTAATAGTTCATGCCCTCCTTTCGTTCCTTTTTCTCTTCCGCTTCCTACCATTTTCTGTGATGTCCCGAATTTTCACGTCGAGAATTGACATCCATATTTCACTTATATTCGAATGCCGCAGATTCAAAAGTTCAAATCCGATTCACCGAAGCTTATAGCACATTAAGTACAACAACACAGCAGAAGAAAATGAATATATCATTGATACACAATATTCGATACAATATATTGATGCAAATGATTATCAACAAATATCAGAGATACTAGACAACAAAACTGGATGGTCTAGACTTCGCAACCATCGACAGCGGAAAGATAACTCCAATAGAATCTCCAAAAGAATCCAACACCATCCAGCAACTCCATCTCCAAAACTCCAAAAAAAAGATAGCTTGAACCAAAAGCTCGAACCAACATCACGTGGTAATGCAGCAAACTCGGTAACTGTTGAAGTGAAATAAATGCTATCGCCAAATCCAAAGGCTGGATGCTATCGAATCTACACCTACTATTTGATTATCTGAAAGACCCAACTCTAGACTATCCGTGTGGAAAATTATGGGCACCCAGAGTTTAGGAAGGGAACAATAAACTCCAGGTCAGTCATAGGACTGGTGTGAGCAAACAAAAACATTTTTATCTTTAAAACAAATAGCAAAAGATTTAAAGTTGAAACCCGCAATGTTTTTTGGAAAATGAAACTACCATAAGGCCTCCTGACACACACACAATGCAATCGCACACTTGGAGGAGATTTCTCCTTATGATAGTCAAACATTCTTGATATGCAAATCCTTTTTTATAATATTATTATTAGTGCATAGTGCAGAAAACAATTTCGAAAGTATAATATTAATCTTAGCCAGCATAGGTACCATTATATTATGCCTGCTATAGCTACCACCCGAGGTGGCAGGTTATACAACTGCAATCGTAAAGGGCTCGTATTGTTTTTTTGGATTTCCAACAAATGGTCAGGCAAAGGAAATTCCTGGGCCACAAGGGTACGCCTCTGGAGGGATGCCCCGAGAACCTAACCGGATCTCTGCCAACACAAGGCCGGGTCACCTCTGTAACTAGGTAACTACTGACATGAGTATGCCACCCCCGGTCGTAACCGACCTTTATCCGAGGCCTCAACACCAACAACCACAAAGTAATAAATTTGCAGTAACCACATAGGTTAAATATCTGGGCTCCATACCATGATACCACCTCTATCCAGAAGGAAATGGACATACGCTTAGGGGGTGCTACCCCTAAATAACCTTGCTGCATCTTTCCTGTTTCAACCATTCCTGGGTTGTGAGGTCCAACGAGGTCACGTCCACAATGCTATGCTTTTCACAAAAGCCATGCTTCGATCAACACATGATCAGCAGCAGTTCGTATGCCACATTACCAAATTGGAAATGCATTACTAGTAACCGTCAACTACATAACCTCTGAGCTCGTACGTCTCAGAGAAGGGTGTTAAGCTAAGAGAATAAATTCTCCGCCACCAAATAGAAATGTAATTGATATAAACCAGCTTTACATCTCAAAATGTAACATCAGGCATGCATCCATATAAGTCTGTTCCGGGTTCGAACAGAACCGAAGGCACTTCGAAAGAAGCCCTTGCAATTCGGATAATCCATAATCACGTCCGGACTCCCCATCACAATAGGTGATAAAATCTCTATACCGGGGCCATTCGGTGCAGAGACATTCGACAGGTTATCCTTTCGCTTTCAAAAATATACGGTCTTCACCACCGGTCTTCAAATGTAATCCATAACATTGTATCATTATTCGGAATGGGTTTTAAGACATAAAGTCCTCTCCCGGCTAAACCGAATAATGAGCGCAATATTTACAAACATATGGATATATGGGATCTTAGTTAAGTCACAAGTTAAAGCCTAAAACCTTTCTTCAAATGGTTTAAACAAATTACCATTTTCAAATCTTTAAACAAAAAGATTCACTTCACAATGTTCCATTCACAACTTTTGTAACAACCCTAGTTTTAGGTATATTTTAATTTTGACTTTATTTCATTTTTAAATTTATTTTAAACTTGTTTCATTTCAAACATTTCATTTTAAATATAAACTTTGATTATTATGTGAATTATAATTCCAACTGGTATAAATTGAATATTTTACTGAAAAGTGGATTTCTGGTCAAACTTTGATTTTTTTTAAATTTAAAATTTAAATATTTAAATTCTTAAATTTTATCTTTTATTATGAAATTATATTTAATAACTTGAATACTACTTTTCGATTCGTTGAAAACAGATTTAAATTGCGAAAGTTATGTATATTTCAATATTGAATGCAATCTATTTTATTTAGCAATTTTGTCTATTTTAAATTATATAAATTATATTTTTTTTGTCATATTTTATTTTAAAATGTGTCATTATGTTATTTTATGTATATTTTTGTCTTTTAATATTTTTGAGGTGATAATAAAACTTTTCCAAAGTTTACTGTATTTATTTCCTATTTTTAAAGGCTGTTTTCTATTTTTTTCTGTTATTTTCTTCATTTAAATTATATTTAATTAAATTTTATATATATTTTTGTCAATTAATTTTTATTTTATGTTATTATTTTTGTTATAAATATTTTCACAAGTTCATATAAATTTTTCAAAGTTCATTCTGTTTATTTTTCATTTTTCTAGACTAGTTTGTATTTTTTGAGCTATTTTCTTATTTTACCTTATATTATTATTATTATTTATTTATATTTTTATATTTTGTTGCATTTTCGAATTTTTACTGAAATTATTATTATTCTCAGAAATCTAAACTTATATAAATAAATAAAAGGAAATTTGAAAAGTTTATGTCTCTTTAGTTGCTTAAGACTTTTTGTTTTCCCGCCTCTTCGTTTTCCAACCTCTTGCATTCAATTGCTTTGGCCGACCTGATTCTTTCTCTCAACCACTTATTTTTCTCATAATTCATGAATACAAACCTTTCTCATCTCCAAGATAGCCGGCCATCTCCATTGCTTGCAAATTTTTTGGTAAAAACTTCTTTTCTTTTCATGTTTTCTTTGTTTTCTTTTGTGATTGCACTTGCCTTCTTCATCTTTATTGGATCGGCCTGCCCTCCTCCATCACCTAAGCCGCCTCCACCACCACCAATCTGGTCACCCCCACCTCCAGCCCATCCCCTTGCCATAGCCGTGCACCATGATGAAGTAGATCCACACAAAAATGAGCAAACTCCACATATATGTCCATAACCGAACTCACCTTGCTTCCATCACCTCCTCCATCACTTTGGCCGACCATACACCACCACCACCAGCAAATTCCTGACCTGAGCCCACTGCCACATCATCCTCCAGCCCACTACAGACCTGGCCGTGCCCTCCTTGGCCTTGGCCGAGCCCTCTAGTGCATAGGAATCCATGATATTTGCCTTGTAGTGTTAGTTCATGCTCATATATCTTTGCTCCATCATTTTGCCATGCTAGGCCGACCTTTAAGAACCCAAACCAGATCCAAACCATGTCTTTAGCGGTGCCATTTTAGATCTGGAGTTGAAGCATAGGTGGTAGAAAGCAAGTGCAAACACTTCGGTGATGTTTTGTGTATTCATTTCTAGCTTTGTTTAATGGAATTTGGGTTGAAAACTTATGTTATATTTATTTGTTTTGTCTCATGTATCCAAGGAGAATTAATCTTTGGCTCTTCCACTCATCTTTGTGTCGTGTTATCGTGCTTGTTTGGATCTCATTCGTGCATTCGTCGTTGTGTCTATAGCTCAAAACAGTGAGTTATTCTCACCAGACAATATGTACATATATAACTAGTAAATTGACCCCTTTTGAATCTGTAAAATGCATTATCATGTTACACCTGCTATATTATGATTATATGATATTCACCCATGCTTATACACCTGTTATAACATCTGTTACTGTTATATTATGTTGTTCTGTTATTTTTATCAGTTTATCACACTGCAAGTTCCCTTTAGATTAGAATCACTATGGGCTGAAATGATACATACCCGAACGGACTTTAGAATAGGAGAAAATCATTATGGGCTGAAATGATAGGCCTGAATGATTTTCAATTATTTTCATTTACTTGGGATTGCGGGTTTGAAAAGATCAAACCCGCGTTTTCTTTGTAAATTACGGGTTGAAATGATATATTACCCGTGTCACTTTACCTAGGCTAGAAAATGAAATACAGACCCGTTGTTAAAATATGTTTTTCTAACAAAAAATAAAATATTTTAGAAATGTAAATATTATAATATTTTGATTTTATTTGATTAAAAAATGATTTTTGTAAAGCATTATTGATTTTTTGGAAATTTATAAGTGAAATAAATAAACGGTAAAGTTAGAAATCTGAAATGTAAGTTATTTTGGAAATTATAATTTGGTGATAAATGGAATTTAAATTAAATATGAAAATATGATAAATTTATGACATTTTGAACCAAATGAATTTAAAATGATTTTTTAATACATTAATGATTTTCGAATAAAGTTAAATGTGAAATGAATGAATATTTATGTTGAAATTTTGAAATATAACAAAAATTGGAAATTTGTGGATTTGGCTTAAAAGTGAATTTTAAGTTAAGTAAATAAAAATGAAATTTAGTTATATTTGAAAATTTTAAACTTAAGTGTTAAGTTAAATTTAATTTAATGAATTTGAAATTTTATGTTGGAATTTAATAAGTGAATTATTATTAAATTTTGAATTTTGAATGGAGATTTAACTTTATAAAATCATGAATATAAGGGTATTTGAATGATTGTTTTAAAAGTGAAATTATATGATTTTATAAGTTAAAAATGATTTAAATAAAAATATAATTATTTGTGAAATTATACTGAATATTTGAAGTTAATTAACTACATTTCAGAAATGCTATTAATTCTAATGTAAATGATAACACAGCATTTGTAAACGTTGTAGTTGATAATAATGAACCAAATGGCTAAGTTTAATTAAAGGCTATCATAACATTTTTGTAAATGTTATAATTGTTAAATTTAACTAAGTTTTATTTGAAACTATTGTAACCCTATTACAGCGTTTTTAAATGCTATCTTTTGTTAAATTGAACTGTTTTGAACGTAACTTTCCGTAGCAATTTCTAAATGCTGCGAAAGTTGAATTTTCATCTGTTTTTAATAAATTAAATGGATAAATGAATTTTGAAAGACTAAAATTTTGTAAATTTAATAATTTAATATAATAACTTCATTTTATGATTTAAAATGAAGTAATTTGTTTTGAAATATAAACTATTTTGAAATGTGTTTTGTAATGGTATTTAAATTAAATAAAAATGATTGTGGTTTGAAGATATTATATTTTTGATACTTTGAAATGGATTTTGAATGATATTGAATTTTGAAATGATATTTGATTTTGAATTATAAAATACCATTTTGAAATTTTAACCATGGGATGTATTTAATTTATAGTTTAACTGATTCTTAAAGGATGGGCGATCCCAAGCATCCTTTAAGTTATTGTGAATTTCTACTACAGTTCACTTGAGTTGGTTTACATTATATAAGTATATATTGTCCTGACTCGAGTGTTTTGTGTTTTACTTTACGTTCGGGTCAGCCTGAGTATTTACAGCTTAGCTTTGGATTTCTTTTCTGGAGCTAGGAATCGCTGGAGATTCTGCTTGTCTAGTTATCTATTTCCTTTCAGTTTTCGTTGTTCTATTTCAGCTCTGGTATTTATAAACTTCTATGTATTTGAGATTTCTATTGTATATGTTTCAGACTAATATTATGTATTATGTTTTAAGAGTTTGTTATAGTAGTTTCATGAACTACTATGGTATTTTTATTTCCGCTGCGAGTTATTCTGATATTTCTGTGTCTGTGATTCTGTGATTGTATTTCATTTGCTCCAAATTTATTTACAACGCGGTATTTTGAGCAATTCAAGTCCGACATGTGCGGATGCGAATGGCTGGAAATATCGGGCTGTTACAGTTGGTATCAAAGCTTTGGTTTTAGGCAAACCTTAGCCTGCGGAGCAAAAATACATTAGAGATAGGGTAGAAATACCCTAGAATGAGTGAAATCAATCTTAGAATCCTTTCTTTGTGAGAGAATGTATTTTCGAAGTATAAAATGATTTCCGAATGATTTTTAAATGATTTTCAAAGATTATTTTGGTACAAAAATTTTCTTATTTTGAAATCAAGATTTTTTAAACTTCATCTCTTCGGTATCCACCTTATTAGAAATCTCTTGGTTAAGATTCTTATCGACTAGGATTCCTTGAACTTTGGAACGCTCCTAGTTGTCCTGAAGTCCAGTCTTGTCTTCCCTGTTTTATCCTTTTGATTTTGGAGCATTCCATAGCTCCACTATGGAATGACCTCTATAAGGTTGGTGATTCCGTAAATCTTTGAATGATTTGTAAAGGGGTGAAACTCTTTTACAATTGGCATTGATTCCCCGGAGATTTCTATATTACCGGTTTATGAGGCTATCTATCTCCTACTCTACCCGGATTCTAACTTTGGCGATCGAATTTCGATTTGCCTTCGATTTCCGAATTGATTATATTCCTGAAGTCACGGTTGACCGGTTAAGGTCGCCCGCGATTTATATAGGCTTATCCATCTTCTACTTGGTAATTAAATTATCTCATCTTCGTTTGAGTTTATCCTCGAACTAGAATTCTATTTGATTAGAGTTTCTCTAATTTTGAATCTTTGTTTGTTTGAAATCCTTCCTTGAATCATCCTTTGGAAATTTGTGTTTGGTTGTATTTTGAAATTGTGCATACATCAAAATTATTAAGGATGACCATATTTTTTATATAAAAAGTGAAATGTTTTTGATAAGGATTATATACCTTTTAAAATGAAAATTTGAAGTTTTGAAAGGATTTGAAATTTTGAAATTTATAAGAAACTTGATTTATACAAAAATGATTTATAACTGAAGGGTCTTGAATTTGAATTTCGAGGAATCGAACTCCGGTGGTTTGAAATCGGTTTTAAGATTTTGGAAAATATATAATAATATGATTTAAATATTTTTTTTAAAGAAATGTTTCAAATGAATTTCAATGATTTCAAAGGAATTTCAAAAGGTTCTTCAAAGTTAATTGAAGTCCAGAACTCACTTATGTCGCTGGAAAATAATTTCGATGATGAATGCATGCATCATCGACATTGATTTTCGAGTTTCTGAGTGGGGGAGAGGCCACTCTAGTAGCTTTGCTATGCGAGTGATTTTGTGAAACCAATTTTGATTTCAGATTTTGAAATATGGTTTGATATTCGAAAGATATATGTATATGTATATGTATATATATATTTGAAATGATTTAAAGTAAGTCGGTGTTCAGTCCTCGAGATTCAGATTTTTTTTGTTATAACCTTATCTATTGGAATTGATCTACTGATTTGTTAGTGATTTCCCACTCTTGGATTTGAAATTATGATTTCTTCGACTATTTTGAAGGTTCGAGCACTTCCAAATCAACTTTAACTTTTCAAAGCTAAGAAATTTTGAAAGGTATAAGGTATTTGATAAAGAATATAAGTTTAGTTTGTATGTTTCAAGTATGAAATAATATGATTTGTACAAGTTGAACTGTTTTGTTAAGTAAATAAATAAGGCTATTTTGAATTATACTAATACGAAATTTAGTTTTGAAATGTTTTGGATAAAAATTAGTCTTCAAATGTTTGAGAAAATTTGGTTTTAAATGTTTTAACTTAGTAACATATTTATGAAACTATTTATTTAACAAGTTGGAATAGATACATAAGTTGTATGTATGCTGTTTTATTCGCATAATTAATTTGATCCAAGTTTGAATACACAAGTTCGAGGTGGATTACACCATTTCGTGTTAGGATTTTTCATTTGAGTCTCGATGGCGAATATTTGATATGGATTTTGGGATTGATTCTAAAATTCTCTATCATAGTAGATGGCTATGCAAGGAGACTGATGGCTTCTAGTTGAGAAACCATATCGAAGTCCGCATTAGGGAAGTCGAATGGACAATACTAGTTCGAAAGCGAACTTGTGTGACCAAGCGAGCGATCGAATGTAATGTTGCGAAATGATGACATATGTAAGTAATAATGAAGTAAAATTTGAGATATATGAAATTATAAAATTTTGTTTTGATGTATGGTATATTTAAGCCTTGAAACGTATTTAAGATTGAATAGTTTATTTTGTAAATCAAATCTTTATTTGAAATTAGATAATATTTGAAATGGTTTTGTTGGAAAAGTAAATTTAATTGAACTAAAATTTGAAATTTTAGATTTGGGTCTAATTGAAAATTTTCGGAAAGGCAAAGAATTAAAGGAATGTTTTATGATTTCAAATGTATGATTTCAAAATGTTATGATTTTCAAAGTGAAATGATTTCAAGTATTTGGTTTCGAAAGATTTATAACTTTGAAAGTATTATGATTTTTTTTGGCAAGGCCGACGGTTTTATAGTGGACCGACCACTTTTATTACCAACGTAATAAAAATGAAGTACAGGAGAAAGGTAGAGACACCTTAGCTACTATGGTAGGAAATAGTAAAATACAGCACAGGAGTGTGACAGACATGTCACAGCTACAAAAATAAATAACACGACTATTCGTCCTCCGAAGAGGAAGAATTACCAACATCTTCAACTACCCCGGAAGGATCCAGAGAACCACACCCAAGATTACCAATATAGGGGCGAAATCGAAGAGCAAGAGAGGGATCATAACAGTCAACATCAGGGGAGTATATAAAAGATCGATTCCAAATTATGATTTTTGAAGTGAATACATGTTTGAAATGGAAATGAATTTATTTGACCTAAATTTTGTTGATTTGGAAATTTGGATTATTTTCTAAACCTATTGTTTTAAGAAATTTTGAAACCGAATATGTATAACTTGAGAGAAATGATTTGGTGAAATGATATATGATTTTTAAACTGAAATACTATTGAAATGAATTAAAATTTAGAACCTGTTTTATTTGATACTTGATTTGGGAGCTATCGAACTTATATAAAAATGATTTGTATAAGTAAACCATTGATTTGAGAACTGTTGATTTGAAAAGGTACTCAATTTTGAAAAATGAAATCTTATATAATCGAAATTTATATAAGTGTGATTTGATATACTATTATTTTGGAAAGTATTTGATTTGAAATGAAATCTTATATATAATAGACTTTATATAAGTATGATATTTGAAAGTGATTTTGAAAGGTATTATATGATACATATTTTCAAAGTAAAGATATGGAAAGTGCCTTCTGCTTGATATCCGCTTTGTGGCCACACTGTGGATTCATTCTCTCGATATTATTCTCTCTCTCTTTGATTTGGGTTTTCCGGATATGATACTCGAGTGTCCATCGAATTCCATGGCGATCTCCATGGTCTTATGATCGCGACTACATAGCGCAACTGCCTGGCTGAGCTGGCCTGGGGGTACGGATTGTTTCCCGGGGGATCCAGGCGTAACCATTGTGTATCCTGCACTCTATATAGGTCGCATTAGTAGCGCAAATGCCTGGCTGAGCTGGCCTGGGGGTACGGATTGTTTCCTGGGGGATCCAGGCGTAACCATTGTGTATCATGCATTCTACTCGTCATCATGGCGTAACTCGCAGGGCTGAGAAAGCTTACGGATACGGATTGTTTCCTGGGGGATCTAGGCGTAACCATTGTGTATCTGCGATCCATGGTTAGACAACTGCTTCGGTTTGGTTTATTTGTTTGGATTGTACTTTCCTTATCTGTTTTTAAAAGTGTTTTCATTATTTTCACTGGGTGTTGAAACAAGTCTACCAAGTACCTGGAGAATTCTAGCTTTGCGCCTGATCAACGCATAGCCAGAGTCTGCAGGAACGAAAGTAAACTTGTTAAGACATCGAGTTATAAAAGTATTTTGATAAAAGTATCTTGATAAAGTACTATATAAAGAATATTTTGATCAGTTATTTTCCCTTCTAAAAATTTAAAATGTTTTAAATACTGTTTACTTTGAACCATCAGATTTGAATCAAATGACTATTCATCATACTAAAAAAATTTAAATTGAAATGTATAATGGTTCAAATAATGGTTCATTCTTGTCTTTCAACCTACTTTACCTCCTAGCTATCTTTTTTCCCTACCTTCTTTCGGGGATGTATTCCAACCTATTGCTCTTTCTTGTTGTTTCTCCGCTTCCTTCCTTTTCGAGGACGAAAAGATTTGAGTGGGGGAGAGTGTAACAACCCTAGTTTTAGGTATATTTTAATTTTGACTTTATTTCATTTTAAATTTATTTTAAACTTGTTTCATTTCAAATATTTCATTTTTAAATATAAACTTTGATTATTATGTGAATTATAATTCCAACTGGTATAAATTGAATATTTTACTGAAAAGTGGATTTCTGGTCAAACTTTGATTTTTTTTTAAATTTAAAATTTAAATATTTAAATTCTTAAATTTTATCTTTTATTATGAAATTAGATTTAATAACTTGAATACTACTTTTCGTTTCGTTGAAAACAGATTTAAATTGCGAAAGTTATATATATTTCAATATTGAATGCAATCTATTTTATTTAGCAATTTTGTCTATTTTAAATTATATAAATTATATTTTCTTTGTCATTTTTATTTTAAAATGTGTCATTATGTTATTTTATGTATATTTTTTTCTTTTAATATTTTTGAGGTGATAATAAAACTTTTCCAAAGTTTACTGTATTTATTTCCTATTTTTAAAGGCTGTTTTCTATTTTTTTCTGTTATTTTCTTCATTTAAATTATATTTAATTACATTATATATATATTTTTGTCAATTCATTTTTATTTTATGTTATTATCTTTGTTATAAATATTTTCACAAGTTCATATAAATTTTTCAAAGTTCATTCTGTTTATTTTTCATTTTTCTAGACTAGTTTGTATTTTTTGAGCTATTTTCTTATTTTACCTTATATAATTATTATTATTTATTTATATTTTTATATTTTGTTGCATTTTCGAAATTTTTACTGAAATTATTATTATTCTCAGAAATCTAAACTTATATAAATAAATAAAAGGAAATTTGAAAAGTTTATGTCTCTTTAGTTGCTTAAGACTTTTTGTTTTCCCGCCTCTTCGTTTTCCAACCTCCTGCATTCAATTGCTTTGGCCGACCTGATTCTTTCTCTCAACCACTTATTTTTCTCATAATTCACGAATACAAACCTTTCTCATCTCCAAGATAGCCGGCCATCTCCATTGCTTGCAAAATTTTTGGTAAAAACTTCTTTTCTTTTCATGTTTTCTTTGTTTTCTTTTGTGATTGCACTTGCCTTCTTCATCTTTATTGGATCGGCCTGCCCTCCTCCATCACCTAAGCCGCCTCCACCACCACCAATCTGGTCACCCCCACCTCCAGCCCATCCCCTTGCCATAGCCGTGCACCATGATGAAGTAGATCCACACAAAAATGAGCAAACTCCACATATATGTCCATAACCGAACTCACCTTGCTTCCATCACCTCCTCCATCACTTTGGCCGACCATACACCACCACCACCAGCAAATTCCTGACCTGAGCCCACTGCCACATCATCCTCCAGCCCACTACAGACCTGGCCGTGCCCTCCTTGGCCTTGGCCGAGCCCTCTAGTGCATAGGAATCCATGATATTTGCCTTGTAGTGTTAGTTCATGCTCATATATCTTTGCTCCATCATTTTGCCATGCTAGGCCGACCTTTAAGAACCCAAACCAGATCCAAACCATGTCTTTAGCGGTGCCATTTTAGATCTGGAGTTGAAGCATAGGTGGTAGAAAGCAAGTGCAAACACTTCGGTGATGTTTTGTGTATTCATTTCTAGCTTTGTTTAATGGAATTTGGGTTGAAAACTTATGTTATATTTATTTGTTTTGTCTCATGTATCCAAGGAGAATTAATCTTTGGCTCTTCCACTCATCTTTGTGTCGTGTTATCGTGCTTGTTTGGATCTCATTCGTGTATTCGTCGTTGTGTCTCCAGCTCAAAACAGTGAGTTATTCTCACCAGACAATATGTACATATATAACTAGTAAATTGACCCCTTTTGAATCTGTAAAATGCATTATCATGTTACACCTGCTATATTATGATTATATGATATTCACCCATGCTTATACACCTGTTATAACATCTGTTACTGTTATATTATGTTGTTCCATTATTTTTATCAGTTTATCACACTGCAAGTTCCCTTTAGATTAGAATCACTATGGGCTGAAATGATACATACCCGAACGGACTTTAGAATAAGAGAAAATCATTATGGGCTGAAATGATAGGCCTGAATGATTTTCAATTATTTTCATTTACTTGGGATTGCGGGTTTGAAAAGATCAAACCCGCGTTTTCTTTGTAAATTACGGGTTGAAATGATATATTACCCGTATCACTTTACCTAGGCTAGAAAATGAAATACAGACCCGTTGTTAAAATATGTTTTTCTAAAAAAAAATAAAATATTTTAGAAATGTAAATATTATAATATTTTGATTTTATTTGATTAAAAAATGATTTTTGTAAAGCATTATTGATTTTTTGGAAATTTATAAGTGAAATAAATAAACGGTAAAGTTAGAAATCTGAAATGTAAGTTATTTTGGAAATTATAATTTGGTGATAAATGGAATTTAAATTAAATATGAAAATATGATAAATTTATGACATTTTGAACCAAATGAATTTAAAATGATTTTTTAATACATTAATGATTTTCGAATAAAGTTAAATGTGAAATGAATGAATATTTATGTTGAAATTTTGAAATATAACAAAAATTGGAAATTTGTGGATTTGGCTTAAAAGTGAATTTTAAGTTAAGTAAATAAAAATGAAATTTAGTTATATTTGAAAATTTTAAACTTAAGTGTTAAGTTAAATTTAATTTAATGAATTTGAAATTTTATGTTGGAATTTAATAAGTGAATTATTATTAAATTTTGAATTTTGAATGGAGATTTAACTTTATAAAATCATGAATATAAGGGTATTTGAATGATTGTTTTAAAAGTGAAATTATATGATTTTATAAGTTAAAAATGATTTAAATAAAAATATAATTATTTGTGAAATTATACTGAATATTTGAAGTTAATTAACTGCATTTCAGAAATGCTATTAATTCTAATGTAAATGATAACACAGCATTTGTAAACGCTGTAGTTGATAATAATGAACCAAATGGCTAAGTTTAATTAAAGGCTATCATAACATTTTTGTAAATGTTATAATTGTTGAATTTAACTATGTTTTATTTGAAACTATTGTAACCCTATTACAGCGTTTTTAAATGCTATCTTTTGTTAAATTTGAACTGTTTTGAATGTAACTTTCCGTAGCAATTTCTAAATGCTGCGAAAGTTGAATTTTCATCTGTTTTAATAAATTAAGTGGATAAATGAATTTTGAAAGACTAAAATTTTGTAAATTTAATAATTTAATTATTAAATATAATAACTTCATTTTATGATTTAAAATGAAGTAATTTGTTTTGAAATATAAACTATTTTGAAATGTGTTTTCTAATGGTATTTAAATTAAATAAAAATGAATGTGGTTTGAAGATATTATATTTTTGATACTTTGAAATGGATTTTGAATGATATTGAATTTTGAAATGATATTTGATTTTGAATTATAAAATACCATTTTGAAATTTTAACCACGGGATGTATTTAATTTATAGTTTAACTGATTCTTAAAGGATGGGCGATCCCAAGCATCCTTTAAGTTATTGTGCATTTCTACTACAGTTCACTTGAGTTGGTTTACATTATATAAGTATATATTGTCCTGACTCGAGTGTTTTGTGTTTTACTTTACGCTCGGGTCAGCCTGAGTATTTACAGCTTAGCTTTGGATTTCTTTTCTGGAGCTAGGAATCGCTGGAGATTCTGCTTGTCTAGTTATCTATTTCCTTTCAGTTTTCGTTGTTCTATTTCAGCTCTGGTATTTATAAACTTCTATGTATTTGAGATTTCTATTGTATATGTTTCAGACTAATATTATGTATTATGTTTTAAGAGTTTGTTATAGTAGCTTCATGAACTACTATGGTATTTTTATTTCCGCTGCGAGTTATTCTGATATTTCTGTGTCTGTGATTCTGTGATTGTATTTTATTTGCTCCAAATTTATTTACAACGCGGTATTTGAGCAATTCAAGTCCGGCATGTGCGGATGCGAATGGCTGGAAATATCGGGCTGTTACAACTTTCAAAACAATTTTCTTTTCAAATTGGATTAGCTCATCCAATCATTAAATCAAAGACTCAATTCATAGCTTTCAAAAACCATTTACAAAGATTCATTCATAACTTTCAAAACAATTTAATTTCAAACTTGAAATCCTTTCAACACAAATTGGAAATCCTTTCTTTATATGAAAGCTATTATTATTTAGAAAACAAGGGTTTTCGTTTTCGAAAAAATCCAATCAAATATGCACAAGTTATATCCTTTAAAGTATAATCTTGGATTAAATATAAATTTCCAAAAATACACTTAAAATGGTTTAAAACACATATAAATACATTATATAACTTGTATAACCTTTCTAAACCAAAATTCTCAAACATAGAATTCAATTTCAAATCTTGAATTCAAATTCAAATCAAACTATTTTAGTTTCCAAAACTTTATCAAGTTATTCAAAATAAATTTTATCTTTAAAACTCCTTTTCAAAGCTTTTCATACTCAGTCCAATTCCGTTTCAAAACATTTCGATTAAAAATTCAACCTTTAAATAAAATAATATTTAAATTTAAAATATCCATGACTTAACCGAATCCTCGTGCAATCCATATTTGTGTGTGTATGGTGTAGTACATGGGTTTTGCACAATAGTGCAACAACATCAATCATCACTGATTCAATCATATCCATATCGATAAGCGGTAAAATCTATAACCCTTATCTTTCATTCACAGATTCATAGATAAATAATATACATTCATCACAGATAAATAAATTACATTCATCACAACTCAAATCAAAATAATTCATAACACAAAGGATTACACACCAGAGATATCAAACAATTCAAAGCATCCTATTCAATTCAAAAATCCATAAGTAAGATCAATTAATTATTTGATTAATTTAAATCAGATTAATTACTTATGAATAAACTACTAATCCTAGTCAATTAATATTAATTAATTACAAACCATCTTGATTAATCAACCTTTAATCATTTATTCACTAACCTTTAATTATAAATTAATCAACCTTTAATTATCAATTAATCAACCTTAATTAATAAATAAATCAATATTTAATCATTAAATAATTAACCTTTAATTATTTAATTATCCTTTAAATAATTACCCTTAATTAATCTCATAAGTAAATTAACTTTGAGTTAATTACAAAATTAATTAATCCTTAATTACAAATTTATTTAACCTTAAATAAATTGATTAACCTCAAATTAATTACCTTAATTAATTAATCACCTTAATTAATTATTCTTTAATTAATTATTCTTCAATTACTTGATTAATCAACTATTAATCATTAATTAATTACTTTTAATTTAATAATTCTCTTTAAGTAATTAATCACCTTAATTAATTTGGTACCATTGAATGAATTAATCTTTAATCAATTTATATCCTTAAATTAATCTTATTGAGTGTCTACTCTTTAATTACTTTCATTAAAGATTCATCGCATTCATAAAGTATTCATTAAGTAATTAACTACCCATTAATTACCTATATTAATTCATCAACCTTTAAAAGTAATTACATTTACAAATTACTTTTAAATTAATTAATGATTCTTAAATTAATCAAAGCTCCATTTAATTAAAGATACCCTTTTACCTATATTACTTACTTAACCACACTATTAACTAAATTTTAAATAAACTTAAGAATTATCATTACAAGCCATTAATTATCCTTGAAATAATTTTTAACACAAATTTGGCTTTGAAGTTTAATCTTTGAAAACTGGTATTAAACCCACTAAGACTCGAGCCCAAATAAGCAAAAACCCGAGCCCGCACTTGTTTTTCCTCGTGCCTCACTTCGATTTTTCCCCAAATTTCCTCGGAGTCTCTTCGTTTTCTTATGCTATTCTTTCTATTTTCTGTTTTTATTTTAAATCTTTAAACCTACTACATATTCACGTACCATCCTAGTAGCAAACCCGAGTTACACCCCTACCTTCTCGAGTTCATCTTTGAGACCATCACGTCTTCTTCCTCAACCCTACTGCAACAGATACGCAAGACACATGTGCACGTGCACGACCTATCGATCAACTTCTGACCATCGTCGATCACCTCCATAAGTCGTCGACAACACCTACAAGCCTACCACACACCCAGATTGACCAAGCATCCACGAAATCGAAAGCTATCATTTCAATCAAACTGGAACCAAAAATGGATCATCAAAAAAAATTCGCGTTCCACCATCACCGATAGCGTGCGACCATGCCACGGCGTCTACAGCTTCGCTAAACGACAATGAACTAAGCCCCCCGGTACGATCGACCATAGTCCACCCACGACGATGAATTTGCTTCACAAACCATCTCAACCAAAACTAACAGTTAAACCATAGATCTTCGTCGTCTCGCTACCTTGCTCATTTATAATTCCAAAAAATATTTTTTCGACGATCCCTGGTCCTGCGACCATCTCTAGTTCCAAACCCCTCGATCACTTTATTGTCGATCGATGACAATTGATAAAAACCCCAATTCAGATCAACTTGCAATTCCTCAAGTATTACAGTTTTAAAAATCAAGAATTTACTACTAAAATTCATGATTTTCTACAACAAATCTGATGGTGAATTCCATATGAAACTGTGATCATTAATTTTTAACTTATGTTTGATTTTTCTACTGTATAATCTATAACTCTCATCTTCCATTCACAGATTCATAGATAAATAATATACATTCATCACAGATAAATAAATTACATTCGTCACAACTCAAATCGAAATAATTCATTACACAAAATATTACACACTGGAGATATAAAACAATTCAAAGCATTCCATGCAACTCAAACATCCATAAGTAAGATCAATTAATTATATGATTAATTTAAATCGGAATAATTACTTAAGAATAAACTACTAATCCTAGTCAATTAATATTAATTAATTACAAACCATCTTAATTAATTAACCTTTAATTATTTATTCATTAACCTTTAATTATAAATTAATCAACCTTTAATTATTAATTAATCAACTTTAATTAATAAATAAATCAATATTTAATCATTAAATAATTAACATTTAATTATTTAATTATCCTTTAATTAATTAACCTAAATCTATTTATAGTTTGAGATATGAATTTTTTTTATGAATTTGTATCCTGTAATGTAGATAGAGAAGTGGATACAGACATGCACAGCCTATATACCTACAGGCAATTTTTTTTCACACATACAACATTTTTACCATAAAACTTTCAATATTCATCAAGACAGATAATAGATTCAGGTTTGTAAGGGAAGTTTGCTCACCTGAGACCAAACAGAGGACAGGTTTGAATACTTTATGAAATGATCTGGAACTAGGCTTTGATATTTTGATCCGAGCTTGAATTTTGATTTGTACTTTGATTCATGTTGAATATTGTTTGATTCCAGACTGAAAGCTTTATGTTTTGATTGCTTTCAAACTTTGCTTTGATTTCTGTTTGAATTGAACTTTTGATTATTGATCTAGAACTCGATTTGTTTGAGCTTGAAGTTTGTTTTAGATTTCCAGGTTTGATGACTTTAAATTGCTAAAATGATCTTGTTTGAACTCCGATCTTTGCATTGCTTTTGATTCTTCTTTTATTCTATTTTGATTTCTAGATTTGTGTTTTCTTCGTTTTCTTTTATTTCTAGATTTTTTTTGAATATAGAGATGAAGAATAAGTTGAGAGAAAAGAATATGAGAAACTTTGAAATGAGCTGGTTTCTTTCCTTACATATTTTTCTATAATTTTAAATTAAAAGAAAATCTTACTTTGTCACTTGTTAACTTTTGTTAACACTTGTTATTTACTTATGTAATCTTGTTACAAATGTCATTTTTTTTGATTAAATTGTGTTTAAGTCCTTGTTAATTTATTTATAATGCATGTTTTAAACCTTACTTTATTTAAATTCATGAAATAAGTTTTTATTTATCTCATTTGAATTTTAAACTTAAGTTAAAATATCTTTATATAAATCATTTTTTTATTTCCAAAAGATATGTAATTTTAAAACCTTTTTATTAATTCTTATTTTTAATATCATATATACATTATACATACATTATTTATACTTATACAACTTTTTTAAAATCCAATTGATTTTACAAAATATTTATTATTAAATTTCAAATCAACTTGATTTTAAAATCTACTTTTAAATATATTTATTTACAAAATTTTCAAATTAATTCACCATTATCCCAAAAATTTATTTTAATTATCAATTTGAAACTAGCCCAAAAAGGGAATCGTTATAGATTCCCCCTTAAGAAAATTTCGTCCCCGAAATTTTCTAGGCAGGGAGACAACAAAGAACAGATTGACGCACAAAGATAAAGAAATAGTTTTCCAGATCAAACTGAATATCCATTCTGTATTTGCCTCACCAAATCAGAATATCACCAATAATTAGTCATTCAATATTTCACGAAGTACTCGGGTCATCTAGTTTATGAAATATACAGGGTTATTGGTTAGTTCGAAGGAAAAACTAACCGTTCATAGAATATATCTAGACCCAAGAGAACAAACAGTGGATACTCAATCAGGTTGGAATATCCCAAAGTATACACCAACTTGTCCCTCTTCGGACTTTGATCCTCACAAGAAATTACAACAAAAATTTCAAACTCTGGTTTTGACCGAAATCGTTTTATCGATACAAATCTTCATATTTTATTCATCAATTCATTTTAAATAGAATTTCAAATTTATTTAAGTTAAAACAAAAAGCTGAGGGAAATTGATGAAGAGAATACAAAATAGGAACGATTCGTAGGGCCACCACCACACCAAAACTTCTTCTATAGCTGCCATGAAGCCATCGAAGAATTGAAACTGGATCAAAGGAGATTGAGAAGAGTTGTTTCCTTATTGTTGCAGGGTATTGACCATTTGTAGTGGTACTCCCCTGTCCCCTATCTCGTCCGTTTCTTGCACTCATACTTATTATCAGTGGATAGTAAGATAATTTACTGAGGCATACAGACAGATATCTTAGGGATATACTCATTCTAGGGTATACTTTACCCTATCTCTAATGAGTTACCTAATGTGTTATACTCCAAAAGCTAAAGTTCAACCTTTAGCTATGATACCACATGTGACGACACGAACTTTCATGCTCGAATATCGACGTCCATACTTCACTTGTATTCGAATGCTACAGATTCAAACATTAAAATCCGACTCGCTGGAGCTTATAACGCATTAAGTACAACAACACAGCGGAAGAAAATGAATATATCATTGATATACAATATTTGATACAATATATTGATATAAATGATTATCAACAAATATCAGAGATACAAGACAACAGAACTGGGTGGTCTAGACTTTGCAACCATCGATAGCGGAAAGATAACTCCAATAGAATCTTCAAAAGAATCCAACACCATCCAGCAACTCTATCTCCAAAACTCCAACCAAAAATAGCTTGAACCAAAAGCTCAAACCACCATCGCGTGGTAATGCAACATACTCGGTAACTGTTGAAGTGAAACAAATGCTATCACCAAATCCAAAGGCTGGATGCTATCAAATCTACACCTACTATTTGATTATCTGAAAAACCCAACACTAGACCGCCCGTGTGGAAAATTGCGGGCACCCAGAGTTTAGGAAGGGAATAATAAACTCCAGGTCAGTCATGGGACAGGTATGAGCAACCAAAAATAGTTTTATCTTTAAAACAAACAACAAAAGATTTTAAAGTTGAAACACGTAATGTTTTTTGGAAAATGAAACTACCATAAGGCCTCCCGGTACACACACAATGCAATCGCACACTTGGAGGAGATTTCTGCTTATGATAGCCAAACATGCTTAATACGCAAATCCTTTTTTATAATATTATTATTAGTGCATAATGCAGAAAACAATTTCGAAAGTATAATATTAATCTTAGCCAGCATATGTACTATTATATCATGCTTGCTTTAGCTACCACCTGAGGTGGCAGGTTATACAACTGCAATCGTAAATGGCTCGTATTGTTTCTTTGGATTTCCATCAAATGGTCAGACAAAGGAACTTCCTGGGCCACATGGGTACGCCTCTGGAAGGATTCCCCGAGAACCTAACCGGATCTCTGCCAACATAAGGCTAGGTTATCTCTGTAACTAGGTAACTACTGACACGAGTATGCCACCCCCCGGTCGTAACCGACCTTTATCCGAGGCCTCGACACCAACAACCACAAAGTAATAAATTTGCAGTAACCACATAGGTTAAATATCTGGGCTCCATACCATGATACCACCTCTATATAGAAGGAAATGGACATACCCTCAGGGGGTGCTACCCCCAAATAACGTTGCCGCATCTTTTCTGTTTCAACTATTCCGGGGTTGTAAGGTCCGACGAGGTCACGTCCACAAAGCTATGCTTTTCACAAAAGCCATGCTTCGATCAAAACATGATCAGCAGCACTTCGTATGCCACATTACCAAATTGGGAATGTATTACTAGTAACCATCAACTACATAACCTATGAGCTCGTACGTCTCAAAGAAGGGTATTAAGCTAAGAGAATAAATTCTCCGCCACCAAACAGAAATGTATTTGATAGAAACCAACTTTACATCTCAAAGTGTAACATTAGACATACATTCATATAAGTCTGTTTCGAGTTCGAACAGAACCGAAGGTACTTCGAAAGAATCCCTTGCACTCCGGATAATCCCTAATCATGTCCGAACTCCCTATCACAAAGGGTGATAAAATCTCTATACCTGGGCCATTCGCTGCAGAGACATTCGACATGTTATCTTTTCGCTTTCGAAAATATTTGGTCTTCACCACCGGTCTTCAAATGTAGTCCATAACGTCATATCATTATTCGAAATGGGTTTTATGACATAAAGTCGTCTCCCGGCTAAACTGAATAATGAGCGCAATATTTAAAAACATATGGATATATGGGATTTAGTAAGGTCACAACTTAAAGCCCAAAACCTTTCTTCAAATGGTTTAAACAAATTACCATTTTCAAATCTTTAAACAAAAAATTCACTTCACAAAGTTCATCGATCTTTCACAAAGAATCATTCACAACTTTCAAAACAATTTTCTTTTCAAATTGGATTAACTCATCCAATCATTAAATCAAAGACTCAATTCATAGCTTTCAAAAACCATTTCCAAAGATTCATTCATAACTTTCAAAACAATTTCATTTCAAACTTGAAATCCTTTCAACACAAATTGGAAATCCTTTCTTTATATGAAAACTATTATTATTTAGAAAACAAGGGTTTTCATTTTTGGAAAAATCAGATCAAATATGCACAAGTTATATCCTTTAAAGTATAATCTTGCTTAAATATAAATTTCCAAAACAATACACTTAAAATGGTTTAAAACCCATACAGATACATTATATAACTTGTCTAACCTTTTTAAACCAAAATTCTCAAACACAGAATTCAATTTCAAATCTTGAATTCAAATTCAAATCAAACTATTTTAGTTTCCAAAACTTTATTAAGTTATTCAAAATAACTTTTATCTTTAAAACCCTATTTCAAAGCTTTTCATACTCAGTCCAATTCCATTTCAAAACATTTGGAATAAAAATTCAACCTTTAAATAAAATAATATTTAAATTCAAAATATATGTGACTTAACCGAATCCTCGTGCAATCCATATTTGTGTGTGTATGGTGTAGTCCAGAGGTTTTGCACAATAGTGCAACAACATCAATCATCATAGATTCAATCATATCAATATCGATAAGCCGTATAATCTATAACTCTTATCTTCCATTCATAGATTCATAGATAAATAATATACATTCATCACAGATAAATAAATTACATTCATCACAACTCAAATCGAAATAATTCATTATACAAAATATTACACACTAGAGATATAAAACAATTCAAAGCATTCCATGCAATTCAAACATCCATAAGTAAGATCAATTAATTATATGATTAATTTAAATCAGAATAATTACTTAAGAATAAACTACTAATCCTGGTCAATTAATATTAATTAATTACAAACCATCTTAATTAATTAACCTTTAATTATAAATTAATCAACCTTTAATTATTAATTAATCAACTTTAATAAATAAATAAATAAATATTTAATCATTAAATAATTAACCTTTAATTATTTAATTATTCTTTAATTAATTAACCCAAATCTATTCATAGTTTGAGATATGATTTTTTTTTATGAATTTGTATCCTGTAATGTAGATAGAGAAATGGATACAGACATGCACAGCCTATATACCTATGTATATATACCTATAGGCAATTTTTTTCACACATACAATATTTTTACCACAAAACTTTCAATATTCATCAAGACAGATAATAGATTCAGGTTTGCAAGGGAAGTTTGCTAACCTGAGACCAAACAGAGGACAAGTTTGAATACTTTATGAAATGATCTGGAACCAGGCTTTGATATTTTGATCTGAGCTTGAATTTTGATTTGTACTTTGATTCATGTTGAAGATTGTTTGAATCCAGACTGAAAGCTTTATGTCTTGATTGCTTTTAAACTTTGCTTTGAGTGCTGTTTGAATTGAACTTTTGATTATTGATCCGGAACTCGATTTGTTTGAGCTTGAAGTTTTTTTAGATTTCCAGGTTTGAAGACTTCAAATTGCTGAAATGATCTTATTTGAACTTTGATTTTTGCATTGCTTTTGATTCTTCTTTTATTCTATTTTGATTTCCAGATTTGCGTTTTCTTCTTTTTCTTTTATTTCCAGATTTTTTTTGAATATAGAGATGAAGAATAAGTTGAGAGAAAAGAATATGAGAAACTTTGAAAGGATCTGGTTTCTTTCCTTATATATTTTTCTATAATTTTAAATTAAAAGAAAATCCTGCTTTTCCACTATTAACTTTTGTTAACACTTGTTATTTACTTATGTAATCTTGTTACAAATGTCATTTTTTTGATTAAATTGTGTTTATGTCCTTTTTGCTAATTTATTTATTATGCATGTTTTAAACCTTACTTTATTTAAATTTATGAAACAAGTTTTTATTTATCTCATTTGAATTTTACACTTAAGTTAAAATATCTTTATATAAATGATTTTTTTATTTCCAAAAGATATGTATATTTTAAAACCTTTTTATTAATTCTTGTTTTTAATATCATATATACATTATACATACATTATTTATACTTATACATTTTTTTAAATCCAATTAATTTTACAAAATATTGATTATTAAATTTCAAAATCAACTTGATTTTAAAATCTATTTTTAAATATATTTATTTCCAAAATTTTCAAAATAATTCACCATTATCCCCAAAAATTATTTTAATTATAAATTTAAAACTGGCTCAAAAACGGGATTGTTACATTTTCAGAGCTGCAAACCAAAACCAAAAACAAAACTAGGTTTTAAAAAACAAACGATCGATTTCTCTTCACAATATTTCAGCTAAAACGATTGCAAATCATTTTTCCTCGATCCATTGACTTTTATGCCGCATTTCAATTATAACGACTTCGACTTCATCGATTTCAGCTCAAACTAAAATATTTTTAGCGAGCAAGATCTGCAATCATCTCAAACTTAAATACTCAACAAGTAAGTTGTCTTATAATTTGATGTAAATGTTTTAGTTAGATGATAAATCGCAGTTAAAATTCATATTTACTGATGCTGATGATAGCTTTTGTAATGGATTTAAGGTATTTTAGTTCTTGTTATGGTTTAACGTAATCGACAGTTGTTTAATTAAGCATACCTAAATATTCAATGGCAGATGATACTAAACCCTAAAGTTGTTTAACTGAACATGTTATTGTTTAGTTGTTAAAAAAGATAAACGCATCTATCTTTTAATGTAAAAGATTTAAACTACATGCTAAACCCTAGGTATGTTTAATAAATACTTATTAGACATTTTTGTTGTTTTTCTCATGATTTAAAGTTATTAGAAAAAATAAACAGCTAATTTAAACCCTAGGTCGAAAAGATAAAGGCATTTATGTTTTTATGTAAAGCATTTAAATACATATCGTAGATAAATTTTCATATTTGCTACTGCATATAACAAAATATATACTGAATTTAAGTCATTTGCTGTTTTCCTGATGGATTTATGTGAAACAAACATACTTAATCAACTTTTTAGTACAAAAATATTATTCTTCATTCTTGCTAACATATTATTATGCATGACAATTTTTATGTAGCATAAAAATGCAGTCGACGTTTTCCAAATCAACGGTAGTCATTGAAAAATCTAATTGCATATTTATAAATGAAAGAGGAACTCAATGCGTAAACATAAGACCAATATCTAGCCCTTTCTATGATGAACATAGCCAGAGACCATTATTATCTTTAACTCCATTGGCAACTTTTTTCCCACTTATGTTTCTATAGTATTTAGTTGTGATCTTCAACTTGTATATGCATATTAAATTGGAAGCTAGATTCTATATTTTAAGTAAAAAAAATAGTTAAATTTCAAAAAAGATTAAGACAAGTAAGAAAGATAAAACAAATTATCTTTTTATATAAATTCTTATAGAGATATTTTGGCATTTTCTTTAATCCAGTTTACAATTTCCATTCACCACTTTCATTCACTATTTTGTTTTTGTGTTGCATCTTCTATTTTAAGAGTTATTAATGAAAAGTACAAATTTATTTACTACTTTCCATTCACTCTTTATTCATTCACTTTGTAGTGTTTATATAGTAGCATAATTTCAAAAAAACTTAAACCACTACAAAAGATGAAATATATTATCTTTTCGTAGAAATTCCTATAGAGATATTTTGGCCTTTTTTTAATCACGCTTTCCAATATCCATTCACTATTTTCATCCATTGTTTGTTATTGTTATTGTGTTGCATTTTTTTATCAAATTTTTCAATATCCATTCACTATTTTCCATTCGTTGTTTTCATTGATATGTGCACATTAATATCTTTATTCACTCACTTTGTAGTGTTTATGAACTGTTACATTGATTATTTTTTTGTTTTTGCTGTTGCTATTGCATTTTCAACTTAGTGTTTTACATTCATCATTGCTATTCCCATTTCCAATATCCATACAACATTTGTTCTTTGTCACCCATTGCTCCTTCCCTGTCACCATCTATTTCTTCTCTACCTTCTACAACCATTACTAGCAACCACAACTTCACCGTCATTTAATTTCCTCACCAAGTACAATCTATTACTGCTCAACTACTTATTTTACCAATCACCATTCAATACATTTGAAGTCAAATGTCTACCTGAAATATGACATCCTCATACCCCTTCCAAACTGCAACCTGAAATGAGGAGAAAAACTCCTCAACAGTACATAAAGATGCAAACGAAGTCTTCCAAAGCAACATTAGTCATTAAAAAAAATCTATTTTCATATTTAGAAATGGAGGAGGAACTCAATGCATAAACGTAAGACCAATATCTAGTCCGAACATAACCAGAGACCATCATTTTCTTTAACTCCATTGGTAACTTTTTTCCCACTTATGTTTCCTATAATATTTTTTTGTGATCTTTAACTTATATATGCATATTAAATTGGAAGCTAGATTCTATATTTTAAGTAAAAAATAGTTAAATTTCAAAAAAGTCTAAGACAAGTAAAAAAGATAAACCAAATTATCTTTTTATATAAATTCTTGTAGAGATATTTTGGCATTTTCTTTAATCCAGTTTGCATTTTCCATTCACCACTTTCATTCACTATTTGTTATTGTTTTTGTGCTGCATCTTCTATTTTAAGAGTTATTAATAAAAAGTACAAATTTATTTACTACTTTCCATTCACTGTTTTCTTTGCTGTTTCCACATTAGTCTCTTTATTCATTCACTTTGTAGTGTTTATAAAGTAGCATAATTTCAAAAAAACTTAAACTAACTAAAAAAGATAAAACATATTACCTTTTCGTAGAAATTTCTACAGAGATATTTTGGCCTTTTTTTAATCATAATTTCCAATATCCATTCACTATATTCATCCATTGTTTGTTATTGTTTTTATGTTGCATTTTTATCAAATTTTCCAATATCAATTCACTATTTTCCATTAACTATTTTCATTGATATATGCACATTAATATTTTTATTCACTGACTTTGTAATGTTTGTGAACTGTCACATTGATCATTTTTGTGTTTTTGCTGTTGTTATTGCATTTTCAATTTAGTATTTTACATTCATCATTGCTATTCCTATTTCAATATCCATATAAACTTTGATCTTTGTCATCCATTGCTCCTTCCCTGTCACCATCTATTTCTTCTCTACCTTTTACAACCATTACTAGCAACCACAAGTTTACCATCCTTCAATTTTCTCACAAAGTACAATCTATTACTGCTCAAACTACTTTTGTACCGATCTCCATCCAATACATTTGAAGTCAAATCTCTACCTGAAATATGACATCCTCATATTCCATCCTAATTACAACCTGAAATGAGGACACTGACTCAACAATACACCTCAACTACTTCAACAATAAATTTCATCATCCTCTCACCCTCTTCTATACCACTTCAATCTTCTCCCCTTAATTACACCTCATCAGAACTGATTCGGCTGCTATACTACACCAAAACTTAAACTATCTACAACCATACCTTGCAACTACCTACCGAAACCAAAATCAAAATTGCTTCTCCCCAAAAATGTTTTTGATTCTGAATGTTGACCGTTCTAAACTGTGAATGTTAAAAAAACATGTTTGGTTATTTGAAAACATGTTCTTAATTATGAATATTGACTATTTTGTGTTTGGTTCTCTCTAAGTTTTCAAATTTTTAATTGACCATTATTTAGAGAACTAAAAAAGATAAACAGATTATCATTCTATACAGATTCTTGTAGAGAAATTTTGAAACTTTCTTCACTTACTTCTATATTTTAATTTTCATTTCATCAAATAATGCTTGTTAATTTTCAGTTGTGAATATTCACTTTTCTATTTTGTTAATTTTCACCTTTCGTCTTATTTAGTTAAACTTGCTAACTAACTTAGTATAGTCATTATTATCATAAACATTCTCAATAATATTCACTATAATGTTCAGTTAAGATGTATGATATTTACCTTGTGAAAGAACAATTTTTCATTGATAAACTAGTGAAGATCCACAACTTAAGCACTACATTGAAATTGCGAGATTATAACAAGCAGCCTATTATTAATGTGAAAACTTATGGTTGGATAAAGTGACAGTTCAGAATGTACACATTCTATTTTAGCTACTCCATTTGTTTCTGCTTTTTATCTACAGTCACTTATTGAAGAAAAACAATATCAGTATAATTTGGTAAAAAAAGGATTCAGAAAAAAACTTTAAAACTTATCTTTAGTTGTATATGATATACATGTTGCATGGTAATGATCTTAAAATTGATAACAATATTTACTGGCCAAAATGTTTGCATGTCATGTTACATGTATAACAAGAAAATTTTAAGCTGTGAAAATTGAAAGTGGTGTAAAAAAAATCAAAATTTCAAGCATTTGTTCTTTACAAGGAAACCTTTTGGATTTTGATTTGTGTTTGTTCTATATGAGAAGTCTGATAGTTCAATGCTGATTATAATTTTAAGTATAAAGTATATTTTCTCACAAATTAAATTTTTATTTTTGTCATGTGTTTTTATCATGTGATAACTATGAAGAACTAAAATAAAACTACTAAGGTGCTTAATGCTTAATGATTATAATTAATTGAAACCCACTTATTTGCATAAGTGCTTTGTGACACTAAATACTTTTGAAGGGAAAACAAATAAAGTCAGGTTAGTCATATGTATCTACATCGTTTAACCATGCACTTCTAACAAAAGTTTAACGCTTTTCTCTTTTAAGAACACTTGCAGCAAGAAAAACCGAAATGTGAAGAGGAACTTCAATTCCGAAAGATGCATGCTTTTTCTCTCTCTCTCTCTCATAGTTTCTAAACTGATTTTGTTTTGATCTTACTTTTCCTATAGGAACCATTTCTTTTTTATTAGCAGCAACTCCTGCTTATAGGTCAATTTTTTTACTGCTAAGCATAAAGTGTTCAAATATGTAAATGAAAAGTCCAAAACATTTATCACGTACCACAACATTTTTCATGGCATTGCATTGAAATAAAAAACAACTTAATTTCAAAAAAAGATAAAACAATTAAAAAGATAAAGCAAAATATATTTTTTATTGAAATTTCTATACAGTACGTATTTTTTCTTAGACTTGTTATTATTTCTAACTAACATTCGATTATGTGATTGTCATAAATATAAGATCAGACCAAACAAATAGAAGAGGATACACAGCTTTGTCAAAAAGAAGTCTTGTCAAGTAAAAGTTCAGAAGATCAAACTGAAACTATAGGAATTTCTGATGAAGAAAGAACCGCTTTGGAGGAGCTGAATGAAGAAATGTAGGATTATGATGATGTTGAAAATTATGAAATTCAAAAGAGAGCTAAAAAAGAATAAAAAGCATCAATACAGTGGAACTTATAGATGCAATATTCAAAGTAATGGCAACAATTAATGAGAAAAACATTCTGACACCCGAAGCAACATCTATTTGAAAAAACACCCTTTAAAATTTCTTCAATATTTTTCTATGAGATTGCATAACACGTCAAGATTTATGGAAAAGTGCAAGCAATTTGGACGAAATCGTTACTTCTTTTGATAAAAAAAGTAAAAAAGATTTAGAGTTGGAAATAAATTGCTGAAAATCACTCCTGAAGAAATAAGTCTGATATTTAGAATGCCTTTAGCTGGAGAAGGCTTGTTTCCAATATCAGCTTCTAATAAAACAATTGTAATGGAAACTTTCTCAGATTTTTTGAGTGCTAATTTTCAAGAGGAGGAGATAATCAGCAAAAAGACAGTAAAAAAAAGATTGAAGACCTTGATAGATGAAGAAAACGGAAATATAGATTTGGTTAAGTTGTTATTACTACCGTTGGTTATAACTTTTTTTTATTTTCAAACAACCAGAGTTACATGAAGTGGTTTTTTTTTGCCGAAGCTACTAAATTTTAAAAAAATTGAATTCGATAGCTTGGCCACGGGCTATATGTCAAAATGTTTTGAAAAATGTTGAGAAGTATTGTGCTGATCGAATAAACACACCATGTTGTACTATTGGTTTTGATGGTAAGCTTTCTTATTTGTAACTGAAAATAAGTAACTTGAAATTAATATTTATTAAAAAATATAAATCTTTTTATCTTTTTCTTGCAGTATTGGTTCTTTGAACGAACTCAAGTGATTGAAGAAAAACAAGATCTTGAAACCAAATCCTAAGAATGATACAGTGGGATTTATCGAAACTAAAGGATTTGGACCTTACAAACGTTGATGATAATAAGGTATGCAAGTTCATTGTTTGTTGTTACAGTTATGAAACTACAAATCTTCAAATAAATAAATGCAAACTAAAAACCATAAAGTTCACACATAGTCTGCAAAGTAATAAATAGATTCATAACTTCATTGCTTAATGGCACTCTTTTACAGCAAGTTTATACACTATGACATACTGCATTATTTGAAAGCAAGATCCAACTGATAATTGCGTGGTCTACTTGGCTGAAACAATCATCTAAAAATTTCAACATAGAAAAATTGACAAGGAAAAAATTAAAAACATAAAATATAAGATGAAGCTGCTCTAGCATATGAAGTTGCAAATGAATTTTTATTCAGTTCGTAAACTATTACTGATGCAACTGTACACACATGCTCTTAACTAAAATTGAAAATGAAGTTGCAAATTAAAATTGTAATTTATTTTAAAACAGTATGCACAACCATTTTGCCAATAAAAACATGTACATATAATGAAGAATAATATATGAATATACCATTATATTTTTTCAAATACAAATACATAAATACAAAATGAATAAAGATAAATGAATATAGCATTTTATTTTATTTTAAACAAATACATGCATCTAAACTTATGAATGATAGATGAACATAGCGTTATCATTTTTGAAAGATAAACACATACATGTAAATGTAGAATAATATATGAAAATAATATTATGAATTTTCAAAAACAAATTCATTCGTATAAAATAAAAAATGATAAATAAAAAAACCAATAAGATTTTTCAAAATCAAACACATCAATATAAAATGAATAAAGATAAATGAATATAGCATTTTATTTTATTTTAAACAAATACATGCTTATAAGCTTATGAATGATAGGTGAACATAGCGTCATCATTTTTCAAAGAAAAACACATACATGTATAATGTAGAATAATAGATGAATATAACATTATGAATTTTCAAAAACAAATACATGCATATAAATCAAAAAATGATAAATAAAAAAATCAATATAATTTTCAAAATCAAATACATCAATATAAATTGAATAAAGATAAATGAATATAGCATTTAATTTAATTTTAAACAAATACTTGCATATAAACTTACAAATGATAGATGAATATGGCATTATCATTTTTTAAAAACAAAGACATACATGTGAAATGAATAATAATGGATGAACATAATATTATGAATTTTCAAAAAAAATTACATACATATAACGAATAACAAATGCATGAATATAAAATGAACATAGCATTTCTTTTAAAAATACATGCATATAAAGTGAGATATATTATTACAAATATTATAATTGAAATATATTATATAATCAAGTGTATAACCGATCATGATTCCATACCCAATCAATGTTCATTACCTAGTTCATAATCTCAATTATGAGCTAATAATTGGTCATGAACTCATAACCAATGTCATAATTGTAAATTGTATAAAATATATGCACTTATCTTTACTGTAATAATCTAAAATAATAAATACAAACACTAAAATACAAATGCATTTATCTTTTTAATGTATAAATGTACAATAATAAATCTAAATAACAAAATAGAATTGTATTTATCTTTCTCATGTATTAATCTATAATAGTAAGTATAAATAAAAAAATGTAAATATATTTATCTTTTTCATGCATAAATTATTAAATGATGTTAACTAACCTGAAAGAAAATTCCAGTTGGGTGTAAAAGGTATTTGTTGTTTTTTGTCATCAATTAATATTAAATAAACATAATAAAAACCATTACATAAAATATTATCTGCCAAATATTATTTTATTTATATAATAAAAAAGATAAAAAATTTATCTTTTTATTACAGCATGATTTTTTTTGTAATCACTTATATTTAATGTAAAGACCCGCAAATCCATACTCCTTGGATAGACACTAATCTCCAGTGATTAACTCAAGATGAACGGAAATACAAACCCTTAGGGTTTTAAGAGAAAGAAAGAGATAGAAGAAGGTAAAAAAGATAGAAAATAGAGAAAGAAAAATAACAGAACAATATCAGAATCTCACAATCGCAGCGGAACAACATATAATAAATAAATGAATAATCTTTGAACAAAGAACTATATTACTTATTACATTTTATACATTACATCATCATCAGAGTGTACAACAAACAGCGGAAAAAGAAATACTATATACTAGTAATACGTCATGCCATCCAGCTTGCCTCCAGCAACTCCTGAATTCCAGAATATCCTGATAAACCTAACTCTTGACTGCCCGTGTGGAAATTGGTGGGCACCCAGAGTTTAGGAAGGAAAACAATAAACTCCGAGTCAGTCATGTGACTGGTGTGAGAACTCAAAACAGTTTATTTATCTTTAAAATCAAAATAAAGGAATATTTTTAAAGTCAATTCGCAATGCTTTTAAAAATGAGACTACCATAAGGCCTCCCACACACACACACAATGCAAACGCAGAATCGGAGGAGATTTCTCCTTATGATAGTCAAAGATGCTTGATACGCAATAAAAAGAAACATTTGATATTATTACTAGTGCATAGTGTAGAAAAAATTATTTCAAAAGTAAAGATATAAATCTTAGCCAGCATAGACATTTCGAACTATGCCTACTATAGCTACCATCTAAACAGTGGTGACCACCATAAGTAAATGGCAGGTTCTACAACTAAAACCGTACAGGGTTTCATATTGGGAATTGGATTTCCAACAAATGGTCAGGCCAAAGAACTTCCCATTGCCACATGAGAACGCCTCTAGAAGGACGTCCACGAGAACCTAACCGGATCTCTGCCAACACAAGGCCGGGTTACCCCTAACTGGGTAACTACTGACACGAGTATGCCATCCCCCGGTCCTTTGGGACCTTTAACCGAGCGCTCGTAATCAACATCACACCATAATAATAAGTGTTTCAACATGAGTAAGCATCTGGGCTCCATACCATGATACCACCCTTTTCCAGAAGGAAATGCACATACCCTAAAGGGAGCTACCCCTCATAACCTTGCTGCATCTTTCCTGTTTTGACCATTTCGGGGTGTGAGGCTCGACGAAGTCTCGTCCACAAAGCCACGCATTATACAAAAGCTGTGCTTTGGGTCAACAAATGATCGTAGAAATGATCACAAAGATAAACGATCAAACAAATGATCATATCACAAATGATCAAACAATGATCATTTCACAGCAACACTCAGCATGTCACATTACCAAATTGGGAATATATTGCTGATAACCTTCAACTATATAACCTCTGAGCTCGTACGTCTCAGAGAAGGGTGTTAAGCTAAGAGAATAAATTCTCCGCCACCAACAGAAATATATTTGAAAGAAATCAGCTTTATATCTCAATTTGTAATGTCAGGCATACTATCCATACAAGTCTGTTCCGGGATCGAACAGAACCGAAGGCACTTACAAAGAAGTCCTTGCAATCCGGATAATCTCTAATCACGTCCGGATTTCCCATCACATACGAAGATCTCTATACCGGGGATCAGCCAGTGCAGAGACAATCAACAAGAAACCCTTTCGTTTTCGAAAATATTCGGTTTTCAACACCGGTCTTCAAATGCAATTCATAACGACGTATCACATATTCGGAATGGGTTATACGACCCCAAGGTCCTTTCCCGGTTAACCCGAATAGTGAGCGCTTAGTTTTAAAATAATAATAAGTGTGGCATTCAATTCAAGCAAATCGCAATAAATACCCATTCAAAGGTAAATATTGATAGTCGGTTATTGAACTATCAATAGATATGCACAACATCACCAGATTCCAAATAATTTTCCAAATTATTTATTTCCCAAAAATATCTTTAGAAGATATAAACTTTCCATACTTCAAAAATAAATCAATATTTATTTTTAAACAATTTCCCCTTTCATTTATAAATTCCATAGTGAATTTACATTCCTAAATATTTATGAATATACGAATTTCCATTCGATTTCTAATATTCATTTTCAATTTACCTTCAAAAAGATAAATTCAAAATATTCACTTTATATTGGAAAAACATTTCCATACTTATTAAAAATAAGTAATTCACAAATCTTTTTATTTTCTACACTTGGAAAATATTCAATATACTTAAATCGAAATTAAGTATATATTTCATTCTTTAAGGAAATCATTCACTTAAACATATTTATTTGGGCCAAAACGAATGTTGCGTAAAACATCGTTACGACAACCCAAAATCACTAGTATAGGGATTCGAAATTAAAATAGATATATAAATCCCAATACTATACAAAACATTTACTTTCGGAAATCATTTACTATAACAACTGTGTTATAGTCCACTATTTCCTTCTATTTCTCGAAAACGTCTATTTCAACAATGAATGTAGAAATCTATGGTTTCGAATCTTAATACATTTAAAACATCGTTAGATCGTTTTAATTCTATTTAAAACATCACATTCAAAACCATTTCTTTAACATATTATTCACTATTCAAAAACGTGAATATACTTATTAACCAATTTCATCATTTCTATTCATTTTATTTTAAAGGATTATTCACTTTCTAAAACGTGAATATAACTCCATTAACAAATTACAACAATTTACTTATCAAAATAAGCCGTTGCGAATTTATAAAACAATGTTTATAAATTCCATTTCTATTTATTTTATAACACTTCCTCTTATAAATTTCCTTTATTAACCTATTCGATTTATAACTCAATTATATACCGAAAGTCCATATTATAAGTTAAATGCTTATAATTTATTTGTTTGAAAAATTGTTCTTTTAACTTCCCAAATAATAAATCTTATAACTTATAAGATTCATTTATTTATCCAAAATCTATTCTTTTAAATAACTTTACAAATTTTATAAACCTACTGTTTATAAAATTCCATTTATAACTTCACCGTTATAATCCTATAGATTTCATTCATTTATGAAATTCATTCACAATTCATTCTAACACCTATAAAAGCTCGTTTTACAATTCCAATATTTTTAATTTATAAATATCAATTTATAAATCTTTTATATGGATCAATTTATATTATTCTTTTAAATAACTTTACAAATTTTATAAACCTACTGTTTATAAAATTCCATTTATAACTTCACCGTTATAATCCTATCAATTTCATTCATTTATGAAATTCATTCACAATTCATTCTAACACCTATAAAAGCTCGTTTTACAATTCCAATATTTTTAATTTATAAATATCAATTTATAAATCTTTTATATGGATCAATTTATATTATTCTTTTAAATAACTTTACAAATTTTATAAACCTACTGTTTATAAAATTCCATTTATAACTTCACCGTTATAATCCTATAGATTTCATTCATTTATGAAATTCATTCACAATTCATTCTAACACCTATAAAAGCTCGTTTTACAATTCCAATATTTTTAATTTATAAATATCAATTTATAAATCTTTTATATGGATCAATTTATATTATTCTTTTTAAAACGTCTTTAAACTCCTTTATAATTTCATCATTTTGATTTATAAAATAATCAAATTTTATAAATCCTATTTTTAAACTTTTTATAATTAAATTTAAAAATTCTAATTTTAACTATTTTATAAAATCATTAATCCCATATTTTCAAAAATCAACTTTTAACTGTTTTTCTCAAAAATCATAATTTTTATAACATTAAAATTATAACGTTTATTTATTTAAGATGAATCAATTCCAAAAATATTTTACAAACGTATACTTTCAAAATTCACTTTAGAAATCCCTTAAAAATCAAAATCGTTATTTTTAAACTTCAAAATTGGATCCGATGATGCAACACATCAAATAGTCAATCACGACTTTCCAATATCATATATCGATATGATAAACAATCAAATATCACTATATCTAAAATCAAATAAATATTTGTGAGGAATCCAGTTGGATTCCTCCAACCTGTTTCCCTGCATCCACAGACATTAGCACAATACCAATTCCGCTTCAAGACGGAATATCGCGGTATATGGGATTTATAAAATATTATCCGCTTAATAGGCGGCGCAATAGGGTCTCATCCGCTATACAATGCGGGAAATCAATCAACTGCAATATATACATATGCCAATATATATATTGCTATATATATAGATATATCCTACTATATCTAATATCACAACCAAATAGCAATCAATAAATAACTGCAAATCCAACTTTAAAATTTTGAGTGAGAAGTTCTCACCTTAGCTTTTATTAGCAACCCATTTTCCATCTTGACTCGATTTTCTTGATTTATACCTTATATAACAATTATATAAATTTATTAACATTCGAAACAAATCGAATAAATCAATTTCATTTGATAATTTCAATTGTTCAATGGTTTTGTTTTAAACCAATCCCTTTAATAAATTTATTTAACCAAAAATTTAAATTTTATACTAATGATTTTATTAATTTAATTATAAACCAAAATTTTCCTTCTATTAATATCTTAAGATAATTAAATAGATTAAGTTTAAACCGATACTTTTAATTTCTAAAGAAATCTCTTTTAACAAATTTACTTAACAAAACTAAATTTAAAAACTAAATTTCCTTAAATAAATCATTTCACCTAATAAATTGGATTTCTAACAATTTTCCTTTACAAATTAAATTAACCAGTGGTTTCTATTTTAAATCAATTCCATTTAGTAAAATTTATTTAACTGACAATTTTGATTTTAAACAAATTTCCTCTTTTTAACAAAATATCTTTTAGTAAATAGATAAATTAAATAAGTTTATTAATCACCACATAACAATTTTATTTAATTAATATTTATAATTTCTATTTTATAACTTAATGTTATTATTTTACTTACTTTAAATGCTATTGCCTTATAACAAAATTTCATAGTAACTCATTTTTTTCTCACTTATTCATACATGTATTTATACACATGTAAATATAAAGGAAGCTAAAAAAACGAAACGATACCTTACTGTGAAATTTCCAGCTCGAACTCGAGCTCCTCATCGCGAAGTCGAACCCCTCCCTCAATCTTCTGCCCCGAGTTGCCTCGCGAGTTCTAACCACTGCCGCGCGATGCTCCACCTAGCCATAGCCCACAGCCATCATCTCGCGCGTGCCCCCTCCAGCGAGCGCCGTTGCCTCGCGTCATCAACTCGAGAACCCACGACGTCACCTCCCTCTTTCCATGCCTACGCGTGCACCCAAACGCGAGCGCGACCCATCAACCCTAATTCGAACCACCAAGATGATGCCGCCCCCTTTGACTCGCGCGCCTCTTGCCTCGCGATTTTGATTTAGGGCTACGTCCATTTTATTTTTTTTTATTTTTTTTATTTTTTAAGTAGCGGCCATTTTATTTTTGAATGAGGAGAAGAATTTCATTTTCTTCCATCGGCCATGATTTTCAAACTGTTCGATTTTTATTTGGAAACAAAGGAGAGGCTCGGCATATAAAATAAAGAACGACGTGATTTTGCAGGGAAGAGTCGTTGGTATTAACGTGCCTACCTTACCTCTACAGTGTTTTGATTTGAGGCAAAAGAGTGCTGATGTTGACTAAATTTAAATTTAAATTTAAATTGAATTCGTTGAAAATTTCAACGTGTTTACTCACCGTGTGCTCACATATCAACTCCGAAAAATACGAAATTTGAAATCCGAGAATAATTCAATATTACGGACCCAATGGAACTGGTTTCGTTGAATTCCGAGACTGTGCCTTGGACGGCTATTTTTAAATATCGATTCAAACGATTAAAATTTCAAAACTGAACAAAGCAGTTTCAAATGCAATTCTGAAGCTTCTGTTATCTTCAGTATTATCAATATGAATTTTACAAGCCTTTGAATTTTTTTTAAATCAGCTTAAAATTAAAGATTCAAAATTTTATTCAACTTTCAATAGATTAAATTCTATAATTTAATCGCCAAATTCATTCTGAAAATTTGAAATTCAAGTCAAATCATCATTCAAATATTTAAAATTAGTTAAATATTTTATTTTCAAATTGTTCAAAATTCTGGGTCGTTACATTTATGCTTCTAACTTGTTTAGTACTTGAATGATATCACTTATGCAAGTTTACGTTTAAATATTTTCAATGCAGATTTAAAAAAAAATTCAAATATAACCAACAGAAGCAGCTTCTGCCAAAGAAAATCAGAACAATTGAGGAGGATGAAGAGAAAATGAGGAGAAGGAAAATATATGACCATGAAGAAGTAGAGAACATGAAAAAATTTACCAAAGAATCTGCAATTGGGATAAAAGAGTTAGAGTCAAAAGTCAGCATTTTGATCGGTGAGGTGAAAACTATTACTGAATAGCTGAATAAGGAAAACCATTTAAGAGAAATTGCTGAAAAAAGAACCAAACTCTTGAATTTAAGCCGCAGAAGTTGGAAAATTTAGATGACCCTATTTTCAAGGAAAACCAACTACAAAACATTAAAGTTGAAAAAGGTAAATAAAAAAGAAAAATAATTGGTATGATTCTTATAAATGGTTCTACTAATTATTTAACTTCTGATATAATGCAAACTCAAGATTATATACTAGAAGATCAAACACAAGAAAACGTGAAATTTGACAATTTCGAACTAGCTGACGAAGATAATATGGAAGTAGCTGCTGAAGACAATTTGAAAGAAGCTGCCAAAGAAAGTTATCCATAAAACATTATAGTTATGGAAGACGTAGTCATTAAAGAACAGAAAAAAAAGAAGAAACCAAGAAACATTGAGAAGTGCCCACAACTCAAGTATTTGACTAAAGAAGATAAAGAGACTGTAAAAAAATTTCAAATTCTTGGAGGAAACAAGTAAGTAACTTAACCGCTTTTCATTAAAACCCATGATTTATTTATAAAATAAATAAATTTTAGAAAAAAGTAAACAAAACAAAAAAAGATAAAACAATTTGCCTTTATCTTTTTATAGAAACTTTTATATAGTCTATTGTTATTTTTTTTGAAAATCCAGGAAAATAAGGTTGGCTGGTAAACTCCCGAGGAGGCATAGTAAAGCCGTCCACTGATTCAAGCCTCATAACCTAGATAAATTTATATAGGATATAAAAGTGCATGGTAGAAATTGAACCTTGATCTTTTAACAGAACCCAAGCCTCATTTCCACTACGCCGCACCTGTGGACATCTGTTATTTTTTTTGTTAATAAGCAATTGGAATCAACATAGTTACTTCTAATATTAATTTTAAATAATTTATTACGTTTTATTATTAACAACCATGAAATTTTTCAGTGATGAAGCTTTCAACTCCGATGGTGAAAATTTCATGATCATTACAAAATGTATGCTTGCGAACTCCTATACGGAGGATGTATTTCTGGCCAAATAAGTAAAATAATCCATACTTGACTTAATTATAAATTATGCACTTTATCCATTTCCGTTTTCAAATGTAGGTTATTGAATAAAGTCACTGGATCAAAGTTGTAGCATTATCTATGTTAACACAATAATGACGGTAAGTGGCTATAATGCTAAATAAAATCCTTCTTTATAAAATAAAGTTTGTAATTTTTTTTTTACAGAAAAATGCCTTAGATGGAAGTATGGAAAAGATCAGAAGAGAATTGTTCACACCTTTTATAAAAAATTTATAAATAGAATATGTTAGAACATATTGTTTCCTATACATGGTACATCGGAGTTTGCTAGAACTAGTTGTTGATTCATGTACTTGGAATCATTATGATCCTTTACACTTGACCACAAGATCAAAAACCCTTAGTAGTGGACATTCAAAATTTTCTATAAATGTGGTGAGTAAATGTACATAGAAAGTAAAAAGATAGAAAGATTTACCTTTATTCTAAAAAGTTGATAATTCTTCCTTTGCAAAAAGCAGCCATTAACAACATCAGTAAGGAACTCAAAGATGAAGGCAAGGAAACAATTTTGGGAAAGTCTACTCTAATTAAAAACGTTGACTGCGCCCAAAAAACCACTAGGTAATATTAAATAAAAACTTTTTTTATATAAAAATGCTTGTTACACATTAAGTAGTCACCCACTTATTATCAAGCCAATACATCTTCATTAATTGCCAAGTGAAATAATGACTGTAATTTTCTCTCACAGCCATGTCAATCTATTTTCATTACAACAAATTTGCATACAATCAATTCTCTACTATGCTACATTCATTCTTTCTTGCCTAATAATTTTATATGTTCCATGATCTAATGTGACAACATCTTATAGCATCACTTTTGCTGTAAATTACTCATTTTTGGATGCTTATAACAACATCTTATTGCATCAGTTTTTTTCTTTTCAGTAATTTTATCAACATTTTGATTTTCATCTACTTAGCAGTTAAACATTTATAATTAATCTTGTTTGTGCATACTCTTAACATACATTTTTTAAATTAGCACTTAAACCTTGTTATTCGTATAATGAAGCAAACCAAACCAGGATTACACTATTAGCAAAAGCACAGTTAGTTATCCAGGGCATAAGTCACAGCACATCACAACCGTTGATTCATATCAATGGTTCAGATTCATCAAGCAACTTCTCTAGGATTACAAACTGTATTATGGGCTTATATATTCGGCCCATTTTTATGTATATAAATATATACTATGTATTGACATTGGCTGTAATGAAAAATTGTAGCATTATCAAATAAAACCGTGTTTTCTATTCTCTATCTTGGTATCAGAGCAGTATAGCCAAAAGGCATATTCACCACAAAACCAAATCAAGAATATCAAAACTGTTGGGTTATTTGACTCCTGTAACGTCCCGCCTTTTCGCACGCTTTAAATCGACACACGTGCCAATTCAAACCATACAAAAGGGCGGATTGTTACGGGTAAATAAGAAAAACGAGAAAGAAATAAAACAAAACAGAATCTCACTGCGGAAGGATAAAATATAATAATCAAATATACAGTTTGTAAAGCTGTTTTAAAATATTCAATTTTACTTATACAACATATATCAGAGTTACACATACCATAAAACAATGCAGCGGAACAATATGAGTGTAGTGGAATATAATAAATAATAATAATAGAAATCTCCGTCTTCGTCCTCCAGAGCTAAAGTCTTCGATCCTGAAACGCTCGGACTGACCCGAGCGAATTGAAAAGACAAAAACACTCGAGTCAGAACTAAAAGATCTTATGTGAGCTAAATTAACAGAAATAAATACGAGTGCAGTAACTCAAGAGATGCTCGGGATTTACATCTCCTAAGGATCCGTTAAACTATTTACTATGTAGTATATTGCGCTATTATAATAGTGTCTAATTGTAAAATAAACTTACTTTTTTCTTAGCATTAAGGGGTTACCCATATAGCCCTTAACACATAATAGTCCCAGTAGTCCATCCAATATCATAGTCCCTCCTGACCGGGAAGCCACCAGAGGATACCACACGGGCTACGGGAGAAAACCAAACTCGTACAAGGCGCGATAGGGTAGATGACACGGCACAACTAGGAAATGCCAGGGTAGATATACCAATTACGCTTCCGGGTCGGTGGTAACGCGTAGTGCGCAACTACCGCCCACCTCGAACAAACTCCCCCAAATCAAAGAAATCAAAAGTGAAGGTGGCCACCGAATCAATCCAAAGTCAGAGTATAGTATCGAAGGGAAGTGTCCGATCAAAGGTGCTACCTTATTAACCCGTCGATCGCTCCTGTTTTAGCTACCTTATGCCAACTCACGGGAGTTGGGTCCACGTATTTACCTCAGAGGAAATGCCGCCACCATCCTACTTCGTTCTGGAATCTCCACCGCGTACACGGTTGTTAAAGTGGTTTTCGGAGTTGGCAGAGAATATGACAACTTCCGATCCCGGTCTCTTCAACAACCAAACGTTATTATAACACCGCGGTTATTTCAAAATAATTTATACTTTAAAACCAGAATATAATATCTCTTTCAAACCATATAAATAGATATCATTTATATTTATAAAACCCCAAATCAATATGATATCATTTTATTTATTTTTTATTTTATAAATATCTCTTTCCCAAAATCATAATATTTTTCAAATATATATACCTTGAAACCATAGCTTTGAAACATAACTTTTAATACTTAATGGTTCAAATACTATATTACTTTATAAAGTAAACAGCTTCTTCAAATTTCAAAATAAATTCCCAGTATCAATTTGAACCTCCAAATAAACCATTTTAATTCCCATATATTTCAAAGCTTAAATATTCTATATTTCAAAACCTTATAGTTCATATATTTCAATCTTTAAATATTCAACTATTTCAATAAAAAAAATTCTTTGATAATTTAATATATATCAAATCCAAATTCCTATTATTTAAATTTGAAATATTTCCTTAATAAAACAAATATTATTTAAGTAAAACCCTTAAACTTCAATAACAGGATATCCTTTTAATTAAATTAACTTGATAATATTTTTAAAATAAATTTGATATTCGTTTAAATCCTCAAATCAAAAATCAAGTTATAAGATCATACCCTTTAAATCTTAATTTATTTACATTTCAAAACAAATTTTTCGAGGAAAATTCATAAATACTTTAATTCAAATCATATTCACATTTATTTTCAGCCTTACTTTTATTTGAGTTATTATAAACTCTATATGCAATAGAATTTCAAATATATTCTTAACCATATTATATAAACGAAATCAACTTCATTATTTAGCTTATTTTAAAATTCGAAACAAATTTATACATAGCTAAATTCAAAAATTTCACTATATATATCTATATATCAAAATTTAATATTTATTAAACCGTATTCTTTCCAAAACCATAGAAAATCCTTTCAAAAATAATTTTATATATATACCGCGGTGCCTGTATATAATTTTCTATCCTATGGTCAAGTGATACGGATATTTATCATTTCAATCCGCAATTTAAAAATAAAAATGCGGTTGTATATCATTTCAAACCGCAATCCCGAATGAAATGAAAATGCATAATAACTTGCAGTTTATAAAATACAAATACAGCATCCATTCATCCATCATATCAAACATCAAACACTTATCAATTTATCATCCAATTCAAACAATCACATCAATAAATAATAATTAATTACCGACAGTTAATTTTTCAATAATAAATTAAATAACTGTTTAACTGTAGTTTCTATGCAATAATAAATAAATTCAACCAGCAGTTTATATGCAATAATAAATTTAACTAAAATTTTAACTGGCAGTTTATATACAAAATGAATTAAATAACAAGTAAATTTTATGAATGCAAATTAACTGAGATAATGATGAAATATATGCCAAACAGCTATAAATAAAATTTTAAACACATCATAAATCAATTTAACAAACATAAGAAATCTTAGAAGTTGTGAGTGGGTTAAAACACTCACCTTTTGAATTTAAATTGAATTTAAATCCAATTTAAACCCAAAAATTTGACCGTCTCAGAATTCGTCCAAACCAGCGTCATCAAGACCGGAATTTCAATACGATCCTAATAAAAAAAACCCGCGTGAAATGGAGTTCGTACGCGAGAGATATTGTAAAAATTGTGATTGAAATTTCAAAACAAAAAAAGAACACATGATACCAAGGCCACGTCACCATTTGATAATCATGCGCACAACAGTTGTTTTACACGTCTTCCTTTCCAGCAACGCAAGCGCTCAACTAAACCCACGCAAAACCCTATCTCACGTGATCCAAAAGTAGCCGCCACCTCATTGAACGTTGACCACCACGGCTCGTCGTGCGCACCGAGACATTCGCCATCACGAACAAATCGAATCAGCGACCTCCTATCGGCAAATATCTCCGGCCACCGCCTTATGATCTTAAACCCTAATCAATTTTCGCCGCTGATCTGACCGTCAAATCAACAAACCAACTATATAGATGTGATCCCCTCGGCTCCTCTCCAAAACCCAGAAAGGGTTCGCTGACCCGACGACTTTGATTTCGACGATGATGAACGACCGAACTTCTTTGATTTTTTTCTTGTTAAACGACAAACTAAATCGAAAAACGAATTACGCCATTGAATTATGCTCGTCGAGAGCATTAACATATATTTTTCTGAGATTTTTCTGAGGCCTTTGAATTTTTGACTTTGGATTCGATTTTTGAATTTTGAAATTGGATCTAGGGTTTGCAGCCATTGGAAGAGGAGGAGCTGAGGAAATGAACGCACAAGCAAATGAGAATAGATGGAGGTTAGGGTTTATAACTGGGTTTATACAGGTAGGTTAGAAATTTGAATAGAGGGATCGGATTGGATATACGTGCTAACGCTAACGTGGCCCAAAAAGCCCGTTCTGACCCCGGAGCGAAATTTGGTAAATCCATATATCGAAATAGGTGTTTTGAAATATTCTGAATGCGATGGAAAAAGTTTCACGTCCAAATTCTATCGTATGAAGAAGTTATGCTGAAAACAATATTTTTCAAATTGATTTCAATTGCATAAATTTCAAGACGTTTCGAGTCCGTACGATCAAACGACAAGTCCGATCACTACGAAACTTGAAACACTATTATAATTCACCGTTACAGATCCGATGAAACTTGTTTCGTCGAAATCCGAGACAGTGACCAAAATGGCTATTTTTTCACTTTTTAAATAAATTAATAAATAAATTTACCACCTTCAAATTCAATATTTATAAACTAGTAGATTTTTTTCATTTTTAATCCCTTAGATATTTATAATAACTAAAAGCAAATTCACATATCAATTTAGTGTCAATTATCCCAATAAATACAGTGTTCAAATGTCAACTGCAATTAATCCAATTAATTGCAAATTAATTCCAATAAATTTGATTTTATTCGATTACAGCTTAATATTCAATCAATTATTACTCAACTAACATAGTTAACATTGTTTTATATTTCATTACATTAATATTTTCCAATTTTCATCTTTAATTTGCATTGATTACTGTATTTCAATTATATTGGAAATTTTGTCAATTTTACTCATTATGTGAAGAACCATAAATCCGTACTCCTTTGAGCTGGCAACATTCCACAACAACCCAGCCAAAGAGGAACAAATTTACGAGTCTTTAGGGTTAAAGAAGAAGAAAAAGGTAGAAGAAGAGAACAAAATAGAACAGAACAGAAAGAAACAATAGAACAATATCAGAATCTCACAATCGCAGCGGAACAACATATAATAGATAAATGAATAATCTTTAAACAAAGTACTATATCAGTTTTTTACATTACATCTCATTACATTACATTACATCATCAAAGTGTACAACAACAAACAACAACAAACAGCGGAAAGGAAATACTATATACTAGTAATACGCCATGTCATCCAGCTTGCCTCCTGCAACTTCTGAATTCCTGAATATCCTGATAAACCTGACTCTTGACTGTCCGTGTGGAAATTGGTGGGCACCCAGAGTTTAGGAAGGAAAACAATAAACTCCGAGCCAGTCATGTGACTGGTGTGAGAACTAAAACAGTTTATCTTTAAAACAAAGAACAGGATAATTTTAAAATAGATTCGCAATGCTTTTTAGAAAATGAGACTACCATAAGGCCTCCTGCACACATACAATGCAAACGCAGAATCGGAGGAGATTTCTCCTTATGATAGTCAAAGATGCTTGATACGCATTAAAAATAAACATTTGATATTATTAATAGTGCATAGTGTAGAAAAATTATTTCGAAAGTAAAGATATAAATCTTAGCCGCATAGGCATTTCACACTTATGCCTACTATAGCTACCATCCAAATAGTGGTGACCACCATAAGTGAATGATAGGTTCTACAACTAAAACCGTACAAGATCGTATTGTTTCTTTGGATTTCCAACAAATGGTCAGGCCAAGGAACTTTCCATTGCCACATGGGTACGCCTATGGAAAGACGACCCGAGAACCAAACCGGATCTCTGCCAACACAAGGCCGGGTTACCCCTAACTGGGTAACTACTGACACGAATATGTCATCCCCCGATCGTAACCGATCTATCCGAGGATCCTCGATTTCCAACAACCACAAAGCAATAAATTTGCAGCAACAACATAGGTTAAGTATTTGGGCTCCATACCATGATACCACCTCTATCCAGAAGGAATGACATACACTTAAGGGGCGCTACCCCCAAATAACCTTGCTGCATCCTTCCTGTTTTGACCATTTTCGGGGTGTGAGGTCCGACGAAGTCTCGTCCACAAAGCCACGCTTTATACAAAAACTGTGCTTTGGGTCAACAAATGATCAAAGTAATGATCACCAAGATAAATGATCAAACAAATGATCATATCACAAATGATCAAACAATGATCATCTCACAGCAACACTCAGAATGCCACACAACCAAATTGGGAGAATATCACTAATAACCTTCAACTACATAACCTCTGAGCTCGTACGTCTCAGAGAAGGGTGTTAAGCTAAGAGAATAAATTCTCCGCCACCAACAGAAATATATTTGAAAGAAATCAGCTTTATATCTCAATTTGTAATGTCAGACATACAATCCATACAAGTCTGTTCCGGGCTCGAACAGAACAGAAGGCACTTACAAAGAAGTCCTTGCATTTCGGATAATTTCTAATCACGTCCGGACTTCCCGTCACTAAGGGTGATAAAACCTTTATATCGGAGATCAGCCGATGCAGAGTAACTCAACGGTAATCCTTCCATTTTCAAAAATATCCGGTCTTCAACACCGGTCATCAAATGCAATCCATTACGAAGTATCACATATTCGGAATGGGTTATACGACCCAAAGGTCCTTTCCCGGCTAACCCGAATAGTGAGCGCTTATTTAAAAAAATAAGCGTGGCATTCAAATTCAAACAATCACAACAAATACCTATTTAAAGGTAAATATTGATAGTCGGTTATTTAACTATCAATAGGCGTGTTCAACATCACCAGATTCCAAATAATTTCCCAAATTATTTACTTTCCAAAATATCTTTACAAGATATATATATTTTCCACACTTCAACATTTGAAAACTAATTTTCAAATCACTTTTCACCTTTACCACTTTTGAAAACAAATTTCAATCATTTTGCTTATGCGAAATACTTTCATTTCAACATGGTTCATTTAAACCAATTAAATAAATCCTTAACGATTTACTTTATATTTACGTTCCAAATCCGTAAATTAATTCTCACACTTCAAAAATAAATCAATGTTTATTTTTAAACAAATTTTCCTTTCTTTTATAAATTCCATAGTGGATTTACAATTCCAAAATATCTATGAATATACGATTTTTAAATCGATTTCTAATATTCATTTTCAATTTATCTTTAAAAGATAAAATCTCAAAATATTCACTTCATATTGTAAAACATTTCCATACTTATTTAATAATAAGTAATTCACAAATTCATTTATTTTCAACACTTAGAAAATATTCAATATACTCAATATCAAAATTAAGTATATATTTCATTCTTTAAGGAAAACATTCACTTAAACACATTTATTTGAGCCAAAACGAATGTTGCGTAAAACATCGTTACGACAACCCAAAATCACTAGTATAGGGATTCAAAATTAAAATAGATATATAAATCCCAATACTATATAAAATCTTTCCTTTCGGAAACCATTTACTATAACAGCAGTGTTATAGTCCACCATTTCCTTATTCCTCGAAAATGTCTATTTCAACAATAAATGTTGAAATCTATGATTTCGATAGTTAATCCATTTTAAAACATCTTTAAAACAATTAACTTCATTTGATAATATTCATTTTCCCAAAACATATCCATTTTGTTTAATAATATATTCACTGTCCAAAATCGTGAATATACTTCCTTTAATAAGCTATAATAATTAACTTATCAAAATAAGTCGTTTTCGGATTTATAAACAATTTCTATAAATTCCATTTCTATATTTTATAACAACTTCGTTTTTTAAATCTACTTTATTAACCCATTCTATTTATATTCCATTTACATGTCGAAATCCGGTTTATAAGTAAATTACTTATAATTCATTTATTCACATATCCATTCTTTTATATCGATAATAATTTATAAATCAAAAATTCTTATTTACTTATGAATCTAGGTTCAAACTTTAATTTAACACTTATAAAAGCCCGTTTTATAATTTCTATATTTTAATTTATAAACATCAATTTTTATATAACTTTTATATAAATTGTTTATAATAATTCAAAAATCCCAATTAAACTATTTTATAATTTATCAACTACTTATTTCAAAAATCACCTTTTGGTTATATTTCAAAAAAATCTTAATTTTTATAACATAAAAATTTATAACGTTTTAATTATTTAAAATGAATCAATTCAAAAATTAAATAAAACGTATACTTTCAAAAATCACTTTAAAAAATTCTTTTAAAAACCAAAATCATTATTTTAAAACTTCAAAAATGAATCCAATGATGCAACAACACCAAATAGTCAATCACGACATCCAAATATCATATATCGATATGATAATCAACAAATATCACAATATCTTTAAATAAATCAATACAGTTGAGGAATCCAGTTGGATCCCTCCAACCTGTTTCCCTACATCCAAAGATGTTAGCACAATACCAATTCCGTTCCGGTACGGAATTATCGCGGTATATGGGATTTATAAAATATTATCCGCTTAATAGGCGACGCAATAGGGTCTCATCCGCTATATAATGCGGGAAAATCAACTCCAAGTACATAAATAATACCAATTCCAAATAAGATGGAATTATCGCGGTATATGTTTTTAATAAATAACCTCCGCTTACTAACGGCGTATAATGTCTATTTTAACAATCAATAGATAACAATCATCATTCAAACATACATTCAAGAATTTTAAATCTAACCATTTAAAATAAAAATCGAAACCGATTCGATTGAGTGAGAAGTTCTCACCTTGGTTTTAATTCCGTTTCCGCGTTTTATTTCGAATAAAATTAAACGCGCGTTTAATTTTACCCGAAATTCTCACTAGCTCCAAACGACTCCAAACTAGCTCCATAGCGTAGTATTCGTTCATACGGACCCAACGCAACTTGTTTCGTGCGTTTTCGACCTTGTATGAAAAAGATATGAATTTTTTAAAGTTACACGATTTATATAATTATAAATTTACAACTTCTATTTACATTTTTAAACCTAGATAACACGGGCCGTTGGATCTCCATCTCTGCAAATCAGGGCCGACCACCCTCTTCTTCCACATCGCGTAAACTTCCCAGGTTCCATCGTGAAACCCACGCCGCCCTTCATCAAGCAATTTACGCAACATCAATACTCAACTCCACAATGATCGGCGAGTAACGTTTTGAAGCCCAACACCCATGCTACCTTCGGCCTAAGACCGGCCCCACCTACTACCGCCATTGTCGAGAAAATTGCCTTCAAAGTCATGACGTTCATGGCCCATTATCCCACGATCTACTCGCCCATATTCGATCACAGCCGTTCATCTTCAAGATCTCGCCACCCTCTTTCATTTTGTAGTTGGAAGATTTCAGAAATGATGCGTGGATTGAAAGAAAAATGAGGAGGAAGAGGGAGGGTACTGGCCATTGATAATATAAACGGCGGCTGGAGAGAGTTGAAACCCTAATTTTTATTCTTTTTCAAAAAAATGAATTTCAAGGGCTTTTATAGAAAATAAAACGAACACTATTCATTCCGGAATTTTTGAACTCCGATTTACGCGCGATAACCGATGTTTCTAGGGTTTATCCCGCGTTCCGGACACAATGGAACAGGTTTCGGAAGCTAATTCGATCATCTGTGCAAGATATGGCAATAAACGATCGATCTAAAATTAAATCGGTAAATCAAATTTCTGTGCGTTTTAGCTTGCCCCGGACAAACGGTAAATCCGATTGACACGAAATTTGAAATCTTACAATAATAACACATTACGGATCCGATGAAACTGGTTTCGTCGAAATCCGAGACTATTTGAAAAATGGCTATTTTAACTCGCCAAATTAATATTAAAAACAATTTCGATGCGTTTTGAGCTGCCATGGTCAAACGAAAACTCCGATTGCTACAAAAATTGAAATCCGATAATAACTAACTATTACGGATCCAATGGAACTAGTTTCGTCCAATTCTGAGACTGTTCGAAAATTGACTAATTTCACTAGTCGATTAAATATTAAAATATTCAATTTTCACAAATTAACTCTTAATTCAATTTTAAAAGTTCTAAAATATCGTTCTAACTCCAATATGATTAAATAAAATTTTACAAATCATTTTTAATCATATTTAACTCGATTTTCAATTATTTCAGAAATTTCAACTATTAAATAATCGATTTAATTATCCAATTAAATCCAATTATTCGAAAAATAGATTATTCGACTTATAAATTTCACTTATTAATATTTAAAATTAATTGAATATTCATATTTTAATTAATATAAATTCTGGGTCGTTACAGACTTCCCCCCTTAAAAGAATTTCGTCCTCGAAATTACCAAGTAAAAAAAAGTTACAGAATTCATTAATTTTCCAAAACAAATTTCAAATTAGATTTTACAAATCTCTTAAGTGTTTAACTTTTCCAAAATTCATAGTTAAACTTCATACAAAATCTTTACTAAGTTTCCAAATCCAAACTTAGTTTTTTTTAATATTTCCCAAAATTCCCAAAAATATTCTAACGCCTTAAATTTTCGGAAAATTTCGCCAGACTCTCCTTTGCGCGGCTCGACCCGAAAAAAAAATGACAGTATATATATCACAAATATACATCTCATCAAGTGATGAGGCATCCCGCAGGGAAATAAGTGTAAAAGTACGGTATGTAATCCGAGATATTTACCTTATTTATTATTAGCGAGCGTATACGGCTAATATAGCGCGAAAGTGAGCTCCAAATGCGAAACAAGCGCAATCCGCACCTACTAAATACTCAACAACAACATGAGAAACATGCATATATGAAAATAATATCAATATACATCATATAGCAACATAACAACTACATAATATAGCAAACGCAACTAAAGCAACAAATGCAACCACCAAATCAATATAATTTTACTTCTCATTAATATTCATTGAATTGGTTTTCCAATTGATTCATTAACATTGGAATTTACTAACATTCATTCATATTCAATTTTAATTAGTTTGCATTCACTAATTTTCATTCAAGTTGGTTCACTTCCAAATCAAATTCAATTCTATTCAAGTTCATTTTCTTCCAAGTTGGATTCAATTACTTTAGCTTCTAATTTTGGTAATTCAATTTCATTAACACTTAATGAATTTATATACAATCAATTAACAATCAAATAACAACCAATGTTTATTCAATACAACCAAATTTATTCACTTTACATTTAATTTGGTTCAACACATTTAATTCCAATTGGATCATATTAAATTGACTTCCATTCAATTTATTCAACTTCCAATTTCATTAGCTTTTAATGAATTAACATTTACATTCATTATTTCATATCAATTATTTACATTTAATTGATTAACATAAGGTTGAATTTCATTTATATAACTCAAGTTCATATTCTTAATGACTTCATTTCATTACTTCACTTGATTATTTTACTTCGATACAAAAATCAACTTTATTCAACTTCACTTAAGTTATATTGCACATATAAATCCAATGCAGATTTAACTTTTTACCAAAGCTAAATTTTATCACTTAATCAAATACATATTTTATTTTGCTTAACAAATTTTTTTAACCATTTTTAGCAATTTGTTTCACTTACATTTTCTCATTCTATAAGTTATACAACTTATATTCAACAATTACCACTTGGATTTTATTGATTTACTTATGCTTTCCTTAATTTAACTCCATCCTTTAAGTTAAATTTATTCTATCAAAATTCAAATTGTATAAGTTATCAACTCATTTATCATTCTCATAAATATTTTAAATAAGATTCCAGAGTCTTTTCAATCTTTCAAAACCATTTTTGAAACCAATTCAAATTATCTTTTTGAATTTTCCAAAACCCAAACTCAAATTTTCCAAACAACTTCCACTTAAAAAATTTTGGCAGCAATCCCTCCTTTGGAAACCCGAAAATGAACACCAATGATGTTGCAATCATCATCGGAATTATTTTCCAGCGACCAAAAAGAGTTTAGAGCTTTAATTTCTCCAATTTTTTTTTTCCAAAATATCAAATCCTTTCAAAACACTTCTCTGGAATTTAATTTTTAGATTATAAATCACATTTATAAATCTTTTACTCACTTATTATATATAAGATTATTTCACAAGTGTAAATCATTTTAATTATAATTTCATACTTATAATTTAATTGCTTATACAATTATTCTTTTACAACTGTTGTTTTTATTTAACTTATTCAACAACCAAACAATCAATTCATATATACTTTAATAATTCTGGAAAATTATTCCTTTATATATAAAATATAATCAAGGTAAAATTATTTCATTTACCTAATTTAAAATGATACTATGTCGACTTGCCTCGTTTAAGAGTTTAGAAACCCCTATCGATTATGGTTGTACACCCCGCACCGACCAAAATTCATAAACAGCTCAACGGATAAGCAAACACAATATAGAACAATTTATATTCACTAACAAATACGCACTCGTATCTATTATTACACTCAAACTCATTCTAGAGTACTACTAACTCCATCTCTAATGAGTAATACCCAACAGAGCCATGGTTGTCGCTTAACCATATGCTCTGATACCAAATGTAAAGATCTAGGCTTTTCAACCATCGACAGCGGTCAGAACCAGTAGGCTTTTCAACCATCCCAGCCCCACCGTGGCTTACATTGATATCCCAAACTTGCTTTTACAGCCAGCCTCTCGACTGTCTCAACTTACACCTAACCAACCCCGTAAAGAGGACGTGTAGGGGTAAGGGTCTCCCGTTCTCCACCAACAGAAATATATTTGAAATAAATCAGCTTTATATCTCAATTTGTAATGTCAGACATACAATCCATACAAGTCTGTTCCGGGCTCGAACAGAACCGAAGGCACTTACAAAGAAGTCCTTGCATTTCGGATAATTTCTAATCACGTCCGGACTTCCCGTCACTAAGGGTGATAAAACCTCTATATCGGAGATCAGCTGATGCAGAGTAACTCAACAGTAATCCTTCCGTTTTCAAAAATATCCGGTCTTCAACGCCGGTCATCAAATGCAATCCATTACGACGTATCACATATTCGGAATGGGTTATACGACCCAAAGGTCCTTTCCCGGCTAACCCGAATAGTGAGCGCTTATTCAAAAAAATAAGCGTGGCATTCAAATTCAAACAATCACAACAAATACCTATTTAAAGGTAAATATTGATAGTCGGTTATTTAACTATCAATAGGCGTGTTCAACATCACCAGGTTCCAAATAATTTCCCAAATTATTTACTTTCCAAAATATCTTTACAAGATATATATATTTTCCACACTTCAACATTTGAAAACTAATTTTCAAATCACTTTTCACCTTTACCACTTTTGAAAACAAATTTCAATCATTTTCCTTATGCGAAATACTTTCATTTCAACATGGTTCATTTAAACCAATTAAATAAATCCTTAACGATTTACTTTATATTTACGTTCCAAATCCGTAAATTAATTCCCACACTTCAAAAATAAATCAACGTTTATTTTTAAACAAATTTCCCTTTCTTTTATAAATTCCATAGTGGATTTACAATTCCAAAATATCTATGAATATACGATTTTTAAATCGATTTCTAATATTCATTTTCAATTTATCTTTAAAAGATGAAATCTCAAAATATTCACTTCATATTGGAAAACATTTCCATAATTATTTAATAATATGTAATTCACAAATTCATTTATTTTCAACACTTAGAAAATATTCAATATACTCAATATCGAAATTAAGTATATATTTCATTCTTTAAGGAAAACATTCACTTAAACACATTTATTTGAGTTAAAACGAATGCTGCGTAAAACACCGTTACGACGACCCAAAATCACTAGTATAGGGATTCAAAATTAAAATAGATATATAAATCCCAATACTATATAAAATCTGTCCTTTCGGAAACCATTTACTATAACAGCAGTGTTATAGTCCACCATTTCCTTATTCCTCGAAAACGTCTATTTCAACAATAAATGTTGAAATCTATGGTTTCGATAGTTAATCCATTTTAAAACATCTTTAAAACAATTAACTTCATTTGATAATATTCATTTTCCCAAAACATATCCATTTTGTTTAATAATATATCCACTGTCCAAAATCGTGAATATACTTCCTTTAATAAGCTATAATAATTAACTTATCAAAATAAGTCATTTTCGGATTTATAAACAATGTCTATAAATTCCATTTCTATATTTTATAACAACTTCGTTTTATAAATCTCCTTTATTAACCCATTCTATTTATATTCCATTTACATGTCGAAATCCGGTTTATAAGTAAATTACTTATAATTCATTTGTTCACATATCCATTCTTTTATATCGACAATAATTTATAAATCAAAAATTCTTATTTACTTATGACTCTAGGTTCAAACTTTATTTTAACACTTATAAAAGCTCGTTTTATAATTTCTATATTTTAATTTATAAACATCAATTTTTATATAACTTTTATATAAATTGTTTATAATAATTCAAAAATCCCAATTTAAACTATTTTATAATTTATCAACTACTTATTTCAAAAATCACCTTTTGGTTATATTTCACAAAAATCTTAATTTTTATAACATAAAAATTTATAACGTTTTAATTATTTAAAATGAATCAATTCAAAAATTAAATAAAACGTATACTTTCAAAAATCACTTTAAAAATTCTTTTAAAAACCAAAATCATTATTTTAAAACTTCAAAAATGAATCCAATGATGCAACAACACCAAATAGTCAATCACGACATCCAAATATCATATATCGATATGATAATCAACAAATATCACAATATCTGTAAATAAATCAATACAGTTGAGGAATCCAGTTGGATCCCTCCAACCTGTTTCCCTACATCCAAAGATGTTAGCACAATACCAATTCCGTTCCGGTACGGAATTATCGCGGTATATGGGATTTATAAAATATTATCCGCTTAATAGGCGACGCAATAGGGTCTCATCCGCTATATAATGCGGGAAAATCAACTCCAAGTACATAAATAATACCAATTCCAAATAAGATGGAATTATCGTGGTATATGTTTTTAATAAATAACCTCCGCTTACTAACGGCGTATAATGCTATTTTAACAATCAATAGATAACAATCATCATTCAAACCTACATTCAAGAATTTTAAATCTAACTATTTAAAATAAAAATCGAAACCGATTCGATTGAGTGAGAAGTTCTCACCTTGGTTTTAATTCCGTTTCCGCGTTTTATTTCGAATAAAATTAAACGCGCATTTAATTTTACCCGAAATACTCAGTAGCTCCAAACGACTCCAAACCAGCTCCATAGCGTAGTATTCATTCATGCGGACCCAACGCAACTTGTTTCGTGCATTTTCGACCTCGTATGAAAAAGATATGAATTTTTTAAAGTTACACGATTTATATAATTATAAATTTACAACTTCTATTTACATTTTTAAACCTAGATAACACAGGCCGTTGGATCTCCATCTCTGCAAATCAGGGCCGAACAGCCTCTTCTTCCACATTGCGTAAACTTCCCAGGTTCCATCGTGAAACCCATGCCGCCCTTCATCAAGCAATTTACGCAACATCAATACTCAACTCCACAACGATCGGCGAGTAACGTTTTGAAGCCCAACACCCATGCTACCTTCGGCCTAAGACCGGCCCCACCTACTACCGCCATTGTCGAAAAAATTGCCTTCAAAGTCGCGACGTTCATGGCCCATTATCCCACGATCTACTCGCCCATATTCGATCACAGCCGTTCATCTTCAAGATCTCGCCACCCTCTTTCATTTTGTAGTTGGAAGATTTCAGAAATGATGCGTGGATTGATAGAAAAACGAGGAGGAAGGAGGGAACGTACCGGCCATGGATAATATAAACGGCGGCTGGAGAGAGTTGAAACCCTAATTTTTATTCGTTTGCAAAAAAATGAATTTCAAGGGCTTTTATAGAAAATAAAACGAACACTATTCATTCCGGAATTTTCGAACTCTGATTTACGCGCGGTAACCGGCGTTTCTAGGGTTTATCCCGCGTTCCGGACACAATGGAACAGGTTTCGGAAGCTAATTCGATCATCTGTGCAAGATATGACAATAAACGATCGATTTAAAATTAAATCGGTAAATCAAATTTCTGTGTGTTTTAGCTTGCCCCGGACAAACGGTAAATCCGATTGACACGAAATTTGAAATCTTACAATAATATCACATTACGGATCCGATGAAACTGGTTTCGTCGAAATCTAAGACCGTTTGAAAAATGGCTATTTTAACTCGCCAAATTAATATTAAAAACAATTTCGATGCGTTTCGAGCTGCCACGGTCAAACGAAAACTCCGATTGCTACGAAAATTGAAATCCGATAATAACTAACTATTACGGATCCAATGAAACTAGTTTCGTCTAATTCTGAGACTGTTCGAAAATTGACTAATTTCACTAGTCGATTAAATATTAAAATATTCAATTTTCACAAATTAACTCTTAATTCAATTTTAAAAGTTCTAAAATATCGTTCTAACTCCAATATGATTAAATAAAATTTTACAAATCATTTTTAATCATATTTAACTCAATTTTCAATTATTTCAAAAATTTCAACTATTAAATAATCGATTTAATTATCCAATTAAATCCAATTATTCGAAAAATAATTATTCGACTTATAAATTTCACTTATTAATATTCAAAATTAATTAAATATTCATATTTAATTAATATAAATTCTGGGTCGTTACACATTAATTAAATTTTAAAAATCTCAATTAATTATTTCATCTTCGTTTCATTCTTTTTATTACAGTAATTATCATATTATGAATGGAATTTTACCTTGGTTACATCTTATTGAATTCAACATTTTTCACTTACCAATTTATTCCACATTAACTGCAATAATTTAGTGAATTAATTGAAATAGAATTCAAATTAAACTTATCAAACTAATAAAATAAGTAACGTACCAAAATTATTGTCATTAACTCTTAATCGCACTTTTATAGGTTCATTATTTACTAACCGATATTATAATTACTTACATTAAATTTGGATTGTACTACACTTATTATATTTTTGCCAAATAGATACATTAATTTCAATTAAATAATATTCTCTTAACTTATTTCTTGATTTCATACTTTCTATTTCCCAAATTACTATCTTGTATTAAGTTTACGTTTCTATTTTAATTTATGTTCAATTATAACCTAACAGTCGTTTAAATCAATTGGATTGTATTGAATTTGGTTATCCATCAACTGCCATTTACACTACTACCTTCATTTACACAGTTACTATTAGAAAATCTTATTGCATTGGTTAATTAAATGTTTGCTTTAAATTACTTTTTTTTTAGAATTCTTATGCTCAAGAGCAACAATTAACACTTTCCATTATTATACAAATTTGAATTTATTTATTAAATTGAAATGTCCATTCAAGTTTATAAATTATTAACTCGCATTAACATAATTCCCTAATTTGTTCCAATTACTGTCAACAATCCTTTATTACATTAAATCTATCTAATACTTTCCTTAAATTTCTTGTAACAACCGTGGTATTTTCAACCATTCGCATCCATTATAAGTGTATAGGTAGACACTCATGCCGGAATTAAATTGCTCAAAATACCGCGGTGTAAATAAAAATTTGGCAAATCTCAGAATATACAGTAAATAAAAATCATAGAATCACAGACACAGAGTAATAATAGTGCAGCGGAAGCAAAAGAAATAGTAGTTCATGAAGCTACTATATAAAAATATCAGAGTTACATAAAATACAATAGAGGAAATAAGGTACAAAAGAAGTCTCACTTCGTAGAAGTCAACTAATACAAGCGCTGAAAGGAACAACAGGTTTCAAAAGATAAACATGACAAGTAGATAATCTCCAGCGATTCCAATCTCCAGAAAGTGGAAATCCAAATCTGTGAATAACTCAGGCTGACCCGAGCGTAAATAAAAATACAAACACTCGAGTCAGGACATACATACTTATACAATGTAAACCAACTCAAGTGAACTGTAGTAAAGGTACAAGTAACTTAGAAGATGCTTGGGACCGCCCATCCTCTAAAGATCCATTAAACTATTTACTATGTAGTATATTGCGCTATATACAGTAGTGTCTAATCAGTAAAGTATAATCATATAGAAAATAGCGTTAAGGGGATGGTGAACCTTAACGCTGTCGGATCTTTAAAACCAAAATCGTAGTGGGCTCGATATAAGGATATGACACGGCACACGAGGCAATGCCAGGGTGGATACACCGTTTGCACTCCCGGACCGGTGGTGACGGCAAGCCAGCAGCTTCCGCCCACCTCGAACAATACCCCCGAATCAAATGTGGCGCCACCGAATCGAATCACAAAAGTAATAGAATGGTTTCCGATGGAGCATGCTCGATGAAAGGGTGCGACCCTTTGTGTAGCCCGGTATAGCTCCTGTTTTAGTCATATATGCCAACTCACGGGAGTTGGGTCCACGTAATATACCTCGAGAACGTCGCCACCATCCTACTTCATTCTGGAATCTCCACCGCGTACACAGTTGTTAAAGTGGTTTTCGGTATTGGCCGGCTATAAGACAATATCCGATCCCGGTCTCTTTAACAACCAATCGTTATTATAACCCGTAGTTATAACTTTAAAACATATTTTATACTTCAAAATAAAATATCATTTCAACCCAAATCTTTATCAAAATAAAGATTAAATCATTTCCAAACCATTTCAATATATCATCATACCATATCTTTCAATTCAAATATTTATCAAAGTAATTATCAAGTCATTTCAAATCATTTTTAATACATAAACATCACATCTTCCAAATTCAATATTTATCAAAATAATTATCAAGTCATTTCAAATCATTTTTAATACTTAAACATCATATCTTCCAAATTCAATATTTATCAAAATAATTATCAAGTCATTTCAAATCATTTTTAATACATAAACATCACATCTTTCAAACTTCATTTTCAAATCGTCTTAATTTCAAAATATCATAACTTTCAAAACTTCATCTTCGAATCATTTAATATATACCAGAATATCATATCTTTCAAAACTTCATTTCAAATCATTTCAATATATCATATCTTTTCGAAACCACATTTCAATCATTTAATATATCAAAATATCATCTCTTTTCACAACCACATTCATTTCAATATCATTATTCATTTTATTCAATTTAAAATACCATTTCAATTCATATTTCAAAACAGTTTATATTCCAAAATCATTTTTAATCACTAAAATGAAGTTATTATGTTTAATAATTAAATTATTAAACTTCCAAAATTTTCAACTTTCAATGTTCATTTATTCACTTAAGTTTATTAAAACAGTAAAGATTCACTTTTCGTGGCATTTAGAAAATGCTACGGAAAAATACATTCAAAACAGTTCACTTTAACAAAAGACAACATTTTAAAATGTTGTAATAGGGTTTACTTAAATTTCAAATAAACTTAGTTAAATTCAAAAATTATAGCACTTACAAAAATTTTCTATAATAGCTTTTAATTCAATTTAGCTTTTTAGTTCATTATCGTCAACTACAGCATTTACAATGCTGTAATATCATTCACATTGTAATTAATAGAATTTCAAAAATGCAGTAAATTAACTTCAAATATTCAATAAAATTTCTCAACCAATTATATTTTTATTTAAAACATTTTTTAACTTATAAAATCATACATTTCACATTTATAAACATCATTTAATTTTCCTCAAGTTCATGATTTTATAAAGTTAAATTTCCATTCAAAAATCAAGTTTTAATAATAATTCACTTATCAAAATGCAATGTTCAATTTTAGATTCACTACATTAAATTTCAACTTAACATTTATGTTAAAATTCTCAAATATAACTTATTTTTATTTTTATTTACTTAACTAAAATTTCCCTTTCAAGTCAATTTCATAAATTTCCAATTTTAGTTATATTTCAAAATTTCAACTTAAAATATTCATTCATTTCACATTTCAGCTTTATTAAAAATCATTAATATGATAAAAAATCACTTTAAATTCAATTTATATTCAAATTATCATAAATTCATATTCAATTAAATTTCCAATTATAATTAAATCAATTTTTCCAAAATAACTTACGTTCAAAATTTCTAACTTTTCCATTAATTCAATTCACTTACAATTATTCATAAAATCAATAATATTTTACAAAAATCCTTTTTAATTATATTTAAATCAAAATAATATATTATTTACATTTCTAAAATAACTTTAAAGATTTTAGGAAATCATATATTAACTACGGGTCAATATATAATTTTCTACGCTAGGTAAAGTGATACGGATATGTATCATTTCAATCCGCAGTTTAAAAAGAAAAATCCGAGTTTTATCATTTCAAACCCGCAATGCCAAGTTAAATAAATGATTTGAAAATCATTCAGGCCTATCATTTCAGCCCATAACAATTTTCCCTTATTCCAAAGTCCGTTCGGGTATATATCATTTCAACCCATAGTGATTCTAATCAAAAGGGAACTTGCAGTGTGATAAACTGATATAAATAAACAGAATAGCATAATAAACAGTAACAAGTGATATAACAGGTGTAATAACAGGTGTAAACATCATATGATCATAATATAGCAGTTATAACATGATGCAATACATTTACAGATTCAAATGGTGTCGGTTTATCAGTTATATAGGTACAGATTGTCTGGTGAGAATAACTCACCGGTTTGAGCTGGAGACACAACAACGAATTTCACGAACGGAATCTACACAAGCACAAAAGCACGACACAGATACGAATGGAGGAGCCAAGGATTAATTCCCTTGAATACAAATCAAACAAACAATAACAAACATGAATTATAAACCAAGATATTACAAAACAATGCTAGGAATAAGTACACAATTCAAAGCTAGAACTTTTGCACTTGCATTCAACTTTGTATGCTTCAGCTATGGACTGGAAAAGCACTGTAATGGAATGGTTTTGGATCAGGTTTGGATGCAATAGGTCAGCGTATCATGGATTTTGATGATGGTGCAAAGGTATGTGTACATGAAACTATGACTACAAGGCATAAACAAGGATTTTGGTCCATATTTGGCTCGACCTATGGCACACTTGGGCTGGCTATACTTACTCCAGATCTAGACAGTGGAGAGTGATGGTATAGCAGCACCCAAAGGTCATGTGGTTGCTGGTGGTGGTGGTTCTAGGGGTGGCCAAGAGGAGTATGTGAAAGGATATTGGCATTAAGGCTCGGCTAGGCTAGTTTTAAGGGTTTGCTTGCAATTTTTGTGGAGTTTTCAACATGGGGAGGCCACGGCCTGATCTGGTTCAGGTCTGGACAGTGGGTAGGTGGAGGGTCAAAGGTTGTATCGTGGTGGTGGTGGGACAATAGGAGGTGGCCAAGGCAAGATATGAAGGAGATAGTGGAGTATATGGCTAGGCTAGGCAATTTCAAGGGGTTTGGTGCAAAGTTTGTGATGCTAACCTCAATGGATGGGCAAAACTTGGTTAATGTCAGAGGAGGGGGAGGAGGAGCTGCTGTAGATGGTGGAGGAGATGGTGGAGCTGATGGTGGAGAGGTTAGGCTGAGCAAAGCATGAAGAAGCAGGGCAAAAATCAAGGCAAACAAATGGAAAAAGGAAGAAGATGAGAGGAGAATGGAAGCCATATTTTTCTTTGAAGTGCCGTGAGTTTTTAGGAGATGAAGGAGGACATTTGTTTACGTGCAAATGATATGTGATCAGCTGAAAGAAATGAGATATGGTTGGCCTCAATTGAATGCAAGAGTTAGAAAATGAAAAGGTGGGAAAACAAAGAGACTTAAGCAACTAAAGAGTCACAAAACCTTTCAAATTTCCACTAAATTCTTTTTAATTTTAAATAACTGAAATACATATATATAAATCCAGATAAAAATACGAAAATTTAGTAAATAAACAATAATAAATAAATAAATTATTAATTATATATAGTTTAATTAAATAAAACAGCAAAATTTACAACTAGTCCTGAAAATATGAAAAATAAGTGCAATGAACTTGGAAAATTTTTTATGTACTTAAAAATATTTATAAATAAAGATAAGAACACAAAATAAAATGAATTCACAAAATAAATAAATAAATTTTAATTAAAATATAGTTTAGACGAAGAAAATAGCAGAAAAAGGAAACAGCCTTTTAAAAATAGGAAATCATCATAGTAAATTTTAGAAAAATCCTATTATTATTTTTAAAATATTTAGAGATGAAAATATACATAAATTAACATATCTACCCATATTAAAAGAAATATAAGAAAGAAAAATATGATTTATAAAATTTAAAATAGGCAAAATTGCACAATAAAACAAATTATACTAGAAATTGAAATGTACATAACTTTTACATTTTAACTCCGTTTTCAACGAAACGAAAAGTGGTGTTCTTAGAATTTTATGTAATTTCATAATAAAAGATAAAATTTTAAATTTTAAACTTTTAAAATTTTAAGTCAAAAGTCAAAGTTTGACTATTTTGACCAAAATCAACATTTCAGGAACATATTCAAATTACACAAGTTTGGAATTATAATTTCATATAAAATCAAGATTTATATTTAAGTAATAAAATTTAATCATTTAAAATAAGTAAAATAAGTTTTTTTTTAAAATCAAAATAATTAAAATATATATAAAAAAAATACAGGGTTGTCACATTTCTCATATTCAATTTATATCCAGGTAAAAATCTTTTCACTACTTAATTCATTTGAATTTATTCAAATTACTATAAATAGGTTTTAATTACCATTGCTATATTTTAATTTAGCGTTCATTCCAATATTAATTTATCACCTTTATTATTTCTACAAAAATTTAATTACAAAATCCTATTTAATTAACAAATTTAATTGTCGAAATTTACGGGTCGTTACAACTCCCCTCAGAAAAGTATCATCATCGGGGAGGCATACCTTTCCCTTAATCGTGAAGAGATCCATTCTATCAGTTCAATATCTTTTCTGTGCCATCCTAAAGAAGAAATCAGATATTCATCTTCATTTTATCTTCTTTGGCTGCACAATTCTTCACTGCTATTCATGCACATCACCTATCATAGCAGATCCCTCTTTTTCATTCCTGATCTGTTTCTTGGCTGCTAAATTCAAGATTAGCCTCGCCATTTTCCTTTCTTTCCTGACCATTACTTCTTGTCTTCAAGAAACCGGCATTTCAAGATTCTTGAATCACCATGGCACTTGAAGAGGAAGATGTAACATCAGGGACTTCTGGAAATCCATTAAGAGATCACCAGAATTCAGATCTGGTCCTGATCAATCCAAAGAGTCAAGTCATTACTACTCCATTAGACGAAGATAACTATATCTTATGGAAATATTAGGTTGAGATTGCATTGAAAGGATATGACTTACACGACTATGTCATAGGCACCAAGATCATCCCACCAGCTATGATCACTGACAAGGAAGGAAAAAATGTCAGTAACCCTGAATACAAACTGTACCAAAAGCAAGACAATTTACTATCATCATGGCTGTTATCTTCAATCAGCCAAAGTTTATTATCACAAATTGTAGGACGTAATAGTTCCTACGAAATATGGTCAGCAATTCAATGCATTTTTGGTTCACAATCAGCAGCAAGAGTTATGCATTACAGAAGGGAACTACAAAATGCAAGAAAGAATGATATGCCTATGAGAGATTATCTTGCAAAAATCAAGAACTTATGTGACAAATTAAAGGGTGTTGGCCATCATGTCTCCACCAGTGAGCAAATTCTAGTGATAACCAATGGATTAGATCAAGATTAAGAATCTTTAATTACATACATAGCAACACAACCAACTCTGCCAGATCTGGACTACATTCACACAACCCTCCTTGCTCATGAAGGAAGGATTGATCAGAGAAAGTCCATGCAAGAAGATTTTAATGTCAATTATGCAACTACATCAAAGAACAAGAATCAAAAAGGTATATCTAATCAACCCAAGCAAGACAGCCATAGTCAGAGAGGAGGCTACACTCAAAGAGGCAGAGTTAGGGGGAGAAACAATTATAACAACAAAGTTAAATGTCAGATTCGTGAAAAATTTGGGCATATGGAAAACAAGTGTTATTTCAGATACAAGGAAGACACTAATAATGGCCAGTCATCTCATGTCAATAAGCAACTTAATGCGAATATGATTCAAACTCAACTAAGGAACAATGGAGATAATGTCACTAATGATATAGCAAAAACAAATGATTACAGTATGGATGAATGGTTTCCAGATTCTGGTGCTACAAATCACATCACAAACAATCTGTAAAACTTAAACTTGGGCAGCAAGGAATACACAGGTAATCAATCTGTTCTCATGGGGAATGGTGAAGCTACAAACATAACACATGTTGGTACTGGCTGTATAAAAGGTACAAGGCTACTCTACTTAAATAATTTATTAAGAGTGCCAAGTATCAAAAAAAATCTTATTAGTGTTTCACAACTAGCCAGTGAAAATAAGGCGTATTTTGAGTTTTACCCAAAATGCTGCCTAGTTAGAGACTCATTAAATAAAAACATATTGTTACAGGGTAAGCTGGACAATGGTCTGTACAAATTCAGCAATATGGCAAATAATGATGCTGCTAATGAGAGAATATGGTCTAATAATGTTAGTGCAAGGCATGATAGTGATGTAAAAACATTTTAAAAGTGGCATTGTAGACTTGGCCACCCCAGTTATAATATTGTCAAACATATCTTAGTGCAAGAGGATGTTTCTGTTCCAAACATGTTTGATTTACACTTATGTGATCACTGTCAAATGGGTAAAATGCATAAATTACCTTTTTCTATTTCTGAAACCATATATGAAAATCCTCTTGAGTTAATTGCTGCAGATCTGTGGGGTCCAGCACCACTCAATTCAATGCAGGGATACAGGTATTATCTATCACTTGTATGTGCACACACCGGACACATTTGGTTATATTTTCTCAAGGCAAAGTCTGATGCTAGTAATGCCGTTATACACTTCATCACTCACATTGAAAAGTAAATTAACAAATGTGTTAAAAAATTTCAAACTGATGGTGGGGGAGCATTTAAAACACTAAAAGATTTCTTTACCCAAAAAGGAATACTTCATAGAATTACTTGCCCCCACACATCAGAACAAAATGGTTTAGTGGAAAGAAAACACAGGCATATTGTGGAGACTGGTTTAACACTCTTGTCTCAAGTATCACTACCACTGAAATACTGGAGTGAAGACTTTGTCACTGCAGTATATCTTATTAATAGGATGCCAACAAAAGTGTTAAACAATGTTTGTCCATATGAGAAACTTTATGGAGTTAGACCAAAATATGATCATTTAAAAACCTTTGGGTGTTTGTGTTTTCCTTACACTAGACCATACAACAAGCACAAACTATGCCTCAGATCCAGTCCATGCACTTTTTTAGGATATGCACATAATCAAAAAGGGTATAAGTGCATGGACAGTAGAGGCAAGATCTATGTTTCAAGACATGTAGTTTTTAATGAACATGTATTTCCATTTGCAGATAAGGAGAAACAAGACAGGAAAATCAATAATGAGAAAACACATGTTATACACATTCCAGAACTGTCTCAACATGCTAAAAGAGATAGTCAGCAAATGCAAAGACTCAATGGTAAAGCTGCATCCATACCAAGTACTACATCAAGATACAGCTCAGACGATGACAATGAAATCACTAGCTTTCTACCAATTGAATCAAATGATGAATAGAGTACCAGTGTGCTATACAACAATGATCAGAGTGGTAGTATATCCAGCAATAGTCAGAGAGATAATACAATAGCAGGCAATGATAATCAATTAGAGGATACTCATGACCATCATACAGAAATAAAACATCCCATGATCACAAGGTCTAAAAGTGGGATTTTTAAGCCTAAAATATACACAGCACAAAAGAATGAAGTGGAGCCAGCTTCATATGATCAGGCCATCAAGCATGAAAAATGGAAAAAGGCTATGGATGAAGAATTCAATGCTTTGATTAGAAATAGAACATGGACTCTTGTCAAACCTCCAAGACACAAAAATATTGTAGGGTGCAGGTGGACTTTCAAAATCAAAAGAGATGCAGATGCCAACATAATAAAAAATAAAGCCAGGTTAGTTGCAAAAGAATATTCTCAGCAATATGGTTTTGACTTCACAGAGACTTTTTCCCCAGTAATCAAACCCACAACTATAAGAATCATGTTGACACTAGCACTTCACAGAAATTGGAGAATAAACCAACTAGATGTACATAATGTTTTTTTAAATGGTAAGCTATGTGAGGAAGTTTATATGCAACAACCAGAAGAATATAATTCAAATGCTGGTAAAGGTCTTGTATGCAAGCTACATAAGGCCATATATGGACTAAAACAAGCATCTAGAGCATGGCATGAGAAATTGAAGAATACACTTAAACAATTAGGTTTCAGTGCTACAAAGTCAGATAACTCGCTCTACTTAAGAAAAAGAAAGCATATGAGCACATATATACTGGTGTATGTGGATGATATACTCATCACAGGAGATGATCAATAGGATATCAATCAAGTCATAAAATTACTTGACAAGCACTTTGCAATTAAAGACATGGGTGAATTAAATTTTTTTCTGGGAATAAACATCCATAGAAAATTTGACAGTGAGATCATCTTATCACAAAAACAATACATTAGTGACATTCTGGTCAGGGCCAACATGGATAAAGCCAAGCCACTACCAACCCCGATGACAAATCACAAGCAATTATCCAAAACACAAAGATGAACCCATCGAAAATGTCAGACAGTATCGAAGTATCGTTGGGGCACTTCAGTATGCCACAATCACTCGACCCGATATATGTTTTAGTGTAAATAAAGTGTGCCAATACATGCAAAATCCATTAAGTGGGCATTGGTGTGCCGTGAAGCGCATTCTCAGATATCTTAAAGGGACATTAGCATATGGTTTACACTTAAAGACATGTAAAGACATAAATATACGTCTTACAGTGATTCCGACTGGGCTAACGATGTCGACGACAGAAAATCCATTTTTGGATTCTGCATCTATTTAGGGCAAAATCCGATCTCTTGGTGCACAAAGAAGCAGTCCACCATCTCCAGAAGCAGCACAGAAGCTGAATATAGATGCATAGCAAGCACTGTCGCCGAAATCATTTGGATCGAAATCCTAATTGGGGAATTAGGGTTCGAATCAACTCAGAAACCCACTATTTGGTGCGACAACCTCAACGCCATATCATTATCCATGAATCCGGTCCAACATGCTCGCACGAAGCATATGGAGATAGATCTCCACTTCGTTCGTGAAAGAACAGGAAGCGGCAAACTCGCCATCAATCACGTCCCCTCCTTTCATCAAAGAGCAGACTTCTTAACAAAGGCTTTATCGGCGAGAAATTTCAATCATTTTCGAGATGAGCTCAAAATTTTCTCGACCGACATGAAAGTTGAGGAAGAAATAAAACCCTAGTTTTGTTTGAGGTGGCGTATAATGAAGCAAACCAAACCAGGATTACACTATTAGCAAAAGCACAGTTGGTTATCCAGGGCATAAGTCACAGCACATCACAACCGTTGATTCATATCAATGGTTCATAATCATCAAGCAGCTTCTCTAGGATTACAAACTGTATTATGGGCTTATATATTCGGCCCATTTTTATGTATATAAATATATACCATGTATTGACATTGGCTGTAATGAAAAATTGTAGCATTATCAAACAAAACTGTGTTTGCTATTCTCTATTTATTCGTAAAGGATTGATTTTTGTTACTCACTGTCACAGTATTCTTAGCAGTTAAGCCTTGTTATATGTTTCATTCATTTTTTGTTCACAACTTTATGATATACGACTTGGTTTATGCATTCGTGAACTCAGTTTTTACTGTCATCATTACTAATAATTTTGTTTCAGACATACTGTTACTTGTTCAGATAAACACACTTTTAATTATAACTCATTATCAAAATTAATAAAAGATAAACTATTTTATCATTATATTCAAATTACTAATATTATGAAATACATGTATGACTGTGGAACCTTTGTGATGTTGTTCAGGAAAAAGCTTGTGTGAGGACTAGAAACAACATCAAAAATCAATCTTGAACAAGTTAATGAATTTAGAGCACAAATAGCTGCAGAAATTCTTGTTAAATTCTAAACTCGTTCATTGTTCAAATTCTTGCAAAAGTATCTTCACAGTTCTTACTCTTTTCATGCATTTTTTGGGTACCTGATACTCAATTTCCTTATTGATTCAATATATTAGCCATAGCAATTCTTAAGTTCTAGTCATTGTTACCTCAAATACTTGTATAATACAATATATGCCCCATTCTTTCTTGAGCACAAACCATTCCCACCACTTTCTTTTTTGAAATCCTTCACCTACACATACAAACAGTCACCATATCCACTTCATTCGTCATCTTCTTCCAGATTTCATCTTCAACAGCCATGGCCAAGATCACTGACCAACCAGGGCCTTACACGATTTCAACTTCAGGCGGCGATTTCGACTTCAGGCGAGTGGACACGAGTGCGTAATTTATTAACAACAATGGTAACTAGTTGAGACAAGCTATCAAGTTTAGTAGTAGATGAGGTGCTCCTATGCTTCAGTTAGTTATAATATTGTTTTAGTAGTAGATGTGTTCACTCTTCGTTATTGAGAGAGTTCATTCTTTTCGCTTTTGAGAGAGTTCCATTCTGCTACAATAAATGGTAAACAAGAAATGAGTTGAACACTGTTATCAAATTATCAGTTGAAAATAGAACACTGTTATCTGATTTTGTTTACTGTCTATATGATATATGCACAAATTATATATATTCGTGTAAGTAAATCCAATACCAAATTTTTTTAATATTCCAAGATTAATCTTTAGCTAATTGTATTTTGTTAAATGCAGATTTGGTAGCACATTTAAGTTATGTCAACTTTAGGATTGAATGAACGTTAATATCTGATAAGCACATCTAAAAACATTCTTGAATGCAAACTAATTTCCTTCTGAAAATCTTTTATCTGTAGAGTATATCAGACACTAGCAAATTTTATTGCAACAAGTGTCCTATCAGCTTAAATTCCTTTATACACTACCCAGTATCGTCCTTGACCAACTTTTAGTTTTTCATAGAAACCAATGTTGGGGATTTTGCGGTTCGAGACGGATTTGACGGCGATGGTGATGAAGACAATGCTGTACTTCCGACTTCAAGGATCTATGGAATAGATTCTTTCAGACAATAGTTCAACCCACCAGGTACAAACGGGTTATCGAACTATCGACTTTTAGGATTCAATGAAGCCCTATAACAGCGTAATCGGATTCAAAGTTTGTACGACTTTGATCCAACCAAGAACACTTCAGAAAATGTATCTGATGATGCAATTTATATAGAATAGAATGAAGAGGAAGAAGAATACAATCCTGCAACGCTTTCTGAATTTGCAACACCTTGGAGGCGTCACAAAACAGAGCGTTTAGTAACGCTATCCCGGCGTCGCAGAACTGCTGTAGGAAGAAGAAGAAGATGCGGAACTGTTTGCAACTGTTTCTGGGCGTCGCTATTTATAGATGTGAGGAGGTGTCTATTCGCCAAGCGTCACGACCGTTTGCAACGGTTCTTAAACGTCGCGACCTTTCATCTGCAACGTTCAGTAAAACGTTACTAATTCAAACGTCGCGTCCATTCATTTTGTAACGTTTAGAAAAACGTTACAAATTCCCGCCCTTTATCCAAATTCAGATTTTCCGGCTCTGGGTCCTTAACGGGCCGAAATCTGGCCCGTTACTGTTCATATATGATCCAAAAATATTTTCGGATCCGAACCCGAAACCCGTACCCGGCCCGGTTCGGTTCGGTCGGACGGACGGCGGCGGCGGCGCGCGTGTGGTGTTGCATGACTTCTCTCCTCACAACAAAGCAAACATGTGGGAGCCCCAAGGATCCATCATCCACTTGAGAAAGCTATACTTATACAAGTATAGTATTCATTTCTCTACAATGTGGGACTTCTCTTCTTCCTCTCTACCTCTTCTCTTCCAAAACCAAAAACCCAAACCCAAATCATTTTGAAAATTTTACAACAATCTCCCCCAATTTTCAAAAATTAAATAATAGGACGGCTGAATCACTAGAGTGACTTCCTACATACCCAAGTGGGGTCAAGCCTATGTAGTTCTAAGATCAAGTTTTGCATCATCGTGAAAACCAACACATAAATAAAAGGTATCTTTTGGATTTGAACCCTTACTTAGTGTAAACCATTCAAAGCCTTATCGAGATTCTATGGTGAACGAATCTTGAACCAAGTATCCCTAATGATAAAATCGGAACAATCACACATGTTGATTTCCTTAGGTAAAGTGTTCTGTATTGCTCAGCACGTTAATGGCCATGTGTTTAAATCCTGGTTCATGAGTCTACTTAGAAAGCGGTCTTACTTTCCTAGGAAACGGCCTAATTTCCATACTCATATAGGTAAGTCTCTTAAGGTGTTTCTGCGATACACCTTTCAAGGTTTCTAGACTTATTAAGGAAGTATACCCATCCTTAATTTGTTCTTGCAGAATCCAACACTAAATATTATGGGATTATCAATTTAGTGTTCCATAATCATTCGCTTAACTTGTTGGTACCCATTGAAATTTGTCTATCCTTTTCAAGACATAAGTTGGGTTTCTGTTAAGGATGATCAACCTTCATTCACAGACCTTAGTCCCATTTCTTGTGACTTTATAGAAACCATTGCCTTTGGAAGACCTTTTGTAAGTGGGTCAGCCAAGTTTTTCTTCGTTTCTATGTAGTCAACAGTTATAACTCCTCTTTTGAGTAACTGTCTCACCATTTGATGTCTTAGACTCACATGTCTAGACTTTCCATTATATGTCTTATTAGACACATTGTATATTGTTGCTTGATTGTCACAGTTAATCAAGTCTGCTGGAGATGGCTTCTTCCACAAAGGGATTTCCATTAATAAATTCCTAAGCCATTCCGCTTCTTTACATGCATCTGCTAATGCGATCAATTCTGACAACATTGTTGAGTCAGAAATACAGGTCTGCTTCTTGGAAGCCCAAGACACAGCAGCGCCTCCTAATGTAAAGATCCATCCGGTCATAGACTTGGATTTGGATTCTACATTGTTCCAGGTTGCATCACTATATCCTTCTATTGCAGCAGGATATCCTTTATAAGATAAACCATATTCAATGGTTCCTTTCAAATAAGCTAAAACTCTGGAAATGGCTTTCCAATGTTCAAAACCTGGATTACTCGTAAATCGACACAATATACTTATAGCATGTGCGATGTCTGGTCTAGTGCAATGCATAGCATACATAAGACTCCCAATAACACTGGAATACTCTAGTTGAGAGATAGTACGTCCAGTGTTCTTTTCTAATTTAATACTTGGATCTAAAGGAGTTGGTGCTGGTTTGTCATCGTAATGACCATACTTTTGTAAGAATTTCTCTATGTAATGGGATTGAGTTAGTAATAACTCCCCCTCTTTCCTAACAATTTTAATTCCCAGAATTACATCAGCCTCTCCTAGATCTTTCATATCGAATTTAGAAGACAGAAACTTTTTAGTTTCATTCACGCAGGATATATTGGAACTAAATATTAGCATGTCATCAACGTATAAACATATTATAACAATACCGTTGTTATCCAATTTGCTATAAATACATTTATTAGCATCATTAACAATGAATCCATATGACAGTGCAACTTTATCAAACTTCTCATGCCATTGCATGGGAGCTTGCTTCAGGCCATAAAGAGATTTTACTAATTTGCAAACTTTCTTTTCTTGGCCTGGGGTTTTGAAACCTTCAGGTTGTTCCATATATATCTCTTCTTTTAAATCTCCATTTAGAAAAACAGTCTTTACATCCATTTGATGTATGACTAATTTATGAATTGATGCAAGTGCAATTAAACAGCGTCTAGAAGTTATGCGAGCAACTGGAGCATATGTATCAAAATAATCTACTCCATGTCTTTGCTTATATCCCTTAGCAACTAATCTGGCTTTAAACTTATCAATGGATCCATTTGTATTCAACTTTTTCTTGAATATCCATTTATATCCTATAGGTTTAGCACTAGGAGGTAAATCAGTTAAAACCCAAGTTTGGTTTAACATTATGGAATTCATTTCATCATTGATAGCTTCTTTCCAGAAATTTGAATCTCTGGAACTCATAGCTTCAGAATAAGTTTTGGGATCATCATCAACGTTCATTACATATTTAGTAACATTAAGGACTTCGTCCTTACTGCCTTCTACAAGATATGTAATGAAGTCAGGACCATAGTCCTTCTCTATTCTCGCTCTTTTACTTCTCCATTGTTCAGTACTATTATCTGGTACTGACACTTCCTTGCTGTTTTGAGCAGGAGCAAAATCATCTTCATTGATATCATTAGTCATACTACGTTCTGGACTAGATGATCTCAATGGGATCTCAACAGTTTGATTTTCAAAAAATTCTACATCTACAGATTCTATAACTTCTAGGGTGTCAAAAATAAGAAATCTATAAGTTATACTATTAAGTGAATATCCTATGAAAACACATTTAAATGCTCTATTTCGTAACTTTGGTCGTTTAGGGTCTGGTTTTCTAACATAAGCTAAGCAACCCCAAACTTTAAGTCTAGTTAGGCTAGGTTTCCTATTAAACCATAATTCATAAGGGGAAATATTATTCTTTTTAAGTGGTACTCTATTTAAAATATAACATGCAGATAACATAGCATCACCCCATAGGTTATAAGGTAAATTAGAACTTATGAGCATGGAATTAACCATTTCTACTAAAGTTCTATTCTTCCTTTCAGCAACACCATTTTGTTGTGGTGTATATGGGGCAGTACATTGGTGAATTATACCTTGTTGTTTACAAAACAAGGTGAATTCATTTGAGAAATATTCACCACCACGATCTGAATGTAATATTTTAATTTTAACTCCTAATTGTGTTTCGACCTCTGCTTTGTAAATTTTGAATTTATCAAAAGCCTCATCTTTAGTTTTCATTAGATATACATATGCATATCTAGTAAAATCATCAATGAATGTTATATAGTATTGGTTACCACCATAGGTGATATGACTTTTTAAGTCACCCACATCACTATATACCAAATCAAGCAAACCAGTTTTCCTTTCTACGGATTTAAAGGATTTCCGGTGTATTTTTGCTTGAACGCATATTTCACATTTAGAGATGGTATCGAAATCACAATCAGTGATTAACCCTAGTTTATTCATATTCCTAATGGAATTATAATTAACATGTCCTAATCTACCATGCCATAAATTAATAGAATCAACAATGCAAACAGAATATTTCTTTATTAAATTCAACTTAATCATGCCGTTACAAGAGTATCCCTGTCCAATGAATTTACCATTCTTAGACAACACTAGCTTATCAGACTCATACACCATCTTGAATCCTCCTTTGTTAAGAAGGTATCCAGAGACCAAATTCTTACACATATCAGGTACATAAAATACATTGACTAATGTAAGAACTTTTCCAGAGGTGAGAGGAAGTTCTATAGTGCCTTTTCCCAGAAGTTTACTTGGAACCTTATTTGCTCCAGTAACTTCATCGGCTTCTCCTTTATTTTCTTCGTAATTCTTGAAAAGATTACGGTCTTTGCAAATGTGAATGGTTGCTCCAGTATCAAACCACCAATCGTTATTATTGCCACCAACGGAGTTTGCCTCTTGCACTACAGCCACAAGCGAGTCTTCGACCACATTCACTTTTTGTTGTTTCTTCCGCAGACGGCAGTCTCGGGCATAGTGGCCGGGCTTGTTACAAAAATAATAAGCACCTTTCTTTTTGTTGTTAGTTTTGGAATGATTTTTCTTAAACCGTGTCTCATTCTTTGGCTTTAATTTATCAGTAATTTCAACATTATTTGCCTTAGAATGGGACTCAGTTTGTGGATTATCATCTAGATCGCGTTTGCGAGAGTCTTCTTCAATACGAAGATGACGCTGTAAACCGTCTAAATTATAATCCGTTTCCGCATGCTTCATCTTTTTCTTATAATCATTCCAATTATGCGGAAGTCTAGAAATTATAACTCCAACAACAAAAGATTCAGGGAGATCAATTCCAGCATCTTTAAGTTGATTCACCAACAGTAAGATTTCGCTTACTTGTCCAATTATGGACTTATTGGTGACCATTTTGAAATCCATAAAATTAGAAATAAGAAACTTTTTATTGCTTGCTTCGGATATGCGGTATTTATTCTCCAGAGTAGTCCAGAGTGCCTTCGTTGTTTCCAAGGTCCTATGAGCATTGTAGACTGGGGTCGATAGCGCATTCAGAATATGGCCTCTGCATAGGAAATCGTCCTCTTTGCGCTTTGCACGTTTAGCCTTTAGAGCAGCATCGTCCTTATCAGTTTCCTCCGGGATTTCTTCCAAGTCATCTTCCAAGATGTAGAACAACTTGACGGTGACCAGGAAAAATTTCATCGTCTCTTGCCAACGAGTGAAATTGTCACCATCAAAACGCTCCAATCGAGTTAGATGCTGATTCATAACTTGTAGAGCGCTCGAACCTTCCATGGTTGAAGATTATTGTCTGAAAATTTGTTGGGGATTTTGCGGTTCGAGACGGATTTGACGGCGATGGTGATGAAGACAATGCTGTACTTCCGACTTCAAGGATCTATGGAATAGATTCTTTCAGACAATAGTTCAACCCACCAGGTACAAACGGGTTATCGAACTATCGACTTTCAGGATTCAATGAAGCCCTATAACAGCGTAATCGGATTCAAAGTTTGTACGACTTTGATCCGACCAAGAACACTTCAGAAAATGTATCCGATGATGCAATTTATATAGAATAGAATGAAGAGGAAGAAGAATACAATCGTGCAACGCTTTCTGAATTTGCAACACCTTGGAGGCGTCACAAAACAGAGCGTTTAGTAACGCTATCCTGGCGTCGTAGAACTGCTGTAGGAAGAAGAAGAAGATGCGGAACTGTTTGCAACTGTTTCTGGGAGTCGCTATTTATAGATGTGAGGAGGTGTCTATTCGCCAAGCCTCACGACTGTTTGCAACGGTTCTTAAACGTCGCGACCTTTCATCTGCAACGTTCAGTAAAACGTTACTAATTCAAACGTCGCGTCCATTCAGTTTGTAACGTTTAGAAAAACGTTACAAATTCCCGCCCTTTATCAAAATTCAGATTTTCCAGTTCTGGGTCCTTAACGGGCCAAAATCTGGCCCGTTACTGTTCATATATGATCCAAAAATATTTTTGGATCCGAACCCGAAACCCGGCCCGGTTCGGTCGGACGACGGCGCACGTGACTTCTCTCCTCACAACAAAGCAAACATGTGGGAGCCCCAAGGCCCCATCATCCACTTGAGAAAGCTATACTTATACAAGTATAGTATTCATTTCTCTACAATGTGGGACTTCTCTTCTTCCTCTCTACCTCTTCTCTTCCAAAACCAAAAACCCAAACCCAAATCATTTTGAAAATTTTACAATAACCAATTGTGGCTCCTGTCATTTCTTCACTTTTAAATCTTTTTACACCACATGTATGCATCGGTAAGCTTGGTACTATAGAAAAGCGAAACACTCAAAAACTAAGCTTTCAAACAACAAATAGCATTGAAGTGCTTCCACAAAAATTTGTATATTTCGTAAGGTTTATATACTCTGAGCATAAGTCTATATATGTTTTTGAAGCTATTTTCACAACTAATAAAGATAGTTCTGCAATGGATATGCAATGAAGTGGTATTTACTTAAATGGGTTACTGAAAATTTTACATGATATTTTTGTTAAATGCCTACTGTAGTTGCTGTTCTCTTTAATATCTCCCTTAACAAATACGACCAAGACAAAAATAGTTGTAACAAAACCTATAGTCATGATCATGATTATTGTTTGGGATATCCTTGACATGGTAATTTCATGGAATCTCTATAATAAAAAAAGTTTATTAGTACATATCAAAACTTGTGAATAAAGAAATCATATTATTAATATTTGCAACATGCAAAATAGCATTCCTATTTAAACTGAATATGTTGTTGTAGTATATTAATCATTCTCAATGAGTTTGAAAATAAACACTTTTGATTAATCTGTATGAGGGGTAATTTCTTCAGACTTAGAGCAGAAAATTATTGAACTTTATGTCAATGTAAAAGGATTAGTATTAGATATGATTATACTCTACAAATTAATTTTTTTTAACCACTGCATACCTATTTATTTGTGTGTGTTATAATAAAAAAAATTCTCTAAGAGGCCTAAAAAGTAATAGAAAGAATGAAATTAAAAGTAATAAATGATCTATGAATATCATTCGCCCCAAGTTAAAGTGAAAAATAGTTGTAATAAATTATGTAGAATGCTATGAATTGTCTGAGTATCTTTTTTGATTAAGTGAAAACAACACTTAATATATAATATAGACGTTAACAAAAAATATGAAACTAAATTGTACCCTTCATTTCAATTAAACTATATCACTTACCAATAGCATATGCAGCACATGAAAGTTTAGAAGCTCATATGGTCTGAAAGTATTTGAAAGTGTAGTATCCCATCCACTTAACTTCTGTTTAAGTCTTGAAATTTCACTCATATTAAATAGACTTCTATTGCTTGGAAATAATTTCAAATACATGTTAAGCCTTGGACCACTCTCCTATATGTATGAAACAATAAATAATTGATCCAGGTATAAATTTAGTTCTGATGTCATTACAGTTTTGAAGTTATCAATGTATGCAGAAAATTTGATATTAATGGAATAGAGCATAAGAAAGGCATCGAAGAGATTGGGTTATGTTCGTATTTTTGTCCGTAGGGCATGATGAATAGTGTATTCTTCTCCTATTTATTTTATGACATGTTTTCTGGTACAACGAGGCTCGTATATTTATCTTATGATGACAAAATTTGATGACCAATGGATTTTTCGTCCTACTGCATAGTGGGTTATCAAATAACCTGAATGTATTATTGATAAATTAGGAAGAGATTGTATATAAAGTTCCTAATTTTAAAGATAACATGGTATGTAATCTAAAAATTCATGATTCAAAAGTCGAAGCTTTTGTTTTGTAGGTGGTAAGGAATAGAAAGAAGATATGATGGGGATATTGTTTTATTGGCAAATGACAAGTGAATGATGATGAACAAGATAAAATGAAGTCGAGCATTCTGGTATGACTGATTATATTGATACTACAATTCTAGATAGGTTTATATTTATATACAGAGATTTTGAAATTGGATCTTATCATGGATTGAAATCCTATTAATGTGAAATCAAGCAGTCTAGTATGCCTCCATTTGTTTATTGACTTGACTTGGAGATACTTAAATTTGTTGCCTTCACATTTTACAAGAACATAGTTGATGGAAACAAAACCTATCTTTCTTCAATCTCTTTTCATTGTAAACCATGGACAAGTTACAAGATGACTTAGATCGTTTAGTCGACTAAGAGTATCTTTGGTGCATTGCAGGATGAATTTCTCAGTTACAAGCTCTTAGAATCTCAGGTTCTGTCTCTTAGGATGGCGTGAAAATGTAGTTTTTTCTGAAAACTTAGGAGAACCCGGCAGGCCGGTAAACTCCTGAGTAGGGTACAATAAAACCGTGCGCTATTTCAAGCCCCCATAACCACAGGTAAATTTATATAGGATAGGGAAACACATGTAATTATGTTTTGCTGTATTAGTTTGAATTAGTAATTTAACGAAATGTAGTATAATAAAAACAACAACAACAATAATAAAGAGGTGACAGTTTGTCAAATTAGGAATAAAGTTTGAAGATCAGTTTGGAATACAAATTCATGCCAAGTCTACATGACACTAATCTCAATGACAAAACCGTGGACATCTTAAGAATAATCTTAAGAAACTATCCTCAAAACATTAACAATAATGATAGCAGGAAACTATTCAAATATAGCTTTTTTCAGTGTTGACTAGCATGTTATTATAGCTTTGATTAACCGTTGAAGGTTGTATTTTTTCTCAAATTAAGCATTAAAAATATTCGAAACTGAGACCATTGTTGGCCTCAGTTTTAAAGTGAGGCCACTGTGGCCTCAGTTTAAAACCGACGCCATGTACGCCTAAGTTTTAAACTGAGGTATTGTTGTCCACCTCAGTTTTAAACAAATAAGTGAGAAATTCTGGTAAAGTGTATATTTGAGGTATTGTTGAATACATGTGCATAATTGTTTTAGATATTCAGTGCCATCAATGAAAAGAAATGCCTTTAATGTCTGTTAATAATTTTTTTTTTTAAAAACCATCTGACCAGTTCTGCATTTTACCACCTCAAAAATCCAAGCATGTCATTGCATGTATGAAGTAATTAATTTGTCGTCCTTGTATATTTGCTTGTTTTATTTAGTGTCTTTTTATTGTTAAATCATGTGTTATTACCTTGATTACTATTTGTGATTCTTTTTAGTATAACTTTCAATTTAATATGATATTGAATGCATGTAGGTATTTGTAGAAGAAGCATAAAAAAGAGAAAACTGGATGGTAGTTCTAGTGGTGATGGTGAAGTAGAAGATCTTGAAAATGATTGAATTACGGAAGTTTTTGGTTCCGATAGAAAGAAAATTATTGTTGAGTGGTTAATTTACTTCTTCTATGAAACAAGTAACGATGAATTAAGCGTTAAAAGATATAGCTGAAAACAGGAAAGCCATGAATTTGTCTGTTTGGTAAACTTTATATTGATAACTTAATTGTATATTGAAATTCTCTTTTGTTAATTGATGCTCTGTTTTATTACTGATTATGAATATTGTTTATTGATATTGATTGGGTTATATTTTGTTAAATTAAGATAATATTTCATGTTAAATATAGTCTACATTATATCTTTTAACATTCAAACCATTATATCTTTCAATATTCACATTATTGATAAGTGTTTATTTGTTTGTATTTACTTGTAAACGTTGGAAGATATTTTTTCCCAACGCTTATAAGCGTTGGAAGATTTTTTTCGGCAACGCTTATAAGCGTTGGAAGATCTTTTTTCCCAACGCGTATAAGATCTTTTTTCCCAATGCTTATGAGCATTGGAAGATATAATTTTTCAATACTTACAAGCGTTGGTAAAAAATCTTCTGACGCTTATAAGCGTTGCAAATAAATACCCATGCCCCTACAGTGACACATATAAGTGTTACTGAAATTCTTGGCAACGCTGATACTCGATGGGAATTCTCTGTTTTTATGTAGCAATAGTTGATGATATATGATGTATTGGACTAGGGACTTTCATTTTGTAGGCTATGGGCTTATGTATTTTATTATGTGACATGTATTATATTTTATCTGCTGTGTTTTGACTCTGCGTTCTCTGATTGATATTTATTATCTGTGACTGTGTATTGTTTATCCTAGAGGCTCACATGTTTAACGTTTTGTACCGAGACCAAGTATGAATATAGTAAGTATTATCCAGCCTTTTGACCCGGCAATGTGCAGACAGACCGAATGAATCGAACTTGGAGTTATCAAGGCAGGGAACTCAGAGATATAACATAGGAGTCGAGAAACGAAGCACTGGCGGAATCACAAGGTCAAAGCCAAAAGCATTCAAACTAAGACAACAATGGGATCACCTAAAATAAGGGTCAGTACCGACCCCATCCTATACGTTGATACCAAGTCCTATTACTACCTCAGCATGCCCCATCTTCTGCCACATGCCTTGCTCTATGCCAAGAGCCTACTTCTAGTATCATTCTGATGATTTAGTACAATTCTCCATCGATCTTCACAAACACTTGAAGTTGCAACTCTGTTCTTCCATAAATCCATCATTTGAACCTGGAAATAAGCTAACAGTGGTACAAATAACTATGGAATAATGAAGATAACAACAAGATGAGTCAAGATGAAGAGTTGAAGACGGCCGGTATGTCCATCTTAATGGTCGGTGCTGATCCTTACCTATGAATCGATACCGACCCCTACATCCTGATGATAGTGCACCTACATTTGTGGGAGAATTGGTCTAAATCATGGATAATGGCTTGAAGATATTTTGTGCAAGATATTAAGCTCTCTACCTCTATAAATAAGAGGCCATGACTCATTTTAAATATGGGCGGCTATTTACCCTAATGCCCTTATGTTTAGTTAGCTAACACTTAACCATTTATAAGTTCATTCAATTTAAACAAGCACGACCACTACGTGTTTATTAATCAATCTCAATCTCCTTATCTACATTACTCTATTTAATTTATCCTAATTAAATCTCCTGAATAATGTTATTAAAAATTAGGGGTGTTACACATATGGATTCAGCCAAAGCTTCCAATGCCATGAAGTGTCGTTGTTTCCCGATTTTCTTTGAAGGAGTAGCTATGATGTGGCTCACTCGACTTTCACCGAGGTCCATATAGTCTTTTGATGAGCTTTTAAAGAAATTTTTGGAATAATTCCATTTACATACAACACGTCCAAAGCATGTGATGTCTTAGGCAAACCTCTTCTAAGTCGAAGGAGAGTCGCTAAAGGATTTCTTTAATCGATTCCATACAACCGTGATCAAAGTTATGGATCCCAAGGATGACATAGTGATAATGACATTGATTAGAGGGATTCATCCTAATACGGAGTTTAGAGGAATCCCCCATCAATGATGGATGCTTTCTATAGAAAGGATAATGAATACTAACGCTTGGAGGAAGTGAAGAAACGTCCAAGGAGGATTGGTACTGGAAATTGGAATGAAGTGATATAAAGCAATGTTGCCATAAATCAATATGGAGGAAGCTCTAGAGTATGGATGTGAATGTTAGTAATCAAAGAAATAATTAAAAACGAAATGATGTTGGGGCTAAGAAGAAGAAGCCAGATAAAAGGAATCGTATTAGGACTCCTAAATATGATAACTGTACTGAACTGAACAACTCAATATATAACGACCCGGTATTTTGGACTATTCGCATCCGCACATGTCGGGCTTGAATAATTCAAAATATCGAATTGTTAATTTAAATTTGGCAAAACTGAGATATACAGTAAATAAATAGTCACAGCATCACAGACACAGAGTAATAATATGCAGCGGAAATAAAGAGATAGTAGTTCATGAAGCTACTATGTAAATATATAAGATACATCAGAGTTTACAACAAAAGAGTAATACGATACATCAGATATAAATCAGAATACATCACTAGAATCATCGAATACTGAAAGCAGAATAGATGGATGGATCTTCAAGCAAAGCTCCAACTCCAAAGGTGAGTCTCGAATACTGGTACACTCAGTCTGACCCGAGCGTAAAGCAAAACACAAGACACTCGAGTCAGGATTAATATTCTTATATCAATAAATCCAACTCAAGTGAAATAGCAATCGAAATACAGGTAACTCAAAGGATGTTTGGAATAACCATCCTCTAAGGATCCGCTAAACTATCTACTAGGTAGTAATGTACGCTAAGTAGATAATGTCTATCAGTAATATAAAATATCAAAATAGCGTTAAGGCGTTACCATAATCCCCCTTAACACATTTTATATTCCCAAAAGCATATACAAGACCGTAGTTTCCCCAAAACCGGAAGTCACCAGAGGGCAATCCATATACTCAAGGTACAAATCAAAACGTAGTGGTCGCGAATAGGATAATCAGTATGACAAGGTACATGAGGCGATACCAACTAGGATACTAGTAGTTGCGTGATCCGGACTGATGTTGAGCATAGCCAGCAGCTACCTCAACACCGCGAAACAACACTCCCAAACCGAGGGGTGCACCCAAATCGAATCACAAAAGTAATAGATATGGTATCGAAGAAGTGTGTCCGCTAGAGGTGGCGAACCTCAATGGCCCGGCGCGGCTCCTGTTTTAGTCATGTCAGGGGTCATCCAATATCGTTCTCTTTCTTCAGTCAACGCGTTCACCATACCATCCACTTCATTCTGGATCAACACTCCACGTATAATAGTTATTAAAGTGGTATTCGGTATCGACAGAGAGTATGTCCATATCCGATCCCGGTCTCTTTAATAACTACGTATTATTACACCGATTGGTCATTTAATATATTTCAAAACAATCAATCACATTCAATTTCAATTAGACTTCATAAACTATCATTTCATTTGTCTTTCAAAAATCAATTTCCAAAATCTACGTTTCAAAACTCCCAAATTACCATTTCAAAGTCTTACAATTCAATTTCAATTTTATTTAAACGATTCAAATATTGATTCAAGTTCATATATAAGTTTTATTCCGAAAATCATTTAAATGATTAAATTCAACATTCAAATCAATTTAAACTTATTTATCGATTTTATTCAATATTCTTTAAGTTAATTTAACATCCAAAACAATTCTTTTTAATTTCCAAGTCATTAAAACAATCACTTAAGTTAACTTCATTATATCAAACTTACAAATTTAATTAAATTAAATTTGTCAAATCAAATTCCTTAAATTACAATTCTTACATTTATTTCAATGAAACGCATTTTATTTCTTGTCAAAGAAATTCAATTTCATTTATTCACTTACTTAAATAATTTCCAAAACTTAATTAACAAAGAATCCCAATTTCAAATATTTACGAAGTTCAAATTTACTTATTCAAAAGTTCAATTTCGCTTATCAAAGAATTCAATTTTCATTCAGTTATCAAATAATTCAATCTTATGCAATTATTAAATAATTTCAATCTTAATTATTAATAATTTCAAAACTTAATAATTTCAAACTTACTTATAAATTCAACCTTAATTATTAAATCATTTCAAACTCATTCATTAATAATTCCAAACTTAACTATTACTAATTTCAACTTAATTATTAACAATTCCAAATTTATTCTCAAATAATTCATTTCAAAACAACGTCCTTTCATCAGTTATTACATTAATATCTTGTTTCAGATTTCAATATTAACGTTTTCCTTTTATCAAAATTTACGTTCCAATCTTATTTCAAACCTTATTATTCGAATAAAATCTTTATTTTATTTTAAATCAAATTATTGACCAATCGGGTTTATTTAATTCTCTATCCTAAGTCAAGTTCATTTGGGTGTTTATCATTTCAACCCGATTCCATTTCCAATTCAGAATCAAAACATAGCAAAGGGAACTTGCAGTGTGATACTGGGATGGTGTCAAAGTAAATAAACAAGCAATAACTACAATCAATAACAATTCAATAAATTAATCAAATAACCCCGAAATAATCGTATTAATTCGCATTGTTATTTGTGCGAATTAATATAACTATTTCTAGAATCTACATTCTCATTTCATGTAGATTAAAGATTATTACATTACGGTTTTTCACTTGTCGTTCCATTTCAATTTCAGTTTAATACTACAACAATTAATCCAAACTACGTTCAAAGGTTTAAAGTATAATTTATCAAATTCTATGACAATTAATGGGTCAAATTTAACTAATCAAATTTTACATATGGCGGGGTCAAGTTTAATAAATCAAGGTCCGTCATATATAATCCGTTTTAATTTGTAAGCTATACTTCATCAAATTAAACTAGCAAACTAGTTATCACTTAACAATAATAATTAACATCCAATTCAAACAACAATCAATCAATCAATCAATCATCAACCAACCTGTATTATTATCACATAAATAATTAACCGATAATGGTGTCAGGTGTCATAGGTGAACAGATACAGATAATAGCAGTCATAACAGTATAAACAACTAACAGCAGCATATTTCAATTGTCGTTTCAATTGAAATCAAATTTAATAAATAAAAGAATATTAATCGTGAGTGATTACTCACCTTTCGAGGCTAGAGAAAATAGGAGATGGCACGGATACGCACACTGATACGGACACTGAAATGGAGTTACAAATCCAAGCACGATTTTCAGAGCAAAGTAAGATTGGCACGAATCGACGAGCAAAACTGTTAAATAGGAATTGCCGAAATCAATCAAAACATTCAACATAGCAACAATTACAAAACATGTCCTACGTCAAAGTTTAACAATATAATTCTATGTGCTACCGAGATCGAAATGGTCTGAAATTTGGTATGAATAAAGATCAAAACTTGTATTTCAAAACTGCAAAAAAAATCACTTGATTCCGACGTAAGACGGAGGAGATACGATGCGTCAAACATGAACTCAGGTCGTATTTGCAGCAGTGTAAAATAATTTAAGTACAAAAGAATATCTGCCTGGGTCTAACTTCCAGATCCTCGACCACTATTCAAACGATGTCGGATTTTTCTGGAATTTGACAGGTATAAACTAGGTAACTTAAACTCCTTTTTAAAAATAGAATCAACCCATTCCGATAAAACATGAGTGAGATACGATGCGTCAAACATGAACTCAGGTTGTGTTTGCAGCAGTGTAAAATAATTCTAAGTACAAAAGAATAACTGCCTGGGTCTAACTTCCAGATCCTCGACCACTATTCAAACGATGTCGGATTTTTCTGGAATTTGACAGGTATAAACTAGGTAACTTAAACTCCTTTTTAAAAATAGAATCAACCCATTCCGATAAAACATGAGTGAGATACGATGCGTCAAACATGAACTCAGGTCGTGTTTGCAGCAGTGTAAATATGAATGCTGCAATTTCAAAATACATAAACAGTATTATATAGATCTACATCAAATGAATCTGTAATAACTATATATATAGTAGTAAATATGGACAAGCCGAAACTTCACTTACATAAAATATTATAATTTTATACATAAAACACAACAGATCTCTATAAACTAATATATATAAGATTCTGTAACTTTAAAATCTTATGTACTAAAACCATCAACAAGCTATTAAATACTAGGTGCAAATATACATATGCTTTACCCCAAACTATATAAACCAAAATCCAACAGTAAGATATACATATATGAATAGTTCAATGCAGGCATGTACCCTTAAATCTAACCTTGTTTATACACATATACACCACTTTACAAAAATCAGTACCCCATGTATACAAAAAATTTATTAACAGTACTAACCCATAAAAAGAAAGGTTTTATAACTATTTATATGACCATAGACTAGTTGCCTGTAGACAGAGCTAATAGGACACATACTAGGCTGAAAATAAAGTGTGTATATATTACTATATAAACCTTTTCAACTTTGTAAACTTTATAACCAACATGTAACTTTTTTTTAAAATATAACAGATTCTAACTTATAGACTTTGCAAAAACCAAACTTTACAGTAAAAATAATATTGATGTTTATATGAAGAGGATCAAACACAATCTGTATACTATAAATTATATCCATGCAAACAAATATATAATCAAGCTATATATATATAAGCAAATACATGTACTAACATATAAAGCTCTGCAAATAATATATTCTATAAAACAAACATACTTTACCTTATTATATATATATACACAGAGGGCTTATGAAACATTACAGCAAGGTGGGTATTGGCTTCGGCTAAAGAGGATAAACGGGCGGAGCAATGTTGGTCAGCATGTTTGAAGCTCCGGTGATGATGGCTTCGGCCAGTCATAGACGAGATGAAGCGTGGAAGTCGCGAGCTGGTGGTGAGCAAGATCTGGTCGGCTTGTAGTTGATGATGGTGGAAAGTATGGCTTCGAACGGTGATGGAAAGTGGTTGCGGCTTGCGTGGAGGTGGGAACAGCTGTTTATGGTTGATGGCCTCGGCGTATGGAAGGGTTGGCTGGTAGGCTAGACGCGTGGGTTGGAGGGGCTGATCATACGGTGGTACAAGGTGGCAGGCCGACGTTGCTGCTGCTCGGAGTGGTGACGTGGAGGTCTGATGGTTGCTTGGTGGAGAAGATGCGGCTGTTAGGGGAGTCTTGGTCGTGTGTGTTTCGACGTGAGGTTGATGGGTTCAGGTGGAGCTCGCTTGGAGGGTTAAGGCGGGTCTGGCAGTGGGCCGTGGCGGGGACGTGGGCTTCAGGGGAGAGAGGCGGAGGGGAGAGGAGGATGGGGGAAGAAGGGTGCTCGCGGGAAAGAGGGAGAGTGGAAGAGTTACAGGGAACGAGGAACGATTCTCTCTTCTCTTTTTTTTATTTTATGAGAGCAGAGAGTAGAGAGGAGAGAAAGAGAGGAGAGGCTTTAAAAAAAATGATAGAAATAATGAACAGGAGGAGACGTGCTATAATAAGTTTTCGTATCTGATGGAAATAAAGGCAGTAATCAATGCATCAATGCAGTGAAAAGATGGAACGGTAGAAAGGAACCGTCAGAAAATAATAAATGATAGAGTAGGGTTTCGGGAAAGTTATGAAAGCAATTTATTTGATTGATTGGCTGTACGTTCAAATTTGAAAAGGCAACAGAAAGCTAGCCGTCACAATTTAGGGTACCGATATGACGTATCGTTTCATCGTTTCCGACGCGTACCAAATCTCAAAACACAAAAGCGGATATACCGCTGAGATCAGCATGACGAGCCGATCAAAACGATATATAGATATTAGTGGTACGACTGAATTATAAAGATTCGAAATTTTCTACTACGGAAAATGCATAAAATTTGCAGAAAAATAAGAACGACGGAGCCAAAGATGTCCGAATTTGGAAAAATGACAAACTGACAACTTGCTCAAATGATGTTTTAGAATTTTTCTATGTAAAAATATTTTGGTTTCGAAAACGACTTATTTTCATTGATTACTAACTGATTTAGATTGAAGTAAATATACGCACGAAATGAACTTTCATATTTTCGGACGAAAATTTACCAGTAGCTATGTTTAATTAGACGCATTCCAAATATGAAGTTTGAATGGCATCGGAATTTGTTTGTGAAAATTCGAAATTCTACAATAAATAAGCAAATTTAAAAATTTTAAACTGGGTCTGAATTTCAGGGTCGTTACACAATAGAAAACATCTACCTAGCAACTCAAAGCACCAAGCAGAATAGAAAGCCGGCTCCATAAGAGAGTCGACTGAGAAGGAAATAAAGTCAGGTAAGTTCTGTAGATTCCATGGAACTCACAATCATAACACCAATGAATGCGGACACCTACGGGATATGATTGAGGAGTTAATTTGCAAGAAAAGTTATAGTAGTATGTGAAAACCCCATAGGATGCGGGTAAAGAAACTCTAAATCCCCTAGGCCATCTTTCTAATGGGGGCAAGCTGAGCCTGATACCGATGCATTTAGGTGGCCATAAAAATGATTGGTGATTGATCTATCATCGGTAGGCCACACCCTACTGATAAAAGTCTATCAGATATGGACATATATGTTGGTGCTATTAGACATGCGGAGAGTGAAAGTTGTTATGCCGTTGTTGATGGGACTCAGCAAAATAATGCAAAATGATGACTATTGATATTGTTTTTTGGAATAAAGATGCTAATGGAGTGGAAGCTCCATCGATTGACCCATTCATGATCACAACCAAGATTGGTCTTGCTATTGTTCAGAAAGTGTTGGTTGACTATGGGGTTCAGTCAATATCTTGTCTAAGGAAGCTTATGATCAAATGATGTTGGAGGAGAAGGATTTGAAATCTTGTAAATCTCAAATACACGGGTTCAACGGGATGGCTACTCAGCAGATTAGATATGTAGAATTACTGGTTGTTCTTGGCCAGGGCGATTGCGAGTGAGTGCAAGTCGTGCCTTTTTTGGTGTTGGTTATTTACTCAGCTTACAATGCATTTTTGGGCTGACCGACCTTAGCTAAGTTCAGAGTGGCTATAGCACCTTGGTGCTTGACTATGATGTTCCCTATAGAGAATGGAGTGGTAATAATGCTAGGAAATCAGGTTGTTGGTCGTGAATGCTATGTCGTCGAGCTAAAGGAGGCAAGGCAAAGGGAGAAAGGAAAAAATATGGAGGGGACCTTCTGCATTAAGGATTTAGACAGATAGAAACTATAGCTTGAGCCCCGACTCAGGAAACCCAGTCAGTTTCACGATGGCATGGACCTTCAAAAATAGCTAGAAGGTGTAACAGGAGCTTGATGCAAGAGTTGATGATCGCTGTTCCGGTCAGCTAGGATGATCCAAATCAGGTCCTAAAGATTGGATCGTAGCTCTATGCAAAAGTAATAAAGGAGTTGATTGGTTTTTTTTTAGAAAATCTAGATGTGTTTGCCTAGACACACTCAGATTTGTGTGAGATCTCGCCAGAAATATTGAGCCATGCATTAAATATAAATCTCGAATGCATTCCTGTGAAATAGAAACGCCACAGCCTGGGTCTAGAGAGATCCACTGCAGTCAAAGAAGAGGTAGAGAAGCCGAAGGGCAACGACTTCATCTACGATGCCTTATACCCGAAGTGGGTATCTAACCCTGTTTTGGTGAGGAATGCGAATGGGAAATGGAGGACGTGCATCAACTATTCTGATTTGAATAAGACATGCCCAAAAGACCGCTTCTCGTTTTCGAGGATCATTCAGTTGGTCGACTCAACCGTTGGATATGAGCTACTTTCATTTATGGACGTGTACTCTAGATACATCCAAATCCCGATGCATGGCCCGAATCAGGAACTCACCAGCTTCATAACTGACCTTAAATTGTATTTCTACCTGGTCATGCCCTTTGGACTAAAGAATATAGGAGCAACTTAGCAGAGGCTTGTAAACCGTATGTTCATAGATCATATTGGACGTTCAATGGAAGTATATGTGGATGACATGCTCGTAAAGTCATGGCATTCGCAAAACCATGTTGATGATCTGACAAAGATGTTTTCTGTCCTTCAAAATTACGAAATTAAGCTCAATCCCTTGAAATGCTCTTTTGCGTTGCATTTGGGAAATACTTGGGCTTCGTTGTAAACTTCCATGGGATTGAAGCCAACCTAGAGAAGATCGAGATACTAAGAAAAATAGAAGCCCCAAAGTTAATCTGGTCTAAGCTTGGACGGAAAGGTCGTTGCGTTGAGTCGGTTCATTTCCAAAGCCATAAATAAGTGCATCACTTTCTTTGAGGTGATTAAGAAGAGAAAAAGGAATTTCGAATGGAACCGCAAGTGTAAAAACACATTCCAAGTTTTGGTGGTTCACTTGGAAAGACCCTTCATCCTTTCCAAGATGGTTGATAACAAGGACTTGTTTGTATACTTAGTGATGTCGGTGATGCTTTGAGTGCCGCACTTATACGTGAAGAATCTCACATCCAACGATTGGTCTATTATGTCAGTAAGTGGTTTACAGGTGCAGAAAAAAACCGTTCGAAACTGGAAAAGCTTGCATACAGCCTTTTGATCACTTTGAGAATGCTCCGCCCTTATTTCTAAGCCCATCCGATCAGAGTTCTTACCGACCAACCTTTAAGACAAGTCTTGCAATGATTTGAGACTTTTGGAAGGCTATTGAAATAGAACATTGAATTGAGCCAATATGACATGACTTATCACCTCAGAGAGAAATCTTGGTTAGGCCTTGGTAGATTTCATAGCTGAATTCATGGCAAGAGATAATCCTCTATAGAGCAGTCACGAGGAAGAAATTGGGTGGAAGATGTACATGGATGGTGCATCTAACGAAAGGTATTCTGGTGCTGGAGTTATACTTATTACTGCCAAATAACAGTCGATCTGCTATGCTTTGAAGCCCGAATTTCTAGCGACCAACAGTGAAGCTGAATATGAGGCTCTAATTGTATGACTTAAGATTGACAAAGAGTTCGGATTAAAGACTTTACATACTATCTGCAACTCCCAACTGGTGGTTTGCCAAGTTCGAAAAGAGTATCAAGCAAAAGGAGCGAGACTAGCTCCTTATCAAAATCAAGTTCATGAGCTGCTCACTAACGTTGAACATTATACAATCACTTATGTTCCCAGAGAGGAGGATGAGAAGGCCGATTCATTGGCTAAACTGGCCAGCACCAGAGACGCATAGTTCATGGTCTTAAAAACCGATCCTAAAAGGGAGTCATGGATAACTTCGATTCAGGATTATTTACCGAGAGGAATCTTCTCGGAGAGAAGGATGAACGATGAATGCTCCTTCGACTAGCTTTGAGGTATATCATGGAGGAAGGAGTACTTTGCAGGAAGGGTTTCTCAGTTCCTATGCTTTGGTGTATCGCTGACGAGAGGCCAAGCAGGTCCTAAGAGATATTTACAAAGGGTCTTGTGGTGACCACACCGGATGGCAAACCTTAGTGAAGAAGATCCTCTGTTACAATACTTCTAGCCAACTATTAATCGAGATGCAGCCGATGACACCTAAAAGTGTGACAAGTGCCAAAGATATGCTAAAATGTTCAGAGCCCTGCAGACGAAGATTACTCAAATGGTCAGTCCTTGGCTGTTTGAAGTCTGGAAGATTGATATCATCGGTGTGTTGCCGATATCTGGCTCAAAATACACCATTGTTACAGTTGATTACTTCACCATGTTGGCTGAGGTAGAACTATTGACCATGATCACTTTGAAGAAAGTTATCAAATTTATTGTTTGGAATATCATTTGTCGTTTTAGAGTTCCACAGGCAACCATTACCGATAAGGGGACCCAATTTGACAGTATCGAGTTCAAAGATTTCGACCCTCGGCATCACATAGAGAAGAGATTTGCTACTTGGAGATATCAAGTCCATTCTTAAGAAGAGGTTGGAAAAGACCAAGGGAAAGTGGGTCGATGAACTTTTATTAGTACTATAGGCTTATCGAACAAGTCAAAAGTCAACGACAGACCACTCTCCATTTTCCCTAGCTACGAATCAAAGGCTAGATTTCGGTTGAACCGGAACCGGAACTATCTTATTATCAAGTATTTCACTATAATCCACGAACTAATGAGCAACTCCTATTATTGTCTCTTGGCATGATTGATGAGAAGCACGACACAGCTGAGTTGAGGGCAGTAGTATAATGGCACCAAGTCGCACGATATTACAACACTAAGGTTAGGAATCAGACCTTCAAAGTTAGGGACCTAATTCTCAAATGAATCTTCCCTAGCTCTGGAAACTTGGGCCTAACTTGGGAAGGCTCGTATGCAATAGGGCAGAAGCTTGGAGATGGAACTTTCAGGCCTGCCATGACAGATGGGATTCCGCTCCCGAGGGTATGGAATAGCGAGCACTTATGATTCTATTTCACTCAGAAACAAATTCGTAAATAATTAGTTGGAGCTGTGTAATAAGACAAATTCTGTCACTTCCCATATTTTATGGAATAAAATAGCTTCTCGAGTCCAAGATTCTGTCTTTCCATTACCTAAGAGTTGTGACTTGATCGACTCGAATGATTCTGCATGCGAATAGTGCATGTGTGCAGGTACCTGGAGTTAGGTGCCAACTAGAACTTTTACGGTTCATGATTGAACCCTCGAAGTTTGTCTCAGTATCTGGAGATAGATACCAGCTAACTCTCACTTTTAGTTTATGGGCAGGAGTATAAACTAAATGGACGTGACCCAATAGTCCATCGACCAAATCTTGTTCTCGGATTGGGGGTATGAGAATAGACTTAAACCAGCGATGGCATGATCGTCCATGCACAAACTCTCCCTTGATGTGGGGGCAGGAGTATAAATCAAAACGAATGTGATACGAGAATTCACTTGCTCAACTCTTTTCCTCCTATTGGGGGCAGGAGTATAAACTAAAGTGGACATGACAAGACCGTCCAACTCTTAACACTCTACATAGAGTAGGAAAAACCTAAGGTCCACGCATGATGTAAGACAGGATCTTGCCTATGAACTTTGAATCGATACCCGAAGTTAGGCAAAATCGAAAGTGTACATCCTGTATGAGGATGTGCAAAATATGATAAGTTACTTTAGATTAGTGCCTGAGGTTTGGCATGATCGGATATCATGATCAAGGAAAAGCATACCCGAACCACTATTCCAAGTGGTTAGCTCAAACTAATGCCCAGATCATGGCACGTTACCAATTATTATGCATTCGCAAGAACGATGAAATGCCGCTAAATTATAGAAAGGGCTAAAGGATTTGGTTTGACAATAACAACTAAAAGCAATAGATTGCAAGTACATTGAATGGAAAGCATATTTATCAAGTACTTAGACAAATCCATACAACGAGTTAATGGAACAAAAACCTCTGCTATTCACATGAAATCTAAAAAGCTAAGTACAAGTGTTATTCACACTAGAAATAGAAAGAAAAAGTGGAGGCTGAACCTGCACAAAGCTGGCCAAAACCAAAATAAATAACAACTATTATTAAAAAAGAAAGATATCTACACCAAAAAAACCAGCACCCACTTCTTCAGTTTCTTTCTCCTTAGATTCTTTTTTGCACTAGGAGATGCTTCGCTTGTGCTCTCACCCTTCCTTTTTCCTCATTTTCCCTCACTTCCTTTATCCTTGGATGGAGTGCCCTGGGACAATCTAGCAGGCACACTTTGTGCGCCACCAGGCGGAGGAATATGGACCGAAGAAAAAATAGTTTGCTCGGGCAAGGGAATGGATAAAGGAGGAGGAATAAATTCATATTTCTCTTTCTTGACCTTTGTGACAAGGAGGATGTTTTTCTCAAGTTCCTGCTTGAGCTCGTGCATAGTGGGACCTTATAGGGGCTTGAAGACCCTTGTATAACAATGTCTTCATCAACCTGAGTTTCCTAAGTCCCACTAGCTCTTTCATCCAATAAAGCATTGATCATCTGCTTGTCAAGGCTGGTAGTATCTTCAACTGGGATGGGCGGAATCATTGTGGAAGTGGTAACAGTAACCGACTCTATTATAGGCACTTGTAGTCCCATCTAAGAGTCCTTGTTGAGAAGTGAAACAATGTGGGATTGACCTAAAGCTTGAGACACAAAGAGATAGAGATTAGGTTAGCTAACTAGCGACATGCCAACTTTTTGGAATACAGGGGGAGTCAATGATATACCTTCTTCGGTTTGGGATTCTATGTGGGCCGGAGTGCCGCTGGAGTTCCCCTTAGGAAATAAAGGGAGAATGGTATGCCTATGAATCTCAGGCCTCTTGGGATCATATCTAGGTACTGGAGCAGTTTAGGGCCCTAACGTTTGGCTGGCTGTAGCATCATGTGGCATCGACCTGGAGCCTTCGCCTATGTCTTTATGCATGAATGAAGAATAAGCTGGCCATCTTTCAGAATCTTGGGTTCATCTCCTACCAAAATTTATTTCTCCAGCTTCTCCAAATCCACTTTGCTACCTTTGAGGAAGGCTTTTTTTTCTTTAACAATCCACTCCTAAGCGAGGGTGATAATTCTAGGATAATTATCTTTGAACCACTCCAGATTTTAGAATTTGAGCATGTTGGCGTTACATTAGTTCAGTAGTGGTTCAAACTTCTCCATCACATGCTCTTCTGCCTGCTGTTCTATGGCCTCAACTTCTCTTTTGACATGTGCATCAAGATCTTTAATGCACTCAATCACTTTGTCTCTTTCCTCCCCGTCATCGAGTAACTCATCACAATAAGTCCGAGCTTACTGGGGCATGTCATCATTTTCTTTTATTTCATGCTCTAGCTTGGTTTTCAACTCAGCCGCATTTCTGTTTATAGTATCTCTCTCCATTACTAGAACATGTTTCGATGGAAAGTCTTCTCCATTTCATCTTAATGCTTAATCTACTCCTCTTTGAGTGCCGTAGTGGTCTCCTTGGCCTTCTTCTCGGCTTCAGCTTAGGATGTTCTCCGTTTTTCGACCTCAGCATCGAGATTAGTGATGATTCTATTATTGTCAACTTCAATGAGTTTCTAATTGTCGATCTCTAGCCACCTATCCCTGAAGACTTTGGAAATTTTCTCAGCCAACTTCGATTATTCGTTATACTGATTATGAATGTCGATCACACAATTGATGGTCATCTTTTGTACGTTAATCAGGATTCTTTTTGGATCAGGCACAAACATAAAATCATCAAAGAAATGTTTGAAAATTCTTCTTTTAATTTACCCATTCGGGTATTGACCGCAAGCTGTTCCTCCTGAAAGATAGGTGGGACTATAGCAGTTTCTTTGCCAGGCTTATGCTGGGAAGTTTCAAAGCCGCTCTTGTGATGCCTATGGTCAGACTGACTGGAGTGAGAAAGCACCGGAGGTTGTATAGGGATGGAAGCCGAAGTTGGATCATGAGAAGCATCACTAGATGGGATGTCATCATGACGATCGGGTTGGCTGTTTGGACCTCTAGGAGGAGGTGACCTAGACCTAAGGTGATGTTTGGAAGCAAAGTAATATAATGAGTGATCTATGTCATGACTACTTCTATCTCGGTCATCTCTTTCTCAGTTAGAATGATAGTCTGACTCAAAATCACGATTACTTCCTTAACGCTACAAACTTAACCGAGGCCTTTGTGCTTGGGATGCTTTCTCCTCAAAAGATTGATATATGTATTTCCTTTTCTCCATGGTTCCTACAAGGAAAAAAAGAAAAAGTTAAATCCAATAAGCAAGACATAAGTTAAGTGCGAGTGTTGTGAAGTGCATAAGTGTGTGAGTGTCATAGTGTCCCCCTGATGGATCTTGAGCTGGAGCTTTACTCATGAGAGTAACCTCTCCCACACTTTTGGGGATGAAGTCCTTATCGATATGGATAAGAGAGTTGATGCCCTTGATAGTAATATTACTGACATCGATAGAACCAAACTTAGTAGGAATTGCCCATAGGCCAGCGAATGTGCTTGCCGAAGGAAAAGATGGAGTTTTCTCTACACCTGTGACTAGTGGGGGCCTAGGTAGAAATCTGCGCTTTGGACATTTTCACGATTAACCTATTCTTCGGAGCAGGTAGTTGATCACCCCTAGGTTGTTCAAGCTGGGGCTCATGACCCACATTATTGTTACCCTAGCCAGCCTCACCGCTTTAACCAATAATATCTCCATCCTTGGTGTCTTTTGGTACCTGTTCAATATTTTCCTCGCCTCCTTCTTGCGGTTTGTTACCATCATCGTCGTCGTCGTCGTCACTGGAAGCTATTTTGATGATGCCAATACTACGACCTTCTTCAAACAAGCTATAGGCGAGAAGGTTTTTATATGGCAGAAGAATTCTAATATCTTTATCTCCCATCGAAAATGCATAATAATGTTGAAAGCATCTGAAAGTGTCAAGTTACTGGGTCTCCTTATAACATCTGGATAGTAAAGCAAGGATATGAGTTAAGTCTACATACTATTAAGCAAATTCATATAATATACATGGAGAGGAACTTACGTCCAAATAGCCATCTACGTGCAAATTCGATCGGGCGATGGATACAGAACCATTCGATTTTGAAATAGCTCAACTTATTCCTTGTGCCAAAGACTACTGTGCATCCTTTGATTGGTTCTAGATAGATTAGGGATGGGCTTTCTTTTTGGCTTTTGAAACTGTATATATATATGTATGTGTGTGTGTGTGTGTCTATATATATATATATATATATATATATATATCAAATCTCCTCATCATTGGGCGCTCGATGTAAGTGTTCAGTGAAGACTATATATGTCCAAAGGAGAAATGCATAGCTATTCGAGTGCAACAGTGTTGGAGCAAGACTTATAATATTTAAAACTCGATGGACAAATTAGTTGAACAATGGGACGCAACCCGCCAAGCACATGTACCTAATGTAGACAATATAACCCTCTAGGGGATTGTGAGCTGTTTGATTGTGAGACCGGACCAAGACGTCATTAAATGGAATTTTGTGCTTGTTGCATATTCTCTAAAGGGACCCTTCATTAATTTGGGAGGTAACAGAATCTATAAGATCATTTACAATTACAGCATCCTTGAGGATGTTGGATGCGGGGTCTACTTCTGGCCCATCTGCTGGCTTAATAGGATTGCCTTGAATTTGCTGTTCTACTTGCGGATTTTCTTGTTATTGTACATGTTCTACCATATTTTATTGTACATGTGGAGTCATAGTTGAACTTGACTTGACATTGCATTCGATTTATCTTAAACTAGGTATGCCCATGGGTTGTGTCACAAGATAATTAGAACGTCTTTGGTCCATTTCTATTAAAAATTCGATAGAACTTTAGAGTAATTATAAGCTATACCTATACTAAAGTTAATTCTAGTGCGGTGTCGTATAGTATCATGTAGTTTAAGTTTCTGTATTATTTAACAGTTCATTTTTAAATTTTGGATATCACTCGATGTGACCATCATCGTTGGACATCCAGGCAAGTTTCACGTCATTAGCCATGCTTTGGGAAGGATTTAAGTCATAATACATACATACATACATACATACATACATATATACATACATACAAACATACATACATACATATCTATGTATGTATGTGTCTGTGTGAAAATATATTTATGGTATATGCAGATGTGTATGAATGAACATGCACGTATAGACATGTAATGGAATATGTAAGTGCATATATCCAATACGTAATGACAAGAATCAAAGGAAAATTAAATTCAAACCTAAGAAACCCATGGATGGAATGAATTTAAAATTGTCAAACTTGGAATGAAAAATCACGAAGATACATTTTGAATTTATAATCCCAAATGCTGGTAGAGCATGGTGGTAAATGACTATGGACATAATTTTTGATAGCAATAATTCACAGGAAGGATAATGACCATTCGGAACATGGGCAGAATCATAAGGCCAAAGCCAAAAGCATTCAAACTAAGACAACAATGGGACCACCAAAATAGGGGTCGCTGCCGACTTCACGCCTTGGTCAGTACCGAGTCCTGTTTCCACCTTAGGTGGGACACATCTTTTTCCTACATGCCTTGTCCTTTTAATGATTCAATACAATTCTCTATCGATCTCCACGAACACTTGAAGATGCAACTCTATTCTTCCACAACTCCGTCAGTTGGACCTGGAAACAAGCTAATAGTGGTACAGACACCTATGGAATAATGAAGCTAACAACAAGACAAGTTAAGATGAAAACCTAAAGACAAACAGTATGGTCATCTTAGGGATCGGTGCCAACGCACACCTATGGATCGGTACCGACCCCTATTTTCTGATGATGTGGCACCTACTTTTGTGGAAGAATCGATCCAAATCATGGATAATGGCTTGGAGATATTTTCTATGAGATAGTAGGCGCTCTACCTTTATAAATAGGAGGGTAGGGCTTATTTTTTAGGATCTTTTGGCTCTTGTTCTTCCCTATGCTATATTCTTCTAATTTTGAAAATCTAAGTGTCTTAGTTGTGCCGACCCTTAAGAACTTCTACCCTAAGTTAGATTTAAGCAATAAAATGTTGAAGTGGACGTAGGCCTTACTTTTTCAAACTACTTTAAATGATTATGTTTTGTTTATTTCTCATTTTCATTTACATTGCTTTATATTTTATTCTCTACATAAACTTCTATGTGTTTGTGCCATTTTTGGTTCAAACAGTAAGTAATATTGAAATTTGAGATGCAGACTAGTGTTGGTCCAAGGGAATATTCATGTGTGTACCCCATATCGATTCATTCTTCGTATTAATCGATTGTATTACTTAGTAATATTCTTGGGTAGTATGGGTACAAATAGGGGGGCGTTATAGTTGGTATTAGATCAAGTTTGAACAATACATATCAAAAAGAGACACGGGTCATTGGCCTTGATGGACTTAGGAGACCTTGTCCCTTAGGACAAAGGGTACATAAATTAACTATTACCAAAGTATATATGATGATTATAGGGTGTAGTGATCAGGGTGCATACTTGTTATTTGTGGTTGTTATATATATATATATATATATATATATATAAAATATTTAGATATCCTTAACCAATATCTCACTTCATTTCAATAAGAAATGGCTTGACCATGCTCAGGTTAAGGTGAACTAGGCCAGTCTTCTCGTATTGGTTCTAGTGGAGTTCATATGATCACTGAGCAACTTATGGTGCTGGCGTGGAGCATCCAACATTCAAGTGCTTCAACAACTCCAAACTCTCCTACTCCTCGATTGGATTTTGCCAGGCTATGTGGTGACTATCCTAAGCTTAGAGGAAAACCCTTCAAGCATACGGAAGGAGTGATAGGAGTGTAGACTTGGCCGAAGATGTGTAAATGCATCTTTACACCTATAGGTTTTACCGACCAGCAAAAGATCTAGATAGCATCAGGCCAGCTTCAGGAGAGAGCTCTAGACTAGTATGAATTGTTTATAGCTGAGATTGATGAATCAGAAATTATTTGGGAGGATTTTAAAGGAAGGTTTGAAAGAAAAATCCTTCCAGAAGCCGAGAAAGTAGCCATGGATCAAAAATTTATTGACTTGAAGAAGTGCACTAAGTCTATTGCTGAGCATGTAGCTGAATTTGAAGCTTTGTCAAAATATAGTTCATAACTTATCTATATAACCATGAAGAAGAATCAAAAGTCTGTATATGACTTAAGGAAGACTACGAGGATGCCTTTTCTTCTTCAGTTGGAAACTACTTTTGATAAGCTTGTAGGTTGCACTAAGGCTTAAGGAAGAGGAGAAAGGCAGCAGTGAAAAGGAAGCTCTAAAGAGCAAAGTAGCTATTGGTCATAAGCGTGAATTTATTTTCAAGAAGCAAAGACCCCAATTTAGAACAGAGAGATCCCAAGAGCTGGTATGTTGGAGTTTAAGAGTTAGGACAAAGATCTTGTGAAGTGGTATAACTGTGGAAGGCGAGGGCATTACTCGAGGGAGTGCACCAAACCGTGCTCCTTTTCATTTCCAAAGAAGTATAGGATTAGCAACAAGGAAGGACATCTTAGCTACAACTACCATATAGATTAAAAGAAGACTAGAAAGCTTAATGCACTGGAGATAGCTGAGAGTACCTCTCAGAGTAAGGGGAAGGCACCTCAGTACTTGAAGGTATGATTCTATTTAAAGGAATATCTGCTAGAGTTCTATTCAATATGGGTGCATCACATTCATTTGTATCGAAAGAACTAGTGGTTAAACCAATCTTGATGTGGTTTACCTGGTCACATCTTTGAGGATTGAAGATCCCATTGGGGGATATGCAACCCTCAAGATGATATGTAATGACATTGAACTGCTTTTGGATAGTTATCCATTCTATTATGATTTGCATGTGTTCGAATACTTGGGGTTTGGTATTATACTTGGAATGGATTGGCTTGAGTGTTATGAAGCACATCATCTATGCCTTGAAATAATCGTGGTCCTAAACCATCCTGATTCAGAAGGAAGAATTCGTATAGCCTTTGGAAACATTAATGAGGATTTTGAAGTATCCCTTTTTGCTATTGAAGTTGGAGACAAGGATGGTATCACTTGGATTCCACTGGTCAAGGAATACCATGATATCTTTAAGCCGATTATCGATTTACCTTCCAAATGAGCTATAGAGTTCCAAATTGACCTTGTTCCTAGAGCTCAACCTGTAATTTGACCATCCACTAGAATGCCAAAAAGGAGAATGAAGATTTTAAAAAGTAGCCGACAGATCTAGAGCCAAAGCATTCCATAAGATCGAGTAGTTTACCCTAGGAAGCCATAATAATTTTTATGAAGAAGGTAGACGGTTCTCTTAGGTTGTGCACTGATTACACAAAACTTAATGAGTTGATGATGTGCACGTAAATGTGCATATTTTTACCACCATATTTATTCTATTTAAATTAAATAAATGATTATATTGGGTATTTTAACTTGTTTAAACCAAAATTCATATTATTTCAAATTGTCACATATTCATCTTCATCCAGGGGCAAAATGGTCATTTTTGTGCATATATTAATTTGAGAAAAATTAATTGAAAATTTGTATATATTTTTGTAGGAAATTGATCTCAAATAGAAGTTGTTTCATGAAGATATGCATGCACAAAATTAATACAAAGGAATGAAGATGGAAATAATTCAAAGTGAAGAACATGGAGGACCCCACCTACCCACCTACCTTAATGTACAAATTAAAGTCTAATGCACATGCTTTTGGACTTAATGGTTTCATGTACACTTAATGGGGGATTAAGACATGTTAATGTTTACTTGGCCTCCACACTTCTTAAGGGGCATTTTGGGTACTCCCCAAAAATATGCATTAGGGTTTCTAACTTGTATAAATACCCCTTATGTTTCATGTAGCCATCTCTTCTCTTAGTCTCTCTTCATTAGTTTAGGATCAAAATAAAAGACAAGTTCTCTTTTTTCTTTCATGGCTACTTGGCCATTTCTCTTTATGTAGTTTTTTTTATGCAACTTCAATACATGTTCTTTTTATTTTCATACTTATTTACTTTCATGTTGTAGTGTAGATTTATTTTTCATGCAAGTAGTATAGTTTTTCTCTTTGCTCTCTTTTTCCTCTTCTTTTTATTCAATGTTGCTTGCTACATTTGTTCATATGATGACAAATATGAGAGGCTAATCCCTTCAATTTAGGGGTAATGAAGCCTCGAATCATGTAGCTTCAACATTTTGATCTTTTGTACTCTCTTTTTGTGCTTTAATGTGAATGTATGAAGTGGTTAACTTGTGTTTAACTTTGAATTTGATAGTCTATGTTGTTCATAACAAATAGGCTATGCTTAAACAAACATAACACAAATTGCCTCTTCATCTAAATATGATTATGGTAAAGAAGTGAATGTTGAAATTGAAATTTGATAGCCTATATTTCTAAACAATAGTTAATAGGCTATGCTTAAAATAGATTTTTATTTCAACTTTGTTGTCATATTTCATGAGATTTAAAAGTGTATTAGTGGTTGTGTTATAGTTTGATGGTTTATATTGAGCTAATTAATAGCACAAATATACCATACTTATGATAATCACATCAACTAATTCACTAATGACAAGAAAAGAGAGGTCATAACTTCATTTTGTTGATTTATGTGATCTAGAGAGTGGAAATTGCCTCTAAATTGTCTTAACACTCTCATATTTTTATCTATTTTCTTTTGTCATTTTTCTTCTTCCTTTTAGTTAATCACTCTTCCAACTTTGGTTAATTTGATTGAGTAGAATTTTAAAATCAACAATTCCCTGCGGATCGACCTGTATTCGCCACGTGCTACATTCGTACACCGTGCGCTTGCGGTTATTTTTATTTCAAAATTCGTCGACGGTTTTCTAATTCGATAGAATTTCCGTCGACGAACAAGTTTTTGGCGCCGTTGCCGGGGAGTTGTTTTGATTTTGATTTTCTATTGTTCGAATTATTTTCGTTTGCTTTTGTGTGTTTTAATTTTTTTTTTGTGTGTTGCAATTTTTTTAGAAAGATGTTGTGTGTTTGAGTGATTTTTTGTTTCTATTTTGTTTGTGTGTTTGTGTTTTCTAGTTGCATTTGCATATTAAAAAAAAAATTACACAACTTCATTTACAAAATTATATTTCATCTCATTTTTTTTACATCAATTTGCATTTCCAAAAAAAAAAACATTTGTTTTGGTTTTCCTTTGTTTTCCTCTCTGTTCACTGTGCATTTCCTCTCTGCTCAATGTGCATTTCCTCTCTGTTCACTGTGCACTCAACTGTTTGACAGTGCACATCTCTGCAACTCCACCTTTTCCTGCTACAAAGCTACCACTCTCATTCACTGTTGTCCATCCATTCTCCATTAAACTCCACTACTGCCCGAGCAACTTCATTCATCACCTCCATACAACATCACAGCAGCAGTTCTCTATCACTAACCAACCATCCTCATCCACCACCGAGCTTCTGCTAGAGTACCATCCTACTCAACCATCACCTGCATCAATACAACAGTGAACAAACTCACAACCCAGAGCACCTCTACATAACTTCACCCCAAACTCCACTGACAACATTCCCAACATTCACATTCAATACTACATAACCAACCCAACCCTTATTCATCAACCTCTCATCACTGTCTTCCACTATTTCTCTTCAAACTGCCCTGCAAATACCCATACTCCCCAAAACCATCCATCACAGCAATACATAACATCTTCATACCATCAGGAACTTCAGACATCAACTCGAACTATAGTCACCTTCTGACCACAGCAGCCCACATCCCTTTTGCATACTTCAAACTTCACCAGGAACCAAGCCACTCCGCTGCCTTTTCTCCATCCAACTGTTCCAACTATCCCCAAACACTACAAACAACCAAAATACAAGCACCACCTGACTGTCTCGACTATCCATCTCCAACCAACCAACAGTCATCTCCACTCCCCACTGTCTTGCCACAACAAGCCTAACCACTGTTCCATTACTGCCTCCGGTTCACTGATTCTCACCTCAACATTTCATACATCAAAACTCACAACATCCACCAGAAAATCCAAACATCACAGAGCTGCTGTGCATACATACACAGACAAACCACCATCTCTGACCATACTGTTACTTCTATCCAGCAACCATCCTATACAACAGAGCAATCGTCATTCACTACTGCTGCTCCAAGACACTCATCAACATTTCCCATCCATGCTACATCTTCAACAAACCACTGCTCCACCATTTCATCAATACCCTCCAGAACTAGACAACATCATCGAATTGCGACTTTAACAACCATCCACACTTCAACCACCTGATCTCCTTCTTTCCATTTCCATTGTTGCCTTCCCACTAACTTCATTGTCAAACATCACTGCAATAAACATCAAACACCCAACACTCCAAATCAGTGACATCCACAATCAACCCCCAAACTGTTTCTGGCACTTCATTTCTGTCTATTCTACAAACTCATTCGCAACATCCAATCACCCAAATTCGATTGCATCGAGACCTCTGCCAATCACCAGTGCTACAACTCCTCAGCCGCCTCCAAACATCACGCGTCACAACCACTTCCTTCCTTCGACCTGAAAACCATCGCCGGTAATCCCAAAGCCACAACCAGAAACAACCTCACTCCCTCTTCAAGCTCCAGAATTCCAAGCGAACCCAAATAGCCTGCACGAATTTCTACATCTTAATCACCCTCCTGTAGCCACGAAAACCGAAACCACTGCAACCTTTAATTCGAATCGCGTCGAACATCATAGCCTGAAACTGTGGCATCTACCAATCGACCACTGCGATTCCCCAATTCGACCAAACTCGAAGCACAGCAAGCTGCTTCCCTCAATTGACTATCCCCAAACCAAATCCACTTACCAACCTTCGGATTCATTCTCGTGATTTCTGGGATTGTCGATTTCGTGATTACGAGAATATCAGTTTCGTTTTCGGAATTTTGTTTGCAAAATTAGTTTTAATTACAGAAGTTCTGGGAGAGTTCGTGAGTGGGTGCGTGCTTAATAAAGTGGGTCAGGTAGTTCTATGTTTGGGCCAGGCTGTTTGTAGAGTTGATTCTTTCTTTTCATTTTTTTTTATTTTTTTATTTCTTTTTGTTTATTTAATTAATTTGTTTGAGCTTTAGATCTTTATCTCCTCAAAAAAAAAATTTTTTTTTTTAAGTAAAACCCTACTTTTAAGTTTCCTTTCCAAAAAAAAAAACCTTGTATATATCTTGTTTTTATTTCAGGGTGCCAAAGCAGAATTGCAGAAGGAGGAGACTTGCTTGCTAAAATAAATTGTGGGCTTCGAGCTTGCCAAAAAAAAAAAACCACTTGCTTATTTATAATTTTCTTTTTATTTTCCTTGCATTGTATATATCTATTGTTTCTGTTTGTCTTGCATTGTTAGTTCCTTGCATTAACCCAAAAAAAAAAAAATCGAAATCAAAAGCAAAAACAAAATTTCGTTCTAGTTGGATTATTAATACATGTTTTATTTCAGCTTTGCATTTCATCTTAGAATTTGATTAAATAATAACTCACTTAATTGTATATTGACAGTTGTCTTCTTTGAACAATTTAATTTCTTGGTGTCTAGGCTACGGCAGAGTAATAACCATTTATAAATATTACGGTGATTCGTAAATATTATAGTGGTTGTTCCTCTGAAGGTACTTAACCCTTCGGCTGCATTGCTACGGTGATTCGTGGTGCACCGATAACCCCTGCCCGTTACATGGCTGAGAAATATTTTTGTTGATTTAAGACAGTGTGTGACTATACAATTTTGTGTTAACTTAGGATAAATCATTTGTAATTAACCCTTGCATTCATTTAGTTGCATTAGTTCATGCATATTTAAAAAAAAAAAAAAATTCAAAATCCAAAACTAAAAAAAATTGTAAATATTCCTTTTTCTTTGAAATTTTTAAATCCTTTTCTTTGAAATTTCAAAAAAAATCCAAAAAATTTTAGAAAAACCAAAATTCAGCAAAAAAAAAAGATTGAAAAATAAAAACAAAACAAAAATCGATTTTCCATTTTGAAAAATAAATTCCATTTGTAAATATTTTTCTTTTACCAAAAAAAAAAAACACAAAAACATTCTTGTAAATGTCCGAGTTTCCCCACTTACGTGAAGTTTACAATAGTTGCGAAAATCAATATAATCCATATGATTTCACTCCAAATTCGTGTGGATATTTTAACGACAACTATTCTTTAAACGATTTGAATTTTGAACCACAAAATTTTCAAAACGATGACCAAGCTTCAAATCATGAAAGTAGTATTTCATCTTTACTTGAAATCGCTACACAACAAAATCAAGAGATAAATGAGTGGTGCAATTCATATTTGTGCTATAACTCGAATCAAGGTTTTCAAAATAATCAAAATTTGAATTCAATTCAAAATTCAAACGATTATGATTATAACCCATGCCAATTTAATTTCGAACTCCAAAATGAATTCCAAACTCAACATGAAAATGGGAACAACTTTTCAAACGAATTTGGCAATGGGAATAATCTTAACCATGTTACGAGTGAAAATTTTTGCTCTCAACAAATCCAAATCGAAAATTCTCAATTTAATAACTATAAATTGGATTTTGTTGAACAAATGAATGAAATTTACGATGATCACACGGATTCGTTGTTTGAAACTTATATGAAACAACGTGAACAACAAAATCAAATCTCAATGTGTGATGAGTCAAGTGATAATCCACCTTTTACCCAAATCGACGATTTTCAAATAACAACTTTTGAATTTGATAATGACGATCTTAATCAAGTTGTTGGAAATACGGTAATTGAGTTGGATTTCAATTCTTTTGAGGGTGCGAAACTCGATTTAAACTTCGATCTTCCTTTTTCTGAAAATTTGAATACGACAACTTTGAAACTCGATTTACATGATGAAGTTGTTGATAATCCAACAAAGGAAGTCGCATTTAACGAACATGAGTTTTATGGAATTTTTGAAAATGAGTTGTTGAATTCCAAAGGGGAAAATTTCGATCACCGTTTTGATTTTGAAATCGATAATTTTGAAGAAGTTTTCAATGATAAGTTTGAACTTCAATTTGGTGAAAATAAACTTGAATTTCAATCAATTGTTTTATCAACCCCAAAAATCATCGAAAATAAAACAACTCATACGATTTTCAATAAAACGACTTTCGTTTTTCCAAATCCACACTCAACTTCGAAATCTTTTACGATTTGGTTTTTCGAGCTAAAGTTGTGTCTCGTATACTCAACGAGACAAATGAATCGGTTTTTGGAAGACCGTTTCATTTACTTTTTGACAATATACTTTCTGATCTCATGTAAATACCGTTCGTTTTCATGTAAATAATAATAAACATCCCTTTCACTTGGGTTGACTGTGGGGACACAGTCAAAATCAAGTGTGGGGGGAGACTCATCTTGTTCTTGATTTTTCAAGATTAAGTTTTCATTTTTCTTCCAAAAACTCAAAAAAAAAAAAAATCAAAAAACTAAAGAAGAATTTATTTTTAGTGTTTTTGATTTATTTTTAAAGAAATACTATAGGATAAATATATGGTTTTGGTTTATTAAATTGAAATTATTGAAAATTTATTTGTCTTAACAAAAATAAAAATAAAGTTTGATTATAAATAACAATGGTTTAACTGGTATATCGGAAGGTTCATACGTGTTAATTATGAAATACATCCTAATTGAAAATCTTTGTTTTAAAAGTGGTGAATTTAAAGTAAAGGATATAACATTTTTTTTGTCTTCTAAGTTAAATGGTGCTAAGAAAATTTTGCAAAACTCCCTCTCAAAAAAAAAAAAAAATAAATAAAAAAATAAATAAATAATAACATCCAAGTATTCACTCTCATTTAAAAGTCCTCACGGTTATGCAGGGGTGATTACTTGGAATTTTTGATTATGTGCTTTCATACTCATTTAAAAGTCCTCACGGTTATGATGTATGGAACACATGTATGTAAAAAAAAAGACTTAATAAAAACCACCTACGGTCGATAGTGTATGCATGAAAGTGTGTGCACTCGCCATGCTCTGTACTCCCCTCACATAAGCCCGAAAGGCAGTGCATGGGTGGTATATCTGGCCTCAGTTTATCTGAGCTAGGTGAGTAATTTTTCTTGCAAATAATGAGAGAGCAAGCAATTGAAATCCTAGCACTATTTTTACTTAGTTGATTTGATTTGTTATTGAAAAGAAATGAAAATACCACTTTGATAAACTTTGATAATCAACTAAGGATCCATTTGATAGTTACGCTTTGTTATTAACCAAAACAACGAGTTAAACTATAGTCTATTTGATATGACAACTTGATTTTTGTTGAAAATTTTGACGAGTAAATGACATAAATTTTCAAGATAATAACCAAAACCTATATTTAACTTATTTGTGTCAATTTAAAAATAAATCCTTCATTTGTAAATATTTTCAAAAATTTGCATTCATCTCTTTGTAAATAAATCTTGCATTTTCATCATGCATTTGGATTTTGTGGGTAGTATCCGCTGAAAACCCTCACGAGACAACACTCGTCCTACTGGGGACACCCAGAGGTTTAACGGCTTGTTGCATATGCTCAATGCAATCGTGCTTCCTACGAAAACGGATTTATCTTAGTTTTAGTTTATTCGAGGACGAATAAAAAGATAAGTGTGGGGGTATTTGATGTGCACGTAAATGTGCATATTTTTACCACCATATTTATTCTATTTAAATTAAATAAATGATCATATTGGGTATTTTAACTTGTTTAAACCAAAATTCATATTATTTCAAATTGTCACATATTCATCTTCATCCAGGGGCAAAATGGTCATTTTTGTGCATATATTAATTTGAGAAAAATTAATTGAAAATTTGTATATATTTTTGTAGGAAATTGATCTCAAATAGAAGTTGTTTCATGAAGATATGCATGCACAAAATTAATACAAAGGAATGAAGATGGAAATAATTCAAAGTGAAGAACATGGAGGACCCCACCTACCCACCCACCTTAATGTACAAATTAAAGGCTAATGCACATGCTTTTGGACTTAATGGTTTCATGTACACTTAATGGGGGATTAAGACATGTTAATGTTTACTTGGCCTCCACACTTCTTAAGGGGCATTTTGGGTACTCCCCAAAAATATGCATTAGGGTTTCTAACTTGTATAAATACCCCTTATGTTTCATGTAGCCATCTCTTCTCTTAGTCTCTCTTCATTAGTTTAGGATCAAAATAAAAGACAAGTTCTCTTTTTTCTTTCATGGCTACTTGGCCATTTCTCTTTATGTAGTTTTTTTTATGCAACTTCAATACATGTTCTTTTTATTTTCATACTTATTTACTTTCATGTTGTAGTGTAGATTTATTTTTCATGCAAGTAGTATAGTTTTTCTCTTTGCTCTCTTTTTCCTCTTCTTTTTATTCAATGTTGCTTGCTACATTTGTTCATATGATGACAAATATGAGAGGCTAATCCCTTCAATTTAGGGGTAATGAAGCCTCGAATCATGTAGCTTCAACATTTTGATGTTTTGTACTCTCTTTTTGTGCTTTAATGTGAATGTATGAAGTGGTTAACTTGTTGTTTAACTTTGAATTTGATAGTCTATGTTGTTCATAACAAATAGGCTATGCTTAAACAAACATAACACAAATTGCCTCTTCATCTAAATATGATTATGGCAAAGAAGTGAATGTTGAAATTGAAATTTGATAGCCTATATTTCTAAACAATAGTTAATAGGCTATGCTTAAAATAGATTTTTATTTCAACTTTGTTGTCATATTTCATGAGATTTAAAAGTGTATTAGTGGTTGTGTTATAGTTTGATGGTTTATATTGAGCTAATTAATAGCACAAATATACCATACTTATGATAATCACATCAACTAATTCACTAATGACAAGAAAAGAGAGATCATAACTTCATTTTGTTGATTTATGTGATCTAGAGAGTGGAAATTGCCTCTAAATTGTCTTAACACTCTCATATTTTTATCTATTTTCTTTTGTCATTTTTCTTCTTTTTTTTAGTTAACCACTCTTCCAACTTTGGTTAATTTGATTGAGTAGAATTTTAAAATCATCAATTCCCTACGGATCGACCCGTATTCGCCACGTGCTACATTCGTACACCGTGCGCTTGCGGTTATTTTTATTTCAAAATTCGTCGACGGTTTTCTAATTCGATAGAATTTCCGTCGACGAACAGTTGACAATCAAAAATAAATATCCCCTCCCTAGAATCAATGATACATTCAATTAGTTGAGCGGAGCCAAAGTCTTTTCATGGATGGATCTAGCTGCTAGATTACATCAACTCAGGATCGTGAAAGATGCCTTCCACTAACAGCGTTCAGAACAATATATGGCTCGTACGAACGGTTGGTGATGCCATTTGGTCTGATGATTGCTCCAACTTATTTTTTTCAACTTAATGAATAGAGTCTTTAGAGATTATCTGGATAAGTTCATATTGGTATTTATAGAAGACATTTGGATTTACTCTAAATCCAAGGAGGATCATAAGAAGCTCCTCTAGACAGCATTGGAGACACTAGAATAAGATGAAGGCTAAGTTCTCCAAATTCTGTTTCTGGCAAAAGCAAGTGAAGTTTCTTGGCCATGTTGTTTCAAGAGAAGGTATATCAGTAGACCTAACTAAGGTCGAATGGATACAAAATTAAAAGAGGTCAGAGACAATACTTGCAATTAGAAGTTTCTTAGGATTAGCAGGTTACTATAGTCGATTCATCGAGGAGTTCTCGAAGATAGTGTTGCCATTAATTAATCTCACCAAAAAAGGAGTTAAGTTTGCATGAAAGGATATGTGGGAGGGAACTTATTAGAAGTTAAATTAGCTACTTACAAATGCACCTATATTGGTAGTGCTTGAAGGTAATCGGGATTTGGAAGTCTACACTAATGCTTATGGCTTAGGATTAGATGTTGCTCTCATGTAGAAGGGTAGAGTCATAGCATATGCATCGGGACAATTAGGACCCAATGAAGTTAGGTACGCTATGCACAATTTGGAGCTAATTGATATAGTGTTTACGTTAAAGATATGGCGTGCTATCTACTTGGAGAACGATTTTTGATATACATAAATCACAAATCGTTAAAGGATTTCATACAGAAAGACCTGAATATGAGACAACGACGATGGCTAGAATTTCTAGCGGCTTACGATTTCGATTTCCAGTATACTCCTAGTAAAGGGAATCATGTTACTTTTGCATTAAGTAGAAAGCACCAAGCTATGGTCTCTATGATAACAATAGAGTGGAAGGATTTAGAACTTATCTTCATGTATGCTATTCGAGAAAGAGACCCAAAAACATATCCTAGAGCGATGATGGCTAGTCTCGTTGCCCGACCATCGTTGATAGATTGGATAGCTGATGCTTAAAAGTGAGACCCGTCTACTCTCACTATGATTCAAAAGTTAGATTCTGAAGAGGAAGATGAAGATCTCATTGACTATTTCTTGGATGCACAAGGTTGTTTATGGAGAAGAGATAGACTAGTCATACATGATTTGGATAATCTCTGTAAAGAGGCGATGAATGATTGTCATTGACCGCGTTATACCATTCATCCTGAAGTAAGAAGGATGTATATGGACATGAAGCATCTTTGTTACTAGGAAGGATGAAGCACGATATAGGGAAGTATGTGTAACGCTGTATAACCTGCAAACTAGTAAAGGCAGAACATCAAAGACCCAATGGTCTTCTACAACCATTGGAAATCCCCAATGGAAGCGAGATCAGGTGTGAGTGCATTAGAAATCAATGATTCACTTACGTATCCCATTAGAATAGTATTGACCTTTGTGATTTTAGGTATCAATGGACTTTGGTGACGGGTTACCATGGTCTAGAAGTGGTCACGAAAGCATATGGGTGATAGTGGATCAGTTGACCAAATCAGCACACTTCATTCTAGTGAAGTCAACTCAAACCACATCGTACTTAGTCAAGTTGTATGTGAAGGAAGTAATGAGATTACATGGAGTTCCTAGCACCATCGTATATGATTGTGATCATTTATTTACTAGTTGATTTTAGAGAAGCTTCCAGGGAGCATTGGGGACTAAATTGAATTTTAGTGCAGCCTATCACAACCATACAGAAGAGCAGATGGAGCGAGTCTACCAAGTACTCAAAGATTTACTTCATGCATATGTTTTAGATTTTAGTGGAAGTTGGAAAGATCATCTCCATCTTGTCAAGTTTTCTTATAATAATAGCTTCCAATCCAGTATTGGCATGACACCATTCAAAGCTTTGTATAGAAGGCCGCGTCGATCACCAACTTATTGGTTGGAAATGGAAGATAAGTTTGTTCTAGGTCTTGATTCCATGAAAGAAGCTACAAATAAGATAGAGTAGACCAGACAAAGGATGAAACAGGCATAGGATCGATAGAATTCTTATCCAGATAGTAGAAGGAGACATTTGGAGTTTGTTGTTGGAGATTGCATATATGTGAAGATATCTCCACTGAAAGGAGTAATGAGGTCCAACAAATCGAGGAAGTTGGCGCCTCGATATGTAGGACCATACCTAATTATCGAATGTGTTAGGCAGATGGCGTATCTAGTAGCATTGCTTGGTAACTTCTCCGGCATTCATAATGTCTTTCATATGTCTCTATTAAAGGAAGTAATTAAGGACACATGAACAATTATTGAACCTCGAGACATTCCATAGATTGAGATATCTCCTGACTTGACTTATGTGCAACATCTAATTCATATAGTCGATTCAGAAGTCCATCAGCTAAGGAGTAAGAAAGTCCAATTGGTGAAGGTGCGGTGGTCTGACAACCCATTAGATTATACTTGAGAGATTGAAGATCTGCAACATCTCCCTACTTGGAGGCTCAAAACCAAACGGCTACGGTTGCTGCAGTTATCCATAGTTATTAATATACTAGATGAGCTAACATCTCGCTTGCGGTGTAAATCTCAGCACTTAACAGGCATGTGTTACCATGTATGGATTGCTATGTTACACATGCACATACATTTATATGTGTATATGATACTCGCATATATATATATATATATATATATATATATGATGTGATACTAATTACAGAAAATAAATTATTTTAAAATTTTAAATAAAATAATGTTTTTATTAAAAGGAATTTAGAGATGTTCTAAATAAATTAAACTTCATAAGCATTATAAAGCTCTAAAATGGTAAAAAAATTAAAATTCACTCATTACTTCCATTGTGGGCTGGCCCAGTTCCAACAAAGGCAGGGTTTCATTGTAGGGTACCAAAACATCCTGGCAGTTTTATAACTAAAAAATGAATTAACAACATGAACGGTAGTGGTTCAGGAGCTATTGACGCTTAGTAAGTACGCTTACCAGAATGTATTTACGGTGGTTGCATTCAACCTCTTAGGAGAATCAAGGTGAATCTCACTGGTGGAACGAGTAGTAATTTCATCAGGCGACATTATTTAAGAAAAGATAAATTAGTGACAGATAGGCTTAGGGAGGCGATCACTAAAAATTTAATGATAACTTAACGACGAAAGCCTGAAACAAGAGGTATGTGATACTTGTTTGGATGATGAATGAATGTATGGCATGGTTCATAGTGGATTGATAAGTATAGGGTATACTTGATTAGAATTGATATGTGGCATGGTTCATAACTAGATGGTAAATGTAGGGTGCACTTCTTGATTGTATATGCACGTGGTTGCTTTTATGTTATGTTATATACATATATAATGTATCTTGATGACGATGAAGTAAGGGAAAACCCATTTCGTGTTAGCTGCGTGGTCTCACTATAAATGACTAGGGTAAAGGTTTTTCTCATAGTAAACTTTATGTCCGACTCATATTTTTATTATTTTCATAAACTCATAGGTACTCGTTTTAGTTGGCAGAGTTTATGGATCAAACATGTAGCTTTTGAAGGATGTATAAAGACACTAAAGATGAAGCAGGAGGCTATTTATAATAAGTATGTTTTTAAATTTTGCTATGTAAAACAAAGATTTATAAACTGGATGTGCTGTGTTGCCATCCTCATATGTTGGACATAACACTACTCCATCTATGTTTAATTTATATTTACCCATACATGGGTAATGACTTGGGTTAGAATAATGAAATGCATTTTGTAATTCAATTTTTTGTAATGAAAAAGTTATTTACCTGATCTATTGACATATGTTGTGTAAAACTCACTTTATTGCTAGAAAACGATTCCGATGATAACTACTGCATCGTCGGCGTCTATTTTCGAGTCTCGAAGTGGGGAATGTTACAACATGGTAATGGAGCTTAGGTTAGAGTAACACCTAAGTAGAATAGAGCTAAGTAGAAACTTTTTAGTAGAAAATGACATCTTACTATATATGACGTACTTGTATTTTGATATAAATATATAGAAGAATATAGCTATCCTTTTATGATTGATCTTACTCTCATTACTTCCATTTCATACGAACCATTGCTTATGCAGAAGGTGAAAATGGACCTACATAATAGACGTTTATCCATAGAACGTGCAAGGACGAATCCTAGTAGAGGAGATTATCGTACTCATTCTAATGGCCAAGTAGGGGAGGCGAACTAAAAAGCTCATACTAATGTTGGTACTGAAGTGCCTGCCCGGGCCGAAGAAGGAATGAATGTGAATGTCCTATTCCGCCAGTTCATGGCGGAGATGTTCCCCTAGTTCATGATGGAGATATTCTGCCAATTCATGATGGAGATGATGAGGCAATAGCTGGCTGGAGTTGTTGAGCTGGGACAAGAGGTAGCAAGAGAAGCAGACTTTTCTAATATGAACAAAGATTTTAAGAGCTATAGAGGAAAGAAGTTCACAGGAAAGGAGTCTTCCTTGGAGGTGTTGATTTGGTTGAAAATATATGAGGATATTTTCAAAGACATGGGATATAATAATGCTCAGAAGTGAGGTTGGCCTCTCATCAGCTTCAGGAGGATGCATTAGGCTGGTGGGTGGCTGTAATTACTAAGGTCCTAAAGGAGGAGATAACCTGGGAGCAGTGTAAGGAGCGGTTCAAAGCATAGTTTATCCCGAATCTCAGAGTGACTTTAAGTAGGGAGAGATAGCTTTGATAGAATATATTCAGCTCTTTAATGTTTTATCAAAGTACAGAAGGGAGCATATCAATACTCTATTGACAAAGAATAAAAAGTTTATAAAGGATCTAAGGAAGTGGCTGAATCACACGATGATGGGTCATCTATTGGCACCTTTGATATGGTGTTAGAGATGGCGAAGAAATATGATCATTTATTTCAAAAAGAGAAGAAAACTTATGTTAGACCCAATAGTGGGCAGAAGAAATGATTCAATCTATATCCGAAAGGTAGAAAGAATTGGAAGGGAGGAAAGACTTCTAGAGGAAGGACTCGGAAGCCGAATATAATTGACGTTGCTTGTTTTAATTGCGGCTAGAAAGGGCACTAATCCATTAAGTGTACCCAGCCAGAGAACAAGGACAGAGCCAAGTGCTTTATTTGTAACAGGCCAAGCTATAAGAAGAGAAATTATCTGGAAGCTAGTCATGCAAAGGTTTATGCTTTGGAAGGACCTTTTTATGGACCGACTGCTGAGAAGAATGGAAAGGGTGTGCTTAGTGGTACCATTTTGATTTCTTATATGTTAGTTAGAGTTCTGTTTGATAATGTTGATATTCACTATTTCATTTCGAGAGATTTGGTTGATAGGTTAGAACTAGACAGTGCATATTTGATTACGTCCTTATGTGTGGTTAATCCAACCAGTGGTTATGCCACTCTTGGATAAAGGTGCACCGACCTTGATTGACTTGTGTGGATATTTGTTTGTTTGCAACCCATATGTATTTGACTTTAGGTATGAAGTGAATTTTTGTATGGACTAGTTGGTGCAAAATGATGCAAGGATTTGTTCGTGAATAGGATTATTGCTATACAAAATCTAAAGGGAGGAGAAAGAATCATCAAAGCGTTGGATGTAATGAAGAAGAATTCAGACTTGATGCTATTTTCTATGGAGGAAGGAGAAGACGCAATTAGTAGAGTAAGTGTAGTCCAAGAATTTGTAGATATTTTCAAACCTGTAATAGGATTACCATAGTGAATGATACTAAAATTTCGAATAGATTTAATGTTGGGGGCGAACCTGCCAGTAGAACACCTAACAAATGTCGCTTAAGGAGATGAAAGAATTGTAGAAGTAGCTAGTGGAACTTGAGGATAAAAGTTTCATTAGGCCGAGTAGTTCATCATGGAAAGCGTCTATGGTATACGTAAAGAAGTCAGATGGATCTCCATGGATTTGCATTAATTGTCAGAAGATGAACTAGTTAACAATGAAGAATTGTTATCCCTTGCTTAGGATAGACAACTTATTTGACCAGTTGAGTGGAGCTCGAGTGTTCTTGCAGCTTGACTTAGCAATATGTTTCTATCAATGAAGAGTAGCGGAAGATAATATTTCATTAACCATGTTTCGAACAAGGTATGGTTCATATGAGTGGTTTGTGAAGTTGTTTGGACTGATCAATTCCCATGCGTTCTTCGTTGATCTTATGAACCAAATCTTTCATGATCAATTGGATAGATTTGGGATGGTTTCCATTAATGATATCTTGGTGTATTCCGAGGATGAGAGAGCTATGAGTCCATCTAAAATTGTTGGAAAGGTTGAGACAACATAAATTGAAGGAAAAGTTTTGAAACGCCATTTTGGAAACGATAAGTGAAGTTTCTTGAGCACATGGTTTTAGAAAATGGTTGGCTTTGCATCCATTGAAGATAAAGATTATTAATGGTTAGATGAGGCCAGGCTACCAGAGACGGTTATAAACATAAGATTTTTTTTAGGATTGGATCTGTTATGGATTTCTCGCATGCAGTAGTACCCTTGACTAAGTTGACCAGAACGAATGAGAAGTTATTGAAGTCTGATACGTGTGAAGGATCATTCCAGAAGTAAAAGAGGTTATTGACTAATGCTCCTATCTTGATTATGCCTAAAGGAAACCAAGATCTTGTAGTGTATACTGATGCTTGTGGAACAAGACTTGGAGCGGTGTTGATGCAAAGAGGGCGAGTAATAGCTTATGCATCAAGGCAATTGAGACTGCATGTAATTAGATATCCGTCTCATGACTTGTATTTGCAGCGGTGTGTTCACGCTGAAAATTTGGAGGCATTACTTGTTAGGAGAATGATTTTAGTTGTATACGGATTACAAATCCGTTAAGTTTCTATTCTGAGTTGAATATGAGGCAATGAAGGTGGATGGAGTTATTGGCAACATATGATTTCAAGGTAGAATATATGCTAAGAAAAGGGAACAAGGTTGCCGATGCTTTAAGTAAAAAGAACCAGAATGGAGTGTTAGCTATAAATGAAGAATGGAAAATGTTAGAAACGTTAGCCTCTTGCAGAGTGCACTATAGGTAGAACACCGTTTCAAGTAGAGATCCGGGTATGTTAGCAAGTTTGGAGGTATGCCTAGCACTTGTGGATATGATTACTGCAAGGCAAAGAGAAGACCTACTAATTGTTGAAACAATTAGACAATTAGAGATGGGAGAAGATGCTGAAGATCTGAAAGGATTTGAGATAGATTCAAAGGGATGACTTAGAAAGAAAAGAAGACCGTGTGTTCTAGATATAAGAGACCTTCGAAAGGAAGTCTAGAAGAAAGTCATCGGTCGAAGTCTACTAATCATTCCAGAGGTAAGAAGATGTATCATGATATGAAGAAAGTTTTCCCTTGGGAAGGGATGAAGAGAGATATAGGAGAACGTGTGAAGAAGTGCTTCAGCTGTCAGCAAGTGAAGATGAGCATTAGAAATCAAGCGGTTACTTCAACCTTTTGGAAGTACCAACTTGGAAGTAGGATTCAGTGTCAATGGATTTTGTTGGTGGGTTGCCTAGGTCGAGGACGGGAAATGATATTATTTGAGTGATAGTGGATAGGTTGACTAAGAGTGCCCACTTCATCCTGGTAACGTCGATGAAACGACCCGACTTTCATACCACAGAAAATCACATCATTTATTATGAAAGAAAGGGATAGAAAAGAGAAAAGAAAGAAGAGAAGAAGAAACAACATCAGAATCTAAACAGGGGAATGAATAAATTATATTAATAACATAAATATTACATAGTTTACAACAAATATCAGAGTTACACAGATATACATCACATACTAGACAGTTATAAACACCTGTCTAGTTATACAACTCAATACAGTACGAGAAACAATTCAGAGAAAACACAGCGGAAAACTATATATACATATATCTATACGCAGAAGCCTCCTACTCCATTTGCTCCTCCACAATTCGTCAAAGCAGACCTGAATCCCTTGGCTACCCATAAAAATTTGAGTACCCAAGAGTTTAAGAAACAAAGATAAACTCCGAGTCATACATGGGTCTGGTGTGAGTAACAGGTTATAGTTGCTTAACTTTTAAAAACCTTTTGAAAAGAAAGGTATCACGTAAGACTTCCCACACATAAACATGGAAAAGTTTTTACCTTACGCTAACCAAAACATTTGATAGGATATTCAGTGATATTATAATAGGTCTAGGGTTTTCAAATGAATATGTAATAGCCGAAATTGTTACATGATTAAATTCCAGCTACTAGCCACAAAAGTGGGTAATACAATCAAAACCGTTGGCACTTATTGGATTTTGGATTCCATACAATGGCAGGGCTACTAGGGTACCGCCCGTCACAGTACGTGGCCTAGATCAACGTACCGAGGAGTACGCCCGCTCCCCTGCAACACAAAGCTGGACCCATTCCTTACTGAACAGTTCCGAAGAAGACAACTCCGTGGTTGTAGCTAGCAACCACCCACACAGCCGAATATAAAGGGACTTCTAGACAGAGGTAAATCTTGCGCTCAAGTGGAGGCTACCCATGAAGCCTTGCTGCACCTCCCCTGTTTTAGCCATTCCTGGTTGATGAGGCTTGAGGCTACGATTACCTTTATAGGAGATATCATCTTAGAATGCTCATCGTCCACCTGACGATGTTCTGAAAGCATTCAGTCCATACAAGTTCGTTCCGGGTTCGAACGAAACCGAAGGCATTATCTCGTTACACTCGTTTTGGAATCACCCTCAGAGTTAACGATGATAACCCTTGCACTCTGAATCACATGTCGAACCTATAAGAACTAGTCCGTCAACTCATTACGGAATCACCCACAGAGTTATGCTGACGCATAGTCCTTACACCTCGAGTCTTCATAAAGCTCCACTTTGATTCACGACCTAACGTAAATTTGGAATCGATGTGGTTTTCGTATATCCAAATATGGAAACCCGATCCCGGTCTCATCGAAATCCAAAGCGTGTCTTTTAGGTCCAAGTTGTTTTAAAGTTTTTAAAACAATTCAATACAGTATCTATACACACACAGATAGATAATTCATAAATCATAATTGATAATCAACATTATCGAATAACAGGTAATTCACATTATCAATATCAAAATAGATAATCCATATATCACCATCCCAATTGATAATCTATGTTATCATCACAATGCAACCAAGCATTTATATCACACAACCATACTTATCTCATTACTGAGATCACACAACATCCAAGACAATCAATTGCATCCATTCATTCATGAGCAATGATTTACTCATCACAATATAATTAATTTAAAATGAATTAAATTATCTATCTCCATCACTAATTAATTTAAAATGAATTAAACTAATTACTTCATCTTTAATTAATTTAAATAAATTAAATTAATTACTTCACCAATATAAATCTTGCTTACTCAATCATTTAATTGATTACAATCAATTAATTAATCATTCAAAATAAATTACCTTAATTAATCACTCTTGATTAATTACCCTTAATTACATTCATGTAATTATCCTTAATTAATTTCACAAATTAATTATTCTCAACCAGACAGTAATTAATCTTTAATTACTTCAATTAATTAACTAATCATAATTAATTACATTAATCCTAAATTAATTAATTAATTACCTTTAATTACCTATTATTGATTAATTAACCATAATTAATCAACTTTAATTACTTCATTAATTATAATAATTAATGATCTTCCATTATACTTAATTTATTATCTTCTTAAATTAATTACCTTAAGTAATTAACTTATAAATATTAATCTCCAGATTAATTACATTCAGTAATTAACTAACTTAATTACTTTATTAAAACAAATTAATTATCCTTAATTAGTTTCTTAATTAATTCCTTGATTAATTACTAAATAACTAATCCAAATTACCTCATTCTTAAACATCTCCACTTAATTACAACCTGTAATTATTAATCAATTACTTAACTAAGTAATTTTTAATCCATTAATTACATACACTAATTATCTTTAAAACTCAAGTGTTTAAAATTAATTAAACTTAATTAATTAAAATAAACAATCACATTAAATTAAATTAATTACTTTAAGTAATTAATTTCCTAATTACTTTGTTAAGTAATTATACTCAAACAATTCACAATTGATTATTATTAAATTAATTAATCTAATAAATTATAAAAATTAACCATATTAATTAATTATTAAATAATCTTGGTTAATGATCTTCATTAACCATTCTTTAATTATTTTTATTAAGTAATTAACTTAGATAATCATAAATTTAATTATCCATTAATTAAAGTCTAATTATTTAATAAATCAACCTTGATTTAAAACTTAATTACATAATTAATAATTCATAAATCATTAATTTAAAAAAAATTCTAATTAATGATCTTAACTATGAATTGATTAATCATTAATCAATTATTAATTCCAAATTCAATTAATTAATTAAATTAATTAATTAATCTTAATTACCTTATTAATTAAATTAATTCTAAAACATTAATCTTAATTTAATTTCAAGATAAAACATAACTTAATTATGTTTAAAACAATTTATTTGAAACAAAGTACTTTTTGAACTACTTTTAAATTTTCATTTTAAATACAAGTTTTAAAATACAATAATTTAAAGTTATCAAAGTTTAAATAATTTAAAACTTTTTAAATTGCAAATCAAATAAGTGCTATGAAAATTTTAAAGTTAAACTCATTTCAAAATTTTAATAACTTAAATTTACTTTTAATTTAAAACTTCAAAATTAAACCTTCTTTAAAATTTAAAACTGAAATTCAAATTTAACTTTTAAATTTCCAGATTTAAACAAAACTTCAATTCTTTCTCAAATTTTAAAAACCTCATATTTAAAAGGTTTAAACTATTTACCAAAATAAAATAGTTAATTAAGTCAAATTTTTGAAACTTTTATTTTTATCTAAAATCTGGGATTTAAATTTGAGTCTAAATCAAAAAATTCAAACTTAAATTTGAATTTAAACTTAAACCTTACTTTAAAAATAAAACTGTAGATTTTAAAATTTTTAAAACCCAGATTTAAAACAGGTTTCAGAAACCTGGAAATTACAGTGTAACCCGAGAACCAACAAAACTGCTTCGAGGCAAAACCACCTCTACTCCGAGTCACCCATCCACCTTCTTCGAGCAAACTTCAAACCTTCCCTGCAACACACAAACCCAACATCACCATCAGTAATTCATCGCTGTGCATATGCACGGCGACTCCAGCCATTGTTGATCGCCATGGATGATCGCTGCACATCAGAATTCCATCCTACAACCCATCACGAACATCCAAATCATGCTACCACCCACGAAATCAAATTCAACCCCCAATTCAAAACCTGTAAACAAAAAACCAGGTTTTCTGTCAAAACCTGTCAACGACGAATGATCGCCACTCCGACCTCCTGACGTTCAACCCCTTCGACCTCGAGCTCCTTCACCCTTCAACTACACAATCCCCAAATATCAAAACACTCGATCAGTTCTTCACCTCAAACTGACCCACTTCTTAACCCCATTCAAAACTAGGGTTTAAACAAATATTTTCAAACGGCATCCAATCTAACAAATTTTAAACCCATTCATGATTTTTCTGAGCATCTCATATACTTCCTCTATTACTCAGAAGAATCCCAAAGCTTCTCAAGTCATATATCACCATGATTTGATTAAAACCCATTTTTAGTTCAATTTTAAACTGCAACTAAATCTTACACCTAAAAATCCTAATACTTGATTTAAAAATCAAGTTCCAGTTTAGATATTTGATTTATACTACTAAATTACAATATTAATTTGATTGGGTTTTGATAAAAATATACGTGCATGATGTTTTCTTCTGTTTCCAGAGTCAAAACTCATATTTTTAACTTACTTGTCTATTAAGATTTTAATTTCAGTTTGCATATTCAATTCAGTAAAACCATGCAACCTATTTTAAAATTAAGATTTTAAGTTACTCACCTTATATTTAAAAGAAACAGAGCTCTATTTCCCTTTTTGAAATTTGCAGAAATAAAAATATGCAGGCTTGAACCGTTTTACTTCATGTCTGAAATGATATGCTCATGATCCCTAACTAAAATGCTTGCATGCAGATGCTTTTGACAAGCTTCACATCTGGAGTTGTGTAGATAGAAGAAAATGCAGACAGATTTGTTCATCTTCATGCTTAAAAACAGAATGCAGGCTTCATTTGTAGGTTTAAAACAGAATGCAGGCTCTTCTTGAATTTTGCAGATTTTAGTGAATCAATGCAGATTAATGTTTGAATGTGAGGAAGTGCAGACCATTTTGATAAAGGAGTTTTGATTTTGAGGAAGTGGAATATGCAGATATGAACATGGTTTTGATTATGCAGGCTTGATTGTTAATATGAAGATGATTTTGATTCTAGAATTTTGAAGATTTCTTTGATTAAGGTAATGGAAAAAGAACATGCATGAATGAAGATGCAAGTTTATATATATGAAATTTCAGATTAAATAAAAGAAAAGAAAAATAAAAACTAAAATTTTACACTTGTACAAATTTATACAACACTTGTCAAATTTATGTAAATTTTTAAACACTTGTCAAATGAATGAAATACTTGTTTCTTTAAAAATGATTAGTATTAAATTTACAAATTAATGTGTGTGTTAATTTAATTTAATTTGTAAGTTTATATTTAAATATGTGTATAAATTCATAAAGAAGAAATAAGAACAATTATGTTTATAAATGAAAATTAAACAGTTAAGATTTTATACTTTGAAATTTCAAATTCAATTAAATTCAAAATCAAATATTTCAAATCAAGTTATACATATAGATTAAATTTGAAATAAAAATTACAAATTCTACTCAAAACTTATTTATAAAGACAATACAATATTAATATTGCTTTTTATAAATATCTTATTATTAAATTAAAATCATTTTAAAAGAAATTAAAATATCTATTTTATTAAGCCATAAAACCTTTTTGTTTGTTCATTCTAAATTTAAAACTCAAGCCAATTTAATTTAAACATTTTAATATTCTTCTTATCAATTTTAAAATCATATATTTATTTATTAAAGGGTTTTAAAAACTCAATACCAATTAAAATCAAAATTTCCAGATTAAAATGTATATATTAGAATTTTGAAACATGATTCAATTATTAAATTTAAACCAAAATCATTTATTCAATAACTTTAAAAAGCTAATATTAAATAAAAACAAATTTTCAAATTACTACAATTATTAAAATTAGAAAATATGCTTTATTTATTAAAATTAAAACAATTCTAATTCTATTTAAAGTATAAACCATACATTTATTTATAAATAGGAATCAATTTATTATTTTTAAAAGATAAAATAACCAATTTAAATATTGAAGAAGATTATTAAATCTATTTGAATTATTATTAACAAAATATCAATATCAGTTTAATTTTTTTATACAGATTATTAAATTGATATTGTTAAAAATTCCAGGATATTACAGTCGACAAGGATGGCAAGTAGCTTAGCGATTCTATATATGAAGAATATAGTGGGGCTATATGGGATATCGTATAGTATCATTAGCGATAGAGATCCATTGTTTACCAGTGAGTTCTGAAGAAGTTTGTAGAGTGCACTGCGTAAAGAGTAAAGCATGAGCACAACTTACCACCCAAAACCTGATGGTCAAACCAAGAGGGTGAACCACGTATTCGAAGATTTTCTAATTGCACGTGTCTTGGATTTTGGAGGATCTTGGGAAGATCAATTGCACCCGGTAGAGTTCGCATACAATAATGTTACAAGTTGAGTGTCGCGATGACCATTTGTGGCGCTGTGGGGTCGACCATGTAAGTCATTGATTTGTTGGTTGGACATGAGAGATAGACTCCTATTAGAACTCGATTTGGTAAGAGATGCCGTTGAGAAGGTAGAATTGATTCACGCTAGAATGAAGGCAGGGTAATCGAGGTAAAGAGTTATGTCTACAAGAAAAGGAAATAACTTGAGTTCGTAATAGGGGATCATGTGTCTATGAAGGTTTCTCTGATGCATGGAGTTATGCTCTTTGGAAAAGCAGAGAAGTACCTAGATTTGTAGGACCATTGTTAGTGATAGAACGGATTGGTAAACTCGCTTATCGAGTTGAATTACCAAGTAGTTTGGTAGATGCACATAATATTTTTCATATATCGCATTTGAGGTAGTGTGTGCATGACCCAAATTTGGTAGTGGAGTCGAGGGTGATATATGACTTATCTATGGAGCCAGATTTTCCATATTTGAGATGACCGAAAGGAATAGTGGGTAATGATATGAAGGAACCGAGGAACAAAGTTGTTTCGTGGCCAGAGGAGTGATGATAAAGAAGATTGTGCCTAGGAGGTAGAGAATAAGATTAGGAATATCTATCCTAAGTTGTTTTAGCCATTCATGTATATTTAGTAGGGTGCTTTTGCTTGTCTACTACATGAACTAGTATGGCACAGGTATATTCATAAATATGACATAGCCGTGTATTAGTAGTTGCACTGATACATTTTGTTGATAATGAATGGTTTACATTAGCAGGGTACTAGTGTAATCTTTTTACTTGTGTGTACTTATATGAAAAAGACTTCACACTTTCAGGGTGTTAGTGTAAATTTTGTTTCCTTGTCGAAATTTGAGGAACAAATTTTCTTAAGACGAGGAGATGTAATACCCCATATTTTGAAGGACCCATAATATGGAATATTAAATTAACAAGAACAGGATATTATCAAAGAAATGATTAAGATAGTTTAATTGCAAAAATTCCCTAATGGAAATTTGAAAAATTAAGTGTGGGACACTTTATAAATTAATTGAATGGACTAAGGGCAATTAGAGAAATTAAGATTGGCTTTGTTAGTGAATATAAATTTGAATTTTAGGTGAGAAAGTTAGTGTTAAGAAAAATCCAATAGTGTGACTAGGCTAGAATGCGATATTAGCCGAAATCAAAAGCACTAGCCAAATTCCTTTAGCCATAACCATTCATCCATTCAACTTTATTTCATTTTTTACAAAACAAAATCCTAAAAGCTCTAGTAAAGGCCAACCATTATTTTGTAAGAAGTATAAGATTTCAAAGCTAGAAGATTAAAGCTTTCAAATTTAAGAAAAAAAAAAAGATTAAAATAAGGTTTCTTAAATCAAGGTGAGTGAAATCTTTCTCCAAAACCTATCCTAACCTAATAGGTTCAGATTTGACCTTATACGAATGTTTTAATGATGGAAAACCAAGTTTGAATTATTAAAACATTGTTGGATGTGTTCTAAATTTTAACAAAGTAAATTTGTCCACATTTTAAGGTAAAAAATGATTACATCATATTTAAATGCCATGAAAATTTAACGTGATGTTTAAAGCGATGAAATAAATATGGGTTTTAAATTTTATAATTTTTTTAATTTAATTCAAATTTTTGTGAATTTTCTAAGTGGAGAAAATAGTTAATTTCGGGTAAATTAATTATTGAAAATAATAAAACTATTTATTTTGGCCTAAAATTTTTGGAAGGTACAAGTTCATAAAATTGATCTTCGATGAATTTTTTGGGATTTTTCCACCAATTTTTGATTTTATATGAATTAATTGGATAAGAAAATTGACAAGTAATTAATGATAATTAGTTGCAAAATGGAATGTGTTATTAGCCCATTTCTGAAAAGTAAACTGTAAAGTTAAAAAATAACTAATGAGGATTCGACATTAAATGGAATTTGGTGTAAGGTTGATGCTTAATAGGCAATGATCAGTTTTCAGTATAATTACCAAATCATCACTTAACTCGGGATAACCTATATTAACCCACGATGACTATAAAACAAATTATCACACGATGACATTCCAACTGTCTACCTGTGATAGCTTTAAAAGAACTATCAAATATATGCTCTATTGAACCTTAAACCTAACACACAAAGGCTAAGTAGGGACCTTAGTATTGGAAGATTACAGAAAGGATAACTCATGAAGATTGTATAAGGTGATAGCTCATGATGGCTATAGATAAAATAACACACTATGGCTTCAAGAGATATAGCATGCGATGACCTCATACGGATGGCATACGATGAGCACGGATGGAACAAAGCATAAAGGCTTTAGACGAGTTCGCATATGATGGCCTAAGGTGGATTAACATATAGTGACATTTGATAAATTAGCATGCGATGATTATATATGACATAGTACGCGATGACCCTGGAGAAGACAACCTACGACCATTACTTAAAAGATAATAAGTGATAGTCTTGGAAGCTATTAAGCCACAATGGCAATGGGATAGCCTACACACTTTGATTAGGTTCATTGTTTAAAAGTTATGTCTTTCTAAGTAAAATGAGAAAATGCTTAAGGCACTTTAGAAGAAAGTTTCCATATGTTAATAAACTATTTCAAATGGATGAAATATAAGGGGAATTACGATAAGTTAAAATTATGTTAACTTATTTTTAAAATGAAGCAAAGCTGAAAAAAGCCAGTAAATTATAGGTATCATTTCAATGGAAGATAAAGATGTTTTATTTAAAGGAAGTATAGGATACACTATAAAATAATGAATGAAACAAGTTGAACTATAATCGTAAAGATATACCAACTCATGGAGTTATTGGATGGCAAAGTTTCTTGACTATTAGTCTAAAGTACAATGGTATATGGAAGGGTGCTATGATAGGGTTCAACACTAAAATATTTATAAATTCTAAAGGGGAGTAAAGGATGATAGAGTTAACGGTATGCCCTAGGGGCAATTTTTGTAATTTATTGTAAATTAATTAACTCTGTAATCAATTCTCGTTTATAATAAAGGTGTTTTTCTTTTTGTTATTGTAACAACCCATAATTTTATCAAATAATTTAAATAAGATTTATTTGAAATTTTGATTTTAAACCATTTAAAATTTGAAAATTAGGAATTTTACAACTAAATTTTGGCATTTGTTGAGAATTATTTTTCCAAATATAATAAAATAAAGATTTTTCAGAAATTTGAATTTTTGGTCAACTTTGGTCAAAGTTTGATTTTCAGTTGAAATTTTTAATTTTTAATTTTTAATTTCTATTCTTTTTCTTTGAAGCTGGACTTGATTTTAACATACTCTATGCTTTTCGTTTCGTCAAATTCTGATTTATACTATTTAAATCTGCAATGTTTCAGTGTATTTTACATGTGATTATTTTCTGTATTTTATTTTTCATATTTTTCTTTGGGTTTTGGGCTAGATTTGGTCATGATTTGGCTTGTTATTTGTTGTTGGGCTTTGGCTAATGGGCTAATATTCCTAATAGACATGTCTTTGTCTATTCATTTTGAAAAGCCACTTATTGAGAAAAATATACGTACAAAAAAGCTTCTGACTTCCTTCTCACTTCGTATTTCCTCCTTCTACTGAAGTTTTTACCGTAAGCCTTCTCCCTCTTTTTCCATTTTCTTATTTTGTTTCCTCCTCTTCGCATCAAAATTTCGGCCTCAACCCTACCATAACCGACCTCCTCCTTGCCTCCACCATCACCAAGTTGATCAGCTACCATCTCCTCTACCAAACCATCACCATCCCATGGCCGTGACTTGCCATGGCCAAATTTCCACATCCCCTTGCCAAAAACCATAGCCGACCACCTTGTTTCTCCTCTCCCTTCCTATTTTCCTTGGCCACCACCTCCTCTTTTGCATAGCCGTGACCTTCATCATCTCCTAGCCATGACCTTTGACCCAAATCACACCTTGACCGATCTCAAAGTGCCTAGGGCCGAACCCATTTGACCATAGACCGAACCCAAATGCCACTTCCCCTTGTCCTTTTGCCTTCCTTTCCTTGCCATCTCTTGTATTCACCAATGGCCGAGCCTACCTAGGCACAAACCAAGCCTAGCCGTGCCATTTCCTTAGTGGTTTAGCCCAAACCATCATGGAGGAGCATAAGTGATCATGGCGGAGCCTATTTCCTATGTGGCCGAGCCCATTTGTGTAGTTTCTAGCCTATTTACTTTGTGTTTTATTTTATTCTTTGATGTGTAAATAGTTTGCTTATATATATATATATATTATTTTGTTTACTTCTAAGGTTTGGATTTGAGTTCTACTTCTCCTCCAGATTGATTCGTCCTTTGTCGTGCCTTTTCGGGAGTTTTCTTATGTTTGAATTGTCATCTCTAGCCAAGGAAGGTGAGTTTATCACTCTCGACTACGTACTTATATTCTAGTGAATCAATGACTTGTGGAATTATAGTAATGATATGCTATGAGGATAGTAGTTTCATATGTGCCTGTGATATGATATTATATGATGTTATCACTTTATGTTATACATGTTTATCACATGACATGGATATGCTATGTTGCTCCGTTTATTTTCTGTTTCTCACACTGCAAGTTCCCTCACTATGGGTTGAAATGATACATACCCGAACAGACTTTAGAATAGGAAAAAATCATTATGAGCTGAAACGATAGGCTCAAGTGATTTTTACTTTTACTTAGGATTGCGGGTTTGAAATGATAAAACCCGAGATTTTACAAATTACAGATTGAAATGATATATATCTATATCACTTGACCTAGGTTAGAAAATATTATACGGACCCGTGGTTAGTTTTAAATAGTTTTTTCTAAAAATTATTAAGTATTTTAAAATATATAAAAAATTTAACTTAATTTTTTTTAAGTGATTTAAATAATAATATATATTGGTTTTCTATAGGTTAAAATTTTTAAGTTAAGAGTTTATAAGTTAATAAGTGGTTTTAATTGTAACATAAGATTTTATCCAACTTAATAATTTAATTTGATGGAATTTTTAAATATAACCTAGTATATAAAAATTTCATTTGGGAAATGGATGTTTAAATAAAATAATAGTTCTTTATTTTAAAATAAATATAGGTTAAAATGTACTTTTAACCTAATATAAGAAAATATAATTTCAACCGGGTATTTTTGTAATAAATTTTATTTAACTAAAATCATAGTTTTAATTAATATCCAAATGAATAATTATGTATAATAAATTAGTTTTAAATAATAACTATGACAAAATGTGAAAATATGATGTTTTAAATATGTTATAGCAGAATTTGTAGCATTTTTTAAAATGCTATGCTACTTTAGGTTGTGTTTTAAAATGCTACTATTTCTAAAGATGTAACATTTTCGAAATGCTACTATATAAAGGTCACATTTTCGAAGTGTTATGGTTTCTAAGTATTACATTTTTCAAAATGTTATAACTAGGTGTATAGATTTGGAAATGTTACAAACTTTGAAAAAATGAATATTTATTTGAAAGTAGAATGACATCGGATTTAAATGGTTTTGAAATGAATATGTTTGATTGAAATGCAAACCATTTGAAATAAATAGCCATGGGTTATAATAACATTTGGTTGTTAAAGAGTCCGGGATCGGAAGTTGTCATACTCTCTGCCAACTTCGAAAACCACTTTAACAACAGTGTACGCGGTGGAAATTCCAGAATGAAGTAGGATAGTGGCGACGTTCTATTGAGGTATATACGTGGACCCGACTCCCGTAAGTTGGCATAAGGTGGCTAAAATAGGAGCAATTCTCGGGCCAAGTGAGGTAGCTCCTCCGATCGGACACACTTCTTTGTATGCCATTCTATCACTCTTTGATTGATTTGGTGCGCACCTTTGATTTTGGGAGCACAACTTGAGGTGGGCGGTAGCCGCGGCCATGCGTTACCACTAGCTCGGATGCGTGATTGGTGTATCTAACCTGGCATTGCTTTGTTGTGCCATGTCACCTACCCTAGCATGCCTTATACGAGTTTGTTTTGTACCATACCTATGGAGTGATCTCTGACAACTCCCAGTACGGGGGAGATTACGGTACTATATAGACTATGAGAATATATAAAATGTGTTAAGGTGGAAAATGTAAAGCGTTAATGCTATTTTTAATAGTTACTTTACTATAGACCTTATTACAATAACGTATATTACTACATAGTAGATAGTTTAACACATCCTCAAAGGATAGGCGATTCCAAGCATCCTCAAGTTACTTGTCCATTTCTATTACAGTTCACTTGAATTGATTCACATTTTATAAGTATGTATGTCCTGATTCGAGTGTTTTGTGTTTTGCTCTACGCTCGGGTCAGCCTTAGTATCACAGCTTTGGATTCATCTTCTAGAGCTAGAGATTTGCTAAAGATTATCTATCTATCTAGTTTTCTATCTATTTCTATTTCAATTATTTCTATTCAGCCTTGGCTTATGTATTAGTGGATTTCTATTGTATTTGTTCTCAGACTCTAGTATTTTATATTCTGTTTGGAGAATATGTATGTAGTAGCTTCATGAACTACTATGGTTATTTTATTTCCGCTGCGAGTTATTCTGATATTGAATATCTGTGGTTGGTTTTATTTGCTCCAAATATATTAACATTATGTTGTTTTGAATTATTCAAGTTCGACATGTGGTTTTATTGTCGATTTGAATGGTCCAAAATAGTTAGTCGTTACATTTGGTATCAGAGCTCTTGTTTTAGGCAAACCTTACCCTGTGGAGCAAAAACTCATTAGAGATAGGGTAGAAATACCCAAGAATGAGTGAAATCAATCTTAGAATCATTTCTTTATGAGAGAACGTATTTTTAAGTATAAAATGATTTTCAAATGATTTTCAAAGGATTTTAAATAATTATTTTGATATAAATTTTCTTATTTTAAAATCTATTTTTTCTAAACTTCCTTCCTTTCCTTATCCACTTTGTTAATTATATTTTTTGATTAGAATTCTCATTCAAATTGAATCTTGTCTTTTCATCTCCTTTACCTTTGTCCATTCTTGATTTTCAGGATGGATCGTAGGAATGCTAGAGGTGGAGGTCGTGGTGTTGCCCCTGTTCCTGAGCCTGTTGCACCCATTAGGTTCACCACTCTCTGTAAGGAATTCACTGAGCTTGGTGGTACGAAGTTTACTGGATCAGAGAACATCATTGAGGCTCAACAGTGGTTGAAGGGTTTGGAGAGGATTTTCTCCAGTCTAGAGATAACCAATGCTCAAAAGCGTCAGCTGGTAGCTTGGCAGTTGAAGGAGGAAGCTCTGGATTGGTGGGAGTCTGTTACGGCTCACACTATCGAGGCTGATATTTCTTAGAAGCAGTTTAGGTATCATCTTGCATTGTTTCTTGAGTTTAGTTCAGTTTTCTCTCTCGTTGAAATCTTTCTTATGTTTCGTTATCGTGCTTTAGGTATGCTTTTGTGGCTAAGGGGATGCCCGAAGCAGGGAAGGCTCAGCCATACAAGGAGTTTATGGATCTTAAGCTCGGAGGCATGTCATTTTTTTGAGTATGAATGGAAGTTCAATGAACTTTCCAAATTTGGTCCTCGCGTGATTGACACCCCTCTTAAGACGAACGATAAGTTTATAGCTTTGAGCTCGCCCAGAGTATTACGATCATCTCATTTCTCATGTGCATAATCCCTTCACTGGATTGATGGATATGACCATTGGATATGAGAATCCTTCTTCTAAGGATTCTTTTGTTGCTCGTACTTCTTCATCTTAGCCTTCCTCCAGAAACCCTAAGAAGAGGAAGCCTAATTTCCATCAGCAGAAGAAGAATTGGAATAAGACTCCAGGTTTGGGATCTTCTTCTTCTCATAGGCAGCCTATTGACCTATCTTCCATCACTTACTTCAAGTGTGATCAGAATCGACATGATGCCAATAGTTGCCATACTTCGGTTGGTGCTGCTGTTCCTCCAGCTCAGTTGACTAGGCGTGATCTCTGTCATATTTGTCTGCAGCCTAACCACTTCAAGAGCAATTGTCCTACTCAACAGAAGGGCAAGCCATCTGTTATCTTTGCTGTTACCTCTGCCACTCCACCTGCTCTACCTGCTCCTAGTGATACTCAAGGTACTCTTCAGGGCACCTTTACTATGTTTAAATTTCCGTTCGTGTTTTATTTGACACTGGAGCTTCTCATAGTTTTATTTCTGTGGATCTTTGTGATATAAGCATCTTCTTTCTCTTAAGTTCGCTGATGAACCTTTGTGTGTTAAAAATCCTATTGGTGGTCCGCGAACCTTAGTAGGATTTGTAATCAAGTGAAACTCCTCTATTATGATCATCGCTTTAGTGGTGATTTCTATGTTTCGGGTTTCGATGCTTTTGATATGTTGCTTGGAGGTGATTGGCTGAAGAGGCATGAAGCCATTAGCTCTTGTGAAACCCGGACTATTTCTCTTGTGGATGATTTTGGTAATCCTTTGTTGATTCGGTGCTACACGCCTTAGGATTTTGCTGCCAGCTTTATTTATTCTCTTGATTCTTCTCCTGGTGATCTTGACTCAACTCCTGTGGTTAAACTCTATCCCAATGTATTTGGTGAAGTCACTTCTTTACCTCCTAAGCGGGAAATCGAATTTCATATTGATCTTACTCCTGGAGCTTGACCTATAGTTCTTCCTCCCAAAAGAATGGCACCCCATGAGAAGGTTGAGTTAAGGAAGCAAATTGAGGACTTGTTCTCCAAAGGTCTGATCAGACCTAGCCATTTCGAATGGGGAGCAATGGTAGTTTTCGTCACTAAGTCCGATGGTTCTTGGAGGAAGTGTGTAGAATCTGTTGATCACAGGGAGCTAAAAAAGCTCACTATAAAAAGAAGATATTGTATGCCTCGTATCAATGATATGTTTGATTAGCTCTATGGAGCTACTGTTTTCTCTTAGCTTGACCTTGCCATAGGTTTCCACCAGCTCAGAGTTGCTAAGGAAAGTATTTCCAAGACTGCTTTCCATACTAAGAATGGTTTTTATGAATGGTTAGTTATGCCTTTTGGTTTGACTAATGCCTCAGCTTTCTTTGTTGATCTGATGAATCGTGTTTTTCGTGATGTTCTTAACAAATTTGTTCTAGTCTTTGTCGATGATATCCTCGTCTTCTCTAAGTCTGAGGAAGAGCATAAATCTCATTTGAGATTTGTTTTGGGAACTCTTAGGAGTCATCAGTTAAAAGCTAAATTGTCGAAATGCCATTTCTGGAAAGATGACGTCTGATTCCTCGTGCATATTGTTTCTGGTAATGGAGTTTCTGTTGATCCAGTCAATATCACTACGATCAATGCAAGACTTTCTTCTCTTATCTCTCTATAATTGATCATTTTATCTTTCCTGTAGTCCTTATTTCTCTTTATTCCATTACAGGATTAGGAAAATCCTAGGACTCCATCTGATATTCGTAGTTTTCTAGGCCTTGTCGGTTATTATAGGAGATTCATTGAGAATTTTGCTTGGATTGCTACACCTCTCACTGCTTTGACTCATAAGAACGCTAAGTTTAATTGGAATGATTAATGTGAAACCGCATTCAATGAGTTAAGCGCAACTTACTTCCACACCAATTCTTACTGTTCCAAATGGAAATGAGGGATTAACGATATATACTAATGCTACTTGTGAGGGTTTGGGAGTTGTTCTGATGCAAGATGGAAGGTCATTGCTTATGCCAGTCGTCAGTTGAAGACCCATGAAGCCAATTATGCAGCCCATGATTTGGATTTGCTTGCCTTAGTTTTTGCTTTGAAGCTTTGGAGGCATCATCTTTTGGGGACCAAGTTTGAGCTCTTTACGGATCATCAGTCTTTGAGGTATATCTTCCCCCAGAAGGATTTGAATCAGCAGCATGTTAGGTGGCTTGAGTTCTTCGCTTCTTATGACCTCGACATCAACTATAATCCTGGGAAAGCTAATGTCGTGGCCGATGCTTTGAGCCGGAAGAGGGCGATTCTGTGTCAGCTTGTTGTTTCTTCTTCTCCTCTTATGGACCGTGTCATTTCTAAGCAGGATGACGATAGGATGCTTAGGCTTATCAAGGAGAATGTTCGTAGTAGGTTTGGTGGTAGTAGTCTTGATGGTAGTGGAGCACAGATCAATGATAGAGGGATTTTAAGGATTAATAATCGGATTTATGTCCGGAATGTCGATGGTTTGAGGCAAGAGTTACTTTTGGGAAAATCATCGATCCAGACTTTCTATTCATCCAAATGTGATGAAGATGTATCAGGATATGAAGAAGCTTTATTGGTGGAGGGGCATGAAGCACGATATCTCCTTCTTTGTTAGTAGGTGTGCGACTTGTCAGCAAGTCAAGGGCGATCATTAGAAGACCCCTAGTTTATTGCAGCGTCTTGAGGTTTCCGATTCGAAATGGGACAGGTCTCTATAGATTTTACTGATGGATTACCGAGGACTAGGAGGGCTAATGAGAGTATTTGGGTTATTGTGCGATGACCCGGAATTTGGGCAATATCAATTTAATAATCTGTATTGAAAATTAATTTGATTTGATAATTTTGTTAATAAAATTTGAGTTGATTTAATAATCTTCCTTTAATAAATATTTAATTGGTGAATTTTATCTTTTAAAATCTAATAAAATGTTTTCTATTTATAATATATATATACATATACATATATATTTGTATATATTGTAAGTAGATAAGCTTTGTTTTAAATTTAACAAATAAAGCATATTTTCTAATTCTAATATTTTTGGTAATTTGGAAGTTATGATTTATTTAATATTAAGCTTTTCAAAGCTATTTAACAAATAACTATATGGTTTTAAATACTTAAGATAAATGTTAATTGTTTAAATATTTTAAGCTTAAGTTTAAATTTAAATAAAATTAACATAAAAGCTTTGTTTTATTTTCTTTTTAAATAATGCTTGATAAATATGATTTGTAATATTATATAAGAGTTTAAAATACAATTAACATATGAGATATTAGTTCATTTAATAATGTAAATAATTTATAAACAATGAGGTCATCTCTTTTGTAAATTATTTAAAATTGTCAAATTTGTTATTTTCAAAAAATATTAATAATGTGATTAGATATAAATAGATTTTAAAGTAAATAGAATTGTTATTTTTAAATTGAATAAGTGGTTATATATGTATATATATATATAACTTGATTTTTAAATTGGATTTTAGGATTTAATTTGAATTTGAATTCAAAGATTTGAAATTGAAAAGATAGACATTTTAAAAATATTTGCATAAGCTTTTATTTATAAGTATAATTGATTTTATTTTCTTTAAAATTATCTATATTTATAAAAACAAGTATTTGTAAATTTATAAATTATGTTAAAATCTTTTATTAACATTTGAAAATAAAGATTAATTAATTAACACATATAAGTTTATAAGACTTTGTTTTAACATGTGTAAATTGTTAATAAACTCAAATGACAAGGGTTAAATGTTTTAACAAGTGTCAACTTCAATTTTGATTTTACTTTTTATTTTTATTAAACCACATATTAACTTATATAAACACATTCTTCCATTTCTTCATCCCTTTTCTATCTTTCTCTTTTCAAAATAAGAAAAATTTTCAGCCTACAAAATAACTCAAACAAATCTGAAATCAATTCTCCTCTCAAACCATAAATTATCAAACAGTAACCCAAACATCTGCGTTTTTCAAATCTGAGAACAACTCAAAGCATGCAAGTTCAATTTCAAAAACGAACAAATCTATACTCACATTTTCATTATCAAAAGCAAATTTGAAATCCACTGCTCAAACAAAATAACTCTGGAAGAAGAAATCAAAGCAAGTTCAAAATCAAAGCCTATTTCTTTTCAAACCTGGGATTTTCAAAAAGCAAGTTAAACCTGGAAACCAGGAAATCATCTCTGCAAATTTCAATAGCAAGCAACTGCAGTTTTAAAAATCAAAAGCATAAGCTGTTTTATAACAAAGGAGCAATGCAAGTTTAAATTTTTCAAAAGCATCTCTACCGCAACTCAAGTTTTAAAGTATCAAAAGCTATTTCAAATTAGAAAAGAAGTGCTCTGTTCATTTTAATAGGTGAGTAACACTTTTAAAAAAAAATCTTAAGTATGGATATCTGTTGCATGTTAATCTCTGTGATAGTTATATATTGTGTGGATGTATATGATTGAATTTTCTGTGTGTATGTGAATGTATAGATATATGCTTGCAGTTGTCTCTGTGCTTCACTGTATTTAGTTTTAAAGCTAAGATTTGTTCAGAATTCATTATCACTTGATCTGTTCCTTGTTAGGACGTAGGATTCAAACAAAAGTTGTTTGTTTGATTTTAGATTAAGTTTTAAAATTTTATTTAAGTTAAAATGAGTTAGAATTCTCACTGGAAACTAAAAATAACAGAGCTAGCTTAACATAGATGAAAATTTAATCATCCTAATTCATTGCTTCAGACATATGATCTGGAACTTAACCCAAATTATGAATTTCAGAAGTGATATCATAATTTTAGTAAGGGAAAATGGGTGCAGTTCTGGTTTAACTAGAAATTGAGTTTTGGGAATTTTCTGACGATCTTGATGGTCTGGGAAGTCATGGTTCTTTCTAAAGGTGGAAGGATGATTGGGGACTTCGACAAAATTGTCAAATAAGTGATCAAATCACTGTGAAGGCGGGGGCAATTGATTTTGGTCTGTAACCTAGTTTTGGTCATGGTCGGAGATGGATCAAATATTGTGCCTTTAGTGGATCGAGTCCCATCAAATTGAGGGAAATGATGGCATGAATGATGACGAAGCTGTAGCTTGAAGATCAAAAGCTCTGGTTGTCGGAGAATCGAGCATGAGGGGTTTTCCAGGTTGATGGTTGTTCCAAGGCTTTGCTTTTTGGGTTCCAGGTTTGAATTTGAGTACTCGATTCGATTTCGAGTTTATATCAGTAATATGAAGATCGGAATTAGGTGTAAGGGTGATCGCCGACTTGTGTTAATCATCATTGATGATCGAAATTAGCTGCGTCGATGGTGCATGTGCACAACTATTTTTTTGTATCAGGAACTTTGGATTGGTGTTGTGTCTCGAAGTGGGACTCGGGTTTATAGGACTTGGACTTGAGTAATACCTCGGTGTGATTAGCGAGTAAATTAAGTTACAGTTTTTTAAACCAGTGTGGTTTTAAAATTTTAAACTGAATTTAAAATGTAAAGCAAGATTTAAACCAGTTTTAAATCAAAGTTTTGAGTAAGGATTCAAATCTAAATTTGTATCCTAGATTTGAAATAAAATAAAGTTTTATAAAATTTAAATATTTTAACAACTTTAAATGTTAAAGCATGTTTAAATGGTTTGAATTTAAAATGAATTTGGTTTAAATTTCTTTTATAAGATAAGTATTTCTTTAACATGTGATTTAAAAGGGTTTTAAATTGTTTTTAAACTTTGTTAAAGTTAAATTTATACTCATTTTAAATCTTAAATTTAAAATGAAATTTAAAAGTAAATTTAAAAGTAAATGTTTTCAAATGTTTTGTTAATGAAAAAATTTGTCATAAATAAGAAAAATGTTTTTATCTTAAAGTGAATTAAGATTTAATGATTTGGAATAATTAAATTATTAAGGTAATTGAAGAATAATTAATTAATTTAATTTATTATTGATTTGGATTAATGAATTTAGTAATTAAGGGTTTAAATTAATTGATTAAGGTTTAAGTTAATTATTTAAGCAATAATAAATTTGTAATTAGGGATCATTATTTAGATAAGATTAGATTTTTAATTAATGATTAGAAATTAATTAATCAAGTAATTAAAATTAATTAAGTATCAATTAACCACTTAATTAATTAAATAATTAGAGATTAATTAATTGGTTATTAAAGATTAATTAAATTGCAATTAATAATGATTAATCAAAGTTTAATTACTTAAGGAAAGTAATTAAAGAATTAATAATAGTCAATGGAGATCATTAACTAGGGGTTATTAAATAATTAATTAATGTCATTAATTTTAATAATTAATTATATTAATTAACTAAAGATAATCATTTATGGAAATTGTTTAAGTATAATTACTTAATGGAAGTAATTAGAAGAAGTAATTACTCAATGTAATTAATTAAATTAATAGGATTGGTTTAAATTAATTAATTGGTTTAATTAATTTAAATAATCACTTGAGGATGGGTTAGGTGTTATTACTTAATGTAATTTATAAAGTAGAATTACTTAGTGAAGTAATTAGTGGATAATTACATGATGTAATTAATTGAAGATTGGAAGTAGTTTGGGTTTAATTACTTTATGTAATTAATAAGAAGGATAATTACTTAGTGAAAGTAATTAATAATTAATTACTTAATGTAATTAATTTAAGAATTGATTAATAGAGTTATTTGAAGATAATTAAGTGATGTAATTAATTAAAGGTAATTAGTTACAATGTGATTAATTAAGGTTGATTAATGAATAATTAATTAAAGATTAATTATTAAATATGATTAATAATCAGTTAAGAAAGTAATTAAGGATCGTTAATTAATATAATTAATGATGTAATTAAGGGTTGATTAATTAAGATTAATTAATCAATAATAAGTGATTATAGAGTAATTAATTAATGTAATTAATTAAGGATTAATGTAATTAATTATAATTAATTAATTGATGACAATAATTAAAGGTTAATTACTATAAATGGTTTAGGATAATTAATTTGTGTAATTAATTAAAGGCTAATTACTTTATAATTAGAGGGTAATTAATCAAGGATGATTAATTAAGATGTAAATTAGATGGTGATTAATTAATTGATTTGTAATTAATTAATGGTTAAGTAAGCAGGATTTATAGAATGAAGTAATTAATTTAATTTATTTTAAATTAATTAGAGATGAAGTAATTAATTTAATTCGCTTTAAATTAATTAGGGATGGTATAGATCATTGCTTATGTATAGATGGATGTATTGATTGCCTCGAATGGTTTGAGAATCTCAGATAAGAAATAAGTGATGCTGTGTGATATGGATGCTTTGGGTGAAGTATGATGATATTGTGAATTATCTATGTGTGATGATAATGTGAATTATCTATTTGTGATGATAATATGAATTATCTATTTGTGATGATAATGTGGATTATCTATCTATTGTGATATTGTGAATTATCTATCTGTATGAATATAGATAATGGATTGAATTGTTTTAACTTTAGAACAACTTGGACCTAAAAGATGGCGTTTTGGATTTCGATGAGACCGAGATCGGATTTCTAGATTTGGATATCCAAAAACCACATCGATCCAAATATTCGATAGGTCGTGAATCTCAAGTGAAGATAAAGATTCAGAGTGCAAGGATTATTGTCGTTAACTCTGAAGGTGATTCCAAAATGAGTGTAACGAGATAATGCCTTCGATTTAGTTCGAACCCGGAACGAACTTGTATGGATTGAATGCTTTCAGAACATCTTCAGGTGGACGATGAGCATTCTAAGATAGATGTGTTCTATAAAGGTAATCGTAGCCTCAAGCCTCATCAATCGAGAATGGCTAAAATAGGGGAGGTGCAACAAGGTTAAGTGGGTAGCACCCAAGTAGGACAAGATTTCCCCTGTCTAGAGGTCCCTTTTTCTTAGTGGGAAGTTGGATATGCGCACCAACTACGGGGTTGTCTTGTTCGGGACTATCCAGTAAGGGATGGTTCCGACCTTGTGTTACAGGGGATTTAGGGTAGATCCTTGGTACGGTGATCTAGGCCCCGTAATGTGACGGGCGGTACCCCAGTAGCCCTGCCATTGTATGGAATCCAAACTCCAATAAGTGTCGTACGTTTTAGTTGTGCCCAACTACGTTGGAACATGAGATGTAAGCATTCCAGCTATTTCTATATTTTACTTGAAAACCTAGACCCTATTATAATATCACTGGATTTCCTATCAAATGTTTTGGTTAGCGTAAGGTAAAAACTTATCCATGTTAATGTGTGGGGAGTCTTAGGTGATACATTTTGTTTAAAAGGTTTTTGAAAGTTAATCAACTTTAACCTGTTACTCACACTAGACCCATGTCTGACCTAGAGTTTATCTTCTGTTTTCTTAAACTCTTGGGTACTCAAATTTTTATGAGTAGCCAAGGGATTCAGGTTAGCTTTGACAAATTCTGGAGGAGCAATGGAGCAGGATCAGCGTTTGTAGATAAATATAGTGTTCCGTTGTGTGTTCTCTGAGTATTTTTCTTTGGGTTGTATATTGTGTTGTACTAACTAGATAGGTGTTTATAACTGTCTAGTATGTGATATGTAAGCTGTATAGCTCTGATAGCTGTTGCACACTATGTAATATTTATGTGATTAATATAATTTATTCGTTCCGCTGTTGTGATTCTGATGTTGTTTCTTTCTTTCTTCTCTATCTTTTCTCTTTTCTATCCCTTTCTTTCTTATTAATGATGCGTCATTCTGTGTAATGAATGGCGGGTCGTTACATATTGTGGATAGGTTGACTAAGTAAGCTCATTTCATTCTGGTCAAGTCTACCGCTTCAGCTTCCAATATGGCGGAGATTTATACGAGAGAGGTTGTTCGTTTTCATGGTGTTCCTGTGAGTATTGTTTGTGATAGAGATCCCATCTTCACTAGATAGTTTTGGAGAGCTTTTCAGGAATCTTTTGGTACTCACTTGAAGCTGAGCACTGCTTATCATCCACAGACCGATGGTCAGATGGAAAGTGTGAATCAAATTCTAGAGGATCTTCTTCGTGCCTATGTCCTTGACTATGGAGGATCTTGGGAAGATCATCTCCATCTTGTCGAATTCACCTATAGCAATAGTTATCAGGTATAATCTCAATCTTTTATTTTAATCTTGTCTTAATCCTTTATCTATCTCATATCATCTTTGGAATCTAGGCTAGTATTGCAATGTCTTAGTTTGCTACTCTTTACGAATAACCTTGTAGATCTCCATCTTACTGGATTGAATCCGGTAATCATTTAGTCATTGGTACTGATATGATTCTGGAGGCTTCTGAGAGAGTTGAGGAGATTAAGAGGAAGATGAGGAGTGCTCAGGATAGGCAGAAGGAGTATGCTGATCGACGAAGGAGGAGTTTGGAGTTTTTTGTTGGTGATTAGGTTTTACTTAAGGTCTCTCCCTTAAGGAATGTGATTCGGTTTGGTCGGAGAGCGAAGCTTGCTTCTAGATTCATTGGTCTTTTATGCATTTTAAAGAGGGTTGGTTCTTTAGCTTATCGGCTGCATTCGCCTGAGAAGCTGTCTGGAGTGCATAATGTATTCCATGTTTCACATCTTCGTCGGTATCTTCATGATCCATCTTTGGTTGTTCAGCCTTCTGCTCTTGAGAGTTTGGATATAGAGCCAAACCTTACTATCGAGAGGAAGTCACTTCGTATGAGAGATAGAGGTACGAAGCAGCTGAGAAGGAAATATGTCAACCTGGTCAATGTGTAGTGGAATACTGATGATCGGGATTGTACATGGGAGATGGAGGAGAGCATGCATGCTTCGAATCCGGAATTGTTTGTTTCAGGTACTGTTTGTTATTCTATCTTATCTTCTTTTGCTTTCCGTATCTCATTCCTTTTCGAGGATGAAAAGTTTTTGAGTGGGGGAGAGTGTAACAAACCATAATTTTATCAAATAATTTAAATAAGATTTATTTGAAACTTGATTTTAAATCATTTAAAATATGAAAATTTGGAATTTTATAATGAAATTTTGGCATTTGTTGAGAATTATTTTTCCAAATATAATAAAATAAAGATTTTTTTGAAATTTGAATTTTTGGTCAACTTTGGTCAAAGTTTGACTTTCAGTTGAAATTTTTAAGTTTGAATTTTGAATTTCTATTCTTTTTCTTTGAAGGTGGACTTGATTTTAACATTGTTTATGCTTTTCGTTTTATCAAATTATAATTCATACTTTTTAAATCTGCAATGTTTCGGTGTTTTACACGCGAATATTTTCTGTATTTTATTTTTCACATTTTTATTTGGGTTTTGGGCTAGATCTGGTCATGATTTGGCTTGTTATTTGTTGTTGGGCTTTGGCTAATGGGCAAGTATTCCTAATAGACATGTCTTTGTCTGTTCATTTGGAAAAGCCTCCTACTGAGAAAAATATACGTACAAAAAAACTTCTGACTTCCTTCTCACTTCTCATTTCCTCCTTCTGCTGAAATTTTTACAGTATGTCTTCTTCTTCGTTTTTCATTTTCTTATTTTATTTCCTCCTTTTCTCATCAAAATTTCAACCTCAACCCTACCATAGCCGACCACCTCCTTGCCTCCTGATCACCAAGTTGATTGGCCAGCATCTCCTCTAGCCGAACCATTACTATCATCATCCCATGGCCGTGACTTGCCACGGCAAAATTTCCACATCCCATTGCCAAAAACCCTAGCCGACCACCTTGTTTCTCCTCACCCTTTCTATTTGCCTCAACCGCCACCTCCTCTTTTGCATAGCCATGACATTCATCATCTCCTAGCCATGACCATTGATGCCTTGACCCAAATCACACCATGACCGAACCCAAAGTGCCCAAGGCCGAACCAATTTGACCATAGGCCGAACCCAAACGCCGCTTCCCTTTCTCCTTTTGCCTTTCATTCCATGCCATCTCTTGTATGCACCATGGACGAGTCTGCTTCGCCACAAACCAAGCCAAGCCGTGTTATTTCCTTAGTGGTTTAGCCCAAACCATCTTGTCCTAGCACAAGTGATCATGGCTGAGCCTATTTCATATGTATCCGAGTCCATTTGTGTAGTTGCTAGCCTAATTACTTTGTGTTTTATTTTATTCTTTGATGTGTAAATAGTTTGCTTATATATATATTTTACTTTTTTTTTTTGCTTCTAAGGTTTGGATTTGGGTTCTACTTCTCCTTGATATTGATTCGTGCTTTTTCATGCCTTTTCGAGACTTTTCTTGTGTTTGAATTTTAATCTCTAGCCAAGGAAGGTGAGTTTACCACTATCGATTACGTACTTATATTCTAGTGAATTAATGACTTGTGGAATTGTAGTAGTGATATGCTATGATGACAGTAGTCTCATATATGCATGTGATATGATATTATATGATGTTATCACCTTATGTTATACATGTTTATCACATGACATGATATGCTCTGTTACTATGTTTATTTTCTGTTTCTCACACTGCAAGTTCCCTCACTATGGGTTGAAATGATATATACCCGAACGGACTTTAGAATAGAAAAAAAATCATTATGAGCTGAAATGATAGCTCAAGCGATTTTTTTACTTAGGATTGTAGGTTTGAAATGATAAAACCTGGGATTTTATAAATTACGGATTAAAATGATATATCCGTATCACTTGACCTAGGTTAGAAAATATTATACAGACCCGTGGTTAGTTTTGAATAGTTTTTCTAAAAATGGTTAAGTATTTTGAAATTTGAAATATATAAAAAATTTAACTTAATTTTGTTTAAGTGATTTAAATAATATATATATTGGTTTTCTATAAGTTAATATTTTTAAGTTAAGAATTTATATGCTAATAAGTGGTTTTAATTGTAACTTAAGATTTTATCTAACTTAATAATTTAATTTGATGGAATTTTTAAATCTAACCTATTATATAATATTTTATTTGGGAAATGGATAACATAATAGTTCTTTATTTAAAATAAATATAGGTTAAAATGTACTTTTAACCTAATATAAGAAAATATAGTTTTAATTGGATATTTTTGTAATAAATTTTATTTAACTAAAATCATAGTTTAATTAATATCCAAATGAATAATTATGTATAATAAATTAGTTTTAAATAATAACTATGATAAAATGTGAAGGTATGATATTTTAAATATGTTTTAGTCTAATTTGTAGCATTTTTAAAATGCTACGCTACTTTAGGTTATGTTTTAAAATGCTACTATTTCTAAAGATGTAATATTTTCAAAATGCTACTATATAAGGGTCACATTTTCAAAGTGCTATGGTTTCTAAGTATTACATTTTTCAAAGTGTTTTAACTAGGTGTATAGATTTGGAAATGTTACAAACTTTGAAACAATGAATATTTATTTGAAAGAAGAATGACATTGGATTTAAATAGTTTTGAAATGAATATGTTTGATTGAAATGCAAACCATTTGAAATAAATAACCACGGGTTATAATAATGTTTGGTTATTAAAGAGACCGGGATCGGAAGTTGTCATTCTATCTGCCAACTTCGAAAACCATTTTAACAACCGTATACGCGGTGGAGATTCCAGAATGAAGTAAGATGGTAGCGACATTATATTGAGGTATATACATGGACCCGTCTCCCATGAGTTGATATAAGGTGGCTAAAACAAGAGCAATTCTCGGGCCAAGTGAGGTAGCTCCTTCAATCGGACACACTTCATCGTATGCCATTCTATTACTTTATGATTGATTTTGTGCGCACCATTGATTTTGGGAGTGTGGCTCGAGGTGGACGGCAGCTGCAGCTATGCGTTACCACTAGCCCGAATGTGTAATTGGTATATCTACCCTGGCATTGCCCTGTTGTGCCATGTCACCTACCCTAGCGTGCCTTATACGAGTTTGTTTTGTACCATACCTATGGAGTGCCCTCTGACGATGCCCAGTATGAGGGAGATTACGGTACTGTATAGATTATAAGAATATATAAAATATGTTGAGGTGGAAAATGTAAAGCCTTAACGCTATTTTTAATAGTTTACTTTACTACAGACATTATTCAAATAGCGTATATTACTACATAGTAGATAGTTTAACAGATCCTTAAAGTATGGGTGATCCCAAGCATCCTTTAAGTTACTTGTGTATTTCTATTACAGTTCACTTGAGTTAATTTACATTTTATAAGTATGTATGTCCTGACTCGAGTGTTCTGTGTTTTGCTTTACGCTCGGGTCAGCCTGAGTATCACAGCTTTGGATTCATCTTCTAGAGTTAGAGATTTGCTGAAGATTATCTATCTATCTATCTAGTTGTCTATCTATTTCTATTTCAGTTATTTCTATTCAGCCTTGGCTTATGTATTAGTGTATTTCTATTGTATTTTTTCAGACTCTAGTATTTTTATTCTATTTTGAGACTATGTATGTAGTAGCTTCATTAACTACTATGGTTATTTCATTTTTTGCTGCGAGTTATTCTGATTTTCTATATATGTGATTCTGTGATTGGTTTTATTTTCTCCAAATATATTAACAATCTATTGTTTTGAATTATTCTAGTCCGACATGTGGTTTTATTGTCGATTTGAATGGTCAAAAATAATGGGTCGTTACATTTTGTATCAGAGCTTTGGTTTTAGGCAAACCTTAGCTTGCGGAGCAAAAACTCATTAGAGATAGGGTAGAAATATCCTAAACGAGTGAAATCAATCTTAGAATCATTTCTTTATGAGAGTACGTATTTTTAAGTATGAAATGATTTTCAAATGATTTTCAGAGGATTTTAAATGATTGTTTTGATATAACTTTTCTTTTTTTAAAATCTAATTTTTCTTAATTTCTTTCCTTTCCTTATCCACATTGTTAATTAAATTCTTTGATTAGGATTCTCATTCAACTTGAATCTTGTCTTTGTATCTCCTTTACCTTTGTCCTAAAATTCATTCTTGATTTTTTAGGATGGATCCTAGGAATGCTAGAGGCCGAGGTTGTGGTGTTACCCCTGTTCCTGGGCCTGTTGCACCCATTAGGTTCACCACTCTCCGTAAGGAATTCACTGAGCTTGGTGGTACCAAGTATACTGGATCAGAGAGCATCATTGAGGCTCTGCAGTGGTTGAAGTGTTTGGAGAGGATTTTCTTCGGTCTGGAGATCACCGATGCTCAGAAGCGTCAGTTGGTAGCTTGGCAGTTGAAGGAGGTAACTCTGGATTGGTAAGAGCCTGTTACGGCGCACACTATCGGGGCTGATATTTCTTGGGAGCAGTTTAGTTATCATCTTGTATTGGTTCTTGAGTTTCGTTCAGTTTTCTCTCTCTTTTTAGAATCTTTCTTGTGTTTTTTTTATTGTGCGTTAGGGATGCTTTTGTAGTTAAGTGAATGCCCGAAGCAGGGAAGTCTCAGCAATACATGGAGCTAGGCATTTCATTTTGTGAGTATGAAAAAAAGTTCAATGAACTTTCCAAATTTGGTCCTAGCCTGATTGACACCTCTCTTAAGAAAGAATGAGAAGTTTATAGCTGGAGCTCGCCCAAAGTAATATGATCGTCTCATTTCTCATGTGCATAGCCCCTTCACTAAATTGATGGACATGGCCATTAGATATGAGAATCCTACTTCTAAGGATTCTTCTGTTGCTCGTACTTCTTCATCTGAGCCTTCCTCTGGAAACCCTAAGAAGAGGAAGCCTAATTTCCATCAGTAGAAGAAGAATTGGAATAAGACTCCAGGTTTAGGATCTTCTTCTTCTCAAAGGTAGCCTATTGACCTATCTTCCATCACTTGCTTCAAGTGTGATCAGAAGAGACACGATGCCAATAGTAGCCCTACTTTGGTTGGTGCTGCTGTTCCTCTAGCTCGGTTGACTAGGCGTGATCTCTGTCATATTTGTCTACAGCCTGGCCACTTCAAGAACAATTGTCCTACTCAATAGAAGGGCAAGCCATCTGGTATCTTTGCTATTACCTCTGCCACTCCACCTACTCCACCTGCTCCTAGTGATACTCAAGGTACTCTTCAGAGCACCTTTAGTTTGTTTAAATTTCCAATTCGTGTTTCATTTAACACTGGAGCTTCTCGTAGTTTTATTTATATGGATCTTTGTGATAAGTTTGAGCATCTTCTTTCTCTTAAGTTTGCTGATGAACCTTTGTGTGTTAAAAATCCTATTGGTAGTCCCGCAAACCTTAGTAGGATTTGTAACCAAGTGAAACTCCTCTATTTTCATCGCTTAATGGTGATTTCCATGTTCCGAGTTTCGATGCTCTTGATATGTTGCTTGGAGGTGATTGGCTGAAGAGGCATGAAGCCGTTATCTCTTGTAAAACCCGGACTATTTCTGGTATGGATGATTTTGGTATCCTTTGGTGATTCAGTGCCACATGTCTCAGGATTTTGCTGGCAGCTTCATCTATTCTCTTGATTCTTCTCATGGTGATCTTGACTCAACTCCTATGGTTAAACTCTATCCCGATGTATTTGGTGAAGTCAGTTCTTTACCTCCTAAGCGGGAAATCAAATTCCGTATTGATCTTATTCTTAGAGCTCGACCTATAGTTCTTCCTCCTGAAGAATGACACCCTATGAGAAGGTTGAGTTAAGGAAGCAAATTAAGGACTTGTTTTCTAAAGGTCTAATCAGACCTAGCCATTTTGAATGGGGAGTAGCAGTAGTTTTCATCACTAAGTCCGATGGTTCTTTGAGGATGTGTGTTGATTATAGGGAGCTAAATAAGCTCACTATGAAAAACAGATATCCTATGCCTCGTATCAATGATATGTTTGATCAGCTCTATGGGGCTACTGTTTTCTCTTAGCTTGACCTTGCCATAGGTTTCCACCAGCTCAGCGTAGCTAAGGAAAGTGTTCCCAAAATTGCTTTCCGTACTAAGAATGGTTTTTATGAATGGTTAGTTATGACTTTTGGTTTGACTAATGCCTCAGATTTCTTTGTTGGTCTGATGAATCGTGTTTTTTGTGATATTCTTAACAAATTTGTTCTAGTATTTGTCAATGATATCCTTGTCTTCTCTAAGTCTAAGGAAGAGAATGTATCGCATTTGATCTTTGTTCTGGGAACTCTTAGGAGTCACCAGTTGAAAGCTAAATTCTCTAAATGCCATTTCCAAAAAGACGAAGTTCGATTCCTCGGGCATATGGTTTCTGGTAATGGAGTTTCTGTTGATCTAATCAAGGTCGCTACGATCAATTTAAGTCTTTCTTCTCTTCTCTCTCTATAATTTATCATTCTATCTTTCCTATAGTCCTTATTTCTCCCTATTCTGTTGCATGATGGGGAATCTCCTAGGACTCCGTCTGGTCCATAGTTTTTTGGGCCTTGCCGATTATTATCGGAGATTCAATGAAAATTTTGCTCGGATTGCTGCACCTCTCACTTCTTTGACTCGTAAGAATGCTACGTTTAATTGGAATGATAAATGTGAAACCGCATTCAATGAGTTAAAGCACAAGCTTACTTTCGCACCAGTTCTTACCGTTCCAAATGGAAATGAGGGATTAACGGTATATACTGATGCTACTCGTAAAGGTTTGGGAGCTGGTCTGATGTAGGATGGGAAGGTCATTGCTTATGCCAGTCGTCAGTTGAAGACCCATGAAGCCAAGTATGCAGCCCATGATTTGGAATTTCTTGCCATGGTTTTTGCTTTGAAGCTTTGGAGGCATCATCTTTTGGGGACCAAGTTTGAGCTCTTTACGCATCATCAGTCTTTGAGGATATCTTCACCCAAAAGGATTTGAATCAGTGACAGGTTAGGTGGCTTGAGTTCCTTGCTTCTTTTGACCTCGACATCAACTATACCCTTAGGACAGCTAATGTTGTGGTCGATGCTTTGAGCCGGAAGAGGGCGATGTTGTGTCAGCTTGTTGTTTCTTCTTCTCCTCTTATGGATCGTATCATTTCTAAGCAGGATGAGGATAGGATGCGTAGTCTTATCAAGGAGAATGTTCATAGCAGGGTTGGTGGTAGTGTTCTTGATGGTAGTGGAGCTCAGATCGATGATAGAGGGATTTTAAGGATTAACAATCAGATTTATGTCCCGAATGTCGATGGTTTGAGGCAAGAGTTACTTCGGGAAAATCATTGATCCAGACTTTCTATTTATTCAGGTGTGACGAAGATGTATTAGAATATGAAGAAGATTTATTGGTGGAGGGGTATGAAGCATGATATCTCCATCTTTGTTAGTAAATGTGCGACTTGTCAACAAGTCAAGGCCGATCATCACAAGACCCCTGGTTTATTGCGGCCTCTTAAGGTTCCCAATTGGAAATGGGAATAGGTTTATATGGATTTTATTGATGGACTACCGAGGACTAGGAGGGGTAATGAGAGTATTTGGGTTATTGTGGATATATTGACCAGTCAGCTCATTTCATTGCGGTCAAGTCTACTCGTTCTGCTTTCTCTTTGGCTGAGATTTATATGAGAGAGAATGTTCGTCTTCATGTTGTTCCTGTCAGTATTGTTTGTGATAGATATCCTATCTTCACCAGCCAGTTTTGGAGAGCTTTTCAGGAATCTTTAGGTACTCACTTGAATCTGAGCACTGCTTATCATTCGTAGACCGATGGTCAAACGGAAAGGGTGAATTAAATTCTAGAGGATATTCTTCATGCATGTGTCCTTGACTATGAAGGATCTTGGGAAGATCATCTCCATCTTGTCGAATTCACCAAGAACAATAGTCATCAGGTATAATCTCAATCTTTTGTTTTAATCTTGTCTTAATCCTTTATCTATCTCATATCATCTTTGGAATCCAGGCTAATATTGCAATGTCTCTGTTTGCTGCTCTTTACGGACAACCTTACAAATCTCTATCTTGCTGGATTGAATCCGGTAATCGTTTAGCCATTGGTCCTGATATGCTTCTGGAGGCTTCTGACAAAGTTGAGGAGATTAAGAGGAAGATGAGGAGTGCTCAGGATAGGCAGAAAAGTATGTTGATCGGCGAAGGAAGAGTTTGGAGTTTTTTTATTGGTCATAGGGTTTTCCTTAAGGTCTCTCCCTTAAGGAATGTGATTTGTCTGGTCGGATAGGGAAGCTTGCTCCTAGATTCATTGGTCCTTTCCGCATTCTAGAGAGGGTTGGTTCTTTAGCTTAACGTATGGATTTGCCTGAGAAGCTGTCTACAGTGCATAATGTATTCCATTTTTCGCATCTTCGTCGGTATCCTCATGATCCATCTTTGGTTGTCCAGCCTTCTGCTCTTGAGTGTTTGGATATTGAGCCTAACCTTACTGTTGAGAGGAAGCCACTACGTATCCTCGATAGAGGTACGAAGCCGTTGAGAAGGAAATCTGTCAACATGGTCAAAGTGCAGTGGAGTACTAATGATTGGGATTATACCTGGTAGACGGAGGAGAGCTTGCATGCTTCGAATCCGGAATTATTTGTTTCAGATACTATTCATTATTCTATCTTATCTTCTTTTGCTTTCCGTATCTCATTCCTTTTCGAGGACGAAAAGTTTTTGAGTGGGCGAGAGTGTAACAACCCATAATTTTATCAAATAATTTAAATAAGATTTATTTGAAACTTTGATTTTAAATCATTTAACATTTGGAATTTTACAATGAAATTTTGGCATTTGTTGAGAATTATTTTTTCAAATTTAATAAAATAAAGATTTTTTGAAATTTGAATTTTTGGTCAAATTTGGCCAAAGTTTGACTTTCGATTGAAATTTTTAAATTTGAATTTTAAATTTCTATTCTTTTTCTTTGAAGCTGGACTTGATTTTAACATTCTCTATGATTTTCATTTTGTCAAATTCTGATTTATACTTTTTAAATCTGCAATGCTTCCATGTTTTACACGCGATTATTTTCTGTATTTTATTTTTCATATTTTTATTTGTGTTTTGGACTAGATCTGGTCATGATTTGGGTTGTTATTTGTTGTTGGGCTTTGGCTAATGGGCTAATATTCCTAATAGACATGTCTTTGTCAGTTCGTTTTGAAAAGCCACCTATTGAGAAAAATGTACGTACAAAAAAACTTCTGACTTCCTTCTCACTTCTCATTTCCTCCTTCTGCTAAAGTTTTTACAGTAAGTCTTCTCCTTCTTTTTCAATGTTCTTGTTTTGTTTCCTCTTCTTCTCATCAAATTTCAGCCTCAATCCTACCATAGCCAACCTCCTTCTTTTCTCTACCATCACCAAGTTTATCGGCCACCATCTCCTCTAGCCGAACCATCACCATCACCATCCTATGGCCGTGACTTGCCATGGCCAAATTTCCACATCCCCTTGCCAAAAACCCTAGCCGATCACCTTGTTTCTCCTATCCCTTCCTATTTGCCTTGACCACCACCTCCTCTTTTGCATAGCCATGACCATCATCATCTCCTACCCGTAACCATTGATGCCTTGACCCAAATCACACCATGACCGAACCCAAAGTGCCTAAGGCCGAACCCATTTGACCATAGGCCGAACCCAAACGCCGCTTCCCTTTCTCCTTTTGCCTTTCATTCCATGCCATCTCTTGTATGCACCTATAACCGAGCCTACCTAGCCACAAACCAAGCCTAGGTTCCATTTCCCTAGTGGTTTAGCCCTAACCATCATGGCCGAGCACAAGTGATCATGGCCGAGCCTATTTCCTATATGGCCGAGCCCATTTGTGTAGTTGCTAGCTATTTACTTTGTGTTTTATTTTATTCTTTGATGTGTAAATAGTTTGCTTATATATATTTTTTTATTTGCATCTAAGTTTTGGATTTGGGTTCTACTTCTCCTTGAGACTGATTCGTGCTTTGTGGTTCCTTTTCAGGAATTTTCTTGTGTTTGAATTGTCATCTCTAGCCAAGGAAAGTGAGTTTATCACTCTCGACTATGTACTTATATTCTAGTGAATCAATGACTTGTGGAATTGTAGTAGCGATATGCTATGATGATAGTAGTTTCATATATGCCTGTGATATGATATTATATGATGTTATCACCTTATGTTATACATGTTTATCACATGACATGATATGCTATGCTACTCTGTTTATTTTCTGTTTCTCACATTACAAGTTCCCTCACTATGGGTTGAAATGATACATACCCGAACAGATTTTAGAATAGGAAAAAATTCGTTATGAGCTGAAATGATAGGCTCAAGCGATTTTTATATTTACTTAGGACTGCGGTTTTGAAATGATAAAACTCAAGATTTTATAAATTATAGATTGAAATGATATATATCCGTATCACTTGACCTAGGTTATAAAATACTATACAGACTCGTGGTTAGTTTTAAATAGTTTCTCTAAAAATTAGTAAGTATTTTGAAATTTGAAATATATAAAAAAAATTAACTTAAATTTTTTTAGGTGATTTAAATAATAATATATATATATATATATATTGGTTTTTATAAGTTAAAAATTTTAAGTTAAGAGTTTATAAGTGGTTTTAATTGTAACTTAAGATTTTATCTAACTTAATAATTTAATTTTATGGAATTTTTAAATCTAACCTAGTATGTAAATATTTTATTTGGGAAATGGATATTTAAATAAAATAATTGTTCCTTATTTTAAAATAAATATAGGTTAGAATGTACTTTTAACCTAATATAAGAAAATATAGTTTTAATTGGATATTTTTGTAATAAATTTTCTTTAACTAAAATCATAGTTTAATTAATATCCAAATGTATAATTATGTATAATAAATTAACTTTAAATAATAACTATGATAAAATGTGAACATATGATGTTTTAAATATCTTATAGTAGAATTTGTTGCATTTTTAAAATGCTATGCTATTTTAGGTTATGTTTTAAAATGCTACTATTTCTGAAGATGTAACATTTTCAAAATGCTACTATATAAGGGTCACATTTTCAAAGTGCTATGGTTTCTAAGTGTTACATTTTTTTAAAGTGTTATAACTAGGTGTATTGATTTGGAAATGTTACAAACTTTGAAAAAATGAATATTTATTTGAAAGAAGAATGCCGTCGGATTAAATGGTTTTGAAATGAATATGTTTGATTGAAATGCAAACCATTTCAAATAAATAACCACAGGATATAATAACATCTGGTTTTTAAAGAGATTGGGATTGGAAGTTGCCATGCTCTCTACCAACTTCGAAAACCACTTTGACAACCGTGTACGCAGTAGAGATTCTAGAATGAAATAGGATGGCGGCGATGTTCTATTGAGGTATATACGTGGACCCGACTCCCATGAGTTGGCATAAGGTGGCTAAAACAGGAGTGATTCTTGGGCCAAGTGAAGTAGCTCCTCCGATCGAACACACTTCTTTGCATAGCATTCTATTACATTGTGATTGATTTGGTGCGCACCTTTGATTTTGGGAGTGCGGCTCAAGGTGGGCGGTAGCTGCGGCTATTCGTTACCACTAATCCGAATGCGTAATTGGTATATCTACCTTGTCATTCCCTTGTTGTGCCGTGTCACCTACCCTAGCGTGCCTTATACGAGTTTGTTTTGTACCATACCTATGGAGTGCCTTCTGACGATGCCCAGTGTGGGGGAGATTATGGTACTGTATAGACTATGGGAATATATAAAATGTGTTAAGGTGGAAAATGTAAAGCCTTAATGCTATTATTAATAGTTTACTTTACTATAGATATTATTATAATAGCGTATATTACTACATAGTAGATAGTTTAACGGATGCTTAAAGGATGGGCGATCCCAAGCATCATGTAAGTTACTTATGCATTTCTATTACGGTTCACTTAAGTGGATTTACATTTATAAGTATGTATGTCTTGACTCGATTGTTTTGTCTTTTGCTTTACGCTCAGGTCAGCCTGAGTATCACAACTTTGGATTCATCTTCTAAAGCTAGGGATTTGCTGAAGATTATCTATCTATCTAGTTGTCTATCTATTTCTATTTCTATTATTTCTATTCAACCTTGGCTTATGTATTAGTGGATTTCTATTGTATTTGTTTTCAGACTCTAGTATTTTGTATTCTGTTTAGAGACTATGTATGTAGCAGCTTCATGAACTACTATGGTTATTTTATTCCCGCTGCGAGTTATTCTGATATTCTATATCTGTGATTATGTGATTGGTTAATTTGCTCCAAATATACTAACAACATTTTTTTTACTTATTCAAGTTCGACATGTGTGGTTTTATTTTCGATTGTATGGTCCAAAATTGTGGGTTGTTACAGTTATGTATTTGTTATAAATGTTATAAATAATTAAATATTTAATAGAAAATTCAAAAAATCTATGTTCGTGATAGTATAACACCTCTAAAATGCTTGAATGTTTTTATGGGATAGTTATTAACCCACGATGGCTATGGGATAGTGTAACACCCCATGAAATAAATAATAAATAGTTAACCCATTATGTTTGAATGCTTAGTAAGCCATTAACCCACGATGGCTATGTGATAGTGTAAGATCCCATAAAATAAATAGCAAATAGATTAATATGAATTAATAAAGAACTTAATATGGCTCAAAATAGAATTCGAGCAAATGTTAGAATTTCGCCACAAAACTTGCTCTATTGTGTTCGTGATGATTTTTTGAGAAACTTTCGTCAAGTTTTGCGATCGGAGTTCAAATGAAGAAGCTATCAGCGTTTACAATTTTCAAATAAAAAGTAATTAGAAAGGAATAAATAATAATATTAAACGTGGGACCACTACCGTTCAACAGCCATATTGGGTCGGTCGACCAGTTTAGGTTGTCGAACTTTGGTCTAACAGCCCGAATTTAATAAATATTAATTTAATGCAGTTCAAGCGCCTATAAATACAGGCTTAGCCCATCACTTTTCTTCTTATATGTTTCTGAACAACGCAGCGAAGCTCTACCATTTTCCCTTCTCCCCTATTTCTAAAAATTATAGAAATATTATATTATACACAAACATATATATATATATGTATGTATCTATGTATGTATGTGTGTGTGTGTGTGTGTGTATAGGAGAAGGGCAGAAAATAAAAGAGAAGAAGAGAAGGAGTGAATTAAATCCACCAAAAAGGTAAACTATATAATAATAAATTGAAATTCCACTTCGCTCAAATCTCCTCTCTGATATATAATTCTAATGAATATGCACATATCCTTTTATACATATTTTTGGGTAGAAAAGGAAAAAGGAGTCAATTATAGGGATGAACTCGTATTTAAAGATTTGGAAAGCTAGAAATATGAGTGGAGATTATATGATTTATATATAACAATAAAATTTTATCATTAAATTTTATTTGATGATTATACATATGCAAGATCTGTTGATTTGTAGGTTTAAAATGAATAAATTTAATTGAAATCACGCCTATATTTTCTATAAGTTATGTAATTATGATGGAATAGCATATACACCCTAATTTGGAAATTTTGAGAAATTAATCCTTAAAAATTGTAAAGTATGATGTTGATAAGACTATAAAATTTATTCCAGTTTACTTTAATTGGGTTATAAATTGTGTAGCATTCATTAGGAATGCCCTAGTTTGACTTCGAATGCGAATATCTATGTTTTAATTTATTGAGAGCGTTGGATCTATAATTTAGTTGTATTTATTTTCGTGTAAATTTCCATAGACTATCTAACTGTATAAAAGTGCGTCGTTTGGAGCACTAAGGACTATACCTAAATGAAAGAGATGTGTATGGTACGGATGTCCTTTTCCATAGTTTCCATAGTCTATTTCAATAGAAATAAAAAGAGATAATTCCTTGTAACTTCAAACGGAGCAGAAGTTCCACTTCTAGGTAGTTTATAGAAAGTTATAATGGTATTTATCTTCTGTTTTAGGAAGGATAGCGCCAACATATTAAAAACTGAACAAACGTTCTTTGTAGAATTTACGAATAAGTGTATGTCCTGAGATTCCTAAACATAGAAATTGAAGAGTTAACACACACACACACATATATATTCATGTGTGTGTGTATATATATATTTATATATGTATATATATGTATATATATATTTATATATGTATATATATATCCGCATCTACTAATTATACAAACACATACATAAACACGCACACACATACGGTAAATGATAAAGAGTGATAAATAAATAATTGTCAATACTGTTATTAGTTATAATAAGGATGTAAAATATTAATAACATGACAATAAAAGGTTTAGCGGATTGCAATGGAAAAAAGGTAATAAATCCAACATTTGTGAATAATGATTGCAATATTTATGGGCAAAAAATGCACAGTTGATAGGGAGCTGCATAAACCAAATAGTGACATAAATGTGTTTAGTGATTAGTTACAGGATTAAACATGACATTTATGGAGAAAACCAAATATGCATAATTAGTTAGATTTCAAACGCATAAATAAGCAATTGTCCAATTTGAATAATGATGACCATTTTTTAAACGACGATTAAATCGGAAGCAAAGAAATAAATGACATTTAGGAAACAAAGAATAAGCGCATAGGATAAGAATAAGTTCATAAATAGTAAATAAATAAATACTAATAAATGAACTTAAAAGGAATAATAATTTCCATAGTGGAAATTATATAGCCTCGATAATACATTATAGGGGCGTGATTTAGTGGGCCTTGCCCAATATTTAGGTTAATTATAGATGGCATGGTTTAGTATGGTTTAGGATGCCAGTTTAGTAGAGTTACAGAACAGAATTCTACCCTTCACCTAGAGGCTATCGATAGTTGTGTATATGTATTACTGATGTGCATTGCCAACTATAGGACCCGTGAAAAGGGAACGTTCATATATATATATACATATATATATATATATATATATATATATATATATATATATGTATGTATGTATGTATGTGTTTACGAAAAATATACCAGGGTTCGCTTCGAATTTGAAGTATTAAATGGCTCAACATCTTTAGGGATGTCAAGGGGTTTACTTAATGGATTGAGGTATTGAATGGCTATTGGGTCTGTCTCCTTTCCAATTAAGTCTTAAATAACCTACGATAGAGCATAATTGGGAAATGGGATTTACTTCATTTATAAAGAGGTATTGATTAACTAAAGTGTTCCTATACTTGTTTTAAGTAAGTCTAAACATGATTTCAGCTGTATGGGTCGATGGGCTATGTCAGTGTTGTCGATAGACTAGTATTTAGAAGTAGGGCTGGCATATAGGCTTCGAATACCAGTGGTCCAGAGCGGTTGTTAGCAAAGACTTGGATCATGCACTGGTGAATTTCGCTTCCTACTAGTGTAAAATCCATACAGGATATTCAAGGATCTCAAAGTTTAATTAATTTCTTTTATCATAGGTGGGATAACTAACCCTTCGATAAATCTTTGATATGCGTTAATAATATTGCAAATTAAACTATAAATTCATATCTATGAATCGTCGGCCATCGCAGTTAGTGACGATTGACTATCGATTACATTATAAAGGGCCTGCTTCAGAGTTGAGGTTTTAAATGGTCGTTAGGTCTACCTCCTCCCTATTTAAGAAGTATTAAGTGGTCAAGGTATCTTTTTAGGTAGTACAATGCTTATACACACATATACATGCATACACACACACATCAGAGAAAGGTTAGATATATCGTATGTGCAAATGGAATTAAATGGATAATCCCATGAATATTAGACATAACACTTAGAAATAAATTAGCTTAAACCAGTGTTATGGATAAAGTATGTAATTCATCAGTCATCAGAACATTGTTCTGACCCCCTCCTTACTACGACCTGATAGATCTAGAGGGGCAAACTAATGGTTCAAGATGCGAATGGTAGATGGAGTGGTCTTCTCATTCATGCTTGGCAATGATAATGCAACTAAATACCCAAGGAATAGTTTAATTCCAAGGTAGTAGCCTTAGTCTATATATTTGTTTTATTATAATTACTATTTCATTGTTAGTCTGCTCTCGGATATACTTATGTCTATTACAGGTTACCAAAACCGACGATCCATACCCTAATGGAATTGGGTTTCATATACATATACATATACATATACATATTATATGCTAAACTCTATGAATTCCAACTATAGAAGTATTTGCAACCATATCTTGAAAAGATAGATAAGGTACCTATAAGTTGAAACAATAAATAGAGTAAAATTTAAGCGCCTACCCCGATTACCCCAAGAGGCATAGGCCGTTACGTAAGGCGTTGTCCAAAAAGAGCATGAGCACGACATATAAAAGGATCCCTAAAGCTAGATGGTACTTGACTATTTTTTTGGGCCTAGACTGCCCTATTTATTGTGGATTTCGATGGAATGCCGATTGATGATGTACATTTCATCAAACAAAGGGGGAGTAAGAATTTATATATTGAAAATATCTAAAGGTAAGGTATAGGGATAAGCAAGTTCATAGAAGAAGGTGTGCATTAACCACCACAAGATGATAGCCAATTTTTAATATATATTCTTAATAAGAAGAGGTTAAGGATAAAGGAAGGAGAAGAAAAATCCGAAAGGAAAGATAATTAAAATCCATTTCCGAGTCCGACCCTATGCGAAAAAATATTAAAAGATTTTATATTTTTTGGAAATATTTGAAGTTGTTTTAAAAGAATCTATATAAAAATAGAAGAACCATATCATTGGAAAGTTGTTATTTTGAAAATGTAACGACCTGGAATTTTCGATCCCGGAAATTCCAGATAGTTATGAAAAAGAAGAAAGAGATAGAAGAAGAAAAAGAACAGAAAACACCAACATCTCACATTCGCAGCGGATAAAATACAATAATAAATAATAATAGTTTACAAAGGAATAATATTCTATCGATTACATTTTAATACATCAGAGTTACACATACACTCAAATACTGGACATATACAAATCAACATGTCTCAGATTTACAATAATATGATACAACGGAAATACTCTATACGTTCCTGCCATCCAGCTCGCCTCCTGAACTCCAGAACGTCCTTACCTGAAAATCTGCACTACTCGGTCTGACCCGAGCATTACATCAAAGTAACACCTGGGTCAGGCTGGAAACCAGCGTGAGTAAACCCAACTAACATGGAATAACAAGCAAACAACTTATATAAAACCCGAGTAGCCCATATCAATTCACAAATCCACAATTGGTTATAGAAATCACTTATTTCACCATCAATTTTCTAATTGTCAAAGTTTAGATTAAATAGTCCAATTCACTTAAATCATTTCATTCCAGCCTATAGATTTCACATATCAATCTATGAAAATTCGAAGTGGTTTTGGGTATTTCCTAATACCCGACCCCGGTCAAGACTCATGTCATCCTAACCCAAGTTATCCAAATGAAATACACAACCTTTCATATCAGAGATATCAACTCATTCAAAGCATTCAATGCCATTCAATCATCCATAAGCAAAGCATAAGCACATATAAATTTAATTTAATTAATCCTGATTTAATTACTAACCTCAACCACTTAGATTTCTTCATTTAACATTAATTAATTTCAAACCAATTAATCAATCATCCCTTCATTAATCATCTTAATTAATCACCCTGGATTAATTATCCTTCAATTACATTCAAGGAATTATCTTTAATTAATTTCACGGTATTAATTATTCTTAATCAAAATCAATAAGTAATCTTAATTACTTCATGAATTAATTAACTATTTTAATTACATTAATCCTTAATTACTTATATTAATTAACTTCTCATAAGTCACTTATTATTGATTAATTTTCTTAACTAACCAATCTCTATTTACATCATTGATTATATAAATTAATGATTTCTCATTTACATTTCAATTTATTCTAATCTAATTTAATTACTTATTTTATAATGGAGGCATAAAGGAATTTAAAACCAAATTTATTTTTAAATTCAATTCGGTTTACAATTGCACTTTAACATTCAAGTTGTCAAAACACTAAATATTTTAAATCTTTATTTGTTATATTTAACTTTGATTTAGAACTTTTTTAAATCTCTACTTTACAATTTAACTCCAGTTTCTAAATATCACTTTTATTTCTTTCCAATTCATTCTTATTTTATTCTATAATTATTTCACTTTCAAAATTTCACCCTTATATTTCTTTCAAAAATCCAATTTTATATATTTCGATAACTCAGGGTACCGAAATATTCAAGCAAACCACAACATTCAATCTTCCAATTACCAACAATATCCATCACAGAATATCAATCACTCCAATATATATTATATACTACCATATATAATATAACACATCAAAACAAACCAATCATTCAACCAATTATTTAAATTTAACCATTTAAATTTAAATAGAAATCCAGAAGCATGAGGTTTACTCACCTTTGATTTGTTTTTCGCAATCCATTCCCATCCGGCTTGTTTCCTTTCAGATTCTAACCTTGTATAAACAGTTATATGAATTATTAATATTCTAAATGATCGAACAGTCACTTTCATTTAAATTTAATTAATTAATATCTTAACTTTTAAACAAATTTTCTTGTTAACCCACTAATCCTTAATTTAAAAATTTAACTATCAAACTAAATGTATATCACTTTACAGAATTATACCTTACTATATAAATTCTTCTTCCTAATTCATATATATATAAATGTGTGTATATATGAAATTAAATTGAATGAAGAACAGAACTGTTTGTAACTTACTGTGATAATTAATTTTTTTTTTAACAACACAAATTCAAACATTTAATCTAATTGAATTTATCACAAACAATACCTGCAACCTCGAAAGAATCTCATCTGCCAAAGCACAGGCACACTCGCGACCCGCCTTCGTGAGAACCCAGTTGACAAAGCGACTCCAACTTCTCGAACCAGTCAACAGCATCGTCCTTGCCGAACCCTAACCTCTGTCGTTCCTCGCACCCACACATCACCTCCAACTCCAATGCCTAAACACCAATGACGCGAGCTACATCACCAATCACCGCAACGCCAAAATCCCACGTGCGTGCAAAACCCTAGCACGACAACCCCAGCCTCACTATCACTCGCGACGCTCTCCTCCCAGTCATCCCAAGGGTTGATGCCAACATTCGATCGAGTTAGGGATTGAAAGGAAGAGCCGTGATTCTAGGCGCCTCGAAATCAAACTCGCGATTTCCACTTGGCTTCCTCTTTTTTTTAGTGAATACGAATTGTTTTGAATTTTCAAACGAGAAGAGGAATGGAGAGAAGAGAAAGTTCGGTCATGACTTCGATTTCGGATTGAATTGAGAACGAAGGAAGAAAGTGGAAACAAACGACGTAGAGGTAAATGAATTCCATTTTCCTTTTCTCGATTTTGTTTAATTAGCAGGAGGGTTGAGCGATTTTAATGAGAAGGGGAAAGTAGCTCTGCGCGTTTCAGAAGGTAGGGTGGCTCGAGTACGATTATATGGTGGCTAAAGTGGATAAATGAGCGGCTGAAGAGAAAGGGTTTGACTTATTATTTTATTTTATTTTTTTATTTTTTGAATAGAGTTTAAATATTAATTTACCGATTTAATTTCAACACGTTTCTCACCCGTACGGACAAACGGTAAATCCAAACGCCACGAAAATTGAAATCTGGTAACAATAAAATATTACGGATCCAATGGAACTGGTTTCATCAAATTCCGAGATTGTGCCTCGGAAGGCTATTTTTAAATTCAATTTAAACGATATATTATTAAGACTGAACAAATCACCTTTAAATTAAATTTTCAACCATTCTATTATCTTCAGTATCCTCATTATAAATTTTATAAGCCTACAAATTATTTTTAATAGGCTTAAAAATCCAGATTCAACATTTTACCTAACTTCGGTTTATTTAAATCTAATAACTAAATTGCTATTAATAATAATATTTGAATTCAAGTCAAACATTAACTTTCTAAGTATTTACAATCAATTAAATATTCCAATTTAAATTGTTAGAAATTCCGGATCGTCATAGAAAAAGCCAGAGAATTTGAAAACTTTAAATTAAGGAGCTGTTTAGAAATTCCTACTGTAGTTAAAACTAGTTGAGTTAAAAAATTTAAATTTACAGGTTTTGGGTAAAGATATTTTTTTGGTTTTGAAGTGAATGGAAAATAAAGCATATGTTTGGCTCTATGATTTCTCCATTTTTGGCAATTCTAAATTTTAAAATTCTTTCCAATGGGTAGATAAATGATATTGGTATTTGATTTAAATTAGGAAAAGTGATTGAAAAGGTAAGGGTGCCCAATATTAAAGATAAGAAAATTATTCCTATATATGGAAAATATGGTGAAAAACAAGTGAAATAGATTTATACATTGGGTATCTTTTTTCATGTTAATGAAGGAAAACCCAATGCTAAAGCAGTAGACGAATGCACTACAATGAGATAGTGAGGAAAAAAGTTATATACGAAGAAGCCACTGAAAATAATAGAAATTTAGATAGAAGAAATTTAAATAGAAACAATGTTAGAAATTTATATTAAAATAAGGTTTGTAGTCTAATTAGAAATAATATAAGAGGAAAAAGGGTAGTTTCCATAACTATATGCAGTAATTAAACATATGTTTCAAAAAGTTCCCCTCATATGCTTTTGAAATCTCCGTTAAGGTTAGAAGTGAAAATAGCATGAATAGCAGGAAAATAATAGAATGAAATTTGTCAGTATCTGCTCTAGTTTTTATTGTTTAAAGTTATAAAGATGTTGTAGAAACACTGTAACTATGCATTTTTGAAAAATTGGTTTGGTATAGCAATTAAGTCATTGAATGCATGACTTAATAATTGGTTTAAGTCAAAAACCTACCTTTAAGAAATAAATTGTTGTTGTAAAAAAGGAAAATTGATTTAATCACCATTCATGTAATAAAAGCTTGACTCTTACTATCTGAAAGAAATGAAATAATATGTTCTTTTAATAAAAGGATCTTCTTTTTAAATTTCTAACATTGGTTTTGAACTTAATAAAAAGTTTCCAAGTTTATATTTTCAAAGAATTTTTTGGGTTAAGTACTTCATGATCATGAAGTTCTAATTTTATAAAGTATGGTGAAAACCAAACCAACTTTGATATGGAGTAGATATTGATGACTACCTAGGTAGGGTGGGGTAAAAGTTAAGGCTATGAATGCTTATAGAGTAACAATAAGGAATCCTCATAGAATATAAGCAATATTGGTATATACGTAGAAACTTTAATATGATATATGTGAGAGTCATAAGAAAACCCCCCGAAGGAATGATGAATGGTATCAAAGTACACTTCTACGAGTTCTAGAGTATACTCGCATAAAAGATCAATGGTAAAGAAAATAAATATCGAAATTTGAATACTATCAAGCGATTTGGATTTAAAGAAGACAGTAATATTATTAGAGAAGAGGTTAATGTGATGGCAAACACATATAGGGGTAGTTGGTTGACTCAGGATTTAGGAAGGCAAGATTGGTGGTAGAAAGTTATTCCGCCAAACTAATTATCCAATGAGTAATTCTAAATGCTCATAGTTTTTATTTCTTTCCTGCTATAATATTGAAATGAACGGTTTATCCTGTAATTGGTTGTAATAAATAAAGTAATGGATCGACCTTATTTATTGGAAGCCAAAAAGATTAGTTAAGGCATGTGGGTTATAGTAGAACTGCATACTAAAAATGTCTGTTTTATTTAAATAAGAAATGATATGGCCATAACATATTAGTATCAGCTGATGTTGGAGGGCAGTTTCCAACAACTATTTCTTTTATGTCATTTGGTTGTAATCGCTAGTAGTCTCTTTTCGGATATTGAAAATGCGCACGATATGATATGAGATATGTTCCTATTTTATAAATATGTTGATTTTCTAGATGAGGTTCGACCGCTATATATATTGAAAAATAGTATAAATAAAAAATATCATAAGGGCACTTTACTAATGATGAAATGTAAGACGAGGCTAGAAGTTTATGAAATAAGTTAGGAAATTAATTAAATTAGCCACAAAAAACTTAAATCCCAAAAACTTTAGAATTTGGAAAAATAAATTTTAGCAAGGGAAGGATGAAGAAAGGTTGTTGTGAAATTATGGGTCACTATCCCTATGCCTTAAAAGATTAAATTTATAAATGTATTGTGTGTTGTTGATGTTGTTTTGAAATAAAAGAAAAGATTTTCAAAATACAATATTAATTATGCAATTCTACGGTCAATCACATTCATTAAATCAATGATTGTATCCCGATTACATTAAGATGTGGCTTGATTTGTTTTAAGGATGTAAAGGCGAATGCTTTTGAAAAATTGGGTTCAATGCTTTTGAAAAATTAAATTTAGAAACTATTTTACAAATTTGATTGGAAGGGGAATTTTTTAATGAAAAAACATAAAATTTCTAGTTCTAAAGTGCCACACGCATGGCGTATGGATAGTCAACGTCTTGGTAAATATGAATTTTACTATTCAATATGTGTGAAGATATACAAAACATAGATAGTAATAAGGTAAAACGTTGTTTTTGCTTTGGAATTTCTATTTTCATACCTTGTTGATAGTAAACAAAACTTATTTTTAAAATTATTCTTGTTACAATTTAAAAATAAACCTCCTTATGCCAATTATACTTGGAAAAATTGAAAAAGATTTAGAGGCAAAATAGAAAGTTCCAAGGTACAACGAAATTGGTATATAAAAAAAGAGTGGAAATATAAATTTCTCCGTCCAAATTCCTTTTTTGACATAAGTGTATAGATTTAGGAAAACTGGATTTCTAAAATTTTGGATGTTAGAAATTGTTTGTTAGTATTGGATGTTGGGGCTTGGATGCAAAATTGGTTGAACCATACTTCTATTTGTAGGAGTTTGGAATTTGTTGCATGAAAGCAAAGATTTTAATTTTTAAAAACTTGTATATATATAGAGTTGCCAGTATATATAGGTTATTTACATCATATTTTCAAAACTGTTTTAAAGAATAAATTCATATAGGAGATGGCTATTTAATATTATTCAGCATACATATCATAAGTGTTATTATACACCACGTAATTGTACACGATTGACTGCGAAATTGACTGTACACTAATTGGTTGGATAGTTTCGAATGGTTGCGACTATGTTACATAATCCAATCCTTAAGGAATTTCAGGGATGAAATTCTTTTTTTGGGGGAGAATGTAACACCCTGTTAAATAAATAGTAAATCAATTAGTAGGAATTAATAAATAATTGAAGAAGGCTCAAAAAGTGAATTTGAGCAAACATCAGAATTTGGCCATGAAACTTGCACCATTGTGTTCGTAGAGATTTTATTAGAAACTTTCACCTATAAAATTTTACGATTGAGGTTAAAATGAAGAAGTTATTAGCGTTTGAAGTTTTCAGATCAAAAATAACTAAAAAGTAAATAAGGAGATAAATAATAACAAATGTGAGGTCACTATTGGTCGATGGCCTCATTGGGTCCAAGGACCGTCTATGGTGAGCGGTTGACCGATTCAGGCTGTGGTGGAAGATTTGAACCTTGACCTAACTTCTTGGATTTAATAAATATTAATCTAATGGGTAGAATTTATTCGTGCACTTATAAATACAAGCATGGTCCCTAATTTTTCTTCTCATATTTTTCTGAGTAGAGCAATGGAGCTCCGCCATTTTCCCTTCTCCATTATTTTTAAAAATTGTAAAAATGTTACATACATACATACATACATACATACATACATACATATATATATTAGAGAAAGGAAGAAAATAAAAGTGAAGAAGAGAAGGAGTGAATCAAATGTGCGAAAAAGTAAATTCTATAATTATAAATCTAAATTCCACTGACTCAAATCTCCTCTTAGATCTGTAATTCTAATGTATTTGTATATATTTTTATATCTTTTCATACATATTTTTGGCTTGGAAAGGAAAAAGGAGTCAATTAAATGAAAGAATTTAGTTTTGAAGATTTAGAAAGCTAGAAAGGTGAGTGGAAATTTTATGATTTATATATAAAACTGAAAATTATATGATTGAATTTTATTTGATTATTATGCCTGCGTAAGATCCGTTGAATTATAGGTTTAAAATGAGTATATTTAATTGAAATCTCGCCTACATATCATGTAAGTATGTAATTATAATGGAATAGCGTATACACCCTAATCTAGAAATTTTGAAAAATTAGTCCTAAAAAATTATAAAGTACGAAATTGATAAGACTGTGAAGTTTATTCCAAATTTACGTTAATTGGGCTATAAATTATTTAGCATTGATTAGGAATGCCCTAGTTTAACATGCAAGGTAAATTTTATGTTATAATTTGTAACGACCCGATATTTTCAACCATTCGCATCCGCACATGTCGGACTTGAATTGCTCAAAATACCGCGTTGTAAATAAAATTCGGCAAATCTCAGAATATATAGTAAATACATAATCACAGATCACAGACACAGAGTATTTAATAATGCAGCGGAATTTAAAAGAAGTAGTAGTTCATGAAGCTACTATATAAAAATAAGATACATCAGAGTTAAACATGATACAACAAAAAGTAACAAGATACATCAGGTACAAATCAGAATACATCACTGAAATCACTGGATACAGAAAGTAAAATAGATGGCTGGATCTTCAAGGAGAGCTCCAACTCCGAAGGTGAATCTTGAATGCTAACTCACTCAATCTGACTCGAGCGTAAAGCAAAATACAAAACACTCGAGTCAGGACATAAATACTTATGAACTGTAAATAAACTCAAGTGAACAGTAACAAAAATGCATCAATAACTTAAAGGATGCTTGGGATCGCCCATCCTTTAAGGATCCGTTAAACTATTTACTATGTAGTAATATTGCGCTACTATAATAATGTCTACAGTAAAATAAACATACTTTTAAATAGCGTTTCGGGCTACCCATATCACCCTTCACACATAATAGTCCCAGTAGTCCATCCAATATCATGCCATCTCCACTCTAGGTGACTGTGAGAGGATACCACACGGGCTATGGGAGAAAAACAAACTCGTAGTAAAGGCTCGGTATGGTAGGTGACACGGCACACAAGGCAATGCCAGGGTAGATATACCAATTACGCACACGGGCTGGTGGTAAAGCAGTAGCCACATACGCCCACCTCGGAACACACTCCCAATCAAAATCGGAGGATGACCATCTAATCAATCACCAGTAAGAGTATAGTATCGAAGGAATGCGTCCGACCAGAGGTGCTACCTCCTTTGGCCCGAGATCGCTCCTGTTTTAGCCACCTTATGCCAACTCACGGGAGTTGGGTCCACGTAATATACCTCAAGAACGTCGCCACCATCCTACTTCATTCTGGAATCTCCACCGCGTACACAGTTGTTAAAGTGGTTTTCGGAGTTGGCAGAGAGTATGACAACTTCCGATCCCGGTCTCTTTAACAACCAATCGTTATTATAACTCCGTGGCCATTTCAAAATAGTTTATACTTCAAAAAGGTCAAATCATTTCATTTCAAACTATATTTCTTTCAAAATAGTTTATACTTCGAAACCAAAACCATTTTTATTTCAAAACTATTTATTCAATCAAAATAGTTTACACTTCGAAACCAAAAACATTTCAAACATATATTCATTTCAAAATCATAATATTTTCAAAATCATACATTTGAAATCATGGGATATTCATTTAATTCTTTACATTTTACAATTCATTCAATTAATCCCAAATTTTCAATTTCCAACTTAATTCGATTCAATCCATCAGTTTCAATTAAATTTCCCAATAACCATTTCAAATCATATCAATTTCAAATATAGATTTGATCCACAAATTAAACTATTCAATTTTTAATATATTTCAAAGCTTTAATATCCCGCATTTCAAAAACTAAATTTTATAATTTCATATATCTCAAATCTAGTTTCATTATTACTTAGTTTTGAAATATTCATTTCATAAATCCAATATTATTTAAATAAACTCAATTTACAATTAAACTAAATATCCTTTCATACCAATATAAACTTCAAATATTCATTTATCAAAAGTACATATCATTCCAATTCATATTCTTTATCAAAATAAAGATCAAATCATTTCCAAACCTTATTATCAAATCATTATTTGAATTCAAATACTCCAATTTAAATATCATTTTTAAATCAAATAAGTCATTCATTTTTTTATTTCAAGTATCATTACAAAATACATTAAAAATTCCATTCAAAAATTCATTTATCTCGTTACATTTCGTTCCATTTAACACATAACCAAGTAAACCCTATTTAAATTCAAATTCAAATTCAAATTCCTTAAAAATTCAAATTTAAATATTAAAATATATTCAAAACTTCTTAAATTTCACAATTAATCAATTTCTAAAAGTTAAATCATTTAACACTTTAAAATATAACTCAAACAGTGTTAAAATCTATAACATTTCAAACATTGTCAAATTATAGCAACGACAGCATTTATAAAATGCTATCGTAGCTTATAGCTTCCAAAAATGGTTTAGTTCAAAAATAACGGCATTTATAAAATTCCGAAATAGATATTTAGTTATTTCAAACATTGTTAGATTCAAAACAATAGCATTTAAAAATGCTGTCAAAAGACTACAACATTTTGAAAATGCTATAAAATTCCAGATTTCATTTTAGCTTTTCAAAAATAATAATAAAACTCCAAATTTTTATTATAACTTAAAAATCATATTTCTAGACTTCAAAATTTCACATTTAAAATCATTTTAACATATGATTTAACACAACAAATTTTTTAGATCAAATATTCAATTTAAAAACTCCATTCATTTATTAAGTCAAAATTCGCTGTTTATTAACATATAAATTAAATAAAACTTAAAATTTTACTTCAAATACAATTTCAAAACTTTAAATTTAATTTCTATTATTTATTTACATTTTAAAATAAAATTTAAAGTCTAAAATCACAATTACTTCAAATTTACATACTTAAATTCACAATTTCAAGACTTAATATTTAATTTTCTTAAAACCATAAAATATATATTTTTAAATCAAAATTTCATACTTTTAAAAATACTTATTTTAATAAAAATCATTTAAAAATATACCACGGGGTCTGTATATAATTTTCTAACCTAGGTCAAGTGATACGGATATATATCATTTCAATCCGTAGTTTACAAAGAAAACCCGGGTTCTATCATTTCAAACCCGCAATCCCAAGTCAAATAAAATACAATAAAAAATCGCTCAGGCCTATCATTTCAGCCCATAACGATTTTTCCCTAATCTAAAGTCCGTTCGGGTATCTATCATTTCAACCCATAGTGATTCTATTCTAACAGGGAACTTGAAGTGTGAATATATGCGTAAACAATATAAACAATGTCAATGTCACAATATAATGTCATATATCAGATGTCAGGTGAAAATTAACAGTTTTAACATGGTAATAACATGGCATAGCATATCATATGATCATCACTAACTTGCATAAACATTTTATATTACTAAACACTTGTCATCAATTCACTTTTTCATAAGTATAAATTTCAGAGTGAGAAAGACTCACATTTTCAAAGCTAGAGACCAAAACAACATACAAGCACGACTCCAAAGGCACGACAAGCACAATTGCATGACTTTTGATTTGAGTTGAGAGAACCAAGACAATATAACATATGAATATTAACCAAAACAATATCGAACAAATTGAAATACAAAGCAATAAAGACAATACTTTGCCTTCACCATTCAAATGCTTGACCATAGGGGATCAAGTGCTTAGCCATGATGTGTTTGGGCTCAGGTTAGCATCATACAGGTCAGGTTTAGCACACCTAAGCACAGCAACATGAAGTGATGTGAAGGGTAGGAGATGCAACATGAAGAATATCAATGGAAAAGGCAAATAGGTGCAGCTTTGGTCACAACAAGGCTCGACTTGGTCATTGCTTGGCTCGGCCATGTATGGTACAGGTCTGGACAGTGGAGGGTGATGGTGCAGCAGCAGCCAAAGGTCATGTAGCAAGTGGTGGTGGTGGCTAAGGGGGGTGGCCAAAGCAAGATGTGGAGAATAAGTGATGATATGTGTGGTTTAGGCAATGTTTTAAGGAGTTTTGTGCAAGTTTTTGTGGTGTAGCTTCAATGGATGGGCACGGCTTGGTCATGGTCAGTGGAGGAGGTGTGTTTGCTGCTGAAGATGGTGGAGATGATGGTGGAGCTGATGGAGGTAGAGGCTAGCCGAGCAAACATGTGAAGAGCATGGCAAAATCAAGGAAAGAAGAAGAGAAAGTGAAGCAAAAGAAGCCGTTATTTTTATTTTATTTTTGAAGAAGATAGCCATGTTTTTTTTTTCTTTTTGAGGAGATGAGAAAGCTTCATTCACGTGATTGAGTGATGAAAATTCATGGATAAAGGCAGAAAAGGTACGGCCAAAGAAAAAAACAATAAAGATGTAGGTTAAGAAATGAAAAGGCAGAAGATTAAAAGACTTATGAATGTAAAGGGTTTCAGAAACCTTTCATATTTCTTTATTTAATTTTTTATAACTTTATATTTCTGGTAATAATACTAATACCAGATAAGTTTTCGAAATTTATCAAAATATAATAATTTATATAAACATTTATCAATAATATAAAGTTAAATTAAGAAAATAGCTAAAAATAGTAAACTAGTCTGGAAAATTTGAAATTTAATAGAATAAATTTTAGAAAATTCATATTATCTTGTAATATATTTTTAAACATAAATAATAACATAAAATAAAAATACATTCACAAAATAAATATTTAAAATTTAATTTACATATAATTTTTTTATGAAGAAAATAGCAGAAAATAGGAAAACAGCCTTTTAAAATAGGAAATCATCATAGTAAATTTTAGAAAAATTCTATTATTATTTTTAAAATATTTAGAGATGAAAATATACATAAATTAACATATTTACACATATAAAAAAAATATAAGAAAGAAAATATGATTTATAAAATTTAAAATAGGCAAAATTGCACAAAAAAAAACCAATTATACTAAAATTGAAATGTTCATAACTTTCACAATTTAACTCCGTTTCCAACGAAACGAAAAGTAGTATTCAATGTTATAAAATCTATTTTCATAATAAAAGATAAAATTTAAGATAAAAAAATTTAAATTTGAAGTTTAAAAGTCAAAATTTGACCAGTTTGACTAGAAATCCATTTTCAATAAAATATCCAAATTACACCATTTTGAAATTATAATTCACTTAATAATCAACATTTATATTTAAAAATGAAATGTTCAAAATAAAACAAGTTTTAAAAATTTAAAAATAAAAGAAATTCAAATTTAAATAATATACAAAAATCTAGGGTTGTTACACTCTCCCCCACTCAAAACTTTTCGTCCCCGAAAAGGAATGAGGTACGGGAAAGCATAGAAAAAGATAGAGTGGAATAAGGTTAAAATAAGTTGACAAGGAGATTTAAATTACACCTGATAACTATTGTTATAGGTAAGTTTGACAAGATGGAGGTGATCAAATCAAGAATACAAGCACGAAAAGATCCTCTAGAGTCTGAATCACCCTTTTCACTTGACGGACGGTCTATGAATGGAAAAACAGTGTTCAGATCTAGATAAGTAACAAAATTTGTCAAAGATTATAGAAAGATTTCTAAACAGACTGGTATAAGCAATAGCCTTCCCATTCTGTAACAAGATAAGGAAAATAAGGACAACTAAAAGATAGTTTGAAAAACAAAATAAGATAATAAATTTGAAACCACGATGCTTTGAAATCATAATACTTCAGAGATGTTATTATTTGGAAATCATACTACTAAAAATCATAACACTTTTAAAATAATCTTCATTTAAACCATTTAAATTCAAGGTCAAATAATATTCATTTTAAAATTGTAACATTTCTAAGTTCATTTATTCAATCATAAGATTTCCAAAACATTGTATTTTTTTTAGAAACAGCGGCACTTATAATATGCTACAGTAGATATAATAGTATTTCAAATCAGTTCAATTTCTGAAATATTCATTCGGATATCATTTACTTATGATTTTATTAAAACAAACTTTTATGAATGGAATATCCAAATCAAACTATACTTCATTTAATAAGTCAAAAGTTCATTATTTTACCTAACTCTTAATTTAACAAATAATCTAACACTTTATTTAAAATACCCATTTCAAAAATAAGATATTCCTTTAATAAGTTACACTTTAAATTTCCATTTGAAAACCAAATTCTTAATTATCAAATTTAGTGATATTGAAAATACATTTTAACTATTTAAATCATAATTATTCATTTTACAGGACATATCTATTTCATAAATAAAATATTTATCATGGCAAGTATAACAATCAAATTTCTTTACACCCTTTTTTCATTTGGACATCAATTTAAACTATGATTCCAAATTAAGTATACTTTATTACAAAATGTCCCATTTAAATATAATTTATTTATCTATTCAAAGATACATTGTTTATTATACAAACATATTCATTTCAGGAAATAATCTTTGTTAAAATTCCTAGGTTAGACTTAAGGTTCCATGTTAAATCAAATTTGATTATTAAGTTATTTAAATAAAATTCCTTAAATTCTTTTTTTTCTTTATTTACCTCTATTAATCTTTTGTAACTAAACTTTAAGTGTATAACATTTATTATAACCACTCAAATTTTATTTATAGAATCCTTTTTATATTGTATATTATCCAATTACACATTCAACTTCTACAAATTAAGGTAGGTTATATTGGAATGAAATTGTGTGTTATACAAATAAAAATTCCAATATTTAATTATCTCAAGTTGAAATCATTTATCTAAAATTTTTAAAATTTTCTTTAAGATAGAGTTTAAGAATTAAATTTCCGATTCCATTCAAACCATTTAGAGATAAGTAATACTATATACATAATATGTCAAATCAAATTTCAATCATATATCTATATATATAAAAAAAATCAAGTCATATTTGAGAAATTCAAACCAACTAATTCCCAAAACAAAGCTGTAGCAAGACTACAGAACTGTTTCTTCACTTCGAAACTCGAAAATGAACGTTGATGATGCTGCAGCCATCGCCGAAGTAATTTTCCAATGACAAAGAGAAGAGCACTAATTTTAAACTTTAAAATTCTTTGGAAACAAATTTCTATTTGGAAATACTTTAAATAATATATCCTTTTAAAACTTTTAACACAAGGTTTGAATCCATCGGAAATTAAATTCTTAAATTTCTTGATTTAAATTCATTTCAGTTCCCAAATAAATTTATAAACAACTATTTATAAATTTATTTGTAGAGCAATAAATGATAAATCAAGTATTATCATTTCAAATTATCAACTTAAATAAATTTATTAAGTTCCATAAACTTATATATCAAAATTTATTTCATTAACCAAATTTTAAAATAATATTGTGTCAGTTTGTTCTGTCAAAGTGTTTTGGAAATCTTATCGATAGCGTTGATCAGACGAATCGATCAGAAACCCAATCCAACATCAACAACTCAAACAACACAATATATAAAACAAAATATAAATTTACAAGTACAATTCAAAATGTTTGGAAGAATAGATTGGAAACAAAAGACAGGATGATAAAAATACAAAGTAGGGAGGTGGATAAGCTGAAATAAATCGTGGGCAACCTTAACCGGGTCAACCGTGACTTAAAGAATAAGGTCGATGTGGATTTTCTGGGTAAATCTACATTCGACCTCAAGAGATAAAGTTTGGGATAATAGGAGATACTAGCATCTAAACCGATGATAAATATAAATCTCTAGTGAATCGATGCTAATTGTAAAGGAGTTTTACCCCTTTTACAAGAAAATTAGAATACTGGTGAGACCGCCAATTCACTATAAAGATCATTCGAAGTGGAGTTATGGGATACTCCGAAATCAAATGAAGATGAATAGTGGGGAATAAGAATGGATTTTGGAACCGCAGGGAACGTTCCAAAATTCCAAGGAATCGAGTCAAAAGGAAGAGATTCAACTCGAATGAAAGTGATTCTGTAAATACATCTACTCTATATGCTGAGTTTTGCCTAGACCTACCAAAGCTCTGATACCAACTGTAACGACCCGATATTTTCAATCATTCGCATCCGCACATGTCGGACTTGAATTGCTCAAAATACCGCGTTGTAAATAAAATTTGGCAAATCTCAGAATATACACTAAATACATATTCACAGATCACAGACACAGAGTATTTAATAATGCAGCGGAATTTAAAAGAAATAGTAGTTCATGAAGCTACTATATAAAAATAAGATACATCAGAGTTAAACATGATACAACAAAAAGTAACAAGATACATCAGGTACAAATTAGAATACATCACTGAAATCACTAGATACAGAAAGTAAAATAGATGGCTGGATCTTCAAGGAGAGCTCCAACTCCGAAGGTGAATCTTGAATGCTAACTCACTCAATCTGACTCGAGCGTAAAGCAAAATACAAAACACTCGAGTCAGGACATAAATACTTATGAACTGTAAATAAACTCAAGTGAACAGTAACAAAAATGCATCAATAACTTAAAGGATGCTTGGGATCGCCCATCCTTTAAGGATCCGTTAAACTATTTACTATGTAGTAATATTGCGCTACTATAATAATGTCTACAGTAAAATAAACATACTTTTAAATAGCGTTCCGGGCTACCCATATCACCCTTCACACATAATAGTCCCAGTAGTCCATCCAATATCATGCCATCTCCACTCTGGGTGACTGTGAGAGGATACCACACGGGCTATGGGAGAAAAACAAACTCGTAGTAAAGGCTCGGTATGGTAGGTGACACGGCACACAAGGCAATGCCAGGGTAGATATACCAATTACGCACACGGGCTGGTGGTAACGCAGGAGCCACATAAGCACACCTCGGAACGCACTCCCAATCAAAATCGGAGGATGGCCATCTAATCAATCACCACTAAGAGTATAGTATCAAGGAATGTGTCCGACCAGAGGTGCTACCTCCTTTGGCCCGAGATCGCTCCTGTTTTAGCCACCTTATGCCAACTCACGGGAGTTGGGTCCACGTAATATACCTCAAGAACGTCGCCACCATCCTACTTCATTATGGAATCTCCACCGCGTACACAGTTGTTAAAGTGGTTTTCTGAGTTGGCAGAGAGTATGACAACTTCCGATCCTGGTCTCTTTAACAACCAATCGTTATTATAACTCCGTGGCCATTTCAAAATAGTTTATACTTTGAAAAGGTCAAATCATTTCATTTCAAACTATATTTCTTTCAAAATAGTTTATACTTCGAAACCAAAACCATTTTTATTTCAAAACTATTTATTCAATCAAAATAGTTTATATTTCGAAACCAAAAACATTTCAAACATATATTCATTTCAAAATCATAATATTTTCAAAATCATACATTTGAAATCATGGGATTTTCATTTAATTCTTTACATTTTACAATTCATTCAATTAATCCCAAATTTTCCATTTCCAACTTAATTCGATTCAAACCATCAGTTTCAATTAAATTTCCCAATAACCATTTCAAATCATATCAATTTCAAATATAGATTTGATCCACAAATTAAACTATTCAATTTTTGATATATTTCAAAGCTTTAATATCCCGCATTTCAAAAACTAAATTTTATAATTTCATATATCTCAAATCTAGTTTCATTATTACTTAGTTTTGAAATATTCATTTCATAAATCCAATATTATTTAAATAAACTCAATTTACAATTAAACTAAATATCCTTTCATACCAATATAAACTTCAAATATTCATTTATCAAAAGTACATATCATTCCAATTCATATTCTTTATCAAAATAAAGATCAAATCATTTCCAAACCTTATTATCAAATCATTATTTGAATTCAAATACTCCAATTTAAATATCATTTTTAAATCAAATAAGTCATTCATTTTTTTATTTCAAGTATCATTACAAAATACATTAAGAATTCCATTCAAAAATTCATTTATCTCATTACATTTCATTCCATTTAACACATAACCAAGTAAACCCTATTTAAATTCAAATTCAAATTTAAATTCCTTAAAAATTCAAATTTAAATATTAAAATATATTCAAAACTTCTTAAATTTCACAATTAATCAATTTCCAAAAGTTAAATCATTTAACACTTTAAAATATAACTCAAACAGTGTTAAAATCTATAACATTTCAAACATTGTCAAATTATAGCAACGACAGCATTTATAAAATGCTATCGTAGCTTATAGCTTCCAAAAATGGTTTAGTTCAAAAATAACGGCATTTATAAAATGCCGAAATAGATATTTAGTTATTTCAAACATTGTTAGATTCAAAACAATAGCATTTAAAAATGCTGTCAAAAGACTACAACATTTTGAAAATGCTATAAAATTCCAGATTTCATTTTAGCTTTTCAAAAATAATAATAAAACTTCAAATTTTTATTATAACTTAAAAATCATATTTTTAGACTTCAAAATTTCACATTTAAAATCATTTTAACATATGATTTAACACAACAAAATTTTTAGATCAAATATTTAATTTAAAAACTCCATTCATTTATTAAGTCAAAATTCACTGTTTATTAACATATAAATTAAATAAAACTTAAAATTTTACTTCAAATACAATTTCAAAACTTTAAATTTAATTTCCATTATTTATTTACATTTTAAAATAAAATTTAAAGTCTAAAATCACAATTACTTCAAATTTACATACTTAAATTCACAATTTCAAGACTTAATATTTAATTTTCCTAAAACCATAAAATATATATTTTTAAATCAAAATTTCATACTTTTAAAAATACATATTTTAATAAAAATCATTTAAAAATATACCACGGGGTCTGTATATAATTTTCTAACCTAGGTCAAGTGATACGGATATATATCATTTTAATACGTAGTTTACAAAGAAAACCCGGGTTCTATCATTTCAAACCCGCAATCCCAAGTCAAATAAAATACAATAAAAAATCGCTCAGGCTTATCATTTCAGCCCATAACGATTTTTCCCTAATCTAAAGTCCGTTCGGGTATCTATCATTTCAACCCATAGTGATTCTATTCTAACAGGGAACTTGCAGTGTGAATATATGCGTAAACAATATAAACAATGTCAATGTCACAATATAATGTCATATATCAGATGTCAGGTGAAAATTAACAGTTTTAACATGGTAATAACATGGCATGGCATAGCATATCATATGATCATCACTAACTTGTATAAACATTTTATATTACTAAACACTTGTCATCAATTCACTTTTTCATAAATATAAATGTCAGAGTGAGAAAGACTCACCTTTTCAAAGCTAGAGACCAAAACAACATACAAGCACGACTCCAAAGACACGACAAGCACACTTACATGACTTTTGATTTGAGTTGAGAGAACCAAGATATGATCTTGCAATAACGATAAGCAAGACAATATAACATATGAATATTAACCAAAACAATATCGAACAAATTGAAATACAAAGCAATAAAGACAAAACTTTGCCTTCACCATTCAAATGCTTGACCATAGGGGATCAAGTGCTTAGCCATGGGGTGTTTGGGCTCAGGTTAGCATCATATAGGTCAGGTTTATCACACCTAAGCGCAGCAACATGAAGTGATGTGAAGGGTAGGAGATGCAACATGAAGAATATCAATGGAAAAGGCAAATAGGTGAAGTTTTGGTCACAACAAGGCTCGACTTGGTCATTGCTTGGCTCGGCCATGTATGGTACAGGTCTGGACAGTGGAGGGTGATGGTGAAGCAGTAGCCAAAGGTCATGTAGCAAGTGGTGGTGGCGGCTAAGGGGGTGTCCAAAGCAAGATGTGGAGGGTAAGTGATGATATGTGTGGTTTAGGCAATGTTTTAAGGAGTTTTGTGCAAGTTTTTGTGGTGTAGCTTCAATGGATGGGCACGGCTTGGTCATGATCAGTGGAGGAGGTGTGTTTGCTGCTGAAGATGGTGGAGATGATGGTGGAGCTGATGGAGGTAGAGGCTAGCCGAGCAAACATGTGAAGAGCATGGCAAAATCAAGGAAAGAAGAAGAGAAAGTGAAGCAAAAGAAGCCATTATTTTTATTTTATTTTTGAAGAAGATAGCCATGTTTTTTTTTCGTTTTGAGGAGATGAAAAAGCTTCATTCACGTGATTGAGTGATGAAAATTCATGGATAAAGCCAGAAAAGGTACGGCCAAAGAAAAAAACAATAAAGATGTAGGTTAAGAAATGAAAAGGCAGAAGATTAAAAGACTTATGAATGTAAAGGGTTTCAGAAACCTTTCATATTTCTTTATTTAATTTTTTATAACTTTATATTTCTGGTAATAATACTAATACCAGATAAATTTTCTAAATTTATCAAAATATAATAATTTATATAAACATTTATCAATAATATAAAGTTAAATTAAGAAAATAGCTAAAAATAGTAAACTAGTCTGGAAATTTTGAAATTTAATAGAATAATTTTAGAAAATTCATATGATCTTGTAATATATTTTTAAACATAAATAATAACATAAAATAAAAATACATTCACAAAATAAATATTTAAAATTTAATTTACATATAATTTTTTTTATGAAGAAAATAGCAGAAAATAGGAAAACAGCCTTTTAAAATAGGAAATCATCATAGTAAATTTTAGAAAAATTCTACTATTATTTTAAAAATATTTAGAGATGAAAATATACATAAGTAACATATTTACACATATAAAAAAAATATAAGAAAGAAAATATGATTTATAAAATTTAAAATAGGCAAAATTGCACAAAAAAACCAATTATACTAAAATTGAAATGTTCATAACTTTCACAATTTAACTCCGTTTCCAACGAAACGAAAAGTAGTATTCAATGTTATAAAATCTATTTTCATAATAAAAGATAAAATTTAAGATTAAAAAAAATTTAAATTTGAAGTTTTAAAGTCAAAATTTGACTAGAAATCCATTTTCAATAAAACATCCAAATTACACCATTTTGAAATTATAATTCACTTAATAATCAACATTTATATTTAAAAATGAAATGTTCGAAATAAAATAAGTTTTAAAAATTTAAAAATAAAAGAAATTCAAATTTAAATAATATACAAAAATCTAGGGTTGTTACATAATTTATTGGGAGTATTGAATGTACAATTTAGTTGTATTCATTTCCGTGTATATTTCCATAGACTGTATAACTGTATAAAAAGTGTGTCGTTAGAATAATAAGGAGTATAACTAAATGAAAGGGCTATGTAAAGTACATATATCTTTCTCCATAGTTTTCACATTCCATTTCAATAGAAATGAAAAGAGATAATTCCTTGTAAATGGAGCTAATATTCTACTTAGGTAGTTTGTGGAAAGTTATAATGATAATAATCTTTTTATGGAAGGATAGCTCAAATACATTAAAATATGGAAACATTCTTTGTAGAATATGCACATAAATGTCTATTCTGAGATTTTAAACGTAGAAATCAAAGAGTTAAAAATAGAAATATATAAGTATAACCGCATCTACTATATATATATATATATACACACACACATGCATGCATAAGGTAAACGATAAAGCGTAACAAATAAATATAAGTTGGTGCTCATATTAGTTACAATTAGGATATTAAATATTAACAACGTAACATATTAAAGGGGTAGGAAGTTGCAATGAAAAAAGAGGTAATATCTCCAACATTTATGAATAATGATTACAATATTAATGAGCAATAAATGCGTAGTTAATAGGGAAGTATAGAAACCAAATGATGACATTAATGTGTTTAATGGGATTGATTATTGATTAAACATGACATGACAATTACAGAGAAAACTTAATAGGTATAACAAGTTAGATTTGGAATGAATTAATAAATGTCATTAATGATTCTCTAATTTTTATAACGATAATCATTTATAAAGGACAATTATATTGGAAGTGAAGAAATGAATGACGTTTAGGAAATAAAGAATAAGCCCATATGATAAGGATAAGTTCAAGGCAAGTAAATAAATAAATACTTATAAATGAACTTAAGAAGCATAATAATTTCCACGGTGGAAATCATATGGCATCGATAGTATGTTATGACGGGTGAGATTTAGTGATCCTAGCTCAATATTTAGGTTAGCTGTAAATGGCTTGGTTTAGTATGGGTTAATATGCAAGGTCAGTTGAGTTACACAACAGAACTGTACCCTTCACCTAGAGGCTACTGACAGTTGTGTATAAGTAGAGTTACAATATTTAGGTTAATTATAAATGGCTTGGTTAAGTATAGGTTGGTATGCAAGGTCAGTATAGTTACACCACATAAGTCTTCCCTTCACCTAGAGGCTACCGGCAGTTGGGTATATGTACTGCAACAACCCTGAATTTTGTGATTTATTTTAATTGTTTATTTTTATTATTTTATTTGAAATTTTGAATTGAATATTTTATTTTATTTATTAAAATGAATAAGTTATGTTATTTTAAATATAAATGTGACTTTTAAGTGATTTATAGTTCAAACTAGTATAATTTGAATATTTTACTGTAAAGTGAATTTCTGGTCAAACTGTTCAAACTTTAACTTCTAAAACTTCAAATTTAAATTGTTTTAAATCTTAAATTTTATTTTTTATTATGAAAATAGATGTAATAACTTGAACACTGCTTTTCGTTTCGTTGAAAACGGAGTTAAACTGTAAAAGTTATGTACATTTCAATTTTGAGTGTAATTTGATTTATTTAACAATTTTGTCTATTTTAAATTATATAAATCTTATTTTCTTTGTCATATTTTATTTTAATATGTTATTGTATGTATAATTTTGTATTATAATGATTTTTAAATGAAGTAAATAATTTTCCAAAGTCAATGGTGATTTAATTGTAATTTCTGGATACCGTTTTGGATTTTTAAGAAATTTCTTTAAATCTTTTTCTATTTTCTTTAAATTAATTTTTTTTCCTTATTTGTTATTGGGTTATTTTAAGTATATTTTGTCTTTTAATTTTTTTTTTAAAGTGATGTTATAATTTTTCCAAAGTTTACTGTGTTGATTTCTTTTTTTAAAGGCTGTTTTCTTATTTTCTCCTATTTTCTTCATTAAAATTTTATCTAAATTTAATTTTATATATTTATTTTATGAATGTAATTTTATTTTATATTATTATTTATGTTTAAAAATATATTAAAAGCTCATATGAATTTTCTAAAATTTATTTCATGTAATTTCAAATTTTCTAGACTAGTTTACTATTTTTAGCTATTTTCCTTAATTTAACTTTATATAATTAATAAATATTATATATATTTTATATTTTGATAAATTTTCGAAATTTTATCTGAGATTATTATTATTTCCAGAAATATCAAGTTATATAAACAAATTTAAGAAATTTGAAAGGTTTAAAACTTTTGGAATTCCTAAGTCTTTTCATCTCCCGACCTTTCATTTTCCCAACTCTTCTCTTAATTGTTTTGGCCATGTAATCTACTCATTTCAGCTGCATTTTCTTTCACTTTCATGAAAATCATTTCTCTTTATCTCAAAAAAAATCATGGCTATTCTCCTTGTGAAGCTTTGGTAAAAAAATTCTATCTCTTCTTGTCTTTTTATTGATTTTGTACTTGAATTTGCACATGCTCTCCACCTTCATAGTTGTATTCCCCCTCCTCCAAGCTGTGGCCGACCACCACCACCACTTTTTCCTGACCATAACACATCCTAACACCTCTCCTTCTCAGGCCAAGCCAAGCCATGGTGAAGATCATCACAAAAATCCATTAAACTAGCACTAGCCATCACCTGTACCAAACCTAGTCTAGGATTGCCATCTCCTTCTTCCTTCAGCTTTTGCCGCCACCACCACCACCTCTGGCCTGTCCTCCACCCTCTGCCACATCACCCACGACCACCTGGAGCCACTGGCCATGTCCTACCTGATGTTGGTTGTGACCTTTTGTTGCATGAAAACTTGTTGTATTGCCTTGTGTAGTGTAGTTCCATGCCTATCTCTTTGCATCAATTTTTGCCCATCCCCATACATGCTAGGCCGACCTTTAGGAACCCAAACCAGATCCTAACCCACTCCGTAGCCACGTATTTCAGATCTATATCTGAAGCATAGGTGGTAGAAAGCAAGTGCAAAGACATTGGAATTGTTTTATGCATTTATTCATAACATTGTTTATTTATTTTGAGTTGAAAACTTATGTTATATTTATTTGTTTTGTCTCATGTATTCAAGGCAATTAACCTTGTCCCCCTCTCAATCAAATCATTGTCGTGCCTTCATGCTTTCCGTGTCTTTGTTTGTGTGTCTGAATCTGTTATCTCCAACTTATAGAGGTGAATATTTCTCACCAGACATTATGTACTTATATAAGTAGTAAATTGACACCCTGTGAATCTGTAGAACTATATGATCATGTTATAACTGCTTATATTATTATCATATGATGTTCACACCTATTATTACACCTATTATATTATGTGTTACTGTCATTTCATGCTATTCTGTTTATTTTATCTGTTCATCACACTGCAAGTTCCCTTCGGATTAGAATCACTATGGGTTGAAATGATACATACCCGAACGGACTATAGAATAAGGGAAAACTGTTATGGGCTGAAATGATAGGACTGAATGATTTTCAATTTATTTCATTTACTTGAGACTGCGGGTTTGAAATGATAAAACCCAGATTTTCTTTGTAAATTACGGGCTGAAATGATATATTAACCGTATCACTTTTCCTAGTGTAGAAAATTATATACAGACCCGTAGTTAATATATGTTTTTCTAAAAAAATTTAATTTTTTTAGAAACGTAAATATTAAAATATTTTGATTTAAATCTAATTAAAAAGTATTTTCGTAAATATTATTGATTTTCTGAATAATTGTAAGTGAAATAAATTAATGAAAAGGTTAGAAATTTTGAATGTAAGTTATTTTGGAAATTTTGATTTAATTTTTAATGGAATTTAAATTAACTTTGGAAATATGATAAATTTATGATAATTTGAATTTAAATGAAATTAAAGTGATTTTATATCATATTAATGATTTTTAATAAAGTTGAAATGTGAAATGATTGAATATTTAAGATGAAATTTTGAAATATAACTAAAATTGGAAATTTATGAAATTGACTTAAAAGTGGAATTTAGTTAAGTAAATAAAAATAAAACTAAGTTATATTTGAGAATTTGAACTTAAGTGTTAAGTTGAAATTTAATGTAATGAATTTAAATTTGAATGTTGAAATTTAATAAGTGAATTATTAATAAATATTGATTTTTGAAAGGAAACTTAACTTTGTAAAATCATGAATTTAAGGAAAATTAAATGATGCTTATAAATATGAAATGTATGATTTTATAAGTTAAAAATGATTTAAATAAAAAAAGTAAGTGTTTGTGAAATTCTATTGAATATTTGAAGTTAATTAACAGCATTTTTAAATGCTGTCTTTTGTTAAATTGAATTGTTTTGAATGCAATTTTTTGTAGCATTTTCCAAATGCCGCGAAACTTGAATTTTCATTGTTTTAATAAATTTAAGTGCATAAATGAACATTGAAAAGTTTAAATTTTTGGAATTTAATAATTTAATTATTAAATGTAATAACTTCATTTTTATGATTTAAAATGAAGTAATTTGTTTTGAAATATAACTATTTGATATATTAAAATGATTGAAATGTGGTTTCGAAAAGATGTGATATTTTGATATATTAAAATGATTGAAATGTGGTACTGAAGGATATGATATTTTGGTATATTGAAATGATTTGAAATGTGGTTTTGAAAAAATATAGCTATTTGGATATATTAAAATGATTTGAAATGTGGTTTTGAAAAGATATGATATTTTGATATATTTAAATGATTTGAAACGAAGTTTTGAAAGATATGATATTTTGATATTAAAATGATTTGAAAAGAAGTTCTGAAAGATATGATATTTTGGAAATGAAGCTTTGAAAGGATATGATATTTTAAATATATTAAATTGATTTGAAAGGAAGTTTTTAAAGGATATGATAATTTAATATATTGAAATGGTTAGAAATGACTTGGTATTTATTTTGATAAATATTTGAATTGAAAGATATGGTATGATGATATATTGAAATGGTTTGGAAATGATTTAATCTTTATTTTGATAAAGATTTGGATTGAAATGATATTTTATTTTTGAAGTATAAAATATTGTTTCAAAGTTATAACTATGGGTTATAATAACGATTGGTTGTTAAAGAGACCGGGATCGGATATTTTCTTATAGCCAGCCAATACCGAAAACCACTTTAACAACTGTGTACGCGGTGGAGATTCCAGAATGAAGTAGGATGGTGGCGGCGTTCTCGAGGTATATTACATGGACCCAACTCCCGTGAGTTGGCATAAATGACTAAAACAGGAGCTATACCGGGCTACACAAAGGGTCGCACCCTTTCATCGAGCATGCTTCTTCGAAAACCATTCTATTACTTTTGTGATTCGATATGTGGCGCCACTTTGATTCGGGGGTATGTCTCGAGGTGGGCGGAAGCTGCTGGCTTGCCGTCACCACCGGTCCGGGATTGCAAACGGTGTATCCACCCTGGCATTGCCTCGCGTGCCGTGTCATTTCCTTTTAGCGAGCCCACTACGATTTTGGTTTCAAAGATCCAACCGCGTTAAGGTTCGCCATCCCCTTAACGCTATTTTCTATATGATTATACTTTGCTGATTAGACACTACTGTATATAGCGCAATATACTACATAGTAAATAGTTTAACATATCTTTAGAGGATGGGCGGTCCCAAGCATCTTCTAAGTTACTTGTACCTTTACTACAGTTCACTTGAGTTGGTTTACATTGTATAAGTATGTATGTCCTGACTCGAGTGTTTGTATTTTTATCTACGCTCGGGTCAGCCTGAGTTATTCACAGATTTGGATTTCGCTTTTTGGAGATTGAAATCGCTGGAGATTATCTACTTGTCAAGTTTATCTTTTGCAGTCTGTTGTTTCGTTCAGCTCTTGTACTAGTAGACTTCTATGTAGTGAGACTTCCTTTGTACTTTATTTCTTCTGATGTATTTTATGTAACTCTGATATTTTTATATAGTAGCTTCATGAACTACTATTTATTTTGCTTCCGCTGCATTATTATTACTCTGTGTCTGTGATCTGTGATTTTTATTTACTGTATATTCTGAGATTTGCCAAATTTTTATTTACAACGCGGTATTTTGAGCAATTCAATTACGGCATGGGTGTCTACCTATACACTTATAATGGATGCGAATGGTTGAAAATACCTGGTTGTTATATGTACTACTGATGTAGGGAATCTCTAACTGCAGGACCCATGGGGAATACACATTCGTGTATAGGTTTGGGGAAATAGGCCAGGGGTTCGCCTTGGATTTGAAGTATTAAATGGCTCGGTACTTTTATTGATGTCAAATGGTTTACATTGGGGATTGAGGTATTAATCGGTCGTTGGTTTTCTTCCTCCCTATTTAAGAAGTCTTGAATAACCTACGACATAGGCTAATTGGAAATGGGGTCTGCATCATTTCTATACATGAGGTATTAAGTAATTGGAGTGGGCATTTTTCTTGACTTATTTTAGGTAATTCTAAATGGGATTTTGATTATAGGGATCGTTGGGATATGTCAGCGTTGTTGATCGACTGTTATTTAAAAGTAGGGCAGGCATATAGGCTTTGACTATGAGCGATCATTAGCGCAGACTTGGAACATGACTTGATGGATTTCGCTTCCTACTAGTATAGAATCTGTTTAGGATAAGCAAGGACCTTAATGTTTAATTAAGATGGGCTATATCAGAGCTTAGGTTGGTGATAACCTTGGCTCTGGTGGGAATTACTCATTTCAAATAGAGTCCGTAGTACTCTATAATGAGTTTGAGCGTATTAATAGATATGAGTGCGTATTTGTTAGTGAATATAAATTGTTTTAATATTGTGTTGATTGGTTTATTGAGTGGCATATGAACCTTCGTCGGCATAGTCTGGACAACTGTATTGAAGGGGTTTCTAAACACTTGAATAGAACAATCGACACGGTATTGTTTTAAATGTGGGTAAATGAAATAATTTTACCCAATAATATATTTTGATATAAAGAAAAGTTCTTGTAAATTATTTTAGCTAACATATGGTTGCTTGGATGTTAGAAATGATAATATTAAATTATTATCATTGTTAAGTGAAAATTTAACTAGAAATGGAAATGTAACTAAAATTTAAGGAAATAAATTCATTATAAAATGAAATTTATAAATATGAATTATAAATTGAAATATAATCAAATGGAGATTTGTATAAGCATAAACTATACAAATGCATTATAGTTAAAATTTGAATTAAAACAGAATTTGAAACTTTAAAACCCTGGAGATTTTGGAAGTATTTTGAAGATAAATAGTAATATTGTTGTTTTTGGGTTATTTCTGAGGGAAAATTGTTTCAAATAAATCTTGGGAAGGGATATAGCATTGAATTCACTTCAGTAGTTGGAAAATAACTTCGGTGATGACTTCAGCATCATCGATGTTCATTTTTGAGTTTCTAAGTGACAGATTGCTGCTGAATTAATTTGTTTAGGAAAACCTGTTTGTTTTTGTAATTTCAAAGGTAATTTGTTGGAAATAAAAACCAGGATTGTTTGAATTTTTGAGAAGTGTGATTTTGAGATGTTGAAGATTTCAAAATGATTGAAAACCAAAATCGGGTATTTAAAAATCCTGATGAGGCAGGTTGTAAGCTTATAAATTGAGATGATTTTTGAACCAGAAAGGGAATATAAGCTTTGAATAATGGAATGTAAATTTAAAGTGAAAAGTTAAAAATGAAATTAACTTGGATTGGAAAATATAAATTTAACTGGTTTGAAAATTAATTAAATAGGTTGAAAAATAATATCCAGTTGTATTCGAATGAAGTTGAACTCGAATTGAATTAAATAAATTTGAGTTAAAATAAAATTTAATGGAAAAAAAATTTAATTGAGTTATTAGAATGAAATTAGATTCTTACCTGAATAATGGAAAAATAAGTTGAGTAAGGATTGGATTAAAATAAATAAATCAGAATAACATATAAAAGAATTAAAAACCCATGGTAATAAAATATGCTTGGGTTATAAATAAGCATAAGACTTGAGTTAAAATAAAAGATGAATATATTCAAGCCTAGAATGAATGGGATTGTGCAAATAATAAGTTGTGACTTATAAATTTTGAAAGTGGAATAGAAAATCCAAAATAAATATTTTTTGATGTTTTGGATAATGAAACGGAAATCCAAACTTAAATTATATAATTAAATTGAACTAAGAAAAATAAAATGAAGTTGGTTTAAATAAAAACAGAGGTTGATATTAAAAAGGAAGGGAAATGAAATTTTATCCTAGGATTAAATGAAATTTGAGCATATAAAGGTGAATGGAATGTATTTGAATTTAACTTAAGATAAGTTAAATAAAAATGAGAATTTGAAATTGAATTAAATCTAAATGAATTGGAATTAAATTGAATAGGATATAAAGGTGAAATATAAATTGCTTAAAATTGCATAAAGAAATTCATATTCTTAAGTTATTAAGTGTTATAATGTAAATTTGTGATTATAAAATGGAAATGGACTTAAATAAGCAATCTAAACTCTTGAATAGAAGTGAAATTGTAATTCATTAATGGAGAGAGTTGAATGGTGTGGCAAATTCAAAACTTTACCATAAATGAAACGTAAAGTGTAATGAAGCAAAGTGAGAATATAAGGGTGGATGTTCTAAGTTGGCAAATAAGTCTGGAACTTATGTATGGGGAAAATGAAATTTGTTTGATAATGAAATTGAAATTAAATTTCAGTTGTGTAGTAAATAATATTGAAAGAAATTTAGGTTCTATTTAAAGGAGTGAAAAGGAAAGGTAGAAAGTTAAATCTGCTAAATGAAATAATTGGAAATTGGTCATATTATAAATGAATTCAGAGTGAATTGAGGAAGCGAATTAAAAACCTAATATGGATTAGGTTGGAGACTAAATTGAATTACAATTAAATGGAATTTGTTTTGTAAAGGGTATAATTTTGATAATTGGTCAAAATTTGAAGAAAAAAAAATTCCAGTTTGGAATGGTATTTAATTTTGGTAATAAGTAGTGGAAGTGTGAAAGAATATTGGTATTGGATTTTAATAGTGATGGTTGAACCGTAAATAAAATCCAAGTGTGTGAAATGATTTGAAGTGACCTTCTTATCAATAAAAGCTTAAATCATTGAATATAAACTAGAATTGGATGGATATACTAGTTCGAAATTTAAATTTGGTAAACGTTTAAGCTAGTTGAATCAAAATTAATAAATAGTTGTTTTGGAAAAGAACCGATTAAAATGGAAATAAAGAAAGATATTATGAAATTGGAAGTTATTGAGGGAAATAGTGAGATGGTTATTGTTAAGTTTATGGGGTAGATTTAAATGATATTTCATTAGATAATAAAATTGAAATGCAAGTGAATGAATTTTAATTGATTATTGTGATGTGATATGAATATAAGAGTTGTAAATAACTCAGGAAGGGATGATAATAATATAAACTTCAGGTAGGTAATGAACCTGAAGTAAAGGTTCGGTTCTGACTTAATAATAAATTGATATAAACTGAGTTGGAATAAATTTTAAAGGGGTGAAAGCTTAAGGAATGGTTATTTGATTTGGGTAACATCAATTTACATTGAAATTGGTTGTTTGTTGTAAACTGAGTAAATGATTCAAATGAAACAATGAAATTTATTTTTGGATAAATTGGGATGGGTTAAAATCTTGGTAAGTGGGTTTGTGTATAAAGGTAAGTGAGTTATAATATAATGCAAATGTATCAAATTGAAATGAAATTTATTTGGTGAATCAATTCTAAAATTGGGTAGAGTATGAATTGAAATAGCGAAACTTGTATGTAAATCCTTTGTGTGAAATAAATGGAATTTGGCATTAGAAAAGGAACTTTGTGCATGTTATAAAGTATGGTTTACTTATGAACCCATGCAAATTGTTGATTGGATTATGAAATCGATATGTTTGGCTTAAATGTATATTGGGAATGTTGTTAAAATGTTCATACTATTGGAAACTGATGTGTTTGTTGAGTATAATACTGGTGCGGGAGGCGATTGATAGAGTGGAGCGCGTATATGCGATAATATTAGCCGCTTGCTTTTAAAATTTGCTAAAAAGGTACGCCTACGCAATAAAAGTAGGAAATATGAGCTGTTTTAGTTTTTCCGACCGTGTGGGTCGATGTATGTATATTTATCTCTTTTGTCAAATTGCAAAAGCTCCTCCGTACAAAGGAGATTCTGCCAAAAATTTTCAGAAATTTTGGGAGTTAGAAAATTTTTGAAATTTTTGTTAACGACAAAAGAATTCAAATTGAAAACTAAAATAAGTTAGTAAATGAAACCAATTTAAAATAATGACATAATTAGTTATAAATGGAAGATAAAATTCAAATGCTTAAAGTTGAAGATAAATTGAATTCATATGGAAATGAAGGAATCAATTTGAATAGAAATAGATATAAACTAGAATGGTGAAGTGAAAATAAATAAATACAGAAACATATAAAACGCTTATACTAACTTAAGAAGGAATGGTGAATTCTTAAATGGAAGATTGATACTACAAATATAATCTAAGTTAATATTGGAATGAATAGATATTGACATCTGTAAGTGAGTCGATAAAATGTTTTTGAATATTGTTATTGGACATATTGCTGTGTAAGATGTGCAGGTAATATAAAGGTAAAGAGAATTGATTTTGATTTCAGAAGATATATTTGAAATGCTCGACAAAAAGGTATGTATTTAAATTTGGTGTGAAATTTGATTGGGATTTGGATCGAGCCACTTGGCTTTTTGTTTTCTTTTAGGATTTGGGAGGCCGTAGAGCCATTTTGTAGTTGTACCGAGCTAGCCGCGCAAAGGAGACGCTGGCGAAATTTTTCGGGAATTTAGGGAGTTGGAAAAATTTTGAGAAAATTTTGATAATTCAAAATCTGGTTTTAAATTGAAACTTGAGTGGTTAAACAAATAGTATAGTTTGAAACTATGGGAGAGTTGAGAAGTTAATAAGAATGATAATGGTCTTTTATAAAAGATGGTTGGGACGAAATTCTTTTAAGGGGGGAGGAATGTGACGACCCGGAATTTTCGAGCATTTAAAATCAGGATATTTAATTGATTTTAAATATTCAATAAAGTAATTTTAACTTAAATTACGAATATCACATTTTATTTGATAATTGAATTATTAAATCAAATAAGTGAAGTTGGGTAAATTGTTGAATCTGGAGTTTTAAGCCTATTAAAAATAATTTGAAGGCTTGTAAAATTCATATTGATAGTACTGAAGATAATAAAAGTGTTAACATTAAATTTGGAAGTGTTTTATTAAGTTTTGAAATTTTATCGTTTAAATCGATATTTAAAAATAGCCTTCTGAGGCACAGTCTCGGAATTTGAAAAAACAAGTTCCATTGGGTCCGTAATATTGAATTATTATCGGATTTCAATTTTTGTGGCGTTTGGAGTTGTCGTGTGAGCATGACATATAAACACACTAAAAATTTAATTGATAATAATCTAATGAAATTTAATTTAATTGGTCAAGCTTCCTGGATATGCCATCTCCTTTACTTATCACGTCACCTCCTTTCCTTCTTATCAGCTAAGCCTAATTCATTTCCCCAATTCGAAAAAAAATATAAAATAAAAAAAATATTCATATAAAAAAAAAAATTAAACTGATAGACAAATCTTCCTGTATACTCCATTTACAAGCCGAGCCTTATAAAAATATCTCACACCCTTCTTCTTTCATTGATTCAAACTATTATCAGTGAAAACAAAATGGCCGATAACCTAAGATCCTCTCAAATTAACTTCGTTCTCCTCCCCTCTTCTTCAGTTCTTTCGATGAACCGTATTTATATATAAAAAAAAATCGCATTCCAAATACAATTCTCAGAATCGAGCCGATCTCCTTCGTTTCTGATTCAAGTCGCGACTCCCTTTTCCAGTTTCTGGCTCTAATCCATCATGTTCCTCAAATCGCCTTTGAGGGTATTCGAAATAGATTGGTGTGCGTTCGTATGTGAAGCGACGATCAGTGGAGGTTGGTTCGTTGGTGAAGGAGTTTGCATCAATTAAAAGTGATGCGGCTGTGGCTGAGAAGGAAGCAGAAGAGGTTTCTGATGGCCGCAAGTTCGTAGGGCTGGGAAGCTAGGCTTTAGGCGTTTTGGACTTCGGGGCTCGAGCTCGAATTTGGGCTACAGTGCGAGGCCGAGCGCAAGTAGGGATTGCAGCAGGTATAAGATTTTTAATATCGAACAGATCTATTTTAGTTTATAGGTTTAGCATTTCATCCTTTGTTAGTTTAAGAGGGAGATGAAATTCATGTTTGCCTTGCTTTTTAAATTTTAACACATGTAAACAGAAATTGAAAACAGATTAAGAGTTTTGGAAAATATATATATAACTTATAATTGGTTAATAAACTATTAGGATGTAGAATTGTTTTCCGTTCGAGTAGTTAACTATTTCTAACACCCAAAATTCAATGTTACTTAACTTTATTAACTCGGACTTAAATTATTTAGTTAAAATTAAACTATTAACTAATTCAATTTTATTAAAAGGGAATTTATCAGTTTGAATAAGGTTGTTAGTAAATTAAATAATTTAATAATAAGCGATTGTTCGATTATTTCGAATATTAATAAGAGTCGTATAAATTGTTTATTCAAGGTCAAAAATCGGGGGAAAACCAAGGCAATTATGAAGTGGACTACAAGTAGGAAAGGTGAGTTAATCTCACTCAGTTTAAATTTAAATTTAAATGATTAAATTTAAATAATTGATTGTGTGGTTGAATTGATTGATGTGATATAGTATAGTATAATTTGAAATTGGCATATTATGTGAGACTAACGTCTGTGGATGTAGGGAAACAGGTTGGAGGGATCCAACTGGATCCCTCAACATTTATTTAAATTATTTAAATCCCCTTGTTATGATGATTTGATGTTCTGTGATGATTTATGTTGGAATATTGAATGTTATGGTTAGGTTGGATATAATTTGGTATAATGAATTACCATGAAATATATAAATTGAATTTTTGGAAAGAAAATGAAAGAAGTGAATTGTAAGTAAAATAATTATAATTAAATTCAAAGAATGAATTTGAAAAGGAATAAGTGACTTTAGAATTCTAATAAATAAATCTTGGGTATAGAAATGAAGTTTTGAATAAACAAAAAGTTAATGAATTTTAAATCTTTAGTGATATTAATTAAAAGAATAAAACATTTATTAAAAATTTAAGATTTAAATTATTGGAAGGAATAAAGAAGAAATTGGAAAATCTGAAATTTGTATATTTCAGTTAAAAGGTTTAAAATCAAACGGAAAATAATAACATTAATAATGAGTCCATAACTAATGAATTTTGAAATGAATTGAGGAATTAAAGAAACTTATTTTAAATAAAATAAATTGGAAATCAATTTGGGGAAATTGATTTAAGTGATTGGAGTTGAAATTTTCTCTGGATGGCCAAGTACATATTTTTTAAAAAAAAGTAAAATTGCAAATATAAATTAAATGTTTTAAAGTTGTTTTTAAGGAAAGCAAGTTTTGTAAAAGTTACTATTTCTATTATTTAAAGTCTAAAGTAAGTATTTTCTTTAATCTATTCTAGCAGTGATTATTAAGAAGTAACTTAGTATTTTGTTTTAAACGTAGAAATCTAGTTTTATATTTTATTATTAAGTAACTTTATTTTCAAATGTTTATATAGTATATATTTTTTTAACCAATTATTGAAGTAGTTTTAACTTAAATATTTAAAGTAAATTCCAAACAAGCATTGTGGTTAATCTATTATCGTAATAATAATTATTTAAAGAATGATTTGGTATTTTGTTTAAAGTATTATTATAAATTAAGTACTAAAGTGAATTTTTCTAAAATTGAATGTTAAATATATTTTACAATAAAGCGCTTTTAAATTATTTTAAAAATCTAAAGTTTTGTGCTTGGTGATTCCAGTGGGAATGAAAATACTCGGAATTTATTCTTAAAAAAGGAAGATAGTTTGAAAACTGTTTTCAAAGGGATTTGAAAGTGAAAATATATCTTGTAAAGATATTTTGAGATAAATAAATAATTTGGGAAACTATTTATTGGTTGATGGTTGTTTGTGAATATTAATTGATAGTTAAATAACCGACTATCAATATTGGACAAATGCGTTGATCGTTTCGAAGAGACCGGGATCGAGATTTATTTCTCGAAAACCACTTCGATCCGGTTTGTACGTTTCGTGAAAACGATTTTGGATTCGAAGATGGAGCAGTGAAGTACAAGGGCTAGTCGCTACTAATCCTGAGGATATTTCCAAAATGGATGTAGTAGGAATAGTGCCTTCGGTTCCATTCGAACCCGGGACGGACTTGTATGGATGAATGCTTGTGAAACATCGTCAGGTGGACGATGGGCATTCTAAGGGATATATTCTAAAAAGGTAACGCTTAGCCTCAAGCCTCACCAAATGGGAATGACTGAAAATCAGGGGTTATGCAGCAAGGCTAGGTGGGTAGCACCCAAGCAGGGTGAGGTCATTCCAGTCTAGATGTCCCTTTTTATTTCGGCTTAGTGGATAGTTGCTGATCCCAACCGCGGGGTGATCTCACTCGAAATTATCCAGTAAGGGGTAGTCCCGGCCTTGTGTTGCAGGGGAGCGGGCGTACTCCTCGGTACTGTGATCTAGGCCCCATACCGTGACAGGTGGTACCCCAGTGCCTAGTCATTAGTTGGAAATCCATTCTCCCTACGAGCCTTGTATGAGTTTTGTTTGTATTACCCACTCTGTGGCTAATTGCTGGAATTTAATAGATGTAACAATTTCGGCTATTTTATAAGTATTTGTATATAGACCCTATTATAATATCAAAGGATGTTTATATTAAGTGTTTTAGCTATCGTAAGGTAAAAACCCGCCATGTTTATTTGTGGCGTGGTCTTACGAGATGCTTTTCTTTTCAAAGTATTTTTGAAACTTTAGTAATCAATTGGGTGTGATTTTCTCACGCTGGTATTCCAGACTGACTCGGGTGTTATCTAACTGTAATGCTCGGGTCAGACCGAGTATTATGGGATACAACAGATGCTATGGAGCTCAGGAGACGAGCTGGATGACGATACGTATATTCGTACTTGTTTTATATATATATTCCGCTATTTGAGTTGTTGAGTATCCATTGTATGATATTGATGTTGAGCCGTGATTGATGTACACTGATGATGTAATATATAAACAGAGATATTTGATGTTGAGTAAAGATTTATTATCTATTATATTTTATTCCGCTGTGATGGTTAGATTCTGTTATTGTTTTCTATTTCCTTCTTCTACCTCTTCTTCTTTAACCCAAATGGTTCGTATTTCTGTACAACTTGAGTTGATTTAGGTAGAATAGTGTTAACTCAGTGGGTACGGATTTGTGGGTCGTTACACTAACCCTTAGCTAAGTCTTTGAGATGCATTAGTAATGTGGCTAATTAAACTATAAAGTCATATCTAGGAGCCATCGGCCAATTAGGGCTGGAAGACTATTGATTACATTACGGATGGCCCGCTATAAAGTTGAGGTTTTAAATGGTCATTGGTTCTGCCTCCTCCCTATTTACAAAGTATTATGTGGCTGGGGTTTCCTTTTGGGCGGTACAACGCTAATACACACATACACATACATACATACATACATACGTACGTACATACATACATACATACATACATACATACATACATACATACATACATACATACATACATACATACATATAGTTATACCCCAAAGAAAGGTTGGATATATTGTATGCACACGTAAATGGAATTAAATGGATAATCCCATGAATAGTAGACATAAACTTATATAGAAATCAAATTGCATAAACCAATATTATGGATAAATGATGCAATTTACCAGTCATCAGAACGTTATTCTGACCCTCTCCTTATTACAGTCCATATAATAGATTTAGAGGGATAATCTACTGGTGCAAGATGGGAACGATAGATGGACATGTCTTCTTATTCATGCTCGGCACTAACAAGGCAACTAGATATCCAAGAAATAATATTGATTCCAAGATAATAGTCTTAGTCAGTATATATGTTTTATTATATTCTACTTTTCTATTGTAGGTTTGCTCTTTGATGTACTTTTGTTTATTACAGGCTGCTAATATCAACGATCTGTACCCTGATGGACATCGGTTTTAATTAATTGGAATACAGGTCCATTAAGTTAAGGGTTTTTAAAGATAACATACACATAATGATTAGGTTCAACATTCAAAATCTAAGGGATAACTAGTATACGATAACTAAAGTTAAATCGCGACAGCTTAGGAATCTATATTTTCCAAAGTAAAGGGAGAAAATTCTTAGGGCACTTTAGAAGACAGATTTCAATTCTCTTGAACTATTTCATAGGGATGAAATAAAAAAGGAATTTTGATAAGTTAAAATTGTGTTTAACTTATTTCTGAAATGAAGTAAAGCTTAGGGAAGCTAGTAAATGATAGGGTATCATTTAATAAATGATAAAGATGTTTTATCTAAAGAAAGTGTAGGGTGCACTATAAATAAATAAATAAAATATGTTGAACTATGATCATAAGGATATACCGGCTCATAGGGTTATTCAATGGAAGGGTGCATTGACTATTAGAATGTCCATAGGTATATGGCTGGTTTCCACAATAGGATTCAATCCCAAAATATTTATAAACACTAAAGAGAAGTTAAGTCAGGGTGCTATGGTAGGATGCCAAAACATTAGGGCAGTATTATAACTAAAATAAATAAATCGGCAACATGAATGAGAGCGTTTCAAGGGCTAAGAGAGGCTATTGATGCTTAGTAAGGATGCTTACTAGAATGTGTATAGGGTGATTACATTCAACCTATTACGAGAGTCGGGGTGGCTCTATCAGCGTGGCTCAAATTGGAGGAAAGAGTGGCCATTTCATCAAGTGATATTGTTCGAGAAAAGATGAATTAGTGATAAATAAATCCTAGGGAGGTGATCACTAAATAAGTTAATAATAACTTAACGACAAAATCCTAAAATACGAGGTTAGGTGATATTTATTTGGATGATGAATGAATTGTTCATAATAGATTGATAAGTATATGGTATACTTAAATAGAATTGATACATGACATGGTTCTTATTTGGACAGTAGGTGCAGAGTACACTCCTTGATTGTATATGCACATGGTTGCTTTTGTGTGATGTTATTTACATATATAATGTATCTTGATGATGATTAAGTGAGGGGAAAACCCATTCTGCATTGGCGGCGTGGTCTCACTATGAATGAATAGGATAAACATTTTACTCATGTCAATTTTATATTTGACCCGTATTTTTATTATTACTTATAAACTTATGGGTATTCGTTCGAGTAAGTCGGATTTATGAATCAAACAAGTAGCTTTGAAGGATGAATAAAGACTTCGAAGATGAAGTAGGAGGCTTGTTTATAATAAAAAGTAATTTTTTAAATTCCACCATTTAAAGCAAAATATATATCTGGTTATGTGTTATGTTGGCATCCTCATATATCGGATAGAACACTACCCCATCTATCTTTTATTTATATTTACTTATGCATAAGCAATGATATGGGTTTAAATGATGTATGGATTATGTTCAAATTGCTATAATGAAAAGTTATTTAGCTGCTTTGTTTACTTATGTCGTGAAAAATAATACTGAATATGCTTTTCGTTGGATAATGATTTCAGTAATGACTGCAACATCATCTGCGTCTACTTTCGAGTCTCAGAGTGGGGGATGTTACAAATCCCGCCATCAGGCCTGGCCAAACCACCCATCTAAGAGGGACGAATGAGAAGGTTTTGCCCTACCATAAGACCTGGCCAAAGCAACCATCCAAAGAGTGATAGTCAATTAAGCCTTTGATCCCGTCATCTGACCTAGTCAAAGCACCAATCCAAAGAAGATGAATGAGAAGCGTTCGGTCCTGTCATAAGGCATGGCCAAAGCAACTATCCAAAGAGTGATGGTCAATTAAATTTTTGATCCCACTACCAGGATTAGTCAAAGCCCCTATCCGAGGGAGAAAATGAGAAGCCTTCGGTAGCGCTACAAGGCATGACTGAAGCAACCATCCAAAGAGGGATGATCAATTAAGGCTTTGGTCTCACCACTAGGCTTTGCTAAAGCATCCATCCATGGTGGGAAATCTGCAAAACATTAAATGGTGGGTAAAGCCTTCAGAATCAGTCATCCAAATCCATAACTGGAAAAATAAAAGGTATTTCTTCTAGATCACAAGATATTCCAACTTTGAGATAATAATGGTTATCTTTGATAAAATTATTTCCATAATATTTCCTTATTTTTAGAACATTTCTTTGTACTTGGACGAGCACCACCCTTTACATCAGGAGATTCATAAGTAAAATTATAAAATGTCCCCGAACAAACCTATAAAAGTTTTCACCAAAAATAACGTCTTCAATGCAATGACTATTGTTAAACAAAAATTTCAAAAAATTTCCATCTCTTTGAAAGATTTTTTCAATAAAATAAATTATTTAAAAATCAAGGGGAATAAGCAATTCGTGATGATAAATATGGTAATGAAGAATGATAGAAGTTTACTTAAGCTAAAATATAAGAAAACTTCTTATGAGGGGTCAAGTGTGATAGAGTTAGGGGTATGCCTTAGGGGAAATTATGTAATTGTTACACATATCTAACTCGATAACCAATCTTGTTCAAAAAAGGTGATTCTTTCTATTATATACTTGATAAAATGTGTTATACTAATTGATTAATTTAATTAAAAGTTTATTCAATAGAAGATCGACAAATGGTATGTTTTTCGATAGTAGTTATAATGTGTTGTAATCATGATTGATTCATCGAACTAAAACAAACATATCATTTTAAATTTTCCTAGTCAAGGTGTATCAAGACTGGGTATTAATATGTCCGATGAGACTAGAGCATAACACTCTCCAAATGTTGGGCAGTTTATTACTTACGGCTGTTGGAGGCCATAAGTACTATGGATGATATTGTAATTTTGACCATTACCAAATTCCATAAGTCCAATTATATATACATATATTTATTTATATCTAATTTATATATTACATGTATTATACAAATCAATTTAAAATAAAATAAAATATTATTTCATTAAATTATTTATGGCTTTTATGTTATATTATGAATACATATTATTTGCACTAACAGCGGACACAAACACTCAAGCATAGCATAGTAAAGAAATAAATTAAGAATAATCAAAATTAAGCATAGAGGATAAGTAAATAAGAAATAAAAACTAAGTAGTAACAGAAACATAGGGATTTATAGTGGTTCGACATAGCATGCCACCCACTTTGAAGAATAAACTTTATTGATCACTTATAGACTTGACTACAATGAATTGTTAATAATTGCCCTTGGTTACAATGGAATTCCAAACAATAAGCAGTGCAAAGATCCTTTAAATGGAGAAAGAAGTCAGTATTTATAAGTAAAGATGGCGAAATATCTTGCTAGAAATTTGGCAATAGACTCTCCAGATTCATAGGGGCCCACCAGAATGATCGTAAGTTCCAATTCATGGTTTAGAACGATCGGTGCTGATTGTTCATGTTGCTATGATGAGGGTGCAATCGTTCTTGGTGGATTCTCTATATCTCTAGTGTATTCTCCCAAAGTTTGGCATCATTCTGAATTGTGGTCGGTGAGATATCGACCAATCACCATTGGGTTGGATCATTCATGCTATCATAGTATGATCATTTGTGAATGATGTATACCAATCATTCACTTTCACTCATCTTGGCATACGATCACTCAAGAGGACTCCTCTCTCCAGTATATTGATGCTCTAAAAGTTTAAAGTGTGTTGAATTGTAGATTTTAAGATATCGATCGATCATCATTGAATTAATTCATGAAGTCAATACGAAACGATCCATATTATTGAATACGGTTCATACCTGATCCATCTTTAGGAAATGGTGATCTTTCATGCTTTGAATGTTTTACTGGGTTTACCTTGCACTTTTGTCTTCGCTATTGCTTCAGGTCATTGTACTTTCCCGATATCTAGACTTCATGATCGTTAATCTGATGCATCGGTTTCGATGACAATTGAGTCTATCTCATTCGATTAGTTCGGATATAGTTGGGCCAAAAGGCCAGATAACATTTGCCTCCAAGTACATCTTGTTTGAACATGACATTCTTTGAATCGTTGCAAATTTATATCGTCAAAAAGGATTCCATCTAGTTTTTTGAACAGTCGCCATTTCATTGAGTCGTTTTTATTGATAATCACATCTCCTTCTATTTATCATGAATATTGGTCGATTTCCAATAGTATAAATACTAGATTATGGCTTGTTGATGATTATCTTGTTTTCTTTCCAGTGATTATTAGGCTCCATCAAATTAGCTTAGACTCTTCTACAATTGATTTCAGGCGACGGTCCAATTTTTGTGGATTTCAAAAACTGAATTTTGGATCATATACTAGCATGTATACGTGTTTATACCTGACCCTTGATTACAATTGCATGTTCATGAGTCGTTGGCAAGTTATTTTTTTAGAATGATCCCATCCGATTGTTCATTGCTGGGGTTGTTTACCAGATCATTTCATATTTTATATTTCAGATCATTAGAGAATATGAAATGATCGATTGTTATAGAATGATCAGTATGGCATCATAACGGAACATTCGGTTACCCTACTAGCTTCATGGACTTTGGTAGCGTGACCTGTCTCCTACATATAAAAGCCTTTGACTTAGCCATATTTCGTTCCTTTACTCCATTTTATATCATTTTCATCCGAACCATAAAAGAAAATTTACTCCTCCCCTTCTTCATCATTTAATACACGATCCAAATTCTTGCATCCAAGATGGTTCCTTCAACATAATCCATCCCCCAGTCATTTAATCCCCACGCCATATCCACCAATATTAATTCCTTCCATCTTTTTTAGGTTTTGTACATAATCGAACCCAAATCAATCTCGTCTCTTCAAATCTTGACACAGGTAGGTCGAATTTTGGTTGGTATAATGATTTAACGGTGAGGCTTTGGGTTATTATTTGCTGACGTTTGGATCGAACTGTGGAGTAGATGGCTGCGAGGTAGGTTGGAGGAAGAAGGGTCTTACAGTGATTGTCCTATACATGCCTAATTGCTTGGTTGGAGACGATGAAGAGGAAGAAGTGTCGAGGTGAATTGATGGGTCCAGATTGATGATGCATTGGTTGACTGATCGTTCTAGTATTGACGGAGTTGAAAGTATTAAATTATAAACAAGTTCATGAATGATCAGCTGTTGTTATGGTCATCATGAGTTTTTGAAGTGGACAAATCGATATACGAAATGATTGAATGGAACAATTGTATGGAATGATCGTATGACATCAATGTTAGGTACTTGATTTTGGAACGATCGGTACTGGAACAATCGATTGTGGAAGATGTGGCATGTGACCTATCATATGGTGATGATTTGTATATTACATGATCGTTCTGGAATGATCGGATGGAGAATCGAAGTGAACGATCAGATGGTGGAATAGGGCGAATGATCGGATGGTGTAAGGGAGTGAAGATCAGTTAGAGGAATGGTGTGGCGCTTGGCTTGACTATGGATGATTGTTATGGAACGATCATTTATGAACAATCATTCTGGAACGATTGGCTAATCTTTGATCAAATGATCGGTTGTCAGCAATAAGCTTTAAGATGAAATCCAATCGTATGAACTAGGATTCTGAGACGAGCTTCATCCTTGAACACTTGAGTGAACACATACAACTTACATATGATTTGAACTGCATACCGTGAAATACACGATATTTGAACTGTGACATGACAAATGCCTTGTACAATTCTTTTGAAGCTTATCTGCTTATGAACCTAAATTAATCTTTAACCTGTTGACAATCGATCTTGAGGCTCAGGCTGAATCATTCCCTAACAATGTAGAGGACACGGTTGAGACGATCAACAATGGCTGTCACTTCGGTCAAACTTCGAAGTCTTGTTTCTTTTCTGTCTTTAATTCTATATAACTTACCGTATTTTATGGCACTTCACCACACAACTCTAGCACTCACTCTGAACTGGGGGAAACTGGTTAGTTTATCTAATAATGATCATTTATTAAGTTCAATAATGATGGATTCCGAAAGTTTGGAACGTCTTGTAGCTATGTCCACGGGACCATCTTCTCAGCACAACGATTCTGGTGCCGAGCCGAGTTCCGTCACTGAATCAAACTGTCCGTCTCCTAGTCATCAATCTGAGCAACCTGAAAGCTTTGGTTCACCATTTGATTTATTCACCGCCTTTTCTACTCTTCTAGTAGAAATAATCGATCTTGCTCCTGACACTTTGGAGGACGCAGTCTTCTCGGAAGCTTTGGATGTGTTCCTCTGTTTAAATAATATATCTGTGAGGTTCTACATTTCTTAAGGATAGCCATGGCGCAACTGCATCCGAACAGCTATGCCCTGTATAACTGTATTTACATGGTGCTTATAGAGTTCTTATATTGTCCTCCAATTGTAGAGGACATTCGATTCATATTCACCTTCATGCAATGGTTAAGGAGTCTCTCGTTTACATTTCTAGAGTTAGTTAAGAAGTGCCAATTCTTAGCAGGTACTAGGAATGAGTTAAGTACTTTCAAAAGCGAATGGTTCTTTGTGTGATGTCTGCTTGGCTTCGCTCGAAGGTGGTTGTAAAGACGTAAATGCCACTCTTCACTTTAATTCATATGCTTATATCCGAGTCGTATCCTACACTAAACTATTTTTCTGATTTTTTACAGGTACTATCCTACAGCTCGAAGCTAAACATCTTGGAAGTACCACCTGGAGATAGAGATACCGAGTGCCTCCTTACTAATGAAAGTATCATTACCTTTTGTCTGACGGAAGAAGGCCGGAGCACAGGGCTAGTGAATACTGCTCGAGTTATAGCGGCAAGACAGCGGACGGTAGTTGGTCAAAAGGGAAATCGGGTTGATCATGTTATGCCTCCTATCATGGGAGCTCAAGAGGTCACCAATATAGACACTAAAAAAGCTGAAGGTGACGAGCCCTATCGTGATAATGAAGGGTCGATCTTGAGGTCATGGTTGGATCCACGCAGACCTCACATCCCTTGACTCTCTCGAGAAAGGAAAGAAAAAGAAACTCATACATCGATTTCCTAAGAGTCGTCTCTCCGACCAGCCCAAGGCTTCTGCTGCTCCTCAAGTTATTCCGAATGAGTCTTCTTCTCAATCATCCAAGCATTTAGGCTAACCGCTTGACTTATTATATAACTTGCCAATTCCATACGACGTTGAATCTTTTCACTTTATTCATATGAGTGTCGGTGGGTCAGACTCTCTTACCAGAACCGGTGCAGAAATCACATCTACTACTAAAGGGGAGGTTACTCTTGCGAGTAAAGCTCCAACATCTGGTCCATAGGTGGGAACACAAGGATACTTGCACACACTTGCACTTCATGACATTGCACTACGTTAATCTTGTGCCCATCAATATTTAAATTTGAGCAACTATTTTTAGAAAGTACTACACATAGAAATAAACAACTTTAATGCTCGCTGTTTTGGTTAAAAGTCAGCATATTTTGAGATATTGAATTTTGAAGTGGAGGGGGAGGTTTGTTTTTTCTTGGTTTTGAATAAAACAGAGAAGATGAAGAAATGAAATATAAGATGTGTTGGTTCATTCATATAGGAAACATGCTCTAAAAAAATGATGGTAATCACAATGATGACTGCGTACACTTATGCATCATAGATCCCAAACATCATATAAGGAAAAGAAAGAAAAGAAAGGCGGGTGAGGTGAAGTGAATTGAAGGGAGATATAGAGTAAGAATAAAGCAACATAAAGCTTTAAGCTATGCAAACATCAAACCATTTTTTAAGTACCCCACTAGGTAGTACCACATCCGCATGCTGACCGCGAACGATAGAAATAAAAATATGATTGCTTTATGATAATGTGAAATGATCCCAAAATGGAAATAATATACATTGGTTATCTTATTCTGTGAAATTTCAAAAATACCAAACAATAATTTAAATATTTTCCAAATTAAAAATTATGGAAAAAGCCTATAAATCCATTTAAAAATATATCATTAAAAATCAAGTCATTTTAATAAAAACTGATTTTATTATTTATTATATGCAAATCAAATTTGAATATTTAAATAGAATAAGTATTCCTATTCGAAACGTAAAAATTCCAGATCGTTACACCTCTCTTGAGAATTTTGAATTCTTCTTTTTGTTTCTCATATTAGGCCACCATTACCCTATAAGAACCCAAAAATCCAAGCATTAATTCAAATCAATTTGCTTCAATTCAATCGTCGATGGTAAGGGAATTTGGAAGCTAGCAACTTCAGGATTGGGATTGGATTCAAGTAGTCTATTTCTTCATTTCAATGTGCGGCCTTTGGGCTTTGGTGAAAGGTACTTTATTGGTCTATTATTATATAATAATGTTTATATATTCATTATTCCATCGGTTGATAGTTAGAAATATCTCAAATCAGTATGTGGATAGATTGTCACATATTAATGGTTGTATATGTAAACGCGCACACACACACACACATATGTAAAAAAAATATTGTTTTTGTATAATTGTATGATGCTCACGTCCAACTTTTTTTATTAAAAAATATTATTAAATGATTTTGTGAACAAATCCAAACATAGAAGGGTTAAATCGTATAATAAATATATTTTAAATTTTATAAAAAAATTATTCATACCTAAAATGCTTTTAGCAATAATAAAAAGCATTAAGAAAATTTGATTTTATTATATGTATACATATATTATTACTTAGTTCATAATTGATTACATAAATGAAATATATGTGTGTATGTGTGTGTGTATATCTTCTAGTAATACAAATTTTTGTAAAATTTTAAACAATACAAAATATATATTATGGTTTCTAAAATGATTTTTTAGAACAATTTCTATTAATTTTGTATGATTTTAATTAATTATAAGTTTTTAATTAATATATTATTCAAATTTGAGAATTAAATTTTAAAAAATTATTTTTATTCTTTGGCCAAAAGCAGCAATATAGTATATATTTAATTATAAATTTTTATTATATATATATATATATAATTATAATTGGTTTTGCATTTATATGTAATATACATTTAAATTTATGTATATGTTAAAAAAAATCAGTTTGGATTTATATTATAAAAATTCCATTATTTACAAAATAATATTTTTAATAATTTTATAATTTAGTTATATTTATTTATATATGTATTTATATGCATGTATATATATGTATATTTATTTTAATAAATGCTCATGTAAATAATTTACAGCTAATATTTTAAAATAATTATATAATTACATTTTATAGATACACACACTCGCACATACTTATAAAATATTTATGCACACACACAGAGATACACACACATTCATTTAGACATTCCATTTGTATATACGAGGGGTTAACATGTTGTTGTGGTGTTAATCGTAACATTTGTACGCTAGCATGTCAAGTCATGTACACATTATCATGTTGCACGAGCATGCACAAAAATATGTGTAGATGTACACATATATAAATACATAAAAATTACATAAAATAAATTTTTATTTATAAATTTAAATACAATATTGATTTTTTTGACAAAAAATTTAGAAAATTTCTAAATGAATCAGACTACATAGGTCCATTAAAATCCAATAGGGGAATTTTTTGAAATTTACCTAATTTCTCCGCTTCGGGCTTACCTAGCTCCAACAATGGTATCAGAGTCAAATAACATATGTAGTCTAAATTAGCCATATTAGGGTAATTAATTAATCTTATAACCCAATAAGTAGGTGGTCTAAGAAAGGTAATGTCGAGGCTGGATTGTTGGATAATTAAGTACCCTGTCCTATCTGGCTGCCAACTTGGTCCGAACAGTTATGTGAGCCCAATGGTTGCCTCTAATAGAAATGGCCGATTTGAATTGGACCTTGGGCTAATTTTAAAATTGTTATGAAATTAAAATTGAAATTTATAACCTAAAAGTTAAATTTAAATAAGAAAAATATTATAAATGATATTATATAGATTTTCAAACTATTTTGAAAACTAAAAAAAGTTAAAATTTAAAGGTAAAAATTTGAAATAAAACACATATTATAAAAGTCATAATATTTTTTTTACATATTTGAAAATGTTATAAAATTAATTTCAAAAATATTATTTATTAATAAGATTAATAAAATAAATGAATAAACTAAATAAGTTAATTAATAGAATATATATACATGTATAACATATATAATGATATATGGTTTGTTGTCCTGAATTGTTCAAAACAATATGAGCATACATGTGCATATAAAAGATTTTTTGAAATTAATAAAATTTAACTAATTTTTTTAATTAAATAAATTAACTGAAATTAATTAATAAATTAAAACACACACATATATATAAGGTACATGTGTATTACTACAATGGTTATAGTATATATATTCAATATAATATGTTATAACTGAATAATATAATAACTAATTTAAGTGTCAATTAATTAAATAATATTCAGTTAATATAATGTTATTCATAAAATATTATATAAGATATATAATAACAAAACTTATATAATATAAAACTATTAACTAAAGGTTGAATATTAGAGAAGCCCTCAATAGACTTAAGGAATAAATACATATGTACCATTCTTTCTGATGCGTCTGACAGTTGAATCACGAGGGTGTTTCATAAGAAATACATTATTCCATAAGTTGATATCACTCAATTAAATGTATTGAAGAATTAAGAATTTTTGATATAAGTGTTGTCCTTTACCATTTATATAATAATAAATCACTTGCATACTCTTTGATAGTTGAGCAAACTCAAGCTAAGCAAACACAATGTACATATACTACACTTAGGCCATCATGAAATGATAGGTATGAGAAAATAATTTCTTTAGATTTGTTGAGCAAACTCAAGGTCAAAATGTGATTAGGACAAGGAGTCACTGTTTAGGTGTTGGATATGATACAACCGATAAGGAGTTATCCATCGTTTGTGGGCCTATAATTTGTTGAGAAAACTCAAAGTCAGAATCCCAAGAAAATGAGTCCTAACACCTGCCAGTGAAGTCGAAATACATATATGTTTCCTCTCAAAGTTTGGACAAACCTAAAAGACAAGTTAGAGCCTTGTTAGAAAATGAAATGGTAACATTTAACCTTTCTAATATTATAAGAACATAAGCTATATAAAGTTATAATAGTCTATGTCAATAAATTTATGCAATTCATATAATTGATAAAAAAATTAATTACTAATTAGAATACAAATCATGTAAGATAAGCGTTTATAGGAAATCCAACATATTCTAGGCCAAGGAGTTGGCAAGTTGTACGAATCGAAAGGTTGTATGTATTATCATGTTTTTAACATAAGTATTGTAAGATAAAACCAAATCAGTTCTATGAATAAGGAATTCAAATTTTTTTTATGAATCCCTGTTTTGCTGCACTAAGAAACAACTGTTGTTTCAAGAAATACCAACTTCACAGCGAAAGAATTTCTTTTAGAAATTATTAGTAGTAGAATGGATTTGGATACGATTCAAAGAAGAAACTAATTATATGGGACGAAATGAAATTAACCTAATTTAACCAAAGGCAATGCATTAGAGAGTATAATAAGTATTCTCACACATTAAAGAGAGCCTATGAGTTTCATATCAATATCGAAAATATATTCCTTGATTATTAATTTAACCATTAAGAGCATTGACTCTTCTATATAGCATGATGCATAAAATTGAAAGGGTTCCAAGTATGTTACTAAAATATGATTGGTAGTTGTGCCTGAAGGGATATGATCCATCGACTGTGAATGAGTCTTCTTGAGCAAGACAAATATAGTCAGAATATAATGAGCAATGTTAATAAGAATAACATCGCAAAATTTTAATTATTGAAATTGGCATAATAGATTTGTTATTCAATGAGCTCAAGTTAATTTGGATTTACTCAAAAAATTATCTCTTGGTATGACTTTATGCATATGTGTTGAAATTGAAAATACTAAATAATGATTTAGGATAGACTATTTGCACCTAACAACCAAAATATCTCGAAGTCAGCTGGAGCGTTGTTGAGTTTGTGGGTTTTAGGACATGATCTAAGAAATGATACGAAAGTATATTTCTATAAGCATTAGAATTGAATAAGTGTTTTGTTAGAAATATCGAATAATTTGGATTTCAACCAAAATATGGAGGAAGTGTGTGTCTATAGAAAGAACCACTAAAAGGTATGTGTTATTTATAGACTATAAATAACAACATACTGCTGATTGTTAACAGCGTACTTATGTTAAATTTAGTAGTAGTTTGGTTATTTATTAGATTTGTAAATGATATCTTTTATATTAAGTATAAAGGATGTTTGAGTGTTGCAAAATGATATGCGAAGACATCTTATTAAAAGTTTAATAAGGAACGTGTAAAATGGATTCCTTATGCTTAGCAATAGAAATTAAATACATGTTGTATTATCTATCTTCGGGGGGACTATGTCATGTCAAATTCATAAAATATCGTAATTTGCTTACATATTTGATACATAAAGCAAAAATCAGATCCAAATTAAGATAACTAAATGGTAGTTTGCAGTGTTCTGGAATATTTATGAAATAGAAGAGAATTGTTTATAGTACTCCTTATGAAGGGGTTACGAATCCAAACTTCATGCGTGATAGCGATATTGGGTATAATATGTCAATTTGAATTCACGTTCAAATCTTAATCAATTAGCTTCAAGTTAGAAATGTTTTGAATGAAAGAATGTGGCAGATTAAATGAAAGGCTAGGTACATCATCTTGAATAGCATCACAATAAAAGCAATGTACAAATACTAATGCATAATTTTATAACCAAGTTAGGGGTGATTCTAAAGTATTAAGAATACAGAATCACTATTATATGATAACAATGCACAGATAAGAGCTCACTAGAGGTCGGGAAATAAATTCAGAATAGTTACATATGATAAAGGTAGTGTATCATCATTGGAGAGAGTTGATTGATAGAGTAGATAATTAAAACAACATGGAAGATCCATTCACGAAGGGTCTAACTTGATTAGTTCTTATCAAACCGATATGAGGGATGGGATTGATGTTCCATAATTAACCCTAAGTGCATGTGGTAGATTGACAGACGTAGGAGTATGCTCTTAGGGCAGTTATGTAAATTTTTACATATATCTAACTCGGTAATCAAACTTGTTGAAATAAAAGGTGTTTTTTACTATTGTATACTTGATATACTGTGTTATATATTAATTAATTAAAATTACATTTAATAGAAAATACATAAATAGTATGTTTTGTGATAGTAGTTACAACGCATTGTAAACGTGAGTGATTTATCATAATAAAATGGATACACTGTTTTAAATATTCATAGTCAAGATGTATCGAGATTGGATATCGATACATCCATTGAAACTAGAGTGCGTAATGTTGTCCAAATGTCGGATGATGTATTACTCATGATTGGTTAAGGAACCAAGGGTTACATTCGGATATTTATTAGATAACTATAAAATGACTCACTCAATGGTTTTCTGTTGGTTAATATTACTATGGTCAAATTGAAAATATCAAGGTGACAAAATTATACGGTTCTCTCAACTTGAGAACACCGTTGATCTTCAATATTGAAGCTCTAGTATGATTATAGTTAAATTATGGTATGGCATCTATCAAACAACAATAGTTGGGTTAAGTAGACGCATTGGAAGTGAAACAATATTCAAAAGAGGAATTATCTTCTCAATTATATGGGGTTAGTATTACGGTCAATTAAACTCAACTCATAGTCAAAGTCTTTGGCCAGAGCACTTCAGTCAATACTAATTGTTATTATTGAACCAAAGACTTTTTATTTGGACTATAAAGTTGAATATGGATGATTTTTGAATTTGACAATTACTAAATTTCATAAGTCCAAGTTTTATAATTTTGACGAAGAGAATTTGTGTAAATAAATGCACTATTGGATAATGCTTAATAAAGTAAAATTAGATTTTATGGAAACCAAGTAAGGGATAAACTTAGCCACAATGGAACACCACCTGCTAAATTAAATGTGAATGTTAATATTCAAATTGTTCTATATTAATCGCTAGCTGAATTTACACCTAAAAGTCACACAATGGAAACATTAAATACTAATGTTTACCACCCAATTTAATTAATTTTTAATTATTATCAATTATTTAAATTAATCAATATTTATGAAATATTAGTCACGAAGTTTTATTTGATGTGAATTAAACAATATTAAATAGTGTGCATATAAAGGTTATATAAACACAAATCGTACACGATACTGATATGCGTTTAAATTGGATTTAAATGCAATAAATATTCTTCGGGCTTGAAATAGTTGTAAGGCCTAATTTAGGCTTAGTTTAGGCTACTATGTGGCACCATATTGGGGTCGACAATATGACAGTTTAGAGGAAGGATTTTTGAATTCAAAAGGAGAGAATTAGTAAGAGAAAAACAAGGAACTTGATTCTTATTTCACTCTTTATCCCTTATTTATTTATTCCTTCTAGCATTGACTTCTCTTGAGTCTTTTGCACTCTTAATTTTGCGTCTCATATCAGGTCGTCATCACCCTATAACAACCCTAAAAATCCAAGCACTAATTCACAGCAATTTGCTTTGATTCGATCATTGGTGGTAAAGCAATTCAAAAGCTTGCAACTTCGGGATTGCTATTGGATTCAAGGAATTAATTTCTACATTTAACTTCCGAACTTTGTGCTTTGGGGAAAGGTACTTTGTTGGTCTATTATTATATAATAATTGTTATATATTCGTTGTTCCATATGTTGCTACTTATATATCGATAGATCATCACATGAAGATAGTTGTATATACAAGTGCATATATATATATATATATATGTATGTATGTATAGAAAAATTTGTATACTTGTATGATGCTCAAGTCCAAAATAAAAAAATATTAAAATTATATTATCGAATGATTTTATGAATTAAAAATAAACATAAAAGGATTAAATGATATAATAAATATATTTTACATTTTATAAAAAAAATTTATTCATACCTAAAAGGCTTTCACAATAATAAAAAAATATTTTTCTTAGATATTTAAAATATATATACACTATTATTTAATGCAAAATTGATTACATAAATAGAATGCATATATATGTATATATATTAATATAAAATTCTGTAAAATATTGTATATTATAAAACATACGTCATGATTTCGAAAATGATTTTTCAAATTTCTATTAATTTTAAATGGTTTTAATTAATTATAAGTTTTTAATTAATAAGTTATTTAAAACCAAAGTTAGATTAAAACATTATTCTTTATTCCTTGCCAAAAGCAGCAACGTAATATACATTTGATTATATATTATTATTATTATATATATATATAATTATAAATACTTTTATATGTATATGTAATATACATTTAATTTGATAGATATATTAAAAAAAATCTGTTCGGATTCCATATTATAAATATTCTAAATAACTTAACAAAATAATACTTAAAATACTTTTAAAATTTAATTATATGTATGTATATATTTATGTATATGTATTTTAATAAATGCTTAGTGTAAACAACTTACAACCAATGTTTTATAATAATTATATATTTATATTCTACTTGTATATATGCATATTTGTTTATTTATATATTGTAACAGCCCGCAAATCTGTACCCCTTGAGTCAACACTATTCTACATCAATCAACTTAAGTTGAACAGAAATACGAACCATTAGAGTTAAAGAAGAAGAGGTAGAAGAAGAGAAAAAACAACATCAGAATCTAACCATCGCAGTGGAATAAAATATAATAGATAATTAATAATCTTTACTTAAAAAAATCAAATATATCTGTTTATATATTACATCATCAGAGTACATCAATCACAGTTCAACATCAATAACATACAACTAGATACATAGCTACTCAACATATTGGAATATATATAAAACAAGTACGGAAGTACGTATCGTCATCCAGCTCGTCTCCTGAGCTCCACAGCATCATATCCTGTATCCTATAATACTTGGTCTGACCCGAGCATTATAGTTAAATAACACCCGAGTCAGTCTGGAATACCAGCATGAGAAATCACACTCAAATTGATTATTAAAGTTTCAAAAATCCTTTTGAAAACAAAAGCATCTCGTAAGACCACGCCACAAATAAACATGTCGGGTTTTTACCTTACGATAGCTAAAACACTTTTTATTAAAATCCTCTGATATTATAACATGGTCTATGTACAAATACTAATAAAATAGCCGAAATTGTTACATTATTAAATTCCAGCTACTAGCCACAGAGTGGATAATACAAGCAAAACTCGTAAAAGGCGAATAGGGAGAATGGATTTCCAACTAATGACTAGGCACTGGGGTACCACCTGTCACGGTACGTGGCCTAGATCACAGTACCGAGGACCCACCTTAAGTCCCTTGCAACACAAGGCCGGAACCATCCCTTGCTGGACAGTCCCGAGCAAGATCACCCCGCGGTTGGGATCAGCAACCGTCCACTAAGCTGAAATAAAAAGGGACATCTAGACAGGGATGACCTCACCCTGAAATGGGTGCTACCCACCTAGCCTTGCTGCATAACCCCTGATTTTCAGTCATTTCCGGCTGATGAGGATTGAGGTTAAGCGTTGCCTTTTAGATCGTTTCACTTAGAATGCTCATCGTCCACCTGACGATGTTCTGAAAGCATTCATCCATACAAGTCTGTCCTGGGTTCATCTTCACATTCAAACTCGTTCTCCCACGAAAACGTACAAACCGGATCGAAGTGGTTTTCAAGAAATTAATCCCAATCTCGGTCTCTTCGAAACGATCAATGCATTTGTCCAATATTGATAGTCGGTTATTTAACTATCAATTAACATTCACAAAACATCCATCACACAATAAATAATTTTCCAGAATTATTATTAATCCTAAAAATATCTCAGAAGATATATTTCCACCTTTCAAACCCATTTGAAAACAGTTTCAAATGTCTTCCTTTCTCAGAATAAATTTCCCAAATAGTTTCTATTTCCACTAAAATCACCAAGCACAAACTTTAGATTTTTAAAATAATTTAAAACGTTTTACTTTGAAATATACTTTAAAACATTTATTTAAAAAAAACTACTTCAATAATTTATTAAAAATACATACTATATGAATATTTGAAAATAAGGTTACTTTATAAAATACAAAACTAGGTTTTCACCTTTTAAAACAAAATTCTAAGTCACTTTATAAATAATTACTATGATAATAGATTTGAAAAATATTTACTTTAGAATTTAGATATTTAGAAATAATAAATTCCTAAAACATGCTTTTTAAAACAATATTAACCTTTTATCTTATATATAAAAATTTACTTTGAACGTACTTCGCTATCCAGAGAAATATACTTCTCTTCACATTCTTCTCTAAATTTCCAATTTCAAATACTTGAATCAATTTCCAAATTGATTTCCAATTTACTCCATTTTTTTTTTCAAAATCCATTAATTTCAGATTATATTCCTTAATTATGATTTAAAATACTTTTAACTGAAAATACCTGTGACGCCCCACCTCTATACCCATGCTAGCCAAGGACACTACGGTGTAATGCCGTCAACTAGCACGGAGAATAAGGCTGTTGAGGAGCGACCATCCGTGTAATTGCTTTGTGCGAGCATCGATATGTCAGATAGTATAACATGCAATTCTTTTCAAGTGGAAACCCGACATGCCGACACAAACTCAAAGCTACTACACAGTGGCTATAATATCTTCGGAAACAAATATAGAAATAAACATAACACAAATCAGTCACAGACAATTCATATCACAAAGGCGGAAATAGATATGAATATAACACATGAATGTGTACATCAGAGTAGTGGTCAAACAAGATCCACAATATCAAAAAGAATAGATACAAGTGCTAGACAAAAGAGTGTATACATCAAGGAGTCTATATCTTAAATGTATACAACAAAAACTACCAAACTAAAGTAGTAAGCCAAAATCAGATGATAGTTCTAGATAGGAAGTCAAGAGGAAGCACCTATAGAATCTCAGTCTGACCTGAGTATTATTTAATAAGAAAATAATAAACGGATCAGTCTAGCTATAAATTCAGATAAAATGATATAGAATAAGAGATATGACAAAACGTATGATAACCATAAAGCCATACTGTGATAAGTATGTAATTGAAAATCAATCCAGAGATTAATCAATATCACAAGAATCTTCTCAAAGATTAAAAAGAATGTCATATCTTAATTTAATTCACCGAGCCTCAAATAACGACATACATATCAATGCCAATTTGCAAAAGTTGGTGAAACACAAATTCCAAAAATCAACCATTAGAAATCCAGAGATTAAATAATTCGGAGCAACGACGTCGTACAGCGTAACGTCCGATGATCCAAAAACACAATAAATAGGAACAACGACGTCGTACAGCGTAACGTCCGATGAACCAAAGCATAATAAAAAGGAACAACGACGTCGTACAGCGTAACGTCCGATGATCCAGAAACACAGTAAATAGGAACAATGACGTCGTACAGCGTAACGTCCGATGATCCAAAAACACAATAAATAGGAACAACGACGTCGTACAGCGTAACGTCCGATGAACCAAAGCATAATAAAAAGGAACAACGACGTCGTACATCGTAACGTCCGATGAACCAAAGCTTAATAAAAAGGAACAACGACGTCGTACAACGTAATGTCCGATGAACCAACACACGGTAAAATGGAATAACGACGTCGTACAGCGTAACGTCCGATGAACCAAATCACAATAAAACGGAACAACGACGTCGTACAACGTAACGTTCGATGAACCAAATCAAAGAGACATCGCGCATTGCTAGTCTACACCATAAAATGATCATCATTGATCATCAAGAAGTGTCAATTACAATAAGCTAGTAAATATATGAGTTTAGCATCATGTCCCATAACCACTAGCTTAACTTAAATATTTGCGAACAAATTGTAGATCTCCACTAGAAAATTGTCACAAGAGATTCAATCGAACAAGTCCAAGAATTAACCGACGAAGTAAACGCAAGCATTTCATACCACTCGTTTTACTAAGTCGTTTAATTAGATTTCTCATACGAGTGAGGTAAAGGTTTGTATATACTAATTGATTGGAAAATGGTTTTATAAACGAGTTTGGTATTGAAAATAGAGTTGAAATCGTTTTGAGGAAAGAGTTTTGATATTTACTACTAGTATAGAAAACCTTTATATTTTAAAGTGACAAATCATAGAAGTGATTGTAGAAACAATCAATCATAAAAATTCACATTTGAAGACGTGAATAAAATCCAAAAAAATCGATCCGAATCCGTCAAAATGGGTATTCCCAAAAATTCCAAAAATAGGAGTCATTAAAGTCGTAGCAACAACAAGTGGGAAATAACACGAATCGATGAAATTTGGAAACCGTACAAAAATAGGCTCAAGTAGGCATAGAAGACAACTAGGTGCAGGTCAGTCGACTGGCTCATTGAGTTCAGTCGACTGAACTCAGTCCCCAAAAATCCACGGGATACTGGTCAGTCGACTGAACTCAGTGGGTCAGTCGACTGACTGCAGTAAACAGAGCCCAAGGCTCTGCAGGAAGCCTTCAAACTGCATTTTAGCTTCAGCCAGTCGACTGACTTGGAAGTCCAGTCGACTGACTGGAGCTAAGGCAGTTTTCTCTGCCTAAAAATGGAAGGTGAAACCCTTCCAATTCGCAACCGGTGAAGCTTCGGGCACTAAGGGATTACGCCAATCAGCAACCCAGCCCAATAGGCTCTTCGATACGTCACCAAAAACATGTTCAAACATCCATAAAAGGATTTTCATAAATTTTGATTTCGAAACACTAAAAATTAGAATATACACCAAATCAATTCAAACCAAAATCAAATTCACATGAATAAGTATTAGGAATTCATATCTAATAATCAAAGATAATCATAGACTTAGATGTGAGATAAAAATCTCACCTTTGAACCCAAATTAATGAAGGAAGCTTTTAAAACAAGCTAAGATCAATTATTCTTCAATAACAACTCAAGAAGCTTCAATCTAAGCTTACAAGTAAAATATTTCCTATGTTAGGTTTAGGAAATTCTGAAATTGAAAGGAGAATGAGTTGGAGAAGAAGAAGGAGATGCTTACTAATGGCTTCTCTTAGAATTAGGAGCTAAAGCTTGGATTTTGCAAATGAACTAGGGCTTGGAGTTTTAATTTCCTCTTCCACTCCTCCATTGTTATAAAAGCTTGACTATTTGGAATTGGAAATGAAGTAAATGAGGAGGAGAGGGGTTGGGACTGAATACATAAGTGGGGTTATTGGGCTCAGCCCAAACCAAAGCCCTAAGTAAAAAGTAGAAAAATTCTACTATCTCCAAACATATCAAAGTTTACACTTAAAAAGGTCGCAAACGTCATTTTGAACTCAATGGGGGTGGTCTCGAGTCCCAATTCGACTATTTGCAAAAAGTAGCTTTTCGGACCAAAATCCGACGAACGATAAAATATTTAAATATAAAATCGATAAATATGCGGGTTGTTACAATACCAATTTTAGATTTCTCAAATTACTTCTTAATCTCTTTAAATAAATTTAAACTTTAAATTTTAAAATATTTCTTTATTCCTTTAAAATAATATCACTTAACTTTACAATTCATTCATTCTGTTTATTCAATTTTTTTTTTCATTTCATACTCGAAGTTATTTATTAGTATTTTAATATCACTTCCATTTCTTTTCAATTCATTCTTAATTTATTCAAATTTTCTATAATTATTTTGCTTACAAATTCACTTCTTTTATTTTCTTTCCATAATCCAATTTATATATTTTTGGTAACTCATTATACCAAAATATATTCAATCAAAACCATAACATTCAATATTCCAATATAATTCATCATAGAATATCAAATAATCACAACAGAGAATGTTAAATAATTTAAATAAATGTTGAGGGATCCAGTTGGATCCCTCCAACCTGTTTTCCCTGCATCCATAGACGTTAGCACAACATAAATACCTCCGCTATATAATGCGGGAAATCAATCATTCCAAGGTGTAATATATACTACAATATAGCACATCAATCAATTTAACCATTCAATCAATAATTCAAATTGTATCATTTAAATTTAAACCAAAAAATTCAGCTGAGTGAGATTAACTCACCTTTGATTTTTGTTTGGCAATCCATTCCTGACCAGCTTGTTTCTTTTCAGATTTCAAACCTTGAATAAATATTATATGATTTATTAATCTCTGAATTAAGAGAACAATTAACTACTATTTATTTATTTAAGTTAACTAATAAATTTGATTTTAAACTATATTTTTTTATAAATTATTTTTAGTAACTAAAATAATTAAATAAACTGATTAAACAATTTAATCACTACAATACATTTTAAAATAAACTAATTTCCCTTCGACTAATTTTAGTAACCAAAATAATTAAATAAGTCGACTGCTAAGTAAATTTCCATAATTCATTATCTTATTATCTAAACCAGTAAGTGGAAATGTGTGTTTACTTTATTTTATTTCTTTAAACTACATAGACATTTATAAGATAGTCTATAGAGAATCCAAACCAGATTTTTATATAGATTCTTTAACATTCTAAAATTTTACATTTCCAAAACCTTATCTCTACCTATATTTACTGTTTTAAATATGTATGTGTATGTACATATATTACTTATCTCTACAAATATTTTTATTTTATTTTATTTATAAATAACAAAACAGTAATCTATTTTATAGTTAAAACTTTCCTGCTTATACATACATATGTAAAAATAAAGATTTGTATTTAAAAATCCCATTTTTTTTAACTTACTGCAATTCACATATATATAAAACAACTACAAACCCTAAAAGAAAAAGAAAAACGAACCTAAGCTCGGCAAGCGCTACCTCACCATCGCCAAGACACTCGCGAAAACGAGCTCGAAACCTCCTCATGCCGCCGATCTTCACCTTGCCCGACCTAGCTGCGACATCGGCGAACCCACCGCGAGGCCTCTGCCTTGCTCGCGAGCGCCATCGAGCTCGAGATTGAAATCGCGACACTCATTGTAATCTCGATCACCACTTCGAACTCACGAGACCCACTTCCCTTTGATTGACGCCGAACCCCCAAACCCTAAATCGAACAGCGCACAGACCCCCCAACGCCATTGCCGCCGTCGCTTCAATCGACCCTAGGCTCGATTTCGATTCGAAACTATTCGAATGGATTCGGCGATGCTCCTGAAGATGTCTTCCATTTTTTTGTTGTTTCGTTCGAATAGATCAAAAGAAGAAGGGGCGTGATTGAATTAGAAGGGTTCGACTTTGGCTTCTAGAAGAAGGAAGACGCGAGTACAGGTTTCTGTCAAGTGTTGAAACAAATAAAATATGTAATTTATCTTTTGAAAATAGTATTATATTAAATACATCTATATATCTTTTTAAATTCAAAATTTAAATTGAAATTGTCACAATTACGTAATTCGAAACCTCGATCGTATGGAGAAGATAGCATTTTGGGTTCAGTTATAATATTAAATTTTCGATATAATGTTTTAGCGCGTTTATAAATCGTACGCTCACACAACAACTCCGATCAATACGAAAATTAAAATCCGATGATAATTCAATATTACGGATCCAATGGAACTGGTTTCGTCCAATTCTGAGATTGTGCCTCGGAAGGCTATTTTTAAATTCAATTTAAATGATATATTTTCTAAAACTGAACAAATCACTTCCAAATTCAATTTTAACATTTTTACTGTCTTTGACACTATCAATATAAATTTTATAAACCTTCAAATTATTTTGACAGGCTAAAAACTGAAGATTCAATAATTTACTCAATTTCAAATTATTTAATTCAATGGTTTAATTATCAAATAAATAGTGATATTTGAATTCAAGTTAAAAATTAACTTTTAAATATTTACAATTAATTTAAATATTCCAATTTTAAATGCTTAAAAATTTCGGGTCGTCACATTCCTCCCCCCTTAAAAGAATTTCGTCCCTGAAATTACTAATTAGGAAGAATGGTCCAATACCCGTCCACCTTTCCCCAAAACCAAACAATTCAACATCTAACCCACTATCTTTTAATAAAAGACCCATTATCATTCTTATTAACTTCTCAACTCTCCCATAGTTTTCAAATATTATTACTTGCTCAATCATTCAAATTTCAATTTGAAACCAAATTTTGAATTATCAAAAATTTCCAAAAATTTTCTAATTCCCTAAATTTCCGAATTTTTTTGCCAGCGTCTCCTTTGCGCGTCTAGCTCGGTACAACTACAAAAGGCCTCTATGGGCTCCCAAATTCCAAAAGAAATCAAAGCCAAATGGCTAGATCAAAAACCCAATCAAATTTCATATAGAAATTTAAACACATACCTTTTTAGTCGGGCAATTCGAATTTATCTTTTGAAATCAAAACCAATTCTCCTTCCCCTTTATAATACCTGCATATCTTACTTAGCAATAATATCCAATCACAACATTCCAAAAAACATTTTACCGACTTCCTTACAAATGTCAATATTTATTCATTCAAATATTAACTTAGAATATATTTGTAATATCAATTTCCAATCAAGAATTCACCATTCCTTTCTTAGGTTTAGTATAAGCATTCTATATGCTCCTTTATTTATTTTCACTTCACCACTTTGGTTTATCTTTAATTCTATTCACGTTAGTTTTTCCCATTTCCATATGAATTCAATTTATCTTCAACTCTGAATATTTGAATTTTATTTTCCATTTATGCTGATTCATGTCATTATTTTAAATTAGTTTCATTTACTAATTTGTTTCAATTTCAAATTTGAATTCGTTTTGTCGTTAACAAAATTTTCCAAAATTTTCAAAATTTTTCTAACTCCCAAAATTTTCGAAATTTTTTGACAGAGTCTCCTTTGTACGGAGGAGCTTTTGCAGTTTGACAAGAGATATAAATATATATACATCGACCCACCCGGTCGAAAAAACCAAAAACAGTTCATATTTCCTATTTTTATTGCGTAGGCGTACCTTATTTAGTATTTTTAAGCAAGCGACTTATTTAATTAGCAGTTAGCGAAATCAAATCCAGCCCACACGGCTTCCAGGTACCTGTACTTACTCAATTTAAACATGTAAGTGCCATAAATATGAAGTTTAACAGCATTTCACTTACTAGCAATAGTTAAACACATAAATTCCAACAGCAATGCACACTAAACACTTTCCATAAGCAATTTATATAGTTTTAATACTAATTCAACCGTTTTCAATTAATTTATAAACCATTTTCATTAAATTTGCATGGTTTACAATCCACTAGCTTACATTCCATTCATTTTTAATTCTAAACAAACCCATATTATTCCAATTGATTTAAAATTCAATTTTATTTACTTACAATGATTCATAGGATTTTATTTTCGTCCAACGACCCATTTTTCTCATGCAAATTGGTAATATTCATTCAAATAAATAACCACTTAAGCCGATGACCATTTTAATTTGATTCCAACTCAATTTATTATTTAATTCTCTCTATTTAAAATTCATTCAAAACCATTTGATCCAGCTCGACACATTCTATTTAAATTTTATCCCTTTTCAATTTTTTTCACGATCCATTCATTTGCGTTTCATTTCTTATCCGCATTCTTTTAAAACCATTCTATTAACTTGAAAACATTCTATTTTCCTTATTGTCTCTAGTTATTTCAATTCCTTAACAATTTAAATGGTTTACAATTATTTATTTAAGAATTTCATTCCATTAAATATTATCTATAACTCACCGAATTTTATTTCGATTTAAATTTATTTTCACTTGATTTAAATCCAACCTAATATCATTAAACCTAGTTTAAGTTGATTTCAATTCAACTCTTCTCCATCTATTCAGCTTAAGTTAATTTACTTCAGTTTATTCAAATTTTTATACTTAAGCTCATTTTCATTTTACAAGTAAATATTTCTTTTCTATTCAACTTAATTCCATCTCAACCAAATCTCGTTTTCAATCTACAATTTCATTTGATTAGTTATTATAAAGTTTAACTTTTCAGATTCAACTTATTCAATTGATTACAAGGCCATTTCCAATTTATTTCTACTTATTTGGATTTTATTTGCAACCAAAACAATTCCTACTTTAATATATTTTCAATCATATTTACTTCACTAACAATTCAAGTCGAATTTAATTTATAACTTCGGTTTTATTTCCAAGCTTCATTATTAACTCACAAATCCAGCTTTTATTTGACTACATTAGGTTCCATTTATATATTTCATTAACTAGTTTATTATCTAATTAGTTCTCCCCCTATTTATAATCCAACACTTGATTTTTGATTCCAAATATCACTTCATTTAATTTTCTTAAGTTTAATTTATTTTATAATTCAAGTTTGGATTCTTCGTTTTATTTTCCAATTCATCAAAAATATTAATTTTGGGTTTTCTATCCCACTTTTCAATTTTATAAGTCACAACTTATTATTTTACACATTTCCATTCATTCTCGACTTGAATATATTTATCTTTTATTTTTAACTCAAGATTTACGCTTATTTATAACCCAAGCATATTTTATTCCATGGATTTTTAATTCTTTTATAAGCTATTCTAATTCATTTGTTCCAATCCAATTCGTATTCAACTTACTTCCATCTATTTAGGTAAGAATCTAATTCTATTCAAGAACTCAACAGAATTTTTATTCCAATTCAATTTTATTTTAACTCAGATTTATTTAATTCAATTCGATTCCATTTTCTTCCTCAATCCAAGTTAATCTTATTTTTAATTTTTCACTTTAAATTTAAATTTCAACATTCAAAGCTCATATTTCCTTCCTGATTTAAAAATCATCTCAATTTATAAGCTTACAACCTATCTCATCAGGATTTTAAACACCTGGCTTTTGGTTTTCAAATCATTTTGAAATCACCATTATCTCAAAATTACACTTCTCAAAAATTTAATCCAATCCTGGTTTTTATCCCCAACAAATTTCTTTTGAAAATTTTCAAAAACAAACCAGTTCTTCTGAACAAATCAATTTGGCAGCAATCCGTCACTTAGAAAGTCGAAAATGAATACCGATGATGCTGCGCAGTCATCACCAGGATTATTTTCCAGTGACTGAAGTGAGCTCAATGCTATATCCCTTTCCAAAATTTATTTGAAACAATTTCCTCTTAGAAATACTTTTAAAACAATAATGCTATTATTTATCTTCAAAATACTTCCAAAATCTTCGGGGTTTAAAATTTCAAATTCTGGCTTAATTCAAATTTTAACTATAATTCATTTGTATAGTTTATGTTTGTACAAATTCTCATTTGATTATATTTCAATTTATAAATCCATTTATAATTCATATCTATAAATTTCATTTCATAATTGAATTTATCTCCTTAACCTTTGGTTATATTTCAATTTCTAGTTAAATTTTTACACAACAATGATAATAATTTAATATTATTCTTCCTAAGATCCAAGCAACCATATATTATCTAAAATAGTTTACAAAAACTTTTCTTTATATCAAAATATATTTTGGGTAAAATTAGTTCATTCACCCACATTTAAAACAATACCGTGTTAAACTGTTCTATCCAAGTGTTTAGAAACCCCTTCGATACAGTTGTCCAAACTGTGCCGTTGAAGGTTCATATGCCACTCAATAAACCAATCAACACAATATTAAAACAATTTATATTCACTAACAAATACGCGCTCATATCTATTAATACGCTCAAACTCATTCTAGACTACTACGGACTATATTTGAGTAATTCCCACCAGAGACAAGGTTATCACCAACCTAAGCTCTGATACCAAGTGCAACAGCCCGCAAATCCGTACCCCTTGAGTCAACACTATTCTACATCAATCAACTCAAATTGAACAGAAATACGAACCATTAGGGTTAAAGAAGAAGAGGTAGAAGAAAAAAAACATCAGAATCTAACCATCGCAGCGGAAAAAATATAATAGATAATTAATAATCTATACTCAAAAAAAATCAAATATATATGTTTATATATTACATCATCAGAGTACATCAATCACAGTTCAACATCAATAAGATACAATTGGATACACAGCTACTCAACACAGTGGAATATATATAAAACAAGTACAGAAGTACGTATCGTCATCCAGCTCGTCTCCTGAGCTCCACAGCATCATATCATGTATCCTATAATACTCGGTCTGACCCGAGCATTACAGTTAAATAACACCCGAGTCAGTCTGGAATACCAGCGTGAGAAATCACACTCAAATTGATTATTAAAGTTTCAAAAATCCTTTTGAACACAAAAGCATCTCGTAAGACCACGCCACAAATAAACATGTCGGGTTTTTGCCCTACGATAACTAAAACACTTTTTATTAAAATCCTCTGATATTATAATAGGGTATAATATAAATACTTATAAAATAGCCGAAATTGTTACATTACTAAATTCCAGCTACTAGCCACAGAGTGGGTAATAAAAACAAAACTCGTAAAAGGCGCGTAGGGAGAATGGATTTCCAAATAATGACTTGGCACTGGGGTACCACCTGTCACGGTACGTGGCCTAGATCATAGTACCGAGGACCCACCCTAAGTCCTCTGCAACACAAGGCCGGAACCATCCCTTACTGGATAGTCCCGAGAAAGATCACCCCGCGGTTGGGATCAACAACCGCCCACTAAGCCGAAATAAAAAGGGACATCTAGACAGGGATGACCTCACCCTGAAATGGGTGCTACCCACCTAGCCTTGCTGCATAACCCCTGATTTTCAGTCATTCCCGGTTGATGAGGCTTAAGGTTAAGCGTTACCTTTTAGATCGTTTCACTTAGAGTGCTCATCGTCCACCTGACGATGTTCTGAAAGCATTCATCCATACAAGTCCGTCTCGGGTTCGAACGGAACCGAAGGCACTACTCCTACTACATCCATTTTGGAAATATCCTCAAGATTAGTAGCAACTAGCCCTTGCACTTCACTGCTCCATCTTCGCATCCAAACTCGTTTTCCCACGAAAACGTACAAACCAGATCGAAGTGGTTTTCGAGAAATTAATCCTGATCTCGGTCTCTTCGAAACGATCAACGCATTTGTCCAATATTGATAGTCGTTTATTTAACTATCAATTAACATTCACAAAACATCCATCACACAATAAATAATTTCCCAAATTATTTATTAATCCCAAAAATATCTCACAAGATATATTTCCACCTTCCAAACCCATTTGAAAACAGTTTCAAATGTCTTCCTTTCTCAGAATAAATTTCCCAAATAGTTTCTATTTCCACTGAAATCACCAGGCACAAAACTTTAGATTTTTAGAATAATTTAAAACGTTTTACTTTGAAATATACTTTAAAACATTTATTAAAAAAACTACTTCAATAATTTATTAAAAATACATACTATATGAATATTTGAAAATAAGGTTACTTTATAAAATACAAAACTAGGTTTTCACCTTCTAAAACAAAATACTAAGTTACTTTTTAAATAATTACTACGATAATAGATTTGAAAAATATTTAATTTAGAATTTAGATATTTAGAAATAATAAATTCCTAAAACATGCTTTTTAAAACAATATTAAACTTTTTATCATATATATAAAAATTTACTTTGAACGTACTTGGCTATTCGGAGAAATATACTTCTCTTCACATTCTTCTCTAAATTTCCAATTTCAAATACTTGAATCAATTTCCAAATTGATTTCCAATTTACTCCATTTTATTTCAAAATCCATTAATTTCAGATTATATTCCTTAATTATGATTTAAATAATTTTAACTGAAAATACCAATTTTAGATTTCTCAAATTACTTCTTAATCCCTTTAAATAAATTTAAACTTTAAATTTTAAAATAATTCTTTATTCCTTTAAAATAATATCACTTAACTTTACAATTCATTCATTCTGTTTATTCAAAAAATTTTGTCATTTCATACTCGAAGTTATTTATTAGTATTTTAATATCACTTCCATTTCTTTTCAATTCATTCTTAATTTATTCAAATTTTCTATAATTATTTTGCTTACAAATTCACTTCTTTTATTTTCTTTCCATAATCCAATTTATATATTTTTGGTAACTCATTATACCCAAATATATTCAATCAAAACCATAACATTCAATATTCCAATATAATTCATCATAGAATATCAAATAATCACAACAGAGAATGTTAAATAATTTAAATAAATGTTGAGGGATCCAGTTGGATCCCTCCAACCTGTTTTTCCTGCATCCATAGACGTTAGCACAACATTAATACCTCCGCTATATAATGCGGGAAATCAATCATTCTAAGGTGGAATATATATTATAATATAACACATCAATCAATTTAACCATACAATCAATTAATTTAAATTTTATCATTTAAATTTAAACCAAAAATTCAACTGAGTGAGATTAACTCACCTTTGATTTTTGTTTGGCAATCCATTCCTGACCAACTTGTTTCTTTTCAGATTTCAAACCTTGAATAAATATTATATGATTTATTAATCTCTGAATTAAGCGAACAATTAACTACTATTTATTAATTTAAGTTAACTAATAAATTTGATTTTAAACTATATTTTTTTTATAAATTATTTTTAGTAACTAAAATAATTAAATAAACTGATTAAACAATTTAATCACGACAATACATTTTAAAATAAACTAATTTCCCTTCGACTAATTTTAGTAACCAAAATAATTAAATAAGTTGGCTACTAAGTTAATTTCCATAATTCATTATCTTATGATCTAAACTTGTAAGTTGAAATGTGTGTTTACTTTATTTTATTTCTTTAAACTACATATACATTTATAAGATAGTCTATAGAGAATCCAAACCATATTTTTATATAGATTCTTCAACATTTTAAAATTTTACATTTCCAAAACCTTATCTCTGCCTATATTTACTGTTTTAAATATGTATGTGTAAGTATCTATATTACTTATCTCTACAAATATTTTTATTTTTATTTTATTTAAAAATAACAAAATAGTAATCTGTTTTATAGTTAAAACTTTCCTGCCTATACATACATATGTAAAAATAAAAATCTGTATTTAAAAATCCCATTTTTTTAACTTACTGCAATTCACATATATATAAAACAACAACAAACCCTAAAAGAAAAACAAAAACGAACCTAAGCTCGGCAAGCGCTTCCTCACCATCGCCAAGACACTCGCAAAAACGAGCTCTAAACCTCCTCATGCCGCCAATCTTCACCCTGCACGACCTAGCTGCGACATCGGCGAACCCACCACGAGGCCTCTGCCTTGCTCGCGAGAGCCATCGAGCTCGAGATTGAAATCACGACACTCAATGTCACCTTGATCACCACTACGACCTCACGAGACCCACTGCCCTTCGATTGACGCCGAACCCCCAACACTAAATTGAACAGCGCACAAACCCCCCAAGGCCATTGTTGTCGACGCTTCAATCGACCCAAGGCTCGATTTCGGTTCGAACCAATTCGAATGGATTCGGCAACGCTCCTGAAGATGTCTGCCATTTTTTTATTGTTTCATTCGAATAGATCAGAAGAAGAAGGGGCGTGTTTGAAATAGAAGGGTTAGGTTTTGGCTTCTAGAAGAAGGAAGACACGAGTACGGGTTTCTGTCAAGTGTTGAAACAAATAAAATATGTAGTTTATCTTTTGAAAATAGTATTATATTAAATATATCTACATATCTTTTTAAATTCAAAATTTAAATTGAAATTGTCATAATTACGCAATTCGAAACCTCGATCGTATGGAGAAGATAACTTTTTGGGTTCAGTTATAATATTAAATTTTCGATATAAAGTTTCAGCGCGTTTATAAATCGTACGCTCACACAACAATTCCGATCAATACGAAAATTGAAATCCGATAATAATTCAATATTATGGATCCAATGGAACTGGTTTCGTCGAATTCTGAGACTGTGCCTCGGAAGGCTATTTTTAAATTCAATTTAAATGATATATTTTCTAAAACTGAACAAATCACTTCCAAATTCAATTTTAACATTTTACTGTCTTTGGCACTATCAATATAAATTTTATAAACCTTCATATTATTTTTAACAGGCTTAAAACTGAAGATTCAATAATTTACTCAATTTCAAATTATTTAATTCAATAGTTTAATTATCAAATAAATAGTGATATTTGAATTTAAGTTAAAAATTAACTTTTAAATATTTATAATTAATTTAAATATTCCAATTTTAAATGCTTAAAAATTCCGGGTCGTCACATATATATAATATTTTGATGCAACTATATATATACACATACATACGTACATTTATACAATTCATTGTATGCAAGAGGAGCTAACTATCTATTGCGCTATAAATCCCAACTTTTGTACATGGTCATTTCAAACCATGTATGATAGAGTTAGGGGTATGCCCTAAGGTCGGTTATGTAATTTGTTATAAATATCTAACTCGGTAACCAATTTTCTTCGAAATAAAAGGTGTTTTCTTTTTGTTATATACTTGATATGATGTGTTATATTAATTAATCAATTTGATTAAAAGTATATTTAATAGAAAATCCATAAGTGGTACATTTTTGATAGTAGTTACAAAGTGTTGCAACCGCAAGTAATTTATCACAATGAAAATAAATATACCACTTTAAATATTCTAAGTCAAGATGTATCAAGACTGAATATCGATACATCTATGGAGATTAAAGTACGTAACATGCTCCAAATGTTAGGCAGTGAATTACTCATGGCTGCTGGGAGAACCAAGGAGTTATGTATTGATAGTTATTGGATTACTATGGAATTACTCACCTGATAATTTTCTGTTAGCTAATATAACTAAGGTCAAACAATCGATGTGAAAAAATTCCACAGTTCTCTTGACTTGAGAACACTATTGATTTTCAATATGAAAGCTCTGCTTTAATTAGAGTTAAATCATGGAACGACGTCCATCGAACGACTATAGTTGGGTCAAGTGGAAGCATTTGAAGTGAAACACTGTTCAAGAGAGGACTTGTCTCCTTAGTTAAATGAGGTTAGTATCACAGTCAACTGAAGTCAACTCAAAGTCAAGTCTATATCCAGAGTATTTCGGTTAATAATAACTATTATTATTGAACTAAGGACTTTGTGTTCGGACTATAGAGTTAAATGTAGATGATATTGGAATTTTGACCATAACTAAATTCCATAATCCAAAGCGCTATAGTTTTAACGAAGAGAATTTTTGTAAATAATAGTCACAATTAGGCAAAGCTTAATAAAGTAAAATTAGCTTCTATCAAAACTAAGTAAGCAAAAAATTTGGCCAAAATGTCACACCACCGGCTAAGTGGCGTGAGAACGTTAACATTTGAACAGTTTGATTTAAATCAGTGATCAAATTTACACCTAAAGAGTCGCATAACCGAATCGTTGAACACTACTTAACTAGAATGTATAATTAGTTCATAATCTTTATAAATTAATTAGTATTTATGGAAATATGAATTATAAATTTTTATTTTGATTTGATAAACAAATATTATTTAATATATTTATAATAGTCATAAGTATATTGATCGATATATGATATCGATACACATTTATATTGGATTCAAATGCAAAATATTTTGTTTTGGTTTTAAATAGGTTTAAAGCCTATATAGAGCGCTAGTTGGTTCGTAATGATGAGGGAATGAAGGGTTGGGGTTATATGATGGCAAGCTGGACTTGGTTTAGATGGATAAGGGATAGAGAAATGGTAAGGGATGAATAGGGATATAAATCCTAAGTTGTCTCTAATATCTCCTCTATATAAGCATACCCATACCTATTAGGGACTTTTAAATGCCCTCAAATCCCCTTACTTTTGGCTAAACTGATCAGTCCATCCCCTCCATTCTTACAAGCTCAAATCAATTAAAATTAAACAATATTCGATAGCCAGTGGTCTGCAATTCGGGAGATAGCACCCTCAGAATTAGATTTTGATTCAGGAGTTCATTTCAATGCTTCAAGGTGTGAGTTTTTGGCTTTGGTATATGATAACGATCTGCTCTACAATTATTTACTATTGAATTATTATCTATATACCGCATTCTGGTATATTAGTTAGTTGACAATCCTATTATATCAATATATATTGTCATAATGAGATTGATTGTATGTTTATATACTTCATATTTATAAAAAATTATTTTAACATATATTTACCTATAACATGAACGGTTTAAAATAAAAAAAGAAATAATTTTTATTAATTTAATATGCATTATTTAATTGTATGGAGTATTTAATTACATATAAGTTTTATAATTTAATTTCTATGTCCTATCCTACACAAATATGATTTCGTAATTTTATACAAATAGTTTCATGTTTGAAATATTTTTGACAGAAATAACATTGCTTTTATACAAATATATATATATATATATGTTAATTTTAAATGATATTTAAATCAATTAATCATATAAATTAATTATATCAACATATATATATATATATATATATATATATATAAAATATAAAATACTTTTTATATTATATAAATTAAATTAGTACCTAACATAGTTTTGGTAAGAAAAATAAATAAATAAATATTTTTACATAATTTAAATATTTAAATATTTTTCGAAAATTAAAAATTGGTTTTAAAATTGGTTTTAAATTATAAAATTATATATTAAACATTCAAATAATAAAATATCACTTAGAATTTTACTGAAATTTTAAATTTCAAAAATATGCTTTGAAAATTAATTTTTAATATTTTTCCATACAGATATTAATTTGAATATATATATATATATATATATATATATATATTAGAAAAAATGTTTCTATGTTGTGTGCATTATCAAGTGTATGTATATAATATATATTTTTTATATTTTTAAAAGATTACATGTAGATATATATTATTATATTATTTATATATATGTTTAGAATATATATATATATATATAGCTTTTAGTTTTGAAACAAATAAAAAATTAAATTTAATATAATTTCATATACCTTTAAAATATACTTATATAATTATGAATATAATGTTAATATTCCATGTGTATATATATGTGTGTTTATATATATATAATTAGTAAAAATAAAGTATAGTTTATACATCACACACATATACACACACATATTTTTATTTGTAATATTTTGTATATATAAATTAAAGTATATAAATATACACTTTAATAATATATTTTTATACCAGAGGAGCTAAAATGTCCGTTGTGGTGTAAACCTCAGCACTTATACAGGGGAATGTTATATCTTGCATAGTTTGCTATGCTATACATGCAGACATGTATATATTTATATGATACAAGTTTGTATATATATAATATGAACAACATAATATAAAAATATTTTACAAATTTAAATAAAATAATGATTTTATTTAAAATAAATCTAGAATTTTTTAAAATAAATTAGATTTCATGGACAAAATAAAGATCCAAAACAGTAAAAAAATTAAAATTCACTCATTACTTCCACCGCGGGCTAGCCTAGTTCGAACAACAATATCCTATTGCACAGGCACATAGACAAATATATGTACATGATATGCATATGTATATAACATATAATACAAATTGCATAAAAATTATTTATAAATTTAAATAAAATTTATTTTACCTAACAGAAATTTTCTAAATGAATTAGACTACATTGGCCCATTAAACATCCAATAAGGGAATTTTTGAAATTTTCCCAATTCTCCCCTTATGGACCGACCTAGTTCCAACAATAACAACATCTTTCACATAAAGTTATGGCAATGTACATCGATAAATTTGTGCAATTAATATAATTGATAAAATGTTTATCAATTAAAATATAAAAATGAATTGAATTAATATTGACAAATAGATATAAAATATACTTATCAATAAATTTTTGCATAATGACCCGTGCAAGCGCTTAATTATATAACCACAAAACACGTTCGTACCTTGGTCACTTATGAGTTTACTTGCTCAAGATTGTGCATCGTCTTCAATCAGTTTCGAAGTCTAAAAACAATACAAGAATATGGATATTTGATCCATATACGATCACATTTATGGTGAACCATTATAAATTTGTAATGCAAGAAACCATAATGAAATTAGTTCATTCGAAATGAGCAAGTAAACCACAATGAGAGATGGTGTTTGCTATATGATTGATTGCAATAATGATCTTCTTGTGTTAAATGTAACACTAGACTATTAATCGAGTTTTTAACCAAGACGATTTCAACAAGAAATTAGAATGTCAAAATGAAGATAAATTGATTCAATGACTTTAGAAAAATCATAAAAAAGCAAGAGAAGTAAGTATCTAAAAATGTGCGAAAAAGTTGATTTGATTTTTTCTACTTGGCACTTGGGGTCGGAGCCGAGTCGCACTTAAGCTGTGTAGGATCGATTTCACCCTAGAGGGGGGGGGGTGAATAGGGTGATAGTATAAATTATAAAAATTAATCGCGGAAGCTTATAAAATATTCAATTCAGATCACAGAATAGCAGCACAGATATCGCAGAATATAAATAACAGAAAAAACAGAACAACATAGAATTTACCCAGCTTCGGCAAAACCCTGCCTACGTGCTGCCCCCAAGGTTTCTACTAGAAATTAGATATTCCCTCGCTTACACACGTAAACTCTCTATACCCGCTATTGACTAATCTAACTCTACGCTCAAAACCTTGCCACAACTCAACCACCGAGTTGCGAATTCTCAAGCTACGCCACGTAGCTTGTCCCCTAGTCACACGACTAGAAAAATAAACGGTTTAAAAAAGAAAATACAATTAAAAACGATTAAAAACAAAATATCCCTAATTTAAAATTAAAAACCCTTGAGAGAACAAAACAGGCCGGCCCCCTTTTATAATTTAACACGTTATCCTCTTTTATTTGCTCGTTCGTTCATATGATGATGGCGGCTGTTCCTCTAATTCAATTAGGGCTTCTTTCATGCGATCCAATTTAGGGTTATTGGAGAAGTCGACTGATTTGTTGGTTGATTGCAATTGCTGTTCCTCTGATTTGCTTCGGCAATCGACCGTATCTTCGATTTGAACACGACTTCTTATATTTGATCGAGTTCGACTGCAAATTGGTATGTGATTTTTGCTTTATTGCTTTTTAAGTTAATATTCTTGAACTCGATACATTGCCGATGATGATTCGTGGTAATTTATAGGGATTGAATTCCTAAATTTTCGTTCGTTCAGCTATATTTGAATTTGTCATATAAATTGCTGTAACGACCCAGTATTTTCAACCCTTCGCATCCGCACATGTCGGACTTGAATTGTTCAAAATACTGCGTTGTAAAATAAATTTGGCAAAACTCGGAATATGTAGTAAATAAATCACAGAATCACATACATATATCAGAACTCACAGCGGAAATAAAATATACAGTGGTTCATGAAGCCACTATAAAACTTTAACCAAATAGAATTTACATAGTTTAGAATCTGCAATACAGCTGTAGACATAAATAGAAACAGAGTCTTCCAATTTGATTGATTGCAAATAAGATAAAGACTGAAAGGCTTCCGGCAGTATGAATGATCTACGGGATGACATAACTCCGGAGAGAAACTGAAACTGCAACTCAGGCTGACCCGAGCGTAAAAATAAAACATAACACTCGAGTCAGGACATACATACTTATATAATGTAAGCTAATTCAAGTGTACTGTAATATAGAGCAAGTAACTTAAAGGATGCTTGGGACCGCCCATCCTCTAAGGATCCGTCAAACTATTTACTATGTAGTATATTGCGCTATTATACTAGTGTCTATTTATAAAATAAACTTACTTTTAAGTAGCGTTAAGGCTTTACATTTTCCACCTTAACACGTAATAGTCCCAGTAGTCCATCTAATATCATAGCTCCTCCTGATCGGGAAGCAACTAGAGGATACCACACGGGCTACGGGAGAAATCTAAACTCGTACAAGGCGCGGTATGGTAGGTGACACGGCACAACTAGGCAATGCCAGGGTAGATATACCAATTACGCATCCGGGCCGATGGTAACGCGAAGCCGCAGCAACCGCCCACCTCGAAACAACTCCCCAAATCAAAATAGAAGTGGCCACTGAATCAATCCAAAGTCATAGTATAATATCGAAGAGGAGTGTCCGATCAGAGGAATGACCTCATTAACCCGTCGATCGCTCCTGTTTTAGCCACCTTATGCCAACTCACGGGAGTCGGGTCCACGTATTTACCTTACAGGAAACGTCGCCACCAACCTACTTCATTCTGGAATCTCCACCGCGTACACGGTTAGTCAAAGTGGTTTTCGGTATCGACAGAGAGTATGTCCATATCCGATCCCGGTCTCTTTGCCAACCCATCGTTATTATAACACCGTGGTCTTTTAAAACAGTTTATACTTTAAAACCAAAATAAACATTTCTATTTCAAACTATAAACACGATATCATTCAAAACCCAAAACAATATGATACCGTTATATTCAAGTATAATTCTTTTCCAAAAACCATACTGCTTAAAATTTATAATATCTGGAAACCAAATATTTAAATTATATCTTCAAAACATAATATTTTGGAAATTTTACTTTAAAACCATAACTCCCAAACACAATGGTTTGGACATTCAACGGTATATAGAATAAATGGTTTAACTTTACGGTTACTTTGTAAAGAAGATAATTTACATAGCTTTACAAATATATTTCTTTATTTTAAACCATAATTTAAATATCACTTCATGTTCCCAAGACCATTTCAATTCCTATATATATATCCAATTGGAGTATTAATATTCAAAACTAAGGTTGGATATTTTTTCTTTCAACAAATTAGTGTTTATTATTTCGTCTTGAATATTCCCATAAATTCCATAGATAAAACTCCAAAATTATGCCATTAAATAATTTCAAAATTTACTTAACACTAGAATGTTCATCTTAAATTTATTAAGAAAAATCCAGTTATAAATCTCATATCTTAAAGGTCTCCAAAACTTAAACATAAATATAATTTATCAAATTCCTTAAATTTCAAAACAATCAAATTCCAGATTCTATAGCACTTAGGAAATGCTACCTAAAGTTACGGGTAAAACTAGTCCAATTTCAAAAGACAGCATTTAAATGCTTTAGTAGATTGTTTAACTTAATAAATATTTCCAAATATAACTTATATATATATTTCTTAACTGAAATCTTATCCTTTCAAAAATCCAGAATTTCCAAAATAAGTTATATTCCAAAATTTTATTCAAATATTTATTTATTTATTTATTAACATTTATAACTCATTCAAAATCAATATAAAAATCCTTTAAAGATATTAAATCAAATATTTAACTTCCAAAATAATTTTAAATATTTCAGAAAATATTATAAGGACCACGGGCCTGTATATAGTTTTCTAGCCTAGGTCAAGTGATACGGATTTATATCATTTCAATCCGTAATTTACAAACCCCGGGTTCTATCATTTCAAACCCGCAATCCCAAGTTAACAGTTAAACAGTTAACATAATAATAGCACAGTAATCATCATTTAGGCCTATCATTTCAGCCCACAACAATCTAAATTTAACAGGGAACTTGCAGTGGTGATTTAAGCAGTAAATAAACAATAATATAATATAACTGCAGAAATAATACAACAGATAATAACTGATGAGGTGTCAATTTAAATGGGATTCATCATTCTACGTTATACTACAGACAGATAATATTTAAATAAAATTTTTACACATACACTTGCGATAATTCACAAAATATATGTACATATGTCTGGTGAGAAATACTCACCTTAAACGCTGCAGTGGATCTAAATCAAACACGGTATCTACTTCGGAAAAAAAACGGAAAGCACGATCAAACTTCGGCGGATGCAAAGCCTTGACTTAAATCTATAAGATCCAAATACCAAGTATGCGAATTTAAAAATTACGGTCAAAGCAAAATTTCAGAACAACTGGAACGAATAGAATAAAAGAAATTTAGTTCAACTTGCTCGACTACTACAACCCGCTAACCGTCTCAACATATCCTAGGCCCATACTTCAACCGTACGCATGCATAAAATAAATTGAATAAATTGCAAAATAAATTGCAGATTTAATACAATTGATTGAATAAAAAGATGTTATGCACCCAAACAAAACAAATACATGTTTAGACATTATTAAATTATTTCTCACATTTTTAATCATATTTATCATGATCAATTATTTTCATTCTCATATATATTTATTTAAATAAAATGACAATATTGGCAACAAACACAATACTGTTCAAATTATTCGATTTAATCAAATGTAGCCACTAACTACATTCGAATTCATTAAATAATACTTTATTTCACATACATGTTCATCATGTTTAGGCAAATTATTTCTTCTTTTACTTTTATTATTAAACATAAAAAGGTGATTATTGGTATACATCACCAATATCCTTTTATTAACCATAATAAATAAAATCCATTGATATTTATCCACCCAAATTCTCAAATAAGTAGTTAAATTTATTTTTAACCATCTTAAATTTATTTCAACCATTAAAAATTGAAATAAATGTCATTTTATTATATTCACCCAAGATTTATTCATACAATATTGTTTATTTGAATTAAACAACATTTCATATCATTTTCTCCTTATCAATTTATCTTCTCCATTATTAAATTGTAATTCTTTTTTTTTTTTTTCTATGCCTTCCTCTTCAAACTGCACTTATCCAAATCCACAATACCACTAACTACATCATAACTACACTAATTCCATAGTCTAGCTTCCTACAATCAATTTATATCATTTCTTCCAGCCTACTACTAACAAAGTTCTATATGTATTTATAAATGGCACGGCATGATGGGGAAGTAGCCGAGCAAGGAAATCAGAGAACACAAGAAGGAGGAAGGAAAATTGGAAGAAGCAAAGAAATAAACAATGCAAATTATTTACCTGATAGAAGCTTGTACCAGAGAGGGACAAACAAGGAGATATGAAAACTTATGTGAATGAGGCAAAGTATTTATAGATAAACTTGCGAAATAAAAAGGGGAGATAAATAGGCAGGTTTGAAAACGTAAGAAATAAATGCAAGCGTTGATTTTTGAGTGCATGCGTTTAGGCAAGAGATTTATTTCCAGTTCTTCTTGTTTGAACGCTACACGAAAATTGTGATAAATGCATGCGTTGATTTCTCTTTCCAGTTTTATGTTTGAACGATATCACTCTTTTGGATTTTTTTTTTTTTTTTTAGATAGCTTGCGTGATTTATACCAGTTATAATCTAAATTTAAAGCATGCGTTACTGCAAATTTGAACAGATTTGATTGAGGAAGCAAAACTTGAGCTCTTGCGTGATTTATGGTAAGCAATGAAAAAGCTTTTAACTGAAAAGGCAAAAGTAATAAATGCTTACATAAATATTTACTTGATCAATGGTTCGAAAAATTTATTTATTGCAAAACAAACGCAGTGGAAACAGAGAGATATAATGGGTATGCGAAAATTTGCAAAGATAGGCAAGATTAAATTTTGAATGCATTTAATTTAGGTGAGAGGAAAAATGGCAATTGGAAGAGTTGATATTTTTGTGGATAAGGCTGCGTGAATAAATGAATACAGTGACATGCTCAAGAAACAAATGGTAAGAGGCAAATGTCAAAATGTTAAAAGAATAAAATTTTGTGTCACGCGCAAAGGAAGGCAAATTTGATTTCCATATTCTTCTAATCAATTAATTCCCCTTTAATTGCCTTTAATTGATTTCAATTGATTACCTTATCCCTTTTAATTACCCTCCTTAGTTGATTTCAATTAATTACCATATTACCAATTAATTATCCTCCTTTAATTACATACTCAAATTTGGTTACTAACTTAATTAGTTAATTAACCCTTTTTGTTAATTATCAATCCTGCGACGTCTCACATTAATCCGTCCGCTTTGTAGGCACTGGTAGCCGGACTGGTTACACGGGCAGATTTCTCCTACAAAATGGGGATTAACCTCGTGTCCTCATGCCATTAACCAAAAGAATTAACTTATTTATCTTTCATCAATTTTATTAATTTGCATTAATTATTCAATAAATTAATTCTGGTCAACTACTGAAATTTTACAATTAATTTCTCTATTAATTGTCATAAATTTCTTTTTGAAATATCTATTAATTGTCATTAACTCCATTTTAAAATATCCGTATGTGCCTTTATTCAAGTTTTGAATTGCTAACTAGGAATAAGGTAGATTTATCAAATAAATTGATTGTAAGTTTCATTGTTTTAAATTGCTTAACAATGTTCACTGCTAACATAATTAATATGTCAAAATTGAGAATATTCCACCAACATGATTTGCATGTCATAACCTACCAAATTAACATAATTAATTAACTACTTTAATATGTTACAAATTTTCTCCTTTTCATTATTTTTAGGGAATGGGTATAACAACAGATATTATGATAATATCCAAAACATTTAGTTACCACTCACTTCATTATACATTATAAAAATTTCCTTTTTTTTTTCTTCGAGTTTAATTCTCTAAATTAAATATTTAAACAATATTGGTAAACACAATTTATATAAATTATGTTTCTAAAAACAAAAAAATTAAAAGAAATAAATAGCTAAAAACTAGGGCTGTTACACTCTCCCCCACTTAAGAACTTTTCGTCCTCGAAAAGGAACAAAAGAAAAGAAACAAAGGAAGATAAGCTAGATAAACAAGAACTTTAAACGAATAGTTTCGGATTTGAAGCACGAAGAAGATCTTCTAGAATCGGTTTTACTCTTTTCAGTTCGACCGTCGGTCTATGGGTGGTAAGCGGTGCTCAGGCCCCGATGAGTAACAAAGATTTTTAAAGATTATAGAAAAGATTTCTAAATAGACTGGTATAAGCAATAGCCTCCTCATTCTGTAGCAGATAGGGAAACCAAGGACACTTAAAGATAGTTTGAAAACAAATAAGATAATAAATTTGCAATCATAATGCTTTGAAATCATTAAATTTATAAATTTGGAAATCATGCTACTAAAATCATAATACCTTTAAAATAATCTTCATTTATACCTTTTAAATTCAATGCCAAACAATATTCATTTCAAGGTTGAAATATTCCTAAGTTCATTTATAAAAAAAAATTTCCAAAACATTTTATTTTTAGAAACAGCAGCACTCATAATATGCTATAGTAGATATAATAGTATTCCTAATCAGTTTATTATGTACTTAACTCTGAATTTTAACAAATAACCTAACACTTTATTAAAAATACTTATCTTATAAATAAGATATTCCTTCAATAAGTTACCCTTGAATTTCCATTTGAAAACCAATTCTCAATTATCAAAATTTAGTGATATTAGAATACGTCTTAACTATTTATTTAGACATCAATTAAACTATGATTTGAAGATATATAATCCTTACTCCAAAAATATCCCTTTCAAATATATTTTCCTTATTCAAAGATACCTTGTTTATTACACAAACATATTCATTTCAGGAAATAACCTTTTATTAAAATCTCTTGGTTAGATTTACGGCTCCATATTAAATTAATTTGATTATTAAGACATTTGAATAAAATTCCTTAAATTCCTTTTCCTTATTTATCCCCATTAATCTTTTATAACTAAAATTTAAGTGTATAATATTTATTATAACCACTCAAATTTTATTCATAAAATCCTTTTATATTGTATATTATCCAATTACATGTTAACTTTTGAAAATCAAGGTAAGTTATATTAAATGAAATTGGGTGTTATACAAATAAAACTTTCAATTTAATTATCTCCAATTGGAACCTTTTTATTCAAATTTTTGTTATTATATTTATTTTCCTTCCTCAAGATAAACTTTAAGAATTAAATTCCTGATTCCCTTCAAACCATTTAGAGATAACTAAATATATATACCTAATATGTCAAATCAAATTTAAATTATATATCTATATATATTAAGTCATACTTTAGAAATTCAAATCAATTAAAATCTCAAGGAAACATTGTAGCCAGACTACAGAATGGTCTTTTCACTTCGAAACTCGAAAATAAATGTCGATGATGCTGCAGTCATCACCGAAATTATTTTCCAGCGACAAAGAGAAAAGCACTAATTTTAAAATTTCTTTGGAAACAAATTTCTATACAAAAATACTTATTACATCCTTTTAAAATTTAAACACAAGGTTTGAAATCATCAGAAATTTAATTCTCAAGTTTTAGTTTTAAATTCATTTCTGTTTCCAAATTAATTTATAACCATTGTTTTATATTCACTTATTTATTAGACAAACACATGGCTTACAACACCATAAATAAAATCAAAACTATTATCTCTTGACAACTAGTTAAATTAATTATAAAATTTTGAAAATTATACTCATATATATAATATTAGATTTTAATTTCAAATATAGGAATAAACTTCTCAAACCAGGATAGAGACTCAAATTTGATGAACTCAAATCAAATAGAATTCAAGATAAATTGAAATCAGAAGATCAGAATAAGGAAACTGGGTAAGTCTATATAAGTCGCGGACAACCTTGACCTAGTCATCCGTGACTTAAAGAGCCATATCGATGTGGTTGGGGTAAATCTACATTTGATCCGAAGAGATAGAATTTGGAATAACCAAAGATACTAGCATATAAACCGAGGATAAATATAAATCTCCGGTGAATCAATGCTAATGGTAAAGGAGTTTCACCCCTTTATTAGAATAATGGCGAGACCGCCAATTTACAATAAAGATCATCCGAAGTGGAGTTATGAGATACTCCAGAATCTAAAGCAGATGAAAAGGTGAGGGATACGAATGAGCTTTGGAACCGTAGGGAATGTTCCAAAATTCAAAAAGAGAGTGGTTCGATCTCGAATGAACGTGATTCTGTAAATCAAATTTACCATACATTCTAAGTTTTGCCTAGAACCAAAGCTCTGATACCAAATGTAACGACCCAGTATTTTCAACCCTTCGCATCCGCACATGTCGGACTTGAATTGTTCAAAATACTGCGTTGTAAAATAAATTTGGCAAAACTCGGAATATGTAGTAAATAAATCACAGAATCACATACATATATCAGAACTCACAGCGGAAATAAAATATACAGTGGTTCATGAAGCCACTATAAAACTTTAACCAAATAGAATTTACATAGTTTAGAATCTGCAATACAGCTGTAGACATAAATAGAAACAGAGTCTTCCAATTTGATTGATTGCAAATAAGATAAAGACTGAAAGGCTTCCGGCAGTATGAATGATCTACGGGATGACATAACTCCGGAGAGAAACTGAAACTGCAACTCAGGCTGACCCGAGCGTAAAAATAAAACATAACACTCGAGTCAGGACATACATACTTATATAATGTAAGCTAATTCAAGTGTACTGTAATATAGAGCAAGTAACTTAAAGGATGCTTGGGACCGCCCATCCTCTAAGGATCCGTCAAACTATTTACTATGTAGTATATTGCGCTATTATACTAGTGTCTATTTATAAAATAAACTTACTTTTAAGTAGCGTTAAGGCTTTACATTTTCCACCTTAACACGTAATAGTCCCAGTAGTCCATCTAATATCATAGCTCCTCCTGATCGGGAAGCAACTAGAGGATACCACACGGGCTACGGGAGAAATCTAAACTCGTACAAGGCGCGGTATGGTAGGTGACACGGCACAACTAGGCAATGCCAGGGTAGATATACCAATTACGCATCCGGGCCGATGGTAACGCGAAGCCGCAGCAACCGCCCACCTCGAAACAACTCCCCAAATCAAAATAGAAGTGGCCACTGAATCAATCCAAAGTCATAGTATAATATCGAAGAGGAGTGTCCGATCAGAGGAATGACCTCATTAACCCGTCGATCGCTCCTGTTTTAGCCACCTTATGCCAACTCACGGGAGTCGGGTCCACGTATTTACCTTACAGGAAACGTCGCCACCAACCTACTTCATTCTGGAATCTCCACCGCGTACACGGTTAGTCAAAGTGGTTTTCGGTATCGACAGAGAGTATGTCCATATCCGATCCCGGTCTCTTTGCCAACCCATCGTTATTATAACACCGTGGTCTTTTAAAACAGTTTATACTTTAAAACCAAAATAAACATTTCTATTTCAAACTATAAACACGATATCATTCAAAACCCAAAACAATATGATACCGTTATATTCAAGTATAATTCTTTTCCAAAAACCATACTGCTTAAAATTTATAATATCTGGAAACCAAATATTTAAATTATATCTTCAAAACATAATATTTTGGAAATTTTACTTTAAAACCATAACTCCCAAACACAATGGTTTGGACATTCAACGGTATATAGAATAAATGGTTTAACTTTACGGTTACTTTGTAAAGAAGATAATTTACATAGCTTTACAAATATATTTCTTTATTTTAAACCATAATTTAAATATCACTTCATGTTCCCAAGACCATTTCAATTCCTATATATATATCCAATTGGAGTATTAATATTCAAAACTAAGGTTGGATATTTTTTCTTTCAACAAATTAGTGTTTATTATTTCGTCTTGAATATTCCCATAAATTCCATAGATAAAACTCCAAAATTATGCCATTAAATAATTTCAAAATTTACTTAACACTAGAATGTTCATCTTAAATTTATTAAGAAAAATCCAGTTATAAATCTCATATCTTAAAGGTCTCCAAAACTTAAACATAAATATAATTTATCAAATTCCTTAAATTTCAAAACAATCAAATTCCAGATTCTATAGCACTTAGGAAATGCTACCTAAAGTTACGGGTAAAACTAGTCCAATTTCAAAAGACAGCATTTAAATGCTTTAGTAGATTGTTTAACTTAATAAATATTTCCAAATATAACTTATATATATATTTCTTAACTGAAATCTTATCCTTTCAAAAATCCAGAATTTCCAAAATAAGTTATATTCCAAAATTTTATTCAAATATTTATTTATTTATTTATTAACATTTATAACTCATTCAAAATCAATATAAAAATCCTTTAAAGATATTAAATCAAATATTTAACTTCCAAAATAATTTTAAATATTTCAGAAAATATTATAAGGACCACGGGCCTGTATATAGTTTTCTAGCCTAGGTCAAGTGATACGGATTTATATCATTTCAATCCGTAATTTACAAACCCCGGGTTCTATCATTTCAAACCCGCAATCCCAAGTTAACAGTTAAACAGTTAACATAATAATAGCACAGTAATCATCATTTAGGCCTATCATTTCAGCCCACAACAATCTAAATTTAACAGGGAACTTGCAGTGGTGATTTAAGCAGTAAATAAACAATAATATAATATAACTGCAGAAATAATACAACAGATAATAACTGATGAGGTGTCAATTTAAATGGGATTCATCATTCTACGTTATACTACAGACAGATAATATTTAAATAAAATTTTTACACATACACTTGCGATAATTCACAAAATATATGTACATATGTCTGGTGAGAAATACTCACCTTAAACGCTGCAGTGGATCTAAATCAAACACGGTATCTACTTCGGAAAAAAAACGGAAAGCACGATCAAACTTCGGCGGATGCAAAGCCTTGACTTAAATCTATAAGATCCAAATACCAAGTATGCGAATTTAAAAATTACGGTCAAAGCAAAATTTCAGAACAACTGGAACGAATAGAATAAAAGAAATTTAGTTCAACTTGCTCGACTACTACAACCCGCTAACCGTCTCAACATATCCTAGGCCCATACTTCAACCGTACGCATGCATAAAATAAATTGAATAAATTGCAAAATAAATTGCAGATTTAATACAATTGATTGAATAAAAAGATGTTATGCACCCAAACAAAACAAATACATGTTTAGACATTATTAAATTATTTCTCACATTTTTAATCATATTTATCATGATCAATTATTTTCATTCTCATATATATTTATTTAAATAAAATGACAATATTGGCAACAAACACAATACTGTTCAAATTATTCGATTTAATCAAATGTAGCCACTAACTACATTCGAATTCATTAAATAATACTTTATTTCACATACATGTTCATCATGTTTAGGCAAATTATTTCTTCTTTTACTTTTATTATTAAACATAAAAAGGTGATTATTGGTATACATCACCAATATCCTTTTATTAACCATAATAAATAAAATCCATTGATATTTATCCACCCAAATTCTCAAATAAGTAGTTAAATTTATTTTTAACCATCTTAAATTTATTTCAACCATTAAAAATTGAAATAAATGTCATTTTATTATATTCACCCAAGATTTATTCATACAATATTGTTTATTTGAATTAAACAACATTTCATATCATTTTCTCCTTATCAATTTATCTTCTCCATTATTAAATTGTAATTCTTTTTTTTTTTTTTTCTATGCCTTCCTCTTCAAACTGCACTTATCCAAATCCACAATACCACTAACTACATCATAACTACACTAATTCCATAGTCTAGCTTCCTACAATCAATTTATATCATTTCTTCCAGCCTACTACTAACAAATTTCTATATGTATTTATAAATGGCACGGCATGATGGGGAAGTAGCCGAGCAAGGAAATCAGAGAACACAAGAAGGAGGAAGGAAAATTGGAAGAAGCAAAGAAATAAACAATGCAAATTATTTACCTGATAGAAGCTTGTACCAGAGAGGGACAAACAAGGAGATATGAAAACTTATGTGAATGAGGCAAAGTATTTATAGATAAACTTGCGAAATAAAAAGGGGAGATAAATAGGCAGGTTTGAAAACGTAAGAAATAAATGCAAGCGTTGATTTTTGAGTGCATGCGTTTAGGCAAGAGATTTATTTCCAGTTCTTCTTGTTTGAACGCTACACGAAAATTGTGATAAATGCATGCGTTGATTTCTCTTTCCAGTTTTATGTTTGAACGATATCACTCTTTTGGATTTTTTTTTTTTTTTTTTTTTTTAGATAGCTTGCGTGATTTATACCAGTTATAATCTAAATTTAAAGCATGCGTTACTGCAAATTTGAACAGATTTGATTGAGGAAGCAAAACTTGAGCTCTTGCGTGATTTATGGTAAGCAATGAAAAAGCTTTTAACTGAAAAGGCAAAAGTAATAAATGCTTACATAAATATTTACTTGATCAATGGTTCGAAAAATTTATTTATTGCAAAACAAACGCAGTGGAAACAGAGAGATATAATGGGTATGCGAAAATTTGCAAAGATAGGCAAGATTAAATTTTGAATGCATTTAATTTAGGTGAGAGGAAAAATGGCAATTGGAAGAGTTGATATTTTTGTGGATAAGGCTGCGTGAATAAATGAATACAGTGACATGCTCAAGAAACAAATGGTAAGAGGCAAATGTCAAAATGTTAAAAGAATAAAATTTTGTGTCACGCGCAAAGGAAGGCAAATTTGATTTCCATATTCTTCTAATCAATTAATTCCCCTTTAATTGCCTTTAATTGATTTCAATTGATTACCTTATCCCTTTTAATTACCCTCCTTAGTTGATTTCAATTAATTACCATATTACCAATTAATTATCCTCCTTTAATTACATACTCAAATTTGGTTACTAACTTAATTAGTTAATTAACCCTTTTTGTTAATTATCAATCCTGCGACGTCTCACATTAATCCGTCCGCTTTGTAGGCACTGGTAGCCGGACTGGTTACACGGGCAGATTTCTCCTACAAAATGGGGATTAACCTCGTGTCCTCATGCCATTAACCAAAAGAATTAACTTATTTATCTTTCATCAATTTTATTAATTTGCATTAATTATTCAATAAATTAATTCTGGTCAACTACTGAAATTTTACAATTAATTTCTCTATTAATTGTCATAAATTTCTTTTTGAAATATCTATTAATTGTCATTAACTCCATTTTAAAATATCCGTATGTGCCTTTATTCAAGTTTTGAATTGCTAACTAGGAATAAGGTAGATTTATCAAATAAATTGATTGTAAGTTTCATTGTTTTAAATTGCTTAACAATGTTCACTGCTAACATAATTAATATGTCAAAATTGAGAATATTCCACCAACATGATTTGCATGTCATAACCTACCAAATTAACATAATTAATTAACTACTTTAATATGTTACAAATTTTCTCCTTTTCATTATTTTTAGGGAATGGGTATAACAACAGATATTATGATAATATCCAAAACATTTAGTTACCACTCACTTCATTATACATTATAAAAATTTCCTTTTTTTTTTCTTCGAGTTTAATTCTCTAAATTAAATATTTAAACAATATTGGTAAACACAATTTATATAAATTATGTTTCTAAAAACAAAAAAATTAAAAGAAATAAATAGCTAAAAACTAGGGCTGTTACAATTGCTCTGGCCGCTTGATGATGCTTGAACGATTGATGATTAATCTGACTTTGTCAAATTCGTATCTTTCACGTTTCTTGGATGACACGGTTTTGAATTTATTTTCGTGATGACCACGGCTTCCACTCCGTTCCTTTTTCTTCGAATCTGCAGTTTGTTGTTTACCTTTTGTACTTGCTGTTGGCTTGCTTAGTCTTGAACATTGGTGATTTGTGTATGCACTGCATGTGTGCAGTTTTACTACTTTGGTTTCATGTTGCCTTGGGTCGTCTGCACCTCTGGTCAGCAGCTTGTCGAATTTACATGTACACTGTGTCATTTATCTGTGTACTTGCATACTTGGTTTCCACCTTGATATTGTGTAGCCTGGTCTTTGTGCATTACTGAAACACTTTTCATATAGTTGAATTTCAATTCATTGGAATTGATATTGTACTTCACTGTTTCCTTGTTCATCATTGCGTATTAACTTCGACTGTTCAGTTGCATATATTATCTGATGTTGTCACTTATGTTTGCACTGCTTTACATCTTGTAGTTTGCTTTGGTCTTGAGCAGTTCTCTGGTCTTGCATCATGTGTATGCTTTACTTGATCTTCACTTTGATTCCATATTGACCTTGTAGTCAAGTCTGCATTGCTGTCACATGAATTAAACTTATTGTATATCATTATTTTGAACTGTTGCATTTGTCTTTGCTTGAGTCTTGATGCAATCGGGGTCCGGTATATTTGGCATGTGATCGGTTCTGTGATACTTGTACTACCAGTTATCAACTGGCCTTGATTACATAGTTTGTTGCTTAGAGTTGGTCTTGATTTTGTTTCTCGGTCATGTGTTCATCTGGGTTTGCTTCAGTCTAAGCCACGACCTCTGTCTTTGTCATATTGTTACACGTTTGAGTTCTTGGGTCTGTTGTGTTGGTCTGTCATGTTTTTGGCCAGATTTGAGTTTTGCATTATGTTGGTCATGCTTCACTGCATCTTGTCTTGTATCACTTGTGTCACCATACCTGTTGTACATGCAGCTGAATCATGCTTGAAGTCGTTGCCTGGTTTCACTTTGGGATTGTTTGACCTGGCATTTGGTCTGTAGTTGGTTTTTGATGGCATCTGATTGCTGTGACTTCATTACTGAGTCATTTGTTTATGCTATTTGTTTGCACTGTCGACTTATGTGGTCTTGAGTCTTTACTTGACACATGAGCACTTGTTTTGGACTTGCAGTTTATTTGTAGTCTCTGGTTCTTGTTTATATGGGACTAGTCGACACTTGATTCTTGAGTTTTGGCCATTTTCACCTGTGTTGAATCCAGTTTCACAACTCGGGTTTGACCTTGTGCTCATGTCATGAATTTCAATGTATTGCACGTGAGTTGAACCCGGCATTTCATTTGGGTTTGACCTGTGCTCACCTGTCCCTGTAGCATTATCAAGTGTATATATCGGTGTGCACGGCCTTGTGGCATATACGGTGATACACTGTGTATGTCACAAGTTGTTCGTGTGTGATGAATTCAAATTTAAATTATGACAAACAACCCAAATAACTGAGGCAAATTATATTTTCAAAAGTCATGTTTCATTTTATATTGCAAAAATATTTCTTTTTCAATTTTACTGCGTTAGTTTATATTTTTGCAGATTGCTCAGATGCTGGATTCAAACTGGAAGGAAATTGAAGATAAATACAAGTGTGAGTGATATGTAGTGAGGACATTTGTAAATGTGAAATGTGATGTAATTGTAATCAAAGTTGTATAGTTATAGTGAGAGCTTGAAATTGTATTATTCAAAGATGTAATAAATATTTGTTTGAATAAAATTTCTGTTTGAATTCAAATTCTGTGTTATTTAATTTATTCAACAAATATTTATTTAATCTGTGAAAATAAATAGTATATTATCAAATACATTTAAACAAATGTATATATGTTTATTATCATCAAACAAAAAATCATATAAGCGCATATTCAACAATCTCCCCCTTTTGATGATAACAAACATATATTTAAGATTTTGAATATGTTAAATGTATTTGATCATTAATATGCTCTAATTGCTCCCCCTATTTAAATGCTTCCTCTCTACACAAAGCTCCCCCTACATATATGCATACAAATAAAAATATGCAAATGATCCTAGATGCAAATAGCAAATTATTTGACCTTTGTTTGATTTTATTTGACAAAATCTTTTATTTGACAAAATCTTTTATTTGACAAAATCTTAACTTTTCTCTCCCCCTTTTGTTATCAGCAAAAGAATAATAGTATTAGAGAAAATAGAGATAAAGTAATCGATATCAATCCAACATTAAAACTCAATTGAATATAAATATTAAATTTCGATAAAAAGTCAAACAAAAATCATAAATATTTTGTTAGGCACATATTCCACTTTTAGAATGATGGAAATGATGTCATCATATAAAACCATACAGTTGTGTCTATTTGTGGCATATTTATATCAGGAATTTGAATATCTACTAACCATGCATAACCGTTAGGACTTTTAAATGAGATTAGTAGTATTCCAATTTTATTTTAAAAAAAATGAATTCAAGTATCTTCTAACCACGCATAACCGTGAGGACTTTTAAATGGGATTAGAATCAACTTGTTTATTTTAAAAAAAATCAACTTTTGATATGTGTTCCATACATGCATAACCGTGAGGACTTTTAAATGAGCATGGAAGCACACAACAAATTCCAAGTAATTCACCCATGCATAACCGTGAGGACTTTCAAATGAGAGTGAATACTTTGGTATTTATTTATTTATTTATTTTTGTTTTTTTTTGTTTTTTTTTTCAAAAAAATGTGAAAAATGAAAAACGAACGATTCCTGTTTAAAGTACCACATATCGACAAACTATATAGAATTTTGATGAGTGATGGTCGTTAGAAATATGATAGATATAGAGATGGTCATGGAATTTTTTACTAACAAAAAGTTTTATAACTCTTGTTTAAATTTCTAAAGAAATTTTCTAATTATACTTTCTCGAGTCATAATATATGATAAATATCAACACTCATCACTTTTTCAATCGCTATTTTTCTTTTCGATAATCATTAGGGAGTCAGATTAGTCAAAATAGTCATTTAAAATCAAATTCAAAAATAATTATGAAATTAATTTTTCAAAAACGACTAATCTGAAAATATGGTCAAAAATGATTTTCTCCAGGGGGTTTTAAAAGAAAATTTTCTGCTATTTGAAAATTATTTGAAATGAAGAATATGTAGATATTTTCTTTGAAAAACGATGCAGTTACTAAATGTCTCAAAAATAACGTTCAACTAGTAATTTTTCTATCAACTAGATTACCAGTGTAATCTACATCTGAATTTCTTTTTCACTCAAAATCATCATTAATTGAATTTGATTGACCAAACTATGAAGTGTGCTCCAAAAAGTTCAAACTCAATTTTAACAACAATTTAAATGACGTTCTTTGAATTTGAAGTGAAGCCGTGTTAATAATCAAAAAACCGTGAATATAGAGTTAGCCGAATTATAACCAAATGTATTATTATCCAACAAAACACTATTTTTAATCCAAATTAATATATATGAAGTAATTCAAAGAATCTAGAGATTTTTATAGTGTTTTTGGCATAAGAATATAATTGGCCAACTATTTTGAATAAGTCAGAATCAAAATCATCATCTTTTCATCATCTCAATATTGGCTGATTTTAATTCAGCATATGGTGCAGATTATCACAATTAATATATAGTTTAAATAAATACATCTTTACCTGTTTTTACCTTTATGATATTTTTCGTCGTTGTCCATTGTGATTCTGTCACCTTTTTACTAGGCTAAGGAACTTTGTTTTGTCGCCCGTTGTGTTTCTGGAACAGCCAAAATCCAGAGAGCACTATTTTTGTTCCTTAGCCTGCCACCACACCTACACGTTAAAAGATTTATGTGACCTATTTGTTTTTATAGGTCCGTGGTTGTTAGTGGCAGAAAATTTTGAAAAACAATTTTGTAAAGACCCAAAACTATTTATAATTGTTCCCTTCGGCACCCAAATTTGTTTAACTTTGAGAGTTTTTATGTTTGTGCCTTTTGGAACCCAAATCGGTATAGTTTTCTCATGTTTGGGTCTATATCAACAATTATTGTGATTGTGTCCATATTTTCTACATATCGTGCACATTGAATTTTCTTGATTAATCTTGTTTTCAACAATTTTCAAACTATTATATCCACGTCCTTGTCTAACCGTATTAACAGTTTGCTTTCCTAATAGCATATTCAATGATTTTTCACTTTTGGAAAATTTATCTAAAGTAGTAGACAATTGTTGGACTTGTGTTTTGAGAGACTCATTTTCGTTTAATAATTGTGTGCACTTTTTAATAGAATTCTCTCTTCTAGTATTTTCATTCTCTTTTAAAATCAGAATTTCATTTTCAAGTGATTTTATATTGATTTTTGATTTTTTAATTTCCTCTTTGAATGTTGGACACTTATCACACTTAGGGATCCTACTTTGATGGTTTTAATTAGTTGGTCAAGTTGTTTATTTAAATCTATCAAAGTGTCTTTTTATGATTCAAGTTTAGCGTATTTTTCCCTAAGTCATTCATAACAGCCATTTATTTCATGAAAATATATAAGCAATTCAGAGTGAGTAATTTTTGATACCTCGCTTGGCTCGTCATCGTCGCTATCAGTTATATTTCCTTGAAGGCACATATCTGCTTTCTCACTCTCACTGCTTGTACTTTTCTCATTCTCATCCATTTCATCCCAAGTGGCTGCAAAACTTTTCTTTTTCTGTTTCTTTCCAAAGTCGCGTCGATTTCGAGGACAATTGGGCTTGATGTGTCCGGGTTGGTTGCACTTATGACAGATGATCTCCTGTTCTTCTGAGTAGTCAAGTGCTTTGCCTATTCTGCTTTTCAATTCATGATTTCGAGCTGGATTTCCATATTTGCGATTCCACCTTTTGAATTTCTTTATTAGTAGCGCCAGCTCTGCTGCTCCATCATCATCATCGTTATCATCATCACTTTGAGCGCTATTGATTTCTTTCGAGTATCTCCTCCTTCACGCTCTTCCTTGAATTTCATTTCTAGCTCATAAGTGGTGAGATTTCCGATGAGTTCTTCGACTTTCATTTGTTTCAAATCTTTTGATTCTTGAATGGCAGTCACTTTTGCTTCAAATTTTCGTGGAAGGACTCTAAGGATTTTTTGGACTATCTCCAACTCTGTGTATGATTTTCCAAGAGCTTTTGATTTGTAAACGATATTGGAAAGTCGTCCATGCATCTCTTTGACATTTTCTTCCTTCGCCATTGTGAAGTTCTCGTATTCACTGCTTAGCATGGCAAGGCGAGATTCTTTGACTTGAGATGTTCCTTCGTGAGTCACTTCTAGTGTGTGCCATATTTCCTATGCAGTTAGACAATGTGAGACACGATTAAATTCAAATTGATCTAATGAACAGATAATAGAATTCGTAGCTCTAGCATTAGCATTTTGTAATCTATTTTCTAGTTCTGTCCATTGATCTTTTGGTTTCTCTATTTCCTGATTATCTACAGTTATAGTTGGTATTCTATAACCTGTCTCAACAATATTCCAAGCATCAATGGTTTTCAGAAAAATTTGCATTCTATTTTTCCAGTAAGCATATTCACCATTGAACATTGGTGGTCTAACTATGGATTGACCTTCTGCAAAAGCATTATTAAAAGAAGCCATTTTAAAAAATTCAAATTTTTAAAACAAAAATTGGTTTTTGTAAAAATTCAAATTTTTAAAGCAAAAACGGCTTTTGATCCTAGCTCCGATACCACTTGTAGGATCGATTTCACCCTAGAGGGGAGGTGAATAGGGTGATAGTATAAATTATAAAAATTAATCACGGAAGCTTATAAAATATTCAATTCAGATCACAGAATAGCAGCATAGATATCGCAGAATATAAATAACAGAAAAAACAGAACAACACAGAATTTACCCAGCTTCGGCAAAACCCTGCCTACGTGCTGCCCCCAAGGTTTCTACTAGAAATTAGATAGTCCCTCGCTTACACACGTAAACTCGCTATACCCGCTATTGACTAATCTAACTCTACGCTCAAGACCTTGCCACAACTCAACCACCGAGTTGCGAATTCTCAAGCTACGCCACGTAGCTTGTCCCCTAGTCGCACGACTAGAAAAATAAACGGTTTAAAAAAGAAAATACAATTAAAAACGATTAAAAACAAAATATCCCTAATTTAAAATTAAAAACCCTTGAGAGAACAAAACAGGCCGGCCCCCTTTTATAATTTAACACGTTCTCCTCTTTTATTTGCTCGTTCGTTCATATGATGATGGCGGCTATTCCTCTAATTCAATTAGGGCTTCTTTCATGCGATCCAATTTAGGGTTATTGGAGAAGTCGACTGATTTGTTGGTTGATTGCAATCGCTGTTCCTCTGATTTGCTTCGGCAATCGACCGTATCTTCGATTTGAACACGACTTCTTATATTTGATCGAGTTCGACTGCAAATTAGTATGTGATTTTTGCTTTATTGCTTTAAGTTAATATTCTTGAACTCGATACATTGCCGATGATGATTCGTGGTAATTTATAGGGATTGAATTCCTAAATTTTCGTTCGTTCAGCTATATATGAATTTGTCATATAAATTGCTCTGGCCGCTTGATGATGCTTGAACGATTGATGATTAATCTGACTTTGTCAAATTCGTATCTTTCACGTTTCTTAGTTGACATGGTTTTGAATTTATTTTCGTGACGACCACGGCTTCTACTCCGTTCCTTTTTCTTCGAATCTGCAGTTTGTTGTTTACCTTTTGTACTTGCTGTTGGCTTGCTTAGTCTTGAACATTGGTGATTTGTGTATGCACTGCATGTGTGCAGTTTTACTACTTTGGTTTCATGTTGCCTTGGGTCGTCTGCACCTGTGGTCAGCAGCTTGTCGAATTTACATGTACACTGTGTCATTTATCTTTGTACTTGCATACTTGGTTTCCACCTTGATATTGTGTAGCCTGATCTTTGTGCATTACTAAAACACTTTTCATACAGTTGAATTTCAATTCATTGGAATTGATATTGTACTTCACTGTTGCCTTGTTCATCATTGCGTATTAACTTCGACTGTTCAGTTGCATATATTATCTGATGTTGTCACTTATGTTTGCACTGCTTTACATCTTGTAGTTTGCTTTGGTCTTGAGCAGTTCTCTGGTCTTGCATCATATGTATGCTTTACTTGATCTTCACTTTGATTCCATATTGACCTTGTAGTCAAGTCTGCATTGCTGTCACATGAATTAAACTTATTGTATATCATTATTTTGAACTGTTGCATTTGTCTTTGCTTGAGTCTTGATGCAATTGGGGTCCGGTATATTTGGCATGTGATCGGTTCTGTGATACTTGTACTACCAGTTATCTACTGGCCTTGATTACATAGTTTGTTGCTTAGAGTTGGTCTTGATTTTGTTTCTCGGTCATGTGTTCATCTGGGTTTGCTTCAGTCTAAGCCTCGACCTCTGTCTTTGTCATGTTGTTACACGTTTGAGTTCTTAGGTCTGTTGTGTTGGTCTGTCATGTTTTTGGCCAGATTTGAGTTTTGCATTATGTTGGTCATGCTTCACTGCATCTTGTCTTGTATCACTTGTGTCCCCATACCTGTTGTACATGCAGCTGAATCATGCTTGAAGTCGTTGCCTGGTTTCACTTTGGGATTGTTTGACCTGGCATTTGGTCTGTAGTTGGTTTTTGATGGCATCTGATTGCTGTGACTTCATTACTGAGTCATTTGTTTATGCTATTTGTTTGCACTGTCGACTTATGTGGTCTTGAGTCTTTACTTGACATATGAGCACTTGTTTTGGACTTGCAGTTTATTTGTAGTCTCTGGTTCTTGTTTATATGGGACTAGTCGACACTTGATTCTTGAGTTTTGGCCATTTTCACCTGTGTTGAATCCAGTTTCACAACTCGAGTTTGACCTTCTGCCCGTGTCGTGAATTTCAATGTATTGCACGTGAGTTGAACCCGGCATTTCATTTGGGTTTGATCTGTGCTCACCTGTCCCTGTAGCATTATCAAGTGTATATATCGGTGTGCACGGCCTTGTGGCATATACAGTGATACACTGTGTATGTCACAAGTTGTTCGTGTGTGATGAATTCAAATTTAAATTGTGACGAACAACCCAAATAACTGAGGCAAATTATATTTTCAAAAGTCATGTTTCATTTTATATTGCAAAAATATTTCTTTTTCAATTTTACTGCGTTAGTTTATATTTTTGCAGATTGCTCAGATGCTGGATTCAAACTGGAAGGAAGTTGAAGATAAATACAAGTGTGAGTGATATGTAGTGAGGACATTTGTAAATGTGAAATGTGATGTAATTGTAATCAAAGTTGTATAGTTATAGTGAGAGCTTGAAATTGTACTATTCAAAGATGTAATAAATATTTGTTTGAATAAAATTTCTGTTTGAATTCAAATTCTGTGTTATTTAATTTATTCAACAAATATTTATTTAATCTGTGAAAATAAATAGTATATTATCAAATACATTTAAACGAATGTATATATGTTTATTATCATCAAACAAAAAATCATATAGGAGCATATTCCAACAAGCTGAACCTAGGAAAAATGAAGCAAACCCTAAGTTATGATATTTCTTAGGTAGGATTCACAAAACTCTTGGGTCAGACTCCAAGCAACATAGCTCAGTACCGAGCTATGGTTTTTCTCGGTTTCGACTCACAAAACTCTCGGGCTAGACTCCAAGTAATCGTCACTGAGTATATAACTCGGTAGTGATCCATTTAATTCGGTACCGAGTTGTTTTTCTCGGGTCCAACTCACAAAAATCTCAGGTCGGACTCCAAGCAATCGTTAGTAACCAGAATTCAGGTTGGACATACAAAACTCTCAGGCCGGACTCCAAGCAAGTATAACTCAAGTCTAACACACAAAACTCTCAGGTCAGACTCCAAGCATTCCAACCTTTGGACGACTCCAAGCAAGACAAAGACAAAACAACATGGAAATTGGCAAGCACACTTAGGTGAAGCAAGGGAATAGCTCGAGAATGTTTTGACCAAAAATACACTAAGGAAATAAGTCAGCGTCGATTCGTTTAACTTGTTGCTGAGTCATTTTCTCACTCCAAAATGACTCACCAACTTCATATCTCCTCTTCTATACTCCTCTAGCGCATGCCCAAGTGTTTTGACAAGGTTTTGATGATCAATCGCCAATTTTGAAGAGAAGACATGTCAAATAGCCATGCAATCCAAATGATGAAGGAACTATCACTAAAACCAACCAAGCGTCGAAATAAAAGGCATATGATGCATAAACTTGAAGATGGAATAAAAGTGGAAAAGGAGTTGAGCCATTCGTAGTTAAGGATGTGACTCGATACTGAGTTGTTTTGACAACTCATATGGATTTGAGTTCTTCTATGTTTCTTTGGGCCTACTACCAGACTCTGCTGCCAGTAGGCTTTTGATCTAACGCCTACTTTAGATCTATAAATACAAACCCAGGGGCAACTAAATAGGAATCTGATTTCTGCATTCACTTCGTTGAAGCTCTGCCTCTTCTTTATCCTCTACCTCCATACAATAGTAACCAAAGCATCTACTCTATGCAATTCTAAGGCTTAGAATCGATCTAACCCCTGTACTTGTGACTTATTCTTTTTCAAATATCTTGTAATCTCAAACAAACTACGTCAAATCTATAAGCAACAAATCTATAAAGGCGACGTAGGCCATAGATTGTTGAACCGCTATAAAATCTTATGTCTCTCTACTTATTTCTACTACTTTTCTTTTATTTCTATTAATTTCTAACAGATCTCAGTCTCATAGGTACCATACAATATATCTTTGGTTGTTGATCCATTTTTGGTGTCAATATATTGGTGCTTTCACTGGAAGCCAAGGCCTAAATCTAATTATCTTTTTTGGATTGGATAAATCTAGAAGTTAGATCTAAAAAGTTTGCTTAAAGGAATTCAAGATTTTCTATTGTAATGGCTCCTAGGAAAGGAGAACCGCGTCAAGGAGATCTGTAGGAGCAACTATTGTCGAAGATAAGAAAATACCCACCAAACCAAAGTTGACAATACCTATTACCATGATCTTCTACTCAGTAGGAAGTTGTTAATATGGGAGAGCTTAATTAGATAAACAATAAACTTAACTAGAAATTTACTAATAGTTAAAAGTTTTCATGGATAAGATAGACGCGTTTCTTACTTTGCAGTCGCCAACAACAAGAAGAGCTAGAAGAGAAACTTCTTCTACAATAGAATAAGAGAACTCTTCGGATTCTTATTTAAACAGGAGAGATGGAAATTGAAAACAGAAGGAAGTGACTACTAAAGTTGCAAGTAATCTTACAGAAGGAGGTAGGAGTGCTCCCCGTGTAAGAAAAATAACTCAGCATCGAGTCAAGACAACTCCGTACGAACCCAAATCTTGGCATGAACACTCCTCAAAAGGATGGTGTAGTGTTTGTTTTTTTTTACTCTAAAGACGACATGTAGCTTGATGGTGATGACTTAGAGTTGAATATTTGTGTTAACGAATAAAACGCTAGAACTAGAGTCCAAATTGCCATGGCAACACCAACCGAGAGCCAATGGAACTCTATAGGAGTGGTTCTCTAGGAGAATGGACAACCTAGACTTCAGTCGACAAATCGAGATTAGTTTTTCCAGAAGCAACGCTAGTTTTTAGAAGGTTGGGATCAGTTTTTCGTTGATCTGATGGTTTGAGTCGATTTTCCTTGTAGTCTCTGTGGTGTTGTATTTCAGTTAGATACTAGTTTCAATCTTTTGAAATTGGCACTTTGATGATTGAATCTTAAGAGTCTTTTCTTAGTGCTGCCAGTCTCTAGCCAGTGCTAAAGTCTTGTATGTTGGGATCAAATCGTTTGTTTGTCATCTTGAAGGCATTTTCATTACCTAGCTTTGTTTGTAATCTTGAAGGCTTCCTTTGGCGATGTAGGGCCTTTGCTCAAGCAATTCCTTGATTATTCTTACTCATGTAGGGTCGAACTCCCTTCAATTGATTTTTACTGCAATCTGACTTTCATTTGCAGAACATATTATTCTCAAGTGCCAAAATCCAAGAGGTTATAGAAAATTAGACACTGTAGGGATAGTCGTTACATTGCCGTCTGTTAGGACACGATTCTTCGACTTCCAAAAAATCGACATTAATACGTCCATTGTATCAACTGCCGAGCATTTGAAGGCCAGAAAACCGAACCCTTAGGGTTTAAGAAGAAGAAAAAGATAAAAGAAGAAAGAAAGAAGAAGCAACAGAATGATATCAGAATCTCACAATCGCAGCGGAACAACATATAATAGACAAATGAATAATCTTTAAATCAAAAGAACTGTATCAGTTATTACATTACATCACATTACATTAGATTACATTATCAGAGTTTACAACAACAAACAATGGAAAAGAAATACTATAAACTAATTGATACGCCACGCCATCCAGCTTGCCTCAAGATCTCTACAGCAACTCCTGAATTCCAGAAAAACCTGATAACCTAACTCTAGGATGGCCGTGTGGAAAATGATGGGCACCTAGAGTTTAGGAAGGGAACAATAAACTCCAGGCCAGTCATGAGACTGGTGTGAGAACTTAAAATAGTTTATCTTTAAAAACAAACAAAGAAATATTTAAAATAGATCCACAATGCTTTTAGAAAATGTAACAGCCATAAGGCCTCCCGCCACACACACAATGCAAACGCAGAATTGGAGGAGATTTCTCCTTACGATAGTTAAACATGCTTGATACGCAAATTTCTTTGATACTATTACTATAAGTGCAAAGTGTAGGAAAACATTTCGAAAGTACAATATAAATCTTAGCCAGCATAGGCATTTCACACTATGCCTACTATAGCTACCATCTAAACAGTGGTGACCACCATAAGTAAATGGCAGGTTTCACAACTAAAACCGTACAAGGTACGTATTGGAGTTTGGATTTCCAACAAATGGTCAGGCCAAGGAACTTTCCATTGCCACATGGGTACGCCTCTGGAAGGATGCCCCGAGAACCTAACCGGATCTCTGCCAACACAAGGCCGGGTTACCTCTGCAAAAGTAGGTAACTACTGACACGAGTATGTCATCCCCCGGTTGTAAACAACCTTTATCCGAGGATCCTCAACCAACAACAATCACAAAGTCATATATATATTTGCGATATCCACATAAGTTAAGTATCTAGGCTCCATACCATGATACCACTTCTATCCAGAAGGAAATGTACATACCCTAAGGGGCGCTACTCCCTATAACCTTGCCGTATCTCTCCTGTTTTGACCATTACCGGGTCGTGAGGTCCGACGTAGTCTCGTCCACAAAGCTACGCTTTTCACAAAAGCTATGCTTTGATCAACAAATGATCAGCAGCACTTCGTATGCCACATTACCAAATTGGGAATGTATAACTAGTAACCATCAACTACATAACCTCTGAGCTCGTACGTCTCAGAGAAGGGTGTTAAGCTAAGAAAATAAATTCTCTGCCACCAACAGAAATGTATTTGATAGAAACCGGCTTTACATCTCAAATTGTAATGTCAGACACACATCCATACAAGTCTGTTCTGGGATCAAACGGAACCGAAGGCGCTTCCAAAAGAAGCCCTTGCAATCCGGATATTCACTAATCACGTCCGGACTTCCATCACAAAGGGTGATAAAATCTCTATATCTGAGATCAGCCGATGCAGAGACATTCGATGGTAATCCTTCCGTTTCCAAAAATATTCGGTCTTCAACACCGGTCTTCAAATGTTATCAATTACGACGTATCACTATTCAGAATGGGATTCATGACCCAAAGGTCCTCTCCTGGCTAAACCAAATAACGAGCGCTTATTTTAAAATAAGTGCAGCATTCAAATTCAAGCAAATCATAACAAATACCCATTTAAAGGTAAATATTGATAGTCGGTTATTTAACTATCAATAGATATGCACAACATCACCAGATTCTAAATAATTTCCCAAATTATTTATTTTCCAAAAGTATCTTTACAAGATATATTTTCCCACACTTCAACCATTTGAAAACAATTTTCAAATCATTTTCCTTACGCGGAAACACTTCCAAATATTTATTCATTTTCACTGGAAATCTACCGAGTTCAAATACATTAAAATAATTTATAACACTTATCCAAAATATATCGGGAAAACACTTTGAAATAAAACTATTTTTCTTTAACCACTTTACTTAAAATATTAGTTATAAAAATATTATACCAATATTACTTATAACGTAACTCTAAACTAATTTTCAAAATAAAATTAGTAGATAGAGTATAACTATTTAAATCACTATTTTCTAAAACAATTATTGATTAAATCTTAGAAATAACCATTTCTATAATAAACTTAATAAACCTTTACTTAAAGGATTCAAAACAATTTAAGAAGTAATTTCTCCAAAGTATCTTTTTCAAAACCAATTCTAGAATTATATATATACAGATATATATATATATATATTAAAGTTATTCAGAAATTTTATTCGGCTTTCCAGGGAGAATACACTTTCATTTCAAATGGTTCATTTAAACCAATTAAATAAATCCTTACCGATTTACTTTAATTTTACGTTCCAAATCCGTAAATTTATTTCCATGCTTCAAAAATAAATCAATGTTTATTTTTAAACAAATTTCCCTTTCCCTTATAAATTCCATGGTGAATTTAAATTTCCAAATATCCACTGATATACGATTTTCAAATCGATTTCAAATATTCACTTTCAACAACAATTCAAATTTCAAAATAACCAAATCAAATTCCATATTGATTTCCCAAGAAATTAAACACCAAGTGAATTTAATTCAAATCTCAAATTGAAATCAATTTCTACTAAACTCCAAATAAATTTTCAAATTGATTCCAAATTCATTTCAAAACACCTAATAAATTTCCAAATGGATTTTTAAAATACTTTAAATTCAATTGCCAAAAATCAACAAATGGGTTTCAAATTTTATTTCTTTTAAAATTAAATTCCTTTTAAAGAAAACAAATTCTTTTATTTTTCAAACTCTTTAAAATCCGTATTTTGAATAAATTCTTCAACCTTTGTATAATATTACCCGAAATCCATTTATTAAAGCTTTTCCCATATTTTGAAATTTTATTCAACAAGATTAAAAATAAAACTTTATTATTTTAGAATTCCTTCCTTTAAATTTATCCAATTCTCAAAAATAAATTTTAATATAAACTTTCAACCTCAATTTTCAAAAATCAAATTTTTATTTATTTTCGGTATCCAACGATACCAAAATTATATTCGGCTAAATTTTAGCCTTCAACGATTTCAATCACAAAGATAGTCACACAGAGATTATAAATAATCAACACACAACATTGAAACAAATTCAATTATTTGAGGAATCCCGTTGGATCCCTCCAACCTGTTTCTCTACATCCACAGATGTTAGCACAATACCAATCCCGTTTCAAGACGGAATATCGCGGTACATGGGTTTATATAAAATATCATCTGCTATTATGCGGTGCAATAGGGTTTCATCCGCTATATAATGCGGGAAATCAACTCCAAGTACATATATAATACCAATTCCATTTCAAGGTGGAATATCGCGGTATATGTGTTTAATAAAATAACCTCCGCTTAATATGCGGCGTATAGGGTCTATTTCAATACAACAGATAGCAATTTATCATCCAAGCATATAATCAATGCAATCAAGCAATTTTAAATATAACTATTTAAAATTTAAATCGAAACAAATTCGATTGAGTGAGAAGTTCTCACCTTGCTTCCAATAGTGGTTTTAGCGTTTTATTCCGAATAAAATTAAACGCGCGTTTAATTTTATCCAAAATTCCACTAGCTCAAATCAATCCCAATCCAGCTCCATCGCGTAGTGCTCGACAATACAGTTCCAACGCAATTCGTTTCGTACGAAACGGACCTCGTATAACAAAGATACACCATTTTAAAGTTTATACAATTTAATGTATAACTAATTTCTATATTTTTTTCTTTTTAGAACCTTTATCGATCTGGGCTGTAGCCTGCTTCTTCCTCTACCACGCGTTCGCCCCAGGTAAACAAAATCGAACCCAACACCATAACTAGGGTTTCGAACCGCTCTCCCCTCGCTCGACTAGGCGACGATCGGTAAGCTCCACCTTGAAGCTCATGGCCGGCTCCACCACCGCTCCAAGTCTTGTCGAACTCGAGCATCTCTATGCCAAGGTTTTTGCGTGCAAATGAGCAACTATCGGGCCCCATAACTTCGCCATCGCCACGCCATAAGTCATCACGACCGTTGGATCTGAAGATCTTCTCGCGCTCTACGATGTACACGTTGGACGTATTTGCTATCGACTCACGGATTTGTAGAAAAATAGAGAAGAAGGCAAGTCGATTTCGGCCATTGAAACGTTTGCTGGCGGCTAGGGCATTGAAATGAAACCCTTGGTTTTTAGTTTGCAAATGTGAATGTTGAGGTCCTTTTATAGAAAATTTGACGAAACACTACTCATATGAGATTTTCCGAACTCCTAACGTAGTGTGTCCCTTGGCGTTTATAATGTTTTACACCTATTCTGAATGCAATGAAATATATATCGGGAGCCAATTCGATCGTATTTGGAAGATAGGTTTTCAAATCGACTATTTTAAATTTAAAATTCACTTAAACCGATTTCTACGCGTTTTAGCTTGCCCCGGACAAACTGTAAATCTGATTGACACGAAATTTGAAATCTTAAAATAATTTAACATTACGGATCCAATGAAACTAGTTTCATCGAAATCCGAGACTGTTTGAAAAATGACTATTTTTACTCGTCAATTAAATATTAAAATATTCAATTTCCGCAAATTAACTTTTAATTCAATTTTAAAAGTTCTATAACATCATTCTAACTCCAATATGATTTAATACAACTTTACACATCAATTTTAATCACATTAAACCCAATTTCCAATTATTTCTGTAATTTCAAATATTAAATTATCGATTTAATTATCCAATTAAATTTAGATATTCGAAATATTATTTATTCGACTTATAAATTTTACTTGTTAATATTTAAAATCAATTAAATATATGAATTTCAAATGATAGAAATTCTGGGTCGTTACAAACTTCCCCCCTTAAAAGAATTTCGTCCTCGAAATTTCCAAGTAAGAAAAAGTTACAGAATCCATTAACTTTTTTTTTCAAAAACAAACCGTTCCAACTTGATTTCAGATTCATTTTAATTCCTTAACTTTTCCAAAATCCGATGGTTACACTTTTCTAGTTCAATTCCTACATTTTCATTTCAATTTAGAAATTGACTTTTCGTTGACAAAAATTTTCCAAAAATTTTCAAAATTTTTCTAACTCCCAAAATTTACAGAAAATTTTGGAAGAGTCTCCCTTGTACGGAGAAGCTTTCGCAATATCACAATAAATATAAATATATATACATCGACCCACATGGTCGGAAAACAGAAAAACAGTTCATATTTCCTATTTTTATTGCGTAGGCGTACCTTTTTAGCATTTTTAAGCAAAGCAATTATTTATTAGCATTTTAGCGTGACCAAATCCAGCCAACTACATCCCCGGTACTTGTACATGCTCAATTTAAATATGTAAGTGACATATATAGGAAATTCATTTACATTTCACTAATTTTCAATAGAAAACACATAGTTTTTTATAAGCAATGCAATCAAAATAATTCCCATAAGCAATTTATAAGGTTTCGATACAAATTTTAATTGCTTACAACCAATTCAAATTAGTTCACTTCCAATTCAAATTCAACTACATAGCTTTCCATTTAACAATTCAATTTCATTAACGCTTAATGAATTATATACAATCAACTAACAATCATATAACAATCAATGTATATTCAATACAACCAAATTTATTAAATTTACATTCAACAATTCATATTCACTTTGTCTAACTTCAATTTGGTTTAACACTTTTAATTTCCAATTGGTTTAATATCTAATTGACTTTTCTTTCAATTATTCAAATTTTCAACTTCATTAGCTTCTAATGAATTAACACTTACATTCATTATTCTATATCAATTCTTTTATATTCGATTGATTAATATTCAATCCATTTATTAATTCGATTGCTAATTCATTTAACAAATAAGGTTGAATTTCATTTATATAACTCAAATTCACATCTATTCAATTCACTTTATTATTTTACTTCGATACCAAAATCAACTTAACATTACTTAAGTTACATTCCATTTCAAACATCATTTGTTTAACTTAACTTAAACTTCCTCTTATAAATCCAATTCGGATTCCAATTCTATTTAACTTTTACCAAAGTCAAATTTCATCTCTTATTCAAATTCATATCTCGTTTTGCTTAACAAAATTGTTTAACCATTTTATCATTTGTTTTCACTTACATTTTCTCATTTAATAAGTTATACAACTTATTTAAACTTCAAAGTTATTTTATATGATCACTTCAGTTTAATTTCCATTTCGATAGCTTATCTAATCCAAATCAATTTATTTAACTTTCCGTTAGTTAAAATCATATGTTTTATTATGCCAACTCAAATTTATTTCAACTTTACCAAAGTAAAATCTTTATTATTTCATATTATAAGTCCAAAACTAGATTACTTATGTTCAACAATTACAACTTGGATTTTAAATTTTCAAATTTGTTTATCGCAACAAAACTTTAGTTTCCAATTTACTATGGTAGCAAATCCATCACACAGAAACTCGAAAATGATACTGATGATGCTGCAGTCATCACCCTTATTATTTCCCAGTAACAGTAGCGAATTTAGTGCTTAATATTCTTTCAAAAAAATTTCCTTTTACTTATAACTCACATTTATAAATCTTTTTATTATATAATTTCACTATTTAACTTTTAATCTTGGTAAATAATTTCCAAAATAAACAGGATTCAACATTTTCAATTCAAAGTTCAAATTCATTTTATTTACAAATATATTCATATAGTTTCACTTCTTATATATAAGATTATTTCACAATTGTAAATCACATTAATTATAATTCCATACTTAATAATTCATTTGCTTATACAATTATTCTTTTATAATTGTTGTTTTATTTAGATTATTCAAACAACTTTTAATTAACTTATATATTCTTACATTTTCAACAACCAAACAATCAATTTATATACACTTCAATAATTTCTGAAAAATTATTTCCTTTATATTTAAAATATAATCGAGGTAAAATTATTTCATTTATCCAATTTAAAATGATATTATGTCGACTTGCCTCATTTAAGTGTTTAGAAATCCCAATCGATAATATGGCGTCCCACATACCGACCAGAATTCACAAACAGCTCAACAGATAAGCAACCACAATATAAAACATTTTTATATTCACTAACAAATACACGTTCGTATCTATGATTACACTCACATTCATTCTAGAGTACTACTGACTCTATCTCTATTGAGTAATTCCCAATAGAGCCAAGGTTGTCGCTTAACCAAATGCTCTGATACCACTATGTTTGGACCCGATTCTTCTACTTCCAAAAAATCGACACTAATATGTCCACTATATCAACTGCCGAGCAATTGAAGTCCCAAAAACCGAACCCTTAGGGTTTAAGAAGAAGAAAAAGATAGAAGAAGAAAGAAAGAAGAAGCAACAGAACTATATTAGAATCTCACAGTTACAGCGGAACTACATATAATAGATAAATGAATAATTTTTAAATCAAAAGAGCCGTATCAGTTATTACATTACATCACATTTTATTACATTATCAGAGTTTACAAAAAAAACAGCGGAAAAGAAATACTATAAACTAGTTGATATGCCACGCCATCAAACTTGCCTCCTGATCTCTACAACAACTCCTGAATTCCAGAAAAACCTAATAGCTTGACTCTAGGCTGCCCGTATGGAAAATGATGGGCACCACGAGTTTAGGAAAGGAACAATAAACTCCAGGTCAGTCATGGGACTGGTGTGAGAACTTAAAACAGTTTATCTTTAAAAACAAACAAAGAAATATTTTAAAATAGATCCGCAATGCTTTTATAAAATGTAACAACCATAAGGCCTCCCGCCATACACACAATGCAAACGCAGGATTGGAGGAGATTTCTCCTTATGATAGTCAAACATGCTTGATACGTAAATTTCTTTAATATTATTACTATAAGTGCAAAGTGTAGGAAAACATTTCGAAAGCACAATATAAATCTTAGCCAGTATACGCATTTCGCACTATGCCTACTATAGCTACCATCTAAACAGTGGTGACCACCATAAGTAAATGGCAGGTTCTACAACTAAAACCGTACAAGGTACGTATTGGAGTTTGGATTTCCAACAAATGGTCAGGCCAAGGAACTACCTATTGCCACATGGGTACGCCTCTGGAAGGACACCCCGAGAACCTAACCGGATCTCTCCCAACACAAGGCCGGGTTACCTCTGCAAAAGTAGGTAACTACTGACACGAGTATGTCATCCCCCAGCTGTAAACAACCTTTATTCAAGGATCCTCAACCAACAACAATCACAAAGTCAATATATTTGCGATATCCACATAATTTAAGTATCTGGGCTCCATACCATGATACCACTTCTATCAAGAAGGAAATGCACATACCCTAAGGGGCGCTACTCCCTATAACCTTGCTGCTTCTTTCCTGTTTTGACCATTACCGGGTTGTGAGGTCCGACGAAGTCTCGTCCACAAAGCTACTCTTTTCACAAAAGCTATGCTTTGATCAACAAATGATCAGCAGCACTTCGTATGCCACATTACCAAATTGGGAAAGTATCACTAGTAACCATCAACTACATAACCTTTGAGCTCATACGTCTCAGAGAAGGTTGTTAAGCTAAGAGAATAAATTCTCCGCCACCAACAGAAATGTATTTGATAGAAACCATCTTTACATCTCAAATTGTAACGTCAGACACATATCCATACAAGTCCGTTTCGAGAACGAACGGAACCGAAGGCACTCCCAAAAGAAGCCCTTACAATCCGGATATTCACTAATCATGTCCGGACTTCCATCACGAAGTGTGATAAAATCTCTATATCGGAGATCATCCGATGCAGATACATTCGATGATAATCCTTCCATTTCAGAAAATATCTGGTCTTCAACACCGGTCTTCAAATGCGACGTATCACTATTCGGAATGGGATTCATGACCCAAAGGTCCTCTCCCGGCTAAACCAAATAACGAGCGCTTAATTTAAAATTAGTGTAGCATTCAAATTCAAGAAAATCACAACAAATACCCATCTAAAGGTAAATATTGATAGTCGGTTATTTAACTACCAATAGATATGCACAACATCACCAGAATCCAAATAATTTTCCAAATTATTTATTTTTCAAAAATATCTTTACAAGATATATTTTCCCACACTTCAACCATTTGAAAACGATTTTCAAATCATTTTCCTTACGCGGAAACACTTCCAAATATTTATTCATTTTACCGAGTTCAAATACTTTAAAATAATTTATAACACTTATCCAAAATATATCGGGAAAACACTTTGAAATAAATCTATTTTTCTTTAACCACTTTACTTAAAATATTAGTTATAAAATTATTATACCAATATTACTTATAACGTAACTCTAAACTAATTTTCAAAATAAAATTAGTAAATAGAGTATAACTATTTAAATCACTATTTTCTAAAACAATTATTGATTAAATCTTAGAAATAACCATTTCTATAATAAACTTAATAAACCTTTACTTAAAGGATTCAAAACAATTTAAGAAGTAATTTCTCCAAAGTATCTTTTTCAAAACCAATTCTAGAATTATATATATACAGATATATATATATATATATATATATATTAAAGTTATTCAGAAATTTTATTCGGCTTTCCAGGGAGAATACACTTTCATTTCAAATGGTTCATTTAAACCAATTAAATAAATCCTTACCGATTTACTTTAATTTTACGTTCCAAATCCGTAAATTTATTTCCACGCTTCAAAAATAAATCAATGTTTATTTTTAAACAAATTTCCCTTTTCTTTATAAATTCCATGGTGAATTTAAATTTCCAAATATCCACTGATATACGATTTTCAAATCGATTTCAAATACCACTTTCAACAATAATTCAATTTTTCAATTGATTTCAAAACAACCAAATCCAATTCCATATTGATTTCCCAAGAAATTAAACACCAAGTGAATTTCATTCAAATCTCAAATTGAAATCAATTTCTACTAAACCCCAAATCAATTTTCAAATTGATTCCAAATTCATTTCAAAACACCTAATAAATTTCCAAATGGATTTTTAAAATACTTTAAATTCAATCGCCAAAAATCAATTCCCAAATGGGTTTCAAATTTAATTTCCTTTTAAAAATAAATTCCTTTTAAAGAAAACAAATTCTTTTATTTTTCAAACTCTTTAAAATCCGTATTTTGAATAAATTCTTCAACCTTTGAATAATATTACTCGAAATCCATTTATTAAAGCTTTTCCCATATTTTGAAATTTTATTCAATAAGATTAAAAATAAAACTTTATTATTTTAGAATTCCTTCCTTAAATTTATCCAATTCTCAAATAAATTTTAATATAAACTTTCAACCTCAATTTTCAAAAATCAAATTTTTATTTATTTCCGGTATCCAACGATACCAAAATTATATTCGGCTAAATTTTAGCCTTCAACGATTTCAATCACAAAGATAATCACACAGAGATTATAAATAATCAACACACAACATTGAAAAAAATTCAATTATTTGAGGAATCCAGCTGGATCGCTCCAACCTGTTTCCCTGCATCCACAGATGTTAGCACAATACCAATCCCGTTTCAAGACGGAATATCGCGGTACATGGGTTTATATAAAATATCATCCGCTATTATGCGGCGCAATAGGGTCTCATCCGCTATATAATGCGGAAAATCAACTCTAAGTACATATATAATACCAATTCCACTTCAAGGTGGAATATCGCGGTATATGTGTTTAATAAAATAACCTCCGCTTAATATGCGGCGTATATGGTCTATTTCAATACAACAGATAGCAATTTATCATCCAAGCATATAATCAATGCAATCAAGCAATTTTAAATCTAACTATTTAAAATTTAAATCGGAACAAATTCGATTGAGTGAGAAGTTCTTACCTTGCTTCTAATAGCGGTTTCAACGTTTTTTTCCGAATAAAATTAAACGCGCGTTTAATTTTACCCAAAATTCCACTAGCTCAAATCAATCCCGATTCAGCTCCATCGTGTAGTGCTCGACAATACGGTTCCAACGCAATTCGTTTCGTACGAAACGGACCTCCTATGACAAAGATACAGCATTTTAAAGTTTATACAGTTTAATATATAACTAATTTCTATTTTTTTTTCTTTCTAAAACCTTTATCGATCTGGGCCATAGCCTGCTTCTTCCTCTACCAAGCGTTCGCCCCAGGTAAACAAAGTCGAGCCCAACACCATAACTAGGATTTCGAACCACTTTACCCTCGCTCGACTATGCGACGATCGGTAAGCTCCACCTCGAAGCTCATGGCCGGCTCCACCACTGCTCCAAGTCTTTTTGAACTCGAGCATCTCTTTGCCGAGATTTTTGCATGCAAACGAGCAACTATCGGGCCCCATAACTTCGCCATCGCCACGTCATAAGTCATCACGACCATTGGATCTGAAGATCTTCTCACGCTCTACGATGTACACGTTGGACGTATTTGCTATCGACTCACGGAGTTGTAGAAAAATAGAGAAGAAGGCAAGTCGATTTCGTCCATTGAAACGTTTGCTGGCAGCTAGGGCATTGAAATGAAACCTTAGGTTTTTAGTTTGCAAATGTGAATGTTGACGTCCTTTTATAGAAAATTTGACGAAACACTATTCATCCGAGATTTTCCGAACTCCAAACGAAGCGTGCCGCCTGGTGTTTATTATGTTTTACCCCTATTCTGAATGCAATGGAATATATATCGGGAGCGACTTCGATCGTATTTGGAAGATAGGTTTTCAAATCGACTATTTTAAATTTAAAATTCGCTTAAACTGATTTCTACGCGTTTTAGCTTTCCCCGGACAAACCGTAAATCTGATTGACACGAAATTTGAAATCTTACAATAATTTAACATTACGGATCCAATGGAACAAGTTTCATCGAAATCCAAGACTGTTTGAAAAATGTCTATTTTTACTCGTCAATTAAATATTAAAATATTCAATTTCCACAAGTTAGGTTTTAATTCAATTTTAAAAGTTCTATAACATCGTTCTAACTCCAATATGATTTAATACAACTTTACAAATCAATTTTAATCACATTAAACCCAATTTTCAGTTATTTCTGTAATTTCAATATTAAATTGTCGATTTAATTATCCAATTAAATTTAGATCTTCGAAATTTAATTTATTCGACTTACAAATTTTACTTGTTAATATTTAAAATCAATTAAATATACGAATTTCAAATGACAGAAATTCTGGGTCGTTACACCGTCGGTACGACCATGCTCTTCCCATCCTGATCGTGGATCGATATAATTCGGTAGTGCTTGTTTGAATCTATGACAATTAATTAAGCTTATATCTGGCCATATGTATTCCGCTGGGACATATGCATTGTTGCACATATCCACCACACCTTTTGTTTTCAATCTTTAACAATCAATTGTTTAGTTGCTCAATTCTAAGAATTTATCTACTTGTCGTTGCCTATTTTTGAACAACAACTAGTTTTCTGCAAGTGGGAGTATAAACATCTGATCGATCTTTGTGTGACTACTGGCTAATTATTCTAAGAGCAGCTAAAGTCCATGCTACGGTGAAACTATGATGGTCAGGGATTATCCTTCCTGATGCTACTAGTCTTTGAGCGGTATAAAATTCCTAAAAGATAAGTTATTTCCTCCAGACGTTGCCGGTCATGGGGATATGTTGGATTCTAGCAAGTTAGATTTTGGAAACTCAATCGAGCACCTGCTTCTATCTTCAGAAAGTAGGGTGTCGAAGATTTGAGTCTAGAAATGCCTTCCATCTTCGCCTATCTATGGGTAATGGTATGCTCCTGCCAGTCTACCTTTAGCAACGATTTCCTAGAAATTGGTTTCTCTTTCTAACATTGGTAGGGCAACGTTGGTTCTAAAAAAGTAGGGATTGATGTTACCATCGATCTGTTGGTTTGGACTTTTTTGACGTTGCCGAAGAAACTTCGGTTCTCAAAGGGTAAGGGGTCGAAGTAACTATTGACTTGTCGGTTTTGACCTTCAAACATTCCCAGTCTTGGACAACGCTTATTCTCAAAAAGTTGGAAATCGATGTGACCCATCGATCTGTCGGTTTAGACCTTTCCAAAGTAGGCAATCTTGGGATAACATCAATTCTCAAAAAGTTAAGAATTGATACCAACCATTGATTCGTCGGTGTAGACCTTCTTCCTTGCCAGTCTTAGGACAATGTGGTTCCCAGGAGGTTGGGTATTGATGTGATCGTTGACTTGGCAGTTTGGACCTTCCTGATGTTGTCGAGGCAACGCGGATTCTCAAAAGGTTTGGGGTCAATGTGATCATCGACCCGATAGTTTTTACCTTCCCGATATAGCCAATTTTGAGAGAATGAAGGATCTCAGAAGGTTAAGGGTTGATGTGACTGTTGATCCGGTGGTTTGTGAGCACACTCCGGGTCCATCATTCGAGGGCAGAGAAATGTTTTCTCGGCTCTTCTGTCGGTTTCATGGCATAGAAGTTTTGCTTACAAGAACATGGTTCCATTGGTTCAAGTGGCATATTTTATTGATGAGTGGACGAAATGGAAAATCCTACCTATTTGCAGTGCCCCCAACTTCCCTGGAAGGCTTATTTGCGAAAGGAAACTAGATAAGCATGAATGAAACGGTGTTGTCTTATGTTGTTGCATCATTCCTGGGTGATTGGATAGCCAGGGTGTTACTTGATAACTAGTCTTCTAACAGGTTGTCAGGCCCCTCTTTGATAGGTCCAGGCAGACTTCTTTGAGTAGGTGGACCTTGGGATCCCGTAGCTCCCCTACCGCTCTGTGGTTCTCTAACATACCATTGGAGCTTGTTTTTCCTCATTGGCTCTTTGATGGTTCTTCAAATGTCGGCATTCATTAGTGTTATGCCCATAGGTTTCATGGAAGCGACAATACTTCCCATAACGTTTATATTGCTCCGTTGCTTCCCTCTTAGACAACTTGTTATATTGCTCGGCTCCTTGAGTGGCAAGATATGTATTCTCTGATGTATCATTCAAGGGCACTATTCCTCCAATCTGAAATTCTTTGAACATTTCACATTCATGCCATGCCCGTTACCAAAATTTTGACTTCTTTTCTTCTGATTACCAAAGCTCCCCACAGTCACTACGATGGTGTTCTGGATTACTTCCTTTGGTTATTCATTACAAACCTTTCCTTTAGCCAGTCCTTCTTCTTCCAATAGTAAGAACTGATTCGCCTTTCGGTAGAATTCCTCCATGATAGTGGGTTATTTCACCTTAATCCATCTACCGCAATTCATTTTCAAATGAATAGCCCAAACCAAAGCCATAAACACCATATCTTCCTTCAGATTTCTTACTTCAATAACAATGAAGTTAAAGCTATTCAAGAACACTTTCAGAGATTCCTAAGGTCCTTCCAACAAGCCAGATAACAACATTACATCCTTCAGTCACGTAGCATGAAGCGTGGACTATTCTAGAAACTTCTTAGCCAACTCATCAAACTTCGATATGGATTTGGGCTAGAGCCCGGTGAACCACAATGAAGAAATTTCTTCAAGAAATATGGAAAAAAAATTGTAGCGGACAACATCTATGACATGTGCTCCATCCATATGTAAATAAGTATTGTCTAGGGTCCGTCGCCCCATTGTACAATGGCACGGTGAATTTTGAGGATATTCTTCTCTCATAACATTTTCGGTAAATCGAGTTCGGATGGGTGAAAAACCCATATCTTTATTTTTCCTGCCGCTGCTCTCCTCCACCAACCATTTGGCCATATCAACGATGTACTCCTCACTGCATGGTTATCCGTAAGTTGACTACTAGGGGCTACATCAAGAGTTTGACTCTACAAACAATCTCGGTTTGCTGATTGAAGTCTAGGTTCCCCATTCATCGGAAGAACCACTCCTATAGAGTTCTATTGGCGCTCGGTTCGTATTGCTGGGGAAATTTGTACTCCAATTTCAGCGTTTTGTTCGTTAACACTAGTATTTAATGTGCGTTGTGGAATTATGGATCTTAAGGATAATAAGCACTAGAGGGAGGGTATGAATAGTGTTTTCTATATTTTATGTATCGTTTCAAATTTATTTTAAATTCAATATTAAGTCACAAATTTTCAATGCAAAATTATATCAATAATCGATCACAGATGTAATCACAAATAAAATAAAAGCAATAAAGCAAAGTGGAGAGTTAGAGGGATAACACCAGAGAATTTACACCAGTTCAAATTTCTCCTACATGCAGTCTCGTACATTTGCTCGTATAGATTTCTTTTCAAATGCCAATCTTTAAATGCGAAAAAGGCAAACCCAATTACAACCTTAATTCTAAGGCTACAAGACACACCCTCCTGATTTCTAGGCTCAAGGTACACCCACTTGATTTGGACGGACAACAAGCACATCTACTCGAATTTTTGGGCTACAAAGTACACCCAATTGATTTGAATGGGATATAGTCACACCCAAAAAAATACAAATAGAGTTTGATGGTTTTCCAAAGACAGATTCCTAAACTATGGATACAATGGATGCTACAGCCTCTTAGACAACACTTTGATCTTTGATTTGAGAGAGATGATTTAAAAATAGTAAGAACGTAATATTGAACCAATACAAGGAAGTTTGAATTGATTCTATTTGATTTTGAAGGGAAAAGAGTATAATTTCAGTGGAGTTTTCAAGAGAGTAATAGGAGGGAAGAAAATAAGATAATAACTAATTGAAAATTCATTTGAAACCTCCTATATATAGTGCATACACAGATGTGTCCATTCACAAAGAATTACGACGATTAAACACTTCTACTCAAATTTAAAAAACTGATTTGCTGCATGTATGCCAACATAACATCTGGGTATATTTCGATATATGCTTGTGAAATTTGAAAAATCTTTTCATTTTATAACATTTTAAAAATACTATACTTGTAAAATAATTTTATACTTTGTAAAATAATTTTAAACATAGCTTATAAACATTTAAACTTTGAAAATCTTTTTATAAAATATTTTTAACTATATTAGAAAATATATTTTGTTTGAAAATATAAAAGATAAGAAAACAAGAGATAGAGATCAAAGATTGCTACTAAGGACTTCAACAAAATTTACGACTCTGTACACTATATTAAAGTCTTGATATCTTCATACCCTGGCCTTTATACTCATGAGCCTTCATATCTATTTTTCAGTCTGTAAACTATACAGTCTTCGATTCACCACCTATATAATATCTTGCACTATATACTATACAACTTGGCAAAACATTAATATTAATATTTTATATGAACGTATATTGTTGTTATCAAAGTTTTTATCATTAAAATAATTAACTAAGATATTAACATTTGACTCCAAGTCATCACCATCAAGTTGCATGTCGTCTTCAGAGTCAGAAATAAACACTGCACCATCCTCCCAAGGGGTTCTCACACCAAAATTAGGGTCAGTACTGAGTTGTCTTGACTTGGTACTGAGTTATTTTCTTACGAGAGGAGCACTCCTACCTCCTCCTGCAACATTCCTTCCAACTTTGATAGTTACTTCCTTCTGCTTTTTCTTTCCATCTCTCCTGTTCTTGCCAGAAACCAAAGAGTTTTCTTGTTCTATTGCAGGAGAAGTATCTCTTCTAACTCTTCTTGTTGTTGGCGACTGCAAAGTTAGTAACACATCCATCTTATCCATGAGAACTTTTTAACCATCTGTAAATTTTTGGTTCAGCTCATTAATCATTTGATTAAGCTCTCCACTATTAATAACTTCTTAGATCCTGGTAATGGATTTCCATTGTTTAGTTTAGTTTGGTGGGTGTTTGCTTCATCTCTGCCAATCGTTGCTCCTGTAGGTCTCCCAGATGCATATTTTCCTTTCTTAGGGGCCATTAGAACAGCAGATCTTTAATTCCTTCTAGTAAACTTTTCGGATCTAACTTCTGGATCTATCCAATCCAAAATGAAGAGCTAGATCTAGACCTTAGTTCAATTTTCTCAACGAAAGCGCCAAAATATTGACTTCAAAAATGGATCAACATGGACTAAGAGCTAAAAGTTAGATCTAAGAATTCAACTATTGAAATGTCAGTTTGATCAGTTTGCATAAAGTGCAATCAACTTGATATCTTAAAGTTAACGATGACCAAATACACATTTGTAAAGAGTTTATTGTGATATTGCATTAATTATTTACTTTGAATGGTTGGACCATTTAGAAAGAAAATCGAATGCATAAGAGTGGGTGTAACCTAAGGCATAGTTAGGATGAAGAGCGTGAATGGTTACTTATGCTTCACAAAGAAATTCTAAAATAAGAATTGTAAAATAATAATAGATATTTGATATTAGAATGAGAAACATGATATCTATTTCAAAATGTATTTCCATATAGAAAATTATTTTTTATGAAATTTATTTCTTCGAATTTAAGATGCTTGATCTGAAAATTCTCAACTGTAAACTAGTTACTGTAAATGAAATAAATTACCTATATAAAGTGGTTGAATGGAGCTTCATATTTTCATATGATACTAATGTAATGGAAGAAATAGTGGAAGCTTGCCATATAACACTTATTGGTTGCATCAAGTTACAAAAACTGTTTTAGTAAAACATACCAAATATTATATATGAAATAATAGCCTTGTTTTAAAATGAATATCATGAACGTTTGCAATAAAATGAAACTATATAGTAGTATTTTTTTCATAACAAATGTGATGCATGGAAAAGACAAAGGTGTATGAAATTATTTATATCTATTTTGGAATTGTACAATAAGCTGTGGTTTTGAGAAATAATTTGATTATATGATTATGAAATATATGATACTAATTAATTATATCTCAAAAAACTGAGTGCAATGCACACATTTAGTGGGAGAATGATAATAGTTAATGAACTCTTCAGATTAATACCTATACATATATGCAATCACAGGTCTAGTGATACTAAAATGGTTCCACGTACTTTATTATAATCACCAATGAGTTATCACCGACATGGACATATGTATTTGATACACATGTAGTATGTCCATGGTAAGCTCATGGAGTATAAAACAGAAGTAAATAAAACAATGTTCTATAGAAAATAAAATTATTCGATTTGATTAAACATGTGAGTATATTAGAAAGATTTCAAAATGTATCTAAAAAGGAAATAAGGTTTAATCTCAAAACTCACTCCTCCCTATGATAAATAATGATGTATCAATAAGGAATAGTCATACTTTGTTGAACAAAGTGTGATTAATGTTGAGTGAAGTTGAGTTAACTTCTTTCTATAAGGTCATATACTTAAGAGTAGTACACAAGGTTAAAACTAATTTCATCTAGATAATAGTTTACAAATCATAAAAGATAAGGGTTTATAGGAAACCCCAAGATATCCTAGGATAAGGAGTTGGTGGGTCGTATACTTGCTCAAGTTAGTTTGTAATTTACTCACAAAATTATAACTTAATATGACTTTATGTGTTGATACATAAGTGCTAAAAAAGAAAATTCTAAATAATGATTTATAATAGACTGTTTTCACATAACAACCAAGTGTCTCGAAGTAAGTTGGAGTGATATTGAGTTTCAAGGTTATTTGGATATGATCCAAAAAATGATACAAATGTATTATTCTATAAGAAATATAATCAAATAAGTTTTTTGTTAGCAATATTGAATAGTTTGATTTTTGGTAAAAATGCAGAGGATGCATGTGTCCATAAGAAAGAACATTAAAGGTACATAGATATTTCTATACTATAAATATATAACATATTGGTACTTGTTAATGATGTACTTGTATTAAAATTGGTAATTGTTTGGTTGTTTGATACTCGATATTGGACTTGTAAATTATATGTTTTATATTAAGTATAAAGGATGTTGGGAATGTCCCAAAACGATATGCAAAGACCCCTTATTAAAATGTTTAATAAGGAACATGTAAGATAGATTCCTTGAATTGACAATATGAATTATCATACATGTCATATTATCTACAATATCATATTTTATCATATTTTTGACACAAGAAGAAAATATCAAATCCAAGTTAAGATTGGTAAATGGTAGATTTGAGTGTCCTCAAGTATTTATGAAATACTAGAGAATTGTTTACATAAACAATGAACTTCTTATAAAGGAGTGTTTAGACTCAAACTTCATAACTCTATCGAGTATAATATGTAATTAAGAAGCTTTAATTGGAAATGTCCAAAGAAAAAGTGATGGTCTATTCAACGTAAAGGCTAAGTACATTGCCTTGAATATCGCAAAAACAAAAAAATATGTATATAAATATAAATCCATAAACTTATAACTAAGCTAGGGGCAATTCCAAGTATTAAGAATACTACATCGTTGTTATAAGATAATGATGTAATAATAAGAGCTCATTAGAAGTCGAAAACATACTCCGAATAGTACAACATGATAAAGGTAGTTTATCAGCATCAGAGAGAGTTGATTGATGGAGTAGATAAATAAATCACATATGTAACGACCCGAATTTCTTACTATTTTAAAATTTTCAATTTAATGTGATTATGGAATAAAAATGGTTAAAATAAAATATAATGATTTATTTTTGTAGTTATTGAATGTGAACTTGGATAAAAAATCTCGAAATAAACAATTTCGAAAATTTGGGAATTATTTATATTGAAATAAATTATAAACATCGATGGTATTTATGATCAATAACTAGATTTAGATAATAAATGTGATTATTTGGATAGAAATAAAATAATGTTCATAATAAAAATTTATTTGAATTTAATAATGTATTTATATTGATTTATTGGATAATTAAATTGCTTAAATTTAATATTGAAATTATTTGAATAAGTGAATTCTAAATTTTATGAAAATGAAAATGGCATCTAAAATTGATTTAAATTTTATTTAAATATGAATGAAGATGATTGACATTTAAAATTGGATTTAAATATGAATGATTAAATATTGAAAATTTTATATTTCAATTAACGAGTAAAAGTAGCCATTTTGGTAACTGCCTCGGATTTCAATGAAACTAGTTTCCTTGGATTCGTAATAATGAGCTATTGTAGTTCAAGTTTCGTAGCGATTGGACTTGTCCTTTGGCCGTAGAGCTTGAAATGTTTAGGAATCAATTTACGAAATTCGATAAAATAAATTAACTTTGAAAATCTATCTTCCACATGCGATCGAATTGGACCTCGAAACTGGTTCCATTGCGCTCGGAATGGTGGTAAAACATTATAAACACCAGGCGGCATGCCTTGATTGGAGTTCGAACGGTTTTGGACCTAACCACATAAATATGGTACACATATCGAGATAAATTATTATTTTATTTTTTCTGAACCCTAATAGCATGGCCGCCATTTTCATCTTCCAATGGCCGAAAATCCTCCTCCCTTCTTCCCTCAATATCTCTCAATCCGTTCAATGAAACCGAAAACTTCAAAAAGCAAAGTTGTAGAGCTCTACACATCCAAAGGTTGATTCGTGCCGAAACGTCTCTGATTCTTCTAGATCGGCATTTGAACTCGTGTGCGATTTTCAGTGGTTTTGCACAAACTAGGGCGGTGCATGGGCCGGAACTTCAGGCAATGGTGAAGATGGTCAGCGCGCTTTCGCTGATGCCTACTAATCATTGTCCGGTCACCTTGAATTACGTGCATGTGGAAAGGAATGGTGCGTATTGATGGGTTCTTACTCACAGCTATTGGTGGAAATGGTATATGTTCTTTTTTTATTAATTAAGTATTTAAATTTTTAAATGTTCAATCGTTCTAACGTATATAACTTTTGCATACAAGCTCGGATTCACGTGCAGTTTTCGCTGTTGCAATCGTATCGAAATTCTAGACGTTATGGATCTGGTTTGTTTGCATTCTGAGACTGTTCAAATTTAGGCCTTTATTTGAATTTTAAATCGTCAATAAATCAAAGGTGAGTGTTTGTATGCTCACAATTGAATGAAATAAATTTAATGTAAGTTTAATGATATTGTGAAGTGACTTAAATTAATTGGCTGTTGTTTGATAAGTTTAATTGATATTTAAATTGAGATCTGAATTAATTATTGAAATTGAATTGACAGTTAAAATTTAATTAGAATTTAGTTACATGTAAAATACCTGATATTGATAATTATGAAATTGTTGTAAATTTTATTGAATATTTGGATGAATGGGTGGATCAATGCTATTGGTTGATATTTAGATGTTTATTTATTTTGATATATCATGTTATCATGATGTATATTGTTACAATATATAAAACTGCTAATTGAATTATCTCGAATAAATGAAGACATAGGTTGAAATGATACCTATGGCATTTATTTTGGATTGAAATGATATATATCCATCCCTGAAATTAAATTGAAATAACTGATTCACTTGGCCATAGGATAGAGAATTATATACGGACCCTTATTTAACAAATTAATGATTTTAAAATTTTGATTTGAAATTATTTAAATGATTTGATTTAAAGGAAAAAAAATCAAATTTATGGAAATCGAATTATTTTCGAACTGGAGCTTGAAATGTTGAAATTTAAATTTGGTAAACGAATTTGTCTAATAATTGAATTTGAAATTTTGAAGTTAAAATTAAAATATGATTGAATTTCAGAAATCGATTTTTTTTAAAGATTGGATTTTTATTTGAACTTTGAATATCGTTAAGTAAAAGTTATATAAAACGATATTTCAAAATTGAGCTTGGAATTTAATTATATCTGAAGATTTGGATTTTTAAGTGGATATTGAAGGAAAATTTGATCGATGCGTTTTTAATCGATATTTTAAAAATCAAACTCGGAATGGACACAAATTGGAAATGATTTTAATTTGAAATTGGAATTTAAATTAATTTGAAATTTGAAATGAAATTTATTTGGAATTGGATTTGAAATTAATTTGGAATTCAAAATCATTTTGAGTTGGGATTGAAATTTATTTAGAATTGAAGTAAAATTCGACTTGAAATCAGAATTGAATCGATTAAATCGAAACGAAAATTTAGAACTGATTCGAATTGGAAATTTAGGAAGTGAATTGGTTTGACTTTAAAAGTAGTATTTTTAAATTAATACTTCTAGTATAAACGTTTAGAAATCTATATTCTTTAAATATTCAAATTATTTTGGTTTTCCAGGCTATTTACCATATAAACCAATTTTATTACTCAAATTATTTTCTATTAAACTATTTTAACTATTTAACTATTTTAAAACTACTTAAATTATTTTCTAAAAATTTAGACTAGTTAAAGGGTGAAACGTTAAATTTAAATCTTGGATTTAAATGCAAATTGGGTTAAAGTGAAGTTACAACCTAAATTGTATTTCGAAACAAATTTTGAAATGAAATCAATATATCGAACTGAATTGACATTTTGATGTAAATTATGATTTTTGAAGCAAATATGATGATTTCGAAATGGATTGGATTTTGAAGCGAATATAATATTTTGACATCAAGTACGAACTGTTTTCGAAATGTGAAAGAACAAACCGGTGTGTAAAACGACGCTTGGTTGTTAAAGAGACCAAGGCCTCTTATTGACATACTTTCTGTCAATATTGGAACCACTTTGAGGACTGTGTACGCGGTGGATGATATCCAGAATGTAGTGGTTGAATTGAAGATGTTTACTGGAATGAAGTAAGAGAATGATGATGGATAGCCTTGACATTCGTGTCATAATTAAAATGACTAAAACAAGAGCATATGTCTGGCCATTGAGGTTAGCTACCTCTAGCGACGTTAATCCCTCATATTACTATTGTGATTTCATATTCTATGGGTGCACCATTTTTCGGTTAGATTGATTATCGCGGTCGACCATGGATGGGTTACGACCAGCCAGAAAGGGTAAACCGGTAGAATTCTACCTTCGGCATTGCCTAAGGTGCCTTGTCATATTTATCCCTATACGAGCCTATTACAACTTTGGTTTAAACTGTAAAATGTGTTAAGGTGGATCAATGTAAAGCCTTAAAGCTATGCTGATATTTATTTTACTGATAGACATTATATATTATAACGTATACTATTATATATAAATAGTTTAATGGATCCTTAGGAGATGGAAAATCCTGTAACATCTCTTAAATAATTGCACTCATATTTGTGATATTGATTTGACTTACATCAGAGTATTTAGTCCTGACTCGAGTGTTTTGTCTTTCCATTATGCTCGGGTCAGTCCTGAGTTTTCAGCATATTAAAGATTATCCTCTTGAGGGCGAAGACGAAGATTTTGGTATATTACTATTATTATTATCCCCTTATTCATGCTATCCTGTATATTGATCACTTATCCCTGATGTGTGTTTATATATATATATATATAACTCTAATAAATGTGTATAGATTATAATCAAATGTATAGTAAACAGCTTCATGAATTGTTAATTGATTATTATATTTTATCGTTTCTACTGTGAGATTCTTTGTTTTGTTTCTTCTACTTTTCTTATTTTTCTTACTTAAACCCATTGATTATCTACGTTTCGGATTGTTTAAGTTGGATATGTTTGGATTATTGTTGATTTAAACCTTCCGAAATGTGGGTCATTATAGTTGATATCAGAGCGAGGTTTAGCGATAACCTTGGCTTTGTGGGGTTTGACTTATTAGAGATAGGATATTAATACCCTAGAATGAGTCCCTTTGAGAGAGTGTGTGTGTGTGTGTGTCTATATGAGAGAGTGTACTTGTTAATGTTACAAGATATTTTATATTTTGTTTACTTATCCATCGAATTGTTTGTGAATTCTAGTCGGTAGGTGGGACGCCATGTTATCGATAGGGATTTCTAAACACTTAAAAGAGGCAAGTCGACATAATATTGTTTTTAAACAAGGTAAATGAAATAATTTTACCTAAATTATTTATATATAAAATGATAATTTTAATTAATGATAATTGTTAGGAGATGATAATATTTAGTTATCATCAGTTATTGGTTGAATTAAAATAAAAACGAATACTTAATGAATTTTATTTTATGAAGCATTTGATAATTAAATTGGATTGAAATCAATTAAAATTAGAAGTGACTAAGATGACCAAGTCATAAATTAATGAAATATTTTTGTAAATAAGTTAAGGAAATTTGTATAACTATACTTATAATATAGCTTATATATAGAAATGATTTTGAAAATTGAGAATTTTAGAAATTTAAAATCCCATTTGTTTCCAAAATTGTTTGTGAAGCCTTTAAAATTAATATTAATATTATGTAGAAGAGTTTTGACTAGAAAAAAAAATATTTGAAAAGATTTTTGAAGAAAATAAAACAATAAACTCGCTTGGTCGTTGGGAAATAATTCTGGGGATGACTGCAGCATCACTAGTATTCATTTTTGGATTTCTATGGGAGAATTGCTACCGGAAGAAGTTTATTTTTGATTAAAACAAGTTTTGATTGTGAAAATTTTTTATTCTAAGTATGATTTGATAAATTTATGAAAATAGTTTTACACTTATAAATTTATAATAGTTTGGATAAGAATAAACTAATAGCTTATAAAATTTGAATGGAGAAGGAAAAAAGTTATAACTTGTAGATTTGAATAGGGAAGTAAAAATAAATTTTAAAATGGTTAAACATTTTAATTAAGCAGATAAAAGAAATTTCAATTCGAGGAATGGAATAAAATAATTAACTTAAGGAACGTTAAATAAATTCAATTAGTGAATGAAGTAAATAAAATATAATTAACTCATGAAAGATTAAGTAAAAATGAATTGCATATGAAATGAAGTAGATAAATAACAAAATGAAATTTTAAGAAGTTAATTTGTATAACTTATAGATTTGAGAATTAGTAAGCTAAAAACAAATTTAATTTTTTTGAATGTGAATGATAAGAAAATTTAACTTGAATAAGATTAAATAAAATGAGTAATGGGTTAAACTGAAATGAAGTTTAACTTAATATTGAATAAATTGAATTGGTTTGAATAGACATAGATAAATTTGTAGAGTGAATTAATTCCACTTAAGCTATAAAATGAACTAATAGAATGAATACAGCTTAAATTATAATTTGAAACGCAATTTGAATTGTGAAGGAAATTGAATAAAAATAAATGTGTAAGAAAAATTAATGTGAGTAATTGGATTTAATTTAAAATTGGATGAAAATAAGTTAAATAGAAATGAAATGAGTTTTAAGTAAATCGAATGTTAGCTAATTGTATATGAATTAAGTTAATGAAATAAATTAAAAGGTAAAAGTTAACTTAAGAAAATTGAATGAAATAAACTATGACAAAAATAAAAATTATTAATATGAATATAAGTATAATAATAAAAATGAGTTGCAATTTTGTAAAATGTTTATAATAAACTTATATGGTTTATAAATAATATTAGTATTAAAATATTAATTGATAATGAAATAAATTTAGCTTAACAAGGTTAAATGGAATGAAAATTCATTGGATGATAAATAAAAACGATTGTCATTAAAATAAATATTAATCAGTTGAAAGTAAATCGATTGAATGCAAATAGATTAAATTGTAGTCAATCAAAAGTGAATGCAATAGATATTGATTGATTGAATAAAAATAGGTTGAAACCAAATTAGGTGAATGTGAAATTCAAAAGCAAATGAATTGAATATAAATCTATTGAATGATTAAGAAAATGAATGTTAATCAATCGAACGTGAATAAATTTAAGGTGAACCAATTAAATTCGAAAGAAATTCATGTGAATAAATGGAAAGCAAACAAATTTTATATAAATGAAATAAATGTAAATGAATGAAAAGTAAATCAATTTAATATTGATAGGAAATGAAAGTAAATAAACCGAATATTGACATTTGGAAGTGTGAATTGGTATTGTTGTGAATAAGATTGGATGGATATTGTTTGTTGGATGTTTGTTTGTTGCATTTGCTATATTCGTTTATGGTTATTGCATAATCCATGTTATATATCGATTTTACTCTTTATATATTTGTTCTCATGGGTTATTGCATGCTTGGTAGGTACGGATGGCGTATGCTAGCTTTTGGAGCTCGATTGCATATTGTGTTACTTTTGCTTGCTTAATACGAGCGAACTCTCTCGTATTATAAATAATAAGGCACGTATCTCAGATTACTTACCACGATTTTATATTTTTCCCTTCGGGATGCCTCATTACTGAGATGAGATGTATAATTGATATATATTGGGTATATTTGTGTTATACATTTTATTGTAAAAAAATTTCAATCAAGCCTCACAAAGGAGACTCTACCGAAATTTTCCGTAAATCCATGAGTTAGAAAAAAAAATTGAAGTTCTAAATTTTTTTTATAGCTTGTTTTTATATATGAGTTATATTTTCCATAAAATCAATATCGTAATGGCGTAGTAGAGTGTAGTAATAGTTTTGAAAATAAGATGTTTATGTTTATAAGTTAATTATTTTGAGAAAATATATTGCATGTTAAATCCTATACTTAGTGCCTTTTCGAGGATGAAAGGTTTTGAGCGGGGAGTATGTAAAGACCCATATCTCTAACTATTTTAAATTTTCTAATTTAATGTGATTATGGAATAAAAGTGGTGAAAAATAAAATATAATGATTTATTTTTGTAGTTATTGAATGTGAACTTAGATAATAAATCTCGAAATAAACAATTTCGAAAATTTGGGAATTATTTATATTGAAATAAATTATATTGATCGATGGTGTTTATTGTGATGACCCGAATCCGACGCTCAAAATTCGACATCCAATACATCACATGTATTCGAATGTCGAAGATTCAAATGTTGGAGTCCAGTTCGCTGGAGCTTTTAACACATTAGAAGATAACAACGCATCGGAAACAAAATGATGATAATTTCATTGATATACAACATGGATACAACAAACTACAACAAATGACCACCAACATCAGAGATCAATGTATACATGATGCAACAACCGAATACAATGCCACAACGGAAACAACACAGCAGCGGAAAATCAACCTCAATAGGGTCTTCAAGAAAAGGGAGTGAGAGCAAGAATCCAACAAGCTGTATCTTATTTCCAAAGCTCCAAACCAAAAAGCTCCAAAAAACTTCAAAGACCAAAAGCTTCAAAATCAAGGACTTCCAGATCCATATCTACTATCCAAGCTAGCTCTAGAACCTATTGATATCCTGAATCTAGGCCGCCTGTATGGAAAATTATGGGCACCCGGAATTTAAAAAGGGAACAATAAACTCCAGGTCAGTTATGGGACTGGTATGAGTAAACATAAAACAGTTGTTTGAACAAAAACAAATTACAAAAAAATTCCGTTATGCTTTTTGGAAAATGAAACTACCATAAAGTCTCTCGGCACACACACAATGCAATCGCACACTTGGGGGAAGGTTTCTCCTTATGATAGTCAAACATGCTTGATGCATGAAAATCTTTTTCATATTATCATTAGTGGATAGTGTGAAAAACATTTTGAAAGTATAATATTAATCTTAGCCAGCATAGGTACCATTATATTATGCCTACTATAGCTACCATTTAAACATTGCAGGTTATACAACTAAAAACCGTACAGGTCTCGTATTTGATTGATTGGATTTCCAACAAATGGCCAAGGCTAAGGAAATTCCTTTCCGAATAGGTACGCCTCCGGAGGGACGCCCCGAGAACCTAACTGGATCTCTGCCAACACAAGGCCGAGTAACCTCTGTAACTAGGAAACTAGTCACGAGTATGCCATCCTCCAGTCGTAACCGACCTTTATCCGGGGCCCCAACAACAACCAACAATCACATAAGTTAAATATCTAGACTTCATACCAGAATACCACTTTTTATCCGAAAGGAAATGCACATACCCTGAGGGACGCGACCCCCATAACCTTGCCACATCCTTCCTGCTTCGACCATTTCCAAGGTGTGAGGTTTGATGAAGTCTCATCCCACAAAGCTACGCTTTTCACAAAAGCCATGCTTCGATCAACCAATGATCAGCACTTAGCATGCCACATTACCAAATTGGGAATATATCACTAATAACCAAAAACTACATAACCTCTGAGCCCGTACGTCTTAGAGAAGGGTGTTAAGCTAAGAGAATAAATTCTTTGCCACCAAACAGAAATGTATTTGATAGAAATCAGCTTTACATCTCAAAGTGTAATGTTAGACATATATCCATACATGTCAATCCTTGGTCTGAATGGAACCGAAGGCACTTCATTCAATTAAGAAAGAAGTCCTTGCAAATCTGGATATCCACAATCCCGACCACACTCCCCATCACATAAGGAAATCTCTATACTGAAGCAACTCAGTGCAGAGAAATCGACAAGTAATCCTTTTGTTCTTGAAAATACCCGGTCTTCAACCACCGTCTTCAAATGCCATCCCATTTCATCGTATCATTATTCAGAATGGATTTTATGACTCAGTGTCCTCTCCCATCTTAACTGAATAATGAGCGCTTATTTTAAAAGCATGTGGATACAAATTTTCAATTCTAATCTTTTAAATAAAAGATTCACTTTAAGACTTGATATGGTTTTCGGATAACCACTGGGAATCCGACCCCCGGTCGCATCGAAATTCAAATGCCGTTTGAAGGCCAAGTTGTTTAAGTAAACAATTTTACTTTAATTCAGAAGTTCACATTCACACAGCAATATATCATAGATATCTCAGCTCAATCCAAAGGAATTCATATAACAGAGCATCACAAATCTCATATTAGAGATACCAAACAATCCAAGGCATTCAATATAATTCGATCATCTATAAGTAAGATTAATTGATCATATGATTATAATTAATTTAATTTACTCAAAATTAATTACTTATGAATTAATCACTTAACCCTGTTTAATTAACATTAATTAATTACAAACCATTTTAATTAATTATGATTAATTAATCATATAATTACTTTCATTAATTAATCTTTAATTACTGATTAATTATCCTTAATTATTAATTAATCAATCCTTAATAATTAATTAATTATACTTTAATCATCAATTAATTAATCCTTAATTATTAATTAATTAACCTTTAATCGCTAATTAATTAACCTTTAATTATTCTTTAATTATTTATATTAAGTAATTATTCTTTAAGTAATTATCTTTTAATTACTTTCATTAATTAATAAATCTTTAATTACTTAAGATTTTAATTAATTAAAAGATAACCCATCTATCTTAATTAATTACATCAATTATCATTTAAAAATCTTTATTTAATAAACCTTGAAAATTGATTATCATTAACATATGCATTAACTTAAGATTCTTAAGTTAATTAATAAGTTAAAAAAATTGTTTCCTTAATTACTATTTAATCATAATATTAAATTTATTTAGAAATAAACTTTAAAATAAAGGTTATATATATGAAAACACTTTAAACTTAATTAATTTAAAATAATTTATTTAAAAATATTTAACTACATTCCAAACTTAACAAAAAATTATTTTTTTAAAGAATAAATTTAGAAATTAATTTAAACGTAATTTGTTTAAAGTTTTAAAGCTGTAACTTCACATACCCGAGACAACCTCGAGTGCCACCCGAGTCAAAAACAAGTTTCCCCGAGTTTCCACGAGCCACCTCTTATTTTGTTTCAAAACTTTGTTTTTGTTTTTAAAATTTAAAACCTGTTACCCAGTGAAACGACTCGATCACAAACTCGAGCCAAAGCATTTCTTCCCCGAGGCGATACTCGAGGCAAACACTTTCTTCCTCAAACCCAATCTACTGACACAACCCTGTAACATGTGCACATGGATGGTCGATCTAGCCATCTCTGACCAATGCTCCGACCTTCAACACGTCGGCGACAACCCATACGAGCATCACGACCACCCAGAACTTCGAAGCAACCATGAAATCAAAATTGAACATCCTGGAGCTCAACTAGAACAAACCTGATCATCAATAATCGCCTCGACACACCACCAATTCACCAAAGACCTCGCAACTCCGACCAAAGCTTCATCTTGTTTCCACGCTTTAATTCCCTCTGCTTCGATCAACCCCGATGCATTGACAACGACGTAGTAATTCGAATTCCGACCTTAACCAATTATTGGGTTTAAACCCTACATCGACACCGTTCAACCATCACGATGATCAGGAAATTCCTGGACCATTTTTCCCGAGTTCGTCAACCTCCAAGCTACCCTCATCCATGATCCTGAGATCACATCCTTCACCGATCACCAGAATTTTCCACAAATCCCAAAATCGTTCAACCTGAGATTCGTCACTCAAAACAAAATAAAAAATATTGATTCCAATTTTAAAAATCCTTATTTTCGAAAACGATTAAGGTTATATAAGTAAATCAAATAATTAAAGAAATCAAATTTTCATCATGCATTGAGTTTACTATGTTTTCTTGTTCCAGGTTAAATCTACTTGTTAACCATAACTAAAAGTAATTTTAAAATTAAGTTCTATTAATTTTAAACACATTTTGTTTTAACATCAAGGACTAGCAAGAATTAGAGGAAGAGATTTGGATTTTTGAAATAGGTTTTAAAACCTGTAACCAACACAGAGGCAAATATGCTTGCTACCAGACACGTACACCCATATCTGCATATATATGTACATAGTTGTATACATGCAAACATATTTACAACTTCACTTCAAACATTAATCACCACATCAAGTCATAGATCAGATCAAAAGTAAGTTTACTCAGCTATAACTTGAAACAGAGAGCCTAGATATAGTTTTTGAATTTGAAAACTTTGAAACTAGAAATTGCTTTAGATCTTTGAATCCTTGCAACTGGAAAATGTATTTGAACTTGATCTAAAACTTGAATTTGGTTTTCTTTGTTTCTTTGATTGTTGATCTAAATCTTTGATTTGCTTAACTTTAGATCAGGTTGAAATAGTTGTGAAAGTTTGATTTGTTATGATTTATTTTACTGGTTTGTTTTGATTTTTTTTAGTTTGAATATGTGACAAAGGAAATGAGAAGAGAGGGGTTAGAGTGATATAAATAGCTTATTTTTATTATTTTTAAAATAAAAGAAAATTATATTTTTTGACACTTATTAATATGCATGATAAAATATAGTTACACTTGTTAAATTATATGTTAAACTTTTAACACTTGTTATATTATATGCTAATATACTTACATTTGTCATTTTTCATGTAAATAATGTTTTTATATAATTTATATATTAAATTATATTTAATTTTATATTCATATATATGTTTTATTGATTTATATTCTATTTTCAAACTTAATGAATATATTTCTTTATTTATATTTATATATATAACTTTAAAGAAAAATAATTTAAAGTTATACATTAATAAAAATAACATATATTATTTTTAAATCCAATTTGATTCTAAATATTTGAATTTCAAATTCAAAATTCTATTCACAACACACACACACACACACACACACACATATATATATATGTTCAACATATGTCTTATTTGTTTTGAAAAATATTCAAATTAATTCACAAATTAATTCCAAAATTTATATTAATTACTAATTTAAATTTGGTTTAAAAACGGGATCGTTAAATTTATGATCAATAACTGGAGTTGGACAATAAATTTGATTATTTGGATAGAAATAAAATAATTTTCATAACTAAAATTTATTAGGAATTTAATGATGTATTTATATTGATTTATTGGATAATTAAATCGTTTAAATTTAATATTGAAATTATTTGAATAAGTGAATTCTGAATTTTATGAGAATGAAAATGGTATCGAAAATTGATTTAAATTTTATTTAAATATGAATAAACATGATTGAAATTTAAAATTGGATTTGAATATGAATGATCAAATATTGGAATTTTATATTTCAATTAAAGAGTAAGCATAGCTATTTTGGCAACTGCCTCGGATTTCGACGAAACTAGTTTCCTCGGATCAGTAATAATGACTATTGTAGGATTTCAAGTTTCATAGCGATCGGACTTGTCGCTTGGCCGTACGAGCTTGAAATGTTTAGAAATCAATTTACGGAATTCGATAAAATAAATTAACTTTGAAATTCTATCTTCTACATACGATTGAATTAAGCTTTGAAACTAGGATCATTGTGTTCGAAATGGAGTTAAAACATTATAAACGTTAGACGACATGCCTCAATTGGAGTTTCAACGGTTTTGGACCTAACTATATAAATACGGCATGCATACCGAGATAAGTTATTATTTTATTATTTTTGAAACCCTAATAGCACGGCAACTGTTTTCATCTTCCATGGACGAAAATCCTCCTCCCTTCACCCCTCGATATCTCTCAATCCGTTCAACGAAATCGAAAACTTCCAAAAGCCAAGTTGTAGAACTCGATGTGCTCTACACACTAAACGGTTGATTCGTACCGAAACATCTCGATTTCATCTAGATCTTCGTTTGAATTCGCATACATTTTTCATTGATTTCACATGAACTAGGCGGTGCATGGGGAGGCACTTCAAGCGATGGTGAAGATGGCCAGCGCGCTTCCGATGATGCCTCTTGATCATTGTTCGGTCATCTTGAATTACATGCGTGTGGAAAGGAACGGTGCATGTTGATGGGTTCTAACTCACAACTGTAGGTGGAAATGGTACACGTTTTTTCCATTAATTCATTATTTAAAATTTTAAATGTTCAATCGTTCTAATGTATATAACTTTTGAATATGAGCTCGACTCACAGGTGGTTTTCTCCGTTGCATTCGTATCGAAATTTCGAATGTTATGGCTTTGGTTTAGCTGCATTCTGAGACTGTTCAAATTTGGATCTATATTTAAATTTTACATTGTCGATAAATCAAAGATGAGTGTTTATATGCTCACAATTGACTGAAATAAATTTTATGTTAGTTAAACGATATCGTGAAGTGATTTAAATTTATTGGTTGTTGTTTGATAAGTTTAATTGACATTTAAATTGAGATCTGAATTAATTTATAGAAATTGAATTGACAGTTAAATTTATTTAGAAACTATTTACATGTAAACCACCAAATATTGATAATTATGAAATTGTTGTAAATTTTACAGACTATTTGGTTGACTGGGTGTGATGGATGCTATTGGTTGATATTTATATGTTTATTTATTTTGATATATCATGTTATCATGTTGTATATTGTTTATGGTATATAAAACTGTAAATTGAATTATCTCGAATAAATTAAGAAATAAGTTGAAATGATATATGCCTATAGCATTTATTTTGGATTGAAATGATATATATCCATCCCTGAAATTAAATTGAAATAATTGATTCACTTGGCCATAGGATAAAGAATTATACACGAACAATGGATTGGTTAAATTAAATAATTTTAAAATTTTGATTTGAAATTATTTAAATGATTTTATTTAAAAAGAAAAAAATCAAATTTATGGAAATTTAATTATTTTCGAACAAGAGCTTATTATGTTGAAATTTAAATTTGGGAAATGAAATTGTCTAATAATCGAATTTGAGATTTTGAAGTTAACATTGAAATATGGTTGAATTTCAGAAATTGATTTGTTTTAAATTTTGGATTTTTACTTGAACTTTGAATATCGTTAAGTAAAAGTAATACAAAATGATATTTTGAAATTAAGCTAGGAATTTAATTATAATTGAAGATTTGGATTTTAAGTGTGAATGAAAATTTGATTTAAGTGTTTTGAATCGATATTTTAGAAATCGAACTCGGAATGGTGGAAATGATTTTAATTTGAAATTGGAATTTAAATTATTTGGAAATTTTAAATTGAAATTTATTTGGAATTGGATTTGAAATTAAGTTGGAATTGAAATAGAAATTCATTTGGAATTGGGATTGAAATTTATTTATAATCGAAGTAAATTCGACTTGAAATTGGAATTAAATCGATTAAATCGAAAACAGAAATTTGGAACTGATTTGAATTGGAAATTTGGGAAGTGAACTGGTTTGACTTTAAAAGTAATATTTTTAAATGAATACTTATAGTATAAACGGTTTAAAATCTATATTCTTTAAATATTCAAATTATTTTGATTTTCCAAACTATTTACTATATAAACCATTTTTTATTAATCAAATTATTTCCTATTAAATTATTTTAACTATTTTAAAACTATTTAAATTATTTTCTAAAAAATTCAAACTGGTTAAAGGGTGAAATGTTACATTTAAATCTTGGATTTAAATGTGTATTGGGTTAAAATGAACATATAACCTAAATTGTAATTCAAATCAAATTTCAAAATGAAATCAATATATCGAAATGAATTGACATTTTGAAGTAAATTATAATTTTTGAATCGAATATGATGATTTCAAAATGGATTTGATTTTGAAGCGAATATGAGATTTTGATATCAAGTACGAACTGTTTTCGATAAGTAAAAGAAGCAACCGATGTGTAGAACGATGTTTAGTTATTAAAGAGACCGGGGCTCTTATTGATATACTCTCTGTCAATATTGGAACCACTTTGATGAATGTGTACGCGGTGGATGATATCTAGAATGTAGTGGTTGTATTTGCAACGTTTACTAGAATGAAGTAATTGAACGATGATGGATAGCCTTGATAATTGTGTCATAATAAAAATGAGTAAAACAAGAGCATATGTTTGGCCATTGAGGTTAGCTACCTATACCGATGTTGATCCTTCGTATTACTATTGTGATTTCGTTTTCGATGGGTGCACCTTTTGTCGGTTGGATTGATTGTCGCGGTCGGCCACAGATGGGTTACGACCAGCAAGAAAGGGTAAACTGGTAGAATCCTACCTTCTGCATTGCCTCACGTTCCTTGTCATATTTATCTCTATACAAGCCCATTACGACTTTGGTTTAAACTATAAAAAGTGTTAAGGTGGATCAACGTAAAGCCTTAACGCTATTTTGATATTTATTTTACTAATAGACATTATATATTACAGAGTATACTATTATATATAAATAGTTTAATGGACCTTAGGAGACGGAAAATCCCGTAACATCTCTTAAGTTATTGCACTCATATCTGTGATATTGATTTGACTTACATAAGAGTGTTTTAGTCCCGACTCAAGTGTTTTGTCTTTCCATTATCACAAAGATTATCACAAAGACGAAGATTTTGGTATATTACTATTATTATAATCCCCTTATTCATGCTATCCTGTATATTGATCACTTATCCCTGATGTGTGTGTGTGTGTATATGAATCTAATAAATGTGTATAAATTATAATCAAATGTATAGTAAACAGCTTCATGAACTGTTAATTGACTATTATATTTTTATCGTTTCCGCTGTGAGATTCTGTGTTTGTTTTTCTTATTATTTTCTTATTTTTCTTACTTAAACCCATTGATTATCTATGTTTCGGATTTTTTAAGTCGGACAAGTGTTGATTATTGTCGATTTAAACCTTCTGAAATGTGGGTCGTTACAACATAGCATATCCATTCATGATGGGTCTAACTCGATAAGTTCTCATTAAACTGATTGAAGGGATGAGATTGAGATTCCATAATTGGCCCTAAGTACAAGTGGGAGATTGATAGAGTTATGGGTATATCCCAGGGGAAATCATGTAATCGTTACATATATCTAACTTGATAACCAGTCTTATTCAAACAAAAGGTGTTTCTTTCTATTATATGCTTAATATGGTGTGTTCTGTTAATTAATTAATTTAATTAAAAGTATATTTAATAGAAAATGCATAATGGTATACTTTGTAATAGTAGTTACAATGTATTGTAATTATGAGTGATTTATCACACTAAAAAAACTTATCATTTCGAATATTCCTAGTCAAGATATATCGAGATTGGATATCGATACATCATTTGAGACTAGAGTGCATAACGCTCCCTAAATGTTGGGCAATTTATTTATCATGGCTGCTGGAGTCCATCAGTGGATGATATTGTAATTTTGACCATTACCAAATTCCATAAGTTCAAAGTATATAGTTTTGACGAAGTGAATTGATGTAAATAATTATCACTACAAGGTAATACTTAATAAAGTAAAATCGGATTTTACCAAAACTAAGTAAGCGATAAATTTAGCCATATTATCACTCCGCCTGCTAAGTGACGTGTGAATGTTAATATTTGAAATTTTCAATAGTAGTCGCTAACCAAATTTACACCTAAGAGTCGCACAACAGAAATCTTGAATGTTCCTCTTACTATTTGATTTAATAAATTTATAAATTATTGTAAATTAATTAAATTAATTAATACAGATAAATAGGCACAAGGTAAAAGTTGCCAAAAAATTTAGTCTTAGAGACAACAACTTTGTTTTTTAGTTTGGAAGACACCTTTTAGTGTAAGCTGAAAATGATAGATACAACTATCATTCTGTGATTTACCCTAAAAAGTGTCATTCAGCCTAAAATACAAACTTCCTGTCACTGAAACTAAAATTTTTCTTACTTTTTCCTTAAGCTTAAAAATCCCTAATTAATATATATGAAATATTAATTATTAAATTTTATTTGATGTGCATTGAATAATATTAAACCATGTGTTTATAATAGTTATAAATATACAAATCGATATACGATTTCGATACACGTTTAAATAAGAATTAAAAATGCACTGAATGTTGTTCAGACTTGGACGAGACTTGATGCCTATATAGGAATCATATCTTTAGTTATAGGATGCATGGTTTGGGTGGTCATATGATGGCATTTGGAGAGGATTTCAGATGGCTAAAAGAGTGGAATTGGTAAGAGAGAGATATTAGGATGTGATCCACTTTTCTCTCTCTTGACTTCCTATTTATATGCCTCCTTTTACACTATTCCATTTTAGACTTTGTTCTCCTTCCTCTCTATTATTTTCAACTAGTAACCGTCATCTCTAATCCTCAAAAATCAAAGTATAAAATTACATCAAAACTTTTCGATTTGATCGAGAGTCTTGAGGCAGTTCGGGAGCTAGCAACTTCTAATTTGTGAACGGATTTAAGGGAATCAATTCAATGTTTCCATCAATAAGCCAAGGCTTGGTGACAGGTAAATCTATGATTTATCTATGTTAGATCACATTTATATGCTATTTTATTATGTGACGGGATGCTATATTATATTACTGATCTTGTTTATGGAATGTTATCACAGATTAGTTGGTTGCGTATTTCATAGCATATATATTATTTTGTGCAGACAAATTATACTTAGTCCTTACGGCTAGGATTTTTTTTATTTATGTAATAAAATATCATTACAATTAATTTAGGTAAATTAATAATTATTTCTAAAGACTATAATTCATATATTATATGTTTTAAATTTTATAATATTTATTTATATAAAATGTTCATTCCGTAGAAAAATAGAAATGGTCTTTTTATTTCAAATAAATATAATTAATTATTTAATTATTTAACCTAAAATTGACTATGTAATTTAAAATGTTTATACATACATACATACATACATATATATATATTTAATATATAGGCATGTCAATGATATTTTCGGATGTGGATAATGTCATATTGTATCCGTATCCAAAATCATTTTCGGATATCGAATATCCACATCCACAGATAAGGACGGATAACGGACAACTATCGTATACACCAACGATCGATAAATCAAGTTACATAAATGAATTTTTTTAGTTTAATATAAACATTTTTCAATCCCATTAATTATTAACTGTTAAAAATAAACAAACATGATGATAATAAATAATATTGAGCAATTAATATGCATTTATTGCATGTAATATGAACATCTAACTTAGTAACCCTATAAATAAATATCTTACATTGTACTATAATACACAAAATTTAAATTATAATCATAAAAAGAACCGAGCTAATATATTTAGATGCACATATCTTCGTATCTGCATTCACATCTGTTATTTCGAATATCAGATATTTATCCATTTTTCGAATATGGATGCGGACGGATTTCATATTTTTTAGGTATTCATTGATAATCCTATATATATTTGTGTGCGCGTGTGTGTGTGTATCTTGCAAAAATTTTGTATAACATTTATTACGCATTAAACTTCTGAAATTAATAATTATTTTTATTTTACATTTTTTATATTTAAAAATGTTTAAAAATACACAATGAAATGTAAGTAATAAAAAAATTATATACTTTTGGTCGAGACAAAATTCGTAGAAATATATTTAAAAAGAATTAATTTTATTATGTATATATATGTATGTACGTATGTATGTATGTATGTATTTAAATATTTACATTTATTGAATAAATAAATTTAAAATAAAATAAAATATTATTTACTTAATTATTCTCGGCTCTCATTTTATATTATATATATATATATGTCAAAGTTGTTTTATAATTTAATATTTAATTAATTTAGTGATTTAACAATTTATATATATATATATATTTTATAAATATTTTGTTTGTAATTGTTAATAACTAACATTTATATATGTATATGTGTATATATTTATATTATATATTTAATTATATATTATTATGATGCAAATATACATATATATAAACATATACATTTAGACAAAAAATTGAATACAAGAGTGACCGATATTTTCATTGTGGTGTAAATCTCAACATCTGTACTCCGGCTTGGAAAACCATGTACACATTGCTTTATTGCTCGTGCATATACACACATATGTGTATATGATACACATACATATATGATAGTAGAAATTAAATATAAAATAAAACCTTGTTTATAAGTTCAAATAAAATATTGATTTTATTTAACAGAAAATTTAGAAAAGTTCTAAATGGATTAGACTACATGGACGTATAAAAGATCCAAATAGGTTAAAAAAAGATGAAATTTACCCAATCACTCCGCTGTGGACCGATCTAGTTCCAACAAAGTGTTACACCCAAAAGAATTTAAAACTTGCAAGTGTTATGCCAAGACACAAGTTATTACGGGATGAGGATAAGATGTCGCAAATTGAAGGATCGTTCACAAGTTGATAGTTGACAAAGCTGTTTGCAAAAGTAAACGCCAAAGCGAGCTATCGTAGGTTGATAGTAAATAGAGCTATCAGAGGTTGGAGATAGGCTGTCGCGGATTGATCACAGAAAGTTCCTACGTAGGTTGACAGTTGATTGAGCAATTGCAAGAGTAAAGGCCAAAGTAAGCCATCATAGGTTGACGGTAAATTGAGCTGTCGAAAATTGAGATTCAAGAAAGCTATCATGTAATGAAACCAAGTAGAACCATTGCAAGTTGAATTAATGAGCCTTCACAAGTTGATAATAAATAGGCTATCATAAGATAAGAAGCCAAACAAGCCATTGCAAGTTGGTAGTATATGGGTTGTTGCAAATTGGGATCCAAACAAGCTATGGGCAATCACAAGTTGAGGTCTTAACATGCTATCGAGAGTTGATGTCTTCGTAACTATCACGTGTTAACCAAATAAGCTATTGAAGGTTAATGTTCTGAAGCTATCGCATGTTGACCAATGAGCTATCGAAGGCCGATGATCCCAAAGGTATCACCTGTTGACCAAATAAGCTATCAAGGTTTGATGTTTCCAAAACCATCACACAATGACCAACGAGCGATCGAAGGATAACAATTTAAAGTTATCACCTGTTGAAGACTAAAAAGAACTATCGCTTGATAATAAGCTTTTGCATGTTCAGTTCATGAAGCCATCACATATTATGTTTATGGAGCCAGTTCATGTTGGGGTCAAGGAGCCATCATATGTTGAATCATCAAATCATTGCATATTGAAGTTATGGTGCCATTGCATGCTAAAGTAAGAAGCCATAGCATATTGAATTCCCGAATCGATCCCATATTGAGTTTGTGGAGCTACCACATGTTGGTTGTTATTGCACGTTAAGAGATCAATGTATAAAGCACCTCCATAAGGCCACATAGTAACCCTCGATTGGTCCAACCAAGTCACGTATTGTGGAGGGGTCAAAGGAATATTGTGCCAGTAGACCATAAAAGTACCGCTTCGACAGAATTCCAAGCGTTCATTTTTCTTAAGTGCCACATATCAACAATCTAAGGGCATGATTTTTTTATACATAAACATGCACGTCAACTAGAAAGAGGCGAAGTTCGAATTGATCTTCTTTTTTATTTTCATTTTATTTCTAGCATAATATAGAGAGCTTGAATTATGACTTTAATGGTCGCTTGTATTTGTATAACTTTGTGGCTTTGTACTCAATATTTTGACAAAGAACAATTTGCATAATGACTTCATGTGGACTCAACAATGTCGTACATGACTCAAGTGCCTTTGACTCCTCGTGACTAGTATATATTGCATTGAACAAAATTTTGCCTAAGATCGGGCTTTATCTTGTATACGAGACATATTATTTCTAGATGTTGTATCATTTGAACTCAATGTGTTTGTAGTGGATGTATTACGATGACGGATTATATTGCCTTTACATGGTTATGATATTAATAGTATTGCACATGTGTATAATGTCGTTATCTTTTATCCTTCCACTCTGGGATACGAACAAACCTATTTGTTTTTTTACTATCCTTAAGAGTTGTCATTTTGGTACATAGGACCCGAGTGTCGTTGTTTATGGATTTTTGGGTATTACGAATGGTGGGTCTTTACACTGATCTGTTGTAGCATGCAAAATCAAGAGTGCATGTTAGTATTTTTCGAAACGTTTTCTTATCTCATTACCTTTTGTATCATTTCAAATGCGTTTGACATGAAAACAAGGTAAATAGTCTGAATAAACCATCGAAGAAAGCCGTTGGAATTGATAACTTGGTATTGAATGTGTTTATGATAAATGTCATTTTTTACAATAACTTTTTTTCATATTTACCCCATTCTATTACATTTCTTCTAACTCTTTATTTTTACACACTTACATATAAACTATACTTGTTTGGGTACATTTCAATCAACAATATCGAGAAATCCCACAAGGCCCAATGGATGGTCACATGCCCTACCAAATTGGTGCTTAAATACACTATCGAGGCCTATGATATTTATGGTAATAACAAAAAAGCAGTCCACAACATTATAATGAAGATGTATAACTATGCTATCGAAACGATGCCATGCGAGATACTAATCGACGAAGGAAAAATTCAACATATGATAATATCCGAAGAGAATGTGATAAAAGGATGTTGCAACCTGGCTAGCCCTTAGTCGAGAATTAAGTAAGTTTCCAAAAAAAATCTATTATTGGATCTACGGTGGGCCTGGTAGTCTCATTCATTTATAACTTTTCTATTTTTTAAAAATAAAATCAACATTTTATTTGAATTTACAAATTAAATTTATTGTATATATTTTATATATGTTTCATTTATGTGTATCATATACACATATGTGTGTGCATATGTGTGCAACAGTACGATGTACATGGTTTGACATGCCCATGTATTATTGTTGGGAGTTACACCGCAACGGACATACTAGTGCCTCAGTACACTAATGTATTTTCTAAACAAACATGCATGTACATGAAAATTATTGTATAAATAAATATGCATACCTACATATGTATATACAAATTTCATTATACATTTATTTATAAAATATTGGTTATAAATTATTCATATAAATCATACATGAATTATATGTGTGTACATACAACATAATTAAATTTCAAAATTATTTTAACTATTAGTTTGTAAAATAATTTAAAATTTTTATCATATATTTTGAAAATGATTTTTTCAAATTTATACACACACACGTAGATATATTATATATATAAACTTATACCTGTTTACTTACTATATATATAATATATTTTTATTAAATACACATTAAATGTTGCTTACAGCCTAGTAAACAGCAATTTTAATTTTTTTTTGACTTAAACGGTTATTTAACAAAATGTACTTTAAAAAATAAATCTGTTTATATTTGTTAATAAAAATATTCTAAATTCATTTCAAAAATCAAATTGCATATTTTATATTATATAAATCATAAATGTATTATAAATATATTTTGTTTGTTTAACAAATATTAAATCAAATAAATAATTTAAAATATTTATATATCCATAAAATAAATACTATTTTTACTACTGAATAGTTTTTAGGTGCGTATATTTTTTTAAAAATTAAACCCGTTTATCGTATGAATTAATATTTTATAATTTGATTTAGTTGATAAAATCATTTAATAAAAATTATATTTTAATAATAAAAAATATATTTTTGTCAGATCGTGTATAACAAGATGACATATAAACAATTTTTTTATGGCGTACGTACAACCACTGACATGTGACAATACAGTAATATACCTATTCATGGTAAGGTCCATCTAGCTAACATTTGATTGATTGATTAAAATCAGCAATTTAGAAAAATCAATAAATCGCAATTATACCACTCACCAAGGCTAAGAGATCACACTTTTCGAAGATGAAATGGCTCCTTGAATTTGTTAGAAAGGCTAGCGTACAATGGAGCAATTGGGTAAATTTTAATTCTTTTTACTTATTTGTATCTTTAATAGGCCTATGCACTCTAATTTATTTAAAACTTTTATAAATAATCTGTTAAATAAAATCAATATTTTATTTGAATTCATAAACAAAGTTTTATATTATACATTATTTCTTTTGTAATATATATATATGTGTGTATTATATACACATATGGGCATAAACATGGGCGTACGTGCACGCGCAACAGCACAACATATACATGGTTTGACGTGCCCATGTATAGATGTTGCAATTTACACCACAATAGGCAGTTAGCCCTTCTTGTATTCGATTCGTTGTTTAACTCTCTGTGTGTGTATGCATTAAAATATTATATATAAGTAAATATATGATATATATATATATATATATATTAAATGTTAATTATAAACAATTTATATATACAATATTTATAATATATGTGTATGTAAATATATGTATAAGATAATTAAATCATTAAATTAATTAAAAAATAATTTATATAATAATTTTTAACACACATACACACGAATATATATATATATATATATATATATATATATATATATCTGTGTGTGTGTGAATATAATACGAAAGCCGAAGAAAATTTATTATAATAACATTTTATTTTATTTTAAATTAATTTATACAATACATATGAATATATACATCAGATATGAATATGTGTGTGTGTGTGTATTAATATGAATAATAAAATAATTTTATTAAAATTACACTTCTCTTGACCATATAATTTTTTTATATTTCTTTTTTATTTTAAGTTTTAATACATTTTAAACTGAAAGCCGTGTAAAACTATAAAAATATTATTTTTGAACTGTATAATATATATTGTGTAATATTTTTATGCAAAATTTTGCTATTTATTATATATACACACATACACAAATATTCAAAAATTACATAAACAAATTTAGGTTAAATAAATAATTAAATACATTTATTCAAATTTTTTATTGCTGAATATATCCATGAATTTATTTTATTTATTTTATTTTTAAGACATATGATATATAACATTAATTATTTAAATATCGGTTTTTATTAACAATTATTAATATATTTTAATATAAAAAACTCCTTTTTTTTATTTCAGGCCAAAAACATAAGGTATGTAAACAAACTAAAAAAACTATTATTATACACAGATATAATAATTTACACGGCCAATAAATTTGTAACGACCTGGTATGTCAAACCATTCGCATCTGCTCATGTCGGACTTAAATTGCTCGAAATAACATATTGTTAATTTATATTTGGCAAAGCTCAGAAAATATAGTAAATAAATCAATCATAGAATAACAGACACAGAGTAATATAACAATAATCATCGGAATAGATAAATAGTAGTTCATGAAGCTACCATATAAACAATAGATTTTGAAATAAAATACAGTAGAATATCTCCAATACAATATAGTATCGAATACAAATAGATGACAAGTCTGACCAAACAACTGGATAGCTGAAAGGTGAATAGATATAGATGGATCTCCAAGTGAAGCTCCAACTCCAAAGGCGAGTCTCAAATGCGGTGACACTCGGTCTGACTCGAGCGTAAAGCAAAGCACAAAACAGTCGGGTCAGGATTTACATTCTTATGTTAATAAATTTAACTCAAGTGAAATTTCAACTGAAATACAAGTAACTTAAAGGATTTTTGAGATTTCCTTCCTCTAAGGATCAGTGGAACTATCTACTATATAGTAATATACGCTATTATAATTTGTCTAAAGTAAAGTAAAGGTATTAAAATAGCGTTAAGGCATTACCCATATTCCCTTAAACACATTTAATATATTCCCGTAGTCTATACAATGCCGAACGCTCCTCCATAAACTAGAGGTTTACGCAAAGGACACCACATAGGTACAATATAAAACAAACTCGTAGAAGGCGCGATAGGGCATGCGACAAGGCACTCGAGGCAATGCCAGGGTAGATATACCGTTTGCGGATCCGGCCTGGTGGTAACACAAAGCAGCTACTACCTCCCACCTCGTGACAAACTCTCAAATCAAAGGTGCACCCAATCAAATCTCAAAAGCAATCGAATGGTATCGAAGAAATGTGTCCGGTAGGAGGAATGACCTCACTTGGCCCGACGTGACTCCTGTTTTAGCCGCATCAAGCTGACTCACGGGACTCAAGGCTACGTAAATACCATATAGAATCATCACCAAACCATCTCACTTCAGTCTGGAATCTCCACCACGTGTACAGTTGTTAAAGTGGTTTTCAGTATTGGCAGAGAGTATGACAATATCCCATCCCGGTCTCTTTAACAACCAAATGCTTGTTTCACACCGTGGTCATTTTATTTCAAATAATTTATGCCTTATATCAAAATATCCTATTCGTTTCAAAATCATATCAATTCGATATCATTATTCACTTTTAAAATACTCATTTCCTGAATCGTAACACTTTCAAAATTTATAACACTTTTGAAATCATAACCTTTGAAATCATAACACTTTGAAATCATAACTCTTTCCACCTAAATAGTTTAGATGTTGAAATAATATATATATTAAAATACTTTATAAATTAAAATAGTTTATATATTTATATATAATAAAATACTTTATATAATAAAATTAGTTTCCTCAAATTTTGCAAATCGATTTAAATCATCTTAAATTCAAAATTCAATTTAAATCAACTCCAGTTTAACCATTTCAATTTAAAGGTCAAAGATTCAATTCAAATTCTCCATAAACCATTTCAATTTATACCGATTTCAAATCCGGGTTTGAACCATCTTTTCACTTCCAATAAGATTCGAGTTTAAATATTCAAACAATTTCAATATAAACTTCATTTATTTTTCAACATTAAACTTTAATTTTATTCAAATTGGAAAAATATTCGCTTAATCATTTTAATAATAGTTAAATAAAATCTCAATTTATAATTTTTAATCAATATTAAATATTCGGTCTCAATTTTATTTAAAGTTGAGAATATCCATTCTATCATTTTTTATCAAATCAGGCTATAAATCATATTTTTCAAAATCTCAAAAATCAATAAGTTCAAATAAATTCTTATTTAAATTCAATTATTAAAAAATTTAAATTCCAGGTTAACATTAATTTATCTTCCTAACCTTTATTCTTAAAGTTATAAAAACTATTTTTATAATATTAATACAAATTTAAGTAAATACTTAAACATATTATATACTAATTAAATTAAATCTTATTATTAAATGTATATTTTATATTAAATTATATTTTATATATTTTTAGAATAATAAAATTATAAATAAAATATTAAAATTTATATTTTTCAAAATTAAATTATAAATTAAAATTTTCAAAACATATTATTTTAAAAATCTACATTTACAAAATAAAATATCTACTTATTATATTTAAAAATCAATATTTAGGAACAATCCATATATTTCCTTCCAAAACTATAAAAGTCATTTCTCAAAATAGACCAACGGCGTCCGTATATAATTTTCCATCCTATGATCAAGTGATATGGATATTTATCATTTCAATCCGCAATTTAACATTTTACTGGTATATATCATTTCAACCCGCAATCCCAAAATTCAAAATCAATGAAAATTGCTTGGGATTATCATTTCAACCAATGACGATTTTCTCCTAGTCCACGATATCGTTCGGATATGTATTGTTTCAACCCATAGGGAATTCTAAATTAACAAGGAACTTGCAGTGTGAGAACAGTTATGATAATAATACAACATATCAACAACATGCATATATCATCAATAACAATTTAAATCATAATATAAATAACATATTATGGTGTCATATGTCACAGGTGAACAATTACAAATAATGGCATATCATATACAGCAATTAAAATTAATAGTTTAATTTGGAAGCATATTTCAATTGTCGTTTCAAATGAAATCAAATTTAATAAATATAAGGATGTTAATCATGAGTGATTGCTCACCTTTCAAGGCTAGAGTGATTAACAGTGAAATGGGTTACGAATCCAAGCACGAATTCCAAAGCAAAGCAAGATTGACATGAATTTGGTGAACAAAGCAGATAAATAGGAATCGATAAGAACAAATCAAATGAGCTTGATATAGCCGAACAAAGTATACGTTAAAATTTTCTCTAAAACCAATTTTTAAAACATATATTTAAATTAATATATATATATATATATATATATATATATTCAAATCAATATTTTAACTTTAACACCTATAAAATTATATATATATATATATATATATATATATATATATATATATATATATATATAAAACCCAAACTCATGTGAACTTGTCTACGTAAACCAATATATAAACATAGGTATAAACTTACATACTTACTATATAAAAAAAATCAATAACTATAAAATCAATATAACTTAAATATATGTGAACGCAACAAATCATATATAAGCTTATATTTATAAATTATATATATATATATATATCAAAATCTATATATGTATACAGTTAAAAATCAATTGTTGATAAACAAATATACTATCTTTAAAAATTCATATATATTATGCAGACAAACAATGCTACAAAATGCTGACTTCCTACAATTGCAGCTTATAATATATATCAAAATAACCTTTTATATAAACTTACTTTATAAAAATATATTTAACTTAACAAATCATGTACAAACTTATGTAAACCATATATACAAGTAAACAGGTTGTATGTCACTTATATACACTTATATATAGATACATAAAGCAAATATATGTTGAAGAAAACAATATATATACGCGGCTCATAAACACAACTATGCTGCAAAATATATGTAGACTTAATAACATATATATGAACTGACATTAACATATATGCCATAAACTAATAATATATATAACATATTATTATAACTCATACAAACATATTTTAATATATATACACACATAACACTAATATATATAGACAAATATAAACTGACATACATGTGTAAGTATATAAACTTATATAAGCCTTTATATTATAACTTCTATAACTAAAATATTAAAAAAATCTATGTAAACTAACCTATATAACTAACATCTATGCAGCTGCAACTATTGTTTTAAAAACCATATATATTTTCCTTTCTACTATAATATATAGCAAGCATATATACTAACATAATATAAATATATATAATACCTTAATATATGTCAACAGAGAAGCTCGGTTGGAAGAGAACGGTTCTGGGTCGAGGTCGAACTGGTGGAGGATTGGAGGAATGGTGTGTTGGGCCTGAGCAGTGGGAGGTCGGCTACCAGAAAGCAAAGCCAAGGGAGGCTAGGGAGGAGGCGGACGAGCCTGAAGGGGAAGGAGAGATTGAAGGCGCTGGGTTGCTTGCTAGGTTTATTGGCTGACGTGAGAGGGGTAGGGGAGGAGAAAGGCTCGGTGATGGTCTCGGCCCGCAGGTGGCTACGGAGGTGAGTAGAAGGGAAGCCTGTCCGGTCGTTGGCTGATGCTCATTGGTGGAGCAATGCAGAACCCGTGATGGAGAGTCGGACAAGGGTAGGTCGTAGAGTGGCAAGGAATTTCGGTGGAGGAAGCTGCATACGTGTTTTGGAGAGTGGCTGAACTCGCCTAGCGTGGCAAGCGGACAGAGGTCTGGTCGGAAAGGGGTTTGGTTCGAATGACCTGTGATTGGAGAGGAAGCACGTGGCCTTGGGGAAGAATATGGTGAGCAGGCTAATAAAAAAAGTGGAAGCTCTAAGCTATAAATTTTCTTAGATCCAAAGTGAAGGTGAAGATACTGTAAAAAAAATTGAACGAACCAAAGATTATATTTTGAAACCAGAGAATAACCAAATAACAAGGGCATTGATTTCAAAATTTATTAATAGCTAGGAATAGGGAAAGTCTATAAGTGGATTCAGGAAACTAATGATAGCAAAACGGCTATGTTTTTTTTTCAACTGTTTGAAAATTTTGAATGGACATAGGAATCAAAAAGTTAAAATGGATACCGATACATTAGGCCGTTATGTAGCCTTCGTTGCGTACCAGACATCGAAACATACAGAGGAATATAATGTGGAGATCAGCATATTGAGATGAATAGAATGGTACACAGATATCAGCGATACGATCAAGTTATAAAAACTCAATTATCGGTACCGAAAATGCTGCTAAAACGTCGAAAATAAGATAAACGGAGCAGTAGCAATCCAAATTTGATGAAACGAAATATGACTTCTCACTCAGAAAATGATTTAGATTTTTATTATTTATATAAAAATATTTGGGTTTCAGTAATATTTTATTTTCGTCCAATTAACAGAATTTAAATTAAAAATTACACAACAAAAGTTCTTTCATATTTTCCAATGAAATTTTCCTAGTTGCAATGTTAAAATAGACGTATTCCAAATATCAAATTTCTATTTCCAAATTCAATTATTTAATTTCAAGAAAAATTTCAGTTAATTACATTACAAAAACCGTTAAAATTTATGGGTCGTTACACTCTCCCTCACTTAGAACTTTTCGTCCCCAAAAAGGAACGAGGTAGGGGAATATGAACAACCAGAAAGAAAAATAGATTAAAAATACTAAACACAACCATTACTTTCCATTTATTTTATTCTATGCATTTAATTAAAAATTATTAATTCATAAACCATATTTATATTCAACTAATTCATTTCGATTCATTTTATTTAATCAATCAAATTTTATTGTGTTCGCATTTGATTGATTTCAATTCCATATATTTTCATTTAATTGATTTTTTTCAGTTCATTAACATTTATTATAAAATTTCTTTCAAAACAATATTTATTTTATTTAACTTATTTATTTAATCCATTTTTCCCTAGTTTGGTTGATTTCGATTTTAGTATTCTTAAGTTCATAGTTATTTTCTTGAATAGCATTTTTTTCTCCACATTTAATTTATTCCACTTGATATATTTTACAATATATATTAAGTGTATAAACATTTATCATAACCATATTTTATTCAAAAAATTAATTCTCTTTTTATTATTCAATTTATTATTCAAATTTTTATCTATAAATTCCCTTAACACAATGCAGTTTTGGACATATTATTACTTATATAATAGTGTACATTATTTAATCACATATTCTTATTACATCCAAACTTTTCACAGGTAAGTTTTACTAATATTTCATATGTAATTGAGCCCTATACTAGTTTACCTATTATTTATAATATTTTTATTAGGCAAAATTTAATTTGAACAATTTATCAGCTAAGTTTTCTCTTGTATAACCTCAATTACATACTCACCCTAACATTTAACCTTTTGAAATATCTTAGGTAAATCATATACATTAGGATACAATTAAGTATTATACAAATAAATTTTATCCTATTTCAATTGTTCCAAGGTGTTTTAAATTCCATGTTAAATTTTAAACACTTTAAATATTTCAAATTTTTTGATTCATTTCAATATTTGAAAACCCTAACTTAACACAGAAATTAAGAATTAAATTCTTGGTTTCATTTTCCACCATTTTGATATATATATATATATATTTCATTTTCCACCATTTTGAAATATATATATATATATATATATATATTGTGAATCAAATCATATTCAAGAAATTCAAATCAAATTCCTTTTCCAAAACAAAAGTGTACCAAAGTTGCTACGTAGTTTCTCCACTTTGATACTTGAAAATAAATGTCGATGATGCTGCAGTCATCACCGAAATTATTTCCCAATGAAAAATAGAAAATACTAACTTACTTCCTTTGAAAAATTCTAGAAAACAATTTACATTCGAAAATACTTCCAAATAATATATATATTTTTCCAAACCTTGAAAACCAATTTTTTTTAAAAGTGCCGAAAATTTAATTCTCAAATCCATAATTTAAATTTATTGCATTTTCAAATCAAATAAACCACGTTTATGAAATTTGAACAACTTATAACATATAACAATAGAAAATGATTTAGTAGAGTTGAAAAAATAATAAATGATAATCTAGTATTATCATTCCTAACAACCAATTTCTTTAACTATCAATTTCAGAAAAAATAATAAATGATTGCGTCAATTTGCTCTATTTAAGCGTTTTGGAATTCCTATCGATAACGTTAGCTAGACGAATCGATCGAAACCCAAAATTCAAACTTAACAACTCAAGTATTTGTACAAAAATGGGCACAACACTCTTCGAAAGCCTTTGAAGAGATAAAATGAAGAATAAAAAATTAAAAATGTGACTTACCTAACAAAAACTTCAAGAAACAGACAAGTAAATACGCAGACACAAGCGATTTAGAGTGGTGCGGTGTTTTGCCTACGTCCATTATGAAGTTTTATAATTTTATTGCTTCTCTTTTGACGATTACACTTGGTTACAGCAAATAACAGTAGAATACAACACTGAAATTCGAATTCAACAGTAGTAGTAGGTTGCAAAGTTCAATCCGGTTGAGTTTGGGCGTTTGAGAGTCAAAAGCTCCCTCATCTATAGGCTCTAGGGCTCTATTTATAGGCGTAGGAGGCTGATATTTCACTCAAACTTCGGAAGACTCCTTCTGGTATGTGAGTGGGCCCACATGATCGATCCCGGGAAGTTTTGACTCGATCTGTGATCGATACAAACTCAATTCGTATCGATCAAGAGGATGTCCAATGGAGTCGAAACTTGGTGGGAACATTCTTTAGCTTGTACGTAATCTCCTATGAAAATTTCATAGCATTTGGATTGGTGGATCTTGAGTTATGATCGATACGATTTGATGTTCTTCGGAATACTGTCTGATTCGAAACCATGATATCGAATCGATCCCCTTTGAATCGATAGTGCACGTGATCATGCGGTGACGTGGCATGCACACGTCGCATCGATCCACCTTTCGCTCTGAGTTTACCGAGTTGTTTCCCTGAATTTCACCTCGTTTGTATCGATGACTGTTGCGTATATCGAATCGATGGAGATACTCTATTTCGTGTCGATAGTGGTAGCCTCGTTCGCATCCATCGAGCCAGTCATTGTTCGTATCGATCAAAGTTACTATGACTTGATGGATACGAGCAAGCAATATTACGATGGATTCGAATAAGTGACACTGCTGCTTGGCTCGGTGGATTCGAATAATGATTATTCAATGTACACGAAGCATGGCCACCTGATGGATGTGAAATAGAGATAACTGTTGGATTCAAATATGACTCTTCAGCCGATGGATACGAAGTAGGTGATGGACGATCGATGCGAAGTGAGGTCGTTTGATGGGCACGAGACTAATCGATGCGAAGTTCAGGGATATGAAAATGTGGCCATTCTAATCGGTGCAAAGTCGATGGATTCGAATTGAGGTGTGACAATGGGTACGAACCATATGGATACGAAATCAAAGCTTATTGATGGATACAAAACTAAGGCCATTTCCTCCAAATTGCATCAATCATAACTTGAACATACGAACTCAGATTGACTTGAAATTTGGAATGCTAGTTTCCATGGCTTCGCTTGTCGTGCCATGTTAGTTGTAGCCTGATCCGGACTCGGACAAAATTCATCGATGTCCATAGCGATCCTGTACGTACTCGATATCCGGGATGAATGATCCCTGGTTGCCATTCAGTTCCTTGATATCTTCGCCTTGCCAAAAGGCGGGATAACATTTGCCCCCCAAAGTACATCTTATGGAAACATGACATGCTATGAAAAGCTGTAGCCTTCATTCTGAACAGTTATTGCTTTTTTCATTGGAAATTGTAACCTTTGACTGACAATCTTAGTATGGTGATTTGCCGATTGTCAACTATTGTACCCTCTGTTGTTGTAAGGGATTTCTGTATGTTAGGGATTAGCTGTTTGCCGCCGTAATCGTTATCAAATTGGTAAAAAATCCCTGGGAATGTTGAAAATTGAATATTAGTTCGACATATATGTATATACGTTAATCTGACTTTCGTTAACGTTGCACGTTCACGAGTCGTCGTCAGTTTTCTCATATCGAATCTGTATCGATCCTCGCTTGAACCGATGTGAAACTCGAGCTATAACAACGCTCGATGGTTGTTTTTGGATGTTCCTTCCTATCGATCCTCTCCTGAATCGATATAGAAGATTGAAAGGTTGCTCTTGCATTGATGGACTTTTCATTGATGGATGCAAATTTAGCATTTCACATCGATGGACATGAGCATCGATGGATACGAAATTAACGTTCGTATTGATGGTTACAAGTGTTTGGGGGTTGTGAATCGATGTAGTTCACATCGATGTTGGAGCCGTATAATCGTCAATACGAATAAAGGTTTCGTATTGATGGAGCTCAAAGCCTTCAAAATTGCCTTCATCGCGTACTTCATATCGATGGACCCTATTGGTCATTTCGAATTGACCGTTCGACTTGATCCAATGGTTGACCTGCTGTGACCGGTCGCTTTTGGTTGGGAGGCGAATCGCCCCTTCCCTTCACGCTTGCGCCCATATAAATACTCTAGACTTCAACACTTTTCACTTTTTACTTTTTACTTTTTACTGCTGCCTTCAGTTCTTTCGTCTTCACATCGAAACAGGGAACTTGGAAAAGAAAAAACTGTGTGCCTTCGAATCGAACCAAAACAATCTTTTAATCCTTCGAATTCCTATTTCAATTTAGGTAATTAATTAATCACGAATAAATCCAAGCGATGAGGCTTGAATTCCAGTGTCATCTTACTCCTGTTGACAACCAATTTTGGTGATGCCAAGGCTAGATCTAGGTCATAGCTTGGTTGAGAAAGGCCATGGTGATGTTTATGTTGATTGGAGAAGGAGCGTGGAGAAGGATAGCTCAATCTTCATTTCGCGTCGATCTGGAATAAGGATGCCCGAATTGATCGGGGTAACTTGACTTTGTATCAAAATTTGTATCGATCCTGGAAAGGCCAAGTGAGATGATGATGTTCGCATCGACGGAAGGTGGTTGGAACTTGTATCGATCTGGAATGATCGATTCGAGGATTTGGCCCACATGATTGATACAAAGTCCTGGCTCCAATGATCGATACGAAAGTTCGGGGCGGCGATCGATACGAAGCCGAAGGTTTTGATCGATACGAAGCTACATGCCCTGATCGATACGAGGTTAAGGCTCTTTGTTCGATGCGAGATGCAATCTCATGATCGATACAAAGAGTATCTATTCGAACGCTATCAATAAGAAATATATCGATTCCAACCAGATTGGAATGATCGATGCGAAGCGAAGATGTCGTGATCGATACAAAGCAAGGGTCTTGAATGGTTGATCCAAGTCTGAATTTTTGATGGATACGAAATTTTCCACAATCGAAAACTTGACTCCGACGAGCTTCAGCCTTGCAGGACAGGACTTGACTATAGAACTGCATATTTGACTGCCTTTCGAAGCTTGTCAATGGAACTCTGACTTAACAAAAATATAATGAACTCTAACTTGGATCGACCGCCAAGAGTCTGGATGGCATGGTTGTGACAGTCAGCGATGGCGGTCATTCCAGCTGGATTTCGAAGTCTTGTTGTTTGGATATTTTTCCTAACTCTATAGAATATTTTCAAGTACTACATAGCACTGCACAACACATTCACACACTTCACTCTGGGGGACGCATGGGCTCATTATCGTCTAATGATGATTTCTCGTGAGTTAGCTAGTCATGGAACCTTCAAGCTCACAACAATAAGAAGCTCAGGGCTCAGTCCCTCTAGTACTCGAGATACCGGCCATAGAGGCCAAAGTCATTGATCCAGCCCCGGACGAGGTACCTGGTGCAACTTTCATCGTCAATCCGATAGATTCTGTTCCTTCCAATGTCTCCGAAGACATGCTAGGATAGATATTTTTGAGGCATGGATTGTCAGTGGATGATGTGCTATTATCGGGTCCTGATGATCGACCGCACTTTTTGCCTGAAGGGTATACTACATTCAATCGTCATGCATGCATGCCCGGGACACTTCCTCCGTTTAATCAATTTATCCGAGAAGTGTTGTCTTTCCTTGGAATTGCTCCATCTCAGCTACATCCGAACGGATATGCGTTGCTGAACAGTTTGTTTCATAGTATTCATGGAGCATCTCTATCGTCCACCGATCCCAACAAAGATTAGATATATGTTCAACATGAACAGTCGGGAAGATAAACCTTCTTCCACGTTACTGGAGGTAGTAAAGAACTGTCAAGTAGTCACGGGGTCTTGGACTAGATTGAGCTACTTCAAGACGGAGTGGTTTTACGTTCGGTGTCCTCCAGGATTTGCCGGTCGATGATTAGTTCGACGTAAGTATCATAGCCTTCTCAAATAGCTGATGTGTCGATGTAACCAAAGTCAAACTCATAGTTTTTTCTCTTTACAGCGGTAATTCACCGACTCGAAGGCGCTCGTTATAAGGAGATAGTTCGAACTCTTCAAGAAATCCCGAGTGAAGAGAGACACATTGATTTGGTTCTGACGGACAAGAACCTAAGAATTCTCGAGCTGATTGAGGGAAAACAAAGCATAAGGCCCCAAGGAACATTAAGGGTTGTCTTGAAGAAATGTGCTAAACGCAAGATGCCCAGAGTTGTCATAAATGAGGAGGTTATTTCTGAGAGAACTCATATCGATGACGAACCTCTAGCTGGGTCTTCAGATTTAGTCCTGGATTCCGAAGGAAGGAGAAAAGGCAAGGCAGCTGCTTTTAAATGTCCCAGATCTAAGAGATGGAAATCTATGGTTACGTCTCGGCCTGCTTCTGGAGTTAGAATTTCGGAGGCTTCTCCCCCACGAGTGGAAAATCTCTTCGAAGGGCTCGTCGATATCCCAATCCCGGACTACGTGTCCTTTCAACATGATGCCGGATTGGAAGAGCTTCAGTAAGCCTTAGATTTAAGCGAGTCTCTTCCCACCAGCGTGGTCGATGCTTTCGGTTGGTTAGAGGATTGCACATACGTACATGATCCATAGCACCAAACGATTTTTGACCATTAGCTCTCCACTATTGAAAGATCACTAACTCTATTCTCGTTTTACTTTGCAGATATAATGGCTGGCCATGGCTCTATGCTTGGTAGTCTTTGAAACACTTGCCGATCTTCGTCATACTAGGAGTCGCGCGGGAGAGAGGGAGATAGGGATTACGAGCAAGGGTATTCCAGTCAAGAACAGTATGATAGAGATAGGGGATATGTATGCCGATCACGATCTCGTTCATCCCCTCCCAGAGTTCCCGCACAGCCTCTAGTTCAAGATTCACGGCCTTTTGAATCTTCATGGCATAAGTCTTCTCACGCTCCAAGGTCTGATTCTCACCGCAGAACCGAAATAGTGGCTCCCTAAACTATAGAACAAGTCCTTACTGAGCCTATTGGGGAAGGAGCGATCAAACTTGCACAATTGAAAGAAGATTTCCCTAATATTTGCTTTGATGGTTACATCTTCCCTCCGCACCTAAAGAGAATCCCTGCGGAGGCAGAGAACACCATTCATGACTATTTTGCAGATATTTTCTTTCAGTACAAGGAGTGGTCAAAAGCTGCAAAAAAGCATCGAAGGTGGCTTTTGATCGGGCTGCCACGATTGAAAAACTGGAGAAAGAGCTTTTTCAAAAAGATCGTATTATTCAGGTGCTTGACAACGAAGCCGAGTCTTCTAGAAAATACGAAATGGAGGATGTCAAAAAGGCCGATGACGCCCACACATCCATGGACAGAATGAGGCAAGAACATTACGCCATGGTGGAGGAAATGGGCCACAGGTACACCACCGTCGCCGTCGAACGGGATGCAGCCCTAAAAGAGCTCAATGAACTTAAGTCTAAGTTCTCTGAAATTATAAAGGAGAAGGAAGCTGCCAATGTCTCCGCAAAAGAGGCATGTGATTAGGCGATGGTGCTTCGGGGTGAGAGAGACGCAGCTATGGAAAAAGTTCGCGTGGCAGAGGCTGAGGTTGATGAGAAGGTCAGACTGGCGGAAACCAGGCTTGAGGCTGATATAGAGGAGCTTCTCGTCACTTACAATGCCAATGTGTTGAGACAAAGAAATCTGGCGTGGCTCGACGATTACTCAACTCATATATATAATGCTTGGAATCTGTTGGTTGAAGAGGAGAAGGCGGTGCATTTGGATGGAGCTTCTGACGAGTTTGAGCTAGAGAATCGTATATTGAATGAGGATGAAAAGAAAGTTCTCCACGACTCCATGATTTCACATGCGAGAGAAAAGCTTAGCACCCAGCATCGGGAAATCGGGGCAGGCTCAGACGTTGAGCATCATGTTACAAGTTCTGAGATTATTACTTCATCTGGATCCGAGCCAATTCCAGTGATTGAGCCGCAGCCTGTCCCAGCTTACAACCCTTAACAGCCACATCTATCTTCTATAAGGGAGCACTCTTCTGAAACTATTCAGCTAACCACGAGCCAAACCGAGGAAGGTACTCTGAACAAATCTCATGTGTGTTCGAAATGAAGAACTTGTATTGAAGTGCGTACTAACAACTTCTCTTCTTCCTTGTCCAGTGACTAAAGTTACATCGACAGCGCCTCCTGCAACCCAAGAATCACACCAAGTGCAGGAGGCCATCATCGCCGAGGCGACCATTAGGACAACGGCCGTGCACATTGAAGTAACGCAGGGGAGCTCATTTTCTGTTGATGAGCAGATGATGAATGAGCATCTTGGCCGGCAGAGTGACCCCTTCGCGGGCTTACCGTTCGTCATCAGTGGATTCAAGCCCGCCTCTAGCGCTTCAACACAGACCACTGCTGCCCTTAGTGAAGCCCGAGCTATTTGAGAAGAAATACTGGCTGAAATCAAAGCTGAGCTAGATGCAGCAACACATGGTAGCAGTTCTGAGGGTGGAGTGACGGCTCCCGGTCCAACTCCACTTAGAATGATATCACCCGGGGGTACACTTGTTGATACTAGTGTGTCAATTCTGCCCCGGTCGTAGATCTGATTCCCCCGACTCCTCCTACAGAAAACATCCCTTTAGACTCAAGTTCGGAGGAGGATATTGATATTATGCCTCCGTCTGGAGATCGCCCGCCTAAAGGGAAATGCTCGAAACGAAGCATCGTTAGTGGTTCCGGCGGTTCCACGCCGAAGAAGAAGCCGAGGAAGAAGAAGGAATAGATACGGTCCTTAGGCATATTTTTTGGGTAGATAGAAGTTTATTTTTTCTTTCATAGGCCATGTATAGATGCGCGTTCGACCCTGCTAGTAGGCATTTTTTGGCAGAACTTGTGCATGAATCTTCAATCTCAGTTAGTTGAAATGAAATTTGATTTTCTTTTTTGCTTCAACTGTTCTTCCTGTCTTTTATGCTTAAGTGTTGCAGTGTTTGAATCTCAATCAGTGCGCATGTGGAGTATCAATTCTGGAGTTGAATTTGTTTTATTTGCTAAGGCTGTAAATCACGGACACAAGTCGCGACTGGAGATTGGGTTGGATTTTTAGCGCTGCACTGCTTCAATCGATGACCAACACTTAAGCTTTGCCCCCGGTTCCAAGGATTGGTTTCAACGATCAGCTAGTGATCGTCGTTCGCCTACATCATTTCAGGCTTAACATCGTCGGATCGATGCTAAAACAAGTAAGAGTCGGTCGAATCACACTCGCTTACTCATTGTACTTACATCCACGCTCTGGGGACTTAGAGTTATTTGTGATCAATAGTCTGGCTCGCACTCTGGGAATCCATAGACTATCGACATTTGTAGCTCAGTTCGCACTCCGGGAACTCTGACTCAGCATTTATACTCCAATTCACACTCTGGGAATTTGGAGTCGGTGTTTATGCTCTGATTCGCACTCTAGGAATTCGGAGTTGATGTTTTAATCCAATTCACGCTCTATGAATTTGGAGTTAGTGTTTATACTTCGGTTCGCACTCCGGGAACCTAGAGTTGATGTTTATACTCCAATTCATACTCCAGGAATTTGGAGTTAGAGTTTATACTCCGGTTCGCACTCCGGAAACCTAAAGTTGACGTTTATACTCCAATTCACACTCTGGGAACTTGGAGTTAGTGTTTATACTTCGGTTCGCACTCTAGGAACCTAGAGTTGATGTTTATACTCCAATTCACTCTCTGGGAATTTGGAGTTAGCTGATAGATTGTCAGTCACACCTGTTTAGGTTTTTAGGAGTTCGTTCACACTCTGGGAACGAGGGATTTATCGGGATTGCGAATGGTGAGTTTACATTCACCCCAAGTAAACAAGCGAGGTCGTTAGATGGACGGGTCCATCCTCCTCAAATTTGGTTAGGATACAGCCGAAGTCGTTAGGCAGACGGGTCTACCCTCTGCAGAACCGTATTTATGAGTTTTATGCTCCCACTCGCTCTCTGGGAGTTTGGAGTTGGTAAAAGGATTGTCGTGTATCAATCCTTTTTAATTTTGGTGTAGTGACCTACCCCCGAGCTCGGGTCTCACTTAGTAAGTGACCGGTCGCATCACAGTCACTCTCTATTTGAATAAATTCCACTACACGATGGAACTTGGCTTTCTGTCCATTGTGATGTAGTATGTCATATTCAATGAATCACTGCTCTGGCTCGAAGAGATGGCATTTTGTTGCTGAAATGAAAAAATATGGAACAATCAATTGCCTTATTACAATTTCAAATTTCGAAATGCAGAAACAAATTATGAATGGAAAAATAGACTGGAGTAAACAGAGCCTGTCATGTATAGTAGCGACGGAGACTTGCTGTTCCAGGTTCTGGGCAAAGTAAGACCGTCAACGGTCGATAAATTGAACGTGCCATCTCCGAGCTTTTGTGCAATCTCATACGGTCCTTCCTAATTTGGCTTCATGTGCGAAGGACCTGGATAGATTCTTTTGAGAACGATATTGCCAAGTTCAAAGGTTCGTGGTTGAACCTTAGCATTGTACGATCGGGCGACTCGATTTCGATACGCGGCTGCCCTCAAATCAGCTTCTTCCCGCTTCTCATCCATTAAATCCAAAGATTCAGCAAGAAATATGGCATTAGTCTTTGGGTCATAATAAGTCATATAATGAGAAGGTACTTCCATCTCGACTGGAATAACGGCTTCGAAGCCATATGATAGAGAAAATGGAGTGTATCAGGTCGCGGACTTGTGGGTTGTTCGATAAGCCCATAAAGCCATAGGAAGTTCATCAACCCACTTGCCCCCGGCTTTTTCCAGTCGTTTCTTCAGAATAAATTTGATAACCTTGTTAACAGCTTCAACTTGGCCATTCGCTTGAGGGTGCACAACTACAGAGAATTTCTTGTGAATATGAAATCGTTGATAGAAATTCTTGAATTCAACACTGTCGAACTGAGCTTCGTTATCAGTGATAATGGTATGCAGAGACCAAATCGGCAAATAATGTTGCGAACTACGAAGATGATCACTTTCTTCGTTGTGATTGTTGCAAGGGGTTCAACTTCAGGCCACTTAGTAAAATAATCAACTACGACGATGGAATACTTCGCTCCACCTTTGGCCAGGGTAGAGTTCCAATAATATCGATGCCCTATACTACAAACGGCCACGAGCTGACCATTTGGGTTATCTCAGTAGGTGAGGCTTTAGGAATTCAAGCGCGTTTTTGGCATTTATCGCATTTCTGGCATGGTCTGCTGCATCATGATTTACGGTGTGCCAATAATATCCGTATCGGAGTACTTTCTTAGCGAGAGCTTGCCCCCCGATGTGATCGCCACACTCCCCTTCGTGTACATCATCTAACACTCGTTTAATTTCATCTTGCACGATACATCGGAGGAGAGGAACATAATATCCCCTTCTATAGATTACTCCATCCTGGATGGTGAACCGTGAGGCTTTTTGAAGAATTTGTCTTCTTTCACTCCTACGCTCAGTCAGTGTTCCACGCTCGATATAATTCCGATACGGGGTCATCCATGATTCCCTACAAGGAGAAGTTTCGAATACGAAGTCTGTCTCCATCTGATCAATAGTCGGAAAAGATAACGTCTCCACAAGAATAAGCCTCATTTGTTGTGCCTCGCCCGTACTTGCTAATTTAGCCAATGAGTCAGCCTTTTGATTGTGCTCATGGGGTATATAGAAAATGGCATAATAATCAAACTGATCAAGTATTTCCCAAACTCGAGATGGATAAGCAGCTAGTCTTCGATCCTTGGCCTGGTATTCACCCCGAACTTGGCATACGACCAATTGGGAATCACAATAAATTTCCACAGCAGTAATTCTAAAATCATGGACGAGCCTTAATCCAGCAAGCAAGGGTTCATATTCAGCTTCATTGTTGGTCGCACGAAATTCGAATTTCAATGCATAGCATATAGATCATCCTTCGAGGGTTTCAAGCACTACACCAGCACCCGAGCACCGATCGTTGGATGCAGCATCGGTATGCAGCTTCCAGATGTATTTGGGAGATATACTGGTCTCGAGAAAGTCCTCTGGAACGGTGAATTCGGCTATGAAATCTGCTATAACTTGTCCTTGAATGGCTCTCCTTGGAATATAGGTGATATCAAACTGACTTAGTTCAATGTTCCATTTGGGTAACCTACCAGACGTCTCAGGCCGCATAAGGACCTGTCGTAACGGGTAATCGGTGTACACAGTAATAGGATGAGCTAAGAGATAAGGACGGAGCTTCCTCGAGGCAATGCTAGGCAGTAAGCCAATTTCTTTAGCTTCTGATAATTTCTCTCAGCTTCGGTTAGCCGTTTGCTAACATAGTAGACCGGCTTCCGCACTCGGCCTTCCTCCCGAACTAAGGCAGCACTTATTGCATTCTCTGATACCGCAAAGTAAAGATATAACTTCTCGTGGTCGATCGGCTTTGACAAAATTGGTGGTGTGGAGAGATGATGAACCAGTGCTTTGAATGCGTCTTCACATTCCGTGGTCTATTCAAAGTTTTGCTTTTCTTTTCGGATCAGGTCGAAGAAGGGGATGCATTTGTCGGTGGACTTTGAAATGAACCTACTCAGTCCTGCTACCTTCTCGTTGAGACTCTGGAGCTGCTTTATTGTTCTCGGAGTTTGTAAATTACTGATTGCCCAGATCTTTTCGGGATTTGCTTCTATTCCCCGAGCGTTGACGACGAACCCAAGGAACTTCCCAAAGGCGACTCCAAAATGACACTTCAGTGGATTGAGCTTCATCATGTATTCTCCAAGAATGTTGAACATTGATTCCAGGTCTCTGAGGTGATCAGTGGAGAATCTCGACTTTACCAGCATGTCGTCTACATATACTTCCATGGTCTTTTCGATCTGGTTGGCGAACGTCCGATTAACTAGGTGTTGATATGTTGCCCCCGCATTCTTGAGCCCAAAAGGCATGACTCTGTAGTAGTAAAGTCCCAGATCGGTCACGAAACTGGTGTGTTCTTGGTTTGGTAAATGCAAGGATATTTGATTGTAACTGGAATAAGCATCCATAAAAGATAGCAATTCATGCCCAGCCGTTGAATCTACAAGTTGGTTAATTCGGGGAAGTGGAAAACTGTCCTTCGGGCAAGATTAGTTCAAGTCGGAATAATCCACACACATCCTCCATTTCCCATTCGGCTTACGAACAAGTACGGGATTGGATACCCACTCCGGGTATAAAGCATCTCGAATGAACCCATTTGTTTTCAGCTTATCAACTTCTTCTTTATGGGCGGCAGATCTCTCTGGATCCATACCATGCCTTTTCTGTTTGATCGGGATACAGCGTGGGTCAATATTAAGGGTGTTACTCACAATATTCGACAAGATTCCATACATGTTAGAGTGCGTCCAAGCGAACATGTCGAGATTCACCCGGAGGAATTCGACCAATTCTTGTTGCGTCTTTTGGCTCAACTGAGACCCAATCTTTAGCATTCTTGAATCATCATCGTCATCAATCGGGACATCGATTGTCAATTCAGCCGGGGAAGCTTGACTTTCTTTAGATTCATCCTGGTTCTCGGTATCTCTTGGGTCAAGATCCCTCTGGAATTGGTTGGGGTGCCCGGACATAGTCCCAGGAACCAATTGTCAATTGTTGGCAAAACAGACGCAGAGAGATTCCTCTACGCCCTTTCCCTTCTCCCTTCGTTGCACCTCGTGCAGCACAGCAATATAACAGGCTCTCCCAACAGCCTGATCTCGTTGTAGTACTCCGACCCCCCGATCGGTGGGGAACATCAGAATCAAACACCATGGGGCAATGGCTGCTCTGAATTCTCAAGGGTCGGTCGGCCCAAAAAAGCATTGTATGGAGAATCAATGTCTAGAACAACAAACTGTAAAATCCGAACTCTTGGGCGTTCTCCAACCCCCAATTCCACTGGCAATTCCACAGCACCAGTGGGTATAGTTGCACTTCCATTGAGGCCGTGGATTCTAAATTGGCAAGGCTTTAAATCCTTGGCTTCCATCTTCATCAGGTCGTAAGCCCGCTTAAACAAAATAATTACAGAGCTCCCACTGGCAACCAAGATCCTCTTCATCCAAGCAGGACCTACGTGGGAAAATATGACTAGTGGGTCGATAGTGGGGGCTTTGACCTTATCAGCCTCCCGGTTTCTGAATACAATGTCATCTGTCATCGTTCTTTGTCGCTTGTTGGAGCCCCTTCATCAAAATTACTACAACGTTCGAAGTCCGCATGCCTGATAGAGCTGGCATACGACTCCATTTCCCTCCAGCTTTGGTCTGTTGGATGGGGACCGCCACTGACTATTTTTAAAACCAACCTCCCACCTGTACGAGCGGGTTCCTCTTGCCTTTCCTGATTCTATGCACGATTTTGATTTGATGGGCCCATACCTCCAGACTGCGGCGCCCGCACAAACTAATCTAACTTTCTCTCCTTGATCAACTTCTCAATAAGGTCCTGTAAATGACGGCACTCATTTGTATTGTGGCCATAGCTTTCATGAAACCTATAGAACTTTCCCGTTAGAATTTTCCTCTTCGATGATGGCTTTGGAGTAGGCTTCTTGTATTGCATTGCATTGCAAGTCTGCAAATACACGTTCTCCAACGACGTATTCAGGGGGGGTATAATTATCAAACATTGGAACCCTACATCGCGGGCCTCGATTTTGGTCTCGGTTCTTATTTTGACTGCCATTACTTCTTTGCTGAGCTTGCTTGTTCTGTATGTTCAAATGAACTTTTCCAAAACTCTCACCAGACATTTAAACTACAACATACTTTGCATGCCTTCCATGATGGGACTCGCATCATCCTGTTTCCTAGACTGTTTCGCATCTTCTTGCCTCAAGAATTGAGCGGCTTTGGAGTAGAAACGGTCCAATAACGTGGGGGGTTTTCCAGTTGGACAATTTTCGAACTCGGAATCAGGATCAATCCCTTTGGTTAGTGCCATCAGAATAGAATTGTCATTGGGGTTACTTATCTCTGCACATGCAGCATGAAATCTATCCAAGTAGCATCTAAGCATCTCCTTGGGAGCTTGGGTGACGGTGGATAAAGTATTAACATCCCTTGGCCTCGCCACATGCATTCGGAACTGTTCCACAAACTTGGTGGCATTTGGTCGAAGCAAGAAATAGATCGAGGTGGCAATCTTGTAAACCACATGGTAGCAATGCCTCCCAAATAGATGAGGAAGCTACGACATTTTACTGCATCATCCGCTCTTGCAGCATTCATCAGCCACTCATATTTCAGGATGTGCTGATTTGGATCTGAATTTCCTTCATAGATTGGCAGAGCGGGCATTCTGAATCGCCAAGGAGGTTCGGCATAGAGTATGCCATCCGTGTGTGACTCCGGGAGATTTCCTAGTCGTCGTTAGTAAGAACCTGGTTTTCACGGATCATCTGGCGTATCATAGTCGGAATGTACGGCATCTGGACATTCTGTGTAGGTTGAGCCAAGGTGTGGTTGGGCTCCACAGTGCGAGGCAAGACCGAGCGCTGTCGACGGTCCACGTCTCGCCTCCTTGGTTCATAGTCTTCAGGGACGTACAGTTCAGGAGTACGCCCATGTTGATGTTGGGTTGGATCAGGCTGATTTTGGGCATCAACCCTTGGTTCTGCAACGGCGGTTGTGGTGCGGTTATCTGTGGTATAGTGTGGGACTGTACCGCCCCGAGAGGAGGGTCCAGTGTGGTAACTGGCCGATGGGCCGACTCTCAGCTGCCCAACGGTCATCACAATTTGATGTCTGGTAGCCTGCGTGTAGCTCCCGTCCAGCCGGGGACGGGTGGATCTATGATGGTAATCGAAAGAGGCAGAGCTTTCCATGGAGGAGTTGGTGGCATGATCCCTTCTAGATATTATGTGCCTTTGGCGGTTTAGCTAGTTGGTCAACTCAGCATTAGCGTGCAGTGGCTCAGTTAGTTGTTGCCGACTCTGGGTCAACTCCTGGAGCAACAACTGGAATTATTGTCTTGTAATCGGGCCCGACGGATGCGAGGGTCCAGTAGCATTTTGGTTGGATGGAGGTAGTTGCGAAGGATTCTGTCTATCTCGGCCTTCTTGATCGACAGCATTGGAGGTGGTTCTTGTGCTAACCATTGTGAGATATGGAGTCCTTTCCTAAATTTTCTGCAAATCTGAATAGCTTGAAAGGATTCTGGAATAGAGATTTGGATCTTCCTCTTAGATTTTTGCAATCCGGTATTGACGGTAGATCCAAAGAGTAGGAGAAAATCTGGGTTTTCTCAGTGAAAGCACCAAAGTGTTTGTATCAAAAATGGGCACAACACTTTTCGGTAGTCTTTGAAGAGATAAAATGAAGAATAGAAAATTAAAAACGTGACTTATCTAACAAAAACTTCAAGAAACAGAAAAGTAAATACGCAGACATAAGCGATTAAGAGTGGTTTGGCGTGTTGCCTACGTCCAATATGATGTTTAGTGATTTTATTGCTTCTCTTTTGACGATTACACTTGGTTACAGCAAACAACAGTAGAATACAACACTGGAATTCGAATTCAATAGTTGTAGTAGGTTGCAAAGTTCAATCCGGCAGAGTCTGGGCGCTTGAGATTCAAAAGATCCCTTTTCTGTAGGCTCTGGGGCTCTATTTATAGGCATAGGAGGCTGATATTTCGCTCAAACTTCGAGAGACTCCTTTTGGCACGTGAGTGGGCCCACGCGATCGATCTTGAGAAGTTTCAACTCGATCATTGATTGATACGAACTCAATTCGTATCGATCAAGATGATGTCCAATGGAGTCGAAACTTGGTGGGAACATTCTTTAGCATGTACGTAATCTCCTATGAAAATTTCATAGCATTTGGGTTAGTGGATCTTGAGCTATGATCGATACGAGTTAATGTTCTTCGGAATGCTGTCTAATTCGAACCCATGATTTCGAATCGATCCCCTTCGAATCGATAGTGCACGTGATCATGCGGTGACGTGGCGCACATACCTGACGTCGATCCACCTTTCGCTCCGAGTTGACCGAGTCGTTTCCCTGAACTTCACCTCGTTTGTATCGATGACTGTTGCGTATATCGAATCGTTGGAGATACTCTATTTCGTATCGATAGAGGTAGCCTCGTTCGCATCCATCGAGCCAGTCCTTGTTCGTATCGATCAAATTTACTACAACTTGATGGATACGAGAAAGCAGTATTATGATGGATTCGAATAAGTGACAATGCTACTTGGCTCGATGGATACGAATAATGATTATTCAATGGACACGAAGCATGGCCACCTGATGGATGTGAACTAGAGATAACTGTTGGATTCGAATATTACTCTCCAGCCGATGGACACGAAGTAGGTAATGGACGATCTATGCGAAGTGAGGTCGTCTGATGGATACGAGACTGATGAATGCGAAGTTCATGGATACGAAGATGTGGCAATTCTAATCGGTGCGAAGTCCATGGATTCGAACTGAGGTGTGATGATGGGTACGAACCATATGGATACGAAATCAAAGCTTATTGATGGATACAAAACTAAGGCCATTTCCTCCAAATTGCATCGATCATAACTTGAACATACAAACTCGGATTGACTTGAAATTTGGAATGTTGGTTTCCATGGCTTCGCTTGTCGTGCCTTGTCAGTTGTAGCCTGATTCGGACTCGGATAAAATTCATCGATGTCCATAGCGAACCTGTACGTACTCGATATCCGAGACGAATGATCCGTGGTTGCCAATCAGTTCCTTGATATCTTGGCCTTGCCAAAAGGCGGGATAACATCAAACAACACAATATGAAACCTTTTTATATTAGTTATAAATACACTCCTTTACTCGATGATTCAAGGATGGATTATAGATCAAGGATAGAGATTCAAATCTAAGGAACCCTAACCACAGAAATTCTAATTCGAAGATAGGCTCAAAAGCAAGATAAAACAATTAAATTTAAAAAGGGAAGGATGGATAGATTTATATTGATCACGGGTGACCTTAACCAGGTCAACGGAGACTTAGAGAGGCGAGAATATGATCAACAAGAACCAGGACACAAGTCAGGCTCCAAGGATAGGATCTATGCAGAATTCAATTTCCCGCTTAAATGGTAAAGATGCGACTTCACCAAAACATCAGGATATTCCCTGATTATCAAGGTGTAATCAAGATCACTAAGTTCAATATCCAAGCGATTGATGGAACGGCCTACAAAATTCCGATGCATTCGACATTCGATAACAAAAGATTTTTCCCGAGTCATTTATGAGAGAATGATTCGGACTTCGCAAGGAACAACATCAAAAACCGGGGACGTAGAAATCTCCGATGAATCGACGCTTGTTGCAAAGGAGTTTCACCCCTTTGCAACTCATGTTCAAGTTAGCACGACCGCCGATGGGATTAGTCACACAAAGGATGAAGTTGACGGTTGGGGTTGGAGCTACGGGATGCTCCAATATCAAAAGAACGTGAACATGAGAAGACGAGGATGAATTTTCAGAATGAATGGGAAAGTTTCAAAAAAATTCAAAGGAAACCGAGTCAAGGAGGAATGGACTCAAGCTCGAACGAAGGTGATTCTATAATTAAATTTTACTCCACATGCTATGTTTTTCCTAAACCAGAGCTTTGATACCAACTATAATGACCTGGTATTTCAAATCATTCACATCCGTACATGTCAGACTTGAATTGCTCGGAACAATAGATTGTTAATTATATTTGGTAAAACTCAACATATACAATAAATATATCAATCATAGAATCACAGACACAGAGTAATATAACAATAAGCAGTGGAATAGATAAATAGTAGTTCATGAAGCTACCATATAAACAACATATTTTGAAATAAAATACAACAGAATATCTCCAATATATTGTAGTCTCGAATGCAAACAGATTACAAGTCTGACCAAACAACTAGATAGTTAAAAGTTGAATAGATATAAATGGATCTCCAAGTGAAGCTCCAACTCTAAAGGTGACTTTCAAATGCTATGGCACTCGGTCTGACCCGAGCGTAAAGCAAAACACAAAACACTTGAGTCAGTATTTATATTCATATGTTAATAAATTTAACTCAAGTGAAATGTCAATTGAAATACAAGTAACTTAAAGGACGTTTGGGATTTCCACCCTCTAATGATCTGTGTAGCTATCTACTATGTAGTAATATACACTATTATAATATGTCTATAGTAATGTAAAGGTATTAAAATAGCGTTAAGGCATTATCCATATCCCCCTTAACACATTTTATATATTCCCGTAGTCTATACAATGTCGCATGCACCTCCGTAAAGTGGAGGTTTATAAAGAGGATACTTATAGGTACGGTACAAAACAAACTCGTAGAAGGCGCGATAAGGCATGCGACAAGGCACTCGAGGCAATGCTGGGGTAGATATACCATTTGCGAATCTGAACTGGTGGTAACGCGTAGCAGCTGCTACCGTCCACCTCGTGACACACTCTCATATCAAAAGTGTACCCAATCAAATCACAAAAGAAATAGAATGGTTTTGAATAAATGTGTCCGATAGGAGGAATGACCTCACTTGGCCCGTCGTGGCTCTTGTTCTAGCCGCATCAAGCTGACTCACTGGAGTTAGGGCTACGTAAATACCATATAAAATTATCACTAAACCATCCTACTTCATTTTGTAATCTCCACCACATTCACAGTTGTAAATGTGGTTTTCGGTATTAGTAATGAGTATGAAAATATCTGATCCCGGTCTCTTTAACAACCAAACTATTATTTCACACCGTTGTCATTTTATTTCAAATAGTTCATGCCTTATATCAAAATATCTTATTCATTTCAAAATCATATAAATTCGATATCATTATTCACTTTTAAAATATTCATTTCCCGATCGTAACACTTTCAAAATTTATAACACTTTTGAAGTCATAACACTTTGAAATCATAAAACTTTGAAATAATAACACTTTAAAATCATAACTCTTTCCACTTAAATAGTTTAGATGTTGAAATAGTGTGTGTGTGTGTGTGTGTATATATATATATTAAAATACATTATAGTTTGAAATAGTTTATATATATAATAAAATAGTTTATATAATAAAATTAGTTTCCTTAAATTTCACAATATCGATCTGAATCATCTTAAATTCAAAATTCAGTTTAAATCAATTCTAGTTTAACCATTTCAATTTAAAGGTCAAAAATTCAATTCAAATTCTCCATAAACCATTTCAATTTATATCGATTTCAAATCCGGGTTTGAACCATCTTTTCAATTCCAATAAGATTCAAGTTTAAATATTCAAACAATTTCAATATAAACTTCATCTATTCTCCAACATTTAACTTTAATTTTATTCAAACTGGAAAAATATTCGCCTAATCATTTTAATAAGAAATAAATAAAATCTCAATTTATAAATTTAAATCAATATTAAATATTCGGTCTCAATTTTATTTAAAGTTGAGAATTTAATCACTTTTTATCAAATCAAGCTATAAATCATATTTTCAAAAAAAAAAAAAACTCAACAAGTTCAAACAATTTCTTATTTAAATTTAATTATTAACCAATATAAATTCCAGGTTAACATTAATTTAGCTTCCTAACCTTTATTCTTAAAGTTATAATTTTTTTTAAATATCAATATAAATTTAAGTAAGTACATAAACATATTATATAATAATTAAATTAAAAAATTTATAAAATTAAATCTTATTATTAAATGTATATTTTATATCATATTTTATCTTATATATTTTTAAAATAACAAAACTATAAGTAAAATCTTAAATTTTATATTTTTCAAAATTAACTTATAAATTAAAATTTCCAAAACACATTATTTTAAAAAACTACATTTACAAAATAAAATATCTTCTTATAATATTTAAAAATCAATATTTAACAAAATCCGTATATTTCCTTCCAAAACTATAAAAATAATTTTTCAAAGTAAACTAACAGCGTCCGTACATAATTTTATATCATATGGTCAAGTGATACGGATATTTATTATCTCAATCCCCAATTTAATATTTTACGGGTATATATCATTTCAATCCGTAATACCAAAATTCAAAATTAATGAAAATTGCTTGGTTTATCATTTCAACCCATAATGATTTTCTCCTATTCTACGAGATCGTTTGGGTATGACATTTCAACCCATAAGGAATTCTAAATTAATAGGGAACTTGCAGAATGAGAACAGGTATGATAATAATATAACATATCAACAACATGCATATATCATCAATAACAAGTTAAATCATAATATAAATAACAGATTATGGTGTCATATGTCACAGGTGGATAGTTACAGATAATGGCATATCATATACAACAATCAAAATTAAAAGTTCAATTTAGCAACATATTTCAATTGTGGTTTCAAATGAAATCAAATTAAATAAGTATGAGGATGTTAATCGTGAGTGGTTGCTCACCTTTCGAGGTTAGAGAGATTGATAGTGAAATGTCTTACGAATCCAAGCATGAATTCCAAAGCAAAGCAAGACTGGCACGAATTTGGCGAACAAAGCTGATAAATAGGAATCGATGAGAACAAATCAAATTATCTTGATATAAGCTTAACAAATATACGTTAAAATTTTCTCCAAAACCAATTTTTAAAACATATGTTTAAAATAATATATATATATATATATATATATATGTATGTATGTATTTATGTATGTATGTATGTATGCAAATCAATATTTTAAACTTTAACACCTATAAAATAACACACACACACACACACATATATATGGAACGCAAACTCATGTGAACTTGTCTACATAAACCAATATATAAACATAGGTACAAACTTACATACTTACTACATAAAAAAATCAATAATTATAAAATCAGTATAACTTAAATATTAATGAATTGAGCAAATCATATATAAGATAATATTTATAAATTATTTATATATCAAAATCTATATATGTATACAATTAAAAATCAATTGTTGATAGACGAATATACTTTCTTCCAAAATTCATATAATTTATGCAGATAAACAGATGACACAAATGTATATACATACATGCTACAAAATGCTGACTTCCTGTAATTGCAGCTTATAATATATATCAAAATAACCTTTTATATAAACTTATTTTGTAAAAATATATTTAACTTAACAGATCATGTACAAATTTATGTATACAAGTAAACAGGTTGTATATCACTTATATACACTTATATATACATAGATATACAAAGCAAATATATGTTGAAGAAAACAATATATATACGCGGCTCATAAACACAACTACGCCGCAAAATATATGTAGACTTAATAACATATATTGATTTGAACCGACATTAACACACACACACATATATATATATATATAACATATTATTATAACCCATACAAACGGATTATAGTCTATATACATAACACTAATATATATTGGCAAATATAAACTGACATATATGATATATAAACTAATATAAGCCAATATATTATAACTTCTATAACTAAAATATTATAAAAATCTATATAAACTAACATATATAACTAATATCTATACAACTACAACGATTGTTTTAAAAACCATATATATTTTCCTTTCTAGTATTATATAGCAAGCATATATACAAACGTAATATAAATATATATAATACCTTAATATATATCAACAGAGAAGCTCGTTTGGAAGAGTACGGTTTTGGTGGAGGTCAAACTGGTAGAGGAGTGGAGGAATGGTGTGTTGGGCCTGAGCAGTGGGAGGTCAGCTACTAGAACGCAAGGCTGAGGAGGTTAGGGAGGAGGCGTCCGAGCATGAAGGGGAAGGACAGATTGAAGGCGCTGGGTTGCTTGCTAGATTTATTGGCTGACGTAAGAGGGGTAGGGGAGGATAAATGCTCGGTGACGGGATGGGTGATGCTCTCGGGCTACAGGTGGCTATGGAGGTGATCAAAAGGGAAGCCCGCCCAGTCGTTGGCTGCTGCTTGTTGGTTGAGCGATGCAGGACCGGTGGCGAAGAGTCGGACAAGGGTAGGTCGGAGAGTGGCAAGGGGTTTCTGGAGAAGAAGCTGTACACATGTTTGGGACAGTGGCTGAACTCGGATTGCATGGCCAAGCGGGTGGAGTTCTGGTCGAAGAAGGGTTTGGATCAGCTGATCTGTGGTTATGGAGGAAGCACGTGGCCTTAGGAAAGAGTACGGTGAGTAGGCTACTAAAAAATGGAAGCTCTAAGCTATAAATTTTCTCAGATCCAAAATGAAGGGGAAGAGACTGTAAATTCGTTTTTGAACGAACAAAAGATTATATTTAGAAACCAGAGAATAACCAAAAGACAAGGACATTGATTTCAAAATTTATAAATAGCTAGGAATATGGAAAGTCTATACATGGCAGAAAAAACAATGATAGAAAAACAGCTGTGTTTTTTTCATCCGTTTGAAAATTTTGAATGGACACAGGAATCAAAAAGTTAAAATGGATACCGATACGTTGGACCGTTACACAGCTTTTGTTGCATAACGGACATTGAAACATATAAATGAATATACCGTGGAGATCAGCATAACGAAACGAATAGAATGGTACATAGTTATCATCAATACGATCAGGTTATAGAAACACGATTTTAGGTACGGCCAAAACATCGAAAATAAGATAAACTTAGCAATAGCATCTCTAATTTGACGAAACGAAATATGACGTCTCACTCAGAAAATGATTTACATTTTTATTATATAAAAATATTTGGGTTTTAATAATATTTTATTTTCATCGAATTAACTGAATTTAAATTGAAAATTACACAGCAAAATTTCTTCATGTTTTCCAATAAAAATTTCCCAGTTGCTATGTTAAAATAGACGTATTCCAAATATCAAATTTCTATTTCCAAATTCAATTATTTAATTTCAAGCAAAATTTCAGTTAATTATGTTATAAAGACTGTTAAAATTTACGGGTCGTTGCAAAATTTATGACAACATTTCAATATACAAAATTCGTAATATAATCTAACATTATATTATATAAATAATATATATAAATAATGTATAACAAAATAGAGTAGAGAATTACCTTTCACCAAAGACCTTAATATGCATTGAAATGTTGAATCTATCTCATTGAATCGGTTCACAAATCAGAAGTTACTAGCTCCCAATCTGCCTTACCACCGACGATCGAATCAAAGAGTTTTGATGTAACTTTGTACCTGGATATTTTAGGTTTTGGAGGATGTTTTCTGGACAAAAAATTTTGAGAGAGAGAGAGGAGAGCAAAAGCATAAAATGAAATGGTGCAAAAGGTGACGTATAAATAGGAAGTCAAAAGAGAGAAAAGTAGATCACATCCTAATATCTCTCTCTTACCAATTCCACTCTTTTAACCATTCAAAATCCTCTTCAATTGCCATCATATGGCTGCCCAAACCACGCATCTCTAGCCGATAATATCATGCCCATATGGGCCTCAAATCTAGTCCAAGTTTAGATAACATTCAATGCAATTTTACATCTTATTTAACCGTATACCAATATTGTATAACGATTATTATATTTATAACTATTATAAATACACTGTTTAATATTGTTCAAAAAACATCAAATAAAATTTTATAATTAATATTTCATATTATTAATTAATTTATATAATTTATAAATTAATCAAATCAGCTGGTAAAAGGATTATTCAACGTTTCGGTTATGTGACTCTTGGGTGTAAATTTGTTCAATGATTAATCTTGAACAATTCAAATGTTAATTTTCCCACATCACTTAGCAGGCAATATGACATTATGGCCAAATTTGTTGCTTACTTGGTTTCGCCAAAATTTACTTCTTCTTTATTAAGTGTTACCTAGTAGTGAAAATTATCTATATCGATTATCTTCATCAAACTATATCACTTTGGCCTTATGCAATTTGGTAATGGTTAAAATTCCAATATCATCCATGTTCAACTCTATAGTTAAAACATAAAGTCCTTGGTTCAACAATAAAAATTATTATTAACCGAACTGCTCTGGCAAGAGAATTTGATTTTGAGTTGACTTCAGTTGACCGTGATATTAACCTCATATAACCGAGGAGAAGAATCCTACCTTGAATGGTATTTCATTTCAATGCTTCCACTTGACCCAATTATAGCCTATTGATGGAGGCCATGCCACAATTTAACTATAATCAAAATGGAGCTTCCATATTGAAGATCAACAATATTGTCAAATCAAGAGAACCATGTAATTTTGTCACATCGATTTTTTCTTTTTGACCTTTATTACGTCAACCAACAAGAAACTATCGCTGAGTCATTCTATGGTTATCCAATAACAATCAGTACGTAACCCCTTGGTGCCCTTAGCATTCATGAGTAATACATCGCCCGACATTTAGAGAGCGTTACATACTCTAACCTTAATGGATATATTGATATCCAGTCTCCATACATCTTGACTATGGATATCTAAAATGGCATTTATTTTATTTTGATAAATCACTTATGGTTATAATGCATTGTAACCACTATCACAAAACATACCATTTATAGATTTTCTATTAAATATACTTTTAATTAAATTAATTAATTAATATATAACACAATATATATAATAAAGAGAAAATACCTTTTCGAACAAGATTGATTATCGAGTTATATATATATAACAAATTATATTATTGCCCCTAGGGCATATCTCCGACTTTATTAATCTCCCACTTGCAGTTGAGGTCAATCATGGAATCTCAATATCAACCCTTCAATCAGTTTGCTAAGAAATGATTAATTTAGGCCCTTCGTGAATGGATCTGCTATTTTGTTTTAGTTATCTACTATGTCCATAAACTCTCTCTAATACTGATAAACTACCTTTATCATGTTGAACTATTCGAAGTATGTTTCTTGACTTCCAGTGAGCTCTTTTCATTATACTACTATCGTATAACAATCATGTAGTATTCTAAATAGTTTGGAATCATCCCTAAATCGGTTATAAATTTATGCATTTATATTTGTGCGTTGATTTTATTGCAGTGCTATTCATGGTAATATACTTAGCCTTTCGTTGAATCAGCTGCAACCTAGTTTGGAACATTTCCAACCTAAAGCTTCTTAGTTAAGATTTGAATATGAATTTAATATTATACTCATTATTACTCAAGAAGTTTAAGTTCGTACATTCCTCTATAAGGAGTTAGTTATTTCTATAAATAATTATTTAGTATTTTGTAAATACTCAAGAATGCTTTATAGTACCATTTAGTGATCTTAATTTGGACTTGATATTTGCTTCATATATCAAATATGTAACCAACTTAAGATATTATAGGTAATACAACATGTATGATTATTCCTATAGCTAAGCATAAGTAATCCATATTATGTGTTCCATATTAAACATTTTAATCATGTTTCATTGCATATCGTTTTAGGACATTCATAACTCCTTTATACTTAATATAAAGATATAATTTACAAATCGAATATCGAGTATTAGACAACCGAATTATTACTAATTTTAACATAAGTATATCGTTAATAATCAATAGTATGTTGTTTACTTATAATCTTCAAATATCTACTTACCTTTTAATGGTTCTTTCTTATGGACACATGCTTCCTTTCCATTTTTGGCTGAAAATCAAATTATTTGATATTCTATCAAAATACTTATTTGTCTTTAATACTTATAGAATGATGATTTCATATCATTTCTTTGATCATATCCTAAAACTCATAAACTCAACACTGCTTCCACTAACTTCAAGACACTTTGGTTGCTATGTGCAAATAGTCCATTCTAAATCATTGTTTTCAATTTTTTGTTTCAACGTATATTTAACAAAACACAATGTAACATGAAGCGATAATTTTATGACTAAATCCGAATCAACTCGACCAAGTTGAATAACGAATCAATTACACTGATTTTAACAATTGAAATTTATTGTGTTATTCTTATCACTGTTGCTCATTAAATTCCAACTTCATTAACCTTGCTCTTGAAGACACCAAAACGTATTTTGATAATGTACTTGGAATCCATTTCATATTTTTGCATCATACCATATCATGGAGTCAACACACTTAATGGTTAATTGACAATTGAGGATTATTTTTCTTGATTTGATAAGAAACTCACGGTTTCTCTTCAATGTGAGAGAATATTTATTAGACATTCTAATGCGTTGTGTTCATTCAGATTTGGTTTTCTTTTCATCCCCCATAGTCATTTTTATCCTAGGATCATATCGAATCCATTTTACTATCAATAATTTCTAAAAGAAATTCCTTAACTCTGAAGTTGGCATTTCTTAAAAAAAATAGTTGTTTCTTTTTTTTTTTTGAACGGCAAGGAGGGTTGAATGGACCCTAACCATCTTTATTAAACACACAAACAGTAAACAAAACAGAGCAGGCCAAACTGCTCCAACAAACACAGAGATACAACCTAGAATTGAAAGAAAAACACAAGACAAACAAGCAAGAACACAAGTACATACACCAACCCCTTAATCCATAGTATCATACGCTGATTGATGTGAAGCCTTCTCCCTAACCTTAGCTGTAATAACACTAATTAAGGCAGTAGCAGACTTCCTATTGTTATCAAATTCCCTTGCATTTCTCTCTGCCCAAATTGCATTCACATAAACCTTCAATATTAACAAATGCCACAAGGTTGTAGAAGTCATCCACCTAGTCTTCCTGAACAACCTATTCCACTCAGCATCACCATGCAGTATGGTATCATTGTAGCCAGCACTATTGAGACAACCTTTCCAAATTTTTGATGTAAAACCACAGCCAAAAAACAGGTGGTCAGTATCTTCAGCAACAATATTGCAGAAAACACACCTCAAGTCCACTGTAAACCCTCTACTACATAATTTCACCTTTGTCATCAAAGCATTTCTGAGAGTCTTCCACAAAGAGAAATTGAGGCTATGAGACGTAAAGCTATTCCACACTCTTGAATGCCATCTAAATTCAGAGTTACCTGTTTCTCCAATTAGTGCTTTGTAAATGCAAGCAATTGAATGCCTTTCATGTTTTGCTGCCCATACATAACCACTACCAACAGATGGTAACTTGTAGGCTTTCACAGACTCCCATAGTTGATTGATGTTAGGGTTGGAGGTGTAAGGCAATATAATGACACCATCAACACAGTAATCATTAGCACTTGCATTAATAGGGATGCCAGTTTGAATTACCTGATCATAAGTAAGCATGTTATACAATATCACACCTCTTCTCACCCAAGGATCAAACCAGAACCTTGCATCACAGTCAGGGGAAATGATCAGCTGGACATGGGGAAGTAGAATGCTTCTTAGATTTAGGATGGCTCTCCACACCCAGCCACACAGAGGAGATGGATCCATAAGCCAAAAATGTTTATTTCCAAGGTGATGTTTCCTCGCCCACTTAACCCAAATGTTAGGCCTGTCATTAATCAGATTATCAAAGTGCTTAGAAAAGGCAGCTTGATTCCAAATAGGCAAACACTTAAACCCCAACCCACCAAGTTTAAGTGGTTTTTCCACTTTGGCAAAAGCAATAGGAATAAGTTTGGTTGAGTACATATTTCCAGTCCAAAGAAAGTGATTCATAGCTTTCCTAATTTTCTGCAGTAGAGAAGATGGCAGCAAAAAGCATCTGCTCCAATACACTGTCATGGCCTGTATAATTGATTTAATGATAGTTGATCTACCAGCCTGAGATATCTTGTTGCTTGCCCACCTGTTCATGGCCTCAGTAATTCTTTCAAAGAGGGGTAAGCACGCACTGGTCCCAATTTTCCTTGATGACAATGGAATGCCCAAGTGTATGGTACCATCAGGAAGGTTGGGAAGCTGATAATCATGAAAAATGGTCCGCTTATCAATCTCATTTAGACCAGCCACCAGGAGGTAAGACTTACTGCTGTTGACCTGAAGACCAGTGCAATTCTCAAAGGAGGTTAGAATGTCTTTGAAACAGTTTATAGTGGAGACAGTTGGCTTCATGAAAAGAATCACATCATCAGCAAAGAGCAGCGAAGTAATGTTAGGATTCCTGCATTTGGGATGTAACTCAAATTTATTCAGTCTGACTTGCTTGTTTATAAGTTGAGTAAAAAATTCCATGACAATAATAAACAGATAGGAGGACATTGGATCCCCCTGCCTGATTCCCCTTTTACTTCTGAAGTAACCAACATTGCCCCCATTATAACATAGGGAGTAAGATACAGTGGATATACACGTATATATCCAACTAACAAAATGGCAAGGAAACCCCATTAAACTCATAATACCAGTTAAAGCTTCCCAACACACAGTGTCATAAGCTCTTCTGATGTCAAGCTTCATCATAGCTCTAGGAGATACCTGGCTACGACCATACCCATTTAGAAGTTCGTGAGTGACCAACACATTGTCTAGGATACATCTATTGTTCAAAAAAGCAGATTGATTGTCAGATATAACAGATGGAAGCACAAGCCTGAGCCTTGAAGCAATGACTTTAGATATGCATTTGTATATAATGTTACAACAAGCAATTGGGCGAAAGGAATGTAAAGTTGCAGCATGTTTTACTTTGGGCACTAAACACAGATTGGTAGCATTGATAGGTAATGGCAATTTATTATGAGAAAAGAAATTATGCACTGCAGCTAACAGGTCATCAGCAACAATATCCCAACATTTTGTAAAAAAGACAGCATTAAAGCCATCAGGGCCACCACAAGAATCTCTCTTCATTCCAAACATAGCATTATATATCTCTTCATTTGTCACCGCTGAGGATAACAGCATCGTATCATCAGCCGTCAAAACTGGCATAGGGGTATTCAAGAGCTCATTTATAACTGGCGTCACTGTTTCATTGGGGGAAAAAAGGTCAGTGTAATGCTTGAGGAATGCCTTGTCAATGTCATGGGGATTATTTAATATGGAACCATCATCACACTGAATTTGGTAGATGTTTCTTTTGGCATTTTTAATTTTAAGGGAGGTGTGAAACAACTCAGTGTTCCTATCCCCATGCAGATCCCACTCTTTCCTCAACTTTTGTTTCTTCATACTTAGCTCAGCAGTTAGGGCATCAGATAAACGCTTCGTTAACTCATGTTCCTGTTCTGAAAAGATAATATTACCTGGATCTTCAAGCATCCTCAGCTGGATTGTTGATAGCTCTCTCTGCAAGACAGAAGAGTACTTGTTACCATCACCATACTTGTTCTTGGCCCATTTCTTTAAAGCTTCCTTGGTGGCCTTTAGTTTGCACTGCAATATAGTCATTTTGTTACCACTTTGAGGACATTTCCAAACTTTAATAACTAATGGCATAAATTCTGGATCATTTATCCAGGTATTAAAAAATTTAAAACTTGAGTTTCTTTTAATGGCATCACACTGAGGAGCTAAGAAAACAGGAGAATGATCTGATAGAAGTGGGGGAAGAATATGATTTAGGGAGTTGGGGAATTGCGTTAAGGCTTTAGTGTTTTGAAAAGTCAAGTCCAATCTACTCATGGTCCTCACACTAGAGCGACTTTTGTTATTCCACGTATATTTTGGTCCAACAAACGCAGCTTCATGTAAATTTGAGGTAGTTATGGCAAGGTTGAGAGGGGCAATGTCAGAGATTGAAAGTGGTTTGCCACCACAGCGGTCGTCAGCGGACAGCATGCAGTTAAAGTCACCCATGACAAACCAAGGGTGAGTTTCCTGCCTAAGATGTGGTAAATACTCAAGCATTTCCTGCCTTGCAGTAGGGTGGTTATCTCCATAGATGAAGGTCAGGTAAAAGGATGTAGAGGTTGAATGGTGTAAAGCTTGAAAATGGATGAATTGCTTATGGGATAATATTGGGGTTAGGGAGTATAAGTTGGGATCAGACAGCACCAAAATTCTTCCATATGGTGCCTCATCTAAATTATGATGAAAGCTCCATAGTGGGTTGATAAAGTTTGCAGCTTTGAGGGTAAGATCTTTGTTAAGTTTGGTCTCAAGAATGCCAAATATGCCTAAATTATTCTCAGAAATTAAGTGTTTTGCTTGCACAAGTTTGATTTCCAAATGTGCTCCTCGAATATTCCAGAATCCAAAATTTTGTAACATGGGATATTAAGGTAATGGATTTTGTAATCGCGTAGACCTACGAAGGCCTGAGTTAGGTGTTTTTTCTTTATCAGGTAAGGTTTCTCCATATTCAACATAGCAACCTTTATCAAAGTCAGTCAAAGATTTCTCCTTTTTTTTCCTGACATTGCAAAGGTTAATATTATTTGGGATTGGAGTGTTGAGATGGTCTTGCTGAGGAGGATCATGTTGTTTTAGATAACCAGGTGGTGGTATGATGTGTGAGTAAAGGGTTTTGGGTAGGTTGCATGGGCGTGTGGATTCAACAGTAGCATGCATACTGATATTGTGTGCATGTGTAGCAATATTTTGCTCATGAGGTAGAATCTGACTATGGGAACAAGAAGCATTTTCATGAGAGGTTTTATTTTCCTCGTTGCAGTATATTAATGAAGGCACAGATATACCATCCACTATGACATTGTTATCAATAATGTTTGCATTTCCTATTGAATCAGGTACCTCCTTTTCTTTTTGTTTTCCTTTTCTCACTTCCTTTCGTTTTGTCCTTCCACTTAGTACCAGCTCCTGAACAAGCTTGCCATACCTATCTGCTAGATGATAGTTTGCATCTAACTCAGCAACATCACAGTGTTTAACATTGTTCATGTTGTTCACCGCATACATTCTCTCATTAGCCTCTATAACTTCCTTGCAGGCAATAACAGTAGTTGTAATAAACCGTTCATCTTCTTTTTCACTTCCTCCTTCCTCACACTGATCTTCATTTACATCACTTACTTCTTGCAAAACTTGGAATTTATTTCCTAACTTCATTCCCATCACCTCAACAACCTCTCCTTCTTCAACTTGCTCTTCCATATTTCCTTCTGTATTCAGTGTTGCACTTCCTTCTTTTCTTGTTATATTGTCACTTCCATTCCTTGTATTACCTAACCCAGTATTCTCCTTTATCTTAATTGACTCATTTTTCCTTTTGTTTCCATGTTCAACTTTCTTCCATATCCTGACAGAATTATTTTTGGCATTTTTAACATTTTGTTCTTTCTCTGCTGTGTCTTTTTCTGGTACTTGTTTTGGTATGGTATTCTTTTTACTAATCAGATTTTCATCTATCATAACACTATTCTTGCAACTTGAAATGTCGTGCCCAAATACCTTACAAGAAGTACAAGCAAGTGGTCTCCACTGATATTCCACAAATACAGTTTGCCTTGTTCCATCCTTACACAGTACTTGGAAGTTGTCCACAAGGTCAGAGATAGGTGTCACTTCCACTAATGCTTTTGCGTAGGTTAGCCTTTCCATTTTCTCCGTACTTTCATCTAGACATTTTACACTTCCAATTCTTCCTGCAAGCCAGTTGATACCAAGAGGGGACCATGCTGCTAGCGGGATGTTGTAGATATGTATCCATACTGGCACCGAAGTGACCGATCCACACACGTTACTTACCGTGGGGTCCCATTGTTTAATAATAAACAATTTATTCTTCATTATTATCGGATCATCCTTGATGATCTTGCTCCGATCATCCTCATTAGAAAACAGGAATAGGAAGACAACACCATCAGACTTGACTTTTATATTTCCTTTCAATCTCCACACACGTTTGAGATGTTGAACTACCGCAGTAAACGACAGGGGTTTATCAAGGAAGAACCCGACTAAATAATCACACCATATGCTTTGCCCTGCTTCCTGAACAACATCAGGTAGAACAAGAGCATCACCATCAAACTGATTAATAAAGTTAACAGGTATGTACTTCCCCGCATTACGTGGTTTATTCTTGAAAAGAGAAGTCCATGTCTGTTGACTAGAGGTAACGGGATGGGTGGAAGACTGTGCTAACTTGGAAGTATCAGAGGAAAGGGAGGGAGCATCAGTAGGCACAACCAAAGAGGTAGACTGATGCAATGGAGGGGGTTCAGGTTCAGGTAAGGACGACACAAGGTTAGGGGTTGAATGGCCATATGACACAATAGAATAGGTATTCATAAACACTTTATGAATTTCCATATGTAAAAAGGGTTTTGGTTTTAGTTTATAATACTTACGTTCAAAACATAAACTAGACATCCAATGACAGTCATTCCTAAACTCCTTTTGGGGCGATTCATACAATATCCCTCATGAACAATTATTACCTGCAGTCTTTCAACTCGCACAACCTACCAACTCCTTGATCTATGATATGTTGGAGTTTCTTATAAACCATTATCTTTTATGAATTTGTAACCTATTCTTAAGATGAAATTAACTTTAACTTCGTGCACCACTCTTAAGTATACGAACTTATTGAAAGAAGATAACTCAACTTCACTCACCATTAGTTATACTTTGTTCAACAAAGTTCAATCCTTATCAATACATCATTATGTATCATAAGGAGGATTGACTTTTGAGATTGAACCTTAATTCATTTTAGATACGTTTGCAACTTTTCCAATATACTCATCTTAAATCGAATAATTTTTATTTTCTATTGCACATTATGTTATTTACTTCCATTTTATACTCTACGAGCTTATCGTAGACATAATACTTATGTATCAAATACACATGTACATTTCAATGACAACTCAGCGATGAATATAACGAAGTACATGCAACCATTATGGTATTAAAAGACCTACGATCGCATACATCTATATGTATCAATCTGAAGAGTTCATCAACTCTTACAATCCTCCCACTGAATGGGTGTTTTTCCCTTAATGGTTTGAGATGTATTTTACTAGCATTGTATGATTCAAAATCATATAATCAAAAATTATTTCTCAAAACTATGGCTTAGCCCATAATTCTAAAATAATTGTAAATAGATTTAAATATTTATGTCTTTTCCAATGCATCTCAAATACCAGTACTACAGTTTTATTTTATAATGAATATTTATAATATTCATACTGAAACAAAACTACGTCTATTTTTCAATCAATACTAAAAACTAATTATTATTTCATAAATAATGTTTGGTAAGTTTTATGAAGACAAATTTTGTAACTTGATATCACCAATAAGCATTCTATGACATTCCCCTATTATTTCACTATTACTATAATAGCTTATGAAATACAAAGCTCTATTAAACCACTTAATATAGGCTATTTATTTCATTTACTGTAACTATTTTACAGTCGAGAATTTTCAGATCAAATTTCTTAAATTCAAGGAAATAAATACCATAGAAAATAATTTTCTATGTGAAAATAATTTTAAATAAGAAATCATATTTCTTATCCCAATGTTAAGTATCCATTATTCTTTTACAATTCTTATTTCCAACATTTCTTTATGAAGTTTCCACTCTCTTCATCCCAACTGTGCATTAGGTTTCATCCACTCTCATACATTCAATTTCATTTCTAAACGGCCTAATTATTCAAAGAAATCCTAACTACAATATCATAACAACTTCTTTACAAAAGTGCACTTGATAATCCTAAAAATTTAAGGATATCAAATATAAAATTGACCAAACTGATATTTCAGTGATCGAATTCTTAGATTATCTTGTAGCTTTTGGTCTAGTGTTACATTTAATATAACAAGATAGTTGTTGCAATCAATCATATCAAATACACGATCTCTCAGTCTAGTTTACTTGCTCATTTCAAATTAACTAATTTCATCGAGGTTACGTACATTACGAATTTTTGACCATTCGTATATAACATTTATATGTGATCGTATATTGATCAAGTATCCATGTTTAAAGTTTGAAATTTATTGAAGGCAATGCATGGTCTTGAGAAAGTAAACAAGTAAGAGACCAAGTTATGAACGTACTTAGTGGTTGTATAATTAGTTGCTTGCATGGGCCAACATGTAAAAATTTATTGGTAAGTGTATTTCATATTTCTATTTATCAATATTAATTCAGTTCATCTGTATATTTTAATGATAAACATTTTATCAATTATATATTATATTAATCGCATAAATTTATCAATGTAATTATTATAACCTTATATAATAGATGTTCTTACAATATTAGAAAGGTTAAATGTTACCATTTCATTTTTCCAATAAGGCTCCCACTAGTCTTTTATGTTTCTCTAAACCCTACGACGAAATATAGAAGTCTTTCAACTTTACTAGCGAGTGTTAGGACTCATCTGTCTTGGAATTCTGACCTTGAGTTTGCTTAACAAGTCATAGTCCCACAAAAAAAACTCCTTATTAGGTTTATCATATACAACTCCTAACTCATGGTTCCTTTTCCTAATCGTATTTCAACATTGTATTTGCTCAACAAATCGAAAGAAATTATTAACTTGTACCTACCATTTCATGACAGCCTAAGTATAGTATATGTATCTTAAGTTTGCTCGACAAAAATATTATTATGTTACCTTGTCTAGTCAATATATTAATAATACTACACATAACATCTCTAGCTTAGGTTTGCTCAACAACCAAAGAGTATGCAAGTAATTTATTAATATATAAATGGTAAAGGACAACACTTATATTAAAAATAAGGTTTCTTTAATTTTTCATCCTTAATTTATACATTTTTATTGTATAAGTTTCATTATTATATATATTTTATAATTTATTTAATTTATATAATATTATGTATAACATCATATTAATTGAATCTTATTTAATTGATCTAATTAATTAGCACTTAAATTAATTATTATATTATATTTTTGTAACATATTATATTGAATATATATATAAATATATATTATAACCTTTATAGTAATTCATATATATCTTATATATATTTATTTTAATTTATTAATTGCTTGTTAATTAATGCATTTAATCAAATAATTTTAATTAAATTTTATTAATTTCGACAATTCTTTTATACATACATGCGTACTTATTGTCTTAAAAATTCAGAACAACTAACATATATTATTAAATATATTATAAATGTATCTATATTTAATTAATTAACCTATTTAATTAATTAATTTAATTTATTAATATTATTAATACATAATATTTTCAAAATTAATTTTATAACATTTTCAAAAAATTTGAAAAATTACATTGTAACTTCATAATATATGTTTTATTTTAAATTTTACTTTTAAATTAAAAAAATTTATTTTAATTTTTGAGACAATTTGAGTAATTGTATTATAACATTTATAATATTTTTCTTATTACAAAATTTAACTTTTAAATTTAAAACTTTTATTTTAACTTCAAAACAATTTTGGAATTAGCTTAAGGCCTAAATCAATTTAGGCATTTACATTGGGGATAACCTTTGGGGCTTACCTCGTCCTTTTAAGCTAGACCGGTAGCTAGTTAGGTAGGGTAGAGTACTTTATTACCTAAAGCCAACCTTTGACATTACTTTTTTAGATATCCTACTATATGGGTAAACTTTAATAAGTCAGTCTTAATATTGCTAATTTAAACCACATATACTTTTTGATTTTGATACCATTATTGGAATGGGGCTAGCATATAGCAGAGTAATTGAGTAAATTTTAATTTTTTTTACCTATTTGGATCTCTAATGGGCCTATATAGTCTAATTTATTTAGAACTTTTTTAAATTTTATGTTAAATAGAATCAATATTTTATTTGAATGCAAAAATAGAATTTTATTTTATACATAATTTGTATTATATATATATGTATATGTATATGTATGTATGTGTCATATACACACATGTGTTTATATGCATGTGTAACAGTACATGGTTTGACATGCCCCTGGATACATGTTGAGATTATCAAAAGTTTTTTTGTATAATACATGTTATGTAATATTTTTATACAAAATTTTATTATTTATAATGATTTTGTGTGTATATATACACAAGTATTTTAAATAATTAAATATATTTATTGAAATTTATTTAATTATTTACTTCCAAATATATATTATACATGAATTTTTTTAAACATGTGATATATAACATTAATCTTTCGAATATGTATTTTGACTAATTAATTTGTCTAATAATATCATTTAAATATAAAATAATTTCTTTTTTTAATTTGCATGCCGTAACATCTAGTAGACAAGTTTAAAGATTAATTTTTTATTATATATAAATATAATAATATGGCAAATTCTATTTATATACCATTAAATGCTTTACCTAAACCATAATTTTTTATAAAATATTAGACAAAAAGTCCTCTATTTAAGAAATAAAATTAAAAATCAATATTAAAAAAAATCATAAATTCATGTTACAATCAATACAATTTCTTTATAAAGTAGCTAAACTTTCTATACATCGTCGGTAGAATTAGTTTTAAACTCTTTTTAGGTATCAAATTCTACATATACACTTTCAAGCTGTAATCATTCATAGTCAATTTTTTACTTCAAATTAAATATAAAATTTAAAATTATTACTGAAAACAATATAATCTATAGAGTGCTGAAATTTTCTTTTCTTTTATTTAAATTAAATCAGTTTAAATTTAACATCAAAATTGAAATAGTTTAACATTTCATATTCAAAAAATTAAATTAAATCTGCTATATATAATTGATTGCATGGTCTTTCAATTTAAGGTATTTAAATTTGAAAATTTAAATTTATAAAAGTGAATTTGATAACCTTATTTTGAGTAATGCATGAGAGAGAAAGTTACTAAAATGACATAAGAGTTTTATTTTATTTCAAATTCAAGGTAGTTTGTAATTTGTGTGGTGTATGTTAAGTAAAAAATGGGGTATATGAAGTAAAAAATGGTGTACCTGATTTTTTTTAAAAAATATTATGTAAGCATAATATTTATGGTGTATGAGTAGAATTTTCCTAAGAATATACACAACTAAACAATTTATGACAGCATATCGATATACATGATTCGTAATATAATCTAACATCCTATTATATAGATATGATATAAAAAATAGAGAATTATCTTTCACCAAACCCTTGCATGCACTTTGAAACATTGAATTGATCCCCTTGAATCCGTTCACAAATTAGAAGTCGCTAGGTCCCAAACTGCCTTACAACCGCCGATCGAATCGAAGAGTTTTGATGTAATTTTTTATTTGGATTTTTGGAGTTTTAGAGGGTGGTTGTTGGTCAAAAATTTAGGGAGAGAAGAGAGAAGAGAGAATAAGTGTAAAATGAAATGGTGGAAATAACGACATTAAAATAGGAAGTCAAGGGAGAGAAAAGTGGATCACATCCTAATATCTCTCTCTTACTAATTCCACTCTATTAACCATTCAAATCCTCTCCATTGCCATCATATGGTCACCTAAACCATGCGTCCTTCGACCGAAAACATCATGCCTATATGGGCCACAAATCTGAACCAAATCCAAATAATATTCAATACAATTTTAAATCTTATTTAACTGTATATCAGTATCGTATATCGATCATATATTTATACCTATTATAAAATGTTTTTTAATATTTTTCAAAATACATCAAATAAAATTTTATAATATTAATTAATTTAATTAATTTATACCAATTTATAAATTAATTAAATCAAGTGGTAAAAAGATTATTCAACATTTTGGTTGTGTGACATTTAGATGTAAATTTGGTCAATGATTAATACTCAACAGTTCAAATATTGTTGTTCGCATGTCACTTAGCAGGTGGTGTGATATTATATCCAATTTTTTCACTTACTTGGTGTTGGTAAAATCCAATTTTACTTTTTAAGCATTACCTATTTTTTGATCCCTTTTCTGAATGGCAACCCAACTGCTTAAGAAAAGCTGGCGACTTAACAGCCTAACATAAAAACGGGTTAACTACCCCAAAACCGCAAGCGACTTAACTGTTCATAGCTCCAAGCGACTTACGACCTATAGCATCTGGCGAGCTAACATTGTAATGAGTTAACGAATCAACCTCCCAACGGCTTTCAACGAGTTAAGCGACCTAAACAGATCAACGACATAACGACTCAAACACGACAATGGGTTGAATACTACAGTGACTCAATGAGGTAACGACCTAGCGACCTAGCGGGTTATGAGCCCACAGCTGCACATAAATAAGTCGCGTCTCCTTATGTCGTTTGTATATAGTATATTAGGTCGCTGCTTCTCCCAAGTATATCTTAAGTCGCTCCACCTGATGCCCCAGCGTATAGATTGCCTTCCATTCCCCATAGGTCGCTGCGACCTACCAGCCAACACAAATGTCCAAATACACCCACTATAAGCCGTAACCCGTACCCATTAGGTCGCTCGCGACCTAACTCAACTCCTAAGCCGCCCACAGCCTACACCACACGACCTAACTCCGAAACTCCCCCATAAATACCCCGCCTACTCCACATTTGGGGGGGAATGATTTCTCGAACGCCAAGACTTTGTTGTTTTCACGACTTCTACAACACTTCAAATGCCAAAGACACTTCAAAGAACCTTGGGAAAAGATCAAGTTCATTCAACATGAATTCAGAGAGCTTTTCTGCATCAAAGTTCTAACTACTTGCCTTAATTGTGTTGTAATTGAAGAGTTATTGTAAAATTTGTAATCAAATAAATAATAGAAGAGATTAAGTGGACCTAGGCTTGACTTTGAGCCGAACCACTATAAAAATTGTTGTCTCTTTGCTATTTTCTGCTATTTTCTACTTGCTTTTAATTCCCGTACCAACGGATGGTGCCTTCACTTATCACAACTCACACTGGGGTGTTAGCGTACATTTTTAGCGTTAACATTTTTGGTGCTTTCACTGAGAATTGAACTCAGGGGTGCTCTCATCATTACTTCAAAAAGATTTGTTGAAAGACTCTCTCTAAGAACCAGAAGTCTATCCGAAATTATGGCTCCTGGGAGAAAAGGTAGATCTACTAAATCTGGAGATGCTTAATCACAAGGGCAGAATTGGATGTTGTAGTGTCTGGGTTGTATCAACAAATGGAAGCCCAGAACACTTTGATGTTGAACAGGTTGAATGCTTTGCTTGGAGTTAACCAGCAACCAGAAAATAATGAAGAAACCTTTGCTGAGGATGTTCATGATTCTCAAGTGAAAAGTATTCCTCAGAGGGCAGCTGGCACAGCCGAAAGGGCACCTCCCCAAGCTGAAGGTTCAAGGCCGCAACCAACTCTTCATGAACGTTTTTCCAGACAAACTTTCGAAAAAGTAGCTGACGTCTGTCCCGCGTGGCCTCTAAACGATGAGGAGTACCTCTCGGTAATGATTCGACAAATTATGAAGGAGAGCATGCGAAGGGAGGAAGATAAAAGTGACTGGGGGTTTGTTCCAAGCAAGACTCCTTTTACTGAAAGAATTCTGAAGGCTGAATTTCCTAAGAAGTTTGTTCCCCCCACTATTCCAGCTTATCGGGGGACAAGCGATCCTAACCAGTCTTACACAAGTATGACTGGAATATGACAGGTGCCAAAGCAACAGACGAGATCAAGTGCAGATACTTTCCTGTGTACTAGGAGGGAGTGGCCCTGCTTTGGTTCACGAAGCTGCCAGTTCGATCCGTGGATTAGTTCTTCAAACTAACTCGGAAATTCAAAGATCAGTTCAGGTCACATGCTTCGAAGGCCAAGGACATAATGTCACTATCCAGCCTCGAACAAAGCCCTGGAGAGTCTATCAAATCTTTCTTAAGCCGCTTTAATATAGCCTTGGCCGAAGTTGATAATGCAGAGCCTCAGATGATTGTGACTTACTTGATGCGAGCTATTGACAAATCAAGTGAATTCGGAAAATGGCTAAAGATGAAAGAGCCAAATTCACTTGAGAAGTTCTACAAGAAGGCTGATGAATTTATGCGCTTAGAAAGCCTTCCTGTGCCAGCAAAAGTAGTCGTGACTGAAGTTGAGAATAACAATGTTGCTTCTAACAAAAAAGAATCTGGCGGCCAGAAGATGGAGAATGACGGTGGAAAAAATCAGAAAGATGCGAAGAAAACTCACCACTTTAAACCTTCAGATTTTACTCCCTTAACTGATATTCCAGAAAATACCTTTTTCGCAACCAAGGATGTTGTTGAATACCCCAAACCACCTGAGATGAAGTCTTGGAAGAATGTTGTGCATAATGGGAGATTCTGTTGGTTCCATAATCAACTTGGCCATGACACTAATGAATGTCTCCATTTAAAGAATTTGATTGAAGAGCTGTTGAGACAGAATAAACTACAACAACATGTGAAGAGAAACAGAAGTGACCCGACCTCATCTACTCAGGGGCAATAAGTTCCTGCTCATCAATCTGGCTCAGGTGAGAGGACTGCAGCGCAGGAATCTGAGAGGCCTGTCATTAATGTTATAACAGGGGGTCCTCACCCAGTGGGCAGAATTTGGGGTGAGATGGAGAGATATGCTCACGGTTTGAGATATGCCCCGGCGGAAGAAAATGTTTTTGTCTTGGAAGATGCTGCACCTTTAAAACAGCAAAGAACTTTTAACGATGACATCGTATTCCGGGCTAGAGACTCTATTGGTGTTGAGGCTCCCACCATGGATCCCTTGGTGATATCTGCAGGCATCGGACCAGCCATTGTAAGAAGGGTGCTTGTTGACTGCGGCGTCTCTTGCAATGTCCTCTTCAGAAAGACATTTGATCAAATGAAAATTCCCATAGCTGATGTCCAAGCTTCCTCATAGAAAATTGTTGGGTTCACTGGAGAACCAAAACAGCCTATAGGGACTATTGACTTATTTGTAGAGCTTGGAGAAGGGGGAAAGAAGGTAATCCGAAAACAAACTTTTGTGATTGTTGATGAATTCTCCGCTTACAATGCCTTCTTGGGTCGACTGACTCTTGCCGCGTTCAAGCCATTCTTGCCCCATGGTGCCTGACTATGAAGTTCCCCACTGATAATGGCGTCGGTGTTGTGAAGGGGACCAAAATACCGGGCGAGAATGCTATCTCATAGAGTTACGGGAGGCAAAGAAGAGAGAAATTGGTAAGGGTGCGGCAGCTCCGCTCCGCAGCAAAGTGCCTACCTTGTAGCAATTACGGGGTGGACCCTGCACTGGTGAGCATAGTGGTGCATGAAAAGAGATTGATCCTAGAAAAACCAGTGCAGGGGAGAGTAGAGTGGTGCCGGTGGAAGTGACGGTGCCAACACCTGTTGACCTGAATGATCCAAATAAGGTGCTGAATGTGGGTTCACAACTCAGTGTGATGGTTCAGAATATGTTGATATCATTCTTGAAAGCAAACTTGGATGTATTCACTTGGAGTCATGACGACATGTGTGGAATATCTCCAGAAATCGCAGTGCATGCTTTGAATATTGATCCAAAATTCACACCCGTAAAGCAGAAAAGAAGAACCCAGGGTCCTGAAAGGTCGACAGCATTAAAAGAAGAAGTAGATTGGCTCATGGAAAATGGCTTCATCAGAGAATCCACTTATCCAAATTGGGTTTCTAATCTGGTGTTGGTTAAAAAAGCAAATGGAAAGTGGAGAGTATGCATCGACTTTTCAGACTTGAACAAAGCATGCCCCAAGGACTGTTTCCCGTTACCCAGGATTGATCAGTTGGTGGGTGGAACAGCCGGACATGAATTATCGTATTTTATGGATGCTTACTCAGGATACAATCAAAGCATGATGCGTGAGCCAAATTAGGAGGACACGAGCTTCATCATTGATGTTGGTCTTTACCACTATAAAGTCATGCCCTTCGGACTAAAGAACGCGGGGGCAACTTATCAAAGACTTGTTAATGCCATGTTCAAACCCCAGATTGGAAAGACTATGGAAGTATATGTTGATGATATGTTGGTGAAATCGAAGAAGGTAGTAGACCACATGCATCATTTGGCAGAAATGTTCGCAGTCCTCCGAAAGTATGGGATGAAGCTAAATCCTCTGAAATGTTCATTCAAGGTAGAGTCCGGAAAATTCTTGGGTTTCATTGTGAGTGCTAGGGGCATCGAAGCTAATCCTGCTCGGATTACTGCTTTAAGAGAAGTCAAAGCCCCTACGACAAAGAAGGAATTGCAAATCCTTAACGGGAAAGTCGCTGCTTTGAGTCGGTTTATTTCGAGGGCCACTGATAAATGCATTCCCTTCTTTGACGCTCTGAAGAAAGGAAAGAAAAACTTTGAATGGACTCCTGAATGTCAGAAAGCTTTTGATGAACTGATTCGTCACATGGAAACGCCTCCAGTACTTTCTAAGCCCAGCAATGGTGAAGATCTTTTCATATATTTAGCAGTTTCATCTCATGCTCTCAGTGCAGCATTGGTACAGGAAGACGCAAAAGTTCAGCGCTCGGTTTATTACATCAACAAAAGATTCACTGGGGCAGAGATTAATTATTCAAAGTTGGAAAATCTCGCCTATTGTCTGTTGATTGCGTCCAGAAAGTTGAGGCCATATTTCCAAGCTCATCCTATTAAAGTCCTCACTGATCAACCTCTAAAGCAAGTCATATTTCGCCTAGAAACTTCGGGTCGTCTTTTGAAGTGGAATATTGAACTCAGCCAATACGATATCACCTACCATCCCCGAAGAGCAATTAATGGACAAGATTTAGCAGATTTCATTACAGAATACACAGATAAAGGTGATAGTGAGGAAGAGGTGACTGATGACATCCCGATCCAATGGAAATTATATGTTGATGGTGCAAGAAATGACTATTGTTTCGGAGCTGGGGTTGTGCTTGAAACCCCCAAAGGGCGGTCATTGTGCTATGCATTGAAATTAGAATTTCCTTCGACAAATAATGAAGCAGAATACGAAGCCCTTGTTGCCGGCTTGAAGATTGCTAAAGAACTGAACATCAAAGTATTGCAGATCTTCAATGATTCCCAACTTATTGCATGCCAAGTCAAGAAAGAGTTTCAAACTAAAGGAGAAAATTTGCCTGCTTACTTGTCAAAGGCATGGGAGCTTCTCGATGATTTTGATCATTATACAATAAGCCATATACCCTGGGAAGAGAACATGAAGGCAGTTTCTCTCACAAAATATTCAAGCTATGGTGAAGCTCAATTATTGGGATTGGTCCCTGTGGAAGTCTTGTCAGCTCCAAGTACTGATGAGATGGATATTGACTGGATTATGGCTGTATCTCAAGAGCAGGAGTCGTGGATGACCCCGATCAAGGAATATCTACTCAACGGCTCCCTGCCAGAAAACTCAAAAGAGCGCCAGAAGCTGTTAAGAAAAGCCCCGAGATATGTAATTCAAGACGGCCGGTGTACAGATGAGGATTCTCGATGCCATTACTCCGATGTGTAACCAAGGAAGAGGCTAAGACAATTTTAGCTGAGGTGCACGGAGGAGAGTGTGGGGATCATTCAGGTGGCCAAACTATAGCAAAGAAAATTCTCCGCTATGGGTATTTTTGGCCAGATATTAATCGAGACGCTGCTAGCTACTCCCGAAAGTGTGACAGATTCAAGAGATTTGCAAAAATCCCAAGAGCACCTTCCACCAAGCTAACACAGATGGTCAGTCCATAGCCATTCGCCATTTGAGGGATAGATCTCAATGGGCCTTTGCCGATTGCCAAGTCCGGAATCAAATATGCTATTGTTGCTGTTGATTATTTCACTAAATGGGCTGAATCTGAACCATTGGCTACTATTACCTCTAAAAAGATGATAAACTTTGTGACTAAAAATATCATTTGCAGGTATGGTGTGCTTCCAAAGATAATCATAGACAATGGTACCCAATTCAAAAGCGAATAATTCCAGGACTTTTGCAGGCGATTCAAGATCCAAAAAAGCTTCTCAACAGTGGCTCATCCGCAGGCAAACGGGCAAGTGGAAGCAGTGAACAAAATTATCAAATCAACCATCAAAAAACAGCTGGAAAAAGCAAAAGGTGGTTGGGTCGATAAGCTGCCACTAGCACTTTGGGCATACAGAACTACCCACAAGATTGCGACTGGGCACACTCCATTCTCATTAGCATATGGATCAGAAGTAATGATTCCAGTGGAAATAGAGGTCCCCTCACATAGGAGAATTCATTTCAACCAAGATGAAAATGAAAAGCTGCAACTTGAAGCACTTGACTTGCTTGATGAAAGAAGGAAAGAGGCTAAGCTCATAGTTGCAACCCATCAGCAAAGGATAGCCAGGCACTTCAATTCTAAAGTTAGCCAACGCAGCTTTGAAATTGGGGATCTAGTCTTGAAAAGGGTCATGACAACAACAGGAGTGTTTGGGCCAAACTAGGAAGGGCCTTCTTGATGGCACTTTCAAGCTCACAAGTGCCCAAGGAGATCCAATTTCGAGAGCCTGGAACAACAATCACTTGCGTCTATATTTTACTTAGAAGCTATTCTTAAATTTGTAAAATGATTGTGGATGTATCATTCTTGTATTGTAAGCCGTTGTAAAATCAGTGTGAATCAATAATAAGAACTATAAAGTGAATATAGGCCCAGTTCTTGGCCGAACCACTATAAATCTTGTGTTCTCTACTACTATAAATTGCCTGTCTCATTTCGATGTACAAATATCTTAAATATATTGCTAAAATGTCGATTTAATATTGCAGGCTATCAAAGCAAAGCTTACCTATTCAACATATCACAAGGCCAAGCGATTCCTATGAATCACTCAACAAACAAATGTCAAGCCACAAAAATCCCAGATTCAATTCCTACATAAGAAGTGCTTCTCACAAACAGTTGGTGATTCCACCGAAGGGGTACCTTCCTAACGTGGAGGTTCCAGGCCCTTGCCAACTGATTGTGATCGTTTGTGCAAACGGACATCCGGTTAAGTAACTTGCGCCTGCCCTGTGGATTCACTTAACAATGAAATACACTTCTCTGAAAAAAAAAACAACTTGCAAAAGAAAGGAACATGTACTTGGAAATGATAACGAGGAATCGCTGAGGGGCAGATGGTGAAAAGACATGGGCAAGAAGACAAAAAACAGCCAAAATGGAATCTTGTCTCTCAACAGAAAGGTTGGTAGGACCATCGAAGGGGCACCTTCCCAAAGTTAAGGTTCCAGGCCCTCGCTAGTTAATTGTGATCGTTTCTACAAAACAAACATCCAGTTAGGTAGCTTGCATCTGCTCCGTGGATCCACTTAACTATGAGATGCAACCTTCCTGGCAAACGAAATGAAAAAGCCCTCTTCGGAGGCACACTTCTACTCTCAAGGGAAGATCAATTTCTCCATAATGAGAACATTCTTCCCCAAAAAAGTTGAAGTGCCAAAAAAAGCCCTCTTCGGAGGCACACTTCTACTCTCAAGGGAAGATCAATTTCTCCATAATGAGAACATTCTTCTCCAAAAAAGTTGAAGTGCCAAAGAAAGCCCTCCAACGAGGCACGCCGAAAAATGAAATGTTTTTCTCAAACAAAAAGGTTGGTGGAACCGCCGAAGGGGCACCTTCCCAAAATGAAGGCACCAGGCCCTTGCTAACAAATTGTGATCGTCCGTACAAACGAACATCCAATTAGGTAGCTTGTGTCCGCCCCGTGGATCCATTTAACTGTGAGAAGTAACTTTTAGGCAAACAAAAAGCCCTCTTCGGAGGCACACTTCTACTCTCAAGGGAAGATCAATTTCTCCATAATGAGAACATTCTTCCCCAAAAAAGTTGAAGTGCCAAATAAAGCCCTCTAACGGGGCACGCCCAAAAATGAAATGTTATCTCTTGAAAAGTCTTTGGTGGCAAGATCATCTTCCCCAAAAAAGTTGAAGTGCCAAATAAAGCCCTCTAACGGGGCGTCCCTTATTTTCATTTGAAGAACCTCTTCCTTTTAAGTATAAGAAGTGGAAGAGGTGGCAAGATCATCTTTAAGCTTCTTGATTTCAGCCTCAAGTTTCTTGTTATAGGCGGTGATGCTCTTCATCTCTGTATCATGCAGATCAAAAACTTTTTACCACTCAGACTTTTCGCTTTCCATGGTGAGCATAGCCTCGAGATTTAAATGATTTACTCTTTGAAGCTCCTCAACTAGTTTTTGCCAGCCGGACATTCTTTCAATATCAAGCTTGACAGCGTCGAGATTTCTCAACATGGCCTGTTTATCAATTGGAACGAAGTCCAGATCAAAACGTACTCCTTTCAAACACCAATGCGGAAATTGGCTTTGGAGTGTAGATGGAGGCTTCTCAACATGATAAGGAGGCCTATTAATGATTGCTTGAATTTCATATCTTTTAAGGGCAGGAGAGCTAGAAGGGATGTCTAGAGAGATAGAAGCAGCGGGCACTTTAGAAATTTCAGATGTAAACTTTTCGCTAAGCTTGGCTCGCTTGCTTGAATATTCAGCTACATGACTCTTTCCCTTATCCTCATGAGACTTTCTCTTATGGGAGTCATCATCCCTCTGGTAAGAGTCATGTCGGTCGTCTCTTCTTCCATAACACCCCTCATAAGCCTGCCTTTCGCGAGCTTTCCTAGCTGCTCTTTCCTCATCAGTCTCCCTAGGGGCAGGAAGATAGCGCCTGGAGTCACAAGAATCACGCCTCGCATAGCGTTGAAAGTCATCGTAATATGAGCTACTACGTCCCATGGGAGAATCTGAAAGTGAAGAAGAGATAAAATTTAGAAATCTTCGAAATAAAGAAGCTAAGTGCGCATAATTGCCAAAAATCCTAAGTGTGTGTGACGTGCGAACTACGCGCGTCAAGCTACAAACCACTCTTCGGCTTAGGAGTGATATCGGCTTTTGCAGCAGGATTCAACTCTTGGGTTGATGGAATTGATTGCAAAATGGATGTCGCTTCGATTGCTGGAGAAACAAGCTTAGAAGTGGTGGTGTCATCTTTAAAAAGCTCGTGGGAAGTCACCATAAGATCGCTCAGTCCTCCAAAGATATCATCACCATCGTGCCCAACAGAATGGGTCATATCAGCAGTGCCCTCTTCAGCACGCTTTACACTCTTCGTAACGGAACTTTCTCTCTCAGCTCCCTCATCATCTTCTCTAGTAGCCTTCCCAGAATGTTGAGGAAATTCCTCTTCTTCAATAACTGGGGGAAGTTTAGATTTGCCAGATAATCCCACACCGTCAATGGAATTGGAGCATTTCACCAATAAAGCCTCTACAATAGGTTCCTTCAGTGCAAATTCCTTTGCGGAGGCTGGGGCATCTGTCGCTTCTGCTTGAGAACTGGGGGCATCACGGGACTGAATGGATTGAGAAGAGTGCAAGAGTCCGAATTGATGCAAAAATTCGTCCTTCAGTAGAAACTTAATACTTCTCTCATCGATAGCTATGGCACTCAATCTTTCAAAAGTCGATTTGTGACTAGAATCTTTAGAGGGAGGAGGAAGTGCTGCAAAAGTAAAGAATGAAGTTAGCACTTGACGACTCGAATTTTGAAAGGCTCAGAAATGAAGTGAACGGAGATAGGTAGTCTTACTTCCTACTCTCCAGATACCGTAGAATCCCGGGAGGCAACGGACAAAGAAAAACTGGTTTAAAAACCCGTGACCGCTCTCGGGCAGATCCGTAATCAGCTTGCGGTTTCTTGCACTCCTTACGAGAGTAATGGAAGGGTGATCTTTGTTCCTCCCGAATAAACACAAATAGCAGATCTCCTCGAAGATTGGGAGGCGGTTAAGCGTCCTCCTAAATAGTACGCACAACCCCATCAAAATGGCATAGCCATTAGGGTGCAACTGGAATGGAGAAATAGTTAGTCGAAGGAGGAGTGTTCTAAGAAAATCGTTGAAGGGGGGAATAGCTCCACTCAGACACATTTGACGATTGACTACAATGAAGCCAGGAGGCGGCCTATCGGTAGTGTCATTTACCCCAGGAAGTAGAGCATCCTCTTCAGCAATGCCGAATTGAATACATAGCTGGCTGAAAGCCCGTTGGTTCAATGTAGTTGAAACTCTTTTCGGAGGATTCTCCAAAGGGTCAGCCATTGGGAAAACCTCATCGGCCCTCTCTACTATCTCTTCTCACACTTGTTGAGAAGCCATTCTACACAAGGAACTGGATATTCAAATATGAAGGTGCATGTTTCCTAAAAGCGGGTGAAGTGTTGTGCAAAGCTACTGAAATAACAAGTAAATAAAGCAAAACTTGAAATAATATTGGTTGGCGCACGTCAATTCAGGAAGATTCAAGGCTCGTTATTGGATCAAACTTAAGTGTAGTATCAATGCAGATAATATTCAGCAATAAGCAGTTATAACTGTATGAATTTTGCGTTGATGCTTCATTTACGTCAGTTGATTCACAACATTTCATTTTTAGTTAGATTCATATTATTTTACTTAAGTAAAATATTATCTCTTTGACCTAATCCATCACTTGATGTGGGCAGTCGATGATGAGTATATTCGTCCTAGTTTTCTGCATTATAATAACAGGTTATTAACAATCAAATGTTGGTGCAATCTGTTTAGAGGCAGTTGAAAGTTCAAGCAAGCAATTCAAGTTAAAGGTCTAATCACATTTTACGAATTAAGCAGTGCGATACTTTATCTTGTTCAACTTATGTTGTTCATATTGTCCAAAGCCATGGAATGATAAGGCATGTGCAAGGTAGAAGGTCACGGGTTAAGGCTATAAGGCTTTAAGTCACGACGAGGCAAATGTGCTTAAGTCTTAGCTCGTCCAAGTACAAGAGCGACCTAAAGGTTATGCCATAAAAAGTTAACTCGCCCAATTATGGTGCGACCCAAAGATGGGTCATTAAGGGAGTTATCTCGTCTGAAGCAGTATACTATATATCCTAGGTCGCTTGAGTTCTTAAGTTATTCCATTGAGCTCTAACGACCTAAGTTAAGTCGCAGGATGACTATGTCGCTCAAAAAGTTATTTATGTGCCCTATTCCAACGACTTAGCTTAAGTCGCAATCTCTCTAAGCCGTTCAGACTCCCTTAAGTCGCCAAAGTTCATAAGTCTCTCAGGCTCCTTAAGTTTCCAGGCTCATATGTCACTCAGGCTCCCTAAGTCATCAAGACACTTAGGTCGTTCAACTCTGTATGTCGCTATACATGATTAATTCGCCTCATGCCCTAGGTCGCCCTAAGGATATCCTAGAAATACCGAGCTCTCTTCCACTAAAAACCTAAGTCCTGCTCTCCACTCACAAATTGCCACGTGTTCATCCCCTTTACTTCACCAGAAACGCCACAACATAACCCGAAATCCGTTAACCCAAAACCTCCTCATCTCCTCCAAACTTCCAAAACCCACGATCAACTCCAAAAACTCCACATTCACCCAATAACTTCATGGAACCCTAAGTCGATTCATTTTTCGAGAATAACGCAATTACCAACATTCGACGATGATCGAAAGGTGAGTCGAGGTATAATCTTTCAACATGATAACAAAAATTCCGTGAAATTGGTTATGGGAGAATTAATGGTGAACACGATGGTCAGATGATCGGATTTACCTAGATTTGCTATTGAAAATGATAATCGAAGATACGAGGAAGTGAATTTCGCTTTAGCTCTTGAGCTTGAATACAACAATGGCGGCAAGATGATAAACAGTAAAGTGAAGAGGGTGAAACGGCTTAGCGGCTTATATAGAAGAAAAAGGGGAAGAATAGGCGCGCGAGTTAGCAAGATCCTTGAGTCGCCCACGACTTACCAAGGTTAAACCGAAGAACATGACCTATAACCTAGGCATGTACTTCGAGGGGAAAGTGTTAATCCCTTTTCTGAATGGCAACCCAACTGCTTAAGAAAAGCTGGCGACTTAACGACCTAACATAACAACGGGTTAACTACCCCAAAACCCCAAGCGACTTAACTGTTCACAGCTCCAAGCGACTTACAACCTATAGCATCTGGCGAGCTAACATTGCAATGAGTTAACAACTCAACCTCCCAGTGGCTTTCAACAAGCTAAGCAACCTAAACAGATCAATAACATAGCGACTCAAACACGACAGTGAGTTGAATACTACAGCGACTCAATGAGGCAGCGACCTAGCGACCTAGCGAGTTATGAGCCCACGGGTGCATCTAAATAAGCCGCGTCTCCTTATGTCGTATGTATATAGGTCGCTCCAACCTATATTAGGTCGCTGCTTCTCCCAAGTATATCTTAAGTCGCTCCGCCTGATGCCCCAGCGTATAGATCGTCTTCCATTCCCCATAGGGCTCTGCGACCTACCAGCCAACGCAAATTGCCAAATACACCCACTATAAGCCGTAACCCGTACCCATTAAGTCGCCCGCGACCTAACTCAACTTCTAAGCCGCCCACAGCCTACACCACGCGACCTAAGTCCGAAACTCCCCTATGAATACCCCGCCTACTCCACATTTGGGTGGGGGGGAATGATTTCTCGAACGCCAAGACTTTGCTATTTTCACGACTTCTACAACTTCAAATGCCAAAGACACTTCAAAGAACCTTGGGAAAAGACAAGTTCATTCAACATGAATTCAGAGAGCTTTTCTGCATCAAAGTTCTAACTACTTGCCTTAATTGTGTTGTAATTGAAGAATTATTGTAAAATTTGTAATCAAATCAATAATAGAAGAGATTAAGTGGACGTAGGCTTGACTTTGAGCCGAACCACTATAAAAAATGTTGTCTCTTTGCTATTTTCTGCTATTTTCTGCTTGCTTTTAATTCCCGTACCAACGGGTGGTGCTTTCGCTATATCACAACTCACACTGGGGTGTTAGCGTACATTTTTAGCGTTAACACTATTAGAGATAATCATTTACACTTGTTATTTTCATCAAAACTATATCACTTTGGATTGTGTTATAATTTGGTAATGGTTAAAATTCGTATATCGTCCATGTTCAACACTATTGTCCAAGCATAAAGTATTTAGTTCAATAATAATAGTTATTATTAACCGAACTGCTCTTGCTAGGGACTTTGAATTTGAGTTGACTTCAATTGACCATGATACTAACCTCATATAACCGAGGAGAAGATTCCTCTATTGAATACTGTTTCACTTCCAAAGCTTCAACTCGACCCAACTATAGTCGTTCGATGGGTGTCATGCCATGATTTAACTATAATCAAATTGGAGCTTCCACGTTGAGATTATTAGTATTTTCAAGTCGAGAGAACTGTGTAATTTTGTCACATCTATAATTTCTATTCGACCTTGGTTATATTAACAATAGGAAACTATCGAGTGAGTCATTTCATAGTTATCCAATAACTATCAGTGCGTAACCCCATGTCTCCCCCGGTGGTCATAAATAATACACTGTCCAACATTTGGAGAGCATTACGTACTATAGTCTCAATAAATGTATCGATATCCAGTCTCGATACATCTTAACTAGGAATATTTAAAATATTTGTTTATTTTACTTTGTAAATCATCTGCAGTTATAAGGCGTTGTAACCACTATCACAAAACATATCATCTATGGAGTTTCCATTAAATATACTTAATTAATACATAGCACATTGTATCAAGCATATAATAAAAAGGAGATGCCTTTTATTTCAAACAAAATTGATTATCGAGTAAGATATACATAACAAATTACATAATTCCTTCAAGAGTGTATCCCTAACTCTATCGAAATCGAGTTCCAATTTTTAGAATTGCTGGTTCTTATAATGCTTTACCATCTACGATCGAATCGAAGAGTTCTCATGTAATTTTGTACTTGGATTTTCAGGATTTATAGAGGATGGTTGCTTGGTGGAAATCTCAAAGAGAGAGGAGAGAAAACATGTAAATTGAAATGGTATAAAAGATGACATATAAATAGGAAGTCAAATGGAGAGAAAAGTGGATCACATCCTCATATCTCTCTCTTACTAATTCTACTCTTTTAGCCATTCAAACTTCTCTCTTTTTTACATTACAAGGTCGCCTAAATCACCCCTCCTTTCAACCGAAATAAGCATGCCCATATGGGACTCAAATCTTGTCTAAGTTCGAGTAATATTCAATACAATTTTAAATCTTATTTAAAAGCGTACCGATATCATATATCAATCAATATATTAATAACTATTATAAACACACCATTTAATATTGTTCAATATACATCAAATAAAATTTTATAATCACTTAGCGGTAGTGTGACATTATGGCCAAATTAATTGGTTACTTGGTTTTGGTATAATCCAATTTTACTTTATTAAGCATACCTGGTAGTGAAAATTATTTATACAAATTCTCTTCATCAAAACTACATCACTTTGGACTTATTGAATTTGGTAATGGCCAAAATTCCAAGATCGTCCATATTCAACTCTATGGTCCAAACACAAAGTCCTTGGTTCAATGATAACAATTATTATCAACCAAAATACTTTGACTAGAGATTTTGACTTTGAGTTGACTAACCTATAGAGACGAATCCTCTCTTGAATAGCGTTTTACTTCAAATACTTCCGCTCAACCCAACTTTAATCACTCGATGGATGTCGTGCCATGGTTTGACTATAATCAAAGTAGAGCTTTTATATTAAAGACCAATCCTCGATTTAAGAGAACTGTGTAAATCAGCCACATCTATATTTTCTGTTTGACCTTAGTTATATTAACAAACAAAATACTATCGAGCGAGTCATTCCATATTTATCCAATAACTATCAGTACATGACACCTTGGTGTCCCCAACAATCATGAGTAATACATAGCTCAACATTTGGAGAACGTTACGTACTTTAGTCTCAATGGATGCATCGATATCTAGTCTCGATGCATCTCGTTTATGAATATTTAAAATGATGTGTTTATTATGAATAGTGATACAATACATGCAATTACAACTATTTGGAACTACTATCACAAACACACCATTTATGGATTTTTTTGCAAAATATATTTTAATCAAACATTTAATTATTTAAAATATATTATAACAAATATATAACTGAAAGAAAATACCTTTATTACAAATTAAAATTGATTATAGAATTAATCAATTCACAATAAATTACAGAATTTCTCCTAGGGCATACCCCTGACTCTATCAATCTTCTACTTGCACTTGTGACTAATTATGGAATCTCAATCCTATCCTTTCAATCAGCTTCTCGAAAGTCGATTGAGCTAGACCCTTAGTGAATGGATCTGCTACATTGTCCTTGATATCTTCCCTTGTATCACATCTTTCTTCTAAATGAATTCTCTTATGAGGTAGAACTTCCAAAGAATATGTCATGACTTCTTATGTTATATGGGGTCCTTTGCGACCTGAATCACTAAATTGTTATCACATAACAATGCCATAGGATTCTTGGTATTGGGAATCACTCTGAGTGTAACATCCTCCTATTGGAAGGCCCAAAACTAATGGCTACGGACGCTATAGTCATCCATAGTTATTAATTCTCGATGACCAAATACGGCGACATTAGATACATTGATACACACAAACACAAGAATATGGAAAAAAATTAAACTGCAAAACAAATTCCACATTCCATTTCAAAATATTCCAAATTGGTTACATAATCCAAATTCGCATACCACGTTCATATAACATATAATTATTACAAAATACGCCAAGAGCGACATATAAAGATGCCCCTTGGCAAATCAAAGTATATAGATAGGCAAGAAAACAATTTTCCTTTACAAACAAAACACAGTGGAATGAAAACACTCTAATAACAAGTTTGCCTCCTGCACGTCCTCGAAAGCTTTATTTGTCTAAAGACCACCTGGAAACCTTAACTCTCAACCTACTCAAAATCAATTGATTACCCGAGAGTTTAAGGGAAAAACAAAAACTTTGAGCTAGACATACCTTTCGAAGCCCTTAATAAACATTCTCTTTCGAAACCTATTATACCTTTTGATGGTCTCAAATCATCTTTTTTTTAAATATAGTGCTTTGAAACAAATGAAAGTACCCCTTTCGAAAGTATTTGGTTTACTTCTTTAGAAGCATCATTTGGGTCAAAATGGTTATATACGAAAGTACTCCTTCGAAACCAACAAAAATAAATTTAGAGAAAAAAAACTGATGTTGTCGGAGCCATCTAATCGAATGGAAAAGACATAAAAATCAAAACCTTGAAGGTCTTAGTCGAAACCCCTTTTCAACTCCATCTCCTTCGAAACCCCACCGCATTCCAAAGCAATTAGGAAAAAGGTTTAGGTTAAAACAGAAGTAATCCCTTCAACAACATAAATGGCTTCAATGCAGTCGGAAGGGGGATTAGCGGCTTGGTTTTGACTGGGACGTAACCTACTTTTTCAAAAGCAATTATTTAAAGAAAAAGAAACTCCTTGAAAGCAAATAGTTTAACACAACATGACAACCTCCTTTGAAAGCTAATTATAAAGCCTTTTTGAAAGCGTAGCTTTTGACTGTGTCGAAAGCTTTAGGTAAAGCTAGGCGTGACTCTAACTTATGTAAACAAAGCAGGGTTTCGGCTCCATCAGAAGCTACCCTTTCAACAACAAGGCTTTCGCCCTCCTTCAAATCCACTGCATACCATCTAAGTGATATCTTGCGTATTGGTTTCGACTAGAGTGGTTTTGACTGTGTTGTTTTCGATTGCGACGAGGCGGAATCTAGGGAGTCGAAAGGTACTTACTAACAGGGGAGAAACACCTTTTTCTAGTTTAAAGGTTGAATTATAGCAACTTTTAGTAATCACTTTCTAACAACTTGCTTATTTTAAACTATTGATTGTTTGTCATAAAAACTTTTCAAATACTTCACCTTTACAACTGTCGCATTTAAAATGCAACGTTTTAGCCTTTCCATATACTAAAACCAATTATTTCAAAAAAGTCTCTCTTTCAAAATAATTTATATTCTTGAGTAAATCAATTAGGAAAAATCCAAAAAAAATCACATAAATTCAGTTCCATCATGTAAACAAACATATTAAAATTTTAGACCCAATTTGTTCCTGAAACTGTCGAAATAGATTTTAAACCCAATTACATATTGTTCTTCATTAAAAATCCATAACAAAATTTCGATAACTTGGAAAATTCTGAAAATTAAAACCAATCTTCAAAATCATATTTTACTTAACATAAAAAATTACATGGCAATCTGGAATAATATACTCTCGGTTTTATACTAAAACCGTACGAATTCATGTGCTTATGAATTAAAACAAATAATGTAATGTAACCCAAGCATATCATCATCCATTTTATCAAAAAAGCGAATTTAAATCATAAATTTAAAACCATATAATCATAGAATAAAATAGATATGGTAAGAGATTAGTATTCACCTTAAACCTGATAAAGAATTTGAGATTTGTTGTTGATTAATCTTCCCTAGCTTTTGATCTTTAGCTTTTGACTAAATTTCGTCTTCTCCTTTGTAAATGGCTGATTCTATTAGGAATCTTGCATTTATTTTGATTTTGAGATATAAAAATGAATGTGAATGGAAAAAAATGAGAAGTTATAGCCATATATAATTAATTAGCTAATTTGCTAATATGCCCATATGTAGTTTAATTAACCTTTAAACCAATATAAAGCCCATTTACTTTGTTAATAAGCACGACCTTATAAATATAATTTAATCAAATCTCAATCTCCTTATCATCATTATTCTATTTAATTTATCTAATAAAATTTCCTAAATAATGTCATAAAAATTTAGGGATGTTACGGGCTTCCTCCCTTAAAGAATTTTGTCCTCGAAATTCAATAAGGACCAAACACTAAATATAGCAATCATTTGTACCAGCACCTAACATCCATACTACTTACCGACTAGCAACTATCTATATCAATCTAATATAGTCATACCCTTAAAGCAAATCAGAATAAGTATCTCTAATCATGTCCTATGTCTCCCAAGTACAGTCCTTCTCGTTGTCGCACCACTGAACTTTCACCAACCTGACTGTCTTATTCCTGAATCTTTTCTCATTTCTAGCGACAACCCGAACTGGTTATCTAACAAATGTCAAATTAGGCTCTACCACTAAGTCATCCAATCCTATAGTAAGAATGATAGTATCTGGATCATGCACATACTTGCGAAGAATGAGACACATAAAATATATTATGGACACCTGCCGAACTGCATGGCAACTCAATTCTATATGCGAGCTTTCCCATCCTCTCTACAATGTGGAATGGACCTACATATCTTGGCGCTAACTTCCCCAACTTTCGAAATCATACCACACCCTTCATAGGTGATACCTCAATAAAAATCTTATCCCCACTGAGAATTCTAGGTCCTTACGCCTCTTGTCTGCGTAACTCTTCTGTCTAGACTAAGCTTCCTTCATCCTTTCCCAGATTAACTCAATCTTTTCTAACACCTTTCTAACAAAATCTGGACCTAAGACTAATCTGTCTCCAGTGTCCAACCAATATGCTGGTGATTTGCATGGTCTTCCATACAAAGCTTCAAACGGCGCCATTTCTATACTAGTATGGTAACTATTATTATAGGAAAACTCAACCAAATGTAGGTGATCCTCCCAAGATCCACCAAGGTCTAATACACAAGCTCTCAATAGATCTTTGAGTACCTTATTGATTCTTTTTGTTTGCCCATCTGTCTATGGGTGATGCAGTACTCATATTAAGCTTGGTACATATCACTTCCTGTAGTCTCTTCTATAATTCACTAGTGAATAATGCATCGCTATCACTGACTATACCACTAGGAACTCCATGCAGTCTAACTATATTCTTCAGAATAACTTAGCTAACACAGGTGCCATTCTGGTTAACTTAACTGGAATGAAATGGGCACTCTTGGTCATTCTGTCCACTATAGCCCATACACTTTCATTACCTCTATTTGACCTTGGCAACCCATTTATAAAATCCATAGATATCAAATCTCATTTCCAAACTAGAATCTCTAAAGGCTGTAGTAACTCGCTTGGTTTCTGATGTTCAACTTCACTTGTTTACAGTTTGCACACTACCTAATCCATAAGACGACATCTCTCTTCATGCCTTCCCAATAAAAGCTTCTCTTCATATCCTGATACATCTTGGTTCCTCCAGGATGAATGGTAAACTTGGATTGATGACATTCTTCAAGAACTTCTTTCCTCAAGTCCTCCATATTTGGAATGAACAACCATCCCATCTTTCTTAGCCACCCTCTATGGTCAAGGATAAAACCCTTTAAATCATCGTCTATGTTCCAACCTCAAGTCTTCTGATCCTTTCAGCTAATACTGGATCCTCGTTCTACTTAGAAGAAATTCTCTCAACCAATACTGGTCGAACTTCCAAACAAGATATTCTAGCGGTACTCTGACTAGAGCCAGTAGTTAATCTTAACTGCACACCACAACTGGCTAAAGCTTCTAAATATTTCCAATCCACCAACATAGCTAACACCACATTTTGGTGTTTCCTGCTAAGAGCATCAGCCACCTTATTACCTTTTCCCGGTGTATATTCTATACCAAAATCATATGCAATAAGAAACTCTAGCCACCTCTGTTGTCTCATATTCAACTCCTTCTAGGAGAATAAATATCGTAAAGACTTATGATCGGTATACAACTCAAATCTCTCTCCTAAGAGATAATGTCTCTAAATCTTCAATGCGAAGATCGCAGCTGCTAACTCCAAATCATGAGTAGGATATCTAACTTCATACGGTCAAAGTTGCCTAGATGCGTAGGCAATGACTTTACCACTCTACATCAACACTTCTCCTAATCCAGTTCCACATGCATCAGTATACACCATCAAATCTTGGTTTCCATCTGGAATTACTAACACAGGTGCATTGGACAACAAATGCTTTAACTTAAGGAATGCCTCCTCACATTTGTTGGACCAGCCAAATCTCACTTGCTTCCTGATTAGTTTAGTTATGGGTGTTGCTATCCATGAGAAATCATTAATGAATCTCCTGTAGTAGCAACAAGTCCAAGGAAACTTCTGATCTCAGTCACCGTCTATGGTATCTTCCAATTATTCACAGCTTCGATTTTATCTGGATCGACTGACAATCCTTTCTCTGAAACCATGTGACCAAGAAACTTTACCTCTTTCTTTTAAAAATGAAACTTGGTAAACTTCGCCTTTAGTTGATTCTGCATTCGCGTCTCAAGCTTCACTCTAAGATGAACTTCATGCTTTTTTCATCCTTAGGGTATATTAGAATGCCATCTATAAACACTAGTACAAACCTATCCAAGTACTCTTGGAAAACTCGGTTCATCAAATTTACGAAGAAAGCAGGTGCATTTATCAATCCAAATGGCATCACCAACCACTCATATGAACCATACCTAGTCTGAAATGTTGTCAAATGAATACTATCCTCCGCCTCTCTCAACTGATGGAAACTTGCCGCCAAATCCAACTGGAAGAACACTCTGGCTCCACTCAACTGATTGAACAGATCATCTATTCTTAGCAAAGGGTACTTATTCTTAATTGTCCTTTCATTTAACTTATGATAATCAATACACATCCTTTATGATCCATCTGGTTTCTTTACAAATACCGCAGCCGCTCCTCATGGTGAACTGCTTGGTCTAATAAAATTTCTTCCTTCTAGATCCACTAGTTGCACCTTTAATTCCTTCATCTCAGTCGGTATCATCTTGTTAGATGGTCTACTTACAGGTTCAGCTCCTAGCACAAGATCTATTCTAAACTCAACAGCTCTTTCCGAAGGTAGTCCAGTGACTGGCTCAAAATCACTTGCTACCTGAACCTAAATTAAATCATTTCCTACCTCTACAGCATTAAGCATAATACTAATACTCCAGTCAGTATTCTTTACTGAGAATATCACTTGGTTATGACTACGAGGATGTCTCGGTGAAATTTCTCTATCTTGGAAAAATATTCTAGCCTCATACTTAGTCAACCATTCCATACCCAGAATGATCCCGAAATCAATGACATACAAAATGCATGCAAATTTATCACCTAACAAGTCGGTTCTATCTGGTCACATCTCAACCCTAGATTTGCATACCCTCCTATTGGATTCATAACCCTTAAGGAAATAACAAGGTAGGTGGGTTCTATACATAAGTTATCAACCAAACAACGAGATATAAATGAATGTGATGCACCGGTATCAAAAAGTGCTCTAGCTAAAATACTCTGAATCAAAAGCATACCTTCCATCACAGTCTTTCCTTTATCTACTGCAGTAGGCCTAGCTAGTTTTATAGCAAAAAAATTTCCTTTGTCCTCCTAAACTGGCTTTGGACACTAATTATTATAATGTCCAACTTGATCACAATTGAAGCATTTCACATTCTTCTTAACTACGGTTTTCTTCCCATTTCCTGACCGGCATTCATTAGCAAAGCGACCCTTCTTGTCACACTTATAGCAAACTACCTCAGCCTTTGACTTCTTGGAAGTTCTCCCTTATGGATTCCCTTCTTCTTAAAGAACTTCCCCTTCTTCCCCTAAGAACCCTGAGTTTCCACCGACTTCTCTTAAGCTAAATCAACAAGTTACTCCTTATGGTGAATGGTCATCTCCACCACTATGTTACTAGGATCACAGATATAGGTCATGGTCATTCTAGCAAGTTGGGCCTCAGTCCCCGAATGAACTTTTCATTCCTTTTAATATCAGTCTATAAGAGCATATCCATATCGATACAACACTTCAAACATAGTAGCATATTCGAATACTAACATCTCTTCTTGCACTAAATCCATAAATTTCCTCATCAGCTCAGACTTAGCAAACTTAGAAGCAAACTTCTGTCACAAGTCTCATTTTGAAATCATTCCAAGTTAACTGCTCTTCTGGTAGTAATATATTTCACCAATGTAGTGTTGATCCCTGCTACTGTCTAGAGGAGAACCTCCTCTTTTGTCCATCATTCAAACCCAAATCTGTAAATATACACTCACAATGCAACAGCCAATTTTGAACTTTTACGGCACTCTCTGTTCTCAAGATGGCTTCCAACACGAACCCGCGTAATCTCTACTCAGCAAAGGAATATTCCCAAGTGGAGCCACATGATTAATTCCTCCTGCATTTCCAGCAAAGCTCCGGCTTGCATCAAACCAGTAAAGAACTGATACATCATCGCCTTATCTACTGGTAGATTTCCAACACCCACATTGTCTTCAACATTTTAGGTACTAGCATTAGCCGGTCGACCCGGCTTTCTCCTGGTAGTGGGTCAAGCATTTCCATAAGTTGTGGTGCTTCCGCCACCGAAATTTCCACATCTGTTTCCTGCATACATATCTCCTTTCTCGTAAATATACATATGAGCCTTAATAAGATACAGAAGAACGATATAAGGGAGCGGGGGATTACATACTTACATATATATAACTATATATAGCAACTACAAGTACGTTACTATAGCATTTGCCAAACCCCAATCTTATTATCTGATTCATTATATTATGTTTAGAAAATCTTTTAGATTTAAGTTTCTTTTGAAGTTTCATAAACCTATGCTTTGATACCAACTTGTAACATCCCTCTATTGGGAAGCTCAAAACTAACGGCTACGGATGTTGTAGTCATCCGTAGTAACTAATCATCGATGACCAAATACCATGATATTAGATACATTGATACACACAAACACAGGAATATGGAAAAATATATTAAACAACACAACAAATTCCATATTCCATTTCAACATATTCCAAGTTGATTGCATAATCCTAATTTGCAGACCATGTTTAGATAACATATAACCATTAAAAAATACATCAACAGCGACATATGAAGATGCCCCCTTGGTAGATCAGAATATATAGGCAAGAAAACAATTTGCCTTTACAAACAAAACACGCAGTGGAAATGAAAACACTATAATAACAAGTTTGCCTCTTACATGTCCTCGAAAGCTTTAGTTGTTTAAATAGAAACCTAAACTCTTAACCTATTCAAAATCAATTGAGTACCAGAGAGTTTAAGGGGAAAAACTTCGAGTCAGACACAAAGCTGGGTATGAATAATAATTTACCATCCCAAACCATTAAGATATCTAGTGAGACCACGCTGCTTAGAGGAATGGGTTTCCCCTCACTAGTATCCTAAAACATTTAAAAAAACCCATATACTGTGCTCCTGCATCCACAGTGGTTAAAACATAGTATTTCAAAACATTTTAATGAAATGAAAAACAAATAAATCAAATTTGGATTACCCATCCCAATTCATTCTGATTTCTGTCTCAATTATAGTTTATAGGGTTGCTATTAACCTGTTAATGTTAAGGACTCTCTGTCCAATTACTTAGTTTTCGTGGGATCACTAAGAACCTATTGGTAACTCCAATTACTTATTCCTTGTCCTAGTTTTCATTGTCTAACTAGGAATCTATTGGTTGACTGCCAATATTTTAATCCGAATATAGTTTTCATGGGCTAACAACAAACCTACTAACCCCTGCTAGTATCAAATCATAGTTTTCATAGGCTAACTACGAACTTATTGGCCCCTGCCAATATTATACAGTTTTCATGGGATTACACTAAACCTATTGGCCCCTACCAATATCTTTAATTAAAATTTTAACATCTGTTAAGCTATTTCACTACTGAGTCAACCTAATTGGTTATTCTGCCCTTTCTTAAAATACAGTTATGGTTTAATAACAAAGTGAATAACATTTCAATACCTTTATTTATGCTATGGTTATTACTTTAAATTGAGAATGGGTTTATGTTTTGAAACCATAAAAAAATAACTTTCGAAACCTCTGGATAGCCTCCTTCGAAAGCAAATACCTATTTTCAAAACATTGAATACAGACCTTTCAAAGCCGTTAATAAACATTCTCTTTCGAAACCTATTATACCTTTCGATGTTATCAAATCATCTTTTTTTAATATAGAGCTTCGAAACAAATGAAAGTACCCCTTTCGAAAGCATTAGGGTTTACTTCTTTGAAAACATCATTTGGGTCAAAATGGTTATATAAGAAAGTATCTCCTTCGAAACCATTTAATTTAAATTTGGGGAAAACTAATGGTGTCGGAGCCATCTAGTTGAAGCCAAAAGACTTTAAAAATCAAAACTTCGAAGGTCTGATTCGAAACCCCCTTTCGACTCCATCTCCTTCAAAACCCCACCCCTTTCGATAGCAATTAAGAAAAAGGCTTAGGTTAAAACATAAGTAATCCCTTTGACAACATAAATGACTTCAATGCAGTAGGAAGGAGGATTAGCAGCATGGTTTCGGTTGGGACGTAACCTACCCTTTCGAAAGAAATTATTTAAAGAAAAAGGTACTCCTTCAAAAGAAAATACTTTAACACAACATGAGAATCTTCTTCAAAAGCTAATTATAAAACCTTATTGAAAGCATGTCGAAAGATTTAGGTAAAACAAGACAAGACATTAACTTATGAAAACAAAGCAGGGTTTCGGCTCCATCGGAAGCTACCCTTTCAACACCAAGGCTTCCACCCACCTTCCAATCCTCTGCATACCGTCTAAGTGATATCTTATGTATTGGTTTCGACTAATGTGGTTTTAGCTGTGTTGGTTTCAAGTGTCATAAGGCGGAATCAAAGGAGTCAGAAGGTACTTACTAATAGGGGCGAAACACCTTTTTCTAGTTTAAAGGCTGAATTATAGCAACTTTTATTAATCACTTTCCAATAACTTGTCTATTTGTAAACTATTTATTGTTTGTCATAAATACTTTTCAAATACTTTACCTCTATAACTGCCGCATTTATATCATATTAAAAACCATTAAAATGCAACATTTTTTTTTCCATATACTAAAACCCATTATTTTAGAATAGTACTTCTTTCAAAATAATTTATATTCCTTAGTAAATCAATTAGGAAAAATTTCCAAAAATCATAGAAATTCAATTTCAGCATGTATTCAAACATATTAAAATTTTAGACCTAATTTCTTGTTGAAATTCTCGAAATAGATTTTAAACCCAATTATATCTTGTTCTTCATTAAAAATTCATAATAAAATTTCCATAGATTGAAAAATTATAAAAATTAAAAATCATCTCTAAAATCATGTTTTACTTAACATAAAAAAAATTCATGCCAATCTAGAATGATATACTCTTGGTTTTATACTAAAACTGTAGGAATTCATGTGCTTGTGAATTAAAACAAATCCTCAATACAACTCAAGCATATCATCATCCATTTTATCACGAAAACAAATTTAAATCATAAATCCAAAACCATATAATCATAGAATAAAACAGAGATGGTAAGAGATTATTATCCACCTTAAACTTGATAAGGAATTTGAGATTTGTTGTTGATTAATCCTCCCTAGCTTTTGATCGTTAGCTTTTGATTAAAATTCCTCTTCTCCTATGTTAATGGCCGAATCTATTAGGTTTCTTGCATTTATTTTGATTTTGAGAAATAAAAATGAATGTAAATGGATAAAATGAGTAGTTATAGCCGTGTATAATTAATTGGCTAATTTACTAATATGCCCATATGTAGTTTAATTAACCTTTAAACAAATTTAAAGCTCATTTACTTTGTTAATAAGCACGTCCCTTTAGATATAATTTAATCAAATTTCAATCTCCTTATCATCATTATTCTATTTAATTTATCTAATTAAATTTTCTGAATAATGTCATAAAAATTTAGGGATGTTACACCGAGCCCACTAAAAAACTTAATCATCCATACTACCTCTTTAGCTACTTTATTGAGGGTGACGTACTTAGCCTTCATCGTCGAATCAGCTAGTGTCTTTTGTTTGGAACTTTTCCAACTTATGGCTCCACAGTTAAGCATAAAGTCCTAACCATATACCAGTTTACTATCATCAATTTCACTCTGAAAGCTTGAATCTGTATACCCTTCATAAGGAGGTCTCCATTCTCATAAATGAGGAATAAGTCTTTGGTATTTCTTAAATAATTCAGTATACATTTTACGATCGTCCAATGCTTTTCTTCTGGATTAGACTAGTATTTGTATGAATGTATGGATCATATATGTATATTTAATATGAAAGTACAACAAAATACTAACTTATGAATAATAGAGTAAAGCAAATAATTGTAAAGAAATAATCAAACCAGAGTTTTTATACTGGTTCGAACCTTCCATCCTACGTCCAGTCCCGAAGCTCCTCTTTGGCTTTAACTACTAAACAACCCTTGCTCTTCCTGAAGGAATAGGATCGATATAATAATTCTTTCTAAGACAAGTATGTGTTCTAGAAAACACTGATTTTGACTGCTCGGTACAAATCTTCCTAAAATCTCCTTTAAGTAGTATGTGTATGTAAGGCTTTGATTTAAGGAAGTAATAAAGGTTGATATTATTTACTTTTAAAATCAGAGTATGCAAAGAATGTAGATAGTTTCAAAAAATTTAGTTGATTTTAAATCTTAAAATCATTGCATATATATAGATGATGAAGGGTTATGATGAAAAGTAACATCTTTTGAGTTTTCTGATTTAATCTAATGGTTGTAACTATTAACAGAGAAGAGATGCAGTGAAGAGTTGTGAAAGTACCCATTAAATGAAGAAGATGTCTTTTCAAAACTAAAGCTCGTTACCTAGCATAGACGTTTGGACATAAGTTCAGACGTCTGAGCAGCTGTATACTTTTTAGACAAAGCATAGACACAGACGTAGGAAATATTTAACAGACGTATAATGTTGGTTCGAAATTAGAAATAGAAACTATAATCAGATGTCTGATATGTAATGTCAGACGTCTGACATTTGCAGATTGCACTTCTATAGCCTTTTGTTATAAGTGTTTGAAAGAGTTTTTTTCATGCAAATGTTTAAGTTTAAAAGTAACTATTAAAGGAGATTTTACAAATCATATCTATGACAACAATAACACCATATTAACTTTAATGATTCTTCTCCTTTATTGAGCTATTTTCAATTTAAACTCTGAAAGCTTTTTCCTGCAAGTAGATAGACTATATATATATATACATATATATATATATATATATATATATATGCTTGTATGGTTGTTGTTATCGAAACCATAGAATAGTAGTTCTAACATTCTCCCCCCTTTTTGAGGATGACAACTATACAATTGTTTTATAAACATATAAATCCCCTTGAATGTGATTCCTCCCCCTATAAACATGTAATATGATATTTCTCCCCCTTTGGCATAATAAAAAAGAATATGATGTAGTAGCGGATGAACATAATTAAATAAAAGCACACATAATCTCCAACTATGAGATTTTTTTAACTAGTTATATAGTAATCCAAAGAGAAGAAATGTACAAATAAAGATACATAAAAACAATTAATCGTACTAAAGTTTACATATAGTTATAATGACCCTGGAATCCCGACAAGTCTTCATCTTATGAACCATATTGCCACTAAGACTGGTCGACATACTCATCATCTTCTTAAATAGACAGAACTTGAAATGATGCATAGTAGCCATAGTCTTGGGGATCATATGACACATGTGGATCTTCAGAAGAAAAAGATAAGCCTTCACTCTCCTCAGTATCAAGACAAATATGTTCTTTGCCATGACGAGATTGATCTGGAGGTTTCTCTAAAGGCCCTTTTTCTAAAGAAGGTCCAGGTTGAAAGGCTAGCATAGGTGGTGGTGTTGGAGAAGAAGAAGATGACGACCGTGATGAAAAGCGACCACGAACTTTGTGGAGAACTTTTCCCAAAGTTGAGACAACCTTTTCTAACATCTTTTCTACTTTTGTCATAGGAGAAAAAGACCATTCCAATCGTGACACTTTTTATCAAGCACTCATTGGTTTAAGGAGAGAAGACGTTGGTTATATAATGTAATATGTCGGTAGTTCTCTCCTGGACCTACTGCTATCCTAGCTTCCTGTATTTTAGAATTAAAGTAATACTCTATAGCTACTGAAGCTCTGGTAGGTTGGGAAGGTCGAACAGGAGGTGCTTGTTGATGTTGTTGAGGAGGTTGATATTGGGTAAAAGGAATAATGTACAGTGGTATTTTCGGTAGATGCATTAAGGAGAGAAATCTATTGCCACTATTTTTGACAGGTATTTCTTCATATTGAGAGATATATGAAGGAATTCCTAGTGACCATAAATTTCTCAAAGTATATGGTGCATAAACAATGCTACGAAGGGTTGGAGTCCAAAAACTTTTAATTTGATCAACAATATATTGAGCCCAATTGACCTGTAAGTGACAAAAAATACCGTATAAAGCTTTATGATCATCATCATAGACTTCTTCATGACTTCCTAATCTAGGGATAACAGTGTTTATTATCTTTCGGTTAAGAAGACGTGCTTGAGGATGGAAATTAGATGGTTTTAATTTCTAGAAGTCATCATCCCAAATTAGGTCAGTGATTGCATCTCGGGGGTGTAATGTTTACCGTGGATTTCTTGTAAACGAGTTCCTTCATATGAACAATTATGTATTTGGCTAATCATTTCAACGCTTAGTTTAATTACTTGACCATAAACACTAGTCCATATCCAATTGTCATCATCCAAAAGATTCCAAATAGAAATTTAACAAAGATTAATCAAAAATATAAACGCTGCTTGTTGGTCAATATTACCCGCATTATCTTCATATCGATCAAGTTATAGAGACCAGCATCTTGAAGTAGTTCAGCAGCATTATAGTGAACAAATCTGCGGATAGGGTAGAAAGGACCGGTGTAGAATGGCTTCTTCTCCAATTCTTGAAGACAATGTCTTCCATTTTGTTTCTCCAAGATCCATTCCTCTATATGATGGTCAGTGACAAAGTGTTGAGATGGAGCTTGAGAAATTTGTCCTGTAGAAGGCTTACGGCGCTTTAGAACCGTGTTTCTTGGTTTTAGAGCCAATGATTTTGGGAATTTTGAGAGCAAATTAATTTGGGATTTAGGGTTTTGTTTGAGGGCTTAAAGAAGTGAACGGTGAAAAAGTGGAAGGAGGAAAAAGATAATTTATACTAGGGTGAATTAGTGGAGCAAAAAAATCAGTCAGACATCGGGTCATATAGTAACAGATGTCTAAGCGTAGAAGTATTCATATATAGAGAGTTTACTTAGACGTTTGGAAAGTAGATCAGATGTCAACATTTGGGGTTGTTTGGTTTCCAAAGAATACAAACAGACATCTATGATGAAACCACTTTCATTTGATATGTAATAGTAGGTTGAAACAGATATCTGTCCTTTATTTCAGGCATCTGTGTTGAAATAGGCAGATTTCTAGAGAGCGTGGACAGACTTCTGATCATTTTGACAGACGTCTATGCTGAAGGTAAAAATATTTGTCTTCCTATATCAGGCATCTGACGTTGGAATGATGTAGTTACATTTCTTTAATCCAGACGTCTATCAATTCCCCGTAGATGTCCGGTTGTTTAAAAATGTTGCTTTCTTCCTATGTGAATGTATTTATTTACTTATAAAAATATTATTGAATGAAAAATACAAAAGATTGAAGCAAATTTATAACATGTATACAAATATAAAGAGTTTGAAAGAATTTTTTCGTGTAAATGCTTAAGTTTAAAAGTAACTACTAAAGGTTATTTTTCAAATCATATCTGTAACAATAATAACACTATATTAACTTTGGTGATTCTTCTCCTTTGTTGAGCTATCTTCAATTAAAACTCTGAAAGCTTTTTCCTGTAAGAAGATTGACTGTACATACTGTATGTATATGCTTGTATAGTTGTTGTCATCGAAACCATAGAATAGTAGTTCTAATCACCCACGCATGCTAATGCATAAGTTGCATCCGGTTTAATACATTGCACGGCTTACATTATGGTTCCTATGGCTGAAACATAGGAGATCCTTTTCATACGCTCTTTCTCCATATCGGTATGAGGAGCGTCCAACTTAGAGAGAACGATTCCAAACCTGTTGGAATGTTTCCACTTTTAGAATTTTCCATACTGATCCATTTCAGTAATGTATCTATGTATAGCGAATGGGAAAATCCCAATAACCTCTTAGATCTATCTCTACAGATCTTTATACCTTATATATAGGCTGCTTCTCCTAAATCCTTCCTGGAGAAGTTCTTGGAAATCCAAGCTTTCACTGATTAAAATAATGAAATTTCTTTGGTAATTAATGGAAGATCGTTGATGTATAGCACTAAGAATATGATAGCATTGCCATGTTCCTTTTTGTATACGCACGCTTTCTCTGTGATCTGATAAAAACCAAACTGTTTGGTTACCTTATCAGAACACTAGTTCTAACCTTTTGAAGCTTGTTTAAGTCTATAAATGAACATTAACAACTTACAAGCCTTGCCCTCACTCCCACTGACCATAAAAACCTCGGGCTACAACATATATATGGTTTCTTCTAAATCATCGTTTAGAAATGTTATCTTTACATCCATTTTTCATATTTCATAGTTGTAGAATGCAACAATGGCTAGTATAATCCAAACAGACTTAAGCATGGCTATGGGTGAAAAGGTCTTGTCATAATCAACACCTTGAGTCTGACGTAATCCTTGCTCATCTAGAATAGCCTTATAAGTCTCTACGTCCCCATCTGCGTTTTTTTTTTCTAAATCCATTTCCAACTGATGGGTTTTGTCCCTTCAGGTATGTTCGATAAAGTCCATACTTTGTTTTTGTACATGGAATCCATCTCGGATTCCATTGCACTAAGCCAAAGTGGTCTTTATTCTGTAATTCTTGTTGGAAAGACAATGGAATGTCAACATCTAAGACATAGTCTTCCTTCTCGCCATCCACAAGAAAACCTAGTATCTCTCTGATGCATGAGAATCCCCACTGGATCGTCTAATAGGCGTGTTTATATATATGGGAAAACTTAATTCCCTCACTGATTTAGCCTCAGTGTTATGTTCATGGATCTCATCTAAGTATATAACCTTGCTACTAATTTCCTGTGAAAGAAATTCTTTTTTCGAAAAGACAGCATACCGAGAAATAATTACCTTTTTTCTCGGTATTGTAGAATATATATCTCATCGATTTTTTGGGATTCCTACAAATTTACACAATACTTATCTTGCCTCTAATTAATTCGAACGATCATTCTTAACATAGGCCGGACAACGCCACACCTTCATATACTTGATTTGGGGTTTCTAACTACACCATATTTCATATGGTGTTTTAGGCACAAATTTAGTAGGCAACAATTTCAACATATCCGTTGCACTTTCTAGTGTGTATCCTCAATAGGACAAAGGTTATTTAGCTTTATTCATCATATATCGAGTCATGACTAATAGAAATCGGTTCCTTTACTCTGACACACCGTTTGTTCCGGAGTATAGGATGGAGTAACATGAGAGATAATCCCATTATCTTTTAAGTACCATTGGAGTTCTTTTCCAATGTACTCACCTCCTCAATCAGATTGAAGAATCTTAATCTTATAGTTTGTTTGGTTTTCTACTACGTTCTTATACTCAACAATTTTATTATAAACATTAGATTTTCTCTTCATAAGATACATATATCTTAGTTTTGAGAAATCATCAATAAAGGCAACGAAGTAAGAACTAATATATTTGATGATTACATGCATTAGGCCACATACATCACTATGTGTAACCCTAAGAATTCATCAATTCTTTCATTCCTCCCACCGAAGGAGTGCTTAGTCATTTTCCCTTTGAGACATACTCGCACATGTCAAATGATTCGGAATCAAGTAATGGAAGAAAACCTTTTGTTTTCAGTTTATGCAGTAATTTCTCACTAATATAACCTAACCTACAATGCCAAAGATAACTATCATTTATATAATTAGAAGAACTATTCACATAACACATATAATTAGTATTGATCACATAAATGTCGTTTTCAAGAACACCATCGCAGACTTTTTTTCCATTCAAACTAATGTTCATAACATTATTCGCATAATGAAACATATGTCTAGTCTTAGACAATCTTGAAATAGACACGTTCCATAAATAAAACCTTTTACAAAGTAGCAATTATTTAATATTAGTACTACTCTAGTAGGCAAACATAAATGATAATGTCCTATTACCATCGAATCTACTATAGATCCATCAACAATTTGGAGCCTCATCTCTGCGTTTTCCACACGACATCGGTTCCTAAGCCTCTATAATGAATTGCAGATATGAGTTCTAGATTAAATACATAAAACCCAAAACATTTTATTGATTACAAAACAATTTTAAATCATAAATATACCTGACGAAGTTGTAGAATCCTTATGTTATCTTTCTCTAACAATCTGAGGTAATCAGGACAATTCCTTTTCTAGTGACCTTTCTTATGGCATGGTGACATTCACCCTTATCATCAGTCTGCTTACTTTTCTGATTCTTCTAATTTTCTCTTTTCCACTTCTTCGAACTTTTCAAAGATGATGTACCACCATTTACAACAAGCACAACCCATTGATCCTTAGATGCAGAGTCAGTCAACCTCAACATATTAAGGAGTTCCATGAAATTCAAATTTAACTGGTTCATTAATGCAGTATGAATGGTTCATACCGAGGTGTAATAAAACTAAGGATCAAGCCAACTTGTAATTAATTACTTATTTGTACGTCCAATTTGAATGCCTATCAATATAGCCCTTCATTTTTAGTTACATAACCATCCACCATTCGCCATATGGTCATTTTGATATTGAACGGCTTCTTCGTAAGCTTGTACCTTATGGAGCATGGCTGTTCACCAAACAAGGCGTTGAGACTATCAAATATCTCATGGATATACATTCTTTTGCGTTGCCTCTATAATAACTTGTCTAATGTAGATAGCACAAAAACTCAGATGATCTTTAGGTCTAAAACCCATTTCTCATAAGCAAGTCTGTGTTCATTATGTTGACTTTTAATTTTATTTCAAGTTCTCTGTTAAAAATGGAAAGATTATGTGTACTCAATGTGGAACCATCCATCACTGTCAATAAACCTTTTATTTTAAATCCTTGGAGTCCTATGGTTGATAGTGGTAAGGAACATATTTTTTCAGTTCTGGTATAGGCTCATTTCATGCACATCCATTCTGTCCTGCAACCCATGATTGAGCTAGATTGGTTAGCTAAATTTATTGGCAAGCTTAGATGTTTTGATGTTAATATTGCGTGTGATATCCTAGAATTTAAACCAAATTTAAATGTGATAGTCTCTTTTAATAAATTAATTAAAATTGATAAAAATTGTTATTTTAAACAATAATAATAATTGTGTTGTGTGTGTGTATATATATATGGAAATTATTTTATATAAGTCGAAATTGTACTTGTTTAAATACATGTATATATCAAATTGATTTTTTTAAATTGAATTTGAAATTTAATTTGAATTTGTATATTTAAATTGAAATTCAAAAACATAGTTATTTATATCTTAAATCATACTTTGGTTTTAAAATGTATTTTATTTAATTTTATTTAGAACATAAATTGTTTATATTATTTTCTTTTTAAAGGAATTTATTTATATAAGTTAAAATAAGTATTTATAAATTAGGAAATCAATTATAAAAAGCTTTTTAAAACATTTAAAAATCTAATTTTGCATGAAAGTAACATGTGTTAACGTGTAATCATTTTTAATAACATGTTAGCTAATTATCTAAGTGAAATGACAAGTGTCAATTTTTAATTTAATTCTCTTTTATTTTTAATAAAATCTAATTTAAACCTATATTAACTTATATCATTCATCTCCATATCCTTTCTAACCTTTACTTTCCAAAAACAAAGAAGAAGAAAAAATTCTAAAGAACAAAGGTTTGTAAAACCATATTCTAGTAAAAATTTAAAAGAAAATCACTCCTCTTTTCTAAAATTTGAAACATTCAAAATTTAAAGGCAAGAAGCAAATCAAATTAAAGAACAACTACTTCAAAATTGTAATCAGACAAGAGGGAGATCTGTAGGGCATCATCACCCCAGTTTCAAGCATCTAATCAACTCATGTTTCAGTTTTCAAGCAAGCTTTTCTGTTTCAAATTAAAACCGCTTCAACCCTTCTCTGCACATTGGCCTGGTCAGTAAACACTTAAGTAAAATCTTTTGGATGCTGATATATCTGTGTGATGATGTAATTATGTTGTTGCATGAATGTTTTCAATTCAAATTTTGATTTGAATCCTGCTATACTCTGAAGTAAGCCTGCGTCTGTTAACATACAAGCACCTATGAAATTTCTGGTTCAAGCATAACTAGAAAATTTATATCTCCCAAATTAATCACTGTTAGGCTTTGATTATTGAAAGGAAATGGTTTGTAACAATGTAATCTTGTTTTTAAGAATAAATTTAAGTATTTATACATAACAAATATTCTGTAAATTTTAAGATTTATAGTAAAGTCAAAATTTATTCAAAATTCAATGGCAATAATTTTATCTCTGGATTATAGAACTTAATTCGTGTGAGTGAATCACGAATTTTAAAATAAATTTTGCAATTTTTAACTTAATTTTTGGAGTGAATTCGAGTCTTATTCGAATTTGGGTTTCTGATCAGTTGACGTTATTGGAGTCGAGGGGAAATTCGTGGTTTGGCATGGAGGTGGTCGTGGTGTCTGGGAATACTGGAAAAATGTCATCTATGGCCGTGGTGATCGGTATAGGGCCCAAGTAGGGTTTGAAGGACTGTTTGTATCTGTGTTGTAGCTGAGGTGATCGCGATGTCGACTTCGCATCAGAACGAATCGCGGTAGGGGTAATGGATGCGGGGGTTCAAGATGGAGCTGGGGTAAGGACGGCGAGGCTCATCGGGATCAGGATCGACATGGAAGGGCGATTTTCTAATCGGCTATTGGTTCCTGTTTTGATTGATTTGCTCAATTTCTGTTTGGACATTTATTTCATATTTCTTTTTTGTCATGATGGTTGTCGTGGTCGATTGCGAGTTGATGATGATCGGAGGGATGATCGTCGTCGACCAGAAACGTTATGCATGTGCATAAGGTGGAATCTGTACATCTGGAAGATGTTGTTATGGGAAGAAGGAGTTTGGCCTGGGTTTCCCGAAGCTTTGCTCATGATGGTTGCAGGAACGACTCGAGGGCATTGGTCACGCGAGTGATGCTCGAGAAATTTGTGGATTATCTTGGGTTTTTGGCAGTGATGACTCGGGATGATTTTTGTTACCAGAATTTAAAATCCTATACTCTTTTTTTTAACTAAAATGAAATTTATAGTAAAATTATCTTAACAAAGGTTTTTTTTCAGAATTCAAGTCCTGTCCAGTATTAAATTTCAAAATGAATTTCAAAATTTTTAAGGCAAAGCTAAATTTTAAAAACAAAGTTTTTAGTTAGTTTTTAAAATGTATAAAATGATTAATTTAAAGTATGATGTTTAGAAAGGATTTTAGTTTTAAAATTTGGATTTTTAAAATTTAAAATTTTGATTAAAAAATAGTTTGGTTATAAATATTGCTTTTGTTAAATTATGTAATAAATCTCTAAATGTTTTCAAATAAAAATGTTATTTGAGGTAATTGAAATGTGATTAAAGTATAGGTATTTAACTTGAATCAAAGGATGATGATTTAATAAATCGTATTCAAGCTTTTAAATTTAATTTAATGTAAAATGAAAGATAAGGGTTAATGCAAATAATGATTTATCTTAATTTAATCACATATTATCAACTAAAGTAATTAAAATATAATTACTTAATTAACTAGAATAATTAATTTGGGTAATTAAATTAAGATAAATCAATTTGTATAATTGATTACTTAATTAAGTTACTTAATTAAGAATCGATTAAGTAATAATTAAGCATTAAGTAATTTTAGGTTAATTACTTAATGTAAAGTAAATATTATAAACATTTACTTAATGAAGTAATTAAACGAATTAATTACCCAGTATAATTAATTAAGTTGATGTAATTAATTTTGGTTAATTAATTAAGTTTAATTAATTAAAGGTAATCATTTGATGTTTGGTTAAGTATAATTACTTAAGGTAATTAATGAGGTGTAATTACTTAGTGAAGTAATTAATGGATAATTACTGGGTGTAATTAATAAAAAAGGAAATTACTTGATGGGAAGTAATTAAAGGATAATTACTTTGTGGAAGAAATTAAGTGGTAATTTCTTAGTGTACTTAAAGGATTAATTAATATAATTAATTAATGAGTTGGTTTAATTAATAAAGTAATTAAGGAAAGTAATTAGTGATTGTGATTAATCAAGGTTGATTTATGAATGTAATTAAGTTAAAGGTTTATTATTAAATGAAATTTAAGAATAATTAACTAGTGAAGGTAATTAGAGGATCATTAATTAATGTAATTAATGAAAGTGATCAATCTTGCTTATGAATGATTGAGTGATGATAAGTGCCTTGGATTGGTTGATATCTCTGATATGAATTGCTTTGTGATATGATATGAATGGGTGGACAGTGATAATGTGATTATCTATCAATTATGAATTGCTGTGTAAAGGTGTTATCCAGTAATTAAAGTTGATTTGTATTTCACTTGAATAACTTGTGTTAAGATGGTATTGAACTCGAAGAGACCGGGGTCGGGTATCAGTAAATACCCGAAACTACTTCATTTATTAATCTACAATAATTCTATATAGATTGATATTTGAAATCAGTAAGGCTGGAATGGAATAATATGGAACTTTGTAACTAAGTAAAGTTACTTGAGGATCAATTTATGAATTGAGTGTTTACCATAACCAGTTTTGAACTCGTAATAAAGTACGAGTTACCCAGGTTTTATATTAGTTTTATGCCGTTGTATGCTTTTTTAATTCATGTTAGATGGGTTTACTCACACTGATTTCCAGCCTGACCTGGGTGTTACTTTATGGAATGCTCAGGTCAGACCGAGTGTTACAGATTTTCAGGTAAGGACATTCTGGAGCTCAGGAGGCGAGTTCGATGGCAGGAACATATGGAGTGTATTCCGTTGTGTTATATTGTAGTTTATCTGGAACATATTGTTGTTCACCGTCTAGTGATTATAGGATGTTGTAACTCTGATGTATGAAAAATGTAATTGACTGATACAGCTTTCTTTGTGTAAAGAATATATTTGATATTATATTTTATCCACTGTGGAATGAGAGATACTGAGTTTGGTTTTCTGTTTCTTCTTCTTCTTCTATCTCTTTTCTTCTTTTCCTAAATATCTAAAATTCTCAGGATCAAAAATTTCGAGTCGTTACATTTGGTATCAGAGCCAGGTTAAGCGAGAACCTTGGCTCTGGTTGGATTACTCATTAAGGATAGGGTCAATGGTACCCTAGAATGAGTTGAGTGTTATATATATATATACATACATATATATATATATATATATATATATATATATATATATATATATATATGAGAGCGTACTTGTTATTTTCTTATACAAAGATTTTAAATGATTTTATATAAGAATATATTTTGATATATAAAGCAATACTTCTTTCTAATAAATATTAAGGTAATTGGTTGTTAAATTATTGGAATTAAATCAAGTGGTAATAGAAATACAACCAAATTGAAACTAAATAAAGATAAGTTTGAAATGGATTCAAACTGAAATTAAAATCTTGAATTTTGGGAAGTTTTTCAGAATAAGATAATAATTAATTGGTTTACAAATATGATAATCTTGGTTATTATCATAAATGATTGTTGTGTTTAATAATAAAATGTGTATTGATGAGTAAGAAAAATGAAATGTTTTAGGGAAGTAAAACATTTAGGCAAGTATGACTTATAAATTGGAACTGAAGATGATCTAAATTGTGAAGTTTTAAATCTAGGTCCAGAAATTTGAAAATTGTTTCAAAAGTTGTAAAGAAATAATAAATAATATTATTTAATGTATGAATGAAAGGGTCTTATTTCAAACAAGAGTTGTTTGAAAATTTAAAGAAATTTGTTTTGAATTTAAAAACAAAGGTGGTCTAAAATTTAAGGATAACTTGGTGTGTCAAGGAAATAATATGTATATATGAGGAATATACATAATATCAAAGATGGTTTGAAATAAACTTTAAATGTTGAGTTTTAAATTTAGAATGAGATGTGATACCCAATGTGATAAGATTTTTTTTGTACTTAAGTGGGAAGATTATTAATGTGAAGTTTAAAATTTAAAATGGGAATTCGAATTGGGTAAGGTTGGCTGGATTAAGTAAATGGAATTTAACTTTGGGAAAGTTAAATAATTTAACAAGCAACCTGAATTAGAAATTTCAAGATGAAATTGAGATTTAACTTGGGAAGTTAAATGGTTAATTTGAACTGGGAATTTGTGTGATCACAAAATAGGTTTGAGATTTGGAAATAGGAAATGGATGGATATCTTAAAATAATTCGAATGATACCATCCTGTTGTCATTAATAATCTTTAAGCTGAAATTGGATTTGTTTAAATGAATGTAGAAATGGGGTGTGGTAATATATCCATTATCGAGATAAAATGGAATCATTTTGGACTTAGGATTTGAATGTTTAAAATAAAACTTCAAAGGTTTGGTTTCAAAATTGAAATTTTGTGATAAATTGAATCTCAAAGATTTAGTTGTTTAAAAAGGATTTGAATTATTATTTGAACTTTGAAATAGGTTGAAAATGGAATTTGGATTCAGAATTAAATGGTTTAAAGATATAAGTTGATTTGATTTAAAGGATTAAATCAACATTTAAAAATTTAACTCGAATTTATATAATTCGGGATGGTTTAAATTTGAAATTTGAATTGAATTAGTTCAAATTGAATTTGATTTGAATTAATTGGAATTGTGATTGAAGATGGATAAGTTTAAAAATTCAAATGGTAAATTTGAATTAGATGAATTTGAAATGAAATTGAAGATGAATGAGTTCAAATTAAAATGGGAATTGAAGATTAATTCAACTTGAATTGGGATTAAATCAATTTCAATGGAAATTAAGTTATTTAAGTTGGAATTGAGTCAATTTAAATGAATGTGGAAATTTAAATTGAATTGATTGGAAATGGAGGTTGGGAATTGAACAGTTTGACTCTAGACTATTTTCGAAATAAATTGTTTTAATATAAATCTATTTTTCCAAGCTATTTACTATATACAATCTTTCTTTTAAAAGTCCAAACTATTTTATACTTATTTTACAATTATTTTGGAACTAATTAACTATTTTACAACTGTTTTACAAATAAATTACTATCTTTCAACTATTTTATAACTAATTACTATTTTACAACTATTTTGCAACTATTTAAAAATTTCTATGACTATTTGACTATTTTCCCACTATTTTACAATTACTTAACTGTTTTACAGCTACTTTAAAAATTAATAAATATTTTTCAACCACTTATCTATTTAAAAATTTCAAACTATTTCCTAAATTGAAGCCAGTCAGAGTATAAACTGTTTATGATTAAATATCCATTTGAGATAAGAATTGAAGTGATAATCCAAATGAGGATTTAAGAACTATGAGTAAGTGAATGAAAATTTAAGTGAATGTGAGTAGAAAAGGAAATTGATTTGGCTAATAATCAATAAAGATAAATACGTAGGATGTACGTATATTATTCTATGCGCATAGTGATTTGACCCGAATTCGAGCACAGAATTTCGAGATAGCATATCGATCCGAGTTAGGATTTTTCACTTGATTTTCGATGGCGAACCTGGATATGGATTGTTGATTGGTTCTAGATATTCTTTATTATAGTTATAGCTATGTAAGGAGAATGACGGTTTCTGATCAAGAAACCAGATCTGAGTCCGCACTAGGAAGTCGGGTGGATGATACTAGTTCGGAAGTGAAATTGTGTGATCGAGTGAGCGATCAGATTGATATAGCGTACGGATGATATGTGTGCATCATACCGGTTTGAATGAAATTGATACTGAGAATTCGTGGATAAGAAATGTGAAATGGTTTTTGAAATGAAAGGTATATTTTGTGAAATATATGATGATCAACGTATAGATTTTCAGCCTTACGTCTGATCAACGTATGATCGAATTTCTGTAAGAACAAGGATGGACTGGTTGAGACATCGAGTTATAAAAAGAATAATTTTTAAAGTGTTTTAAAATTATCAAAGAGTAATTTTTCCGATAATCATTTTAATAAATTCTGGCTTCGTTCCTTTTCGAGGACGAAAAGATTCTAAGGCGAGAGGAATGTGATATCCCAGAATTTCAAAACAAAATTAAATGTGATAGTCTCTTTTAATAAATTAATTAAAATTGATAAAAATTGTTATTTTAAACAATAACAATAATTGTGTTGTGTGTGTGTGTATATATATATATAGAAATTATTTTATACAAATTGAATTTGTATTTGTTTAAATACATGTATATATCAAATTGATTTTTTTAAATTGAATTTGAAATTTAATTTGAATTTGGATATTTAAATTGAAATTCAAAAAGATAGTTATTTATATATTAAATCATACCTTGGTTTTAAAATGTATTTTATTTAATTTTATTTAGAACATAAATTATTTATATTATTTTTCTTTTAAATGAATTTATTTATATAAATTAAAATAAGTATTTATAAACTAGGAAATCAAATATAAAACTCTTTTTAAAACATTTAAAAATCTAATTTTGCATGAAAGTAACATGTGTTAACTTGTAATCATTTTTAATAACATGTGTTAGCTAATTTTCTAAGAGAAATGACAAGTGTCAATTTTTAATTTAATTCTCTTTTATTTTTAGTAAAATCTAATTTAAACCTATATTAAGTTATATCATTCATCTCCATATCCTTTCCTATCTTCACTTTCTAAAAGCAAAGAAGAAGAAAATTCTAAAGAACAACGGTCTGTAAAACCACATTTCAGTAAAAACTAAAACAAAAATTTGAAAGAAAATCACTCCTCTTTTCCAAAATTTGAAACATTCAAAGTTTAAAGGCAAGAAGCAAATCAAATTCAAGAACAAATACTTCAAAACTGTAATCAGATAAGAGGGAGATCTGTAGGGCATCATCACCCCAGTTTCAAGCATCTAATCAACTCATGTTTCAGTTTTCAAGCAAGCTTTTCTGTTTCAAATTAAAACTGCTTCAACCCTTCTCTACACATTGGCCTTGTGATTAAACACTTGAGTAAAATCTTTTGGATGCTGATATATGTGACGAGCCAGAATTTCTAACAATTTAAATTGGAATATTTAATTGATTTTAAATATTTGAAAAGTTAATTTTAATTTGAATTCCAAATATCAATATTTACTTGATAATTAAATTATTGAATTATATAATTTGAAATTGGGTAAAATGTTGGAGTTTTAAGCCTATTAAAAATAATTTGAAGGCTTTAAAATTTATAATGATGATACTGAAGATAATAGGATGGTTGAAACTTAATTTAAAGGTGATTTGTTCGGTTTTAATAATATATCGTTTGAATTGATATTTAAAAATAGCCTTCCGAGGCACAGTCTCAGAATTCAACGAAACTAGTTCCATTGGATCCGTAATAGTTACTTATTGTCGGATTTCAATTTTCGTAGCAATCGAAGTTGTCGTTTGACCCTGACAGCTCAAAACGTATAGAAACTATTTTAATCGATTTAATTTAAAATTTATCGTTTCCTTCGTAACTCGCGCATATGATCGAATTAGCTTCTGAAACACGTTTCGTTGTGTTCGGAATGCGGGTAAAACCTTATAATCGCCTAGCAGCATTCCTTAAGAGGAGTTCGAAATTTTAAATGGCAATTAACGAGACGTTTTGGAAGTTTTATAATATAATAAATTTGAAGTAAATTAGTCAGAGATATTTTTATTAACCAACAACCGTACTCAGGAAGCCATCCCCAAATCCCTATTTTTATTTCCGTCTTCCTCTCTAATCTTACAACAGAAATCGAAATCGACCTCATTACAAAAAAAAGGCCACTCCTTTCAGTTTAAAAACCCACGAATTCATAAGTAACCAACCGAAATCAATCTATATTCGATCGGGATGAAGGCAGAGACTCGAACAGGATGTGGCGACGAAGTCACGACCGAGGATAGGGTTTCGCGATGGAGGGTGTCGCTCGATTTGGATAGAGCGACAGTCGTGGAGCGGTAGCGATCGAATCACGAGCTCGAGCAGGGTGGCGCTTCAATCTATTTCACGATGAAGTCGCGATGTCCTTGCAACTTCAAGACAGTGGCGCCGACCTCGGCGAAGTCAGTGGCCATGGAAGCACGTGACTCAGCGAGGTGGTGTCGGTGCTGCAATTTCGTGATGATCTGGGGTTCGTATTGGGTGCGTGATCAAGAGCAAGCACAAGTTTGGCTTTGGGTTCGTATAGGCAGTAAGGTATTATCATTTTTCCTTATAACTGAATGTTCGTTTACATGTTAGAAAGGGATTTGAAATTTACAATAAAGTTTTTATAAATAAAATAAAATAAATATGCATGTTTTGAACTTACTCTTAATTGAGGATAATGCATTATGGTGATGAATTTGTTAATTAACACATTTAATTAATTCAGTCACTGAACAATTTACTAAAGGAAAGTTTAAATTTAAATTTATTGAATGGAAAATTAATTGTTTGGTTAATTTAAATATTAATAAATCGTATAACTGTTTATACAAGGTTTAAATCTGAAGGAAACAAATCGAGATCAGATTTGGATTGCAAAATCAAAGGTGAGTAAATCTCACTCTGTTGGATTTTTATTAAAAATTTAAATAGTTAAATTTATTTATTTGGTTGCATGATTAAATTGATTGATGTGCACTGTCAATCGATGATCGGGTGACTTTGGTTTTGGTTGGTTCTCGTGTTAATTGTGGTTTGACTCGAAGTATTCGGGTTTTAAGTTGTTTAAAACTTAAGTCATAAGTAAGAAAATGTTTTCATTTTAATGTTAATAAGGGCTTAATGATTTGTGATTCATCAAATTAGAAGGGTAACTAAAATGGATAATTAATTAATTCAATTAATTAATGATTTGGGTTAATTAATTTAGTAATTAAGGGTTTGAATTATTTAATTAAGGATTAAGTTAATTAATGAAGTTTAATCAATTTAGAATAATCAATGGATGGTTTGATAGGAAATTACATAATGTAATTAATAAAATATAATTAATTTGTGAAATTAATCAGGAGATTAATTAAGATAGTTAATTAAGGAGTAATAAATTTATTTAATGAGATAAATAAAAAAAGGTAGATAATTATAGGTTGAGATAAATCAAGAATGATTAATATTTGCGGTTTAATTAATGATTAATTATTTAATGTAATTAATTTAGCTTAGGATAAATTGAAATATAATTGGAAATCATAAATTTATATAATTAACGATGTAATTAAAGATTGATTAATCCATAATAAGTGACTTATGAGAAGTTAATTAATATAAGTAATTAAGTATTAATATAATTAATATAGTTAATTAATTTGTGAAGTAATTAAAGATTACTTTTTGATTTTGGTTAAGAATAATTAATATTGTGAAGTTAATTAAAGATAATTACTTGAATGAAATTAAAGGATAATTAATCCAGGGTGATTTATTAAGATGAATAATGAAGGAATGACTGATTAATTGATTTGAAATTAATTAATAACAAGTGAAGAAATCTAAGTGATTGAGGTTTAAATTCAAATTTGAATTAATTAAATTAATTTTGGTAGCGATCAAGTTTTGCTTATAGATGATTGAATGGCATTGGATGCTTTGAATGAGTTGATATCTCTGATATGAAATGTTGTGTATTTCATTTGGATAATTTGGGTTAGGATGACATGTGATTCGAAGAGACCGGGTTCTATATAAGATGTATGATTTTTATTCCATGTTGGATGAGTTTGCTCACATTGGTTTCCAGCCTGACCCGGGTGTTACTCTGATGTAATGCTCGAGTCAGACCGAGTATTACAGATTTCAGGTAAGGACATTCTGGAGCTCATGAGGCGAGCTGGATGGAAGGAACATATAGAGTATTTCCGCTGTTATATATTTCTGATTATCCGAGACATGTTTGTTTGTGTATATCTAGTGTCTGTATATGTGTGTGACTCTGATGTATTAAATGTAATCGACAGATATAGTATTCTTTTGTAAACTGTTATTATTTATTACTTTATTTTATCCGCTGCGAATGTGAGGTGTTGATGTTTCTAATCTTCTTCTTCTTCTATCTCTTTCTTCTTTTTCCTAACTATCTGGAATATTTGGGATCGAAAATTTTGGATCGTTACAGTTGGTATCAGAGCTGAAAGGTTAAGCGAGAACCTTGGCTCTGGTGGGGATTACTCCTTAAATGGAGTCCGTAGTACTCTAGAATGAGTTGCGTGTGTGTGTGTGTGTGTGTGTGTGTGTGTATATATATATATATATATATATATATATATATATATATGAGCGCGTACTTGTTATTTTATTATATAAAGGTTTTAAATGACTTTATATAAGAATATATATTGATATATAAAGCAATATTTCCTTCTCATAAATATTAAGGAGATTGGTTGTTAAATTATTGGAATTAAATTAAGAAGTAACATAAAATACGACCAAACTGAAATCTTGAATTGGAATTAAATTAAGTGGTAACAGAAATACAACCAAATTAAAATTAAATTCATTGAAATGAAATTCTAGAATTTGAGCTCAGAAATTAAATTGTTTAAAAACTTTAAACAAAGGTTAATTTGGTTTAAAAGGTTAAACCAACCTTTGAGAATTTAACTCAGTTTATATAATTCGAGATGGTTTAAAATTGAGATTGGAATTAAACTAGTTCAAATTGAATTTGATTTAAATTAATTGGATTTGTGAGAAGATGGATGAGTTTAAAAAATTTAACGTAAAATTTGAATTGGATTGAATTGAAATGATTGAACTTGAAGTGGGTTCCAATGTATTAGTCCAAATTGATTGGAATAATTTGGGATCGTAATTAAAGTTGAACAGGTTTAAAATCAAATGGAATTTGATTTAAATTGGGAAAGAAATCAGGATTGATTCAACTTGAATTGGGGTTAAATCAATTTCAAGGGAAATTGAAGTTATTTCTGTTAGAATTGATTCAATTTAAATGGAAGTGGAAATTTAAATTGAATAGATAGGGAAGTGAACAGTTTTGACTCTGGACTAATTTTAGTATAAATTGTTTTAATATAAACTTATTTTTCCAAGCTATTTTATATATACAACCTTTCATTTTAAAGCCAAATTATTTTAAATTTGTTTTGCGATTATTTTTGGAACTATTTAACAATTTTTCAACTATTTTATAAACTAATTACTATTTTTCAACTGTTTTACAGTTAATTACTATTTTACAATTAATTTGCAATTATCTAAAATTTCTGAAACTATTTAACTATTTTATAATTAGTTAACTATTTTATAATTAGTTAACTATTTTATAGCTATTTTGCAAACTAATAATTATTTTTCAACTACTTATCTATTTTTAAAATTTTCGAGCTAGTTTCTAAATATAAACTGGTCGGAGTTCAAACTGTTATTGATTAAATACCCAATTGAGATAAGAATTGAAGTGATAATCCAAATGGGGATTAAAGCAATTGTAAATAAGTGAATGGAAATTAAAGGAAATAGGAATAGAAAAGAAATTGATTTGGATAATACTCAATGAAGTTAAATACGTAGGATGTACGTATAGTATCCTATTCGCATAGTGATTTGATCCAGATTCGAGCACAGAATTTCGAGATGGCTATATCGATCCGAGTTGGAATTTTTCACTCGATTCTCGACGGCGAACCTGGATATGGATTGTTGATTGGTTTTGGACATTCTCCATCATAGTTATGGCTATGCAAGGAGAATGATGGTTTCTGATCAAGAAACCAGATATGAGTCCGCACTGGGAAGTCGGGTGGACGATACTAGTTCGGAAGTGAAATTGTGTGATCGAGTGAGCGATCAGATTGATATGGCGTATGGATGATAAGTCTACATCGTACGGATTTGAATGAAATTGATATTGAAAAGAGTAATCAAATTTGAATATTTGATTTTGAATAAACAAAGTTATATATCTTTGTTATAAAGATAAATCTCCCCTTGTTGAATCTTTTGCCGGAAGGAAATGATTTTGAAAGTGTTTGAAGTATAAAAGGAGTTTTATACAAGATCGAAATGATCCAAAGTTTTTTAAAATTATATATTTATATCTATAAATGATCTTATGAGGATTTTGGAAAAAGGTTTTGGGAACCTTTGGATTTGGAAAGGCTTTTGATTTTGGGTAAAATTAATATTGGAATTTGGAAAGCCTAGTTTGAGAATTACCGATTTTTGGATAATCGATTTTGTGTAAAGGGGCTTTGAATGAGATCATACTAGGTGTATGATTTGAAAGATACTATATGTGTATAGTATAAAGTGTTTTGATAATGGCTCTGTAGGAAAAGGCGCTCCCTTGAGATGAACTTCTCATGAGTGCCACCGGGTGGTGCTGCCTTGAACCCTAAAGGGGGGTTCTAAAGTTGATCGTGTGAGGAGTCCGGACAAAACTAGTTCCTGAGGATTATGAGTAGTGTGTAGCGAAAATCGAGAGGCACTGATGCCTACAGAAGCATTTGGGTTGTGCTGTGACGACAGTGTAACTCGATGTCACTACGATCTACTACAGACCATAGCGAAAGTCGTGTGTACTGCTGAGAGCCAACGGTCAACATTTGATTTTATATCGGTAAACTGCGACCTATGGTAACATAGCGAAAGTCGTGTGTGCCGCTGAGAGCCAACAGTCTGCGTTTTATTTTACATCGGTAGACTGCGGCCTATGTAGGAGCGGAGAAGTTTCATTTTGACAGTAAAAATCGAGGGCACTGATGCCTACAGTTACATGGACTTTTGCTGCGATGGCAACGTAACCCTGGGATGTAACTGCGATCTGTTGTGGGTTCCATGGCGTAATCGAGGGGCGTGGAGTGCCTATAGTTACATGGAATTTTGCTGCGATGGCAACGTAACCCGGGACATAACTGTGACCATGGATGGGGGTGATGATTTCCAGAGCATTCTCACCAAAGATATTTCCTCTATTTTCAAAAACTGTTTTTTTATATTTTCAATAATATTATTTTCCAAGTATTTTCACTGGATGTTGAAAATGGGTTTACCATGTACTTATAGATTTTCAGTCCTACGCCTGATCAACGTATGACTAAATTTCTGTGAGAACAAGGATGGACTGGTTGAGACATCGAGTTATAAGAAATATTTTTACAAAGAGCTATTTTAATAGTATGAGGTGGATTTAAAAGCATTTCTAAAATTTTAAAATAAAAGGGATGGAATTTTAGGAAATGAAAGAAATCTAAACTGGAATGATAAAAAAAATTGAATTCAGGAAAATTTAATGAAGTGATTTTGTTGTAATAAAATCGAATATTGATTTAAAAAGTTGGAAGCTAATTAGCTAAATAAATTATTTGATAGAGTATATTAATAAAAGTTAACTCGGTTAAATAAAATGGATTGTAAGTTAATAATGAAGTTTGGAAATAAATTCGAATTTTAAATAGAATTCGACTTGGATTTGATGATGAATTAAAATAAGTGGAGATGTTGTAAAAATAATATTTAACATAATTTGCTAGTAAATTAGATATATTGGAAGTGTTGTCGAATGAAATGGAGTTGAATTATAATAGGCAAGGTTTGAATTACAAACAAAACCCAAGTAAGTAGAAATAAATTGAGAAAGGCTTTGTATTAATAAAATAAATCGAAAATGAATTAAGTAAATGAATTAAAAATTTAAAATGGGGTAAATAAATGGGTTGATTGAATTAAATAATAAATGGATGAAATCTGATTGAATAAAAACTAAATCAAAGTTTTAGTTAGAATTGGGTTGTCAGAATGAACTTGAGTTATGAGGCATATTAATTTGAAGTAAAATTTCTTAAGTCAATAAATGCTTTGTTTCGAGTAGGAATGGAAGAGCATTAAATAAAAGTTTGGGTTAAATTTATTTGGAAAGTGGATATTAATATAAGCATCGAATGTTGTCAAGCTAAATGAAATAGTTTTAAAATGAAACCAATGCTGAGATGAAATGAAATGCAATGTATGGATGGTGAACAAATTAGAAATGAAATGGAATTAAATACAGAATGAGTGGAAATTAATTGGAAGTAGTTATAAACTAAAATGGATACTCTATTAAGCAAATATCGCTGAATTTACATACAAATAGTTGTCGTTTGGCGTAAAACAAAAGTAATTAAATTCTATAAGTTGATAGAGATTAAATAAATTGATCTTAGGATCAATTGAATTGAATATGAGCTTGATTGGTTTAAAAATAAATTGAATGTAAGCAATTGAGTTGTAAACCATTAAATTGAATGAAATGGCATATGAATTGGTTGAAAGCAATTGAATTAGCTTTAATTCATATAAATCGCTTATGGAAAGTGTTTGGTGCTTCTTGCTTATGAAATGCATGTGTTTTTCTATTGAAATTAAATGAAATGCTAATAAATTTTCTATATATGGCACTTACATATTTAAATTGAGTAAGTACAGGTACCTGAAGGCCGTTTGGCTGGATTTGGACGCGATAAATACTAGAATTATAAGCCGCTTGCTTAAAAATGCTAAATGAAGGTACGCCTACGTAATAAAAATAGGAAATATGAATTGTTTTTGTTTTTCCTACCGTGTGGGTCAAGGTATATATATTTATATCTCTTGTCAAATTGCAAAAGCTCCTCCGTACAAAGGAGACTCTGCCAAAAAAATTCAAAAATTTTGGGAGTTAGAAATTTTTTGAAAAAATTTTTGAAATTTTTTTTGTTAGCAACAAAACGATTTCATATTGGAAATTGAAACTAATGGATGAAACTAATTTAAAATAACGATATGAATCCGTTATAAATGGAAGATAAAATTCAATATTCAGAACTGAAGATAAATTGAATTCATATGGAAATGGGAAAAACTAATTTGAATAAAAGTAAATATGAAAACCTATGTAAGGAAATGTATAAAATGATTTGAAAAGTTACGATTAGATATTATTGCTAAGTAAGATATGCAGGTATTATAAAGGGAAAGGAAAATCGGATTTGATTCCAGGAGATAATTTGAATTTCCCGACAGAAAGGTATGTATTTAAATTTTTGTATGAAATTGGATTGGGTTTTTGATCTAACCACTTGGCTTTTTGTTTTCTTTTGGAATTTGGGAGCTCGTAGAGGCATTTTGAAGTTGTACCGAGCTAGTCGCGCAAAGGAGACGCTGGCAAAAAATTTAGAAAATTTAGAGAGTTAGAATTTTTTTGAGAAAGTTGTGATACTTTAAATTTGAATTTTAAATTTAAATTTGAATAAGTGGAGTAAATAAGGTTGTTAGAAACTATAGAAGAATTTGGGAAGTTGGTTGAAGTAATAGTGGGTCTTTAATAAAAGATATGTTATAGCAAGTTGTATAACTATTTAGTTTTGGAAAAAGAAAACGGGTATTAAACCATTCTTCCTAATTAGTAATTTCAAGGACGAAATTCTTTTAAGGGGGAGGAATGTGACGACCCGAAATTTCTAACAACTTAAATTCGAATATTTAATTGATTTTAAATATTTGAAAAGTTAATTTTAACTTGAATTCCAAATATAAATATTTACTTGATAATTAAATTATTGAATTATATAATTTGAAATTGGGTAAAATGTTGAATATGGAGTTTTAAGCCTGTTAAAAATAATTTGAAGGCTTGTAAAATTTATAATGATGATACTGAAGATAATAGGATGGTTGAAATTTAATTTAAAGGTGATTTGTTCAGTTTTAATAATATATCGTTTAAATTGATATTTAAAAATAGCCTTCCGAGGAAAAGTCTCGGAATTCAACGAATCCAGTTCCACTGGATCCGTAATAGTTAGTTATTATCGGATTTCAATTTTGGTAGCAATCGGAGTTGTCGTTTGACCCTGAAAGCTCAAAACGTATAGAAACTATTTTAATCGATTTAATTTAAAATTTATCGTTTACTTCCGTAACTCATGTATATGATCGAATTAGCTTCCGAAACACGTTTCATTGTGTTCGGAACGCGGGTAAAACCTTATAATTGCCTAGCGGCATTCCTTAAGAGGAGTTCGAAATTTTAAATGGCAATTAACGAGACGTTTTGGAAGTTTTGTAATATAATATATTTGAAGTAAATTAGTCAGAGATATTTTTTATTAACCAACAATCGTACTCAGGAAGCCATCCCCAAATCTCTATTTTTATTTCTATCTTCCTCTCTAATATTACAACAGAAATCGAAAACGACCTCATTACAAAAAAAAATGGCCACTCCTTTCAGTTTAAAAACCTACGAATTCATAAGTAACCAACCCAAATTGATCTATATTCGATCGAGATGAAGGCAGAGACTCGAACAGGATGTGGCGACGAAGTCGCCACCGAGGATAGGGTTTCGCGATGGAGGGTGTCGCTCTATTTGGATAGAGCGACAGTCGTGGAGCGGTAGCGATCGAATCACGAGCTCGAGCAGGGTGGCGCTTCAATCTATTTCACGATGAAGTCGCGATGTCCTTGCAACTTCGAGACAGTGGTTCCGACCTCGGCAAAGTCAGTGGCCATGAAAGCACATAACTCAGTAAGGTGGCATCGGTGCTGCAAATTTCATGATGATCAGGGGTTCGTATTGGGTACATGGGCAAGAGCAAGAACGAGTTAGGCTTTGGGTTCGTATAGGCAGTAAGGTATTATCGTTTTTCCTTATAACTGAATGCTCGTTTACATGTTAGAAAGGGATTTGGAATTTACAGTAAAGTTTTTATAAATAAAATAAAATAAATATGCATGTTTTGAACTTACTATTAATTGAGGATAATGCATTATGGTGATGAATTTTTTAATTAACACATTTAATTATTTCAGTCACTAAGCAATTTATTAAAGGAAAGTTCAAATTTAAATTTATTGAATGGGAAATTAATTGTTTGGTTTATTTAAATATTAATAAATCGTATAACTATTTATACAAGGTTTAAATCTGAAGGAAACAAATCGAGATCGGATTTGGATTGCAAAATCAAAGGTGAGTAAATCTCACTCTGTTGGATTTTTATTTAAAATTTAAATAGTTAAATTTATGTATTTGGTTGCATGATTAAATTGATTGATGTGCACTGTGAATCGATGATCGGGTGACTTTGGTTTTGTTTGTTCTCGCGTTAATTGTGGTTTGACTCGAAGTGTTCGGGTTTTAAGTTGTTTAAAACTTAAGTCAAAAGTAAGAAAATGTTTTCATTTTAATGTTAATAAGGGCTTAATAATTTGTGATTCATCAAATTAGAAGGGTAATTAAAATGGATAATTGATTAATTCAATTAATTAATGATTTGGGTTAATTAATTTAGTAATTAAGGGTTTGAATTAATTAATTAAGGATTAAGTTAATTAATGAAGTTTAATTAATTTAGAATAATCAATGGATGGTTTGATAGGTAATTACTTAATGTAATTAATAAAATATAATTACTTTATGAAATTAATCAAGAGATTAATTAATATAGTTAATTAAGGAGTAATTAATTTATTTAATGAGATAAATAAAAAAGGTAGATAATTACAGGTTAAGATAAATCAAGAATGATTAATATTTGCAGTTTAATTAATGATTAATTATTTAATGTAATTAATTTAGCTTAGGATAAATTGAAATATAATTGGAAATCATAAATTTATATAATTAACGATGTAATTAAAGATTGATTAATTAAGATTGACTAATCCATAATAAGTGACTTATGAGAAATTAATTAATATAAGTAATTAAGTATTAACGTAATTAATATAGTTAATTAATTTGTGATGTAATTAAAGATTGCTTATTTATTTTGGTTAAGAATAATTAATATTGTGAAGTTAATTAAAGATAATTACTTGAATGAAATTAAAGGATAATTAATCCAGGGTGATTTATTAAGATTAATAATGAAGGAATGATTGATTAATTGATTTGAAATTAATTGATAACAAGTGAAGAAATCTAAGTGATTGAGGTTAAAATTTCAATTTGAATTAATTAAATTAATTTTGGTAGCGATCAAGTTTTTCTTATGGATGATTGAATGGCATTGGATGCTTTGAATGAGTTGATATCTCTGATATGAAATGTTGTGTATTTCATTTGGATAATTTGGATTAAGATGACATGATATTCGAAGAGATCGGGTTCTATATAAGGTGTATGATTTGTATTCCATGTTGGATGAGTTTGCTCACGTTGGTTTCCAGCCTGACCCAGGTGTTACTCTGATGTAATGCTTGGGTCAGACCGAGTATTACAGATTTTTAGGTAAGGACGTTCTGGAGGTCATGAGGCCAGCTGGATGGCAGGAACGTATGGAGTATTTTCCCTGTAATATATTTCTGATTATCTAAGTCATGTTGGTTTGTGTATATCCAATGTCTCTATGTTTGTGTAACTCTGATGTATTAAATGTAATCGACAGATATAGTATTCTTTTGTAAACTGTTGTTATTTATTAATATATTTTATCCGCTGCGAATGTGAGATGTTGATGTTTCTGATATTCTTCTTCTATCTCTTTCTTCTTTTTCCTAACTATCTGGAATATTCGGGATCGAAAATTTCGGGTCGTTACAATATATCTGTGTGATGATGTAATTATGTTGTTGCATGAATGTTTTCAATTCAAATTTGGATTTGAATCCTGCTATACTTTGAAGTAAGCCTGTGCCTGTTAGTATACAAGCCTCTATGAAATTTTTGGTTCAAACATAATTAGAAAATTTATATCTTCCAAATTAATCACCGTTAGACTTTGATTATTGAAAGGGAATGGTTTGTAACAATGTAATCTTGTTTTTAAAAATAAATTTTTATATATAACAATATTCTGTAAATTTTAAGATTTACATAAAGTCAAAATTTAGTGAAAATTCAATGGCAATAATTTCATCTCTGGATTATAGAACTTAATTCGTGTGAGTGAATCACGAATTTTAAAATAAATTTTGTAATTTTTAACTTAATTTTTGGAGTGAATTCGAGTCTTTTTTGAATTTGGGTTTCTGATCAATTGACGTTGATTGGAGTCGAGGGGAAGTTCGTGGTTTGGCATGGAGGTGGCCGTGGTGTCTGGAAACACTGGAAAAATGGTGGTGGATGTCATCGATGGTCGTGGTGATCGGTATATGGCGAAGTAGGGTTCGAAGTACTGTTTGTGTCTGCGTTGGAACTGAGGTGATTGTGGTGTCGACTTCATATCGGAACGAATCGCAGTAGGGGTGATGGATGCGAGGGTTCATGATGGAGCTGGGGTAAGGACGACGAGGCTCATCGAGATCAGGAATGACGTGGAAGGGAGATTTTCTGATTGGCTATTGGTTCCTGGTTTGATCGAGTTACTCGATTTCTGTTTGGACATTGATTTCATATTTCAGTTTTGTCGTTATGGTTGTCGTGGTCGATTGGGAGTTGATGATGACTAGAGGGATGATCGCCGTCGACCAGAAACGTTGTGCGTGTGCACGAGGTCGAATCTGTGCATTTAGAAGATGTTGTTTTGGGAAGAAGGAGTTTGGCCTGGGTTTCTCGAAGCCTTGCTCGTGATGGTTGCGGGAACGACTCGGGGGCATTGGTCAAGCGAGTAATGCTCGAGAAATTTGTGGATTATCTCAGGTCTTTGGCAGTGATGACTCAGGACGATTTTTATTGCCAGAATTACAAATCCTGTACTGTTTTTTAACTAAAATGAAATTTATAGTAAAATTATCTTAACAAAGTTTGTTTCCAGAATTCAAGTCCTGTCCAGTTTTAAATTTAAAAATGAATTTCAAAATTTTTGAGGCAAGGCTAAATTTAAAAACAAAGTTTTTAGTTAGTTTTTAAAATGTATAAAATGATTGATTTAAAGTATGATGTTTAGAAAGGATTTTAGTTTTAAAATTTGGATTTTTAAAATTTAAACTTTTGATTAAAAAATAGTTTGGTTATAAATATTGCTTTAGTTAAATTATGTAATAAATCTCCAAATGTTTTTAAATGAAAATGTTATTTGAGGTAATTGAAATGTGATTAAAGTAAAGGTATTTAACTTGAATCAAAGGATGATGATTTTAATAAATCGTATTCAAGCTTTTAAATTTAATTTAATGTAAAATGAAAGATAAGGGCTAATGTAAATAATGATTTATCTTAATTTAATCATGTGTTATCAACTAAAGTAATTAAAATATAATTACTTAATTAACTAAAATAATTAATTTGGGTAATTAAATTAAGATAAACTAATTTGTGTAATCAATTACGTACAATTGATTACTTAATTAAGAATTGATTAAGTAATAATTAAGCATTAAGTAATTTTAGGTTAATTACTTAATGTAAAGGAAATATTATAGATAATTACTTAGTGAAATAATTAAAGGAATTAATTACCAAGTATAATTAATTAAGTTGATGTGGTTAATTTTGGTTAATTAATTAAGTTTAATTAATTAAAGGTAATCATTTGATGTTGGGTTAAGTATAATTACTTAAGGTAATTAATGCGGTGTAATTACTTAGTGAGGTAATTAATGGATAATTATTGGGTGTAACTAATAAAAAAGGAAATTACTTGATGGGAAGTAATTAAAGGATAATTACTTTGTGGAAGAAATTAAGTGATAATTACTCATTGTAATTAAAGGATTAATCAATATAATTAATTAATGAGTTGGTTTAACTGATAAAATAATTAAGGAAAGTTAATTACTGATTGTGATTAATCAAGGTTGATTTATGAATGTAATTAAGTTAAAGGTTAATTATTAAATGAAATTTAAGAATAATTAACTAATGAAGGTAATTAAAGGATCATTAATTAATGTAATTAATGAAAGTGATCAATCTTGCTTATGAATGATTGAATGATGATAAGTGACTTGGATTGGTTGATATCTCTTATATGAAGTGCTTTGTGATATGATATGTATGGGTGGACAGTGATAATGTGATTATCTATCAATTATGATTTGCTGTGTAAAGGTGTTATCCGGTAATTAAAGTTGAATTGTATTTCACTTGAATAACTTGTGTTAAGATGGTATTGAACTCAAAGAGACCGGGGTCCGGTATCAGTAAATGCCCGAAACCACTTCGTTAGCAATCTACAATAATTCTATATAGATTGATATGTGAAATCAGTATGGCTGGAATGGAATAATATGGACCTTTGTAACTAAGTAAAGTTACTTAAGGATCAATTTGTGAATTGAGTGTTGACCATAACCAGTTTTGAACTCATAATAAAGTACGAGTTACCCAGGTTTTATATAAGTTTTATGTTGTTGTATGCTTTTGTAATTCGTGTTAGATGGGTTTACACACGCTGGTTTCCAGCCTGACCTGGGTGTTACTTTGATATAATGCTCGGGTCAGACCGAGTATTATAGATTTTTAGGTAAGGACGTTCTGGAGCTCAGTAGGCGAGTTGGATGGCAGGAACATATGGAGCGTGTTTTGCTATGTTATATTGTAGTTTATCTGGAACGTATTGTTTTTAACTGTCCAGTGATTATAGGATGTTGTAACTCTGATGTTTAAAAAATGCAATTGGTTGATACAACTTTCTTTGTATAAAGAATATATTTGATATTATATTTTATCCACTGCAGAATGTGAGATTCTGAGTTTGGTCTTCTGTTTCTTCTTCTTCTTTTATCTCTTTTCTTCTTTTCCTATCTATCTGAAATTCTCAGGATCGAAAATTTCGGTCGTTACACTGTGGCAATGAAAAAGCTTGTGTATGCTAAGGCTTTGATTGAAATAACTCCCTATAAGCCATTGCCATCTAGGCTAATGTTTGGGATAGCTGAGGGTTGGGCTGTTTTTGTCGATGTTGATTACAACTGGAAACCTGGTATCTGCTCGGTTTGCCATTCTTTTGGCCATAGAGAGGAAAGTTGTAAGCGTGGATCTGTTGATTCTCCTTTTCATACTAGTTAAGGTCTCTCTTCCTTATCCTCTTGTTAGGAAAGGGTTCCTCGGCCACGAGATCCTATCCCTACTGACGATGTTTTGGTTACTCCTATTGTTCCTCCTCCATCCAAAAATGTTATTTGTTCTGCCACTGTAATTTCAACTCCCGAGATTGTGACTCCCGTCTTTGAAGTTTGCACTGATTCTATTATTTGGAACTCTGATGAGCAATCTTGGATTCATGAACCTTCTGATATGAGATATTCTCTTTAGAGTGACACTTTCCACAAGTTTGTGAATGAAGTTGATGGTGAGAATAGACGTCTCTTCTATCAGATTGAGGGAGAGGGTATATCCCTTACTAGTAGGGTGATAATGGTGAAGTGAACGAGAATTTATTTTGGGATACCGCTTGAGATAGGAAATTCATATACAACGACGTCTCCATTGGCTTTATTCCTAACCTTGCTCTTTATTTCTCTGTGTATGTTCATTTAATTGGTCCTTATTCGACTGATGATAGTAGTGGTTCCTCCTCTTCTAAAGAGGGCTAGTCGTGGACGTTAGAAGTTTAGGCGTGCTGCGTAGCTCATGTGCTGTATTTTTTTCATGGCAGTTGTGGCATCTTTTCCTCTCCTGACATAGCTGTTCTGTGCATATGTGGAACAATTATTTTCCTATCTATACAATTATACTATTACTAAGTTGTACTTCAAGGGCACAGAAGCCTCCTCAAAATTTTCAAAAATGAACAGTCGCGATTCTTTTTTCTCTACCTCTATCGTCCTTTTACTTAGGGAGATTTCCATGCCTCAGAAGCCCCCATCAATTTCTGTAAATTTTAAACTCAATCATCTTTTTTGATTCTTTATTTCTATAGACGGCCCTCCCTTTCCTTTTTCCCTTCTCATCTAAACCCTACATATTCACGTCTTTCCTATTTGTGGTTTTGTCCTCTATCGCCTTTGATGTATCCTCCTACAAACGTCGCCAACCATTTGGTTTGAATGTCGCCACCCTAGATATTCAGTCTAAGTGAAAGTTGCCATGGTCTTGCCATGAGTATTAATAAAATGAAGCGTCACTTCCTAGAGTAAAACATTAATGATTCACTGTTCTTTCCTACCCATTTCCTACTAAATAACCCTATTTTAATTACATTTACAGTTCGCCCTAACCCTGGATATCTCCCTATGATAAATCGATTGACAGTTTGATCCAAAACAGCAGGCGATTACGATCTTCATCATCTGATCATCGTCGATTAGCAGTTCTCTTCGGCTTTGGTTCAAGTCGACGAATCGGTTGACAATTAATGCCACCTCGACGGCGCTTTCGAATTTCCTCATCTCATCGATGCCAAAGCTTTCAAATTTCCTCATTCCGTTGGCACCAAATAGCAATCTTCTTTGAAATCATTTTAGTTATTTACCAGTTTTCTATTGAGGTAGTTTTGATTACCGCATCTCAATCGACTTCTAAATGGTTTAGGAAAGGTCAGTAATAGTTTCCCTTTTGCTTGAATTCTTTGTGTTCTAACACCATTCGCACTAAAGAAAATGTCAATTCCTATCTTTAAAAGAATTATACATTTTGGCTTGCTTGAGCTTTACCAAAAAAATTATAACAGATCTTATGTTTGTAATTTTTCTATAATTGTATTTTAAGCAAGGAAGAACTTGAGATACAAACAAATCTTTTAACAGATCTTAATTTGTTTATTTAACTTTATCGAATAAATAGTTAATGATCTTAAGTAATGATTAATTTTATTATTTAAGGCTTTGTACATCAAACTTTATAAATTTTAATTAATGTATTTTGTTGGTACTCCTTGCACTTTCTGTTATGTTTCTCTATGTGCATTGAATCTTTTGGTTTGGATGTTTCATTGCAGCTCTCATACATTCCTTATATGATTGTAATTTAAAGTTCTAAATCAGGGTTAATAACTTCAATTTTAATGTTTTACAGGTTAGTAATTTATTACTTTTATTCCTATTGCAAAAAATATCACCCTTCAATTAAAATTTTCTAATCCAACTACTTCCTGCATTTTCCTCTATCGCGTCTGGTTGGTGAAGGGTCAAGTTTGTCCATATGCAATTTTTCCTATACAACTTGAATAGTTAAATCGACTGGCGTTAGTTTATCAATTTTAATCTATTTTTTATAACATCATGTGTTGCATTAAATTTTTTATTTGCAATTTTGTAACGCTTTGAAGTTCTTTTGTTCTTTTGCAAGTTTTGTGTTTCATTCATTTTTTTGATTTAGAGTCACATGTCAAATAAATTTATCGTTTTCTTTTTGGACTCATAGCGCTATATTTTCTTGCTTGAATTAGGGTAAATCTATATGTGATCAAATGGCATGAAACATCTGTTATATGACTGAAATTAAAATGTAGTTAATTTCATGGTCTCATGCTTCTGTAATCAATAAAATTAATGTTATGCTAAACTTTCTGTATGGCCATTTATACAAATATAAAACTGTTAAATATAGACATTAATGTTGCATATTTTATATACCATGACCTTATAATGTTAGGGGTTATTACCACTTTTTTAATATCTTTTTTTGGACATCCAAGAATAAAATTAGGAGGCATGCATGACCTTTTTGGTGGAATAATTATCATAACAAATATTACTAATTTTTCAGAAGCAATAATTATTTTGAAAAATATTACAATTGGTAATGATTAACACACTTATATTAAAAAAATTGTTTACGTAGTTAGCTGAAAATTATGATGCTCTTCCCATTGACTTATTTTTCATAAGGGTTCATTAATTTACTGTTATATGACATGGTATGCAATTCAATTTTATAGTTAATGCTGTAATGGTGTGCTCTAGGGTATAAACATTATTTCAAGGAGGAATGTTGTTATCTGTGTGCAACATTAGTTTGTGTTAAAGTTGATTGGCGAGGCAGAAGTTTCTTTGTCCCCTTATGTTTACTTGATGCAGTGGTACAAAAATAAATCTATCTATGGAAAGCTGGACTTACCAAGTTGGTCATTACAGAATATATGTTTGTTTCCAACCCAAGCCTTTTTCTTCTAATTTCTAAGTGGTTTTGTTTAAGAAGGCAATATCTTTAGCTTATCAACCTTAATATGCTACTTTGATATCAATTTAAGCTTTGATATAAGTGTACAGATCGAAAAGGAAATTCAAATTAATAACTAAATACAATGACATCTGTGACGACCCAGAATGTTAGGCATTTGAAATTTGAATTTTTAATTAGTTTTAAATATTTAAAGTTAGTTTCTAACTTGAATTTCAAATATCGTTGTTTATTGGATAATTTAAATATTGACTTTAATAATTGAAATTGGGTAAATTGTTGAATCAGAAATTCAAAGCCTGTTTAAAATAATTTAAAGGGCTTGCATAATTTATATTGATAATATTGAAGATAGTAAAAGTGTTAAAATTTGATTCGGAAGTGTTTTGTTCAGTTTTGAAAATATATCATTTAAAACAATATTTAAAAATAGCCTTCCGAGGCGCAGTCTTGAAATTTGACGAAACTAGTTTTATTGGATCCGTAATATTGTATTATTATCGGATTTCAATTTTCGTAGTGTTTGGAGTTGTTCTGTAGGCGTACGATGTATAAACGCGCTGAATTTATATCGAAAATTTAATATAAGAACTGGGTCCAAAAAGCTATCTTCTCCATACCATCGAATTAGGACTCGAAACCTTTTCCATTGCTTTCAGAATAGGGGTTTAACATTATAAACGCCTAGCGGCATGCCTCGATAGGAGGTCAAGTTTTTAAGTTACATTTATCGGAACGGTTTGAATTTGAATTTAAATTGAATATTATATCGGTCAACAACAGTTGAAATTATTTCATATCAGAGCTATGTAGCCTTCTTTTACACGTTTCCCTCTTTTCAAAAACATCACGTTCCTTTCATTTCTGACAGCCGAACATTTCACGAAAAAATATCTCGAGCGTATCTTCTTTTAATGGCCGAACACTTTCCTTCTCCGGAAATCTTTTCCTCTCCTGCTTCTAACGAGTAATTTCATACCACTGCTCCTTTTTATATAAAAAAATAAAAACCTCCTATTTCCCTTCTGTTCAAACCCTTGCCCTAACCCTTAGAAGAAGAAAAAAACACACATGGCTCAATTTATAAAAGTAAACTCTCGACCAAATTACGGCGTTGTAGGCGACCGTGATTCAATCATGTAGGGCCAGGCGACGACGGTACTGCGGGCTTCGAGGCGGCATCGCGATCGATGAGCGCGACTTCATCAACGAAGACATCGGAGGGGGATAAGCTGACGGGGCATGTTGTGCACTTGAAGAACGAAGAGGACAGTGATGTTGTCAATGCTGACGACATGTGCTAGGTAGCAGGTCAAGCTAACTAGGGTTTTGACAGATTTTGAATTTGGAATTTTAGAGCCGAAGTTACTTGAAGAGTAGGGCATCATTTCGGTCAAAATTTGCGAAGAACAAACCGAAATGGAAGTGGACTGCAAATAAAACAAAGGTGAGTAATCTTCGATCTGTATATGTATATGCATATTGGTTTTGGGTCTTAAATTTTAGAGGCGAACTCTAAACATTTATTTTGTTACTGAAGAAATTGTATTCAATTTGAATCTTAATTTGGAATGAAATTTAAAAGTGAATTTTAAAATAAACATTTTTAAATGTGTTTGACAATGATAATTAAATCACTTATAAAAATGATGTTTTTATCTTAAAGTTAATTAAAATTTAATGATTTGTAATTCATTAAATTTTTAAGGTAAATAAAAGGGTTAAATTAATAAGTTGATTAATTAATGATTTGGAATTAATTTATTAAGTTATTAAGGTTTTTAAATTAATGATTTGGATTAAGATTATTAATTTAGGATTAAATTAAATTGAAATTAAGAATTGTTAATTAAATAAGTTTGGATTGTTAATTTATGATTAGGAATTAATTAATCGAGTAATTAAAGATTAATTTAGTTAAAATTTAGAAATTAATTATGTAATTAGAAATTAATTAATTTGTAATTAAGAATTAACTAATTTGTAACTAAAATGATTAATTAAAGTTAATTACTTAGAGAAGTAATTAAAGGATTGGTTAATGAATATAGCTAATGAAAGATCATTGATTAAGGGTTATCAAATGATTAATTAATGTGATTAATTTAAGGTAATTAATTTTATTAATTAATTAAGGATAATCAATTGTGAAATTTGGTAAGTATAATTACTTAATGTAATTTATAAAAGTATAATTACTTGGTGAAGTAATTAGTGATAATTACTGGATGAAATAAATTAATGGATGGTTAATAAATGGAAGTAATTTGGATTTAAATTACTTGGTGAAATTGATAAGAAGGATAATTACTTAGTAGAAGTAACTGAAGGTTAATTTATCAGGGGATTAATTAGAGATAATTAACTATCCTTTAAAACGATTACACTAAGTGATAAATTTAAGATGGATAATTAGGGAAAGATAAATTAATGGATTGTAATTAATTATTGTTAAGTAAGAAAGATTAAAATGATTAAAATAATTAATTTGATTTATTACGAACGGGTGACTAATTAATCTTGCTTATGAATGATTGGTCGATATTGCTGATATGAAATGTTTCTATAATACAATGTGTTGGGTTGAATAGTGATAATGTGGTCATTTATCGAGATGCATTGTTGTGTAAAGTGGCATCCTGTATTTTAAAAAGTTTGAATTGTTTCTCATTTGAATAACTTGGGTTTAGATGACATTGGATTCAAAGAGACCGGTGTCGGGTGTTAGAAAGTACCCGAAACCACTTCGAATTTTTATAGATTGATATGTTAAATCAATAGGCTGGAATGAAATAATTTAAGTGAATGGGACTATTTAAATCTAAATTTTGGTACTTAGAAAATTGATGTGTGAAATAAGTGATGTCTATAACAAATTGTGAATTTGTAAATTCATACGAGTTACCCCGGGTTTCAAATAAGTTCTATGCATTGGAATTTCATATTGGATGAGTTTACTCACGCTGGTTTCCAGCCTGACCTGGGTGTTACTTTGATGTAATGCTCGAGTCAGACCGACTATTACAGATTTTCAGGTAAGGACGTTCTGAAGCATAGGAGGCAAGCTGGATGGCAGGAACGTATAAAGTTTCCGCTGTAATATATTTCTGATTATCTGAGACATGTTGGTTTGTATATGTCCAGTAATTGAATATGTGTGTAACTCTGATGTATTAAAATGTAATCGACATATATAGTATTCTTTTATAAACTGTTCTTATTTGATATTATATTTTGATCCGCTGCGAATGTGAGAATTTTTGTTGTGCTTTCTGTTCCTTCTTCTTCTATCTCCTTCTTCTTTTTCCTAACTATCTGGAATTTTTGGGATCGAAAACTCCGGGTCGTTACAGTTGGCACCAGAGCTGAAGGTTAAGCGATAACCTTAGCTCTATTGGGATTACTCATTAAGGATAGGGTCAATGGTACCCTAGAATGAGTTGAGTATACACACACACACACACACACACACACACACGAGTGCGTACTTGTTATTTTCTTATATAAAGGTTCTAAATGATTTTATATAAGAATATATTTTGATATATAAGCAATATTTCTTTCTAATAAATATTAAGATAATTGGTTGTTGTATTATTTCAAAATTTTAATAATGAGAATTAAGTAATAGAAATACAACCAAATTAAAATTAAATGAAGATAAGTTGAAATGGATACAGACCTAAATGGTTTAAAGAGATAAGTTGATTTGATTTAAAGGATTAAATCAACATTTAAAAATTTTACTCGAATTTATATAATTCGAGATAGTTTAAATTTGAAATTTGAATTGAATTCGTTCAAATTGAATCTGATTTGAATTAATTGGATTTGTGATTGAAGATGTATAAGTTTAAAATTTTAAATGGAAAATTTGAATAGGATTGAATTGAAATGATTGAAATTGAAGTGGGTTCAATTGATATTAGTCCAAATTGATTAGATTAATTTGGAATTGTAATTAAAGTTGAGTAGGTTTAAAATCAAATGGAATTTGATTTGAATTGGGAAAGAAATCAAGATTGATTCAACTTGAATTTGGGTTAAATAAATTTCAATGGAAATTGAAGTTATTCAAAATGAAATTGAGTCAATTTAAATGAAAGTGGAAATTTAAATTGAATTGATGGGGAAGTGAATAATTTTGACTCTGAACTATTTTTAATATAAATTGTTTAATATAAACTTATTTTTCCATGCTACTAAATATATACAACCTTTCTTATTAAATCCAAAACTATTTTATACTTATTTTACAACTACTTTTGGAATTATTTAACTATATTGTAACTGTATTATAAACTAATTACTGTTTTTCAACTGATTTATAACTAATTACTATTTTAAACTATTTTGTAATTATCTAACTATTTTACAAATTAATTACTATTTTACAACTATTTTGCAATTATTTAAAATTTCTATGACTATTTGACTATTTTCCAACTATTTTACAATTACTTAACTATTTTATAGCTATGTTATAAACTAATAATTATTATTCAACGAATTATCTATTTTAAAATTTTCAAGCTATTTTCTGAATTTAAGATGGACAGAGTTCAAACTGTTTATGATTGAATATCCATTTGGGATAAGGATTAAAGTGATAATCCAATGGAATTGAAACAATTGTGATTATGTGGATAGAAATTAAGGGAAATGTGAATAGAAAGAGAAATTGATTAAGTTGATAATCAATGAAGATAAATACATAGGATGTACATATATTATTCTATTCGCATAGTGATTTGATCCAGATTCGAGCATAGAATTTCAAGATAGTTTATCGATCCGAGTTGGGATTTTTGCTCGATTTTTGACGGCGAACCTGGATATGGATTTTTGATTGGTTCTGGATATTCTCTATCATAGTTATGACTATGCAAGGAGAATGATGGTTTCTGATCAAGAAACCAGATCTGAGTTCGCACTAGGAAGTCGGGTGGACGATACTAGTTCGGAAGTGAAATTGTGTGATCGAGTGAGCGATCAAATTGGTATAGCGTACGGTTGATATGTGTACATCGTACGGATTTGAATGAAATTGATATTGAAAAGAGTAATCAAATTTGAATATTTGATTTTGAATAAACAAAGTTATATATCTTTGTTATGTAACATAAATCTCCCATTGTTGAATCTATTGCCGGAAGGAAAGGACTTTGAAAGTGTTTGAAATATAAAAGGAGTTTATACAAGTTTGAAATGATCTAAAGTTTTAAAAAAAATTATGTATATCTATATATATAAAGGATCTTATAAGGATTTTGGAAAAAGGTTTTGGGAACCTTTGGATTTCGAAAGGCTTTTGATTTTTGGGTAAAATCAATATTGGATTTGAAAAGCCTAGTTTGAGAATTATCGATTTTGGAATAATCGATTTTGAGAAAAGGAGATTTTTATGAGATTCATACTAGGTGTATGATTTGGAAGATACTATATATGTACAATATAAATGTTTTGAAAATGGCTCTGCGGAAAAAGGCGCTCCCTTAAAATGAACTTCTCAAAAGTGCCACAGGGTGGTACTGCCTTGAACCCTAAGGGGCGTTCTAATGTTGATCCTGTGAGGAGTCCGGACAAAACAAGTTACTGAGGATTATGTGTAGTGTGTAGCGGAAGTCGAGGGCGTTGATGCCTATAGAGGCATTTGGGTTATGCTGTGACGATAGTGTAACTTGATGTCACAGCGATTTACTATAGACCATAGCGAAAGTCGTGTGTGCCGCTGAGGGCCAACGGTCTACGTTTGATTTTATATCGGTAGACTGCGACCTATGGTAACATAGCGAAAGTCGTGTGTGCCGCTGAGAGCCAACAGTCTACATTTGATTTTATATCGGTAGACTGCGACCTATGTGGGAGTGGAGAAGTTTCATTTTTGACAGCGAAAATCGAGGGCGCTGATGCCTATAGTTACATGGACTTTTGCTGCGTGGCAACGTAACCCTAGAATGTAACTGCGATCTTTTGTGGGTTCCATGGCGTAATCGAGGGGCGTGGAGTGCCTATAGTTATATGGACTTTTGCTGCGATGGGAACGTAACCCAGGATGTAACTGCGGCCATGGATGGAGGTGATGATTTCCAGAGCATTCTCACCAAGGATATTTCTTTTATTTTCAAAAACTGTTTTTTATATTTTCAATAAAATTATTTTCCAAGTATTTTCACTGGATGTTGAAAATGGGTCTGTTAAGTACTTATAGATTTTCAGTCCTACGCCTGATCAACATATGACCGAATTTCTGTGAGAACAAGGATGGACTGGTTGAGACATCGAGTTATAAGAAGTATTTTCATAAAAAGCTATTTTAATAATATTATGTGAATTTAAAAGCATATCTAAGTTTTTTTAAAATAAAAGCGATGGAATTTTAGAAAATGAAAGAAAATCCAAACTGGAATTATATAAAAAAATTGAACTCAGGAAAATTTAATGAAGTGAGTTTTTTGAAATAAAATCGAATATTGATTTAAAAGTTGGAAGTAAGCTAATTAGCTAAATAAATTATTTAATTGAGTATGTTAATATAATCTAACTCGGTTAAATAAAATGGATTGTAAGTTAATAATGAAGTTTGGAAATAAATTCAAATTATAAATAGAATTCGATTTGGATTGATAATGAATTAAAATAAGTGGAAATGTTGTAAAAATAAAATGGAATTGAACTATAATAGAAACGGTTTAAGTTGCAAACAAAACCCAGGTGAGTAGAAATAAATTGAGAATGGCTTGGTATTAATAAAATAAATTTAAAAATGAATTAAGTAGGTGAATTAAAAATTAAAAATGGGGTGAATAAATGGGTTATTGAATGAAATAATAAATGGATGAAGTCTGATTGAATAAAAATTAAATCAAAGTTTTAATTGGAATTGGGTTATCAGAATGAACTTAAGTTATGAGGCGTACCAATTTGAAGTAAAATTACTTAAGTCAATAGACGCTTGGTTTTGAGTAAGAATGGAAGACCATTAAATAAAAGTTTGGGCTAAATTTATTTGGAAAATGGATATTAATATAAGCATCAAATGTTGTCAATCTCAATGAAATAGTTTTAAAATGAAGCCAATGCTGAGACGAAATGAAATGCAATGTGTGGTTGGTGAATAAATTAGAAATGGAATGGAATTAAATACAGAATGAGTTGAAATTAATTTGAAGTAGTTATAAACTAAAATGGATACTCTATTAAGCGAATATCGCCGAATTTGCATAAAAATAGTCGTCGTTTGATGTAAACGAAGGTAAAGAAATTCTATGAATTAATAGAAGCAAATAAAATTGATTTTTGAATCATTTGAAGTGAATGTGAGCTGTTGGGTTAAAATAAATTGAATGTAAGAAATTGAGTTGTAAACCAATAAAATTGAACGAAATGGTATATGAATTGGTTGAAAGCAATTGAATTAGTGTTGAAATCATATAAATTGCTCGTGGAAGTTATTTAGAATGCATTTCTTTTAGATTTGATGTGTTGTAGTTGTTTAAGTAAGAGAAATGTTATAAATTTCATATATATAGTGCTTACATGTTTAAATTGAGTAAGTACAGGTACCGGGAAGTCGTTTGACTGGATTTGGTTGCGTTTATTGTTAAAATAATAAGCCGCTTGCTTAAAATGCTAAATAAAGGTATGCCTACGCAATAAAAATAGGAAATATGAACTGTTTTTGTTTTGCCGACCGTGTGGGTTGATGTATATATATTTATATCTCTTATCAAATTGCAAAAGCTCCTTCGTACAAAGGAGACTCTGCCAAAAAAAATCGGAAATTTTGGGAGTTAGAAAATTTTTGTTAGCGACAAAACGATTTCAAATTGAAATAAATTAATGGATGAAACTAATTTAAATAATGATATGAATCACTTATAAGTGGAAGATAAAATTCAATATTCAGAATTGAAGATAAATTGAATTCATATGGAAATGAGAAAACTAATTTGAATAGAAGTAGATATGAAAACTTCTGGAAGAAAATGTATAAAATGGTTTTAAAATCTATGATTGGATATTATTGCTAAGTAGGATATGCAGGTATTATAAAGGGAAAAGAAAATTGGTTTTGATTTCAGGAGATAATTTGAATTGCCCAACTAAAAAAGTATGTGTTTAAATTTCTGTATGAAATTTAATTGGGTTTTTGATCTAGCCACTTGGCTTTTTGTTTTCTTTTGGAATTTCGGAGCCGTAGAGGCATTTTGTAGTTGTACCGAGCTAGCCGCACAAAGGAGACGCTGGCGAAATTTTTCGAAAATATAGGGAGTTAGAAAAAATTTGAGAAAATTCTGATAATTTTAAAATTTTGTTTCAAATTTAAATTTGAATTTGAATTTATAATTTGAATGGTTGAGTTAGCAACGTTGTTTGGAAATTTTGGATAGATTTGAAAGGTTAGTAAGGGTAATAGTGTTGTTATAAAAAGATTGTTTTGGGTAGTGTTTAAACTGTTTGGTTTCGAGAAGTTGATAAGAACTATTAGAATAAGAAATAGTTAATGGGTTGTGGACCATTCTTACTAACTAGTAACATCGGGGATGAAATTCTTTTAAGGGGGGCAGAATGTGACAACCCAGAATTTTAGGCATTTGAAAGTTAGTTTCTAACTTGAATTTCAAATATCTTTGTTTATTGGATAATTTAAATATTGACTTTAATAATTGGAATTGGGTAAATTGTTGAATCAAAATTTTTAAGCCTGTTTAAAATAATTTAAAGGGCTTGCAAAATTTATATTGATAATACTGAAGATAGTAAAAGTGTTAAAATTTGATTTGGAAGTGTTTTGTTCAGTTTTGAAAATATATCGTTTAAAACGATATTTAAAAATAGCCTTCGGAGGCACAGTCTCGGAATTTGACGAAACCAATTTCATTGGATCCGTAATATTATATTATTATCGGATTTCAATTTTCGTAGTGTTTGGAGTTGTTGTGTGAGCGAACGATATATAAATTTGCTGAATTTATATCAAAAATTTAATATAAGAAGTGGGTCCAAAAAGCTATCTTCTCCATACGATCGAATTAGGACTCGAAACCTTTTCCATTGCGTTCAGAATAGGGGTTTAACATTATAAACGCCTAGCGTCACACCTCAATAGGAGGTCAAGTTTTTAAGTTGCATTTATTGGAACGGTTTGAATTTGAATTTAAATTGAATATTATATTAATTAACTGCAGTTGAAATTATTTCACATCAGAGCTCTGTAGCCTTCTTTTGCACACTTCCCTCTTTCAAAAACGTCACATTCCTTTCATTTCTGACAGCCGAACATTTCACGAAAAAATATCTCGAGCGTATCTTCTTTTAATGGCCGAATACTTTCCTTCTCCGGAAATCTTTTCCTCTCCTCCTTCTAACGAGTAATTTCATGCCACTGCTCCTTTTTATAAAAAAAACCGAAACCTCATATTTCCCTTTCGTTCAAACCCTTGCCCTAACCCTCAGAAGAAGAAGAAAACACACATGGCTCAATTTATAAAAGTAAACTCTCGACCAAATTACGGCGCTATAGGCGACCGTGATTCAATCATGTAGGGCCAGGCGACGACGGTACTGCAGGCTTCGAGGCGGCATCGCGATCGATGAGCACGACTTCATCAACGAAGACATCGGAGGGAGATAAGCCGACGAGGCATGTTGTGCACTTGAAGAACGGAGAGGACGATGATGTTGTCAATGCTGACGACATCTGCTAGGTAGTAGGTCAAGCTAACTAGGGTTTTGACATATTTTGATTTTGGAATTTTGGGGCCGAAGTTGCTTGAAGAGTAGGGCATCAGTTCGGTCAAAATTTGTGAAGAACAAAGCCAAATGGAAGTGGACTTCAAATAAAACAAAGGTGAGTAATCTTCGATCTGTATATGTATATGCATATGCATATGCATATCGGTTTTGGGTCATAAATTTTAGAGGCGAACTCTAAACATTTATTTTATTACTGAAGAAATTGTATTCAATTTGAATCTTAACTTGAAATGAAATTTAAAAGTGAATTTGAAAGAAAACATTTTTAAATGTGTTTGAGAATGATAATTAAATCACTTATAAAAATGATGTTTTTATCTTAAAGTTAATTAAAATTTAATGATTTGTACTTCATTAAATTTTTAAGGTAAATAAAAGGGTTAAATTAATAAGTTGATTAATTAATGATTTGGAATTAATTAATTAAGTTATTAAGGTTTTTAAATTAATGATTTAGATTAAGATTATTAATTTAGGGTTAAATTAAATTGAAATTAAGAATCGTTAATTAAATAAGTTTGGATTGTTAATTTATGATTAGGAATTAATTAATCGAGTAATTAAAGATTAATTTAGTTAAAATTTAGAAATTAATTATGTAATTAGAAATTAATTAATTTGTAATTAAGAATTAATTAATTTGTAATTAAAATGATTAATTAAAGTTAATTACTTAGAGCAGTAACTAAAGGATTGGTTAATGAATATAGCTAATGAAAGATCGTTGATTAAGGGTTATCAAATGATTAATTAATGTGATTAATTTAAGGTAATTAATTTTATTAATTAATTAAGGATAATCAATTGTGAAATTTGGTAAGTATAACTACTTAATGTAATTTATAAAAGTATAATTACTTGGTGCAGTAATTAGTGATAATTACTGGATGAAATAAATTAATGGATGGTTAATAAATGGAAGTAATTTGGATTTAAATTACTTGGTGAAATTGATAAGAAGGATAATTACTTAGTAGAAGTAATTGAAGGTTAATTTATCATGGGATTAATTAGAGCTAATTAACTATCCTTTAAAACAATTACACTAAGTGATAAATTTAAGATGGATAATTAAGGAATGATAAATTAATGGATTGTAATTAATTATTGTTAAGTAAGCAAGATTAAAATGATTAAAATAATTAATTTGATTTATTAGAAATGGGTGACTAATTAATCTTGCTTATGAATGATTGGTTGATATTACTGATATGAAATGTTTTTGCAATATGATGTGTTGGGTTGAATAGTGATAATGTGGTCATTTATCAAGATGCATTGCTGTGTAAAGTGGCATCCTGTATTTTAAAAAAGTTTGAATTGTTTCTCATTTGAATAACTTGGGTTTAGATGACATTGGATTCAAAGGGACCGGTGTCGGGTGTTAGAAAGTACCCGAAACCACTTCGAATTTTTATAAATTGATATGTGAAGTTAATAGGCTGGAATGCAATAATTTAAGTGAATTGGACTATTTAAATATAATTTTTGGTACTTAGAAAATTGATGTGTAAAATAAGTGATGTCTGTAACAAATTGTGAATTTGTAAATTGATACGAGTTACCCCGGGTTTCATATAAGTTCTATGCATTGGAATTTTATATTGGATGAGTTTACTCACGCTGGTTTCCAGCCTGGCCCGGGTGTTACTTTGATGTAATGCTCGGGTCAGACCGAGTATTACAGATTTTCGGGTAAGGACGTTCTGAAGCATAGGAGGCGAGCTGGATGGCAGGAACGTATGCAGTGTTTCCGCTATAATATATTTCTGATTATCTGAGACATGCTGATTTGTATATGTCCAGTAATTGAGTATGTGTGCAACTCTGATGTATTAAAATGTAATCGACAGATATAGTATTCTTTTGTAAACTATTATTATTTGATATTATATTTTGATCCGCTGCGAATGTAAGAATTTGTGTTGTGTTTTCTGTTCCTTCTTCTTCTATCTCCTTCTTCTTTTTCCTAACTATCTGGAATTTTCGGGATCGAAAACTCCGGGTCGTTACAACATCACTACATAGGATGCACTAACCTAATTTTGATATGAATATTTCCTTCAAATAGCGTTTGAATGAAGTACAAGCTAATTTATAATATGCTTAATTAGATAGTACAATTATATTTAATCTTTCTTTTTACAACATTGACACTAAAAATCACATTTACATTATCTGTTGAATCATACCTGTAACTACACCATTTCTGCTAAATATTATTATTATTCTCTAATAGTTTTTCATTAGTCTCATGTAACATAGTGTACCTTCTTCTACAGATCGAGTCTATGTACATCAATTATTCTATGTTTTTGTTTGTAATGCCATGTTGAATGTACATATATGGATTATGTGTGTATGCCTCCCTCTATATATATTTATGTCTTTCAAAAATGTACAAACATTCTGATACACACACATGTACATACATACATACATATATACATACATATATATATATATGTATGCGAGTGTGTTTCTGCGTGTTTATAATCCTCCAAGGAAGCTATTAATGGTTACCTTATATTATATTTATCAAACTATTTATAAATTCTCTAAAGGTAACAAATTATTCATCAAAATTATTGGTCTTACTGTACAAAATTGTTGTTTACATGCAAAATTATTCATCTAAACCATTTATGTTAAGACTCATATCTATACTAGGTGATTTGATTCTATTATTGATATTCCTGTAAATAATTAAATTTACATTGTCTTCTTTGATTTTGCAACCAATGCTTGCTTTATAGTATGCTAAAATAAAATCCATTATCACAATGAAAAGAGGGAATGCAATATGCTCTGATTTTTTGTTAACTTTTTCCATTAACTATAAGAAAGCATGCATCTAGATATAGGCCACATATGTATTAAGACAAATCAAAATTTACCTAGCATACTAACTCTTCGCTTGATTTACTTTCCCAGTGGAATATTTTTTTTTTAACTTTATTTTCATCATATGTCGTATAACATGTCTTTTTCACTTTCCATAAATATAAAGTCCATCTTAAAACTCATGGACCTACGGCTGCAAAAGCTGATCAAGGTCACCATAAGTTTACTGCTGCTATTAGTTACAATTTCTCAATGAAAGTAGTTGTTGTCTTGCCTTGTGTATTACTAGAGCAATCCAAAATTTTGATATTAATGGAATCCATTCAACAATTACTATATTCCGATATTGAATAGATCCAATATCCATGTACTGTTCCTGCCTCCTTTCTCCAACTGTCTTTTGCTACAGTATTTGGATTTAGTATTACAATTGACTATGATTTCCATCTTTGATTAGTATAAGTATCATTGGTTATAAATTTATGCCCCTGATAAAGAAAATAGGTAAAATGTTAACATAAGAGTCTAAAGGACTGAAAGCCTTTTGCATTATTTTTTCAAAAGAAAAAGTATTTTATTGGGTTCGCATGTCTCTAAATGCCTATGTGTTTATTTTTACATGTTTTTATTGGTTATATGTGCATAGATGGATTTGTGCTTTACATCTCCGTTCAGTGCATTTGAAAATACATAGTTTTCCACGGCTCTCGATTATTCTTCATGGCTTTGTATGCTTGCTTAGCACATGTTTAAGTGTTATCTGCTTATGGCCATCTAGATGTACCCATCTGTTTTATCCCTTTTCAGATACAATTTTTGTACTTTTAAGTCTTAAACTTATTGAAAATCATGATAAATTTATGGTCCCTCATATTTTGATCGAGCTTATCATGCCTAAAGAAATTACCATCTGCAAATGAAAGGAAATGTATGAAATCCATTATGGTGGAAGTTGACTGTCGCTAAACTTCAGTGGTTTGTTTGTTGTTGAAAGCAAACTCATTGACCTACTTTTTTCACTACCAGCATAAAGGTCCATTCTTTGTCTCCTCAATCCCAGTGTAGGTATGTTTACAACTCCACTCTGTCTTCTGTGGATTCACAGATGAAAAAAAATTGATGAACAAATATGTAGTTAATATAACATTACATGCTAACCTATGTATTCTTCCTGATAATTTGTTTGGACTACATCAACCGCATGCTCAAACTGTACTTTTTCTTCTAGCATAGTACACTGATTATATCCCCTATAAATAACAAATATTTTAACACCCTAACTTCTAACCATACAGATACACGTATTTAATCTATTGCTTAATTACATGTCAATGGCCTAGCATGATGTTTTGATTTCAAATAAATCATGTAGTACATATCTTCTGCAAAATGATAGAAACATATGAATGTTGTCAACTACCAATACCATTTGCTTAAAATATGTTCTTTGTTCCTCCAATTATCCATAAATGGTCTGCTATTGATGTAGACTCGATAATATAAGATTTATCGGCTATGACATTTTAACTTTAGGATGATGAAGTGGACCTTAGCCTCTTTTGCACCCATGATTTACACATTAACGATTGATTAATTCAAAATTTTCTTTGTGATAAAAAGAAATTTTGCTTTCTACATATTCGTGCCCATTTTACTCTTCAAAAATATATATGGTAACATAATCCATTAATTTTGGACCGCCATCTTTAGTGTCCCTTCTTTCCTTTATGTGGTGTCATATAAACGATAAATTCTTTCATGTCCACATGTACCATTCTATAGATATGGGTAGTGCTGCCATTGGTCCAGCTAAATTCAATATGACTATTATAAGTAATCGATCGATATGCCCAAAACACCAACACTCCTCTGACTATACTACCAATTTTAAATTTAGTTTAATATTGCATGCATAATTATTCCTACTGAAAAATTAACTGATAAATATGCAAACAACATGTGTAATAAAATATATCAAAATATACAACAACGGATCAGATACTATGAAATTATTTACTACAAAAAGTTAAACATTAAACCATTTGACCATTTCCATGATCCATTGCCTTCGATCAACTACATATATTATAGTTATATAAAAAAATTTAAACTTTCAACTTTAATCTAATTTGATTCTACCACTGTTCTGATATATCAGTACAATTACCGATTGTACAATCAGATTATATGTTTTAGTGGTTCTCCACCAGCGCTTTGTGTTCACAAACGAAATATAATTTTACTAATGTACTACCGTAATTTTTATATCAGGCCAAAATATTCAAATTGTACATCATACTGTTTTTTTTATGTCTATCAATTGTATATTTTTACCAACTTTGCAGAAGATAACCTACATACATGCTATACATGGAAACAGATAGTTTATTTCCATACTATCTCAGGATTGAATCTGTACAACTGTAGTCTAAGAAATACGACTAGTATTCATCCTCTCTGTCCTGATTTTAATACCACAGAAGGGAGGTAGGAAAAAAACAAGTCATGGAACATTTTTCATTTATTATAACATTGCATTCGCTGCTGTTCTAGCTGAATGTCAATCTACAACCACAAAAAGATACCCATAAAAGAGATCAACCCATAATATATCAGTTCAGCAACAAGCTGTTGCTCGAATGCAAAATATAAAATATTAAGGAGGGTCGTTTGTAGTAAACCTTAACTTATATTGAGGCAACCCTAAATATCATACATATGCAATAATAAAAAAAAAAAAGTGCCTCTAGCCTTGAATTACCTTTCAACCCAGAGCCTCATTTCCAGATCCTAGAATTGCATGATTCTTCAGCCAGTATTGTTGAAACCTCTAACTCGCATGCTCCATATAACATAATTCTATATCATTTACATCTTTCTATTATTTTGAACTGTTAAGTTTATTAAAGTGGAGGTAAGCACTTAACAAAATATTTGCAATTAAATGTTCAAACTATCTTCATATTTTTTGCTTTACCCATTCAGTAAATTTATGCATTTGCAGGCTGCATGGTAAGCACTCTAACTGCAGCACGCCCCATTTCAATTTTCTAAAATGATAATTTCTCAGCAACTGCAACTCATAAAAAGGGCAATAATGAAGGCTAGAAGAAGGGTGTTGCATTGTATTCCTACTGAAAATAATAATTCATATTCATCGGATTATAATATGCATGTCATATGCTGGGGATATAATAAAAATTTCATGGGTTATCTAAGTACTTCCTAATTAGTTGTTCACTTTGTGAAGTATTTTAATATTGCACTAATCCTAGATGTCAATGTGATCCATGAACAGAATATTTGTTTCTAGTATAATAAAGGAAAATATCTGTTAATAAATATCTGTTAATTATATGCATAAAAAAACACATTTAGAGATGTTCTGTGTTTGAATTTTATTGCATGCATTATCATATGGATGATTCTATTTTTGAAATTGAGCATGCATAATATCGTGTAATATGAATAGCTGTACAAGTTTTTAAGTTTGGCAGTTATTATATGTTGATAGTCCATATATACTTATTTAGCTATAGCTATCAACATAGATCAATTTTTGTTCTCTATTTCAGTTTATTTATAAAGAAAAATTCATGATGCAACCCTCCATTTCCACATTTTAATCAGAATAGTGTCATATAAACAAGACAACACTTTTGATTATAAATCAAATTAACCCTTTCAAATTGGAACATCAGCGACATTTAGCCCATAAGATAGAATATTGGCGGAATTATCATTAATTGTATTGTCCAATAATTTGCCGTTAGGATTAGCATTATATGCTCTTTAATTTTACTATTTTTGTCAATAAGTTATGCACCAAATACCATTTATTAACAATTAAATGATAACGTACATTCGCTTTTTAAGGTTTTACAAGTGTTTCGTACTAAGATAAAATTTTACAGTAATAAAATTAAATTCAAAAAATCGTTTGAACATAATCCGTATTCGTAGCACGGTTCACCCTAATTATTAATAAAAGTGGCACGACCAACTACAAATCTGGCTAGCCTTGCTAGAAAAAGTCTATGTTTGGGGTCCGCATCATAAGCAGGTTGTTCTTTAGGTTCGCATGTAATAGCTGACCAAAAGTGCTTGTAAGTCAACGATATCTTAATTGTCCGTAGGACCAAAAACGCTTGTCACTTTCAGAAAATAGTTTTGAAACTGACATTTTCTGCAAGTTTTAATTGGTAGATTATTAGGACAATATTATAGTACATATTCTTAAAATATTAGTAAGGTTGAACTTTATATTTCATTTTATTAATAATCCCCCATAAGCCTTTTATGTTTCGCCTAACCACAAGTTGAAAAATAGAAGTCATTCAACTTCACTAATAGGTGTCAGGATTCGTCAGTCTTGGAATTCTGACCCGAGTTTCTCAACAAGTAATAGCTCTATAAAGGATGTCTAACTCCTTATCGGTTGTGTCATATACAAATCCTAATCTATGGTACCTTGTCCTAATTTCACTTTGACATAGAGTTCGCTCAGTAAATAAAAACGAAATTATTCACTCGTATCTATTATATCACAAAAACCTTAGTATATGTACATTGAGTTTGCTTAACAATTACATATATTTATCTTACCACATCTATTAAACATATTAATAATAATATAAATAACGTCCCTAGCTTTAGTTTACTTAATAGCTAAGGATATACAAGTAATATATTAATATATAAATATATGGTAGAGGACAACATTATATTGAAGATTCATAATATACAATATATTATATTGAGTGATATCAAATTATGGAATAATGTATTTCTTATAAAATCCCCTCATGATTCAAGTGTCGGACACATCTGGAATCACGGTATACATACTTTTACATACGTATTTATTCTTTAAGTCTATCTAGGGTTTCTTAATGTTCCACCTTTAGTTTATACATTCATATTATATAAATTTCACTATTATATAATTTATATTTTAATTAGCTTAAATAATAATGTTATGTGCAAAATTATCGTAACGATCTGGCTTTTCGACCCTTAGAAGCTGACATTAATGCATCCATGGTATTCATATGCCGAACAACTAAGTGCTAAAAAGAGATTTTTATGGAAACAAGAGAAGGAAGACAAGAAGAAACTAAACAACACAAAATCTTACGATGCAACAGAACAATATATTAATTAACACAAATATTTACATAGTCGTTTCCAAAATGATACATCAAAGTCATAATAGTACAAATTCTACCATGGGACAGTTATAACTGCTTATCTCAACTTAACGGATACAAAATACATAAGACACATCGAAAACAAGATATATAACTAGCTATTGATGAAGTCACTTCCTCTAAGCTTCTCCAAGATTGCATCCACGAAAACCTGAACTACTTGACTGTTCATAATAATTTGAGTACCAAGGAGTTTTAGGCGGGTCAGACATGGATCTGCTGTGAGTAACGTATAAGTTTAACTTTATAAAAACCTTTAAACCAAGGATATCTCATAAGTCCACGTCGTACATAAATACGGACGAGTTTTTACCTTACAACTGATACATTTCTATATAAACTCTAGTGATATTATAATAATATCTATGGGTTTTAAAATACTAATAATCAAGCAGCTATGATGTGTGTACACGACAGTAATAATAGGTATATAATCAAAAACCGAAGTTGCTTATCAGAGAATGGACATCCAACAATGGCAAGGTATGAGACTATCTTTCAAAAATCTATACACCACTGGATAAAATGTATAGTGAGATCGAAAATATTTGACCTCTGCCAAAACAGGACCGGTCTACCCTTGGACTGGATAGTACCGAATATGATAATCCCTTTGTTGTGATTAACAACCAAAAATGGACCCCAAAGCATACATAGAGACATCAGTACTAAATCATAGGTTAATCATACCCTAATGGGTACGACCCACATAGCCCTGTCGCATCTACCCTATTTTAACCATCGCCGGGGTGTGAGGTTTGAGAGGTTGCGCTTTTAACATTTAGCAATCCATCTTCAAATGCATATATTGGTTGGTAGTGGTTTCGAATAACATATCTGATCCCGGTCTCTCAAAACCAACAATGATAATTTCGGATTGACCCGCTCTTGGTTCTTTGAGAAGTATACAATAAGTATTTGAGTGCTCACCAGGGAACTCGAATATACAATCATACTTCCTAAGTCAAGCAGGCTAAGATTTGATAGTTAGTTATTTAACTATCAAATAATCAAACAATAACAATTTATATATTTAGTTACTCATAGCAACCACTTAGCCTCAAAGTTAATCTCTCACTTATTAGATCTCTTTTCAAAACGTCTATCAAAACATTCATATACTTATCTCATTGACAGAAGTATATTCACAAAACATTTATGGAAGATTTCTTATTGCAAAATCATATTAAAAGGATCAAACAAATGTTATTTAAATTGGAGATAAAGATAACTTCAAACACTATTCCTTCAATGTTTGGTATGGAGCGAATGTCTATACCACCAAGATTAAGAAGTTCAATTAAAGGAAATTCAGTCAAATTCTTTTATAAATTTCTTCAATAAATCCTTTTTAATAAAACTCTTCGTTTGTGAAAATCTCCTTTACTAAAATTCCAAACCTATTTATAATTCTCTTTTATAATGATCAAAAATCATTTAATAACTTTTATAAGTCTCCAAAATCGTTTATAAAACTTCTTTATAAATATTCAAAACCCTTCATCAAACTTCTTTATAAATATTCAAAACCCTTTTTAAAATTTCTTTTATAAAATTTACTTATTTGAAAACAAAACTTTTTTAATAAAATTAAATCAATAAGGTTCCTTTGATAAAATCAATTATTCAAACCAACTTTTACATAAACAAGTTATTATTTAAAATATCCTTCACTAATTTACCTTTAAGTCATATTAACAAAAAAATGTTTTTCTAACAAACCTTTAAAAAGTATTAAATTACTTCAAAACACCTTTAAAAACACTATTAATCATCCTTTAAATATCTTATTTAAAATGATAATAAACTTCAAACCATTTTTTAATAATGATAAAATAAAACATTTGACTTCACAAAACTAGAAAAATACTCAGTGGCCACAATGGTTTATATTTTAGTTCAGTTTAACTTGCCTAAGTTATATCATGCGTATTTACATAACAAACAGTTATGTAAAGGGAATTACCCAACAACAAACAAATCAACATATAGGTAAGATTTCTATGTTACTATAACAGCAAACAGGGATTTATTCTGCAAAACACATGTCCAAGTTAACATAATAGCAGAGTGGTGTTTAGTTCTGCTAACGGATATCAAATATACCTCAATTAATAGAATGGTGATTTATTCTACTAAACAAATGTCATTGGGTTTAATATTCAATGAAGTTACTTAAAGGTGATTGATGAAGAAATCCTTTGAATTTAAAAACATTCTTTAAAGGAAAGTTAATTTAAAACAATACCTATCTTCAGAAATAAAGTGGTTTAAAACCTCAAAACATTTATTTAAAAATTATATAACATTTAAACTCTTTATTTAATAATAATTAAACCTTTAATTAATAATCAAACCGTAATTAACCTTTTAATCAAAAATTAAATAATAATTATCCTTTATATGAATAATTAAATAACACTTTATCTTTAAATAAATATATAAACCATAATTAGTCTCTAGTTAATTATTAAATAATTATTTAGACCTTCATTAATAATTAAATTAATCTTAACCAAGTCTTAATTAATATTACTTAATTATTTATTTATTAATTATATAAACCCTTTTATAAATAAATAAATGATTAATAATCAATATTTAATAAATAATTAAATAATTAACCTTTAATTAAATAAAAAATAATTTAATTTAATTAATCAACTACTTGGAATTAACTTAATTGATTAACACTTAAGTATTAATTACCTTTATTAACTTATGATTAAGTACTATTACTTAATAAATCATTAGATAATTAATTAATTAATTAATAATTATTTTTTAAATATTTAATATAAGTTTGTAAACACTTTTCAAGATTCTTAAGTTAAACACTTTTAAATATCAAAAATAGTTCGTTTTTACGAACTGCACTTATAACAACTATCGCTATATGACCCGCAAATTTCAAAACTTGATTTATTCCCAATTCATTTCCAAAACTCTATTTTTTTACTTTTAATTTACTTTTATAACTTTAAATGAAGTTTTTGAAAATCAAACACGTAAAGTTACAAGTTTTATAAACTTTTTCATAAAACATCCAAGTGAAATCAAGTTAAATCCAAGGATCTTGATGCTGCAACATAGGACAAACTCAAATGCCAATTTAACTTTAGCCTATAACTTGGTATGTATATTTAAGAACATAAATATAGAAGATGCCATCATAATATAAGCCAAGGTCCTAACTCGAAACTTCTTGCTAACTTCAATTTTCTAACTTTTCTTGCTAATTTTTCAAGTTTACACTTATCACATCTGTTATCCCGCTTTTTGGGCAAAAGCCGTGATACCAAAAGATTGGTCAAAAACAGAAAACAGTTCACCTCAGAGATTGGTCGTATTTCACTTCACTATGGATATCGATGAATTCTGTCCGAGCCCGGATCGGGCCGCAATTGATAAGGCATGACAAGAAAGACCATAGAAGCCAGCATTTCAAATTTCAAGTCAATCCGAGGTCATATGCTCAAGTTATGATGGGTTCAAGTTAAGAAGGTGCACATTGCTCGGTTCGAACCCATCATGTTCGAACCCATCATATTCGAACCCATCGTGTTCGAAACCATCATGTTCGAAACCATCTGTTTCGAACCCATCATATTCGAACCCATAGGAAGAGGCGACATTCGAATCCATCTAAGGAACCCCCTACTTCGAATCCATCACAAATTCGAGTCCTTCCTATGCTTCGAATCCACCACAGCTTCGAATCCATTAATAGCTTCGAACCCATCACAGCCTCGACTCCATCGCTCACCTTCGAATCCATCCATCATCTTCGACCCCATCACTCACCTTCGACTCCATCGCTCACCTTCGAATCCAGCCATCATCTTCGACTCCATCGCTCACCTTCGACTCCATCGCTCACCTTCGAATCCGTCCATCATCTTCGACTCCATCACTCACCTTCGACTCCATCGCTCACCTTCGAATCCGTCCATCATCTTCGACTCCATCACTCACCTTCGACTCCATCGACTTCGACAACTTCGAATCGATCCAGGGCGCATTTGGATCGATTCGAACGAATCCACCCCATCGATTCGAAGACGACCTTCGAATCCAACAAAGCGGCTAAGCTAGCACGAACATGGATCGGCTCGAAGACAGGCGCGCCCCAATCGATTCGAAGTATTCGCTTCGGCCATGCATCGATTCGAACGAATCGATTCCATCGATTCGAACCAAACAGCATGCCGAACACCCAATTTCGAACCGATCATGACTCCCAATCTACTGATCCAAATCCCATGAAATTTTTACAGAAGTTTGTCTACGTGATGAAGAACGTCCATGCCAAGTTTCATCGCAATTGGACAATTTTTTGATCGATTCGAAGTTCACTTCGAATCGATCCCAAACTGGGCACGCACTTCAAGAACGCGGGCCTGTGGGCCCCCCGTCACGTGCCAAGCAGCCTCTCCATGATTTAGGCGGGATTTTGGCCTTCCACACCTATAAATAGAGCCCCTGGTCATTCAGAGAAGGGGTCGGAGAATTTGGAGAAGAAGAACAGGCCTAAACGCTGCCAGAATCACTCCATACTATCTCAATTGCTGTTAATTTCGAATTTAAGTCCATTTGCTGTTGTAAGTTGCTGAAAAGCACTTGTAATCTTCAAGTATTAAGAAATAAAGTGATAAAACTTCATAGTGGACGTAGGCGCATGGCCGAACCACTCTAAATCCTTGTCTTCTGCGCAATTTACTTTTCTGTGACTTGGAGTTTTTGTTAGATAGTCCCTATTTCCAATTCAAGTTCTTCATTTACTATCTCTTCAAAAACTTCCGAAGGGTGTTTGCCCAATTTTGGTGCAAACATTTTGGTGCTTTCACTGAGAAAACCTAGATTTTCTCCTGCTCGTTGGATCTGTCATCGATACCGGATTGAATAAATCTAAGAGAGAGATCCAGATCTATCGTTCATGGGTTCCTTCTATTCTATTCAGATTGCTCTAAAATCTAAGAAGAACCATATTCATCATGCAGTCCGTACCCCTATTTTCGAATCCAGAAAAAATGGTGTTTTTCGTACCCATATTTTCGTATCCATGAAAATATGATGAATTTCGTATCCATATTTTCGTATCCATGAAAAAATGATAGTTTTCGTATCCATATTTTCGAACCCAGAAAATATGGTGAATTTCGTATCCATACGTTCGAATCCATGAAAATATGATCATTTTCGAACCCATATTTTCGAATCCAGAAAATGTGGTGAAGTTCGTATCCATAACTTCGAATCCAGGAAATGTGGTGAATTTCGTATCCATAGCTTCGAATCCAGAAATGCGGTGAACTTCGTATCCATCACGGAGCGCTACTTCGTATCCATCACGGAGCGCTACTTCGTATCCATCACGGAGCGCTACTTCGTATCCATCCATCTGCCTCCAATTCGAATCGATACTCACAGGTACTTTGTACCCATCCATCTGCCTCCATTTCGCATCAATACGCACATGCAGTTAGTATCCATCTATCTGCCTTTAGTTCGATCCATCATTTAAGCGCTCGAACCATCGATGCGAACGAACATCAGGTCGTTCCATGACTGGACGGGAAGTAGGAGATTACAATAGCAATTTTTGAGTTGCAATCAAGGAATGGGTATTGAAATATTATTCAAATGGTGCTCCCAGAGGCTGGAGAACCTAGCTAATATGGCACGAACTAGGGTTGATTGATGTATCATGCTTCTAAAGTGGGCTGCAACTTCCTCCAATTAACCAGCTTTTAAAACTCCTAAACTGACAATTATGGTGCGATGGCTAGTATTACGACTACCCTGCCTTGTCTACTCTGCCAACTCAAAACATAGTTGTTCACCATTGAACCATCTTCATATGCCCGTATCTTAATCATTCCATGTCCATATGACTAAAAGCATGACATACAACTCTAAGAGGACTTCCTAACTATCTTATGCGAGCCTCCTTCATGGTGAAAATTAGAAATAATCACCAATCAATGAGCCCATATTAATCCACTCACCATCCGATCGACATTACCAACCACTCGAACATTAGGCAGTCGGGCATACATCATTCACCAGTATCACAAGACCCCGTAACCATAAAATGGACTTGATAATGTTGATTCGAGTATCGTTCCCAGTCAGGGCCTATTCATTGAGACCATCCTACACGTAGAATTTCTAACTAAAATTCAGCATGCCGACTTTGTCCGTGTACTATGGAAATTCAACCTCCACCACTACCTCATGAATTGAGAATGGTGAATGGAGTCCACGAAAAGTGATGAATACCATCAAATGCGTTGTATCCCCTATTTCTCAAAGAAGACTGTCAATCGTAGTTAGCATATCATTTCTACTTCTCATATTGCTAAAGGGAATAAAGAAGCTGGCAGCCAATGAACTGATCAAAATCTACAGCCCGTTGCTGCCAACACTAATAAATGAAATCAGCACAAAAGCTTATTTCCAGAGTTTGATAACAGAATTGGTGGATAGTCGCCGACGACTACACCAACATGTCCAGGCCAACATTACGTTGATGAATCAGACGAAGGATCAACTTGGCGACATACAAGGGAACCTGCTCCATACTCTAAATCGGGAAGCTCCTTTTCTTTATATGACTATCATGGATGCCAACGCCATAAGGCTGCTCCAGAAAGGGTAGCTCTGGCAATATGTTCAAGCCCCATAAAATGAAGAGCCGGGAACCCCCGACCTCAATTGGAACTTTGATCAAACTAAACCATTTGCGTTAGACTCCCAACTGTGAAAGGCTGGACCGAAGTGCAATAGCGAGCATACGACGCCGCTTCACTTATCAATGAGATTTTATCCGATCTCTTTTGAATTATTTCTATTTCTATTTCGTTTATGTTGCAAGATATAATCGACTTGAATTAAACTACTTGCAAATGATGCAGATAACCGAATACTTAAGGACGGGTGCAAAACAACCTCCGTGGACTATGATAAAGTCATTTAGGTATCATCATGGCGAGCATAATTCAACCACTCGTCGGTTGCTATACGCACCTGACTTGGGGCAGGCCATCAAAGTGGAAGAGACAGACAAGTTTAGGGCTCCAGTACGAAGTGGATGCAACCGACCATCCACTCACATGCCTATGCAATTTAGTTAGAAGATTTGAGAAAGACTTGGAGTTATGTAGCCCAACCATGCACTCTCCATCTCTTACTTGAAGCTCACCAAAATACTTATGCTTCCTCGGATGCCCAATAAAATTTAAATCACACCGAGAGTCGACGTGACATGGCCATCTATGCATCCAATCCTACATTAGAACTTGGGGTAATTTGAGGACATATGTTTAAAGTGGATATGATTTGATCATTCACTCCCCAGTTTGCATCTGTGATTCGGCAAAACAATCATGCCTTAAACCAACTTCATCAGGGGCCAACCATCAATCTATAGTCATCAATGAATGACTACCTACTCACAAACCATCATGAGCCATCGTTCCAACTCTCTTCCTCAACTCGACTGGAAGAGTGCAAAGCGTAAAGTGGACGTGGCTCGACCGTCTACTCTCCAACTCTTGCCCCCAACTTAAGGGAAAATACACAACTCAAAGTGGATGTAGTTCAGCCATCCTCTCCTCTGCTCGAGCTCAAAGCTTGCTAGAACACTAATCTTACTCCTTAGGCTTGGCAGAAGCGGGATCCAAATGAACACGGATGTGATTCATCCGTCCATAAACCAAGTCTCCTCCTTCGTTGATGGAAGACAAGTGGAAAGTAATCGAGATCCCACCGATCATTTGCTAAGCGAAACCCACCTCTCGGGGGCAAGCCATCACATCAATGGCCGAACTGGACTGACACACGACAGTCCTGCAATCAACTCTAGGTTCCCAGAGTGCGAACCGGAGTATAAACATCCAATAAATCGTTCCCAAAGTGCGAACGGACTCCAACTTTCCAGAGTGTGAATTGGAGTATAAACATCCAATAAATCGTTCCCAGAGTGCGAACGGACTCCAAATTCCCAGAGTATGAATTGGAGTATAAACATCCAATAAATCGTTCCCAGAGTGCGAACGGACTCCAAATTCCCAGAGTGTGAATGGACTCCAAATTCCCAGAGTGTGAATTGGAGTATAAACATCCAATAAATCGTTCCCAGAGTGCGAACGGACTCCAACTTCCCAGAGTGTGAATTGGAGTATAAACATCCAATAAATCGTTCCCAGAGTGCGAACGGACTCCAACATCCTAGACTGTAAATTGGAGTATAAACATCCAATAAATCGTTCCCAGAGTGTGAACGGACTCCAAATTCCCAGAGTGCGAATTGGAGTATAAACATCAAATCCATCGTTCCCAGAGTGTGAACGAATTCCTAAAAAGCCCAAATAGGTGTGACTGGCCATCTATTGGCTGACTCCAACTTCGCAGAGTATGAATTGGAGTATAAATATCTATTCCAGGTTCCCGGAGTGCGAACCAACCCATCAATGCGAACTCCGGGTTCCCAAAGCATGAATTGGAGTATAAACATAAATTACAGGTTCCCGGAGCACGAACCGAAGCATCCATGCTAACTCCAGATTCCCAAAGCGCGAGTCGGAGTACAAACATCAATTCCAGGTTCCCGGAGTGCGAACCAAAATGCAAATGCTAACTCCAGGCTCCCAGAGCGTGAATCGGAGCATTAACATCAATTCCAGGTTACCGGAGGGCGAACCGGAAAATACAAATGTCAACTCCAATTCCCTAAAGCGTGAAGTGGAGTATAAACATCAATTCCTGGTTCCCGGAGCGCGGACCAAAATACAAATGCCAACTCCGAATTCCCAGAGTGTGAATTAGAGTGCGAATGCCAAGTCAAAGTTGCGAACTGGAGTATAAACATTTAATAACTCTAAGTCCCTAGAGTGCGGACTGGAGTATAAACACTAAAATGGGTGTGAACGGCCATACATCAACTAACTCCAGATTCCCAGAGTGCGAACTGGAGTATAAACATCAATAAATTCCAGATTCCCAGAGGATGAATTGGAATATAAAACAACGACTCACTCAAGTCCTGAGAGCACGGATTGGAACACGAATTCCAAATGGGTATGACTAACCACCCATCAACTAATTCCAGATTCCCAGAGTATGAACTGGATTGTAAACATCAACCAACTCCAATCCTCGAAGCATGGATTGGAATATATTTACCAGAAGGGATGCGATTTTATTGTCCATCTATCAATTCTAATTCCGCAGCAAGTTCTGTATTACAAAAAGCGGATGTGGTTAGACTTTCTTCTTTCCAACTCTTCCCCTGACATGGGGACACACTTATCATAAAAAATCGGTTGTGATCCGACTAACTAGCACTAAGCGGGCACGACATGACCGTTCATGCATCAACACTTATTCCCGGCACGGGACCTATAACGTAATCTTTTAGAGATGCACTCCAACCGAGCAAGACAAGATTTCTTCCTTGATTCGACAGGGAGATGTAGATTCGCAAAACGGACCTAGCTGAACGCCTTATCCTAAATGGATATGACTACCCATCCTACCGCAAATGAACATGACACGACCGTACATCCGCTAACTCTAGCCAACGATCTGGCGAGTTGTGCATGCAACATGGACGGAGGTGACCCAACCATCTGCCAATCAACTCCTTCCTCCAATTCAATCGGAGAAACATCAAATTAAAGTTGCCGCAATGTGACCGCAATGTGCCAGAGGAATTAATCGACGAAAATGCGGTTGACCATTTTCTACTAAAACTCTTAGTCCCCAGAGTTGGGACAAGGGTATGAACATCAAATAGGTGTGATTAATGGCCCTTCAACTGCCTCTAGTCCCCAGAGTGCGACTGCGACGATAGACAGATGAAGAATGTGATTCGACCGTTCATTTACCAACTCCGACCTAAAGTCGACGAGAGGAGTATAAACTCGCTACAGATGCAATTGGACCGTCCACAAACTAACTTTGCTAAAACCAAGACTGGGGGCAGAAGAACAAATCATTGAAAGAAGAGAAAGGTGACTCGCTACATTGCTAGCTTAGGGTCCTTCACAACTTAAGGCAATGACTACAAGGAGGCCTTAATGCTAACCAATTAGAACGATGCCCGAAGTTACAGGAAGCCAATTACACCGTACCGCCTGATCGACGGGCAATATCGATCTGCACCATTCATGTCATACCCCTGTATCGATATGCTATGACGTCCGTACATTCTACATTGTGTCGCTAAATCCACGGCCAATATCGATCCTCTTCGACTGCAATTCGATGTGACACGAGCGCCCATCGAATACCTACGACCACCAGAGCATGGATAGAACCACAAATGAGTGTGACTTGACTATTCGTCCTCCGTCGCCTTCCTTCGATCCACCAGGAAGGGCATGAGACTGGATGAGCATGACTTGACTGCATTTGAGCTAATTTTGTCTGTAGATCTGACGGGAGAACGTAATTCAAAACTGACATGGTTGATCACCCAACTCCGAAAGAATGCAATGTGACCATTCATTCATCGACTCTTACCATAATCCGACTAAGCGAGCTTTTCACAACGAGTGCAACAAAACTGGCCACGCACCGATTCTTACCCTCGGTCCGATAAGGGAAGTATCAATCCTACATTGGATCTTACTGGACGATTCACTCTTCAATTTCTGCCCAGAGAATGACGACATAAGCAACAAAGTGAATGTCTATGAGGCAACAAAGTATTCTACCTAGAGGAAAGAACTAGGACAGAATGCAGAATATGGCACGGCTCGGCCTTCCATCGGTTAACTCGATATCACGGTTTAATGGGATAGAGTGTGAAATTGAAGCGAACACTATCTACCTTGCTGTTTATCGAGATATTCCCCAGACTTGGGGGCATGCACGAGAAATGAGATGAATATAATTTGATCTTTTATCAAACAACTCTAGCTCTTACAACTTGGACTACAGTATAAACACAATAGAAGCTAGGCTCGATCGTTCATGCAATACACCCATCAACCCAAGACTGGGGAAATGAATGTGATCATCCAAGAGCTGGATACAACTACTCAACCCAATAGCTTGTGCCTAGTATTTATAACAGCTTGACGTTACAACCGAAATGATGCTTAGAGATAGAATCCTCAGATTAATGCCTGGATTTATGTGCAGTAGATCATCATTCCGACCCTTCTAATGAGCAATGGATCGTGAGTACATTGAATGGAAAACGCATTGCTTGGAAACACATATAGATTCAAACTCGTAGTTGGAGCCAGCTATGCAGCAGCACACAATACGGGACTAAAATTTACTAAGCCTTTGGTTTAACACACCTATAAGGCTAACCATTTACCATTGCAGATAAGCACATGGAGTGTATACAACCCATCATGAGAATTGTAGATCAGATCACAACTCTACGCCATGATTGTGCAAGAGTCAACTGCATTGCTCCAGTGAATAAAAACGAAGCGACGTGGATCTAGGAAGATCTACTGCACTTAAGGAGGAGGCGAACCTACTCAAAACCAATAGGTTTATCCGCGGTGTCCTCTACCTAAAATGAGTATTCATTCCTTTGCTTGTGCGAGAAACAAAAGGAGAGTAGTGAACGTACGCCGACTACTCAGATTTGCACAAGGCATGGCAAAGCATAGCTTTCCACATCTAATGATCAACCAACTAATAGACTCAACCATCATACATGAATTACTCTCATCCATGGACGCAAACTCCAGATACAATCAGATACCGAAACATATCCCAGACTAGGAATACAACTGTTTCATTACTGATGCGAGCCTATAGTGCTATGCTGCATTCCTTGGATTCAAACTTTGGAACGCTTATGCTACTTACCAAAGGACGATTAACAAATCATTCAAAAATCAGATCGGCCGATCAATGAGAGTATATGTAGTTAACATGCTTGTGAGATCACGACCATCAAGCGACCGCATCGATCACTTGACAAAGATATTCAGTGCTATCCAACAACCGCAGAATGAAATTTAATCCTTTGAAAGGCTCTTTTCAGCGTTGTATAAAATGAATTCTCGGGTTTCGTCATCAATTCCCGTGGGATTGAGGCTAATGTCAGAAAATGCTGAAGATTAGAGTCATCCGTATATGGAGGAAACCAAGCAGCTCTGATAGATCGCTCAGAGAGGCCTCCCATTTTGCCCAAGATCTTGGATCGTGAAGATCTACACTTCAATTGGGTCATGTCAACACACGCCATAAGCATCGCAATGCTATGTGAAGATAAACTAATCCAAAGACTAATATGCAATGAAAGCTGGCTATTGACAAGCTTACCCTGTTAATGTTTGTACCGACCAACCGTTACGATGGGACCAATGGCAACCTTAAATGTCTGAAAGTTTACTCAAATGGAATAATAAAGCTAAGTATGAAGCCTTAGTCGCCAAGCTAAGACTTACAAAAAGAATAGGAATGGAAGCTTTACATATCTTATACGATTTCTTCTTAATGTGCCAAGTCAGGGAGGACTATCTGACTAGGGGGCAACGTCTTGCTCCTTATCTCAATTGTATCCTAGAGATACTAGCCGACATCTAGTATTACGCCACTATCCCAATCGTTAGAGAACAAAACGAAAAGGCCGAATCATTGGCTGAGCTAGCCAACTCTGGGGATGCGCAACAAACAGACTTTATCCCAGTAGAGATATTTACTATTCCAAGCGCTGAAAGATGAAGATCGACTAGATTTTAGAGATGGATCCAAGAAAGGGGTCATGGGTGACTCCTATCAAAGGCTATCTACCGTGGGGAATTCTTCTTGAATAGACGAATGAGAGATGGCATATCCTCCGCAAACAATCACTGCACGATTATGTCTGGATCGTTCAACTCCATCAACACAAAACATTACACTTGTATCCATCAATCCAAGATCCAATATTACATATCCATCGATACGAAGCATACATTCTAACATCCCAAATCGATCCAGGAGAGGATCGGTACAAAAGGAAGGACTTAAAACAACCATCGAACGTTGTTACAACTCAAATTTCACTTCGAATCCATTGCCTTCCTACCTTTACACGATCGAATCCATCCCAACTTTATCGGTGCGAGGAATCATCGATTCAAGGAAGCACTAAGCAAAGGCTGGATTAAAAAACCGTCGACTCGAAGACGATCGATCCGAACAGACGTGACTTCGAATCCATCAAAGGACGTCTATGAGAGCAAATGAATCGCTATGATTTGAAAAATTACTTGTCTACCTTGTATACAGATTCAGGAGAGGATCGATACAAGAGGATAATCATAGACAACCATAAAAACAATGCTTTGACTTGAATCTAAAATCGATTCAGGAGAAAATCGAGACGGAGTTCGGCAGCAAACAAAGACCGACATGACTCATGGACACACGACGTTAATAAGGGCGGAGCTAATGTATGTGCACACATCACGAACTAACGTTCGATTTTGAACATTCACAGGGATCAAATATTCACCCTGTTATAGCAATGACAGCCAACGATTAAGCACAGTCGCACAGTAATCAATCATATCAAGGCAAGGTTACGGCAATACGGTATATGAGTCTCAACGAAAAGGGAGCAATAATCTTTAGAATAAAATGGCGACTATTCAAAGCACGTCATGTTCCCACAAGACGTACTTTGGGGGGCAAAATGTTATCCCGCTTTTTGGGCAAAAGCCGTGATACCAAAAGATTGGTCAAAAACAGAAAACAGTTCACCTCAGAGATTGGTCGTATTTCACTTCACTATGGATATCGATGAATTCTGTCCGAGCCCGGATCGGGCCGCAATTGATAAAGCATGACAAGAAAGACCATAGAAGCCAGCATTTCAAATTTCAAGTCAATCCGAGGTCATATGCTCAAGTTATGATGGGTTCAAGTTAAGAAGGTGCACATTGCTCGGTTCGAACCCATCATGTTCGAACCCATCATATTCGAACCCATCGTGTTCAAAACCATCGTGTTCGAAACCATCTGTTTCGAACCCATCATATTCGAACCCATAGGAAGAGGCGACATTCGAATCCATCTAAGGAACCCCCTACTTCGAATCCATCACAAATTCGAGTCCATTAATAGCTTCGAACCCATCACAGCCTCGACTCCATCGCTCACCTTCGAATCCATCCATCATCTTCGACCCCATCACTCACCTTCGACTCCATCGCCCACCTTCGAATCCAGCCATCATCTTCGACTCCATCGCTCACCTTTGACTCCATCGCTCACCTTCGAATCCGTCCATCATCTTCGACTCCATCACTCACCTTCGACTCCATCGCTCACCTTCGAATCCGTCCATCATCTTCGACTCCGTCACTCACCTTCGACTCCATCGACTTCGACAACTTCGAATCGATCCAGGGCGCATTTGGATCGATTCGAACGAATCCACCCCATCGATTCGAAGACGACCTTCGAATCCAACAAAGCGGCTAAGCTAGCACGAACATGGATCGTCTCGAAAACAGGCGCGCCCCAATCGATTCGAAGTATTCGCTTCGGCCATGAATCAATTCGAACGAATCGATTCCATCAATTCGAACCAAACAGCATGCCGAACACCCAATTTCAAACCGATCATGACTCCCAATCTACTGATCCAAATCCCATGAAATTTTTACAGAAGTTTGTCTACGTGATGAAGAACGTCCACGCCAAGTTTCATCGGAATTGGACAATTTTTTGATCGATTCGAAGTTCACTTCGAATCGATCCCAAACTGGGCACGCACTTCAAGAACGCGGGCCTGTGGGCCCCCCGTCACGTGCCAAGCAGCCTCTCCATGATTTAGGCGGATTTTGGCCTTCCACACCTATAAATAGAGCCCCTGGTCATTCAGAGAAGGGGTCGGAGAATTTGGAGAAGAAGAACAAGCCTAAACGCTGCCAGAATCACTCCATACTATCTCAATTGCTGTTAATTTCGAATTTAAGTCCATTTGCTGTTGTAAGTTGCTGAAAAGCACTTGTAATCTTCAAGTATTAAGAAATAAAGTGATAAAACTTCATAGTGGACGTAGACGCATGGCCGAACCACTCTAAATCCTTGTCTTCTGCGCAATTTACTTTTCTGTGACTTGGAGATTTTGTTAGATAGTCCCTATTTCCAATTCAAGTTCTTCATTTACTATCTCTTCAAAAACTTCCGAAGGGTGTTTGCCCAATTTTGGTGCAAACAACATCCAAACACATGCATATACATACAACCATCATCAAATTCATCTAGACAAGCATCTACTAAGAACTAAGTAGCATAAAAAATTAATGTTAAATTTTTTACGAAAAGCAGTGAGCTTTACTCGCTTTAAGCTATCCAAAATCTTACCAACTCCCCGAACTTCACTAAAACTGACCTGAGTCTTGATCCATTCTTTGACTTTGGAAAAATGAAGTTTTTATGGGCTTAAGCAAACAAAAAGGGTTTGGCCTAGGAAGGGGTGTGTTTGACCATGGTTGAGAGCAAGGATATGGTGGCTTCCTTATGGAAGAGAACATGCAGGGATGGAAGGAGGAGCATTTAAACAAGGTATAAAGATTTAGAAGTGAATAATGCTTGGATTTTTGAACTTTAAAATCTCCTAAGAAGCCATGGAAGAAGGGTTTAGAAATTTGTAGAGGATGTAGAAAGTAAGCATGAAAATGATAAAACGAGGAAAAAAAATATAATAATTGGTTTTTGTATAAAATGCATTTGCAAAATTACCGAGCTACCCTCAAGTACATACCCTCCTTTAAACTCTTGCCACATCATCCATGTTGTCCGTCTCCTTCCTTTGTGCATTTGTTAGCCCCCCCACTTTCCTCCTGAAGTGCCTAAACATGTTTCCAATGGCATCTTTTTATTTTATTTTTAAATGTTACATTAAATGTCACATCACTTGTACATACATATATCTACGAATATACATGTATACATACACATTATATGACCCTAACTTATTCTATTTTGTATGCATTTTGTTTATCCCAAAATGTTCAAAATATTTCTGACAACTTTTGGAAGATGAAAAGTCGAAATTTCAGAAAACTAATTCCGATCACATTTTCGATTGTTCATCGAACTAAATATTTTTGTGAAAAAATTTGAAAAACTATTTCACCATCATTATTTATCATCTAAAAGAGTTTAATTTTAATTATAGAATCTATTATTTTAATATTTAAAATTAATTAACTATCTACAAATCAAAGCAGTAAAATTCCTGATAGCTACAATTACAATTAAATCTTATTTAATTAATTAACTCTTTAATTAGTTACTTATTATACGATCTTATTAAAGTATATGTTATGGGTTCGACGTATTTCCTCAAAACTTACTTGGTTTCCCTCTACTTAAAAATAAAATAAAGTACATTGGAATTTTCAAATATACATTCGAATGTCATCTCAAACAATGGTATTATTAGAGCCTTAACTAAGTAGCTAATATTGGTATCGAATATGTATCTATCAAGTACCACTATGAGATATTTTAAAATGTCGTGATAATATCAGTAAAATATCAGATATGGGTTGAACATGTTATATATGTTATCTAAAGCGTTATAATGTTATATTGATGTTAAGTTTTCATATATTTGGATCAGCAATGCCAAATTATTATCAAAGACCGATTGCATATAGTTTACAGATTACAGTTTATTTTTGGGAATATTCTAATATAGGCTCATAAAAACTATGAAATTAATATAATGTGCATCTTTATTAATATCTCCATTTTTATACCATGTTCATAGTTTCTTTACTCATCTATATTATTTTCATATTTTTTTCCATACATATAGTTTTTTCAATTTTGCTTTTGCTTAATTTATCGAATAATGTGACATTCCCCAATTTGAGGCACAAAACTAAGTTTTACGGATGTTGCAGTCATCCATAGTTAATAATTTCTGATGACAAAATGCGGCTAGGTTAGTCATTTTGATAATACCAGCTACACGTGAATATGGAAATTCAACACAATTTTTAAAATGATTTTTTCACCTTATTTTACAATAAGATTTCAATTCCATTATGTAATCCCAATCGTAAACCACTTTCAGAGAAAATATAATTATTACAACATACCCCAAGAGTGACTTATGAATATGCCCTTTGGATGATCAAAATCAAATATCTTGCATTTAATACAACTTTCCATTACAACATAAAAGCAAAAACATAGCGAGAAATAGATATATTTCTTCTACTAGCTAGATTATCTTCAACACATCTCCAAAAGCTTATTTGTCTGAAGGGAACCTAAAAATCCCTTACTCTCAACCTACTCAAATGATTACCCAAGAGTTCAGGGGAAAACAATAACTTCAGGTCAGACAAAAGTCTCATGTGAATAATAATCTACTATCAAGGATATCTAATGAGACCAAACCGTTGTGCAGAATGGGTATCCCCTCACTAATACCTAATTAAACAACTTAACCATGTATGTGCTTCTTCATTCACAATGGTTATCACAAAATAACATGATAGTGTATAAACATGTCACATGAACCGGATTACCCATCTCCCATTTATTAGACTATCCATCTAAGTTCTTATTGACTACCTCTCTTATATTCATGTGGACTATTCATCCCACTTTTTATTTTACTCAAACTAATTTGGACTATCCATCTCGCATTTTATCATTTAAAATGATGGGACTATCCATCACATATCTCATAGTTTTCCTAAGATGATGATGAACCCTTAAATTAACCAACTAGAGACTATCCATCTTCGGCATGATGTAGATTATCCATCATATATCCCATAGTTTTCCTAGGATCACTATGAACCCATTGCTTGGTCATTTAATTCATGTTACCCACATGATTCTATTTATCCCATATTACCGCAATGTTTAACTTTAAGCCATGCTACTCACATGTTTAACATTGATCCTTGTTATCCACATGTATAGCTTGTTTCTATTGGTGTCCCCAATTAAGTTATTTCCCCTTAATTTTTAAATTTCACGCTGACATACATCGGTAACCCACAAAAGGTTTCATGTCAAACTTATTAAGATATACCTTAGCATCCTTAAGATTCAAAGTTAGAATCATGCAACAAATGGCTCTCTGCCGTTTATAAGCTCGATATGCATTAACATCGACAACTATACCATGTTGATGTAAAGTATAAGGCTCTCTGCATATTTTAAGTCTCGATGGCTAAAATATGTGGCATCATAACCTCGATGACAATGAAGTCATCGATCCTCATGATACATAGGTTATCTGCCTATTTAAAAACTTGAAGACTAGTTAAAATCGTCATGAGGTAGGATCAATAATAGGTTAAAAGCGGCAAAGGGTAAACTCGATGATAAGTCAAAAGCGGCCTGTCTAGCTTGATGACAATTTAAAAGCGGCAATGGCAAGGCTCAACAACCCCTGGGTCGGCGAGGCAAAAAAATAGAATAGTATATGTGGAAGCATGCTTTCTAGTATAAAATGTGGCAAGAAGCCTCTTGGTACAAAACTCGACATGTATAAACATCGACAGCGTCATGTCAAAGACCATCTCTTTATCTTTGTTGTTGTAACCTCGACAAGGCTCAAAATCAATCCGCTGCATGCCAAACTCATTGAAATCATGTGGCACTGTTTGGTTCCGTGCTGCTACCACTATGATGCGGTGAGTGATGGCTCGACATAGCCAATCTCGACATTGTAAAACTGCAATTGACATAAAACTATCAAATTACTATAAAAAGATATTACTTTCCACCAAACCTCTATAATTTGTCAAAAGCTTATTGTTAGTTAAACTTTATCAATTTTCTTTACTAAAAAACTGTCGCATCCTATTTCCAAGTTCCAAAACATTATCTCAAATAATTAACTAATAACCCATAACTAATTAAATTTTTATATGCTTATTCTAGCATAAATAATGCTTCATAATTCAAAATTTCATAGGAAAAATTCAAAAATTTCACAGAAATTAGAGAATACCTTTCTATACATCATATAAAATTTCCTAGGCCATAACCTCATTTAATTATTTAAAATGATTAAAACCCGTAATTAAGTCATTTCCTCCATAGGACAATCATAAATAATCTTTATAATTCAAAATAACTATGAAATTAAAACTTATCTCCAAAATAATGTTTTCCTTAACATATCAAAATTTTAAATCATTTGGAGGATAAAAACTTTGGATTTAAACCCAAAACCGAATTAAACCATTTCTAATAAATTATGAAAACTCGCATTAACCATTATTCTTCCAAACAATGATTATTTGATCATAACTTGACCAATCAAACACATAAGATTCGAGTACTACCCATAATCGAATCAAAACAAAGATTTAGGAGATGGTGTTATTATTCACCTTAAATTAATGGTTGGAGTTGAGATTTGGTGTGGCTCTTAATCCTAAGCTTGTTTTCCCCTGAATCCTAGATTTTGATCTCCCTATTGCTTCTTAATGGCCATCGTTGATTGAGCTTTCCTTTTTACTGTTTGTATTGTGAATATGAGAATGATGTAGGAGGTGAAGGTATAGAGAATGAAGGGTTTATCTATGCATATTTTACCCACCGATGTATTCTTCTATGTGTATTAAGTTTAGCAAGGCCATACTAATTAGCCAAATCTCATTCTTTCTAATTATATATATTATTCTATTTAATCTATCCAATTGAATGTCTTGAATAATGTTAAATAAAAATTAGGGATGTTACAGGCTCCTTCTTAAAGAATTTCATCCTCGAAATTCAAAAAAGACTACAAAATAAGCATAACAAACATGCAACCAAAGCTAATATACCATACCAGCCATATATTATATGCAACAAATATAGAACATACCCTCACAATAGCTCAAAATACATATCCCTAATCATGTCCTATGTCTTCCAAGTACAGTCTTTCTCGTTGTCGCTCCACCGAACTTTCACCAACCTGACTATCTTGTTCTTTAACTTTTTCTCATCTCTTGCTACTGTCTGAACTGCTTGCCTAACAAAAGACAGATATGGTTCTACTGTTAATCTTCTAATGCAATTGGAGTGATAGTAGTCTCAGGATCGTGCACATACTTTCGAAGATGAGAAAAATGAAAAACATTATGGATACCTACCAAACTACTCGGTAACTCTACTCGATATGCAAGCTGTCCTATCCTCCATATAACTAGGAACGATCCAACATATCTCGATGCTAGTTTCCATGACTTTCCAAAACGTACCACGCCTTTCATCGGTGATACTTTATTAAAAATCTTATCTCCGGCTGAGAACTTTATATCCTTATGTCTTCTATTTGCATAACTTCTGTCTAAACTTAACTTCTCTCATCCTACCTCGGATTAACTCATTTTTATATATTGGCTCACTCACCAAATCTAAACTCGAGACTAATCTATCTCTGGTCTCCAACTAAATTCCAATGACTTGCACGGCCTTCCAAATAATGCTTCCAAAGCTGTCATTCCTATACTAGTTTGATAACTATTATTATAGGAAAACTCAACCAAGTGTAGGTGGTCTTCCCATGATTCACCAAAATTGAGTATGTAAGATCTCAACAAATCCTTGAGAACCATGTTGCATCTCTCCGTTTTTCCATCAATATGAGAGTAAGAAGTGGTACTCATCTTAAGCATGATACCTAACACTTCCTATAGACTCTTTCAGAGCTCACTAGTAAACAACGTATCTCTATCACTGACTATATTACAAGGAATACCATGCAGTTTATGTAAAATCCCTAATTTTAAAAAAAACTATTCAGGACATATAATTAGATAAATTACATAGAATAATGTAGAGACTAGGGTGATAAGGGGATTGAGATTTGAAAACTAAAAATAGGATCATGCCTTAACTAAATAGGTTTATAAAATGGTTTTATAAGTTAAATACCAAAGAGGGTAAGGCAAAGGTAATATGGGAAATAGCCATATACCATAACCCCCTTAACCCCTAAACCCTCGCCTCATTCTCATTTACATTTTCATAAATAAAAAACATAAGAAAAAGGAGATCAAGGCTTGCCACTATCCTAGGGGAAGAAGAGCTTAAAATCAACTAGAAGATAAGATTCAAGCTAGGAAGATTATAGCAAGAGAAAATCTTAAGTTCCTTCTCCAAACAAGGTGAATAATAATCTAACCATCTTATGTATGTCTTAATGAACATTTTAATTTTGGGTTTAAAGTTTTAAAACTATTTGGATGGATTGGATGATAATATGTTTTGATTATATGTGATGTTTGATTTAAACAAGTACCTTTGTGTAAAGGTATGATTCAATTTTCAGAATAAAATCATGCAAAATGGGTTTCAAATGCCATGAGGATTGAATATGTTATGTAAAACATTATTTTAGATATGCGTGATAACATTCAATTTATTATGAATTTTGAATGGAAGAAATAGATGATTTAGGTTTAAAATTAATTATGGCAATTATATGAAGGATTTTGGGTCGGAAACTTACATGTGTTAGAAAACATATTAAAAGGGAATTATGAATATTTTTGAGGATTTTTTCTAAGTATTTTAATATGATTATTAAATCATTTAAGTTCAAGGACTTAAATGTTTAATGCTTTATGGAAGGGAATGGCTTACTTGTTAAAATAATTTCAATCATAAATTATTGAATTTGGCAACCTTTTTAGAAAAGAATTGCTGATAAAGAAATGGCAAATAATTATATTTCGTCAAATTGGCAAGTTAAATCAAAAGAAGTTACATTATAAGGCATAAAATCAGTTTTGACATAATTTACCACTTCTCCACTTCCAAATGCTAGCTTTCGTCACCATACTTCTGCTAATAAACCCATTAAAAACCAATGCACATGGTATCAATCCATTAATACATAGTGGATTGAAGATAGGTGAAAGAGACTCTGTCAAAGGCAAGCTTTCGAAGGGATTGAAGTCATTCTTATAAGCTTTTGAATGCCTTACCTACCTTTGTTTTAGAAAAGAGCTTTGGAAAGGGTTGTTGCCTTTTGTTTTAGAAAAGAGCGTTGGAAAGGGTTGTTGCCTTTTGTTTTAGAAAAGCTTTTGAACGAGTTTCTACTTATTTAGTTTTAAAAAGGAGCTTACGAAAGAGTAACCGCTTTTGTACCTAATCGAAACCTAGCTGCCGCATTCATGCCTTTCAAATTAGTTAAAGGCCAATTTCTTTATAACTTTAAATCTATGGTTTCGAAAGGAAAGCTTTCACCCTAGTAAAATTTGAAGTCGTGTTCTCAATGCTTTCGAAAGGGTTCCTATAGCCGCTTTTATTAATGCCTTAGAAAGGGTGGTTTAGAAGCCATCCTCTTTCCCAAATTCTTTTATTTAAAGACCAATGCTTTCGGAAGGGTTACTTTCGCTTTTGTTTGCTTTGATCCAGAAGTTATAATGATGTTAAACCCAATAATTTTCATAAGAGACACTTTCAAATGGTTTCGAAGCCTATGCTTCCATAAATTCTACTTGAACTAAGTGGTTTTGAAAGACAAGCTTTAACGCTTTCGAAAGGAGTACCTTACTGGTTTCGAAAGGAAGATCTCAATGGTTTCTATGATGTTTTCGAAGGGTATGCCTTAAGTATTTCAAAAGGTAAGTTTCAAATAGTTCGAAAAGCAAGCCTCGAATATTTTGAAGGGAAGGTTTCCACGATTTCGAAAAGAATGTTTTATGTGTTTTGAAAGGTATATATTTAAGTGTTTTGAAAGGAAGGTTTGAATTTTCGAAAGGTATGTTTTAATGGTTTCAAAAGAAAAGCCTAAGGTTTTGAAAGCCTTAGTTTTCAAACAAGAAACCCAATCTCATTTTTTGTAAGTAAAACCATGGCAATATGAAAGAGTACTGAAATGGCAATCAATTATGATGTTTTGGAAGAAGCTTTCCTTGCTAAAGATAATAGATTAATGGTATTAACCATGTTTCATTTAAGAAATGGTCATAAGGAAATTAAACCATAGATGTTCATATTATAATGTTATATTCCATTATGATGTGTGCTTCTTCTATAAACATATTCACTTATAATTAACCAATAACTGAATTTTTGGGTGTTAAGAGTAGAATAACTAACTAGGTTGACCCATTAGTGAATATACACCGAGTTAACTCTAGTATGAGTAGAATTGCATCCAGGAGGTTAGGTAGACCGGAATGTAGGATACCCAAAGGTTGATTAAAGAATTATTGATTTAGACAAGTTCATAGTTAGCCCATGAAAAATATGTATGGAAATTGTTATTAGCGAGGCCAATAGGTTCTTATTGGTCCTATAAAAGTATATCCAGATAAAGTTATTGATAGAGATCATTAGGCTCATAGTCAACCCTTGAAAACTATGACATAAGAGAAGTTATTAGAGAACCCAATAGGTTCGTAGCGAGCCTATGAAAACTATAATTGGATGGAGATATTGGTACATACTAGTACGTTCTTAGTAATCTTACGAAAACTATGAAACCGAGCAGATGGTCTGTAAGCTTTGAACAGGTTATTAGTCAGCCCATGAAAACTATTAGATTAATAGTGACCCTAGAAACTATAACTTAAGAAGGATAGTCAGATGAATGGGAATGAGAAGTCAAGAATATATTGCACATTTGCATATCATCATGATATATTTTATTATGTTATGTCCAAACCATTGTGGATGCAGGTGCATAGTTTATGGTTGTTATAAATTAAGTTAAGATACGAGTGAGGGGAAATCCGTTCTGCTAAGCAGCGTGGTTTCACTAGATATCTATGTGGTTCGAGATGGTAGGTTATTATTCACACCAGGCCTTATGTCTAACTTGAAGTTTTTGTTTTCCCCTTTAAACTCTCGGGTGCTCAATTGATTTTGAGTATTTTGAGTGTTATGGTTTTCAGGTTCTCCTTCAAACGAACAATCTTTTGGAAACTTGCAGGAGGCAAGCTAGCTATTAGGAGTTCTTTCTATTTGATTCCGCAGTGTTTTTGATGTAATGGCAATGTTGTTTATTTGCCTATATTTAGACTCTAAATCAACCAAAGGGGAATTTTCATATGATGCTCTTGGTATTTTATAATAATTACATTTCCCTGAACGAGATTTGCGAATTGGGATTATGTAACGAATTTGCAATATGATTTGAAGATGAATAAGAAATTTGTTTTATGATTAATTTTTTTTCATATCCATTCTGTTATATCAACGCATCTAACCTTACCGCAGTTAGTCTCCAATAATTAATAATCATAGATGACTGCAACATCCAGAGCAATTAGTTTTTGGCCACCAAATGAAGGATGTTACAAGTTGGTATCAGAGCATAAGTTTATGTAAATTTAAAATGAAATTTGAACCTAAAATATTTTCAAAACATAATCCAATGATTGAAAAATAAGATCAGGTTTTTGTTTAACGTTATAGTAATGTACTTGTATTTGTTATCTATATATCTATAAGTATGTGCTCCCCGCTCTCCTAAACCGTTCTTCTGTATCATACTAAGGCTCGTATGCAAATTTATGAGAAAGGAATATATGGAGGCGGTAAACGGAAGAGGGAATCTAGGTGGAGGAAGCACTACAACTAACGAAAATTCTCAATCCAACACAAGGAGAAACCCAAGTCGACAAAAAAATGTTAATCCAAATGCAAATGCCAACGTAGGTGCGGGAATCCTGCTAGTAGATATAGGGATGATGTATCGGTTCTTTGACAATCTGATGCAAGTTGGAGCAGCTAAAGGAGTAGCAGGTGGTAATACTGTGAATGTTGGAGGAAATAATCTCATGGCCCCAATTGGCAATAACTATGCTAAGCTGAGAATGGATTATTCCAGTCTTGGTAAAAAGCTGTTTTTTTGGAACAGAGAATGTTATCAAAGTAGAAAACTTATTATTGCACTATGAAATGATTTTTTCTGACTTGGGATTAAACAATGAGAAAAAGAGGAGACTTATCTTTAGACAATTGCAGGGAGCAGCCCTTCATTGGTGGAATAGTGTTACCATGGGAGTTCCCGAGGAGGAATAGACTTAGGTATAATTTCGAAGGAGATTCGAAGAGTGGTTTCTGTCTGAAGTTGCCAAATCAATATTGCCGAGAAAGTTCATGGACTTAGTACGGGGTGAGATGTCGATGATTGAGTATGCTATAAAGTTTGATAAGTTATGCGGATACGGATATGCTACCATTAACACAGTCATTAAAAGATACGAGAAGTTTATTCAAGGGTTAAGAACCGAGATTGTTATAGCGACTATGCCACATCTTCGTGATCTAAGTATAGTTGTAGTGGAGACGGCAATGCGAAATGAAGAGATGCTTTCTACTTATGGGAAGGAGAAGCAGGTTGAAACCTAGAGTTTCCAAGGAAAAAAGAAGAAATTCTTTAAGAAGAAAGGAACCCAAAAGAAAGAAGCTGCCAAGAAGGCGAATGCTAATCTAGTTTGCTTTAAGTGTGATAAGAAGGAACATTATGCTCATGAATGTCGAACTGCGAATGGGAAGATGATTGCATATAAGAAGGGAGTGTGCTTCAACTATGATCAGACTAGACATTACAAGAATCAGTGTCCAGAGCTAGTCAGAGTGGATAAGGGAAAGGTATTTGCTTTAGGACCATCATCTGTTAGACCAACTGCTGCTGAGAAGAAAAAGACTGTAATAGAATGTACGCTTTTGATTAAAATTATACCAATTAGAGTACTATTTGATACCGGTGCATTGCGTTCATTTATGTCTCAATGTTTGGTAGATAGGTTATGTTCAGAACCCTCATACCTTATTACTTCCTTAAGGGTTGCGAACTTAATAGGAGGGTATGCAACTCTAGGGATGGATGTGACCAATTAGAACTTGAATTGTTAGGCCATAAGTTTGCATGCAATTTGTATATTTTTTATTTCGTAGGCTTCAGAATCATTTAGGGTATGGATTGGTTAGATAAAAATAATGCTAGAATATTTTGCCAAGACAGGGAAATATCACTAAGACACCCTAATAATCATAACCATATCATATCTTGGTGGAGAATTCAGATCGGAATGCTTGTACTTTGCTGAATGCAATGGAACTAGAAGAAGAGTTGAATCAGGTTTTAGTAGCAGGAGAGTTTACAGATGTTTTGAGCCAGTCATAGAACTACCACTGAAACGAGCTGTTGAGTATCATATAGATCTTATGTCAGGAGCAAAACTTGTGAGTAGACCACCTAGCAGGATGACACCAACTGAGGTTAAGGAATTGAAGGTGCAGCTAGTGGATTTAGAAGGGAAGAATTTCATTAGGCCAAATAGTTCACCATGGGGAACAGCCGCGGTGTTTGTAAAGAAATAGGATGGGTCATTAAGAGTGTGTATTAACAATCATAAGTTAAGTGAGAAGACGATCAAAAGTATCCTTTGCCAAGAATCGATGATATAATTGATCAGTTGTGTGGAGCCAGAGTATTTTTCCAATTGGATTTGGCGGTAGGTTTCCATCAGCTAAGAGTGGTAGAGGACAATATTTCGTTCATGGCGTTTCAAACTAGGTATGTTTCGTACAAATGGTTAGTAATGTCATTCGAGTTAACGAATGCACCAGCTTTCTTCGTCGATTTGCTGAAATGAGTTTTCCAGGAGTACTTGGATAGGTTCGTACTAGTATTTATAGATGACATTTTAATATAATCTAAGGATGAAAAAGAGCATGAAGTTCATCTTACAGTAGTGCTTGAGACGCTATGGCAAGATCAACTGAAAGCGAAATTTTCAAAGTGTCATTCTAGAAGAAAGAGGCTAAGTTTCTTGGTTACATGATTTCAAAGAATGGTTTGTTAGTTGATCTGGATAAGGTCAAGGCTGTTAACAATTGGAGGAGACCTAAGGTGGTGACTGAGATCAGAAATTTTCTTGGACCCGATGGCTATTGCCAAAAATTCATTAAGGATTTCGCGCAGATAGCAACGAATTTGACTAAGCTAATTAGGAAGGAAGGGAAGTTTATTTGGTCTGACAAATGTGAGGAAGCATTCCTTAAGTTAAAGCATTTGTTAACCAACGCGCCTGTGTTAGTAGTTCCAAATGTGAATTAAGGAATAGTAGTGTATACAGATGCATGTGAAACGGAATTAGGGGCTGTGTTAATGCAGAAAGGTAAAGTTATTGCCTATGCTTCATGACAGATTAGACCATATGAAGTGGGGTATTCCTACTCATGATCTATAGTTAACAGTGGTAATCCTCACACTAAAGGTATGGAGATATAATCTTTTAGGGGAGAGATTTGAGTTGTACACCGATCATAATTCCTTAAGGTATTTATTCTTTTAAAAGGAGTTGAATATGAGACAACATAGGTGGATGGAGTTTTTAGCATCTTATGATTTTGGTATGGAGTATACACCTGGAAAAGGAAATAAAGTAGCAGATGCTCTTAGTAGAAAACATCAGAATGTGGTGTTAGCTATGTTAATGGAGTGGAAGGATCTATTGGCTTTGACTACTTGTAGTGTGATGTTAGATCGACTACTAATTCTAGTCGGAGCATTTCCATATTATCCTATATGGAAGTTTGACCAGTACTTATCGAAAGGATTGCTTTTAAGCAGAAAGATGATTCATTATTGGCCGATAAGATTAGAAGACTTGAGATTGGATCTGAGATTGATGATTTGATAGATTTTAACTTTGACCAGAAGGGATGGTTGAGAAAGGAGGAACGATTGTGTGTTTCGAATGTTGGGGATTTAAGTAGAGAAGTTCTTAGGGAATGTCATCGATCCAACTTTAGGATTCATCCCAGGGGAATCAAGAAATGAAGAAGAGTTTCCATTACGAAAGTATGAAGAATGATGTTGGCTTGTAGGTAAGACAGTATGCGAACTGTCAATAAGCGAAGGTCGAGCATCAGAAGCCGAGTGGATTTCTTCAACCTTAGGAGATACAAGTTTGGAATTGGGTTCGGTATCTATGGATTTTACAGACGGGTTGCCAAGGTCAAATCGAGAAAATGAAGGTATATGGGTAATAGTGTACAGGTTGACCAAGAGTGCCAATTTCATTTTGGTTGAGTCAAGCAGGACGACACTTGTTTTAGCAAAATCATTTATGAGGAACATAGTTAGACTACATGGAATTCCTAGCAGTATAGTAAGTTATAGAGATACTTTATTTACTAGAGAATTATGGAAGAGTCTAGAGGATGTGTTAGGTACCAAGCTCAAGATGAGTACTGCGTATTACCCAAAGACGGATGGGCAGACAGAGAGAGTTGATAAGGTACTCGAGGATTTATTGAGAGCGTGTGTGACAGATTTTGGTTGACTTTAGGAAGATTACCTACACTTGGTTAAGTTTTCCTATAATGACAGTTATCAGACTAGTATAGGAATGGTGCATTTCGAAGCTTTGTATGGAAAGCCATGCAAGTCACCAAAATGTTGGTTGGAAACTGGAGACAGATTAGTCTTAGGTCCAGTTTTTGTAAGAAAAGCAACAGAGAAGATTGATTTGATGTGAGATAGGATGAGGGAGGGTCAATCTAGACAAAAGAGTTACGCAGATAAGAAGCATAAGGATCGAGAGTTCTCAGTTGGAGTTAAGGTTTTCATTAAAATATCACCGATGAAAGGTGTGGTACGATTCGGAAAGTCGGGGAACTGGCACATAAATATGTTGTTCTGTAACCAATTATAGAAAGGATCGGAAAGCTCGCATTCAAAGTATAGTTTCCGAGCAGCTTGGCAGGTGTTCATATTGTGTTTCATGTGTCTCATCTTCGTAAGTATGTGCATGATCGAGAGACTGCTATTCCTTCGACTGTGTTGGAAGAATTAATAGTAGAAACGAATTTGACTTTTGTTAGAAAACCAGTGCAAGTTGTAGCGAGAGACAAGAAGAAGTTAAGAAATAAGACAGTGAAGTTGGTAAAAGTTCAGTGGAGCGACAACGAGCACTATACTTAGGAGATAGAAGACAGGAATAGAGATACTTATCCTAATCTATTGTAATACTCCTAATTTTAAATAACATTATTTAGGAGATTTAATTAGATAAATTAAATATAATAATGTAGAGACTAGAGTGATAAGGGGATTGAAATTTGAAAACTTAAATAGGGTCGTGCCTTAACTAAATGGGTTTATAAGATAAATACCATAGAGGGTAAGGCAAGGCCAATATGGGAAATAGCCGTATACCATAATCCCCATAAGACCTAAGCTCTTACCTCATTCTCATTCACATTTTCATAAATTAAATATGTAAACAAAAGGAGATAAAGGCCGACCACTAAACTAGGGTAAGAAGAGATTAAAACCAGTTAGAAGATATGATTCAAGCTAGGAAGGTTAAAGCAAGAAAAAAACTCAATTTCCTTATCAAAACAAGGTGAATGTCATATATATCTTATTGAACATTTAAATTTCGGGTTTAAATTTTAAAACCATTTGGACGGATTGGATGATGATAAGCTTTGATTATATGCCATGTTTGATTTAAACAAGCACTTTTTTGTAAAGGTATAATTTGATTTTAAGGATAAAATCGTATAAAATGGGTTTTGAATGCCATGAGGATTGAATATGTTACGTAAAACATTATTTTGGAGATAAGTTTAAATTTTTATAATATTCCAAGTTATGGATAATTTATTATAAATTTTGAGTGGAAGAAATAGATAATTTGGGTTCAAATTAATTATGACAATTATATGAAGGATTTCGGATCTGAAATTTACATATGTTAGAAAACATACTAAAAGGGAATTACAAAGGTTTTTGGGTATTTTTCCTAAGTGTTTTAATATGGTTATTAAATTATTTAAGTTAAAGGATTTAAAGGTTTAAATGCTTAATGGAAGGAAACAGCTTACTTGTTAAAATAATTTCAATTATAAATTATTGAATTCGGCGGTCTTTTTAGAAAAATATTTTTGATAAAGAATGGCAACCAATTATATTTTTCCAAATTGGCAAGTTAGATGAAAATAAGTTACTTTGTAAGGCGTAAATTCAGTTTTAACATAAATTACTGCTTCGCCACTTCCAATTACTAGCTTTCGTCACCATACTTCTGCTAATAAACCCATTCGAAACCAATGCACATCGTATCAAGCCATTGATACATAGTAGATTGGAGATAGGTGGAAGGGACTATGTCGAAAACAAGCTTTAGAAGGGGTTGAAGTTCTTATAAGCTTTTGAATGCCTTACCTATATTTTTTTTAGAAAATATTTTTCGAAAGGGCTGCCTCCTTTTTGTTTTAGAAAAGCTTTTGAATGAATTGCCACTTATTTAGTTTTATAAAGTAACTTTCGAAAGGGTAGCCGCTTTTGAACCTAGTCGAAACCTAGATGCCGCATTTATGCCTTTCTAACTAATTAAAGTCCGCTTTCTTTATAACTTTAAATCAATGCTTTCGAAAGGAAAGCTTTCGCCCTTGTAAAATTTGAATCCGCCTTCCCAATGCTTTCGAAAGAGTTCCTGTAGCCACTTTTATCAATTCTTTTGAAAGAGTGGTTTCGAAGCCATCCTCTTCCTCAAAATAGTTACTTTCTCTTTTATTTTCTTTGACTAAGATGTTATAAGTAATGTTAAACCCAACAATTTTCGAAAGAGGTACTTTCAAATTGTTTCAAAGCCTACGCTTCCATAAATTATACTTGAATAAAGTGGTTTTGAAAGATAAGCTTTAATGCTTTCAAAAGGAATATCTTTACCAATTTCGAAAGGAAGATTTCAATGGTTTCGAAAGAAACCTTTCAAATGGTTTCTATGATGTATTCGAAGGGTATGCCTTAAGTCTTTCGAAAGGTATGTTTTAAATATTTCGAAAGGTAAGCTTTTAATATTGCGAAGGGAAGGTTTCCACGATTTTGAAAATAATGTTTTAAGTGTTTCGAAAGGTATATCTTTAAGTGTTTTGAAAGGAATGTTTGAATACTTTCGAAAAGTATGTTTTAACGGTTTCGAAAGAAAAGGCCTAAGATTTCGAAAGCCTTAGTTTTTAAACAAGAAACCTGATCTCATTTTTTTATAAGTAAGCCCATGGCAATATGAAAGAGTTTTGAAATGGCATTCAACTAAGGTGTTTTTAAAGAAGCTTGCCTTGCTAAGGATAATAGGTTAAAGGTATTAACCATGTTTCATTTGAGAAATGATTACAAGAAATTAAACCATAAATGTTCATATTATTATGTTATGATCAGTTATCATATGTGCTTCTTTTATAAACATATTCACTTATAATTAACATATAACTGCATATTTAGGTGTTAAGGGAAGAATAACCAGCTAGGTTGACTTATTAGTGAATATGTATTGAGTTAACTCCTGTATGAGTAGAATTGCATCCAAGAGGTTAGGTAGACCAGAATGTAGGACGCCCAAAGACTGATTAAAGAATTATTGGTTTAGACAGGTTCATAGTAAGCCCATCAAAACCATGTATGGAAATTGTTATTGGCGGGGCCAATAGATTCTTAGTGATCCCATTAAAATTATATCTGGATTAATTTATTGACAGAAAACAATAGGTTCACAGTCAGCCCATGAATGCTATGGCACGAGAGAAGAGATTGGAGAAACCGATAGGTTTGTAGCGAGCCCATGAAAACTATAATTGGATAAAGTAATTGGTAGATACCAGTAGGTTCTTAATGATCCCGTGAAAACTATGAAACCGAGATGATAGTTCGTAAGCTTTGAATAGGTTATAGTCAGCAATGAAAACTAATAAGTTAATAGTGGCCGTAGAAACTATAACTTGAGATGGATAGTCAGATGAATCTGGATGGGAAATCTAGAATATATTGCATGTTTTCATATCATCGTGAAATATTTTATTATGTTATGTCTTAACCATTGTGGATGTAGGTGCACAATACGTGGTTATTATTAATTGAGTTAAGATACTAGTGATGGGAAAACTCGTTCCGCTAAGCTACATGGTCTCATTAAATAACTATGTGGTTCGAGATGGTAGGTTATTATTCGCACCAAGTTTTATGTCTGACTCAAAGCTTAAGTTTTCCGCTTAAACTCTCTCGGGTGCTCAATTGATTTTGAGTAGTTTGAGAGTTAAGGCTTTCAGGTTCTCCTTTAAACTAATAAGTTTTCGAAAATGTGTAGGAGGCAAGCTTGCTATTAGGAGTTCTCTATGTTCGATTAGGCTATGTTTTGGATGTAATGGCAAAGTTTTTTATTTTCTTATATTTAAACTCTGTAACGACCCGTAGATTATAATAGTTTTAAATGGTTTTATTTAACGTAATTAATTGAAACTTTTGAGAAATTTTATATAATAATATTTTGAGATAAAAATTTAATATTTGGATTACGTCCAATTAAACATAGCAAATTTTAAATTTTAAATTTATTTTATCAAAGTTTATTCCATTGTGAAATTCTATTTAATTCAAGCTTGCTAATAAATTGCTTTAATAAATATTACAGAATCAATTTCTTTAATAAATATTGCAGAATCAATGCATAGATGTTATCAGTTTCATTTTTATGGTGGTACGTTCCTTTACGTTTCCTACCGGTTAAATTATAAATAATTTGCTTTGATGGGTCAGCTAAATCAAAGCAACGTGACCGTTGCTATTTATTTCTTTTATTAATTGCTACAATTATTTTCACTAAATCAAGGGTTGACCGTTACTTGGCTTTCAAATTTTGGACTCTGCATTCAAAAAGAAACGTATAATATAATAAGTACTTCATATTTATTTTCAGTACGTTTCACAAAATTTTCTCTGTCCGTTCTTTTCTATTAAATATATACTTGTAGCTGTTATCAATCCATCGTTTCAATTTATTATATGGTCCGTTACTCTGCCTTTTCAGATTTGAACGTGCAGCTGGTGGCATTAAAAGTTTCTTTAATTACCCACTGAATTATCGTGACCATCCCACTACTCTATATTTATTCCTGTACGTTTTATCTTCGCTTAAATTTCTCTGTCCATTCCTTTTTCCATTTTGATATCCTTGCCTTTCCATACTCACGTGCTTTCCAATCAAGAAATAAATTGTTTAAATATCCACCTTATCAACTTGACCGTTGTTATTGCATCACACCAGTATATAATTCAAATCTATCATTATTCTACCGTTTCTTCTTTAATAAATTATATGTAACAGTATATCGTAAATGGACAGCTCATTCTCCACCCATTCATTTCTCCTATTCAATTAATAATGGAATATAAAGTTATATATTTGGTATACAATTAAAACAACCGTTACCATTCATACCTCCTAAATTCTAGCGATTGACCCCTCTATTTTCATGGTTCCAATTTTAGTTGCTGGATTACTCATTCCTACCATTCAACTATATTAAATATTTATAACGTGTAGTCTCTGAGCCTATTTAGCTTCATTTTTTCTTCCTCTCTATTGCTTCTTGAATTTTTTTTCCCATTACAATGCTAAAACACATATGATGGAAAAAGGAAAAAGGACCAGTTCTCCTTCCTATAGCTTCGTCAACCCTCCGCCACCACAGCTCGAACCACCTGTCAAGAGCCACAACCCACTCCATGCCTCCTCCCCTCGTCATCCATATTTTTATAAACGGTATGCGTATCATATTGCAATATATGTTTCGTTTTTAAATGTTTACATATAGCATTAATATGTACTAGTACTATATATAGTCTATTTTGTTTAATGAATATGTTATACAAGCTGTGTTTTCTTTTGTCTAATGGATTTCGAAACTTATAATAAATATTATTGCATTAGTTGTTGTTTTCAACTTCCTGCAACAATTTTTTTTTATTATAAATTTAGCTTGCTGCAATTCTCTTTTCATCTATGTTATTGTATTCTATTATCTAATATATAAATTTTATCTAGTTATATATATTATACTATAAGGTGTATATAAATAAGTTTTCATAACCCTTTATAATATGTAGCTATGTATATAAGATTGGACCTGTTATATATGAAGGAATTGGTTATAGCAATTAAAAATATGCAAAGGAATTTATGGTGATCTTTACTTATGAATAGAACAAGATACGTACCACCATCTGTATCTTCGTCTCTCTCCCCATGTTTTATTATTATATATATATATATATATATATATTTTCTTTCTTTCTTTTTTTTTCTCTTTTCACTCCTTCCATTTTATAGCTTTTAAATAAATTGACAAACGCTTTGGAAGTATTTAAACGCAGTATACGACAAATTTAATAAGCAGTGGTGTTTTACGTCATTTATAGCTAATTTTTTTTTGATAAGTTCATACATTTCTAAACTGAAAATAATAAATATATGATGCGATGGAATTTGAATTTTCATACGCCGTGCCATGAGATGATCTTAAATTTAAAAGAGGTATGATATATCAATTGCTTACAAATAAGACGAAGATAACGTCCTAAATTAACTTTTAGCAAATTGAACGTTACTGTCGTTATTAAGAAACCAACGTATTGTGTCATTTGATTATTTGGGTACCAATAATACGTTACTTTATTCATTCCATCAATTCATTTCACACCACGTTATTTTAAATAAATTGCTACTCTTCTACTGAAATTTATCCAAAAATTTAACAAAAATGATCCGACGGTGCATTAGCCTTCAGGACTAATCCCTGAATTCCAAACGTTGGATCCACTTTGCGTTCTATTTTTTTTCTCTTTTTCCATAAAACATATATAAAGTATAAAGTTTATATTTGTTTTCTGATGTTAGTTGAAATGTAAATATTGATTTTTAAATAGTATATCTATATATATAAGCTACTTTTGTTGTACGTATATAAATGGTATTGTATGTGCATTTTTATGAAACAGCGCCCAATATATATTATTTTATAAAAGAATTCATTTGTTATGTCAACTAAATATATGTCACATTTGGTTTATATAAATATATTATAACTGACGTTGACTTCTTTCATTATACTCTTCCTTACAACTAAAATATGTCAGTATTGTAACCTAGCACATGATTAATATTAATCTGTTTATATAAGTATTTATTTTAAATTTCATATTGTATATATGGTTGATTCTAATTTATGTGTTTTAAAAAAAACAATGATTTTGGAAAATATAAATACATATATATTTAATTTAATTTAATATGTGTTGGATTTAGAATATGACTTTATATATATAGTTATATATAGTTATATATATATGGGTCCACTCATACCATTATCTTCGCCGATCTCGTTCTGACTTGTTCCATCAATTTTTGTTATTAGCTTTGATCGTTGAATTCGTGCCGATTTTGCTTTGCTTCGATTCATAATTCAAATTCCAGTGTCTGTAGCAGTATGCATATCCGTGTCATCTTTTGTATTCTCTAGGCTCGAGAGGTGAGTAATCACTCATGATTAACATTCTTTTATTCATTAAATTTGATTTCAATTGAAACGATAACTGAAATATGCTGCTGTAGTTATTTAAATTTGTTATATATGCTATTATCTGTAACTGTTCACCTGCGGGATATGACACCATATCCTGTTGTGTATATTACATTGGTATTGATGATATATGCCTGTTACTTTATTGTATTTTCTATTATCACTCTGCAAGTTCCCTGTAGTTTAGAAATCACTATGGGTTGAAATAATACATACCCGAACAGACTTTAGAATAGGAGAAAATCGTTATGGGTTGAAATGATAAACCCAAGCGATTTTCATTTAATTGAATTTGGGATTACGGGTTGAAATGATATCCACCCGTATATATTTAGTATACGGATTGAAATGATAAATATCCGTAGCACTTGACTATATGATCGGAAATATATACAGACACCGTTGGTCCATATAAATATTTTGAAAATAATTTCTATAATTTTGGAAAGAGATATATGGTTTAGTAAATTTGATTCTTAAGATATTATATAAATGAAAATTGTATATATAGATTTAGCAGTAATATTTGATTTAAATTAGATTGATTTAAAACATATAATATGGTTATGTATTTATGTAAATCTATATTTCAAATAGATTCTCTTGTAATAAATTGAATAATTAAGATTGGGAGATAAATTTGGGTTTATAAAAATGGTATTTAAATAAGGATTTATTTAATTAAATCGATTTGAAATTTTTGAATGGGAAATTTAAAAGGTATGATTTTATAACTGGATTTTTGATTTAAGCGATTTAATGAATATTTCACGTTTAAATAAATTAAAGAAAATATTGAGTAAAATGTAATTTAAGGTTACTTAAATGATATTGAATTTAATAAGGGGGTATTTCAAGACTAAATAATAATGAGGTTAAATCGAGATCTATATGAAACTGTTATATAGAACATTTAAATATTAAAGCCTTGAACTATATTGGAATTTAAATGGTTTATGTTGAGATTCAGATCTGTATTTGAAATCAACGTAGTTGCATTTGTTATTTAGCAACTAAATTGAATTAAAATGAAAATTTAGGTTCAACTAAATTTGAATTTATTATTTAGAAAACTAAATTGAACGAAAATTTAGATGAAACGTTGAATACTTAAAGTTTTGAAATATATGGAAATATAAAGGGGTATTTGTGATTATAAATCCGAATTTGAGATCGATAAAATTTAAGTGGTTATTTTAGAAATTGAGTTGAATTTAAATTGATAAATTGAGATTGAATTTAATTTGAATCGGAAGGTCGGGTTGATGTTGGAACGATTTGTTAAGTTGAGGAAATTGACAATACTTTATTGTGTAAATTATTTAATATACATAAATACTATTTTGGGAAATATAGAGATTTTTGAAGTGAAAATGAGATTTGGTTTTGAAGAATAAATTAAGTTGAAATGACCACGGTGTTATAGTGTATATTTCTACCTTGTAGAAAGTTCCATGGACCCTTAGAGGATGGTTATCCCAAACATCCTTTAAGTTAATTGTATTTCAGTTGATATTTCACTTGAGTTGGATTTATTGATATAAGAATGTTAATCCTGACTCGAGTGTTTTATGTTTTCTTTACGCTCGGGTCAGACTGAGTGATACAGTATTTGAGACTCACCTTTGGAGTTCGGAGCTTCATTTGGAAATCCAACTATCGATTCAGATTCCAGCCTTTCCAGTTGATTGGTTCAGAGAAGTCATCTGTTGCATTGGAGACTTCACTGCATTTGAACTATTCGGTTGTATTTTTCTAACTCTGATGTATATAGTAGCTTCATGAACTACTATTCTTTATCTATTCCGCTGCATTATATTACTCTGTGATTGATTTATTTACTGTATATTTTAAGTTTTTCCAAATTTTAATTAACAATTCAGTATTTTGAATTATTCAAGTCGGATATGTATGGTTTTATTATCGATTTGAATGGTCCAAAATAGCGGGTAGTTACGGTTTGTATCAAAGCTTTGGCTTTAGGTAAAACTTAGCATATATAGCAAATTTATTTACAGAATCACTTTCGCTCGAGTTGAATCTCTTCCTTTTGACTCGATTTCCTTTGAATTTTGGAATGTCCCTCGGTTCCGAAATTCATTCTGTCTCTCCCTATTTATATTCGTTTGATTCCGGAGTATCCCATAACTCCACTGAATGATTTGTAAAGTGGGTGAAAACTCCTTTTCAATTGGCATTGACTCACCGAAGATTTCTGTATCCTCGGTTTACGATGCTGATATATCTTGTTATGCCGAATTCTACATCTCTGGCGATCGAATGTCGAATTGCCTCAGAATTCTACACCGATCTAATTTTGGAATCACGGTTGACCGGTAAAGGTCGCCCGCGATTTATAGAAGTATGTCCATCTTCTATTTTGTAATTTAATTATCTCATCTTCGATCGAGTCTATCTTCGAATCAGGATTCTATTGATTGGAGTTCCTCTAAATTAAATCGCTATCTTTGTTTTGAAATCCATTCTTGAATTATCCTTTGAAAATCGGGTTTTGTTTGTATTTTTGAAATTGTTTATACCGAAATTTTATTTTGATAACTATGATTTTATTCTATATATAAAAGTGAAAATGTTACCCTATATATAAAAGTTTTGAAAGGATTTGAAATTTTGAAAATTTATAGAAATAGATTTATGTAAAAATGATTTATAACTGTAAAGTTAAATTTGAAATTCGAGAATTGAATTTCGGTATTTTGAAATTGGTTTTAAGATTTTGGAAAATATATAAAAATAATACGATTTAAAAGTATTTTTCGAATAAGAAATGTTTCAAATGAGTTCATATGAATTCCAATAATTTTGAAGAAATTTAAAAGAAGTTTTCACAAAAATAGAAGTCCAGAACTCACTTATGTCGCTGGAAAATAATTTCGGTGATGAGTGCATGCATCATCGACATTGATTTTTGAGTTTCAGAGTGGGGGAGAGGCCTCTTTAATAGCTTCGCTATGCGAGTGATTTTGTAAAACCGTTTTGATTTCAAATTCCGAAGGATAATTTGATATTTTCGAAAGATATATGTATATATTTGAAACAATTTAAAATGAGACCGTGTTCAGTCCTTGAGTTTCGGATTTAATAATTGATTTATTGATTTATTGTTGATTTTCAACTCTTGAATTGAAAATTTGATTTTCCTAACTATTTTGAATGTTCGAACACTTCCAAATCGAGATTAAATTTTCAAAGCTAAGAAATTTCAAAGAGTATAAAATGTTTGATAAAGAATATAAATTTAGTTTTGAAATGTTTTGAAAAAAAATAGTTGAATAATGGTTTTCAGAAAGGTAAATTGGATATTTCACATAGAAATTGATAGTTTAAAAGTTCTAAAAAAAGGGATAATTATAAATTTGGAAACCATTTTGTGTATAATTGATTTTGGGAAAATATTTGGTTTTAAAATTAAATTGGAATTAAAAACCAGTACTTATATGGTGATTTTTGGAAATGAATTTGTTTGACTTGAATTATTTTAATTTGGAAAATGGGATAATTTTCTAAACCTATTATTTTGGGAACTTTCAAATTTAGATATTTAATTTGGAAAAAAATTTGGTGAAATCATATATGATTTTGAAACTGAATTGATATTGAAATGATTTGAAATTTGAGAACCTTATATTATTAAGCACTTGATTTGGGAGTGGTCGAACTTATATAAAATGGATTGTATAAGTATGAAGTTGATTTGAAATCTATTGATTTGAAAGGTACTCAATTTGGAAAGATATTTTATATAATCGAAGTCTATATAAGTATGATTTGATCTACTATTGATTTTGGAAAGTATTCGATTTAGGAAAAATGGAATCCTATATATATACGGACTTTATATAAGTACGATATTTGAAAGTGATTTGAAAAGATACTATATGATATATATTTTCGAATTAAAGATATGGAAAGTGCCTTCTGCTTGATACCCGCTTTGTGGCCACATCGTGGATTCATTCTATCGATATTATTCTCTCTGATTTTTGGTTTTTCGGATGTAATACTCGAGTGTTCCCACCGTGGCGTAACCCATGGTTTTTTTTCTCTCGCGACTGCATAGCGCAATTGCCTGGCTGAGTCTGGCCTAGGGGTACAGATTGTTTCCTGGGGATTCAGGCGTAACCATTGTGTATCCTGCAATCTGTGTAGGTCGCGAATAGTAGCGAAACTGCTTGGCAGAGACAGCCTAGGGGTACGGATTGTTTCCTGGGGGACCCAGGCATAACCATTGTGTATCCTGCACTCTACTAGTCATCATGGAGTAACTCGCAGGGTTGAGAAAGCTTACGGATACAGATTGTTTCCTGAGGGATCCAGGCGTAACCATTGTGTATCTGCGAACCATGGTCGGATAAAGGTTTTGGTTTGGTTGTTTTGTTTGGATTGTACTTTCCATATCTGTTTTAAAGGTTTTTCAAGTATTTTCACTGGGTGTTGAAACAAGTCTTCTAAGTACTTAAATAATTCTAGCTTTGCGCCTGATCAACGCATGGCCAGAGTCTACAAGAACGATGATAAACTTGTTGAAACATCGAGTTATAAAAGTATTTTCGAAAGGGAAATTTATTTCGATATAATAGTATTTTATTATAAAAGTATTATTATAAAAGTATCTATTATAAAAGTATTTTTCCCAACAAAGAAATTTTGAATTAATATTTGAAATTTAAATTCTTATGGTTCTAGATTAATTATTCGTACCCGATACTATTCCTTGCATCTACCTTATCTGCTCAGTTTAGTTATTCACCTTGATTCTGTTTTCCAAATCTACCTTCCTTCCTTGTTGGATATATCCTTTAAAAATATTGTTTAATTATATACTACATGGTTTAATAGAAATTTTAGTGTTATAAATATTTTAGAAGTTATTTATCTAAAAGAAAACATGTTTAAAAAAAATGATTTGTGTTCTAATAATAATATTTTGAAGGTATCTTGAAACAAAATAAAAATTTATGAATTTTGGATTTAATATTTCAATAGCTTCTTTGTAAATATAAGTAATAATGTAAATAATTGTTTTCAAAGGAGTTTGAAAAGTATTAAAGTATTAAAGAAAATTAAATTTCAAATGAAGTTATCAAATAAATATTTCAAACAAAATTTATATATAGTTTTAAATTAATTGTTTATCTTATCTTTCAATCTATTTATTTATGGTTATTCTATTCTCCTACCTCCTACCTTTTTGGGGACGAAAATTTTTGAGTGGGGGAGAGTGTAACGACCCGTAGATTTTAATAGTTTTAAATGGTTTTATTTAACGTAATTAATTGAAACTTTTGAGAAATTTTATATAATAATATTTTGAGATAAAAATTTAATATTTGGATTACGTCCAATTAAACATAGCAGATTTTAAATTTTCAATTTATTTTATCAAAGTTTATTCCATTGTGAAATTCTATTTAATTCAAGCTAGCTAATAAATTGCTTTAATAAATATTACAGAATCAATTTCTTTAATAAATATTGCAGAATCAATGCATAGATGTTATCAATTTCATTTTTATGGTGATACGTTCCTTTACGTTTCCTACCGGTCAAATTATAAATAATTTGCTTTGATGGGTCAGCTAAATCAAAGCAACGTGACCGTTGCTATTTATTTCTTTTATTAATTGCTACAATTATTTTCACCAAATCAAGGGTTGACCGTTACTTGGCTTTCAAATTTTGGACTCTGCATTCAAAAAGAAACATATAATATAATAAGTACTTCATATTTATTTTTAGTACGTTTCACAAAATTTTCTCTGTCCGTTCTTTTCTATTAAATATATACTTGCAGCTGTTATCAGTCCATCGTTTCAATTTATTATATGGTCCGTTACTCTGCCTTTTCAGATTTGAACGTGTAGCTGGTGGCATTAAAAGTTGCTTTAATTATCCACTGAATTATCGTGACCATCCCATTACTCTATATTTATTCCTATAAGTTTTATCTTCGCTTAAATTTCTCTGTCCATTCCTTTTTCCATTTTTAAATCCTTGCCTTTCCATACTCACGTGCTTTTCAATCAAGCAATAAATTGTTTAAATATCCACCTTATCAACTTGACCGTTGTTATTGCATCACACTAGTATATAATTCAAATCTATCATTATTCTACCATTTCTTCTTTAATAAATTATATGTAACAGTATATCATAAATGTACAGCTCATTCTCCACCCATTCATTTCTCCTATTCAATTAATAATGGAATATAAAGTTATATATTTGGTATACAATTAAAACAACCGTTACCATTCATACCTCCTAAATTCTAGCGATTGACCCCTCTATTTCCATGGTTCCAATTTTAGTTGCTGGATTACTCATTACTACTGTTCAACTATATTAAATATTTATAACGTGTAGTCTCTGAGCCTATTCAGCTTCATTTTTTCTTCCTCTCTGTTGCTTCTTGAAAAAAAAGAGATTTTTCCGATTACAATGCTAAAACACATATGATGGAAAAATGAAAAAGGACCAGTTCTCCTTCCTATAGCTTCGTCAAGCCTCCGCCACCACAGCTCGAACCACCTGTCAAGAGCCACAACCCACTCCATGCCTCCTCCCCTCGTCATCCATATTTTTATAAACAGTATGCGTATCATATTGCAATATATGTTTCGTTTTTAAATGTTTACATATAGCATTAATATGTACTAGTACTATATATAGTCTATTTTGTTTAATGGATATGTTATACAAGCTGTGTTTTCTTTTGTCTAATGGATTTCGAAACTTATAATAAATATTATTGCATTAGTTGTTGTTTTCAACTTCTTGCAACACTTTGTTTTTTATTATAAATTTTAGCTTGCTGCAATTCTCTTTTCATCTATATTATTGTATTCTATTATCTAATATATACATTTTATCTAGTTATATATATTATACTATAAGGTTTATATAAATAAGTTTTCATAACCCTTTATAATATGTAGCTATGTTTATAAGATTGAACCTATTATATATGAAAGAATTGGTTATAGCAATTAAAAATATGCAAAGGAATTTATGGTGATATTTACTTATGAATAGAACAAGATACGCACCACCATCTGTATCTTTCTCTCTCCCCATATTTTATTATTGTTATTATATATATATTCTTTCTTTCTTTTTTTTCTCTTTTCACTCCTTTCATTTTATAGCTTTTAAATAAATTGACAAACGCTTTGGAAGTATTTAAACGCAGTAACGACAAATTTAATAAGCAGTGGTGTTTTACGTTATTTATAGCCAAAAAAAAAAAATTTGATAAGTTCATACATTTCTAAACTGAAAATAATAAATATATGATGCGATGGAATTTGAATTTGCATACGCCGTGCCATGAGATGATCTTAAATTTAAAAGAGGTATGATATATCAATCGCTTACATATAAGACGAAGATAACGTCCTAAATTAACTTTTAGCAAATTGAACGTTACTGTCGTTATTAAGAAACCAACGTATTGTGTCATTTGATTATTTGGGTACTAATAATACGTTACTTTGTTAATTCCATCAATTCATTTCACACACGTTATTTTAAATTGCTACTCTTCTACTGAAATTTATCCAAAAATTTAACAAAAATGATCCGACGGTGTATTAGCCTTCAGAACTAATCCCTGAATTCCAAACGTTGTATTTAGTTGAATTTGTTATTTAGAAACTAAATTGAATTAAAATGAAAATTTAGGTTCAACTAAATTTGAATTTATTATTTAGAAAACTAAATTGAACGAAAATTTAGATGAAACGTTGAATACTTAAAGTTTTGAAATATATGGAAATATAAAGGGGTATTTGTGATTATAAATCCAAATTTGAGATCGATAAATTTTAAGTGGTTATTTTAGAAATTGAGTTGAATTTAAATTGATAAATTGAGATTGAATTTAATTTGAATCGGAAGGTCGGGTTGATGTTGGAACGATTTGTTAAGTTGAGGAAATTGACAATACTTTATTGTGTAAATTATTTAATATACATAAATACTATTTTGGGAAATATAGAGATTTTTGAAGTGAAAATGAGATTTGGTTTTGAAGAATAAATTAAGTTGAAATGACCACGGTGTTATAGTGTATATTTCTACCTTGTAGAAAGTTCCATGGACCCTTAGAGGATGGTTATCCCAAACATCCTTTAAGTTAATTGTATTTCAGTTGATATTTCACTTAAGTTGGATTTATTGATATAAGAATGTTAATCCTGACTCGAGTGTTTTATGTTTTCTTTACGCTCGGGTCAGACTGAGTGATACAGTATTTGAGACTCACCTTTGGAGTTCGGAGCTTCATTTGGAAATCCAACTATCGATTCAGATTCCAGCCTTTCCAGTTGATTGGTTCAGAGAAGTCATCTATTGCATTGGAGACTTCACTACATTTGAACTATTCGGTTGTATTTTTCTAACTCTGATGTATATAGTAGCTTCATGAACTACTATTCTTTATCCATTCCGCTGCATTATATTGCTCTGTGATCTGTGATTGATTTATTTACTGTATATTTTAAATTTTGCCAAATTTAAATTAACAATTCGGTATTTTGAATTATTCAAGTCGGATATGTATGGTTTTATTATCGATTTGAATGGTCCAAAATAGCGGGTCGTTACAAACTCTGATCAACCAGGAGGCATTTTCATATCTCGCTCTTGGCGTATTTTGTAATAATTATATTTCTTTGAATGAATTTTATGGCTAGGGATTATGTAATGAATTTGAAATATGATTTGAAGTTGAATGATAATTTTTTTTATGATTTTAATTAGTTTTTTCATATCCATGTGTTTCTGTTATATCAATGTATCTAATATTACCGCATTTGATCACCAAGAATTATTGACTATGGATGACTATAACATCCATAGCAATTAGTTTTGGTCCTCCAAATGTGTTATGTTACAGTTTAATTATGTTCTTCATAAATAACTTAGCAAGAACATGTGCCATCCCAGTTGGCTTCATGGGAATGAAATGGGCGCTCTTGGTGTATCTATCCACTTTGACTCATGTACTCTCGTTTCCTTGATTCGACCTTGGCAACCCATCAATAAGTCTATGGACATGGAATCTCATTTCTAAACTAGTATATCTAAAGGCTGAGGCAACCCACTCAGCTTTTGATGTTCGGCTTTTACTTACTTGTAATGCAAACAATGCTTTACCCATAAGCCAACATCCCTCTTTAAACCTTCCCAGAAGAAACTTCTCTTCATATCCTGATACATCTTAGTTCCTCCAGGATGAATCGTAAACTTCGATCGATGACATTCCCTAAGAACTTCTTACCTTAGGGTCCCAACATTCAAAACAAACAATCGTCCATTCTTTCTCAAACATCCCTTCTGGTCAAGGCTAAAATATATCAAATCATCAATCTCAGTTCCAATCTCAAGTTTTCTAATATTCTTGGCCAATAATGGATCATCTTTCTGCTTAGAAGCAATCCTTTTGATCAAAACTGATCGAACTTCCAAATAGGTTATCATGGTAGTATTCTGACTAGTATTAGCAGTCGATCTTAACTGCACGCAATACATAGTCAATGCCTTAAGATCCTCCCATTCTGCTAATATAAGTAACACCACATTCTGATATTTTCTGCTAAGAGTATCCACTACTTTATTACCTTTCCCCAGTGTATACTATATACCGAAATCATAAGCCGCTAAAAACTCCAATCAACTCTTTTGTCTCGGGTTTCTTCTAACTATTAACTGCTTCAATCCTAGCCGAATTGACTGATAGCACTTCTCCTGAGACTACATGGCTAGAAATTTTACTTCTTTTTCCCAGAAATGACACTTTGAAAACTAACGGTCTCAGTGTCTCTAACACTATTCTAAGATGAACGTTATGCTTACTTTCATCCTTAGAATATATCAAAATTCATCTGTGAACAGCAATACGAACCTATCCAAGTGCTCTTGGAAAACTGGGTTCATCAAACCAAAGAAGAAAGCTAGCGCATTCGCTAGCCTGAAAGGCATTACCAAGCATTTGCATAATTCATATCTCGTTCGAAAATCCATCAATGGAATACTGTCCTCCGCAACTCTTAGCTGATGGAAACTTGTACCCAAATCCAATTGAGAAAACACTCTAGCTCTACTCAACTGGTCGAATAAGTTGGAAAAGGATATCTATTCTTAATCGTTTCTCATTCAACTTACGAAAGTTGATATGAACCTTAACGACCCGTCCAGTTTCTTCACGAACACCGCTCTCCAATGTTAACTGCTTGGTCTGATACAGTTCTTTCCTTCTAAATCCACTAGCTGCACCTCTAAATCCTTCATCTTGGTAGGTGTCATCTTACTAAGTAGTCTACTTACGGGTTCTTCTCCTGTCACAAGATATATTCGAAACTCAAAAGCTCGTTTCGGTGGTAGTCTTATGATCAGCTCAAAAACATCTGCAGTTTCTCTTGCTACCAAACCTGATTCAACTCTTCTTCTTCTTCAATAGCATTCAGCAATGCAGAAATTCCTGGACTCAAATTCTCAACTAAGTATATGATTTGGTCACTAATACTATGATGTCTCAATGATATTTCCATACCGGGGCAAAATATACTAGCATCGTATCTATATATCCAATCCATACCTAATACGATCTCGAAGCCTACGAAATCAAAGACATACAAATTGCATGCAAACTTATAACCTAACAAATCAAGTTCTAACCAGCCATATCTCATCTCCGAAGTTGCATACCCTCCTATTGGATTTGCAATGCTTAAGGAAGTAACTAGGTATGAAGATTCTAAGCATAACTTATATACCAAACACTGAGATATAAATGAATGTGATGCACCGATATCAAATAGTATCTTAGTGGCATACTATGGATCAAAAGCATATCTTCCATCACAGATTTTCCCTTCTCAGCTATTATTTGTTTAGATGATGATGCTTCCAAAGCATAGACTTTATCCTTCTCAGCTTTGGCTACTTCTGGACACTTGTTCTTGTAATGCCCCCACTTGGTCGTAGTTAAAGCACTTCACATTCTACTTCACGACAACCACCTTTCCATCACCCATGCGACACTCATTAGCGTAATGCCCCTTCTTAGCGCACTTATAACAGACAATATCTTCCTTCCCCTTCTTACCAGCTCCTCCTTTCTTAGCACCCTTCTTCTTAAAGAATTTTTTTCTTATTCTACGATTCCTGAATCTCTGTTAACTTCTCTTTCCTAAAGGCAAAAAGCATTTCTTCATTTCTAATCCCTATCTCCACTACTACATTTGATGGATCTCATAGATGTATCATGTTTCCCTAGTTATTTCCAAATTTAGCCCTTAAATAAACTTCTAATTTCTCTTAGTGACAGTGTCCACAGTGGCATATCCATATCTAGATAGCTCATCAAACTTCGTAGAATAGTCCAACATTGACGTCCCACCCTGTTCCAAATTTATGAATTTCCTGACCAAAGTGGACTTACTTAACTCGGACAAAAATCTCTCCTCGAATCTCCTTTGGAAATCTAACCAAGTTAACTCTTCCTTGGCACTCCTATGGTAAATCCATTCCACTACAATAATGTTGCACCTTGCAATTGATTTGAAGCCAATCTTCTCTTCTTCTCATCATCCAAACAAAGATAAGCATAAATTCTCTCACAATGCAAAAGCCAATTTTCCACTTCTACAACATCTTCAGTCACAGTAAGGCTTTCCACTCAAATCGGTATAATCTCAACTCAGCTTGACATAGTTATTACCAACTGGCGCTATGGGATTTTCTCCTCTCATATTCATAGCATTTCCTCCTACTACTTCTACAATGGCTCCAACTTGCATTAAGTTAATAAATAACTGATATATCGTCCCTATATTTACTGGTAGGGTTCCAACAGCTACGTTGCCATTTGCACGTTGATTAGGATTTGTCTATTGACCATTGTTTCTCGTGGTATTGGGTCGAGCATTTTCGTTAGTTATGATGCTTCCTCCATCTAGATTCACTCTTCCATTTCTTGCTTCCATATCTTTCTTTCTCAAAAATCTGCATACGAGCCTTAATAAGATGCAGAAGATTGGTCTAAGAGAGAGGAGAATACATACATATATATAGCAAAATAAAAGTACGTTATTATTGCGTTATCCTAACCTTTGTCTTATTCTCTGATTTGTTAGTTTATGTTTTCAAAATCTTTTTGGTTTAAATTCCTTTTAAGTTTACATAAACCTATGTTCTGATACAAAATTGTAACATCCCCTAATTTGAGGCTCAAAACTAGGTGCTAGAGATGTTACAGTCATCCATGGTCATTAATATCCAGTGACAAAATGCGGCTATATTAATCATTTTGATAATACCAGAAACACATGAATACAGAATTCAACAAAAAATTTAAAATAATCTTTTTTATCTCATTTGTCAATAAGATTTCAATTTCATTATGTAATTCAATTTGCAAACCACATTCAGAGAAAATATAATTATTACAATATATTCTAGAGCGAGATATTAAGATATCCCCTTGAATGATCATAGTCAAATATCTAGCATTTAATACAACTTTCCATTATAACACAAAAGCAGAATTAAAACATAGTGGAAAATAGAGATATTGCTCATACTAGAAAGATTGCCTCCTACACATTTTGAAAGATTATTCGTTTAAAAGGAACCTGAAAAGCCCTTACTCTTAACCTACACAAATAAGTACCCGAGAGTCTAAGGGAAGAATAAAAACTTTGGGCACCAAAATAGTACAATTCAACATCTTAAACCAATAGATATCTAGTTAGACTACGTCGTTGTACGAAACGGGTTTCCCTCTCTAGTACCCAATTAAACATCTTAACCATATACTATGCTCCTACATCCATAATGGTTATAATAGAATAATATAATCTAAGTAGTTAATATCGGTATCAGGTACGTATTGGTTAAATACAAATATAAAACATTTTAAAATATTGTGATAATATCGTTGATAAATCGGACATGTGTAGAATATGTCATAAACCATATTGTTCTATTTTATAGTGTTATAGTGAGGTTACGTTTTTAAATATTTGGATTAATATTGTAAAATTACTGTTAAAGAGTGATAACATATAGTTTACAAATTACAATATGTTTGTTGGGATATTCTATCAAACACAAGTCGTAGAACAAGCTTATAAAAAGTGAGAAATTTGTGTAATGTGCATCTTTATTATTTTATTCATTTTTACACTATATTCATTTTTTAAGTTACCCAATCATCTATCCATGCTCGAAATCAAAGAAATCACTCAAAACCGTTTGAATTTGAATGACGGTTTTGAGTGATTTCTTTGATTTCGAGCATGGATTTTTCCAAACGATTTTGAAATAATTTTAATGGCATTTAAATATTAATATTATGGTGCGTCACAGCTTGGTATCATAGTAATCTCAAAAGAATTCTCAAAAGAGAAAACATCATCTATTAATTTGTAGTTTTTCCATATTTATAGTTTCTTCGTTTTCATTTTCACTAAATTTATCAAATAAGTAATCTGGATTTGACATCGATTACAAACTTCTAGCATGTTTTTTATCGATTTTAAAATATATAATTTTACCACTCTTCAATATTTTAGTTCTTGGTGCATGATAATAACTAATAAAATCAATATTCATCACCTAACTTACCAATTAGAAAATGGTGGACCAAAATATAACTAAAAAGGGAAGTGGTGCTTAAACGATCTAATTATTAGTGGTAAAGTCTTTAACTAAAATAAAAATAATGAAATAAATAGATTTTCTTTGTTAAAAGAAGAATGAAATAGATTAAAAAAATTATGGTTAAAACTAAAAAAATTAGCACATTTTGATTTCTACATATTGTGATTCGCCGTATACTAAAAACAAATATTAAGAATGTAAAGGTATTTATTTTATTTCCTCTAAGACATATAATAATGAATGATTTTCTTAACAAATATCAAGGATTTTACACTAAATATCAGAGCGATATACCGGCAAATATCGAACGGTATATTGATAATGATATTTTAAGCAATATTTTAGGAAAAATTTCGATTAAGAACGGTATGAGATATATCGGCAATATATCGACGATATTATTTGATATTAACTACATAAAATATGATAGTGTATAAACATGTCAATATTGCCAGATTATCCATCCCCCATGTATTGGACTATCCATCTACGTTCTTATTGACTACCCATCTTATATTCATGTCGACTACCCATTTCATATTTTATTTTACTTAAACTAATTTGGACTTTCCATCCTATATTTTATCATTTAAAATAATGCGGACTATCCATCTCACATCTTATAGTTTTCCTAGGATGGCTATGAACTCTTAAATTAACTAATTAGAGACTACCCATCTTCATCCCATAGTTTTCCTAGGATGATTATGAATCCATCGCTTGGCCATTTAATTCATGTTATTCACATATTTCTATTTATCCCATGTTACTCACATGTTTAACTTTACTCCATGCTACCCGCATGTTCAATATTAATCCATGTTATCCACATGTATAACTTATTTCTATTGGTATCCCCAATTAAGTTATTTCTCCTTAGTTATCTAAATTTCATGGAGACATACATTGGTAACCCCCAAAAGATTTCATGTCAAACTCATTAAGATATACCTTTGTATCCCTAAGGTTCGAAGTTAAAATCATGCAACAAATGGCTCTCACCTATCTATAAGCTCGATATGTATTAACATCGACATCTATACCATATCGAAGTAAAGTATTAGGTCTCAGCCTACTTTAAGACTCAACAACCAAAAAATAGGGCATTATGAGCCTCAATGACAATGAAGTCATCGATCCTTATGATACATAAGTTATCCATCTATTTAAAAATCGAAGATTAATTAAAATCGACATGAGGTAGGCTAGATAATAGGTTAAAAGCGGCATAGATTAAATTCAGCGACAAGTCAAAAGCGACCTGTCCAGGCTCGTTGATAATTTAAAAGCGGTAAGGGCTAGGCTCGACAACCTTGAGTCGACGAGGCAAGAACATAGAATGGCATATGTAGTAGCATGCTTTCTAGTATAAAACGCAACAACAAGCCTCTTGGTACAAAACTCAATAAGTATAAACATCGACATCGCCATATCAAAGACCATCTCTATATCTTTGTTGTTGTAACGACCCGCAAATCCGTACCTCTTAGAGTCGACACTATTCTCCATCAATCAACTAAAGATGTATGGAAATATGAACCATTTGGGTTAAAGAAAAAGAGGTAGAAGAAGAAAATAGAAAATAACATCAAAATCTAACTATCACAGCGGAATAAAATATAATAGATAATAAATGATCTTTACACAAAAACAAATCTGTTCATACATTACATCATTAAAGTATACATAACACGCAACTGGACAGTAACCATAATCTATCCTCACAATCTGAATACACAGCTAATCAACACACCGGAATATCTAAAACAAGTACGGGAGTACGTATCGCCATCTAGCTTCACTGCATCCTTTCCTGTAATCTATAATACTCGCTCTGACCCGAGCATTATAGTGAAATAACACCCAAGTCAGTCTGGAATACCAGTGTGAGAAAACCACACTCAAAGTGAATATTAAAGTTTTAAAATCCTTTGAAAATCAAAAGCATCTCGTAAGACCACGCCACAAATAAACATGTCGGGCTTTTACCTCACGATAGCTAAAACATTTTTATTAAAATCCTCTGACATTATAATCGGGTATATTTACAAATACTTATTAAAATAGCCGAAATTGTTACATTCATTAAATTCCAGCTACTAGCCATAGTCGTGGGTAATACAAATAAAACCGTAAAAGGCACGTAGGGAGAATGGATTTCCATCTAATGACTAAGCACTGGGGTACCACCTGTCATAGTACGTGGGCTAGATCACTGTACCGAGGATTACTCCCAATCCCCTGCAACACAAGACCAGGACTACCCCTTACTGGATAATCCCGAGTAAGATCACCCCACGGTTGGGATTAGCAACCGCACCACTAAGCCGAATAAAAGGGACATCTAGACAGAGATGACCTTACCCTAATGGGTGCTACCCACATAGCCTTGCTGCATAACCCCTGATTTTCAGTCATTCCCGGTTGATGAGGCTTGAGGCTAAGAGTTACCTTTTTAGAACATATCATTTAGAATGCTCATCACCCACCTGACGATGTTCTGAAAGCATTCATCCATACAAGTCCGTTCCGGGTTCGAACGGAACCGAAGGCATTACTTCTACTACATCCATTTTGGAATCATCCTCAGGATTAGTAGCGACTAGCCCTTGCACTTCACTGCTCCACCTTCGAATCCAAACTCATCGTCCTCATGAAAACATTCAAATCGGATCGAAGTGGTTTTCAGAAAATAAATCTCGATCCCGGTCTCTTCGAAACGATCAACGCATTGTCCAATATTGATAGTCGGTTATTTAACTATCAATTAACAGTCACAAACAACCATCAACCATAAATAATTTCTCCTGAATTATTTATTAACCTCAAAATATCTTTATAAGATATATTTCTATTTTCAAACCATTTTGAAAACAGTTTTCAAACCACACTCTCCTCATGGAATGAATTCCCAAATATTTATCTTCACCGAAGACACCAAGTACAAAAACTTTAGATTTGAAAATAATTTGAAACACTTTATTATAAATTATCCTTTAAAACATTTAAATTAAAATTTACTTTAATACTTATTAAAATATATACTTTAAGAATATTTAAAATAAAACTACTTTGTACAATATAAAACTGAATTTCTAACCTTTAAAACTAAATACCAAGCCACCTTTAAATAATTACTACTATAAATAGATTAAAAGAAAATACTTACTTTAGAATTTAAACATTTAGAAATAATAAGTTTTATAGAACATACTTTATAACAACTTAAAACTTTTTACTTAATCTTAAAAAATTTCTTTGAAAACGTATTTGGTTATCAAGGGAAATATGCTTCTCTTCCACATCCTTTAAAAATAAATCACTATTTATTTTTAAACAAATTTACCCATTCCTTTAATAAATTCCAATTCCAAACACTTAAATAAATTTTCAAACTGATTTCCAATTACACCATTTTGAAATAAATTTCTTTACTTACTTAATTTATTTCAAAATCCATTAACTTTGGATTTTATTCCTTAACTATGATTTAAAATCTTTTTAACTGAAAAATACCAATTTCGGATTTACCAAATTCCTTCTTTATCCTTTAAATAATATCACTTAAGTTTTAAAATTCATCATTTCCCTATTTATTCAAAATTCCCTTTTCCATACTCGGAATTTATTTATTAGAATTTTAAAATCACCTTCATTCTTTTCCAATTCATTCTTCAACTTAACCCAAATTTCAATAACCATTTTACTTACAAATTCTCTCTTTTTTTCTTTTCAAAAATCCACTCTATATATTTTTGGTAACTCAGAATATCCAAATATATCCAATCAAACCATAGCATCCAATATTTCTGTCACCAAGATAATTTATCATAGATTAGGAATGACCAAATCATAAAATATTCAAACATTCTAAATAAATTTGAGGAATCCCGTTGGATCCCTCTAACCTATTTTCCCTACATCCACAGACATTAGCATAATATAAAATACCAATTCCACTTTGAGGTGGAATATCGCGGTATATGGGATTTATATAATGTCATCCACTATTATTCGGCACATAGGGTCTCATCCGCTATATACTGCTATATATGATATAGAACATCAAATCGATTCAACCATTCAACCAATTATTTAAATTTAACCATTTAAATTTAAATTAAAACCCAGATGAGTGAGGTTAACTCACCTTTGCTTTTTAATTTGCAATCCACTCCAACCAGCTTATTTCTTTTCAGATTTCAAACCTTGAATAAACATTAGATGGTTTTTATTAATATTCGAACCAATTGATCAATTAATAAATTTCCATTTGATAAATTTCATTAACCAGTGATTTGGTTTTTTTAATTTAAACTAATAGTTTTAATTTTAAACTATTTCCTTTTAATCAAAAAAGTTTATTAAACAAATTCATCTCCATAATACATTATTTTAAATTAAACTAGTAATTGAAAATATATATGTATATTTATTTTTCTATGAAGCTACATATACTAAGAAAATAACCTATATACCTTTTAAATCAAATTTTGTATAAGCTCTACACGTTTTTAAAATCCCTATTTTTTTTCTTTCCAGTAAACAAAATAATTAATAATTTTCTTTACTGTGAAAACCTATTTCGCCTTTAATATATATATGTAAAAATAATAACTTCATTTCTCTAGATTAGATAAAATTATTAAAACTCCTATCATTAACTGAATTAATTCAGAAGTAACTAAAAAATTAGATTTGGTAAAAATAATCTAGGCTAAAATTAATTACCACAACCACCTCAACTAACAATGCTGATACATCCACCTTCCACCTCCATGAGTCGATGAACACAGCCGTCCATCCACATACCTTTGCTGACGAACTCCCCACCGCGCTCGTCCAGCTCCAACAACAACCGCGAAACCGACGCAACCTCGCATGTCATCCAAACGAGCAGCCCATCTTGTCGTTCTAGGTCACCACGCGCGAGCCCCTACAACTATGCCGTACGCCACCATTGCGCACAGAAACACCTATCAGGAATTCGCAACCCTTACCCAGGCGTTGCCTTCTAACCACGATTGCCGCTATCACTCGAGTGCCACGAATTCCCCACCTTTCTTCGATTATTCGAACCCCCCTTTCGATTTGGAAATTGTTTTTTTATACTGATATCGATTTTGTTCGAATTTCGAATCTTAAACTGAGGAAAGGGTTTCGGTGAGTTGATAAAGAACGAAGGCAAAGATAAAGGATTCAATTTTTTTGAGCTTTCTTTCTTATTATATTTTTTCTTCGGCCATTACTCTTTTTGAAATTATAGAAAAATGAAATTCTAGAAAGGAGGAGAGGATCGAGTGTTTTAACATGCTCGGCTTTTCTAATATATATTTTTTCTCGTTTTCCTTTGCCAGTTAAAGGAGGCAAAACATGATTCGATGACTGAAAAGCTGAGGTAGCTTGTTTGCAGGGGTTGGCTACAGTGACATATGAAAAGAATGGAAAAAGTTTTGATGTGCGAGAATTTTGATTGGTCAGTATTTTATATTTAAATTTGAATCACCTTGAAAATCGTAGCTCGAAATCTCGACTTCCGATCGAGGCACGCTGCTAGGTGTTTATAGTGTTATACCCCTATTTCGAACGCAATGGAAAAGGTTTCGAGCCCTAATTTGATCGTATGGTGAAGATAGCTTTTTGGACCCAGTTATAAATTTCAGCGCGTTTATATATCGTCCGCTCACACAACAACTCCAAACATTACGAAAATTTAAATCCGATAATAATACAATATTACGGATCCAATGGAACTGGTTTCGTCGAATTCCGAGACTGTGCCTCAGAAGGCTATTTGTAAACGTCAATTTAAACGATATATTTTCAAAACTTAACTGAGAAGACCCGACTTTCTACTCCGAAAAAATCGCATCGTCTTTAAGAAAGAAAGGGATAGAAAAGAGAAAAGAAAGAAGAGAAAGAAGAAAAAATCCAAGAATCTCAACAGCGGAACGAATAAATTATATTAATAACATAAGTATTACATAGTATACAACAATTTTCAGAGTTACACAAACATTACAACACATACTAGACAGTTATAAACACCAATCTAGTTATTACAACTCAAAACACAATACAGAAAACACTCATAGATACCAACACAGCGGAAAACTATATATCTATACGTAGAAGCCTCCTGCTTTATTGCTCCTCCACAATTCGTCAAAGCTAACCTGAATCCCTTGGCTACTCGTAAAAATTTGAGTACCCAAGAGTTTAAGAAAAATAGAAATAAACTCCGGGTCAGACATGGGTCTTGTGTGAGTAACAGGTCAAAGTTGCCTAACTTTGAAAAATCTTTGAAAAGAAAAGGTATCATGTAAGACTTCCCACATATAAACATGGAAAAGTTTTTACCTTATGCTAACTAAAACATTTGAGGAAATCCAGTGATATTATAATAGTGTCTAGGGTTTTCAAGTAAAATACAGAAATAGCTGGAATGCTTACATCTCACGTTCCAACATAGTTGGGCACAACTAATACGTACGACACTTATTGGATTTTGGATTCCATCAATGGCAGGGCTACTGGGGTACAACCCATCACAGTACGTGGCATAGATCACCGTACCGAGGAGTACGCCTGCTTCCCTGCAACACAAAGCCGGAACCATTCCTTACTGAAAAGTTTCGAACAAGACCACCCCGCAATTGTGATCAACAACCGCACCACTAAGCCGAAATAAAGGGACATCTAGACAGGGGTAAATCTCGTCCTACTTGGGCATGACCCACTTAGCCTTGCTGCACCTCCCCTGTTTTAGCCATTCCCAGTTGATGAGGCTTGAGGCTACGATTACCTTTATAGGACATATCACTTAGAATGCTCATCGTCCACCTGACGATGTTCTGAAAGCATTTAATCCATACAAGTTCGTTCCGGGTTCGAACGAAACCGAAGGCATTATCTCGTTACACTCATTTTGCAATCACCCTCAGAGTTAACGACGATAACCCTTGCACTCTGAATCTTCATCTTCACTTCAGATTCACGACCTAACGTTAATTTGGATCGATGTGGTTTTCGGACATCCAAATATGGAAACCCGATCCCAGTCTCACCGAAATCCAAAGCGTGTCTTTTAAGGCCAAGTTGTTTTAGAGTTTAAAACAATTTCAATTCATTATCTATATACACACAGATAGATAATTCACATCATATTAATTAATTAACTATAATTAATTACATTAATTCTTAATTAATTACAATTAATTAATCACACTTAAATTAATAACTTTTATTAATCAATCTTTAGATTCAAGTTTAATCCTAAGTTCAATTTCCAGATTTAACTTTAAACTTTACTTTTTAAAATTTCCTAAAACAGAACAGGTACTGCTTTGTTAAACCTGAAACAAAAAGTATACCCGAGCAAGCTTGAATTTACTTTGGGTTAAAAGCCTCCCTACTTCGAGTCATTTCCTACTTTTTCCCGAGACCAACCCGAGACAAAAATCTGCAACCAACAATCAACCCCAAACCTGGAACAGACCAAACCCCCGCCCACCTAAAACCTGTCATCATCAATCACTCCACTTCTCGACCATCATCAACTTCCATACTCCGGCGACCCCTCCATCAATACACCATCTACCATTACCCCAAAAATCTTTGAACTCGATTCAAAGAGGAAGCCTCATCACTCAATTTTTCAAACACAGTAAAAACTAGGGCTTATACTGGAAAATCCCAAATTCAACATCAATATTAAATTTTTACTCCAATTAAATATTTTTCTTATAATCTTTGATGGATAAACAATCTCCTAAATCAAATTCACCCAAAACAATTTCAAGCTTCAACTATGCTTAGCTAATATGTAAGACACGGTAATTTTCAAAACTGCATTTTGAATAGAGCATTAAAATTTGTAATATAACTCAAGTACAAATTTTAATCTGAATATTATAATGAAACAAACATATTTGTTTAAGTCATAACTCAAATGAGGAATCAAATTAAAAGACAATGGGATGTATTGCATCTGACTGAAGCTTGAATCAGAGAAATCAGGGATGCTTCAGGTAATCAATCATGCACACATACATAAACATATCCATATACATATTCACAGCATATTTATAATATAATTTCATATCTAAATCAAAGTATGCAATCAACTTTTACCTATTTATAATCTTAAAAAGTTGAGTTACTCACCTTGTTTGCCAAAATGCAGAGCACTGTCCAGATAGAACATGCAGAAGCTTGAATGCTTTTTTAACTTGAATGTTGCTTTTTAAAACAAAATGTTGTTGCTCTTTGAAATTTGTTTCCAGATCTTACATGCAGGCTTCCTTGATTTCAAATGCTAAGGAATGCAGACCTTTTGCTTGCTTTTAATCTTTGTTTGTAAATGATGCTAGCTTGATGATTTCAGATGCAAATTTCCCAGGTTCTACATGCAGGTAGCCTATTTCCAAGCTTTGGAAAAATGCAGGTCTGCAAACATGATTGGAAATGCAGAATCTTGCATTTCAGATGAATGCAAACTTTTTTGTATTCAGGTTTTGAAAATGAATGCAGGTTTGTATTTTGGAAAAGAGGAGTTTGGATTCAATGCATTTACAGGTTTGGAGAAAAAAAATGCAAGTGTTTGCTTGATCATGAAGTGGAGTTTCAGATTTCTGTGTTCAGAAATGAAAAATGAGAAGAGGAAAGAAATGAGTAAATAAAATGTTTTATATAACAATGTTTGATTTAAATTAAAATTAAAGGAAAATAAAAACTAAAATTTGACGCTTGGTAAAAAGAATGGACACTTGTTAATTTTCTCACAAAAATTTTTAACACATGTTTAACTATGCATACATGTGTCTTTAAAATGTTTTGTTATTTAAATTAAATGTTAATAAATGTTTAAACTTAGTAAATTATTTTTAAAGAACAAGACAAAGTATTATGAAAACAATATACAAATTAATTATTTGAAAAAGAAACTTTTAAATAGTTAAAATGAATTTATAAAAGAGTTTGCAATAACTTACATGAATACATGTTTCATATATTAAATTGTATTTTAAATTCACAAATTAAACTTACAAATCAAAATTATCAATCAATATTTAAAAAGAATAACACAACATTTTTAACCTTATTTTAATATTCAAACTTAAGTCAAAATGGATTTTTAAACCAATTAAAACATTTTTCTCATATTTAAAATCATATAGTATTTAATTAAATATTTTTGAAAAGCTTAAATCCAAAATAAATCACAATTTCTATTTTTAAAACATTAAAAAGATGCTATACTAATTTAAATTAAAATAACTTGCCTATTTAAAATATATACAAATACATATACATTATTAAATAGAAAATAGATTTATTAGCTTATTAAAAATAAATTCACAAATTAAATATTTAAATAAAGAAGATTATTTAAATCAATTTCAAATTTATTAACAAAATTATCAATTCAATATAAATTTAAACATAGATTATTAAATTTATATTGTCCAAAATTCCGGGATATTACAATCCTTCCCCCTTAAAAGAATTTCGTCCCCGAAATTTAAAACAAAGGTAATTTAATAATCTATTTACATATTTTATTTTAAAACACAGCCTATGCTAATCATATGCCAACAACCAAAGCAACCAATTCACACAATCAGAACAAATCTAACTATCCAAAAGAATTTTGGATAAACTCTTCACGAGTTTCCCCGGTATATATATATATATATATATATATATATATATATATATATATATATCGGGATACTCGCTTTATAAAATCCAATCAATCAATACTACTAAACTATAGAGCTCCTAACAACAATTCTATACAGAATATCAGACTATAGACGAGTCTGTCTCAACAAACAAACTATCCTAAACTGCTGGTCCTACAACCAGAAATATCAAACACGTACTCCCTCAGAGATACGTGAAACACCCTGAATCCCAGTTATCCAAACTGGCAATTCATCTCTAGAAAACCAAACACTGATCTTACCAAATACAGAAGAAACCAAAACACTTCGGAGCTAGCTTTCCAAACTTATAGCTCCTTGGATCAGAGAAAAACTTAACCAAAATCCAATCTCCGATTCCAAAATCCAAATTTCTCTGTCTCTTATCCATAAAAATCTTCGGACGATCCTGGGCTACCAACATCCATCCTGATCAACTCAACTCTTGTTGATTCCAAAAGAAACAGACTGAATCAAAAACAATCCAATGATCTCCTCAAGATCACTCAAAAACCAAGAACACACCCTGCTTCTCAACAACAGAAGACAGAACAAACTTCCCCTTATCCGGAAAAGAAACATTCCCAACTGCTTCCGTTGCGCAACTCTGATCCGAAACAGAAGAAAAAGCTGACGAAGAACACAAGCACGGACTAGACAACCCAGCACAGAAATATGGTTCCATGTATCCATAAGAAAACTCAGATGTTTCTCCTAAACCTGAGTTTCTTCACCAACTTCTATCTCAAGGAACCATCCATCTACCAACTGAACCACCGGTTCCATTCCTGGAAAGAAAACTCGATCTCCAGATGCAGACCAACTCTGACTTCCTGGAAGAAATCCGGACAATCTCCAACAAACACAAGAGAACATACTATCGCAAATCACTTTTGCGATCAACTCAGCCTAAATCCAAAGAAACTGCTCTCTCTTAACCAAACAGAACAGCTTATGCTGGCTTAGCCAACTTACCAGAGAAACGGATTCACTCTGCTGCTTCTGAATTCCACTTCAGAAAAACTACTCAGCCAGAAGACTCCCTATCAACTCAGAACACTCTACTAAACTCAGCCACATCACCGAGCAGACTCACTTCTTACTCTCGTTCCAAAGAAACATCTTCGGAAATATCCATAGTCACTGCATCTCATCACGCAGCTACTACTTCTTGAGATCTCAAGATATCTTCACTTGTTTTTTTTCCTGCCCTAATGACAGATCAAAACTCAATTCTGCACTTCAAAGATGAACCCCGAACCTTTACAGGTTACCTTCAGAGATCGATGAAGTCTTTCATCACTACAGAACTCACTCGAGACGGTATTAGGTCTACAATCTCGATAAATACACTTCCAACCTCATCCATCAAATTCCAACCAATGGTAGTCGTGTTACACACACTTCTACCTCATCTACCTTTATAACTTATATTGGAAAAAAACCCTAACAAGTAATCCAACAAATAGGTAGAACCAATTATATATATAGATTAAAAATACAAATACGCTCTCTTAAGATAGACACCTCTATAGAGCCTAGGTATTCACTCAACCTAACGCTCTGATACCAAGCTGTCACGACCCGACTTTCTACTCCCAGAAAATCGCATCATGAATTAAGAAAGAAAGGGATAGAAGAAGAAAAGAAAGAAGAGAAAGAAGAAACAACACTAGAATCTCAACAGCGGAACAAATAAATTATATTAATAACATAAGGATTACATAGTATACATCAAATATCAGAGTTACACAGACATATACAACACATACTAGACAGTTATAAACACCTGTCTAGTTATTACAACTCAATCACAATACAGAACACTCAGAGAACTACACACAGCGGAATACTAGATATATCTACACGCAGAAGCCTCCTGCTCCATTGCTCCCCCATAATTCGTCAAAGCTAACTTGAATCCTATCCTGAATTCCCTTGGCTACTCGTAAAAATTTGAGTACCCAAGAGTTATAGAAAAAAAGAAATAACTCCGGGTCAGACATGGGTCTGGTGTGAGTAACAGGTTAAAGTTGCTTAATTTTCAAAAACCTTTTGAAAGTAAGGTATCACGTAAGACTTCCCACACATAAACATGGATAAGTTTTTACCTTACGCTAACCAAAACATTTGATAGGAAATCCAGTGATATTATAATAGTGTCTAGGGTTTTCAAGTAAATAAGAAATAGCCGAAATTGTTACATCTATTAAATTCCAGCTACTAGCCACAAAAATGGGTAATGCACTCAAAACCGTTGGCACTTATTGGATTTTGGATTCCATACAATGGCTGGGCTACTGGGGTACCGCCCGTCACAGTACGTGGCCTAGATCACCGTACCGAGGATTACTCCCTTCATCCCCTGCAACACAAAGCCGGACCCGTTCCTTACTGAACAGTTCCAAATAAGACAACCCCGACGATTGTCATGATCAACCGTCCACACAGCTGAAATATAAAGGGACCTCTAGACAGGGGTAAATCTTACTCTCCAGTGGGTGCGACCCACGAAGCTTTGCTGCACCTCCCCTGTTTTAGCCATTCCCGGTTGATGAGGCTTGAGGCTACGATTACCTTTATAGGATATATCACTTAGAATGCTCATCGTCCGCCTGATGATGTTCTGAAAGCATTCAATCCATACAAGTTCGTTGTGGGTTCGAACGAAACCGAAGGCATTATCTCATTACACTCATTTTGGAATCACCCTCAGAGTTAACGACAATAACCCTTGCACTCTGAATCACCATCTCGAATCTATAAGTTCTATTCCGTCAAACTCATTACGGAATCACCCACAGAGTTATACTGACGTATAGCCCTTACACCTCGAGTCTTCACTCGCTCCACTTGGATTAACGACCTAACGTTAACTGGAATCGATGTGGTTTTCGGATGTCCAAATATGGAAACCCGATCCCGGTCTCATCGAAATCCAAAGCGTGTCTTATTAAGGCCAAGTTGTTTTAAGTTTAAAACAATTCAATTCATTATCTAAGTATACACAGATAGATAATTCATAACACAAAAGATAATCAATCTTATCATTATCAACAGATAATTCATATCATAATCAGATAATCCATATTATCATCCAAAAGCAACCAATGCATCCATATCACATCCATATCACATACACTACTCATCTCATAACTGAGGTTACAAACCATACCAAGCAACCAATACCATTCATCAAACATAAGCTACTATCTAATGATCACACCATTTTATAATTAATTTAAAATGAATTAAATTAATTACTCAATCTCTAATTAATTTAAAATGAATTAAATTAATTACTTCATCATTAAAATTCTGCTTAACTTAACCATCAATTGATTTCAAATCAATTTATAAATCATCATCTAAATATTGATTAACTATCTCTAATTACAATAAGTAATTAGCTTATAAGTTAATCACAAGTTAATTACTTAAACCCTTTGCAAATAATTAACTTGTAATTACTAAATTAATTGATTAACTAAAATTAATTACATTAATTATTTTTCATCATTAATTATATCTTAATTAATCAATTTCAAATTACATCATTAACTAATTAATTAATGATTCTAATTACATTTAATAAATTATAAATTAATTACATAAGTAATTAATCTGAAATTAATCCACATATAAATATTAATCACCCATGATTAATAACCATTCAGTAATTACTAGTTTAATTACTTATCCCATAATTAATTATTCTTAATTAATTATCTAAATTAATCCCCTTGATTAATTTCAAAGTAATTTTAAATCCAATTACTTCTATATCAAATATCTTTAATTACATCCTGTAATTATTAATTAATTACTTCCTTAAGTAATTACAAATTCATAAATTACATAAAGTAATTATCAAACAATCAACAAATGTTTAAATTAATTTAACTTAATTAATCTAAACTAATCACATTCATTAAATTAATTACACTAAGTAATAAATTCACTAATTACTTTCATAAGTAATTAAAACTTAAACAATTGATTATTATTAATTAATTAATCTAATTAATTATCAAAATTAATCACATTAATTAATTGTTAAATAATCTTAAGTTAATGACTTCATTAATATCTCTAAATTACTTAATTAAGAATTAACTTAAATTAATCATTATTAATTATCAATTAATTAATATTTAATTAACATTTAATTAATCTTTAATTATTAATTAATTAAGTGTTAATAAAAATCCAAATTATCTCTAATCACTTGATTAAATAAATCTTAATCATAAATTAAAATTTAATTAATCATCCTTAATTATAGATTAATTAACCTTAATTAATCAATCTCAAATCTAATTAATTAACTTGAAAATCATAAATTACTTAATTAAACATCCATATAATTAATTAATTAAATAATTAATTTTCATCTTAATTACCTTAATAATTAAATGAATCCAATCATTTCATTTTATTTATCCTTAAGATAAACATTTCTTATTTAATTAAGTATTTAAAAACAAAATGTTTTTAAATTTACTTTAAATTCCATTTATCATTCACTTTAACTTAAGACTCAAATTTGTCTTAAATAAGAGTTTAAAACAATACACACAACTTAATCTTATATGTTTAAAAGAAACATATACTTTATTAATAAGTTTAAAAGAATTTAAAATTTCAATCAAATCAAATTCAAATCAATTTAAAAATTACTTTAAAATTTCAAAATTGAAATACAACTTCCAAACTTATTTTAGTTTTAACTCTTTAAAATTCTTTCTACAATTCACACCTTCAATTCAAATGAAAATCATTTGATCATTTAAAAGCAATTTAAATTTAAACATTATTTAGAAACTGAAGTTTAAATTTTAATTCCAGATTAAAACTCAGATTTGAATTCATATTTAAAATTTCAAACTAAAAACTCAGTTTAAATCTCCACCTGCAAATTTAAATTTACCATATTTAAAATTTCAAACTAAAAACTCAGTTTAAATCTCCACCTGCAAATTTAAATTTACCTTTACATATAAAAACAGAAAACAGTTTTCTGTTTTATTTAAAAAATCAACTTTGAAATTTTTCTGAATTTAAATTATTTCAAAAGACCAGAATTGAAACTTATTTAAATTCATAGTTAAATTCAGTTTTAAAATCCTAAGTTAACATTGTAGTTTGCAGTTTATTTCAAATTTTATAAAACTTGAAACAGGTTTCTTGTTCTTCTTCATTTATTTATTTTTTAAAACAAACTTGAATTTCTGCATTTAAATTATTCCAAAATAAGAATTCAAACTATTTGAATTCATCTTTAGATTCAAGTTTAATCCTAAGTTCAATTTCCAGATTTAACTTTAAACTTTACTGTTTAAAATTTTCTAAACAGAACAGGTACTGCTTTGTTAAACCTGAAACAAAAAGTATACCCGAGCAAGCTTGAATTTACTTCGGGTTAAAAGCCTCCCTACTTCGAGTCATTTCCTACTTTTTCCCGAGACCAACCCGAGAAAAAAATCTGCAACCAACAATCAACCCCAAACCTGGAACAGACCAAACCCCCCCCCCCCAACCTAAAACCTGTCATCATCAATCTCTCCACTTCTCGACCATCATCAACTTCCATACTCCGGCAACCCATCCATCAATACACCATCTACCATTACCCCAAAAATCTTTGAACTCGATTCAAAGAGGAAGCCACATCACTCAATTTTTCAAACACAGTAAAAACTAGGGCTTATACTGGAAAATCCCAAATTCAACATCAATATTAAATTTTTACTCCAATTCAATATTTTTCCTATAATCTTTGATGGATAAACAATCTCCTAAATCAAATTCACCCAAAACAATTTCAAGCTTCAACTATGCTTAGCTAATATGTAAGACACAGTAATTTTCAAAACTGCATTTTGAATAGAGCATTAAAATTTGTAATATAACTCAAGTACAAATTTTAATCTGAATATTATAATGAAACAAACATATTTGTTTAAGTCATAACTCAAATGAGGAATCAAATTAAAAGACAATGGGATGTATTGCATTTGACAGAAGCTTGAATCAGAGAAATCAAGGATGCTTCAGGTAATCAATCATGCACACACACATAACCATATCCATATACATATTCACAGCATATTTATAATATAATTTCATATCTAAATCAAAGTATGCAATCAACTTTTACCTATTTATAATCTTAAAAAGTTGAGTTACTCACCTACTTTGCCAAAATGCAGAGCACTGTCCAGATAGAACATGCAGAAGCTTGAATGCTTTTTTAAACTTGAATGTTGCTTTTTAAAACAAAATGCTGTTGCTCTTTGAAATTTGTTCCCAGATCTTACATGCAGGCTTCCTTGATTTCAAATGCTAAGGAATGCAGACCTTTTGCTTGCTTTTAATCTTTGTTTCTAAATGATGCTAGCTTGATGATTTCAGATGCAAATTTCCCAGGTTCTACATGCAGGTAGCCTATTTCCAGGCTTTGGAAAAATGCAGGTCTGCAAACATGATTGGAAATGCAGAATCTTGCATTTCAGATGAATGCAGACTTTTTTGTATTCAGGTTTTGAAAATGAATGCAGGTTTGTATTTTGGGAAAGAGGAGTTTGGATTCAATGCATTTACAGGTTTGGAAAAAAAAATGCAAGTGTTTGCTTGATCATGAAGAGGAGTTTCAGATTTCTTTGTTCAGAAATGAAATATGAGAAGAGGAAAGAAATGAGTAAATAAAATGTTTTATATAACAATGTTTGATTTAAATTAAAATTAAAGGAAAATAAAAACTAAAATTTGACACTTGGTAAAAAGAATGGACACTTGTTAATTTTCTCACAAATTTTTTTAACACATGTTTAACTATGCATACATGTGTCTTTAAAATGTTTTGTTATTTAAATTAAATGTTAATAAATGTTTAAACTTAGTAAATTATTTTTAAAGAACAAGACAAAGTATTATGAAAACAATATACAAATTAATTATTTGAAAAAGAAACTTTTAAATAGTTAAAATGAATTTATAAAAGAGTTTGCAATAACTTACATATATACATGTTTCATATATTAAATTGTATTTTAAATTCACAAATTAAACTTACAAATCAAAATTATCAATCAATATTTAAAAAGAATAACACAACATTTTTAACCTTATTTTAATATTCAAACTTAAGTCAAAATGGATTTTTAAACCAATTAAAACATTTTTCTCATATTTAAAATCATATAGTATTTAATTAAATATTTTTGAAAAGCTTAAATCCAAAATAAATTACAATTTCTATTTTTAAAGCATTAAAAAGATGCTATACTAATTTAAATTAAAATAACTTGTCTATTTAAAATATATACAAAGACATATACATTATTAAATAGAAAATAGATTTATTAGCTTATTAAAAATAAATTCACAAATTAAATATTTAAATAAAGAAGATTATTTAAATCAATTTCAAATTTATTAACAAAATTATCAATTCAATATAAATTTAAACATATATTATTAAATTTATATTGTCCAAAATTCCGGGATATTACAATAACAATGGATAATCAACATTATTATCACCAATAGATAATCCATATCAGCATCACAATGCAACCAATGCATCCATATCATATAACATTACTTATCCCATAGCTGAGATTACAAACCATACATGGCAACCAATATCAATCATCCATACATAAGCAATGATTCAATAATCACACTATCTATAATTAATTTAAAATGAATTAAATTAATTACTTCCATTTCTAATTAATTTAAAATAAATTAAATTAATTACTTCATCATTATAATCCTGCTTATCTTAATCATCAATTGATTACAAATCAATTAAACAAATCACCATTTTAGTATTCATTTCAATTAATCATTTCTGATTAACAATTCCCTAATTAAATAAGTAATTAGCCATTACATTAATTACACAAGTTAGTTATACTTAACTCTTGCAATAATTAACTTGAAATTACTTAATAAATTAATTAACTAAGTTAATTACATTAATCCTTTATTAATTACTACATTCATTCCTTAATTAATCAATTTTAAATTACATCATTAATTAATAAATTAACGATTACTAACTACAATTTAATTTATCTCTCTATTAAAATTAATTACGTTAAGTAATTAATATCAATTAAACCACATATATTAATCACCCTTGATTAATAACAATCCAGTAATTAACTACCCTTGATTACTTCATTAATAAATTACTCCTTAATTTATTCTTTAATTAATCCCTTGATTTATCCCATTTACCCTTAATTACTCATTCCATAAATTGATTAACCTTAATTAATTATCTCAATTAATCCCTTGATTAATTACAAAGTAATTAAATCCAAATTACTTCCGTCAAAAACCTTTAATTACATTCAGTAATTTTCAATTAATTACTCCCCTAAGTAATTACAAACCCATTAATTACATAAAGTAATTATTTATCAAACCATCAAGTGTTTAAATTAATTAAACTTAATTAATTAACCTAAACTAATCACATTAACCTTAATTAATTACATTAAGTAATTAATTCATTAATCCATTAACTAATTAAACTTAAACAATTTCAAAATGATTATTATTAATTAATTATTAATTAATTTAATTAATTATTAAAAATTAATCACATTAATTAATTGTTAAATAATCTTAGTTAATGACCTTCATTAAAATTTCTTAATTACTTAATTAAGAAATTAATTCAGATTAACCATTATTAATTACTAATTAATTAATATTTAATTACCAATTAATTTATTACTAATTATTAAATTAATTAAGTGTTAATAGCAACCTAATTAATTCTTAATCACTATATTAATTAATCTTTAATCATTAATTAAAATTTAATTAATAATCTCTAATTACAGATTAATTAACCTTAATTAATTACCTTAATTAATAAATTAAAAATTCTTAAGTACTTAATTAATTATCCTATCATTAATTAATTAAATAATTAATTACCCATCTTAATTATCTTAATAATTTAATGAATCCAATCATTAAATTATATTCATCTTTTAGATAAATATTTCTTACTTAATTAAGCATTTAAAAACAAAATGTTTTTAAATCTACTTTAAATTCCATTTAAACTTCATTTTAAACCTAAGATACAAATTTAATTTAAACTAGGTTTTTAAAACAATTCAAAACCTTTATCTCATATGTTAAAAAAAACATCCACTTTATAAAATAAGTTTAAAGAATTTAAATCCCAATTCAATTTAAATTCAAATCAATTTAAAAACACACCTAAACATTCCAGGTTATTTTAAAAAAAATTCAATTTAAAAATTACTTTTAAATTTCAAAACTGAAATACAGCTTGAACCTTACTCCAGATCTAACTTAAATCTTTAACGCTTTACTTACATCTTACAACTTCCTTTTAAAAATTCAAATCATTTAACCTTTTCAATGTAATTAAACAATTTAAATTTAAACTTATTTTATTTTAAAAACTAAAGTTTAAATTTAATTCCAGATTTAAAAACCCAGATTTAAATTCATTTTAAATTTCTAATTTTAAAAATTTAAGCTTCCAATTCAAATCCAAAACACACATATGCTTTAACACTTATAAGTTTTAAAACCAAATTTAGATATTAAAACTTAAATTATTTCAGATTTGAACCAGTTTGAATCATATTCAGTTTCAGATTTCAAAACTCAGTTTAAATTCAACTTGCCTTTTGTACTTTCTTTTATTTTTTTTAAAACAGTAACAGGTTTCCTGTTTTTATTTTAAAAACCAAACTAAAATTTTAAAAATTCAAATTATTACAAAGACCAAGATTTGAATTATCTGAATTCATATCTAAATTCAGGTTTCAAACTTAGTTTCAAATTTTAGTTTGCATTTTAACTTTTTACTTCAAATTTTTAAAAATTGGAAACAGGTTCTGTTTCTAATAAAACCTAAAACAATTCAAATACTCGAGCGTCCCTAATATCACTTCGAGTCAGAGACCTATTTACTTCGAGTAGAAAACTCAAATCCCAGAGACCATCGTGAGGCAACCAAATCCTGAAACCACCAAACATGTCCACCTATGTACTGTGCACCTGAACATCACCTCCGGCCATTGCTGGCCAACCTCACGACCATCCCATAGTTAACAATCAACGACTCAGGCCAACCAAACAACCATCCTATCATCTCTTGCTTGAATTCAAGATCGAGACCCAATTTCTAACCTGGAACAGCACAGTACACATTACAACCCAAACCTGTCAACGGCTGCATCACGCGCCACTGGCCATCGGAAAGACAGCAACTCCGGCCATGTATTTGCCAACTCCCATACTATCATTCTCCAAAAGTTCATGGAACTCGATCAATTAGAGATGCCGAAATGATCCATTCTTCTAGCCTCAGAGAAAACTAGGGTTCTAATTTATAAATCCCAATTACAACATCAAAAACGAATTGCAACCTAATCTAATATTTTTCTCATCATCCCAGATCACTTCACCAACTCTAGGAACAGATTCAACTCAAACTAACAAAAAAATCAACAATGCTGTTCCAAAATGTATAATACAATGAATTTAAAACTGCATTTTGGTTTAAGCACTGTAAATTGTAATATTTGATTTAAAATTCATGAATTTGCTTGATGTTTTTATTTACAAAACCTGAAACATGAATTCCTATACTTAGTATAAATTTTTACTCTGTTATATTACTTTCAGGTAAAACAGAATTTTATTTAACTCATATAAATTTTTTAAAACTTACCTTATCTTGTAATAACAAATTTCATTCAAAAATTTATATCATAACAGCAAAACAAGTCAAATGGAAAAAGAATTTTAGAATCAAACAGGAGTTTGGGATTTGAAGAACAGGTATGCAACAATTATCATCATGCACACATAAATATATTAACACACACACACACACACACACACACACACACATATATATATATATAATCACAACAAAATCATATATATATTCATTTCTAATTTAAAAATCACGGAACAACTTTTACCTGTTAATTTAATTTTAAAAAAATGAGTTACTCACAGTTTAAATCCTGATGGCAGAACATGATTATTTGAACATGCAGAGCATCATTTGCAATTTGCTTGAATGCCTTAAAAAACTTGCTTGGTTGCCACTTTCTAGATTGTAGATGACAAAAATGCAGACCTCTTGCTTTAATTGTTGCATGCAGGTAGTTGCTAACTTCCAGATTGCAGATGCCTAAATTGATGCATGCAGGCAAATTTCTCCAGATTTAAAAGAAATGCAGGTAGCTTAAGTTTTAAAACTTGAATGCTTGCTTGCTTCCAGTTTTTGAATGAATTGAATGCAAGCTTTCAAGATTTCTAGATTTTAGAAAAGTTGAATGCATTTGAACAGGAGTTATTGAAGATGGTTTTCCAGATTTTTGAGGAGTTGAATGCAGAAAATATTTGATGAACAGGTTTGCCTTTTTGAGGAGAATGAATGCAAGTTGATTTTACAGGAATTCGATATGAATTTGATTTTTTTTAAGAGATGGAAAAATTGCTCAGCTGAAAGAATTCTTAGATTTAGAATGAAAATGAAGAAAGAAAAAGAAAGGTGAAGATGCAAGTTTAAATAACCATACTTATGATTTATTTTTAAAAACAAAGAAAAATAAAATTAAACATGACACATGTCTCAAATTTTACACTTGTCATTTTAAAATGATATTTAGTTTACATTTGTTATATTAAAATCTAAGATGTTTACACATGTATCTTTAATTAATTAATATTGTTAATTAAGTGTTAATGAAAGTTTAACTTAGTTAATTAGTTTTAATACTTAGTTATAGAGATAAATAATTTTAAAAGAATAAAACAAAGTATTATTATAAATAAAAACAATATACAAATGAATCATTTGAAAATAATATTTTTAATCATTTAAAATAAATTTATAAAACAGCTTGTAACTTATTTTTTTATTTAAATGAATAAATGTTTCATTTATAAGTTGTATTTAAATTCTCATATTTAATTTACTAATCATAATTATTAATCCATATTTTAAAAAGAAATAGAACAAACATCTTTATACCTTTATGTTAATCTAAATTAATATTCAAACTTAAGTCAAAATATTTTAAACAAATAAAACATTTATAAACTTATTAAAAGATAAATTCCCTTAATTAAATATTTATTAAAGAAGATCATTGAATCAATTCAAATTTATTTACAAAAGTTATCAAATTAATTAAATTTTAAACACAGATTATTAAATTTATATCGTCCAAAATTCCGGGATATCACAATCCTCCCCCCTTAAAAGAATCTCGTCCCCGAAATTTAAAACAAAGGTAATTTAATAATCTTATTAAAGATTAAATTTTAAAATACAACATATGTTAATCATACGCTAATAACCAAAACAACCAATTCACACAATCAAAACAAATCTAACTATTTAGAAATATATTCTGAATAGAATTTCTACGAGTTTTCCCGGTATAAATATCAGGATACTCGCTCTATAGAATTCAAACAATCGATACTACTAAGCTATAAAGCCCTTATTCATCTATATCTTCAACTCCAAACAAGATATCAGACTATAGACGAGTCTGATTCAACAACCAAATGCTCCTGAACTGCTGGTTCTACAACCAGAAATATCTCATACACGTACTCCCTCAGAGATACGTGAAACACTCTGAATCCCAGTTATCCAAACTGGCAATTCAACTCTAGAAAACCAAACACTTATCTTACCAAAACACAGAAGAAGTCCAAAACACCTCGGAGCTAGTTTCCAAAACTTACCAAAACTTACAGCTCCTTGGATCGGAAAAACTTATCCCAAAACAAATCTCCGACTCTAGAATTCAAATTCCTCCTTCTCTTAACATCAAAATTCTTCGGACGATCTTGGACTACCAACATTCTTTCTGATCAGCTCAACCTTAGCTGATGCCACTAGAAACAAACTGGATCAAAACAACCCAACACCATGATCTCCTCAAGATCAATCCAAAACCAAGAACACAAACTCTTCTCCTTAAAAAACAGAAGACAAAACGAACTTCTCCTTATCCCAAAAACAAAAAAGATGCACTTCCAAACTGCTTCCTCTGCACAACTCTGATCTGTAGTAGAAAAAAATGCTTATGAAGAACACAAGCACAGACTGGACAACCCAACACAGAAATATGGTTCTACAGATTCATAAGAAAACTCAGACGTTTCTCCGAAACCTGAGTTGCTTCACCAAACTCCTATCTCAAGGAACCATCCATCTACTAATCGAACCACCAGTACCAAATCCTGGAATCCTAGCCGATAAGAAAACTCGATCTTCCAGATGCGGACAAACCTCTAACTTCCTTGAAGACATCAGGACAATCTTCAACAACTCAAGAGAACACTCAACTATCGCAAGTCACTTTTGCGATCAACCCAGCCTAATATCCATAGAAACTGATCTCTCTTTACCAATCAGAACAGCTGATGCTGGCCTATCCAATCCATCAAAGAAAAGGATCCACACTGCTGCTTCTGAACTCTACTTCAGAAAAACTACTTAGCTAGAAAACTTCCTGCCAACACAGAGCACTCCGAACTGCACTACTAACACCAATGCCAAAGACTTCTCAATCCAAAACTCTCCGAGAAACTCGGACTCCAAAGCAAACAGAAACACCTTGTTGAACCCAGCCACAACATCGAAGCAGACTCACTTCTTTACTCTTGTTCCAAAGAAACATCTTCAGAAATATCCATAGTCACTGCACCTCATCACGCGGCTACTACTTCCTAAGGTATCTAGATACCATCACTTGATTGCTTCTACCAAACCGATAGATCTAAACTCTACTCATCCAACTCTACACTTCAAAGATGAACTCAGAACCTTTAACAGGTTTCCTTCAGAGATCGATGAAATCCTTACTCCAAGCAAAACTCACCCGAGACAGTATTAGGTCTACAGTCTCGACAAATACACTTCCAACCTCATCCATTCAAACTCCAACCAATGGTAGTAGTCGTGTTACACACACCACTACCTTATCTACCTTTATAATTTATATTGGAAAACCTGAACAGGTAATCCAACAGATAGGTAGAAATAGATAAATATATATGTATTAAAAATACAAATACGCTCTCTCAAGATAGACACCACTCCAGAAACTAGGTATTCGCTCAACCTAGCTTTCTGATACCAACTGAGAAGACCCGACTTTCTACTCCCAGAAAATCGCATCATCTTTAATAAAGAAAGGGACAGAAAAGAGAAAAGAAAGAAGAGAAAGAAGAAACAATCCTAGAATCTCAATAGCGGAACGAACAAATTATATTAATAACATAAGTATTACATAGTATACAACAATTTTCAGAGTTACACAGACATTACAACACATACTAGACAGTTATAAACACCTGTCTAGTTATTACAACTCAAAACACAATACAGAAAACACTCAAAGATACCAACACAGCGGAAAACTATATATCTATACGCAGAAGCCTCCTGCTCCATTGCTCTTCCAAAATTCATCAAAGCTAACCTGAATCCCTTGGCTACTCGTAAAAATTTGAGTACCCAAGAGTTTAAGAAAAACAGAAATAAACTCCGGGTCAGACATGGGTCTGGTGTGAGTAACAGGTTAAAGTTGCTTAACTTTGAAAAACCTTTGAAAATAAAAGGTATCACGTAAGACTTCCCACACATAAACATGGAAAAGTTTTTACCTTACACTAACCAAAACATTTGATAAGAAATCCAGGGATATTATAATAGTGTCTAGGATTTTCAAGTAAAATATAGAAATAGCTGGAATGTTTACATCTCACGTTTCAACATAGTTGGGCACAACTAATACGTACGGCACTTACTGGATTTTGGATTCCATCAATGGCAGGGCTATTGGGGTACCGCCCGTCACAGTACGTGGCCTAGATCACCGTACCTAGGAGTATGCCTGCTCCCCTGCAACACAAAGCCGGAACCATTCCTTACTGAACAGTTCCGAACAAGACCACCCCGCAGTTGTGATCAGCAACCGCACCACTAAGCCGAAATAAGGGACATCTGGACAGGGGTAAATCTTGTCCTACTTTGGCATAACCCACTTAGCCTTGCTGCACCTCCCCTGTTTTAGCCATTCCCGGTTGATGAGGCTTGAGGCTACGATTACCTTTATAGGACATATCACTTAGAATGCTCATCGTCCACCTGACGATGTTCTGAAAGCATTCAATCCATACAAGTTCGTTCCGGGTTCGAACGAAACCGAAGGCATTATCTCGTTACACTCATTTTGGAATCACCCTCAGAGTTAACGACGATAACCCGTGCACTCTGAATCTTCATCTTCATCTTTACTTCAGATTCACGACCTAACGTTAATTTGGATCGATGTGGTTTTCGGATATCCAAATATGGAATCCCGATCCCGGTCTCACCGAAATCCAAAGCGTGTCTTTTAAGGCCAAGTTGTTTTAGAGTTTAAAAAAATTTCAATTCATTATCTATATACACACAGATAGATAATTCACATCATAACAATGGATAATCAACATTATTATCACCAACAGATAATCCATATCAGCATCACAATGCAACCAATGCATCCATATCACATAACATTACTTATCTCATAGCTGAGATTACAAACCATACATGGCAACCAATATCAATCATCCATACATAATAATGATTCAATGATCACACTATCTATAATTAATTTAAAATGAATTAAATTAATTACTTCCATTTCTAATTAATTTAAAATAAATTAAATTAATTACTTCATCATTATAATCCTGCTTATCTTAATCATCAATTGATTACAAATCAATTAAACAAATCACCATCTTAGTATTCATTTCAATTAATCATTTCTGATTAACAATTCCCTAATTACAATAAGTAATTAGCCATTACATTAATTACATAAGTTAATTATACTTAACTCTTGCAATAATTAACTTGAAATTACTTAATAAATTAATTAACTAAGTTAATTACATTAATACTTTATTAATTACTACATTCATTCCTTAATTAATCAATTTTAAATTACATCATTAATTATTAATTAATGATTACTAATTACAATTTAATTTATCTCTCTATTAAAATTAATTACATTAAGTAATTAATATCAATTAAACCATATATATTAATCACCCTTGATTAATAACAATCCAGTAATTAACTACCCTTCATTACTTCATTAATAAATTACTCCTTAATTTATTCTTTAATTAATCCCATGATTTATCCCATTTACCCTTAATTACTCATTCCGTAAATTAATTACCCTTAATTAATTATCTCAATTAATCCCTTGATTAATTACAAAGTAATTAAATCCAAATTACTTCCATCAATAACCTTTAATTACATTCTGTAATTTTCAATTAATTACTCCCCTAAGTAATTACAAACCCATTAATTACATAAAGTAATTATTTATCGAACCATCAAGTGTTTAAATTAATTAAACTTAATTAATTAACCTAAACTAATCACATTAACCTTTAATTAAGTAATTAATTCATTATTTACTTCCATTAAGTAGTTAAACTTAAACAATTTCAAAATGATTATTATTAATTAATTAATTTAATTAATTATTAAAAATTAATCACATTAATTAACTGTTAAATAATCTTAGTTAATAACCTTCATTAACATTTCTTAATTACTTAATTAAGAAATTAATTCAGATTAACCATTATTAATTACTAATTAATTAATATTTAATTACCAATTAATCAATTACTAATTATTAAATTAATTAAGTCTTAACAGCAATCTAATTAATTCTTAATCACTCGGTTAATTAATCTTTAATCATTAATTAAAATTTAATTAATAATCTCTAACTACAGATTAATTAACCTTAATTAATTAATTACCTTAATTAATTAAATTAAAAATTCTTAATTACTTAATTAATCATCCTATCATTAATTAATTAAACAATTAATTACCCATCTTAATTATCTTAATAATTTAATGAATCCAATCATTAAATTTTATTTATCTTTTAGATAAATATTTCTTACTTAATTAAGCATTTAAAAACAAAATGATTTTAAATCTACTTTAAATTCCATTTAAACTTCATTTTAAACCTAACATACAAATTTAATTTAAACAAGGTTTTTAAAACAATTCAAAACCTTTATCTCATATGTTAAAAGAAACATCCACTTTATACAATAAGTTTGAAGAATTTAAATCCCAATTCAATTTAAATTCAAATCAATTTAAAAACACACCTAAACATTCCAGGTTATTTTAAAAACAAATTCAATTTAAAAATTACTTTTAAATTTCAAAACTGAAATACAGCTTGAACCTTATTCCAGATCTAACTTAAATCTTTAAGGCTTTACTTACATCTTACAACTTCCTTTTAAAAATTCAAATAATTTAACCTTTACAATGTAATTAAACAATTTAAATTTAAACTTATTTTATTTTAAAAACTGAAGTTTAAATTTAATTCCAGATTTAAAAACCCAGATTTAAATTCATTTTAAATTTCTAATTTTAAAAATTTAAGCTTCCAATTCAAACCCAAAACACACATATGCTTTAACACTTATAAGTTTTAAAACCAAATTTAGTTTTTAAAACTTAAATTATTTCAAATTTCAGATTTGAACCAGTTTGAATCATATTCAGTTTCAGATTTCAAAACTCAGTTTAAATTCAATTTTCCTTTTGTACTTTCTTTTAATTTTTTAAAAACAGTAACAGATTTCCTGCTTTTATTTTAAAAACCAAACTAAAATTCTAAAAATTCAAATTATTACAAAGAACAAGATTTAAATTATCTGAATTCATATCTAAATTCAGGTTTCAAACTTAGTTTCAAATTTTAGTTTGCATTTTAACTTTTTACTTCAAATTTTTAAAAACTGGAAACAGGTTTTGTTTCTAATAAAACCTGAAACAATTCAAATATTCAAGCCTCCCTAATATCACTTCGAGTCAGAGACCTGTTTACTTCGAGTAGAAAACTCAAATCCCCGAGACCATCGAGAGGCAACCAAATCCTGAAACCACCAAACATGTCCACCTATGTACTGTGCACCTGAACATCACCTCCAGCCATCGCTGGCCAACCTCACGACCATCCCACAGTCAACAATCAACGACTCAGGCCAACCAAACAACCATCCTATCATCTCTTGCTCGAATTCAAGATCGAAACCCTATTTCAAACTTGGAACAACACAATACACATTACAACCCAAACCTGTCAACGGCTGCATCACGCGCCACTGGCCACCGGAAATACAGCAACTCCGGCCATGTATTTGCCAACTCCCATACTATCATTCTCCAAAAGTTCATTGAACTCGATCAATTGGAGATGCCGAAATGATCCATTCTTCTAGCCTCAGAGAAAACTAGGGTTCTAATTTATAAATCCCAATTACAACATCAAACACGAAATGCAACCTAATCTAAGATTTTTCTCGTCATCCCAGATCACTTCACTATCTCTAGTAACAGATTCAACTCAAACTAACACAAAAATCAACAATGCTATTCCAAAATGTATAATACAATGAATTTAAAATTGCATTTTGGTTGAAGCACTGTAAATTGTAATATTTGATTTAAATTCATGAATTTGCTTGATGTTTTTATTTATAAACCTGAAACATGAATTCCTATACTTAATATAAATTTTTACTCTGTTATATTACTTTCAGGTAAAACAGAATTTTATTTAACTCATATAAATTTTTTAAAGCTTACCTTATCTTATAATAACAAATTTCATTCAAAAATTTAAATCATAACAGCAAAACAAGTCAAAAGGAAAAAGAATTTTAGAATCAAACAGGAGTTTGGGATTTGAAGAACAGGTATGCAACAGTTATCATCATTCACACATAAATATATTCACATATATATATATATATATAATCACAGAAAATTCATATATATATATATATATATATATATTCATTTCTAATTTAAAAAGCATGGAACAACTTTTACCTATTAATTTAATTTTAAAAAAATGAGTTGCTCACAGTTTAAATCCTGATGGCAGAACATGATTAATTTGAACATGCAGAACATCATTTGCAATTTGCTTGAATGCCTTAAAAAAACTTGCTTGGTTTCCACTTTCCAGATTGTAGATGACAAAAATGCAGACCTCTTGCTTTAATTGTTGCATGCAGGTAGTTGCTAACTTCCAGATTGCAGATGCCTAAATTGATGCATGCAGGCAAATTTCTCCAGATTTAAAAAAAGTGCAGGTAGCTTAAGTTTTAAAACTTGAATGCTTGCTTGCTTCCAGTTTTTGAATGAATTGAATGCAAGCTTTCAAGATTTCTAGATTTTAGAAAAGTTGAATGCATTTGAACAGGAGTTATTGAATATGGTTTTCCAGATTTTTGAGGAGTTGAATGCAGAAAATATTTGATGAACAGATTTGCCTTTTTGAGGAGAATGAATGCAAGTTGATTTTACAGGAATTTGATATGCATTTGATTTTTTTGAAGAGATGGAAAAATGGCTCAGCTGAAAGAATATTTAGATTTAGAATGAAAATGAAGAAAGAAAAAGAAAGGTGAAGATGCAAGTTTAAATAACCATACTTATGATTTATATTTAAAAACAAAGAAAAATAAAATTAAACATGACACATGTCTCAAATTTTACACTTGTCATTTTAAAATGATATTTAGTTTACATTTTTTAGATTAAAATCTAAGATGTTTACACACGTATCTTTAATTAATTAATATTGTTAATTAAGAGTTAACGAAAGTTTAACTTAGTTAATTAGTTTTAATACTTAGTTATAGAGATAAATAATTTTAAAAGAATAAAATAAAGTATTATTATAAATAAAAACAATATACAAATGAATCATTTGAAAATAATATTTTTAATCATTTAAAATAAATTTGTAAAAGAGATTGTAACTTATTTGTTATTTAAATGAATAAATGTTTTATTTATAAGTTGTATTTAAATTCTCATATTTAATTTACAAATCATAATTATTAATCCATATTTTAAAAAGAAATAAAACAAACATCTTTATACCTTTATTTTAATCTAAATTAATATTCAAACTTAAGTCAAAATATTTTAAACAAGTAAAACATTTATTAACTTATGAAAAGATAAATTCCCTTAATTAAATATATATTAAAGAAGATTATTGAATCAATTCAAATTTATTTACAAAAGTTATCAAAATAGTTAAATTTTAAACACAGATTATTAAATTTATATTGTCCAAAATTCCGGGATATCACATTAACAAAGCATTCCCAAATTCAATTTCAACACTTTTACTATCTTCAGCACTATCCATATGAATTTTACAAACGCTCAGATTATTTTTAACACGCTTAAAACTGAAGATACAATATTTTACCCAACTTCACATTATTTAATCTAATAATTAAATTACTCAATAAATGGTGATATTTGAATTTGAGTTAAAAATTAAAAATTAAATTTTAAATATTTCAAATCAATTAAATATTCTGATTTCAAACATCCAAAAATTCCGGGTCGTCACATTCCTCCTCCCTTAAAAGAATTTCGTCCTCGAAATTACTAGTTAGGAAGAATGGTCCGATACCCGTTTACTATTTTCCCAAAACCAAATATTTTTTAACAACAACCAAACAATCTTTTTCATAGACACACTATCCATCTCACTAACTTTCCAAACTTTTCCATTGTTCTCAAACAACTTTACTTACTCAACCATTAAAATTATAATTCAAAACCAAGTTTTAAATTTTCAAAATTTCTCAAAAATTTTCTAACTCCCTAAATTTTTGAAAAATTTCGCCAACGTCTCCCTTGCGTGGCTAGCTCGGTACAACTACAAAATGCCTCTACGGGGTCCCAAATTCCAAAAGAAAACAAAAGCCAAGTGGCTAGATCAAAAACCCAATCAAATTTCATATAGAAATTTAAACACATACCTTTTTGTCGAGCAATTCAAATTTATCTTGTGAAATCAAACCAATTTTCCTTTATAATACCTGTATATCCTACATGGCAATAATATCCAATCACAACATTCAAAATCATTTTATTGTCTCCCTTACAAAATTTCAATATTTATTCATCCAAGCCCGTACTATGTACACATATCATCCGTACGCATATCAAATTCTATCACTCGCTCGATCACACAATTTCATTTCCAAACTAGTATCGTCCACCCGACTTCCTAGTGCGGACTCAGATCTGGTTTCTTTATTAGAAACTATCATTCCCCTTGCATAGTCATAACTATGGTAGAGAATTTCCAAGATCAATCAAAATCCATATCCAGGGTTCACCGTCGAAAATCGAGTGAAAAATCCTAACTCAGATCGATATAACTATCTCGAAATTCTGTGTCCGAATCTGGATCAAATTGCTATGCGAATAAAATAATATACGTACATCCTACGTATTTATCTCAATTGATTATCAAATATATCAATTCTCTTTTGTTCACATTCATCTGATTTCTATTCCCTTATCACCGCTTATCATTTCAAAGATTTTTATCAAATCTTCACTCAAATGCTTATTCAATATATTTTCCCGACACCCATATTCATTTTTTTAATCCTTAAGTTCCAACTAAACAATTAGCATAAATTCCTATTTCCAAAATCCCTTATTTCGATTCCAATTTGAAATCGTTTTGTTGCTAACAAAAATTTTCCAAAAAAATTTCAAAAATTTTCTAACTCCTAAAATTTTTGAAATTTTTTGGCAGAGTCTCCTTTGTACGGAGGAGCTTTTGCAATTTGACAAGAGATATAAATATATATATACATCGACCCACACAGTCGGAAAAACAAAAACAGTTCATATTTCCTATTTCTATTGCGTAGGCGTACCTTTATTTAGCATTTTTAATCAAGCGGCTTATTATTTTAGCAATTAGCACGTCCAAATCCAGCCAAACGGCTTCCCGGTACCTGTACTTACTCAATTTAAACATGTAAGTACTATATATAAGAAGTTTATAGCATTTCACTTATATTTAAATAGCTAAAACATGGATTCTATAACAATGCATGTTATATACTTTCATAAGCACATATGTAAGGTTTCGACACTATTTCAATTGCTATTAATCAACTCTCAACCCATACTATTCAATTTAAGTGATTTACAACTCACTTGCTTGCATATGATTCATTTTTAACCCAACAATTCACATTTATTTCAATTGATTCCAACTTATTTTATTTTAAATTCCATCCCATTTCTAGTTTATTCACCAACCATACATTTGCATTTAATCTCATCTCCGCATTGGTTTCATTTTAAAAACATTTCATTGAGCTTGACAACATTCAATGCTTATATCAATAACCATTTCCCAAATTAATTTAACCCAGACTTTTATTTAATGGACTTTCACTTTTACTCGAAGCCAAACTTCTATTAACTTTAAACTTAAGTTAATTTACTATCTTCAAATTATTTCAACTTCAAATTTAATTTGATTCTCATCAAATAAAATTCCATTTAATTCATTTATCCCATCCAGTTTAATTTTAATTCACCTTCCCAATTTATCAAAATAATATCCAAGCACATATTCAACTTATTTACACTCGAATTGGATTTTATTTGTAGCTCAAATCATTTTTATTATAATCCAATTCCATTTTATTTTTACAACATCTCCACTCATTTTAATTCATTATCAATTCAAGTCGAATTCTATTTATAATTCGAGTTTATTTCCAAACTTCATTATTAACTTACAATCCATTTTATTTAACCAAGTTAAATTTTATTAACATACTCTATCGAATAATTTATTTAGCTAATTAGCTTACTTCTGACTTTTAAATCCATATTCGATTTTATTACGAAAATCACTTCATTAATTTTTCCGAGTTCAATTTTTTTCGTAATTCCAGTTTGGATTTTCTTTCATTTTCCAAAATTCCAACAATATTATTTTGGATGATTATTTTACTTTGAACTAGGGATTATATTTTATTAGTTATTATAAATTTTACTTTTCAAATTCAATTCATTCACGACCCACTTAATTACAAGGCCATTTTCAATTTATTTCTACCTTCTTGGGCTTTACTTGCAATTCAAACCATTTCTGTTTCAATCCAACTTTCTTTTATTCGACAAAATTTTAGTTGTATTTAATTTACTAACAATTCAAGTCAAATTTAATTTATAACTCAAGTTTTCATTTAAATTCTTTTCAATTTACTTCAAATCCAACTCATTATTATTGACTTTGCTAAAGTTAATTTAATTCTAATTAATTTTATTTCTCAATCCAAATTTAATTTTCATTTTTCCCATTCCAATCACATTCAAGATTTACTAATTATTTCTTCCAATCATCAATTAAATTTCAAAGTGTAATCTTAATCCAAGTTAAATTCTCATTTTTAACTCTCACCTTTAATTTTAATTCCAAAAATCCAGTCCCCATATTCCTCATCAAAATCATTCACCATTTATAAATTTATAACTTATCTCTCAATGATCTCTAAATTATATAAATAAGGATTTCAGGATTTTTAAACACCCGACTTTTGGTTTCAAACCATTTTGAAATTATCTCAAAATCACACTTCACAAAATTTTAATCCAATCCTGTTTTTATCCCCAACAAATTTCCTTTGAAATTTCAAAAACAAAACTTGTTCTTCTGAACCAATCAATTTTGGCAGCAATTCGTCACTTAGAAACTCGAAAATGAATACTGATGATGCGGCCGGCATCATCAGAATTATTTTCCAGCGACTGAAGTGAGCTCAATGCTATATCTCTTCCCAAAATTTATTTGAAACAATTTCCTTTCAGAAATACCTCCAAAATAATAATGCTATTATTTATCAGCAAAACTCTTCGAAAAACACTTTCAAAATCTACGGGGTTTTAAATTTTCAAATTTTGACTTAAACTAAATTTTAATTATAATTTGTTTATATAATTTATGCTCATACAATTTCCCAATTGATTGCACAAGTCATTCCAATTTTTTTAAAATCTTATTTGTTTAAGATATTATCATTCGAACGTCCAAGTTATATAACAATTTAAGAAAATATTTCTTTTACATTAAAATATATTTTTGGGTAAAATTGTTTCATTTACCCGCTTCCGAAAATGATATTGTGTCGAATTGTTCTATTCAAGTGCTTAGAAACCCCTTCGATACATTTGTCCAGACTGTGCCGACGAAGGTTTATATGCCACTCAATAAATCAATCAACCCAATATAAAACCATTTTTATATCTACTAACAAATACGCGCTCATAACTATTAATACGCTCAAACTCATTCTAGAGTGCTACCGACTCTATCTCTAATGAGTAATTCCCAGCAAAGCCGAGGTTATCACCAACTTAAGCTCTGATACCAAATGTAACGACCTGCAAATCCGTACCCCTTAGAGTTGACACTATTCTCCATCAATCAACTCAAGATGTATGGAAATACGAACCATTTGGCTTAAAGAAAAAGAGGTAGAAGAAGAAAATAGAAAACAACATCAAAATCTAACTATCGCAGTGGAATAATATAATAGATAATAAATGATCTTTACACAAAAACAAATCTGTTTATACATTACATCATCAGAGTATATATAACACACAACTGGACAGTAACCATAACCTGTCCTCACAATCTGAATACACAGCTAATCAACATAGCGGAATATCTAAAACAAGTACAGGAGTACGTATCGCCATCCAGCTCCACTGCATCCTTTCCTGTAATCTATAACAATCGGTCTGACCCGAGCATTATAGTGAAATAACACCCGGGTCAATCTGGAATACCAGCGTGATAAAACCATACTCAAATTGATTATTAAAGTTTCAAAATCCTTTGAAAATTAAAAGCATCTCGTAAGACCACGCCACAAATAAACATGTCGGGATTTTACCTTACGATAGCTAAAACATTTTTATTAAAATCCTCTTATATTATAATAGGGTATATTTACCAATACTTATTAAAATAGCCGAAATTGTTACATTCGTTAAATTCCAGCTACTAGCCACAGTCGTGGGTAATATAAACAAAACCGTAAAAGACACGTAGAGAGAATGGATTTCCATCTAATGACTAGGCACTGGGTACCACCTGTCACAGTACGTGGCCTAGATCACCGTACCAAGGATTACTCCCAATCCCCCGCAACACAAGACCGGACTACCCCTTATGGGATAATCCCGATTAAGATCACCCCACGGTTTGGATCAGCAACCGCACCACTAAGCCGAATAAAAGGGACATCTAGACAGGGATGACCTCAACCTAATGGGTGCTACCCATATAGCCTTGCTGCGTAACCCCTGATTGTCAGTCATTCCAGGTTGATGATGCTTGAGGCTAAGCGTTACCTTTTTAAAACATATTACTTAGAATGCTCAACGCCCACATGACGATGTTCTGAAAGCATTCATCCATACAAGTCCGTTTCGGATTCGAACGGAAACGAAGGCACTACTCCTACTACATCCATTTTGGAATCATCCTCAGGATTAGTAGCGACTAACGCTTGCACTTCACTGCTCCACCTTCGAATCCAAACTCGTCTTCCTCACGAAAACATTCAAATCAGATCGAAGTGGTTTTCAGGAAATAAATCCCGATCCCGGTCTCTTCGAAACGATCAGCGCATTGTCCAATATTGATAGTCAGTTATTTAACTATCAATTTGCAATCACAAACAACCATAACCATAAATATTTCTCCTGAATTATTTATTAACCTCAAAATATCTTCACAAGATATATTTCTGTTTTCAGCCCTTTTTGAAAACAATTTTCAAACCACACTCTCCTCATGGAATGAATTCCCAAATATTTATCTTCATGGAAGACACCAAGTACAAAAACTTTAGATTTGAAAATAATTTAAAACACTTTATTATAAAATATCCTTTAAAACATTTAAATTAAAATTTACTTTAATACTTATTAAAATATATACTTTAATAATATTTAAAATAAAACTACTTTGTACAGTATAAAACTGAATTTCTAACTTTTAAAACAAAATACCAAGCCACCTTTAAATAGTTGCTGCTATAAATAGATTAAAAGAAAATACTTACTTTTGAATTTAAACATTTAGAAATAATAAGATTTATAAAACATACTTTCAAACAACTTAAGCTTTTTACTTATACTTAAAAAAATTCTTTGAAAACGTACTTGGCTGTCCAGGGAAATACGCTTCTCTTCCACATCCTTTAAAAATAAATCACTATTTATTTTTAAACAAATTTACCCATTCCTTTAATAAATTCCAATTCCAAACACTTAAATAAATTTTTAAACTGATTTCCAATTACTCCATTTTGAAATAAATTTCTTTACTTACTCAGTTTATTTCAAAATCTATTAACTTTAGATTTTATTCCTTAATTATGATTTAAAATCTTTTTAACTGAAAAATACCAATTTCAGATTTCCCAAATTCCTTCTTTATCCTTTAAATAATATCACTTAAGTTTTAAAATTCATCATTTCTCTGTTTGTTCAAAATTCCCTTTTCCATACTCGGAATTTATTTATTAGAATTTTAAAATCACCTTTATTCTTTTCCAATTCATTCTTCAATTTATCCCAAATTTCAATAACAATTTTACTTACAAATTCTCTCTTTAATTTTCTTTTCTAAAATCCAATCTATTTATTTTTGGTAACTCAGAATATCTAAATATATCCAATCAAACCATAGCATCCAATATTTCTGTTACCAAGATAATTTATCACAGATTAGCAATGACCAAATCATAGAATATTCAAATATTCTAAATAAATTTGAGGAATCCCGTTGGATCCCTCCAACCTATTTTCCCTACATCCACAGACATTAACACAATATAAAATACCAATTCCACTTTGAGGTGGAATATCGTGGTATATGAGATTTATATAATATAATCCTCTATTATGCGACGCATAGGGTCTCATCCGCTATATAATGCAGGAAATCAATCACTCCAATATATACTATATACTACTATATATGATATAGCACATCAAATCAATTCAATCATTTAACCAATTATTTAAATTTAACCATTTAAATTTAAATTAAAACCCAAATGAGTGAGGTTAACTCACCTTTGCTTTTAATTTGCAATCCACTCCAGATCAGCTTATTTCTTTTCAGATTTCAAACCTTGAATAAACAATAGATGTTTTTATTAATATTCGAACCAATTGATCAATTAATAAATTTCCATTTGATAAATTTCATTAACCAGTGATTTGGTTTTTTTTATTTAATCTAATAATTTTAATTTTAAACTATTTCCTTTTAGTTAAACAAGTTTATTTAACAAATTCATCTCCATAATACATTATTTTAAATTAAACTAGTATCTGAAAGTATATATGTATATTTATTTTTCTTTGAAGCTACATATACTAAGAAAATAACCTATATACCTTTTAAATCAAATTTTGTATAAGCTCTACACGTTTTTAAAATCCCTATTTTTTTTCTTTCTAGTAACAACATAATTAATAATTTGCTTTACTGTGAAAACCTTTCGCCTTTAAAATATACATACATACATATATATGTATATATATATATATATATATATTTATATTGTAAAAATAGTAACTTCATTTCTCTAGATTAGATAAAAATATTAAAACTCCTATCATTAACTGAATTAATTCAGAAGTAACTAAAAAATTAGATTTGGTAAAAATAATCTAGGCTAAAATTAATTACTAGAACCACCTCGACTACCAATGCCGATACATCTACCATCCACTCCACCAGTCGATGAACACAGCCGCCCATTTTCATACCTTTGCTAATGAACTCGCCACCGCGCTCGTCTAGCTCTGACTACAACCGCGAAACCGATCACGACTCCGCATGTCATCCAAATGAGCAGCCCATCTTGTCATTCCAGGTCACCATGCGCGAGCCCCTACTACTATGCCGTACGCCACCATTGCATACAGAAACACCTATCAGGACTTCGCATCCGTCACCCGGGCCTTGCCTTCAAACCTCGATCGCCGCTATCGCTCGAGTGCCACGAACTCCCCACCTTTCATCGATTATTTAAGAATCCCCCCTTTCGGTTTGGAAATTGTTTTTTATACTTATATCAATTTTTTTCGAATTTCGAATCCTAAATTGAGGAAAGGGTTTCAGTGAGTTGATAAAGAACGAAGGCAAAGATAAAGGATTCAATTTTTCTAAGCTTTCTTTCTTATTATATTTTTTCTTCGGCCTTTACTCCTTTTGAAATTGTAGAAAAATGAAATTCTAGAAAGGAGGAGAGGATCGAGTGTTTTAACATGCTCGGCTTTTCTAATATATATTTTTTCTCTTTTTCCTTTGCCAGTTGAAGGAGGCAAAACATGATTCGACGACTGAAAAGCTAAGGTAGCGTGTTTGCAGGGGTTGGCTACAGTGACATATAAAAAGAATGGGAAAAGTTTTGATGTGAAAGAATTTTTACTGGTCGGTATTTTATATTTAAATTTAAATTTAAACTTGAATCACCTTGAAAATCGTAGCTCAAAATCTCGACCTCCAATCGAGGCATGCCGCTAGGTGTTTATAGTGTTATACCCCTATGTCGAACGCAATGGAAAAGGTTTCGAGCCCTAGTTCGATCGTATGGAGAAGATAGCTTTTTGGACCCAGTTATTATCTTAAATTTTCGATATAAATTTCAGCACACACAACAACTCCAAACATTACGAAAATTGAAATTCGATAATAATACAATATTACGGATCCAATGGAACTGGTTTTGTCGAATTCCAAGACTGTGCCTCGGATGGCTATTTGTAAACGTCAATTTAAACGATATATTTTTAAAACGTAACAAAACATTCCCAAATTCAATTTCAACACTTTATCAGTACCATCGATATAAATTTTACAAACCCTCGGATTATTTTTAACTGGCTTAAACTGAAGATTCAATATTTTACCCAACTTCAAATTATTTAATTTAATAATTAAATTACCCATTAAATGGTGATATTTGAATTCGAGTTAAAAATTAACTTTTAAATATTTTAAATCAATGAAATATTTCAATTTCAAACATCTAAAAATTTCGGGTCGTTACATTTGTCACGACCTCGACAAGGCTCAAAACCAATCTGTTGCATGCCAAACTCATTGACATCATGCAGCATTATTTGGTTCGTGTCAATAATACTATGATGTAGTAAGTGATGGCTCTACATAGCCAATATCGACATGGCAAAACTGCAATTAACTTAAAAACTGCCAAATTACAACATAAAGATATTATTTTTCACCAAACCTTTATAATTTATCAAAAGCTAATTGGCTAGCAAAACTTTATCAATTTTCTTTATTGAAAAACTGCCATACCCTATTTCCAAGATCCAAAACATTATCTCAAATAATTAACTAATAACTATAATTAATTAAACTTATATATACTTATTCTGGCATAAATAATTTTTCATAAATCAAAATTACATGGAAAAAATCCCAAAAATTCACAAAAATTAGACAATATCTCTGTCTACATCATATAAAATTTTGGAGCACAAACCATTATTTAGTTATTTAAAATGATTAAAACCCATAATTAAGCCTTTTACTCCATAGGAAATTCATAAAATAACCTCTATAATTCAAAAAATTATGAAATTAAAAACCCGTCTCCAAAATAATGATTTCCTTAACATATAAAAATTTCAATCATTTGGAGGATAAAATCTTTGAATCTGACCTAACCGAATTAAGCCATTTATATTAAATTCCGAAAGTTCACATTAACCATTATTTTATCCAAACAATGATTATTAGATCATAACTCAACCAATCAAACACATAAGATTCGGGTATTACCCATTGTCGAATCAAAACAAAAATATAAGAGATGATAAGTGTTCATATTCACCTTAGATTATGGTTGGAGTTGAGATTTGGTGTAGCTCTTAATCGTAAGCTTGCTTTCCCTTGAATCCTCGGTTTTGATCTCCCTATTGCTTCCCAATGGCTAACCTTAATTGAGCTTTCCTTTTGGTTGTTTTTGTTGTGAAAATGAGAATGATGTAGGAAGTTATGGTTTAAAGAATGAAGGGTTTATCTATGCCTATTTTCCCCCTCCTATGTATCTTTTATGTGTATTAATTTTAAAACAATCTTACTTAGCTCATTAAGTTTGGCACGACCATACTAATTAACCAAATCTCATTCTCCCTAATTATATACATTATTCTATTTAATCTATCCAATTAAATGTCTTAAATAATGTTAACTAAAAATTAGGGGTATTACAAATAAGCATTGTTGATTTGATACCAATTACAACTTTAGCTCGTTTCTTATAGATATGTCAAATATGTAACTTTATTGAACTACAAATTTTAGTTCTTGGTGCATGATGACAACTAGTAAAATGAATTTTCATAAGTTAATTTATCAATTAGAAATAGTGAACAAAAAGATAACTAAAAAAGCAGTAGCTCTTTTCTAATCTTGTTTTTAGTAGTAAAGACTTCATGGAAAATAAAAAATAAAAAATAATGGAATAAGAAAAAATTTCTCTATTAAAAGACTTATGAAGAACACTAAAAGTTTATGGCTAAAACTAAAAACTCAGTGCATTGAGATTTCTAATATGGCATGCATATTGTCATTCATCATATACAAAAAAAAAACATTGAGAGCGTGAAGATATTTATTTGTAAATATTTTTTCCAACATATAAAATAATGAAAAATATTGTTAAAATATATCGGGTATATCACACTAAATATTAGAGTGATATATTGACAAATATCGGACAATATATCACTAACGATATGTTAAGCGACATTATAAAAAGTAATGGCTTATGAGCGATAATCGATATATCAATGATATATCGATGATATTATCTGATATTAACTACACAGGGCCTTCATATTACAAAGTTTCAATATGCATCTACATTGGTTCGATTAAGAGGCGTAAAGTGCCTTAAGATTATCTTTTGAATTTAGGAAACATAATCGGATTCAGACATACATTTATACAAGCATAGATCCAAACGAAAATTAAATGCTCACACAGCCTTAAGCATGTATTTAATACACTTCCATATAGTGGAATGTATTTTTTTGGGACTAAAAGCTGTACTTTATTTGAACACAACACTATTTTTTTGATATTTCGGGAAGTCAAACCAAAGATCTCTAAAATCTTAGTCTAAAGCTCTTTACAACTTGTCATACCACTTGAGGTAGCGATCGTTGACTCTAAAATCTAAATACGCTTGCTGGTGAGTTTGTATTTAACGCATGCCGAATCTTTAACATGTACTAAAGGCATGCCCAACAACTATACAAACATTAAATGCACATCTAATGTCTGAGCAACTATTAAATGTAACGTGTATAAATACACACCCATTTGTAAGGCATACATTAAATATATGCTTAGCTATAACATGCTTTCACCCCCTTAAACATTTAAGGTTGGGCGAATATTAAGTCATCTGGAGATCCCTTATGGCTAGTGCCAGCATATGGTGGATCAGTTAATAAATTATTAATTTACTTATACCGAATCATCCATACTTACATTCAAAGTCAACTACAAATATTGTTTTTTTTGTATTTATAATGGGAAATTTTGCCACTTTAGGACAATTTGCAGGAAAAAATTGAAATTAGACCTGTTTTGAACTTATTTACACATATAGGTTTATTTTGACCACATGAGATGTTGACTGGCTGTTTTTGGAAAACCGCCAACGTGTATCAACCAATTTGTAATTTCGAATATCGTCAACAGGATATCTTTGAAAATCGTTTTTGTTTGTTTTCACACAGTAATAAATCCAGCCAGCAAGTTCTTCTCTCCCTCACTTCTACCTTTACCAAAGTAAATCCAAAAGATTGTAAATTCCACTAGTGCATCGAAGTTTAATTTTGTATCTTTAAATCATTGGTTTAATGCTAAATTTGTAGATCTTGACGATGGTGTTCTACAAAGTTCAATAATTTGAAGGTACAATCATAAAACCCTAGTTTTTATTTGTAATTTATGAAATTTCCATTTGTAAGTAAGTAAATGTAGATAAACTAAGTAGGAGGTTTGAGTAAGTTAATTATTTTGTACTTACATATGTAGTAATAGAATCGTATATTGGTTTGTAGAATGGCGAAAAATCTAGTCCCTGCAATTTGCTACTACGACGGCGAATTGAATATCGATGATCAGAAATATTAAACATGTTGGTGGTATATATAAACCAGGAAGAGTGCAAAAATGTCGCAAATTAAGGGAATTAAAAGAATATGTTTACAAAACGATGAAAATTAATCCAAAAGAATTTGAAATTGAATAAGTGTTTAATTGGCCAACGAACTCGGGTTCTAAAGCAATAACATCATAAAACGATGATGACGTTGAAGTAATGTTTTCTGCTGTTTCAAAATAGATTGAGTTATATGTAGGGAAAATTGCAAAATGAAAACCAGAATAGCAGTTTCCATCTATTGTAGTTAGTACTGCAATTGGATACGATACATGGATGTTGAAGATGACGAATCCATCTAGTAGCTATGTTTCTCCTAGTTACAGTAATCCTTACATAAACGCTGGAAGCTACTATCCTCCATATATGTATTATGGGTTAATGTCGTACACAAACTCGTAATCTTCTATGCGACAAAGCTTTCCTTATTACACACCGCTTATGGATTCAGTTATTAGTTCGATGTAACATTGTTACGATGAATAGTTGGATATAATGGTATTTATTTAAATTTCCTTACACTTTATTGCAATGTAATTAGTTTTCAGCAATAAGTCAGTCAACAAAACAAAAGTGTTGAACCATCAAATGCTCATCTATCGCTGTTAATATATCCCACTCCATCTGAACTATATGATATGAGTTAGAGGTTTGTTTTAGATATATCGTTGTTTTGGTCTCTTTTGGTATTGATTATTGGTTAGTTTATTCCTATGTTGTTAACAGGTATAAGATAGTCGATACTACTGCACATTGGAGTGCTAGACCATCGCACCATTCTCACGATGCAAATGTTGACAATATTGTGGACGGTAATAGGGATGAAGCAGTTGGTGAAGAACCTTAGGTGATAGCATGATTATTGCTTCTAGGAATGATAACGAAGGCTCCTGGATTAAAAAAATGCAAGTTAACAATGACCTGTTGAACTATAACTTTCCTATGACATATGACAATGATTGTGATAATGATGAACCAAAGTTGGAAGTACCTTTCGATGATGATCTTTGCACTGCGTAAATGTTGGCAAGATTTGTTGTTACTAGTCTTCAATTTACGGGAGAATGATTTTCAACTTCTTGCGTTCAAAGTGGTTTTAGTGTTGGAATGGTTTTTGAGACAAAAAGAAAAGTTTCTTCAATGGATAACTGAATGGTCTATTCTACATGTGGTTTTATACAAGTAATCAAGTCAAAAAATACACCGCTATATGTAATGTTGAAGGTAATTGTCCTTGAAGGATACATGCGATAGCATTGAAAAAATCTCAATCGAGATGGTCAGAAATTCGAAAGTATCCAAGCAAACATACCTATGTTAACCCAACAATTAATCGAACCATAATCAAGCCACTTCGAAATTTATTTTGACAAAAATCATGTCCTTTGTCCAAGATGATTTGGATATTTATGATGGTACAGTACAAGTGCTTGTACACAATCAGTTGTCCATCAACATTACTTACACGAAAACATGACGAGCATTAAGCAAAGCGATAGATAGAAGATATGGTGATTAAAATGAATCATATGCTACATTATCACAATACTTTGAGGAGATAAAGAGAATGAATCTTGGCACTATAGGTCATGTGACACATGATGAAGCTTGAGTATTCGATCGTTCATTTTGGGCATTTGGGCTTTACATTACAGGTTTTTTGCATTGTCGTCGTTGTTATGTGTTGACGAGACACATTTTTATGGTAAATAGAAAGGCATATTGCTTGTTGCAACTATGGTAGATGTAGATGATTGTCATTTTCCTTTATCTAATGTAGTTGTTGAATTTGAGTTATGTAATACTCGGGGTTGGTTTTTTTTGTGATTGCATGAATTCATACATAGTGTATGCAGTCGACGTATTACTTTCATATTAGATAGGATGAAAGGAATTATGAAAGCTTTACATGAAAATGGAAAGAACCACACAAACGTCAATGTTGTGCAAGGCATATTAAAGTCAATTTTCAAGCGGCAGGATTCAAAGACAAATAATTAACGTGGCTATTTTATTCACCATTGTGCGCTTCCGAGGTAGTTGAATACATGAAAAATAGAGAAAGATCAAAACAAAAAATAGACATGCTCGTAATTGGATTGGGATAAGTTTGGCAAATTTCGAGAAAAACCGAGCACTATGCAAAGATGATGGAGGACGCTTTCATGTTATGACCACTATTATGTCTAAAAGTTTTAATGGTGTACTAAAAGGGGCTAGATCTTTACCTATAAAGGCTTTGGTTGCACGAACACTCTTTCGCTCTCCTGAATATTTTTGTAAGCGATGTCAAATTACTGATGAACTAACAACATGCTTGACTACAAAGTGGGAGGCTAAAATAGCTAAAAGGCTAGTGAAGCCCATTGCTATAGACTTATACAATTAGCCAAACTGAAAGGTAGTTTATTCACTATTTTGGGGATGAATATAAAGTAATAATCGACGGCAATAATTGCTCGTGCACATGCAACATTCCACTACTCTAGAAGATAACATGTGCTCATGTAATGACGGCTTATTTAGCACAAACAAGTGGGGCTCATAGAGCACACCATGATTTAGCTTCATCGTATTACTCCGTTGACAGTTACAAAGTTGCTTATAAACCCTACTTTCATCCTGTGCGTTTAGGAGTTAATGGAGCATATATAACAGTTGTAAAATATTGTTGTCGTCTGTGAAAAGACAACCGAGGAGACTGCGATCTACAAGGATCAAAGGTGTGATGGACGAGAGCCAGTTGTCCAAATCTAATAGGTGTAGCAAATGTGGTTTTCAAGGGTATAACCACAAGCGATGTAATACCGTCGTCTAGTAGGATTGTATTATTTAACCTTTATGAATTGAACTCGACTTTATGATGTGTATGTTAAACATGACTGTATAAAATATGTATCAACATCACATTGATGTACTATTCAATCTTCAATTGCTTTTGCTTATTATTTACCGTGGCTTAAGGGTCTATGTTGCATGCAGCCATGTTTATGCAGTAGGTATGAACGTGAGATTTTTGAAAATTAAGGTTCTTTCCAAAAATCACCAAAAGGCGATTTTTCAAAAAACACAATTTAATACCTTCTGCTTGACCACGGCAATATGTTTCACATCTACAGTACATATGCATTACATACATACGATAAAAATACATTAAAAAGTGAATCATAGTCGTTACACGGTCCAAATAGTCCTACTAAGACTTCTTTGTTTTGTCACATCAAACAGAGTAATCGTTTCGAATAGTGGAGATGTCTCAGTGTCATGTCCAATCATAACTTTTGCAGTGTGTAGTCCTTTCAAACAGTAGCAATGAATTCTCCTACGATTTTTCTAAAGCCGCCTTTTGCGAATTTCGAAAAACCGCTAAGTGGTGATTTTCGAAAAATTGCTAAGTGGCGATATTCGAAAAGTTGCCAACAGGCGGCTTTTGAAAAATCGCCACCTAGAAAATCTCAATAGGTGAATTTCGAAAAATCACATATGTAATACTACTTTTCAAACACAGCAGCAAGCAACACAACACACTTTCGCTCTATTCGACTCAGCAAATTCAACTTAGCAAACTCAACTCAACAAGCCAAGCAAACAAGTACCGCACGTATACATAGTCTATATAATAACCATGACACAATAGCAAAACTAACTACACATACCAATAGATATCCACGACATAAACATGAGAAGTTCTGGAAAAATTAACACATCCATGACGACAAATACACATCTATACCATAAAGAACACACATGCATGACAAAAAATACAAATATCCACACCACAAACTACACGTATCCATATCTATTAAGAATCTTTTACCATCTATGCAAGCGATGAACTTCCAGAGCGGTGCGACGACAATGATGTTCGGGAAGGTGAGACATATATTCTTTTTCGTCAATCTCGGTGGAAGGATCAAGTGTACATGTTGGTTAAAAAGGACCATGATGTACTCTTTTGGTTGTTATGATGGAAAACCTCTACCTTGGGAAGAAGTACCTTCACCTCTTTTATTTTCACAAGTGTATGTAAGTAGGAGTGGAGGTACATCTATGAGAGCGGAGGTGGAAGGCGAGAAGGACGTCTTGGTCTTTCTAGTTTGTTCCTTCCCAAAATAGGACGTAGAATGTTTTTTATATTCAAGCACATCCCTTTTGACTGCGCATTGTCTTCAAGATGTTGTTCGAGCTCTTCAGTTGTTTCCAATGCCTTGTAGATGCCATCATCCTGTACAACTCAATGAAAATCAGCTCTTGTTATTTCTTTTTGGTTTAATTAACAGTGCTAAGTATACTTACAATGTTCCTCCTTAGCAGTGCACGAAAGGTGTATAAGGGAACATGCTGTACTGGCGCTTAAAACATATCGGCACATAATGTTCCAATACCACCTCATTAAAATTTCACAAGAGGAGTGATCGGCTCTCTCTCGACATGAATAAACTATTGGTTCTGATTCCATATCTCAAGAGCATTTGCGATGCCCTCCTTATAAAACTCCCTAGTATATACTGGCGCATTCTCCGGCATATGCTGCACAATGCCAAACTATCACATTACCGATTGGGTAAGTGATGTACGGTCCATGTATTGCAAATGAGAGGAAGCCTAGCAGTCCAAAGAAATCTGGCGGTTGTACATATAGCAGGAAGCTATTACAGCAAATCCTACGTGTACGGAGTCCAAATATCACCGAAGCTGGGTCCAGCACATCCAGCTCATTACGGTAAAATCTTACATTCCGTCGCAGGGGTTGAGAGGTATTTTTAGGACCAATCCATCTGTCAAAGAACGAAAAAGCAATATAATACGACATACACATATTGAATTAGCAAATTTGTTTTATATCGTAAGAAGTTATACCAAGATTAAACAGGCATTATGTGATCGATGAGAACATTTCATGCTTGGATCCGTCCAATTGGAAGATATGGCCATGACCAAAGCAACAAAAAAACCATTTAACAAAGAATGTCGTAATAAAGAATGTCATAGCACTGAACGAGCTACCTAAAGTAGTTGCATACCTGTACAAGTGTCAAATAACCGTCGATAAGTTTAGTGAGCATAAGAGATAGACTAGCGAACCCCATATATGCATTACACAAAACACTACTACCCTATGAATACTATGCACACTCGTAACAACCTGCCTTTATGGATAGTTTAAATCGACAATGAACCACACACTACGAACTCAAACCATAGGAAAGGAAAGATTGTTGTTAGGGTAAATAAGAAAAAGAGAAAGAAATAAAACAAATATAGAATCCCATAGCGGAATGACAAAATATAATAATCAAATAACAGTTCATGAAGCTATTTTATAAATACATTTGATTATTCTTTTACAATACAACATCAGAGTTACATAAACATGAATAAATAAATAAATGCACTGGAACAACATGTTGCAGTGGAAGAAATATAATAAATAGTAATAGTACAAGTGTTTGTCTTCATCCTTCAGAAATAAGGTCTTCAACCCTGAAATGCTCAGGCTAACCCGAGCGAACTGAAAAGACAAAACACTTGAGTCAGAACTAAAAGATCTTATGTAAGCTAAATCAACGGTAAATATTGTAATGGCGTCATAGATGTTTACGGGGTTTGACATCTCCTATCTAGTGTCTAACGTGGGTGCAATAACTTAAGAGATGCTCGAGATACCATCTCCTAAGAATCCGTTAAATTATCTACTATGTAGTACAATACGCTATTATAATATGTCTACAGTAAAGTAAAAGTATTAAAAAAGCATTAAGGCATTATCCATATCCCCCTTAAAACATTTTATATTTTCACATAGTCTATACGGTACGATACGCTCCTCTGTAAACTAGAGGTTTACACGGAAGGAACCCATATGGTACAAAACAAACTCGTAGAAGGCGCGCTAGGGAATGTGAACACGGCACTCGAGGCAATGTCAGGGTAGATATACTAATTACACTCCTGGACCGGTGGTAACGCATAGCTGCTACTATCACCCATCTTAGAACACACTTCTAAATCAAAATTAAGGGTGGCCACTAAATCAATCACAAAGTCAGAATATAGTATGGAAAAAATGTGTCCGATTGTAGGAATGACCTCGCTTAGTCCGATATAGAACCTGTTTTAGCCACATCAAGCTGACTCACGGGAGTCAGGGTCACGTAAATACCTCACATAGAAATCGTTCACCAAACCATCCTACTTCATTTTTAGAATCTCCACCACGTACACAGTTGTTAAGTGGTTTTCGATATTGGTAGAGAGTATGACAACTTATGATCTCGGTCTGTTTAACAACCAATCGCTTATTACACACAGGATGGTTCTTTTACATTTCAAAAGCTACAATTGATATCGAAATATCATATTTTCAAACCATATCATTTTCAAATCATATTCCCTTTCAAAAACCACTTCACTTCCAAATCGTAATTTCTTTCAAAATCATATTTCCAATTAGGTTAATTCCTTACTTTAAAATCATTCTATTCAATTAAATATAACATTAAAATCCCAACTTAAGTTATAACATCATTTGACCTGATTCCCTTTTAAACCAATGGATTTGAATATAAACAATTCCCTCCACTTAGTCTGAAAATTTAGAAAATAGTTTAAATAGTTATAAATAGTTAAAATAGTTATAACTAGTCAAAATACTGTAAAATAGTTTAGTTATAGATTAAAGATACTGCGAAATTGATTTAAGATAGTTAAATAGATTTGAATTAGATTAAATATAATTAAAATATATTAAATAGCTTTAAAATAGATTATTAGATTTAACATAAGTTAAATGGGTTAATTAGTTTAAAAGTTTGAAAATCTTAATAATTAAAGTCTTCAAAATAATATATTTTTAAAAAAGTTTATATTAAAATATATGTTTGAAATTATATCAGTTTAAACTATTTATTTCATTCCAACACATTTGGACTATTTCAATATCCCAAAACCAAATTTCAAATTTTCCAATTCAAATTCTCAATAAAATATTAATTCTATATCGCTTCTTATCCATGTTCGAAATATCAATTTAAATTAGCCCAATTTCAATATATTTCAAATTTATATTTCAAACTTTTTTAATAACTCGATTTCTACAAATTTCATTTATACTTAAAAAAATCGATACAATTCCAATTTCAACATAAAACTTGAATTTCGATAATAATTCAATTTATATAAATCAAGTTTCTATTTCAAAATACTAGTTAACTAAACTCAAAATTTAAAAATTCAAAATCATTTAATTTAACCAATCCAGTATCCGTATATAGTTTCCTACCCTAGGGTCAAGTGATATAGATATTTATCATTTCAACAACTAATTTAAATTTTAACAGTTATATATCATTTCAAACCGCAATCTCAAATTTAAATAAAGTCCATAAAATCACTCTAGTCTATCATTTCAACCCATAGCGATTTCTACTAATCTATAGATCATTTGGGTATGTATCATTTAACCCATAGGTAACTTGCAGTTATTATATCAAATGTAAAATACAACATCTAGTCAGACATTATCAACAATCAATATCCATCCCAATCAACATCCAAATCAATCAATAAATAACAACCGATAACTGATGATCAATACAGGTATTAAGTTGACAGTAAAATTCAATATTATATTTAACGATAATTAAATGCGATAAAAGTCAAATTTAACCAGAAATGACAATTTAACAAACCAAACAATAGTCAATAAGTTTCTAATCACATCATAAATTTAATTTAACTAATATAAGAAATTTTAGAAGTTGTGAGTGGGTTAAAACACTTACCTTTGAATTTAAATTGAATTTAAATCCAATTTAAGGCCAAAATTCAAAAGATCTTAGAATTCGTCTAACCAGCATCAAAATGTCCGGAATTCCAATACGATCCTAGTGGAGAAAACCGCGTGAAATGACCTCGTATGTGAAAGTTATGCTCGTTAGAAGTTATACAATTTCAAATTAAATTAAATAATAAATAAAACAAATAGAACCCTACACGTCACCAAGCATTACCGCTGAAAACCCTAGGTCACGCCCCAATCAAGAACTAGCCGCTGCTTCCCTTCACTCGACGCTGACCAGCTCGATCGCCCTCGTCCCGATCAGAGGCCGCCACTGGCCTCCAGAGCTCCGGTCGCCCCAACACCCTGGACGCCCCATGTCAATCACCGATCGCTATCACGCTGACACCGAGGTCAAAAGCTATTCGTAGTGAATCCTGGCACAATCAAATCCAATGAATCGTACCGTTCGACGCCACACGACATCCTCCATGTGCCGACACCCACTAACCGTCTTATGGTTGACGATCTTTCGTCAACTTCGACAACTCAAAATGAACAGCCGGGGATGATTCGCCCAATTCCGGCCACATAGAAACCTAGATCGAAAAATAAACAGTGGCTTTGACTTGCACTCGTCGAGAGCTTCAAATCGATCTATAACATGATATAGTTTAAGGAGTTTGGTTTTGAAATTGAATTTTGAAATTTGAGAATTAGGGTTTGTCTGCCATTGGAATGAGAAGTTGAGAAGGAAATATACGTACAGACAAATGGAAATAAGAAATAACCTAGGATTTATAATGAGCTATTTATATGAATAGCGGAAATAGAAAAGAATGGCTCAGATCGATTTAGATTGGAACGATAAACAATCCGAAAAGCCCGTTTTGCCTCCGGAATGAAAATGGGTCATCCCATATATCAAAATAGATTTTTTGATGATTACAAATTCAATGGAACATGTTTCAAGTCCCAATTCCATCGTATGGAAAAGTTATGTTAAAATCATCTTATTTCAAATCGACTTCAATTTATTTTAATTAAATTGATTTCTACGTCTTTCGAGTTCTTACGATCAAATTACAAGTCCGATCGCTACGAAACGTGAAACCTTACAACGATTCACTGTTATGGATCCGATGAAACTGGTTTCATTGAAATCTGAATCAGTGGCCAAAATAGCTATTTTCACATTATTTAAATAAATTAATGTTTGATAATTAATTCACTTTTTAATTCAATATTTATAAACTAACAAATTTAATCATTTTTAATTTCTTAGATATTTATAATAATTCAAAACAAGTTTACACATGAATTCAGTGTTTAAAATTTTATAAATTGCAGTATTCAATTTCCACTGTAACTAAACCCAATTAATTTTATTTTAATTCAAATAGATTGTTTTAATTTGATTTCAGACTTTATATTCAATCAATTATTACTCAAATAACATTGTTAATATTTGTTTGTCTTTCATTACATTAATATTCTCCAATTTCCATCTTTATTTGTATTAATTACTATATTTCCATTTATTAAATTTTTGTCAAATTTATACATTAATTAAAATTTTGAGATCCTAAATGAATTGCTTATCTTGATTCCAATCTTTTATTAAATCAACTGTCATATTATGCGTAAAATTTCCATTGGTTACATCCTATTGGGTTAACATTCTACCATTATCAATTTGATCTGCATTAACTCCACTAATTAAGTGAATTGATTGCAATTGATTTCCACTTTTAAATTTTATAGTCCAAATAAATAGGTGACATATAATAGTGTAACGACCCGCAAATCCGTACCCCTTGAGTCAACACTATTCTACAACAATCAACTCAAGTTGCACAGAAATATGAACCATTTGGGTTTAAGAAGAAGAGGTAGAGGAAGAGAAAACAAAATCAACATCAGAATCTAACCATCGCAGCGGAATAAAATATAATAGAGAATAAATAATCTTTACTCAAAATAAAATATATCAGTTTACATATATTACATCATCAGAGTACATCAGTCACAGCTGACATCAATAACATTCAATGGGTACACAACAACTCAACACAGCGGAAAAAAAATATATACAAGTACGAGAATACGTATCGTCATCCAGCTCGTCTCCTGAGCTCCACAGCATCATATCCTGTATCCTATAATACTCGGTCTGACCCGAACATTACAGTTAAATAACACCCGAGTCAGTCTGGAATACCAGCGTGAGAAAATCACACCCGGTTGATTATTAAAGTTTCAAAATCTTTTGAAAGCAAAAGCATCTCGTAAGACCACGCCATAAATAAACATGTCGGGTTTTTACCTTACGATAGCTAAAACAATTTTTATAGAAATCCTCCGATATTATAATAGGGTCTATATACAAATACTTATAAAATAGCCAAAATTGTTACATTATTAAATTCCAGCTACTAGCCACAGAGTGGGTAATACAAACAAAACTCGTACAAGGCTCGTAGGTAGCACGGATTTCCAACAATGACTAAGCACTGGGGTACCACCTGTCACAGTACGGGGCCTAGATCACCGTACTGAGGATTACTCCCTTCATCCCCTGCAACACAAGGCCGGAACCATTCCTTACTGAACAGTCCCGAACAAGATAAACCCCATGGTTGGCGCGACCAACCACCCACTAAGCCGAAATATATAAAAAGGGACATCTAGACAGGGGAAATACCTTGTCCTGCTTGGGCACGACCCACCTAACCTTGCTGCATATCCCCTGATTTTCAGTCATTCCCATTTGATGAGGCTTGAGGCTAAGCGTTACCTTTTAGAACGTTTCACTTAGAATGCCCATCGCCCACCTGACGATGTTTCGCAAGCATTCGTCCATACAAGTCCGTCCCGGGTTCGAACGGAACCGAAGGCACTATTCTTACTACATCCATTTGGAAATATCCTCAGGATTAGTAGCGACTAGCACTTGCACTTCACCGCTTCATCTTCGAATCCAAAAATCGTTTTTCGCACGAAAACGTACAAACTGGATCGAAGTGGTTTTCGAGAAATAAATCTCGATCCCGGTCTCTTCGAAACGATCAACGCATTGTCCAATATTGATGGTCGGTTATTTAACTATCAATTATATTCACAAAACAACCATCAACCAATAAATAATTTTCAAATTATTTATTAATCTCCAAAAATATCTTCACAAGATATATTTCTATTTTCAACCCTTTGAAAATAGTTTTCAAAACCATCTTTCTTTTCAGAATCAACTTTCTCAAATATTTTCTATCTCCTCTGAAATCACCAAGCACAGAAAAATAGATTTTTAAATAATTTAAAACACTTTACTTTGAAAATATACTTTAAACATTTAAGTTAAATTACTTCAATAATTTGTTAAAACTACATACTATAGGACTATTTGATAATAAGGTTACTTAATAAAACATAAAACCGGATTTGAACTTTTTAAAACAAATACTAAATCACTCTGTAAATAATTATTGCTATAATATATTAAAAGGAAATACTTGCTTTAGAAATTTAATATTAGACATAATAAATTTTACAAAACATACTTCTTAAAAACAACTTTAAACATTCAATTTATATTTAAAAATTTACTCTGAAAGCGTACTCGGTTATTCAGAGAGAGATTTCCAATCTCAATCACTTAAATCAATTTTCCAAGTTGATTTCCAATTTATTCCATTTGAAATAAATTTCTTCACTTAACAGTTCATTTCAAAATTCATTAATTATGGACTTTATTATTATTTTCAGTTTGATCTTTAACTCCTTTAGCTGAAATATACAAATCTCAGGTTATTCCCAATTTCTTCTTTATTCTTCTTAAATAAATTTAAATCCTCAATTTAAAATAAATGTTTTGTTCTTTTAAACAATAACATTGAGATTTAAGTTTCTTGAACTCTCTGTTTAATTAAATTTTCCTTCCCATACTCAAGATTTATTTATTAAAATGTTAAAGTTACTTTATTTCCTTTCCAGTTCACTTATAACTTTATTCAACTTTTCTATAATTATTTTACTTACAAATTTACTTCTTTTATTTCCATTCCCAAACTCAAATTATATATTTTGGGTAATTCATTATTTCCCGATTATAACAATCGAGCCATAGCATCCAATATTTCCACATAATTCATTACAGAATATCAAATATTCAGAACAGAGAATATTAAATAATTAAATAAAGTTGAGGGGTCCAGTTGGATCCCTCCAACCTGTTTTCCCTGCATTCACAGACGTTAGCATCATATAACATGCCAAGTTCAAATTATACTATACTACATCACATCAATCAATTCAACCACAATCAATTATTTAAATTTAATCATTTAAATTTAAATTTAAACTGAGTGAGATTAACTCACCTATGCTTGGCTGTTCTTAATCCATTCCAAACTGGTTTGTTCCCTTGATTCTTCTTTAAACCTTGTATAACCATTTACGATTTATTATCACTTTGAAATAACTTGAAACACTTTTTTTTTTTTACAGATGATTAAATTCCCACCTTAAACTTAATTTAAGCGAAGTAGTAAAATTTAAACTAATTTTCCTTTATAAAATTTAATTCAATTTAATAATTTGTACTTGAACTAATTCCTAAAATAAATTTGAACAAATTTAATTTATTAATAACTTAATTAAGTTTAGCTTAGTATTTAAGAAACCGTTTACAGATAAATTTCCCTCTCTCTGTAATCCCTTTTTTTTTTGATTTTATATATATTCAAATCCAAGCATGTAAATTTATATGTTAATCAAGTTTAAAAATAACGAAAAAGAAATCGAACCTCAACGCGATACACCATTTCGTTCATGTCTAACTTCGCGGCAACCCCCTCCTAATCGCGACCGACCTCAACAGCGAAACCCTAGTTTCAACATGGCGAACCCCTCCTGTAGACGCGGCCTATCGAATCTACATCGGCCTCTCCTCCTTCACTATCACGCGGCGGCCATCCCAATCTCGAACGAGCTCGCAATACCCCACTGCGCCGACGATTAAGCGCCACTGCCCCCCCTTTTTACCTCACGCAGAACGCGATCTCCAGCTCGCCGCCAGGTACCTTGCCCACCCCCTTCATCGCGCTGCACGAGCGCGAGCCAGCAGCTACATTCCCAAACGAATTCCATGCCGAAATTGAAACGTGACTCGTGAATACTCGCGATCAAACGAAGTCGGCCCTCCTTTCTTTCCCCTCTTTTTATTTATTTATTTTGTTACTGATGATTTTGACTGAGAAATGAAGGCTTCGGCCATCATAAATTTTCCTTTTCTGAACTTAAAATGGTTTCGATTTCATTCGGCTGAAAGTAAGACTTTTGATCTAAATTTAGGGATTAACAAAAGGAGTGTCGGCTATGCTATCTTATCGTGGACGAGAACAGCGTAATTTATGGAGAGTACGTAGCGTATGCGAGAAGGAAAAATTAATTACAGTGATTTGAAGGTGAAACCAAAAAAAAATATTGACGTGATTTAATTTAACCGGTTAACTTATACATTACTTAAATTTAAAACTTAAATTTAAATCGTCCCGATTACTATAGCCTAAAATCATAAACTCCTGATTTAACATTTTACCCAACTTCAAATTATTCAATTCCATAATTTAATTATCAAATAATTAGTGATATACATAATTCAAGTTGAAATTACTTTATTGAATATTTAAAATCAATTAAATATCCTGATTTTAAATGCTCGAAAATTCCGGGTCGTCACATTCCTTCCCCCTTAAAAGAATTTCGTCCCCGAAATTATTAGTTAGGAAGAATGGTTCAATACCCGTTTACCTTTCCCCCGAAACCAAACGATTTCTAACAAGTCAACATCTCACCATCTTTTTTTTTATAAAAGACCCATTATTATCCTTATTAACCTTCCAAACTTTTCCAAAACCTTCTATAATTTTCAAATAACTTACTTGTTTAACTATTCAAATTATAATTCAAAACTAAATTTTGAATTATCAAAATTTTCTCAAAAATTTTCTAACTCTTTAAATTTCCGAAAAATTTCGCCAGCGTATCCTTTGCGCGGCTGACTCGGTACAACTACAAAATGGCTCTACAGCCTCCCAAATCCAAAAAGAAAACAAAAAGCCAAGTGGCTCAATCCAAAATCCAAATCCAAATCCCAATCAAATTCCATACCAAATTTAAATACATACCATTTGTCGAGCATTTCAAATTTTATCTTTTCATATCAAACCAATTTTCTTTTTCCCTTTATAATACCTGCATACCTGCTTAGCACCAATATCCAAACACAATTTCAAAACATTTTATCGACTTTCTCACAAAATGTCAACTTCTATTCATTCCAATATTGACTTAAATTACATTGGTAGTATCAATTTCCATTTAAGACTTCACCATTCCTTCTTAAGTTTAGTATAAGTATTTTATGTGTTTCTTATATTTATTTTCATCTTACCACTTTAGTTTATATCTATTTCTATTCAAATTGATTCCTTCATTTCCATATGAATTCAATTTATTTTAAACTCCAAATGTTAAATTTTATTCTTCGTTTATAAATAATTCATGTCATTATTTTAATTAGTTTGATTCACTAACTTATTCAAATTCCTAGTTTGAAATCTTTTTGTCGTTAACAAAATTTTCCAAAAAAAAAAAATTCTAACTCCCAAAATTTTTGAAATTTTTTGGCAGAGTCCCCTTTGTACGGAGGAGCTTTTGCAATTTGACAAAAGAGATAAATATATATACATCGACCCACACGGTCGGAAAAATCAAAAACAGTTCATATTTCCTATTTTAATTGCGTAGGCGTACCTTATTTAGCATATTAAGCAAGCGGCTTATTAATTTTAGCAAATAGCACAACCAAATCCAGCCACACGGCTTTCAGGTACTTGTACTTACTCAATTTAAACATGTAAGTACGATATAAATGAAGTTTAACTACATTTCACTTATTTAAAATAGTTAAAACATATGAATTCTAAAAGAAATTCACAGCAAACATTTTTCTATAAGCAATTTATATAGTTTCCATGCCAACTCAACTGTTTCAATTTATTTATAACCATTTTCATTTAATTTGAATGGTTTTCAATCCATTCGTATACATCTTTATCAAATTTGAATGGTTTAAAACACAATAGCTTACCTTCAATTTATTCTTAAGCAAACTGAACTCATATTTAATTCAATTGCTTCCAAAATCAATTTATTTTACTACTATCAACTCATAGAATTTTTAATTTCTTCTATTTACACCAAATGATAATTTATTCTTTGCAATTTGACGAGATTTATGTGAATAAATAAGCATTTGAATTTAATAATCAATTTAAATTGACTCCAACTCAACTTACGCTTAATTCTATTCCATTTTTAAATTTATCCACAATCCATATATTCTCAGTTTCATTGCATTTCAATTTTATTAACCAAACTAGTTCATTCAAAACCATTAACAACTTAGATCCATCTTCATTACCAATTAAATTTCCTTTTTATTTTAATTCATTCACATCCATTCATTTACATTTAAAACCATTTCGTAATTGTTTATTCCAAACTATTTTATTTAGCTCAAAACAACCAAGCCATATCATTCAATAACCACTTCTCAACTTATTTAAACCATACTTCATTTGATTCTTATTTATCTCATCCATTCATTTATTCAATAAAATTAGTTTACCCACATTCACTTAAACCATTCTAATAAACTTGAAACATTCTATTTTTCTTATTGCCTCAAGTTATTTCAATCCCTTAATAATTTAAAAGGTTTACAATTATTTATTTAAGCATTTTCACTCCATTAAATATCATCGGCATCACACCGAATTTTATTTCAATTAAAATTTATTCTTACTTGATTTAAATCCAATTCACTATTATTAAACTTAATTTTAAGTTGAATGCAATTCAACTCATTTCAATTTTTTTTATTTTAGCTTAAGTTTATTCACTCCAATTTTATACTTAAGTCCATTTTATTTTCCAGTAAATCTCCCCCTTTTTTTTTCTTTCTATTCTTAAGCTCATTTCCTTTTTACAATTAAATTTCTCTTTTCAATGCAATTTGATTCTATCCCAATCCAATCTCGTTTCAAACTTATTTGATTAGTTATTATAAAATTTAACTTTTCAGATTTAACCCATTCAATTTATTCCCTGGCTATTTCCAAGTTATCTTCACTTATGGATTTTATTTGCACATTCAAACATTGCTATTTTAATCCATTTACATTTTTATCCGATACACTTCAATTATATTTAATTTGTTAACACTTCAAGCTAAATTTTCAATTTAATAACTCTAGTTCTGATTCTATTATTCACTTTCAATTTACCATCCAATTTATTTACCCATAATTCAGCTTCATTCTCAATTACTTTCACTTCATCAACAATTTGAATCAATTTTAATTTATAACTTGAGTTTATTTCCAACTTCATTATAAACTTACAATTTAATTCCATTAACTAATTTATTATCCAATTAGTTCTCCCCTTATTCATAATCCAACACTTGAATTGTTATTCCAAATATTACTCCCTTTAATTTTCTTAAGTTCAATATTTATTTTATACTTCAGGTTTGGATCCTCATTTCATTTTTCAATTTATCAAAATATTGATTTTGGGCATTGTATTCCATTTTCAATTTAATAAGTCACAACTTATTTTTCATACAATTCCATTCATCATAAGCTTGAATATATTCTTCTTTTATAAGTTATTCTGGTTTATTTATTTCAATTCTCATGTCTTATCCAATTTATTTTTCATTTATCCAGGTAAGAATTTAATTCCATTCAATAATTTCAATCCAATCAAATTTTTATTTCTAACTCCAAGTTAATTTTCATTTTCAACTTTTCTTTTTAAATTTAAATTTCCGACATTCAAAGCTTGTATTTCCTTCTTGATTTAAAAGTCATCTCAATTTTATAAATTAACAACTTATAAGCTTACAGCTATCCCATCAGGAATTTAAAAACACCTACTTTGGTCCAAAATCATTTTGAAATCTCCAACATCCCAAAATCACACTTCACAAAAATTTCAAACCAATCCTGGTTTTTATTTCCAACAAATTTCCTTTGAAATTTCAAAAACAATCAGGTTTTTCTGAACAAATCAATTTGGTAGCAATTCATCACTTAGAAACTCGAAAATGAACATCGATGATGCTGCAGTCATCACCGAAGTTATTTTCCAGTGACTGAAGCGAAGTCAATGCCATCCCCGTTCCAAAACCCATTTTTAAACAATTTCCTTTCAGAAATTACCCAAAAACAATTGCTAATATTTATCTTCAAAACACTTCCAAAATCTCCGGGATTTAAATTTCCAAATCCAGCTTAAATCAATTTTAACTATAATTCATTTGCATAGCTTATGATCATACAAATTCTTATTTGATTATATTTCATTTTATAAATTTCATTTATAATGCATATTTATGAATTTCATTTTATAATGAATTTATTTCCTTAACCTTTAATTATGTTTCAATTTCTAGTTAACTTTTCCACTTAAAAATGATAATACTTTAATATTATCATTCCTAACATCCAAGCAACCATATATTAGCTAAATAGTTTACAAAACTTTTATTTATATCAAAATATATTTTGGGTAAAATTATTTCATTTACCCATATTTAAAACAATACCGTGTCAATTGTTCTATTCAAGTGTTTTGAAACCCCTTCGATACAGTTGCGCAGACTGTGTCGACGAAGGTTCATATGCCACTCAATAAATCAATCAACACAATATTAAAACAATTTATATTCACTAATAAATACGCGCTCATATATATTAATACGCTCAAACTCATTTTAGAGTACTATAGACTCTATTTTAAATGAGTAATTCCCACCAAAGCCAAGGTTATCACCAACCTATGCTCTGATACCAACTGTAACGACCCGCAAATCCGTACCCTTGAGTCAACACTATTCTACAACAATCAACTCAAGTTGCACAGAAATACGAACCATTTGGGTTTAAGAAGAAGAGGTAGAGGAAGAGAAAACAAAATCAACATCAGAATCTAACCATCGCAGTGGAATAAAATATAATAGAGAATAAATAATCTTTACTCAAAATCAAATATACCAGTTTACATATATTACATCATCAGAGTACATCAGTCACAGCTCACATCAATAACATTCAATGGGTACACAACAACTCAACACAGCAGAAAAATATATATACAAGTACGAGAATACGTATCGTCATCCAGCTCGTCTCCTGAGCTCCACAGCATCATATCCTGTATCCTATAATACTCGGTCTGACCCGAGTATTACAGTTAAATAACACGCGAGTCAGTCTGGAATACCAGCGTGAGAAAATCATACCCAATTGATTATTAAAGTTTCAAAATCTTTTGAAAACAAAAGCATCTCGTAAGACCACGCCACAAATAAACACGTCGGGTTTTTACCTTACGATAGCTAAAACAATTTTTATAGAAATCCTCTGATATTATAATAGGGTCTATATACAAATACTTATAAAATAGCCGAGATTGTTACATTATTAAATTCCAGCTACTAGCCACAGAGTGGGTAATACAAACAAAACTCGTACAAGGCTCGTAGGGAGCATGGATTTTCAACAATGACTAGGCACTGGGGTACCACCTGTCACAGTACGGGGCCTAGATCACCGTACCGAGGATTACTCCCTTCATCCCCTGCAACACAAGGCCGGAACCATTCCTTACTGAACAGTCCCGAACAAGATAAACCCCGTGGTTGGCGCGGCCAACCACCTACTAAGCCGAAATATATAAAAAGGGACATCTAGACAGGGGAAATATCTTGTCCTGCTTCGGCATGACCCACCTAACCTTGCTGCATATCCCCTGATTTTCAGTCATTCCCATTTGATGAGGCTTGAGGCTAAGCGTTACCTTTTAGAACGTTTCACTTAGAATGCCCATCGCCCACCTGACGATGTTTCGCAAGCATTCGTCCATACAAGTCCGTCCCAGGTTCGAACGGAACCGAAGGCACTATTCCTACTACATCCATTTGAAAATATCCTCAGGATTAGTAGCGACTAGCCCTTGCACTTCACCGCTCCATCTCCGAATCCAAAAATCGTTTTTCGCACGAAAACGTACAAACCGGATCGAAGTGGTTTTCGAGAAATAAATCTCGATCCCGGTCTCTTCGAAACGATCAACGCATTGTCCAATATTGATGGTCAGTTATTTAACTATCAATTACATTCACAAAACAACCATCAACCAATAAATAATTTTCAAATTATTTATTAATCTCCAAAAATATCTTCACAAGATATATTTCTATTTTAAACCCTTTGAAAATAGTTTTCAAAACCATCTTTCTTTTCAGAATCAACTTTCTCAAATATTTTCTATCTCCTCTGAAATCACCAAGCACAGAAAAATAGATTTTTAAATAATTTAAAACACTTTACTTTGAAAATATACTTTAAACATTTAAGTTAAATTACTTCAATAATTTGTTAAAACTACATACTATAGGACTATTTGATAATAAGGTTACTTAATAAAACATAAAACCGGATTTGAACTTTTTAAAACAAATACTAAATCACTCTGTAAATAATTATTGCTATAATATATTAAAAGGAAATACTTGCTTTAGAAATTTAATATTAGACATAATAAATTTTACAAAACATACTTCTTAAAAACAACTTTAAACATTCAATTTATATTTAAAATTTTACTCTGAAAGCGTACTCGGTTATTCAGAGAGAGATTTCCAATCTCAATCACTTAAATCAATTTTCCAAGTTGATTTCCAATTTATTCCATTTGAAATAAATTTCTTCACTTAACAGTTCATTTCAAAATTCATTAATTATGGACCTTATTATTATTTTCAGTTTGATCTTTAACTCCTTTAGCTGAAATATACAAATCTCAGGTTATTCCCAATTTCTTCTTTATTCTTCTTAAATAAATTTAAATCCTCAATTTAAAATAAATGTTTTGTTCTTTTAAATAATAACATTGAGATTTAAGTTTCTTGAACTCTCTGTTTAATTAAATTTTCCTTCCCATACTCAAGATTTATTTATTAAAATGTTAAAGTTACTTTATTTCCTTTCCAGTTCATTTATAACTTTATTCAACTTTTCTATAATTATTTTACTTACAATTTTACTTCTTTTATTTCCATTCCCAAACTCAAATTATATATTTTGGGTAATTCATTATTTCCTTATTATAACAATCGAGCCATAGCATCCAATATTTCCACATAATTCATTACAGAATATCAAATATTCATAACAGAGAATATTAAATAATTAAATAAAGTTGAGGGGTCCAGTTGGATCCCTCCAACCTGTTTTCCCTGCATTCACAGACGTTAGCATCACATAACATGCCAAGTTCAAATTATACTATACTACATCACATCAATCAATTCAACCACAATTAATTATTTAAATTTAATCATTTAAATTTAAATTTAAACTGAGTGAGATTAACTCACCTATGCTTGGCTGTTCTCAATCCATTCCAAACTGGTTTGTTCCCTTGATTCTTCTTTAAACCTTGTATAACCATTTACGATTTATTATCACTTTGAAATAACTTGAAACACCCTTTTTTTTTACAAATGATTAAATTCCCACCTTAAACTTAATTTAAGCGAAGTAGTAAAATTTAAACTAATTTTCCTTTATAAAATTTAATTCAATTTAATAATTTGTACTTGAACTAATTCCTAAAATAAATTTGAACAAATTTAATTTATTAATAACTTAATTAAGTTTAGCTTAGTATTTAAGATACCGTTTACAGATAAATTTCCCTCTCTCTGTAATCCCCCATATTTTTTTTTGATTTTATATATATTCAAATCCAAGCATGTAAATGTATATGTTAATCAAGTTTAAAAATAACGAAAAAGAAATCGAACCTCAACGCGATACACCATTTCGGTCATGTCTGACTTCGCGGCGACCCCCTCCTAATCGCGACCGACCTCAACAGCGAAACCCTAGTTTCGACATGGTGAACCCCTCCTGCAGACGCGGACTATCGAATCTACATCGGCCTCTCCTCCTTCACTATCACGCGGTGGCCATCCCAATCTCGAACTAGCTCACAACACCCCACTGCGCCGACGATTAAGCGCCACTGCCCCCTTTTTACCTCACACAGAACGCGATCTCCAGCTCGCCGCCAGGTACCTCGCCCACCCCCTTCATCGCGCTGCACGAGCGCGAGCCAGCAGCTTCATTCCCAAACGAATTCCATGCCGAAATCGAAACGTGACTCGTGAATACTCGCGATCAAACGAAGTCGGCCCTCCTTTCTTTCCCCTCTTTTTATTTATTTATTTTGTTACTGATGATTTTGATTGAGAAATGAAGGCTTCGGCCATCATAAATTTTCTTTTTCTGAACTTAAAATGGTTTCGATTTCATTCGGCTGAAAGTAAGACTTTTGATCTAAATTTAGGGATTAACAAAAGGAGTGTCGGTTATGCTATCTTATCATGGATGAGAACAGCGCAATTTCTGGAGAGTACGCAGCGTATGCGAGAAGGAAAAATTAATTACAGTGATTTGAAGGTGAAACCAAAAAAAAAATATTGACGTGATTTAATTTAACCGGTTAACTTATACATTACTTAAATTTAAAATTTAAATTTAAATCGTCCCGATTACTATAGCCTAAAATCATAAACCCCTGATTTAACATTTTACCCAACTTCAAATTATTCAATTCCATAATTTAATTATCAAATAATTAGTGATATACATAATTCAAGTTGAAATTACTTTATTGAATATTTAAAATAAATTAAATATCCTGATTTTAAATGCTCGAAAATTCCGGGACGTCACAAATAGTTTGTTACCATTAACTTTCAATCACACTTATAAGTTATTATTTACAAACAAATGTTCCAATTGTTTACATAACAATGATCTTATCCAATTATCATTAACCACATTATTTCCTTAGTAATTCAATATTTACATTCGTTTCCTTATATCAAATTTATAACCAAGTATAACATTTAACTTATTTCAATTAATTAGGATTTCATTCAAATTATCAATGATTAACTTTATTAACATTGTTACAATTCATTTTAGTGATTATTTCATTAAATACATTACAAAATTTTATTTCTTCCTATATTTAATCACAGTTTCTTATTAGATTAACATTTTTAATTATCGAAAATTTACGGGTCGTTACACTCTTTCCCACTCAAAACTTTTCGTCCCTGAAAAAGAAAAGAAGGAAAAAGAAGAAATTAAGTTATCAATATATCTTATTCAAACTATTAAATTTATAAACAATCCATTTATATAATTAAATAATTTAGATAAAATATATCAATATATAATAATTAAATCCTTTATATTCAAGTTAACAAAAGTTTGGAAAATATTTCACAAAATTCTCTAAGTCCAAAATTTACGAAAAATTTCGGCAGTCTCCTTTGTACGGAAAGGTCAGGGAAAAATAATAATATCAATAATAACAATATTTAACATAATTTTTCAAAATAATATATCCCAACAGCGAGAAATACAATATAATATCGCTATAAACCATGATCCGAGAGCATAAATAGTTGTCGGGCAAACAAACGCTAATTTTGTGGAACCAAAACAATAGTTATTGCTTCCATACTTGTATGTCACTTGTATAATCCAAAAGGGTTAATAATTATATAAGAGGAATATTTAAGTTGTTTCAATTAATAACAAAACAAATTAATATAACAAAACAATATTCATTTGCAAACAAAAGCATACAACCATCACATGAAATCAATTTAATCAACCATCCATCCCTATTAACCAAAACAAATGGTTTGTTCGGGCTTAGACACCTTAATCGTATAGAGTGACAAATAAACTACTAAGTATATCATACACTCAACAGTCTTAGATAAAACTCAACGGATTATTCATACATCCTAAAAAAATTAGAAGTACCCTTTCTCAAACGTCCATAAACCAAAACAAACAATAATTTACAATGTTGCTCGAGTGATTCTTATTAAATTTCTTTCATGACATTTACAGTTTTTCTTTTTCTTTTTCATTCATACAAGGATTATTTCTTTAACTTACGTTTATTTCTTACAAAAATTTATTTTCATTCATTCATTTAGTGTTTATTTTATTTATTTTCATTTACTACTTACAAAATTCATTTTCATTTATTCATATAATGTGAACTTCTTTTTATTGCGTTACATTTGTTGCTTCCATAAGTTATTTCCTGTCACCAATGAATTCATTATTTAAGTATTACATACATCTTATTACAGTTTAGTTTACATTTATTAATTTACATATTTGGTTTCCACTAGGTGTTAATATTCATTAGTGCATAGATTCACTCTCAATTTTCTTACTTTTCAATTTACATTCATTATTTGTGTATAATGTCATTGAGTTTTAAATCTATTTTCTGAATCTTTTTAACAATTTACGAAGTTATAATTATTTAATTTAGTATGGTATTCATTTTATTATTTACTTTAGTTATGAATAGCTTCAAACATTAACTTAAGTTCAAAATCCTTTACTCACAGTACTCATTTTCTATTTCATTTAATTAGTAGCATTACCATTTTAAATTAAGTTTATAACAACTATAATATCAAAATTCAAAAGTAATTCCATTAAACATTTTCATTACTTTAAGTTTTACTTGTATAATATTCTATTACATGTCCTTATTAAACATTACTTTAAGTTTTACTTGATAATGCAGAGTCGGCCCATGATAAGTAGCCCTCTCCCAGTCGAGCCCCTGCCCTTGAGGTCCAGAATAAGGTTTTTGAGAATCTTCAAGAGGACAGACTAGTTCGTAGGAACCCTAAGTGGGTACAGATGTTAGGCATTGCTGTGGAGGACAAAGGGGAGTCCTCTAATAGGAGATCGCAGAGGTCTTGCAATAGCAAAGTAACATAATGACTTTTGCTTGCTGGAATGTTAGGGGGTTTCATAACCCCAACAGAAGGAAAGAAATGAGAAATCTCATTGATAAATATAAAATTAGTTGTTTTGGTGTGTTAGAAAACAAGTTGTTATTCTCAGAAATTGTGAAATTAGAAAGAGATTTGGAAGACAGATGGAAAATCGTTAGCAATGTTTCATGCTATTATAAGTGTAGAATATTCATCCTCATCGACGGGAATTCCTGGAACTTTAACTTTGTTAGTATGAGCGACCAACATATCACTATTGAATTAATCAACAATTTGAATTTCAAATGTAATTTATCTTTTGTTTATGCTCATAATTTCGTTCAGTTAAGGAAAAGACTGTGGATGAATTTACAAGAAGATGCTATCAGCATTTATAGACCATGGTTGGTTCTTGGTGATTTTAATTGTATCCGAAGTCCTTCAGAACGAAAGGGAGGTAATCCAGTATCTTTTGGAAACTTGTTTGAATTAGATGATTTGTCCAACTACACAGGTCTTAAAGAGATTGAAGTTAAAGGTTTTGAATTTCCATGGTGGTCTGGTCCTAGCCGCAACATATTTTCAAAAATTGACAGAGTCTTTGCCAACCTAGACTGGATCAACATCTTTCCAGATCTCTCATCAGTATATTTACCTTCCACTGTAAGTGACCATAATGCTATTATGGTTTCTCTGTTTTCCATTGCTAGAAACAAGAACAGACCTTTTAGATTTATGAACCACTGGCCGTTGTGTGAACATTACTTTCAGATTATTGAGAAGAATTGGATAACCAAACAGGAAGATCGTCCTTTGTTTCAAATTTTGAACATTCTCAAGAACGTCAAGAGAGAATTAAAAATTTGGAGTACGAATATTCGAAATACTAAACAAGAGGTTATAGTGCAGAGAGAGAATTGTTCTAGGCTTCAAAAACTCCTCGAAACTTCAAATGATCACAACTTAGTCATAGAGTTTCATAACGCCAAAGCAAAACTGGAAATGGCTATTAATAAACAATATTTGGACACAAAACAAAAGGCTAAATGTGACTGGCTGAGGATGGGTGATGAAGCTTCTGCGTTCTTTTATGCTAAAATGTCGAGCAGAAGAAGTAGCAAATGTTTGACGAAAATTGTGGTAGATGGCAAGGAGATGACGGAAGACTCAATTATAGAATCGACGATCAACTTTTATACAAAATTGCTTAATCGATCGTTCGATAATCAATTCCCAGAAGTCATATGTAAATCAATTATTACTGACTATGGTGCAAATTTTTTGAATGAAGATATATCCATGGAAGAAATTAAATTTGCACTTTGGGACATTAAAGATGATTCTTCTCCTGGGCCGGATGGTTTTAACTCTAAATTTTTTAAAATCCATTGGAATCTTTCGAAAGAGTTGATCTACAAAACTTTAAATGACATATTTCTGAAGGGATTAATAATCAATGAATGGAACCATACATTTCTGCATCTGATTCCTAAAAATGCCCACTCCACTAGAATTCAAGATTTCAGACCAATTGCATGCTGTAACACTTTGTATAAGGTTTTCTCCAAAGTTCTTTGTAACAGACTAGCCCCTTTCTTGGGAAAGTTGGTGTCCCTTAATCAAACGGCCTTTATCAAAGGTAGATCAATAGGAGATGGTATGTTATATGCCTATGAAATTTGCAGAGGTCTTGGCAGAAAGGATAGTAAAAATATGTGTATTAAAGTGGATTTAAAGAAAGCATATGATTCGATTAATCGAGAATTTGTTATACACATGCTAGTCAGTCTGGGATTTCCAGATAAATGGGTGAAAGTTATAAAGAATATCTTAAAGACCCCAGTGTTTTCTATCATAGTTAATGGGGAATCGCACGGTTATTTCAAGAGTTCAAATGGTCTTAGACAATGGGACCCCATTTCTCCAATCTTATTCACTTTGGTCATGGAGTACTTCACGTTAATAATGGAGGAAAAAGTCAGAAAAGGTTTAATTTCCCCTATCGCAGATTATAATAACTATTTGACTCACCTTGTCTACGCTGACGATATTATCATCTTTACTAAAGCTAATGTTCAAACTGCAACCGCGATTCGTGATGTATTCCAAACCATGAAAAGAGTTACTAGTCTGGAATTAAGCTGTGAGAAATCCAATGTTTTCTTTGGTAAAGGGGTTGAGAATAGTACTGATATTAGTACTATATTGAATATTCACCAGGCGGATCTCCCAGTAAGGTACATGGGAATTCCTTTAACAAGCACTAACTTGAGGGATAAAGATTGTTCTCTGTTGTTAGAGAAGATCAAGTTAAGAATTGGAGGATGGGAAACAAGAATGCTTAGTCTAGCTGGAAGACTTAAACTTATTAAATCTACCATTTATCCAACAATTCAATTTTGGATGCAATGCTTCTGTCTCCCAGTTTCTACATTGCAAAAAATCAAACATTTGATTCTTAATTTTCTTTGGAAAAGTCGAAGTAGTAAGATTCCTTGGGATATTCTATGTGGACAAAAAGAAGAAGGAGGTATGGGGCTGAGAAATTTAGAAGAGATGAATCAAGCGTCATATATAAAATTGATATGGAAAATAATCAATGTTGAAGGAATATGGGCAAACCTTATGCATTGTAAATATATTGGTCAAAAGAGTTTTTGGGAATTGAATCAGCGATCAGATGACTCTGGAGTGTGGAAATTCATCTTGAAAAATAGAAATGTAGCTTTGAAATGCCTATCTCTCAACATAGCAGATGGCAAAACCACTTCTCTATGGTTTGACCCATGGTTAAATGGTAGTTCTATTTTGGAACGCATTGGGAGAGATACAGCATTCAGGACTGGTACGGAAGATCTGATCCTTAGTAGGATCTTAAAGAATGGAGAATGGAAATGGGATTCATGCAGTTTTTTGTTTCAAATCCATGCAGAAATAGAAGGTGTCAAAATTCATAAAGAAAGGGAAAGGGACTTTTGGACTTGGAAATGTTCGAAGAATGGCTTATATCAATTCAAAAATGTTTGGAATGCAGTAAGAACTAGATTCGAAAATAAATATTGGTCATCCTTAGTTTGGAACAAAATTCATGTTCCAAAAATGGCGATATGTCTTTATAAAGCCATAAACGATTATTTATTGACTAAAGACAGACTAATACAGAAACAGATAATGATAGATCCCATTTGTGTTTTCTGTAACAATCAAAGTGAATCGGTAGATCATTTATTTTTTCAATGTGATTTCATTGAAAAAATATGGCATTGGAGCTGTAAAATTTTTTTCACAGCTCCAAAAAATTTGTTATCATTCAAATTAAAAGAAGACATTCAACAAATTGTGTCGTGTTCAAAGACTAATAGTCTTTACTCAGATTTGTTCCAATTATCACTATCTACTTGTGTCTGGCATATATGGCAAGAAAGGAATGAAAGGATTTTTCAAAACTGCAGTTCAGATATAGCACAGATTTGCACAAGAATCCATCAGACCATGAACGTAAGAATGACTAGATCTAAACATTTCAAACACATCACAGACAAGAATGAAATAATAGCAAAGAAATGGGGATTTACCTCCCAATGCTAAATTGGGGTAACTACTGCATTATCATATGTTGCGTTCTTCCTCTGGCTTTCTGTATCTCTGACTCTTGATTCAGGTTCTATTATACCTGTCTTATTTTACAATTTCCCCACACTCTCTCTTTATTTACATATTAATTTCAACTATCAAAACGAATTGACATCGATTGTTTAGTTGCAGAATGAAGGTTCTTCGGGATTAATGACAGCTGAAAGCCATACCACTACAAATACATCAAAAGGAGATTATGATTAGCTTTTTATCAGTAGTAGCAGTTTAGAAAGTTTAATCTCGAAGCTTTCCAAGCTTGTGGTTTCAGGCTCGTCTCTGATCTAGATTGAAACAATTCTCATGCTTTATGTTGGTTAACATTTTTATTAGTCTCAATGTCAAAACTTAAAATCACAGTTTTTGAGAAACCAGTAACTTATCTGACTTAGATATGGGCCTAATTTGGTAAAAGTAGTTGCTGTTGGATAAGCTGTTATAAGTCAGAAGCTCAGTTCTTGACGAAGAAGCCTGAGAAACCTATATTCAACAAACATCAAAAATTAGCAGGCCTTTCTTTAATAGAAAGATTAAAGACTTCACCTTTTGAATTTTTGTTACTTATCTTGTTCAGATCTGGGACATTAGAGACGAAGAGATTCCTAGTTGCTAGAGCTTAACTCTCTGTTCAGTATGAAGTCTCGACCAGAAAGCAGTAACAGATGAGTTGAGTTGTAACTCTGAATGAAGAGTATTTTGAAGAGAATCATTTCTGATTTTTTCTTTCCGCCATTAAAGTGATTTTTTGTCGGAGTTAGCTTAATGAAGTAGAAGGAAGTAAAAACGTGCCTTATCTGTGAGTGAGTTTCGCGAACATTCTACCGCATGGGCTTTGCAATTAGCAGGCCATGTTGTTAATATGTATCGGTATGTTAGGTCTGCTTTGTTATGTTTTAAATATGAACAGTTGTGATCTTTGCCCTTCGGCAATTGTACTTTGATTTTTATAGTTATTAATAGAAAATGTTGAACCCGATTTCAAAAAAAAAGTTATATATATAAATGTCTTTTAGAATGCAGTCGAATATTACATGAGTTTATCTTATTTCATTTTCGTAAATAAATGATCAATGTTACCATTTCTTATTTTCATATTAATTTTATTTACAGTTTAGAATTCTTAGATTTCTTGTATACTTCATTCAAACTTAGCATTAACTTTCTTATTTCCTTTTAGAAGTTCCAATTACTAATTAGTTATTTTTTTTATTTCATTACAATAATTGTAATCTCTGATTTATAGAAATTTAAGAACTAAATGTTGGATTCCATTTCAAATCATTTAGAATATATATATATATATATATTTCAATCATATTTAAACTTTGAAATTTATATTTGTTTATAAAAATCAATCTGTAGTAAACTACTATAATGACCTTCCTACATTGTAAATCAAAAATAAATAATAATGATGCGTGCACTCATCACCTAACTTATTTTCCAGTGACAAAGAGGGGGGGGTACAAAACTTATTTTCTTCCAAAAATTCCTTTAAAACATTTCTTTAAAATTATGCTAAAATATGTGTATCAGAAATTACTTCCAAATAATACTAATATTATATTCCAAAATCCTTTAAAAGAAATCTTCAAAAATCCCGGAACTTAAGTTCTAAAATTTCCAATTTGTATTCAGTTTATTTGTAAATTTTATTTTACAAACAGTATTTATAAAATTTCACTACCTAACAACAAATATGTAACAACCAATTATATCATTCATAAAATTTATTATTTTATACACAAAATATATAATAGGCAAAGTCATTTCATTCACCTATATTCAAAACAAGTATTGTGTCGGTCTACTCTATTAAGCGTTTAGAAATCCATGTCAATGTCATAGCGTCCTATGCACCGATCGGACTTTATAAGTACAAAATGGAACAAATTAACATAATACAAAAACCTTTTATAACACTAAAAAACGCTCTCTCATATATATACACTCAACGACTCATTCTAGGGTATTACTGCCCTATTTAATATGAGTCAGACCTCATAAAGCTAAGGTTATCGCTAAACCAAAGCTCTGATACCAACTGTAACGATCTGCCATTATGGACATCTTAAATCAACGATAAACCACACACGTCGGACTCAAACAAAACAAAAGGGCAGATTGTTATTGGGGTAAATAAGAAAAAGAGAAAGAAATAAAACAAATGCCGAATCTCGCAGCGGAATGACAAAATATAATAATCAAATAACAGTTCATGAAGCTATTTTATAAATACATTTGATTATTCTTTTACAACACAACATCAGAGTTACATAAACAGGAATAAATAAATAAATACAATGGAACAACATGTTGCAGTGGAATAAATATAATAAATAGAAATAGTACAAATCTTCGTTTTCTTCCTCCATAAATATGGTCTTCAACCCTGAAATGCTCAGATTGACCCGAGCTAATTGAAAAGACAAAATACTCGAGTCAGAACTAAAAGATCTTATGTAAGTTAAATCAACGGTAAATAAGAGTGTGACGGCGTCGGAGATGTTTACGGAGATTGACATCTCTTATCCAGTAAATGTGGATGCAAAAACTTAAGAGATGTTCGGGATTACCATCTCCTAAGGATTCGTTAAACTATTTATTATGTAGTACAATACGCTATTATAATATGTCTACAGTAAAGTAAAAATATTAAAATAGCGTTAATGCATTACTCATATCTCCCTTAACACATTTGATATATTCCCATAGTCTATACAGTACCTTACACTCCTCCTAAATTGGAGGTTTACACAGAGGGCGCCTCATAGGTATGGTACAAAAAAAAACTCGTTGAAGGTACGCTAGGGCATGTGAACACGACACTCGAGGCACTGTCTGGGTAGATATACCAATAGCATTCCCGGACTCGTGGTAACGCATAGCAGCTACTATCGCCCACCTCGGAACACACTTCCAAATCAAAATTAAGGGTGGGCACCAAATCAATCAAAAAGTTAGAATAAAGTATCGAAGAAATGTGTCCAATCGGAGGAATGACCTCACTTGGCCCGGTATAGCTCCTATTTTAGCCACATCAAGAGGACTTATGGGAGTCGGGGTCACGTAAATACCTCATACGGAAATCGTTCACCAAACCTTCCTACTTCATTTATGGAATATCCACCATGTACACAGTTGTTAAAGTGGTTTTCGGTATCGGTAGAAAGTATGACAATATCTGATCCGGTCTCTTTAACGACCAATCGCTTATTACACACCAGATGGTTCTTTTACATTTCAAAAAGTCAGTTTACAAATGATATCAAAATATCATATTCTCTTTAAAAAATGACATTCACTTCAAAATCATAATTTCTTTCAAAACCATATTTCCAATTAGCTTAATTCCTTACTTTAAAATCATCATAGTCAATTAACTATAACATTAAAATCCCAACTTAAGTTATAACATCGTTTAACCTTATTTGCTTTTAAACCAATGGATTTGAATACAAAAATTTCCCTCCACTTAGTTTGAAAATTTAGAAAATAGTATAAATAGTTATAAATAGTTAAAATAGCTATAATTAGTTAAAATACTCTAAAATAGTTTAGTTATAGATCAATGATACTGTGAAATTGATTTAAGATAGTTAAATAGATTTAAATTATATTAAATATAATTAAAATAGATTAATTAGATTTATTATAAGTCAAATGGGTTAATTAGTTTAAAAGTTCAGAAATCTTAGTAATTAAAGTCTTTAAAATAATATATTTTTAAAACAATTTATATTAAAATATGAGTTTGAAATTTATATCAATTTAAACTATTTATTTCATTCCAACACATATGGACCATTTCAATATCCCAAAAGCCAATTTCAAATTTTCCAACTCAAATTCTCAATAAAATATTTAATTCAATATCGCTTCCTATCCATGTTCGAAATATCAATTTAAATTACTCCAATTTTAATATATTTCAAAGTTATATTTCAAAAAAATTTAATAACTCGATTTATATAAATTTCGTTTATACTTAAAAAAATTGATTTTGCAATTTCAATTAAATTTCATTAAACCAATTCCAATTTCAACATAAAACTTGAATATAGATAATAATTCAGTTTATATAAATCAAGTTTCTATTTCAAAATACCAGGTAACTGAATTCAAATTTTAAAGGTTCAAAATCATTTAGTTTAACCAATCCGGTGTCCGTATATAATTTTCTACCTAGGGTCAAGTGATGCAGATATTTATCATTTCAACCCGTAATTTAAATTTTTAAGGTTATATATCATTTCAAATCGCAATCCCCATTTAAATAAAGTCCATAAAATTGCTCGAGTATATCATTTCAACCCATAACGATTTCTCCAATTTATAGATCATTTGGGTATGTATCATTTCAACCCATAGGGAACTTGCAGTTATTATAGCAAATATAAGATACAACATCCAGTCAGACATTATCAACAATCAACATCCATCGCATTCATCATCCAAATCAATCAGTAAATAACAACGGATAAATGATGATCAATACAGATATTAAATTGATAATAAAATTCAATATTAAATTTAACGATAACTAAATGCGATAAAAGTCAAATTTAACTAGAAATGACAATTTAACAAACCAAATAATACTCAATATGTTTCTAATCACATCGTAAATTTAATTTAACTAACATTAGCAATTTTAGAAGTTGTGAGTGGGTTAAAACACTCACTTTTGAATTTAAATTATATTTAAATTAAATTTAAATCCAATTTATGATCAAAATTCAAATGAACTCAGAATTCGTCTAAATCAAAGTCAAAATGTCTAGAATTTTAATACAATCCTAGCTGAGAAAACCGCACGTGAAACGGACCTCATATGTGAAAGTTATGCCTATTAGAAGTTATATGATTTCAAATTAAACTAAATTAAATAATAAATAAAACAAACAGAAACCCTACACGTCAACAAGCATTACCACTCAAAACTCTCAATTGCGCCCCAATCACGAACTAGCCGTCGCTTCCCTTCGCTCGACGCCGACTAACTCGATCGTCCTCGTCCCGATCAGAGGCCGCCACTGGCCTCCAGAGCTCTGGCCGCCCCAACATACTAGATGTAACAACCTGCCTTTTATACGCTTAAGCAGACACATGTGCCAACTCAAACCGTACAGAAGGATGAATTGTTATGGGGTGAATAAGAAAAGGCAATGAAAGAAAAAGACAAAATAGAATCTCACAGTCGAATGACAAAATATAATAGTCAAATAACAGTTCATGAAGCTGTTTTATAAAACATTTGATTATACTTATACAACACAGATCAGAGTTACACATACCAGAGAATAATAAATAATGCAGCGGAACAATATGAATGTAGTGGAATGATATAATAAATAATGATAATACAATCTTCGTCTTCGTCCCCAGCAATAAGGTCTTTAAATCCTGAAATGCTCAGGCTGAACCAAGCGAATTGAAAAGACAAAACACTTGAGTCAGAACTAAAAGATCTTATGTAAGCAATATCAATGGTAAAAGATGAGTGGAACGACGTCCGAGATGTTTATGGCGTTTGACATCTCCTATCCAGTGTCAAACGTGAGTGCAGTAACTTAAGGGATGCTCGAGATTCACATCTCCTAAGGATCCTTTAAACTATTTACTATGTAGTAATATTTCGCTATTATAATAATGTCTATAGTAAAGTAAACTTATTTTTAAATAGTGTTAAGGGGTTACCCATATAGACCTTACCACGTGATAGTCCAGGTAGTACATCCACTATCAGCGTATCTCCAGATCGGGAGACTACCCGAAATACTCCATGGGCTACGGGAGAAAACCAAACTCGTATGAGGCTCGCTAGGGTAGGTGACACAGCACACAAGGCAATGTCAGGGCAGATATACCAATTACTATCCGGACTTGTGGTGACGCATAGCACGCAGCTACCGCCCACCTCGAGCCACATCCTCAAAATCAAAAATCAAAAGTGGCCACTGAATCAATCTCAAAGTCGAAATGTTATGGAGTGGTATCGAAGGAGTGTGTCTGATAATAGGAGCGACCTCACTGCCCCGGAATCGCTCCTGTTTTAGCCACCTTATGCCAACTCACGGGAGTCGGGTCCACGTGTATACCTTAAAGGAACGCCGCCACCATCCTACTCCGTTATGGAATTTCCACCACATACACGGTAGTTCAAGTGGTTTTCGGAGTTGGCAGAGAGTATGACAACTTCCGATCCTAGTCTCTTTAACAACCAAAAGTTATTATAACACCGCGGTCATTTCAAAATAATTTATACTTCAAAACCAAAATATAATATCCATTTCAAAACCATATAAATACGATATCATTTCCATTTCAAAAACCAAATCAATATGATATCATTTTTATAAACCCAAATCAATATAATATCATTTTTATTCCAAATATATCCCTTTTCCAAAGCACTTTCAAAGTTATAACACTTCGAAATCAAAATACTTGAAATATAACTTCCACCAAAATGGTTTAAATATTAGAATACTATATATAATAAAATAGCTTCTTAAATCTCACAAATCAATTCCAAAACAACTCGAATTTCTAGATTTTAATTTAACCAAATCCCAAATCATAAATTTCAATTCGATTCAGTTTTCAAATAAAATATTCCAAATTATGTCAATTTCAAAACAGATTTCATCCACAGAATAAACCATTTCAAATTCAATATATTTCAAACTTTGAGTATTCAAAAATTTCAAAACTAAGTTTGGTAATTACATATATGTATATATATATGTCAAATTCTTTTTGCTATTATTTAGTTTTGAAATATTTTAATTAAATAAACCCAAATTACAAATAACTTAATATTCCCTTTAATTTATTTATACTTTAAATGTTTATTTAACTAACATTAAAACAAAAATCAAGTAATAATTCATCCTTTTCAAATATCAAATTCCATAAGTTACAAATCGGTTTAACTAAATGAATTTCTACATTAAGTACAATTTCAAATCAATTTCAAGTCTATCTTCTCAACCTTAATTTTATTAAAATCATTGTAAACTCTATATTAAAATAAAATTTGGGGAATTTTAACGTAAGGGCCTTGTTACACCAAACAATAAGTTTGTAGGACATGGCTTTAAAATAATAACTTTGCAGGACAAAATTACTTCGTACCCTTCTTCCGTTCCATTTTCTCTTTCGCTTTCTATCATTTTTCACAGCTGCAAACCAAAATCAAAAATAGGTTTTAGAAAACAAACGATTGATTTCCGTTCCCAATATTTCTGCTACAATGATTACAAATCATTTATCAGAGCCGCATTTAGATTACAACTACTTCATCTTCATTAATTTCAGCTTTATCGATTTCAGCTTAAACTAAAATACTTTCATCGAGCAATCTCTGCAATCACCTCAAACTTAAATGTGGAACAAGCAAGCTGTATTTTATTTTGATGTAAATGTTTTAGTTAGATGATAAATCATAGATAAGTATTCTTTCTTACTGATGTTGATGATAATTTTGTAATGGATTTAAGGTATTTTAGTTATTGTTATGATGTAACATAATCGACATATGTTTATTTAAGCGTACCTAAATATACAATGGCAGACGCTACTAAACCCTAGGTGTTAAACCGAACAAGTTATTTTTATTTTTTGCTATATATCGATTGTTTTTTGCTATATATCGATTATTTTTTTAGCTGAAGTAGTCATTCACTGTTAGATTTTCTTTGCTATTTATGGGTTGTTTTTGCTTGTGTTTGAACAAGTAAGAAATAAGGTCTATAGATTTGTTTACATCTAACAGTTTTTGTAATGCATGTAAGGTGTTTGATGTGTTTGTACTGATTTAATGTGATGTAAAACAGTTCATATTCAACATCTTAAAAAGATAAATATGTTTATCTTTTAATCTAAATGATTTAATACAAGAATGTAATGGATTTAACATGTTTGTTTATCTTTGAGTTGCTTTAATGTAATTTTAACTTTAGTACTTGAAAAATCATACGTATTGTGTAAATACAGTTATGTTGTAATGTTCCTATGTTCACCAGTTACGAAAGATCAACATATTTCTCTTTTACTATAATTGGTTCAAACCAACTTAACTCTTAGTTATCTTAAATAGTGACTAGTATATGTTATACATGTTTGCCCTTTTTATTATTATTTAAAAGTTATTACAAAAAATATACAGCAAATTTACACCCTACTTAATAAAGATAAAAGTATTTATGCTTTTATGTGTAGAACAATTTAATTAGATAATGAACTATATGTGATTTCATAGGCAGTAATTCATATATGTATAACTCTTCATTCTTACTAACATATTATTACACATGATAATCTTCATGCAGGATACAAATGAAGACAAGATCGTGAAAAACTAAACTTTTATTAGAAAAGCTACAAGTATATTCATTAACAATGGAAAACAGTGTATTAATCGAAGACCTATATCTAGTCCATTTTGTCACGAATATAGTCAGCATAAATCTTGTCAGTAACACCATTGGCAAAAAAAATTTCCTTAATTATGTATAATATAATATTTAATTACATGTTGAATTATTGCATACCTTATGAACATGTTACTGTATTTAACTGCTGAACAAAGGTAAGCACATTTAACTTCATTTATGTAGGACTTTGTTAGATGTTTAGCTTTACTTATATTTTAAAAATAGCAATATATGTTTAACAAGCTATACATGTTTAGCATTAATTATATTTAATTACATGTTTAACATTAGTTATATTTGAAACAAGATATACATGTTAAACTAGTTTCAAGTTTTATTCATTATTTAAATTTGTATCATACCATATAAACATGTTACTATATTCAACTACTGAAAAAATTTAAATAAATTTAGCTTTATCTGTATGGGATTTAATTAGATGTTTAGCTTTACTTACAGTTGAAAAACAATGATAAATATTAAACAAATTTTCTATTTTATTCATTATTTACAATTATTACATACCATATGAAATTGATTTAAAGTTTGTATAAAAATAATAAAAGCATTTATGTTTTTCTAAAAAGAACTTAATTACATAATAAATTATAACAAAATGCTTTTGGTTGTTTGTGAATATCAAAAAATATGCTACTGTATTACTATATAGTTACTTATTTGGTATATACAATGACTATCAAAGCTTATTGCAAATGTAAATATCTCTGTAATCAATATGGTTTAAGGGTACTGTTGAATTGGCAGCATATTTTTTTATGGATCATATTTTTAGCATTTTATTCACTAGATTCTACATTATTAACACTATTATATACAAAATACTTAACAATTCCTCATTGACAAAAAATATCTTAATCCCAAGAAATACAAAATAATTAAAACGATAAACCATTTTATCTTTTGTGCAGTACAATGTTTTTTGATAAAATTGCTTTGATTTATGTGCATTATGCTTCTTGAGCGGAATGATATTATCTTCATGAATATGCAGAAATAAATGTAGGATTCCAAGTAATGATATTATTTTCAATAATGTAGGATGAAGTTGAATCAATACAACAAACCTCTCAAATTTCTGAACAAGAACGGTTAACAAACTCAGATGAAGAGAAAACAATTTCAGAAAATCTTAGTGAAGAAAATTTTGATTCTCAAGACATGAATGTTGAAACAGATGACTCAGATGATGTTGCGAGATATGAGATTCAAAATAGACTGAAAAGACAGAAAAAACATCGGTATAGTGGAACATACAGATGTGTTTAGATGCTGTGTACAAAGTTTTGATGACTGTTAAAGAAAAAAAACATTTTGCCTGCTGAAGCAAAAATTTATATCAACAAAACACCATTCAAAAACTTTTTTAATATGTTTCTCACCAATGGCATAGAACGGCAAAACATACAGAAAAGCGCTGCAAATTTAGACCAAATAATTACTTCTTTCAGTATTAAAGAAAAAGCCTTCAAAATTGGAAACAAACTGCCGAAAATCACACCAGAAGAAGTTAGCCTTATATTTGGACTGCATTTATCTGCAGAGGACTTGTTTCCGATACCAACTTCAAATAAGGCTGTAGCAATGGAAAGTTTTTCAGAGTTCCTGACCATAAATTTCGAAGAAAATGACATAATAAGCCAGAAGACAGTCACAAGAAGGTTGAAAAAAAGATAGAGGAAGAAAATGGGAATGAAGATTTAGTCAAATTGTTGTTACTGTTGTTGATTATTACTTTTTTCTTCCCTAACAATCAGAGCTACATGTAGTGGGGCTTCTTATCAAAGTTGTTAAAGTTAGGAAAATTGAACTCAATCTCTTGGCCGAGAGCAATATGCGAAAATGTCATGAAAAATGTTCAAAAATACTATGCTAATCCAAGAAGCACACCTGGATGTACTATGGTCTTATTGGTATGATTTAAAAACTTTAAGTAAATATAAATATATTTATACTAATGATTTGTACGAAAATGTTAAATATTAATGCTTATTTGTATGGTCTTATTGGCAGTATTGGTTTTGTGAAAGGACGCAAATCATCAATGAAAAAGAAAATTTGGAAAGCAAAATCCCAAGGATGAGAAAATGGGATTTGTCAAAATTAAAAGATTTGGACGTCGACGAAATTGACAATGATGAGGTATGCTACTTTTATATATATTTCTTGATATACAAAATCATATATATATAAGTACATAATCAGATATTCAACACATAATGAAAAGCTATTGAAAATGATAAGTTTTAATTTTACCATGCTTAAAAGCTATAAAAGATAAAAACATTTATCTTTTAATGTAAATGATTTAATAACAAGTTAGGCCTTACTTATATTTGACATATAGTTGTACATATTAAATATTTTTCTTGATTTACTCATATATTTATTTTATTACAGAAATTATACCACCAAATTAAACCCTAGTTAAAAAAGATAAAAACATATATGTTTTTACAGAAAATGATTTAAGTACATAATGAACTATATATATTTGTCGATATACAAAATTATATGAGTACATATGTGTATATGTGTGTTATTCAATAGAGTTAGTGTTCTAAATTTATGTAGTTTGATTACAAATCTACATTTATATGTAATGACTATTGTGTGTGCATTAAAGAATTTCCTAGTCTTTTATCCTTCCCATATGAATGTGCTTACATGTTGTATCCATTTATCAAGTGTTTGAAATTTTTTTACCTGTTCATTTTTAATAATTTCTGATTTTTAACTTCATAGTAATTTAATGATATTACATGTCCAAACTTACTTTCAAATACCTTCCATGCAGATTTTACAAAAATTTTCAAAAGTAACTAAAGAGGAAAAAGACTTTCTGTCTAAAAAAAATACTGGGCTGGAAGATGAAAAATATGTTGTGGACTGCTCAAGTAGCATAAAAGAGTTGGAGATGAAAGTGAACTTTTTATTCGCTGAGATGAAAATTATGGTAGAACAACTGAATGAGGAACAAAATTTAAGACAACTTGCTGAACAAAGACTCCACATTCTTGAAATGAAAGTTCAAAAGCTGGAAAATTTTCAAGAGTGTAATGTGGATAAAAAACAATTTCAAAGAAAAAAATGAATCCGAAAAGTTATGGAAAAAAGAAAGATAGTTGGTATGATGTACATAAATAATTCTGCTAACTTTCCATGTTTTGATTTGATGCAAACTCAAGATTTCATTTTAGAAACCGAAGACGCTTTAAAATCTGAAAATATCAAACAAGTTAGTGAAGAAATTGCTTCAGAAAAACCAATTGTTGTTGAAGATGTCAGTCCTAAAGAACAAAAAAAAGAGGAAGCAAAAGAATGTTGAAAAGTGTCCACTGATGAAGCATCTGACTGAAGAGCAGCAAGAAAATGTAAAACATTTTTTCAAAGTTTTGGGAGAAACAAGTAAGTAATTAAACTACTTTTGACTCATACAAACTGTATATCAATTGTGTGTTAAATTAATTATTACTTCTGTTTTGGTTCTGTTTTAGTTTGGTCAACTATCAGTATATCTGACAACTACTGTACACTCACATACTTAGTCAAAAATAAAAAAAACTAAACAAAACTGAAAAGGATAAATTAATTTATCTTTAACTTTTCATACATACTTATATAAAGGCTTCTATTCTGTTTTGGATCTGTTTTAGTTTTGTCAACTATTAGTATATCTGTCAACTACAGTACACTCACACACTTACTCAAAAATAAAAAAACTAAACAAAACTAAAAAATGTATATCAATTTATCTTTAACTTTTCGTACATACTTCCATAAAGGCTTCTATTTTGTTTTACAACCAAATGCAAAAAACATGGTACGTAGTAAACTTACTTTCTTTTATTAACAACCGTCTAATTTTTCAGCGATGAAGCTTTTACTTGTGATGATGAAAACTTCATCACCATAACAAAATTCATGATAGAAGACCTCCTCTATCAGCAAAGTATTTGTGGTCAAGTAAGTACAAGAAAATTAAATTTCCTTCTCTATAAATTATATACTCTATCCATATTATTTTTCAAATGTAGATCATTGATTGGTTTTGGTTTCGAAAAACAAAGCAACTAGAAGAAAGCAAAAGCATTATCTATGTTAACACAACTATGACTTTAAGTGAATTATATTCTCAAAATAATAATTTTTTATACAACATAATTTTCTAAAACAAATTTTTTACAGAAAAGCACAACGGATGGAAGCTTGGAAAATATCAAGAAATAAATGTTCAATCCTTTTATGAAAATAACACTTTTAGATCCATTATGTTGCAACATATTATTCCCAATTCATGGCAATGAACATTGGAGCCTGCTTGAACTAGTTGTTGGAGAATGCAGTTGGAACCACTACGACTCTCTACACTTGACGACGAGATCAAAATCCTGCAGAAGTGGACACACAAAATTTGCCATTAATGTTGTAAGTAAAAATACACAAAAATTAAAAATGATAAATGTGTTTATATTTATTCTAATTTTCTTTCACTATTTACAGAAATCAGCAGTAAACAACCTAAACAAAGAGCTACAAGAAGAAGGGCACAAAACAATTCTGAGCAAAAATTCAGTGCTTAAAATGTTGACTGTGCTCAACAAAGCAATATATAATTCTGAAGATAGTTTAAAATTTTATACAAAAATTCATGATACACAATAACTACCTACACGTATTACTAATTAGATAATATTATTTAGTCACATACAATTATTTAGATAAACATAATACTAATTACAATTTATTATCAAAATAAAGAAAAGATAATCTGTTTTATCATTATATTCAAAGTACTAAACTTCAGAAATATAGGTACGACTGTGGAATTTTTGTGATGATGTTCATGCAAAAAATAGTATAAGGAATGCAGACGACATCAAAAATTAGTCTTGAACAAGTTAATGCATTTAGAGCACAGATAGTTGCACAAATACTCTCTAACAAACCATACTGCTGGCTTGACAAGTTTTGCAGCTCTTCTTCAGCCCATATAAAAGTAATGACTGATGATTGAGATGATGAATTTGTAATGGCTAATGTTAAAAATTAGATAATGAATTTGGTGATGAATTTGCTAATGAATTTGTAATGTCGGATACTATATTGATCATAGATTTTAGAGGTATATTTGAATTTACTGATGAATTACATGATGAATTTGTAGTAAGTGATATTGAAAATTTGATGATTAGTTTGATAATGAGTTTCTAATGGCTTTGTTGATTTGATGATATTATTCAGATAAATGTGGATCATGAATTTGTAATCCAAAATATTATTTTACTGCTCTTGTAAGAAAGATAAATCCTTTTATCTTTTATTGATAATTTGTAGTTTTATATTTACTATTATGTTTTCTAATTCCATTGTTCTATACAGAAAAAGGATGCAGTATGGGATACTTTTCCTAGACAAGAAGAAGCTGTAAGATTTGTCTATACACATGCAAACACTTTCGTTTTTTGCTACCAAGATCATTTGACTGCACAAAGAAGGTTCCTTGTTTCTACATATGATGAGTTCTGGAGAAGGTACAAAACCATGTATCCTAATTTACGCCACCATTACGAGGTTATTCAAGTCGGACTACCTTGCCACTTGTATTATGATCCGGAGTTCAATAAAAAGATTAACAGTGGAAAAAATTCCGATGAAATGGTAGATATTCTGATATCTATCACCTTCAAAGTGCTAAATGAAAAATACAAAATCCAGGGAAATCAAGATTGGGTTATAGAGCTTGATCCATCTACTGAAGAAAAGTTCTCTCAACATGTGATCATTCGTATCCCAAATATTGCCTTCAAAGACAACTCACATGTTGGAGCATTCATCTTTGAGGTATGCTCATGTATAATAAATTTAAGAGTAAATGATCCAAGGTTTGAAAAACTGTACATCAAGAAAGATTCAAGCTCATCAGACAATACAGAGTGTCTTTTCATTGATACTGGAGTTTATACCCGTAATCATTGTTTTCGTCTTCCTTTCTCATTAAAAGCAGGGAAGAATGCTTTACCCCTGCCAAGCGGATGCTTTGCATGTAAGAATCTGAATGAGGAACAAGTGTTTATCAAATCACTTATTTGCAGAATAGATGCTGATTTTGATAAGCTATTAGAGTGCAAAATGGATCTGGACTGTTGCAAAATTCTTCGTTTTAAATCTAAGAGCAATGATAATATCACCTACACCGAGGAAGATAAGTCATTGCATGTTTATAGTAGCAATATACTGAAGTCCTATTTTTCAGGAAAGTCTCCATTTCCAGCTTTGGATGATAAAATTTCATCTTTTGCCTCTCATGGAAATGTTTCGGGTAAAATCAGAAGGTGGTACTAGTTTTCTGAACATGGCTACATATTTTATAGCATGTCCAGAAGTCGATATTGTGAACGAATTGGAAGAGAACATAAAAGTAATCATGTTATGTACATTGTTGATTTCCAAAGAGGTGGCTACTATAAGAAATGCTATGACCCCGATTGTAGAGGCTATCGATCTCCAGTGCGCCCAGTACCATGGGATGCATTGTCAAATTGTTATGATGTTGTGAACCAAGAAGGCAAGACTGTCTAGAACCAATGCATCTGTCAAATGAAATATTAACTACATAATCACTTCAGTCTTTGTTGCTTTTGTGTATTTTTAACTAGCAAGTGCTTACACAAATGATTTTACATTTGATAATGAAATTCTGGTAAGTGATAATGAATTTGTAATGGCTAATGTTTGTATTGCTCTGTTAAAAAGATAAAAGCAATTTTGTTTTATTGACAGTATGTTGTATCACTTCTATTGACAATTCTGCGTATGCTCAGTTAAAATGGATATACATAACAACATCACTTTTATTGATAGTATGTTTTAGGTAGCAATATGCTAGCCATACTTATCTCCAGTTGTTCTGTTTGATTTGTATTCCTAGTGTTGTGCGTGAAACTCGTGAATTAACAAACGATTTGGTTTCACTGTAAGGGCCCAACTAATTATTTTCTAGGACGCCTGTTCAAAAAAATTTGTTTCCAGGACACGGATCGAAAACAAACCACTGCTTCTCGCTAATCCATATCTGCCGCCAAAACATACGAATGAAAAACAAAACTAGGGTTTAGAAACAAAATCGCTATCGATTGGCTGAACAAGCATCATCGATTTCTGCTTTATCGATTTTAGCTTAAACTAAAATACTTTCTTCGAGCTATTTCTGCAATCAGCTAAAAACTTTAAAGCGGAACAAGTAAGCTATATTTTATATTGATGTAAATGTTTTAGTTAGATGATAAATCGTAGTTAAATATTCATTCTTACCTATGCTGATAATAGCTCTTATTACAGATTTAAGTTATTTTACTTCTTGTTATAATTTACCATAATCGACATTTGTTTAATTAAGCATACCTAAATATTCAATGGCAGATGATACTAAACCCTAGGTGTTAAACTGAAGAAGTTATTGTTTAGCTGTTAAAAAAGATAAGCATATCTATCTATTAATGTCAAATATTTAGACTACATGCTAAACCCTAGTTGTGTTTGATAATTACAATTTCTTATATTAGATAGGATTTTGTTTTTATCATGATTTAAAGTTATTAGAAAAAATATACAACTAATTTAAATTAAACCCTAGTTGGAAAAGATAAAAGCATTTATGTTTTTATCTAAAAGATTAAAATACAGAATAAATCGTAGATAAATTTTTATATCAGCTACTACATCTAACATAAATAGTTCTTCACTCTTTCTAACATTTCAATATATATGACAATTTTTATGCAGCGTAAAGATGCATAAAAGGTCTTCTAAATCAAAGATATTCATTTGAAAAACTACTTGCATATTCATAAATGAAGGTGGAACTCAATGCATAAACATAAGACCTATATCCTGTTCTTTCTGCAATGAACACAGCCAGAGACCATCATTATCTTCAACTCCATTGGTAACTGTTTTCCTACTTATGTTTCCCACAATAATTAGTTCTACTCTTCAATTTGTATATACATATTAATTTGGAATCCATATTTTAAATAAAAAAAATAGTTAAATTTTTTGAGCTTACATTGCTTACCTTGGTTAGTCTGCTATTCACTACATGTATGTATACGTGTGTGTGTGTGTGTGTGTGTGTGTGTGTGTTTGTGCATTCATTTCATGTAGTTTGTATTGGGTTGATGTGCATTGACTTGAGTTGTTGCTTTATATGCAGTTAGTTATTATGTAGCTTGTCTGCACTTGCATTCTCGTCTTGTCGACATGTCTGCATTGGACTCTGGTTTCAATGTGTATGATGTTGCATATTCACTTGATGCTTCACACATGTATATATGTAATGTCTTAACACTTCAATCAGGTTCGGTTACTTCATTTGCATTGATCTTGAGTTGTTTTCATGTTGCATTTGCTTATGTGTATGTTGTGCACTTGATGTTTGCACTAGTTTGCTTGATTCTCTGACCATATTAGTCTGCACTGTGCACTGCATTCATACATGTTGTACATGTTATTACTTCGAGGCTATTGTGATGATGAAATTCTAATAACTGATCACCAATTTATAATGGCTAATTTGTTTCTAATGCTCTATTACAAAAGATAAAAGCATTTATCTTTTTTATACAATATTCTGATGGCCATTTCGTGTTTCATTCTCTTTAAGTTTTCAAATTTCTAATTGACCATTACTTAAACAACTAAAAAAGATAAAGCAGATTACCTTTCTATACTTTGAAACTTTCTAATTGTAAATTTTCATTTCATCAAATAATTCTTGTTGATTTTCAGTTGTGAATGTTCATTTATCTTTTATTGGTATAAGACGGAAATTTGAAAATGTGAACATTTGAATCTGTGCAAATTGAAATAGGTCTAAAAAATTCAAACATTTGTTCTTTACAAAAAAAACCTGTTGGATTTAATTCGTATTTTTTTTAATAACAAAAGAGGTACTTTATATACTAAAAAAGTGCTTTATCTTTTATTGTTTTAAATAGAGGTACTTTATATACTAAAAAATATCTTAATCTCAAAAAAATTCAAAATAATTTAAAAGATAAAGCATATTATCTTTTTATTCAAATTTTTGTGTAGTCAGATATTTTTTTGATAGACTTGTTATTTTTACCTCCTAATTGATTTTTTGATTTTCATAAATATAGAATCAGAGTGGACCAACTCAAGAATTACCTGATGTGAATGAAAAAGAAGACTTCATATCTGATGATGAAAAAATGATTTCACAACAACTGGCTGAAGAAAGTAACGATTTGGACGACGTTGATCAGTATGAATTTAAAAAAATTGCCAAGAAGCCAAAAAGGCAACAGTACACAGGTTCTTATAGATGTAATTTGGATGCAGTCCATAAGGTGATGTCAATTATAAAGGAGAAACACATTCTTTCACCTGAAGCAAAAGTTTTTTAGAAAAAATACCATTCAAAAACTTCTTCAACGTTTTTCTTAGAGATTCAATAGCATGACAAGATTTAAGGAAAAGTGCTTCGAATTTAGATGACATCATTACTTCTTTTAATGAAAAAGAAAATGCTTTCACAATTGGAAACAAATTACTCAAAATTACTTCTGAAGAAGTCAGTCTAATTTTTGGAATGCCATTAGCTGGAGAAGACTTATTTCCTATACCAGCGTCTAACAAAGCCTCAGCCATGGAAAGTTTCTCCAATTTTTTAACAGCCAATTTTGAAGAAGAAGACATAATCAGCCAAAAAACAGTAACAAAAAGATTGAATACACTGTTAAAAGAGGAAAAAGGAGATGAAGATTTAGTGAAATTGTTATTATTGTTGCTGGTTATAACTTTCCTTTTTCCAAACAACCAAAGCTATATGCAATGGGGTTTCTTGCCGAAGTTGCTGAATATAAAAAAATTAAATTCAATTTCTTGGCCACGGGCAATATGGGAAAATGTTTTGAAAAATGTAAAAAAGTATCATGGTGACCCTAGAAGTACGACAGGCTGTGCTATGGTGTTACTAGTATGCTTTTACTAGTATGTTTTTATAACTTTAACTAAATATAAATATATTCAAATTTATATTTAATACAAAAAGATAAATGCTTTTATCTTTTTCTTGCAGTACTGGATTTGTGAACGAACACAAATAATTGATGAGAAGGAAAATCTGCAAACCAAAATCCCAAGAATGAGAAAATGGGATTTATCGAAACCGAAAGATTTGGACCTCACTGAAGTTGACAATACAAAGTATGCTATTTTTTTTAACTGTATAATTTTTTTTTCATTTCATGGAATGCAATTTTTTGGAATGTTAGTAGCCTAAATAATAGAAAACCAAATGAGTATAGAAAGTATATGTGCAAGCTTAACTTGTCTAGTACTTCAACGACAGTATATGTGCAAGCTTAACTTTAAATTTATTCATTGCAGATTTTAAATTTTTTTACAGCTATAACAAAAGAAGAGAAAGAATTTCTTTCCAATAAAATAAAAGCTATTGAGGTGGAAGACGACCAAAACAACAAAAGAAAATTAGATGAGTGCCAGGAAGACACAAGTGTGAAAAAATATGCCAAAGAATGTGCTAATAACATAATGGAGCTACAGTCAAAAGTCAATTTTTTGTGTACTGAGATGAAAAATGTTGAAGAACGATTAAATGAGGAAAGACGTTTAAGAGAAGTGGCTGAAAAAAGAATGCAAATTCTTGAAATGAAGCTCCAGAAGTTGGAAAATTTAGAAAAGCATGATGTGAAGGAAAAAGATAATTTGAACAAAAAAATCGAAGCTGAAAAAGGTTAAAAAAAATTGTTGGTATGATTCACATAAACAGTTATGATAATTTCCCAACTTTTGATATTATGCAAACTCAAGATTTCATACTAGAAAAACAGACACAAGATAGTTTAAAATCTGACAATCTGAAAGAGCCTGCTCAAGAAAATGCTTTTGAAAATCCTATTGTTGTTGAAGATATGGTCCTAAAAGAACCAAAAAAGAAGAAGAAGCCAAGGAATGTTGACAAATGTCCACTACTCAATTATCTTACCGAAGAACAAAAGGAAATTGTCAAAAAAAATTCAAAATTCTTGGAGGAAACAAGTAAGTAACTAAACTACTTTTCATTCAATTGACTTAAATATATATTTATTCCAATAAGATATGCAAATAAATTATAGCAACGCTTTTGTCGTGTTGATATGCATATAAATATTCTCCATATTTTTTTGTCATATACAGATCAAATCTGTTTTTATACTGTAAGTGCCATAAAACCAGGACTGATGTAATACCCATGTTTTTTTGTCATATAGAGATAAAAAAAACCAAACTAAAGTAAAAAAGATAAATTAATTTATCTTATCTTTTCATACAAACAACTACAACTATTGTTATTTTCTTTTATTAACAAATATTTCAGTACATACTAATCTTAATTTTTCAGTATACTAATCTTAATTAATTTTCTTTTATACTGTAAGTGCAATACAACACAGTACATACTAATCTTAATTTTTCAGTGATGAAGCATTTACTTGTGATGATGGAAACTTCATCACCATCACAAAAAGTATGATAGAAGAACTTCTCTACGGAGAATATATTTCTGGTCAAGTAAGTACAAAAAACTATACTTTGCGTCCTTATAAATTCTACTTTTGCTTCATTATAAAATTTATACTTAATCCATATTTTTTTTGAAATGTAGGTTATTGATTGGTTTTGGTTCAGAAAAACAAAATTATTAGAACAAAGATCTAGCATTATATATGTGAACACAACAATGACAGTAAGTGAACTATAATGTAAAATTTAATTTGTTTCTAAGATAAATTTTCTGAAATTATTTTTTAACAGAAAAGCGCAACAGATGGAAACCTCGAAGATATCAAAAGAAATATGTTTAATCCTTTTATTACACAAACACTTCTAAATCCATTATGTTGCAATATATTATTTCCTATACATGCAAACAAACATTGGAGCTTGCTAGAGCTAGTAGTGGAATCATGTACATGGAGCCATTATGATTCTCTATACTTGACCACAAGATCTAAGACATTAAGAAGTGGACTTTCAAAGTTTGCTATTAATGTGTTAAGTAAAATACACAGAAAGTAAAAAAGATAAATAGATTTATCATTATTATAAAAAAAATTATATATATATATATTTAGCAGAAAGCAGCGGTAAACAAAATCAATAAAGACTTACAAGATGCAGGCGAGAAAAAAATTCTGGGAAAGTCTACATTGATTAAAGATGTTAACAATGCTCAACAAAGCAAAGGGTAATTTTATGGATACTGGAGATTTTTATACAACAATGAATGTTACACAATAACCAAAATTTTAACAAATGCAGGTTTGACTGTGGAATTTTCGTAATGATGTTTATCCAAAAGATAGCACAAGGAATGGACATAACATCAAAAATCAGTGTAGAACAAGTAAATGCATTTAGAGCACAGATAACTGCACAAATTCTATGTGATGAACTACACTGCTGGACAATTGAAAAATTCTGCAGTTCAGCTTCAGCAACAAAAAATTTGAACTGACAATGATAGCAACATATTCTTTGAGGTCTAACAGTCTTTTTATCATACATTTGTTAAAATTTCATTTGATTATAGATTTTAGGCAGTATATCTAAATTTACTGATGAATTTGCAATGGTTGACTTAGGCCATACGATTTGAATTGTAAAACCTACTTGCAGATGTTGTAGACTTGAGTTTGTTTATGTGTATGTCGTGCACTTGTTTGCACTGTCACTTTTGAATCTGACTATTCATTTATGTTGTGTTCTAGAAAAAAATTGGGCCGTATAATACGGAGTGTCTTTTCAAATCTTCCAAGCCAATTAATGCATTTGTTGTTAATAATTTTTTGTTTATTCGGTACAGTGTGGAAAGAAACTAATCCGGCAAATTAACAAAGTCTGATTACTGATATTGTTTTTCCACTAGAGCACCACTGAATCTCATTACGATTGTTATATATGTTGTTTCTAATGCAGTCTCTTTCTCACATACATTGCATTCATTGCACTCAGAAATATTTCGAAGTTACTCTATCCTTATTTGTGGTTTACTTGTTGAACAAATAAATGATATACGTTGTTTCTAACGCAGTCTCAATAATGTTTATGGCAAAAATGTTTTCCTGTACATGGCAGTATCCATAAACTAGGATGTAAATACGCTTAAGTAAATTATATACTCTATCCATATTTGTGGTCAAATATATAAGCTGAAGCAGTTACTATCAGAAGTATTTCCTGCAGCATTAGGAGCATCAACCGACCGCAATTACACGCAAGTTGAATACTGCTTTCTTGGAAAAAGAACTTACTAGGAATAGATAAATAACTATTGGAGATATATAGGTATTCCACCGTAATGAAAAATCAACAAATATTTCTGCACGAACAAGATTGAAATCAAAGACCGCAAAATAAATCATACATGTTTATGCTAGCAATATACTTAAGTCGTAAGCTTGTTCGAGGTCAATGATGTATCAATTTATCTTTTTTAACAGAACTAACAACATTGTATTCGAAATAACACTTAAACATAAACAATTGCATACAACCAAAAGTAATCAAAATCAAATTATATCCAATTCAACATACGCAATAATGCAAATATTCAACTCAAATATTCATAGAACAACCAAGTATTCGTACAACAACCAATCAAATACAATGGACTAAAATAATCAACTCAATTATTCAACTCAAAGTATTCATAGAACAACCAATCAAATACATTGGACTAAAACAATCAACTCAATTATTCAAAGAACACCCCCTTCTATTATGTCCTAGTTTTATACACTTTCCACGTCTGTTTTGTTTAGCATGAAAATCAGCCCCTTCAATCCTATTCATCCTAGGCCTACCAGCTCCACGAACAGGCATAGGAGGAAGAACAATAGATGATTCTTCAGCTTCAATTGCTTCCTTATCAAAAGTTGGAATAGGATTGATCAAATGTGAATATGAAGCTTGATAATACTCAACAGTAAAGTAATTCTCAATATATTCATAAATAGAATTTCTGGAAAGAAATACACTTCAAAGCATGCGCATAAGGAAAACATGTCACTTTCCATTGATTGCAACTGCAAATGCAATTTTTAAGGTCAACCTTGTAACGACCCAAAATGTTTATTAATTTAAATTTGAATATTTAATTAATTTTAAATATTAATAAGTGAAATTTTATAAGTCGAATAAATTTTATTTCGAATAATTGGATTTAATTGAATAATTAAATCGATTATTTAATAGTTGAAAATACAGAAATAATTGAAAATTGGGTTAAATATGATTAAGATTGATTTTTAAAATTTTATTTAATCATGTTGGAGTTAGAGTGGTGTTATAGAACTTTTAAAATTGAATTAAAAGTTAATTTGTGAAAATTGAATATTTTAATATTTAATAGACTAGTGAAATTAGTCAATTTTCGAACAGTCTCAGAATTGGACGAAACTAGTTCCATTGGATCCGCAATAGTTTGTTATTATCGGATTTCAATTTTCGTAGCAATCGAAGTTGTCGTTTGACCGTGGCAGCTCGAAACGCATCGAAATTGTTTTCATATTTAATTTGGCGAGTTAAAATAGTCATTTTTCAAACAGTCTCGAATTTGGACGAAACCAGTTTCATCGGAACCGTAATGTGATATTATTGTATGGTTTCAAATTTCGTGCCAATTGGATTTACCGTTTGTCCGGGGCAAGCTAAAACGCCTAGAAAATCGTTTAATCGGTTTAATTTTAAATTGATCGTTTATTGCCATAACTCGCACAGATGACCGAATTAGCTTCCGAAACACGTTCCATTGTGTTCGGAACGCGGGGTAAACCTTAGGAACGCCAACCGGCACGCTTCGTTTGGAGTTCGGAAAATCCGGGATGAATAGTGTTCGCGTATTTTTCTATATAAGTCCCTCTCTTCATAAATTTGCAAACCAAAACAAGCTACGGTTTCATAATAATGGCCGGCCGCCTCCATAGTCATGTATGGCCAGAAAACTCCCACATTTATCCTCAAGTTTCTCTCAATCCATCAACAATTAGGAAAAACTTTCAACATGAAAGTTGTAGAGCATGACGAGATCCTTATGTTCAACGGCTATGATCGTGTTTGGAGCTTTGAATCAACGGCAAACCAAGCTGGAAGCCGTCACGTTCGGCACGCAAATCGAGAGAGGAGGAGGGGCCGAGCTCCATGCCTTGGCAGCCGAAGGTGGAGTTCGAGATGCTCATCAAAATGGAAGCATCTGATCGTAGTAGAGTTCGTCGTAGGTGGAGTGATTTTTAACCCTAATTTGAAGCTTGGTGGGTTGTTTTCACGCGCGAGACCTGGAAAAGGAATAGCGTGGGGAAGAACATGGGGAGGGCTGTGATCTGTAGGAAGGAAATGGACGGTGATGATGATAGGGTTTGGAAAAAAATAAAAAAATAAATAAAGTTGTAATTTATTTATATAAAAATTTGTATTAATTTCTAAACGCGATATCTTTTTCATACGAGGTCGAAAACACGCAAAACCAGTTGCGTTGGGATCGTATGGACGATCACTATGCCATGGAACTAGATTGGAGTCGTTTGGAGTTAGTGAGAATTTCGGGTAAAATTAAACGCACGTTTAATTTTATTCGAAATAAAAGCTGAAAACGAAATTGAAATCAAGGTGAGAACTTCTCACTCAATCGAATAGTTTCGATTTATATTTTAAATAGTTAGATTTAAAATTGTTGATTGTATGATGAGTGATGATTGTTATCTATTGATTGTCAAAAATAGACATTATGCGTCGTTAGTAAGCGGAGGTTATTTATTAAAAACATATACCGCGAATATTTCGTAGTATAGTGAAATTGGTATTATATATGTACTTGGAGTTGATTTTCCCGCATTATATAGCGGATGAGACCCTATTGTGCCGCATAATATCGGATAATATTTTATGAATCCCATATACTACGATAATTCCGTACTACAACAGAATTGGTATTGTGCTAACATCTGTGGATGCAGGGAAACAAGTTGGAGGGATCCAACTGGATTCCTCAATAATATTTATTCTATTTCAGATATTGTGATATTTGATTGATTATCATATTGATATATGATGTTTGATTGTCGTGATTGACTATTTGGTGCTGTTGCATCATCGGATCCATTTTTGAAGTTTAAAAATAACGATTTTGATTTTTGAAAGGATTTTTAAAGTAATTTTTAAAATTATACGTTTATTAAATTTTCGATTGGATTCATTTTAAATAATTAAAACGTTATAAATTTTTATGTTATAAAAATTAGGATTTTTGTGAAATATAACCGAAAAGTGATTTTTGAAATACATAGTTGATTAGTTTATAAAATGGTTTAAAATTGGATTTTTGAATTATTATAAACGATTTATATAGAAGATTTATAATATTGATATTTATAAATTTAAAATATAGGAATTTTAAAACGAGTTTTATTAAGTGCTAAAATGAAGCATAAATGGATTTTATAAGTAATGAAATTTATAGATTTATAAATTGTGAAGTTATAAAATGAATAGATTTTTGTAAAATAGAAGATTTATAAGTAATCAACTTATAAACTGGATTTTGGGCTTTTAGATGGGATATTGATAGAATTTGTTAATAAAGAAGATTTATAAATCGAAGTTATAAATAGAAATAGAAATATAAACATTGTTTATAAATTCGAAATCAATAGAATTTGATAAATTGAAAATGGAAATTATTAAAGGAAGTATATTCGCGATTTTGGATAGCGAATTATTCTTTATATAAAAGTGTAGAAATACTGAATTGGGTAAATAAGGTATATTCACTATTTTGGACAGTGAATATAGTATTGAATAAAATGGTTATGTTTTGGGAGAGCAATATTATAAAATGAAGTTAATTATTTTAAAAGATGTTTTAAAATGTATTATGAATCGAAACCATAGATTTCAACATTCATTGTTGAAATAGACATTTTCGAGAAATAAAAGGAAATGGTGGACTATAACACTGTTGCTATAGTAAATGATTTCCGAAAGGAAATATTTTGTATAGTATTGGGATTTATATATCTATTTTAAATTTCGAATCCCTATACTAGTGATTTTGGGTCGTCGTAACAATGTTTTACGCAACATTCGTTTTTGACCCAAATAAATGTGTTAAGAGAATGATTTCCTTAAAGAATGAAATATATACTTAATTTTGATTTTAAGTATATCGAATATTGTCAAATGTTGAAAATATATAGTTTTGTGAATTACTTATTATTAAATAAGTATGGAAATATTTTTCCAATGTGAAATGAATGTTTTAGAATTTATCCTTGTAAAGATAAATTGAAAGTGAATATTTGAAATTGATTGAAAATCGTATATCATAGATATTTTGGGATTATAAATTCACTATGGAATTTATAAAAGAAAGGGATTTTTTTTTAAAAATAAACGTTGATTTATTTTTGAAGTGCGGGAATTAATTTACGGATTTGGAACGTAAATATAAAGTAAATCGTTAAGGATTTATTTAATTGGTTTAAATGAACCATGTTGAAATGAAAGTATTTCGCATAAGGAAAATGATTGAAATTTGTTTTCAAATGTTGAAGTGTGGAAAATATATATATCTTGTAAAGATATTTTGGAAAGTAAATAATTTGGGAAATTATTTGGAATCTGGTGATGTTGAACACGCCTATTGATAGTTAAATAATCCGACTATCAATATTTACCTTTAAATAGGTATTTGTTGTGATTGCTTGAATTTGAATGCCACACTTATTTTTGAATAAGCGCTCACTATTCGGGTTAGCCGGGAAAGGACCTTGGGGTCGTATAACTCATTTCGAATATGTGCTACGTCGTAATGGATTGCATTCGATGACCAGTGTTGAAGACCGGATATTTTTGAAAACGGAAGGATTACCGTTCAGTTACTCTGCATCGACTGATCTCCGATATAGAGGTTTTATCACCCTTAGTGACGGGAAGTCCGGACGTGATTAGAAATTATCCGGAATGCAAGGACTTCTTTGTAAGTGCCTTCGGTTCTGTTCGATCCCGGAACAGACTTGTATGGATTGTATGTCTGACATTACAAATTGAGATATAAAGCTGATTTCTTTCAAATATATTTCTGTTGGTGGCGGAGAATTTATTCTCTTAGCTTAATACCCTTCTCTGAGACGTACGAGCTCAGAGGTTATGTAGTTGAAGGTTATTAGTGATATACTCCCAATTTGGTAATGTGACATGTTGAGTGTTGTTGTGGAATGATCATTGTTTGATCATTTGTTTGATCATTTATCTTGGTGATCATTACTTTGATCATTTGTTGACCCAACGCACAGCTTTTGTATAAAGCGTGACTTTGCGGACGAGACTTCGTTGGACCTCACACCCCGGAAATGGTCAAAACAGGAAGGATGCGGCAAGGTTATTAGGGGGTAGCGCCCCTTTAGTGTATGTCATTCCTTCTAGATAGAGGTGGTATCATGGTATGGAGCCCAGATATTTAACCTATGTTGTTACTGTAAATTTTGTGGTTGTTGGAAATCGAGGATCCTCGGATAGATCGGTTACGATCGGGGGATGACATATTCGTGTCAGTAGTTTCCTAGTTTGAAAGGTAACCCGGCCTTGTGTTGGAAGAGATCCGGTTAGGTTCTCGGGACATCATTCCAGAGGCGTTTCCATGTGGCAATGGGAAGTTCCTTGGCCTGACCATTTGTTGGAAATCCAAAGAAACAATACGAGACTTGTACGGTTTTAGTTGTAGAACCTGCCATGGAATGTGGCGGTAACCTGCTATTGAACATGGTAGCTATTGTAGGCATACGATAATGGTCGTATTTTGGCTAAGATTTATATCTTTACTTTCGAAAAAAAATTCTACACTATGCACTAGTAATAATATCAAATGTTTCTTGTTAATGCGTATCAAGCATCTTTGACTATCATAAGGAGAAATCTCCTCTGATTCTGCGTTTGCATTGTGTGTGTGTGTGTGCGGGAGGCCTTATGGTAGTCTCATTTTTTAAAAGCATTGCGAATTGACTTTAAAAATATTCCTCTATTTTGATTTTAAAGATAAATAAACTGTTTTAGTTCTCACACCAGTCACATGACTGATTCGGAGTTTATTGTTTTCCTTCCTAAACTCTGGGTGCCCACCAATTTCCACACGGGCAGTCAAGAGTAAGGTTTATCAGGATATTCTGGAACTCAGGAGTTGTAGGAGGCAAGCTGGATGGCATGACGTATTCACTAGTATATAGTATTTCTTTTCCGCTGTTTGTTGTTGTACACTCTGATGATGTAATGTAATGTAATATGATGTAATGTAATAACTGATATAGTTCTTTGTTTAAAGATTATTCATATATCTATTATATGTTGTTCCGCGGCGAATTGTGAGATTCTGATGTTGTTCTGTTGCTTCTTTCTGTTCTATTCTATCTTTTTTTCTGTCTTCTTCTACCTTTTTCTTCTTCTTAAACCACAACGATTCGGTTTTTCGTGGACAAAAAATCGCCGATCGTTACATTTGGTATCAGAGCTTATGGTTAAGCGACAACCATGGCTCTGTTGGGAATTACTCATTAGAGATAGAGTCAGTAGTACTCTAGAATGAGTTGAGTGTAATAATAGATACGAGTGCGTATTTGTTGTGAATATTAAATGGTTTTATATTGTGATGATTGGTTTGTTGAGTGGCATATGAACCTTCGTCGGCACAGTCTGCGCAACTGTATCGAAGGGGTTTCTAAACACTTGAATAGAACAATTCGACACAATATTGTTTAAAAATTAGGTAAATGAAATAATTTTACCTCGATTATATTTTATATATAAAAGAATAATTTTTCAGAATTATTAAAGTGTATATAATTGTTTGTTTAGTTGTTTGAATAAGTTAAACTAAAACAACAGTTGTAAAACAATCATTGTATAAGCAAATGAATTATAAGATAGAATTATAATTTAAATAATTTACAATTGTGAAATAATCTTATATATAAGAAGTGAAATTATATAAGAAAGGATTTGTAATCTAAAACAAAATTCTAGAGAAGTGTTTTGAAAAGATTAGATATTTTGGAAAATTGTTTTGGAAAGATAACAGCTCTAAACTCTTTTCGGTCGCTGGAAAATCATTCCGATGATGACCGCGGCATCATTGGTGTTCATTTTCGAGTTTCCAAAAGAGGAATTGCTGCCAGATTATTTTAAATGAAAGTTGATTTTGGGTATCGAAGTAAATTAATAAGTGAATTAATGAAGTGAAGTCATTAAGAAATAGAACTTGAGTTATATGAATGAAATTCAACTTTATATTGTTAAAGGAATTAACAATTGAATTGATGAAGGGATGAAATATTAATCAATCGAATGAAAATAAATTGATATGGGATAATGAATATAAGTGTTAATTCATTAAAAGCTAATGAAGTTGAGAAATTGAATAAATTGAATGAAAGCCAATTTAATATAAACCAATTGGAATTAAAAGTGTTGAACCAAATTGAATGTAAAGTGGATAAATTTGGTTGTATTGAATAAACATTGGTTGTTATATGATTGTTAGTTGATTGTATATAATTCATTAAGTGTTAATGAAATTGGAAGCTGAAGTAATTGAAATCCAATTGGAAGTTAAGTGAATCTTAAGTAAAAATTGAATTTGATTTGGAAGTGAACTAAGTTGAATATAAATTAGTGGATGCAAACTAATTGAAATTGAATATGAATGAATGTTAGTAAAATTTCGATGTTAATGAATCAAATGTGATTTAAATTGAAAACCCATTTCATTGAATATTAATGAGAATATGAATGAATATTTATTTGGTTATGGATGTTAGTTGAATGCTAGTTGGTTGATGGTTGCATTTATTGCATTGTTGCTTTTGAGTGCAATTGCTATATTGGCACATGTAGTTGCTATGTTGCTATATGATGTATATTGATATTATTTTCATATCTACATGTTCTCATATGTTTGATTTAGTGTTTAGTAGGTGCGGATTGCGCTTGCTTCGCATTTGGAGCTCGCTTTCGCGCTATATTAGTCGTATATGCTCGCTAATAATAAATAAGGTACATATCTCGGATTAAATATCGTACTTTTACACTTTTTTCCCCGCGGGATGGCTCATCACTTGATGAGATGTATATTTGTGATATATATACTGTCGTTTTTTTTGGATCGAGCCGCGCAAAGGAGACTTTGGCGAATTTTTTCGAAAATTTAAGGCGTTAGAAAAAATTTGAGAAAATTGGGAAATTTTTGAAAACTATAACTTTGATTTTGGAATTGAAAGTTAAACAACAGTAGTTGGTTTCCAAAAGATAACTAAGTATGATTTGAAAACTTAGTAAGTTATTGTAGAAGTTTAACTATGGATTTTGGAAAGTTAATGATTCTGTAACTCTTTCTTACTTTGTAATTTCGAGGACGAAATTCTTTTAAGGGGGGAAGATTGTAACGACCCAAAATGTTTATTAATTTAAATTTGAATATTTAATTAATTTTAAATATTAATAAGTGAAATTTTATAATTCGAATAAATTTTATTTCGAATAATTGGATTTAATTGAATAATTAAATCGATAATTTAATAGTTGAAAATACAGAAATAATTGAAAATTGGGTTAAATATGATTAAGATTGATTTTTAAAATTTTATTTAATCATGTTGGAGTTAGAGTGATGTTATAGAACTTTTAAAATTGAATTAAAAGTTAATTTGTGAAAATTGAATATTTTAATATTTAATAGACTAGTGAAATTAGTCAATTTTCAAACAGTCTCAGAATTGGACGAAACTAGTTCCATTGGATCCGTAATAGTTTGTTATTATCGGATTTCAATTTTCGTAGCAATCGAAGTTGTCGTTTGACCGTGGCAGCTCGAAACGCATCGAAATTGTTTTAATATTGATTTGGCGAGTTAAAATAGTCATTTTTCAAACAGTCTCGGATTTCGACGAAACCAGTTTCATCGGGTCCGTAATGTGATATTATTGTATGGTTTCAAATTTCGTGTCAATTGGATTTACCGTTGGTCCGGAGCAAGCTAAAACGCCTAGAAAATCGTTTAATCAGTTTAATTTTAAATTGATCGTTTATTGCCATAACTCGCACAGATGACCGAATTTGCTCCCGAAACGCGTTTCATTGTGTTCAGAACGCGGGGTAAACCTTAGAAACGCCAACCGGCACGCTTTGTTTGGAGTTCGGAAAATCCGGGATGAATAGTGTTCGCGTATTTTTCTATATAAGTCCCTCTCTTCATAAATTTGCAAACCAAAACAAGCTTGGGTTTCATAATAATGGCTGGCCACCTCCATAGTCATGTATGGCCAGAAAACTCCCACGTTTATCCTCAAATTTTCTCAATCCATCAACAATTAGGAAAAACTTTCAACATGAAAGTTGTAGAGCATGACGAGATCCTTATGTTCAACGGCTATGATCGTGTTTGGAGCTTTGAATCAACGGCAAACCAAGCTGAAAGCCGTTACGTTTGGCACGCAAATCGAGAGAGGAGGAGGGGCCGAGCTCCATGCCTTGGCAGCCGAAGGTGGAGTTCGATATGCTTTTCAAAATGGAAGCATCTGATCGTAGTGGAGTTCGTCCTAGGTGGAGTGATTTTTAACCCTAATTTGAAGCTTGGTGGGTTGTTTTCACGCGCGCGACCTGGAAGAGGAATAGCGTGGGGAAAAACGTGGGGAGGGCTGTGATCTGCAGGAAGGAAACGGATGGTGATGATGATAGGGTTTGGAAAAAAAAATAAAAAAATAAATAAAGTTGTAATTTATTTATATAAAAATTTGTACTAACTTCTAAACGCGATATCTTTTTCATACGAGGTCGAAAACGCGTGAAACCAGTTGCGTTGGGATCGTATGGACGAGGGCTATGCTATGGAATTGGATTGGAGTCGTTTGGAGTTAGTGAGAATTTCGGGTAAAATTAAACGCACGTTTAATTTTATTCGTAATAAAAGCTGAAAACGAAATTGAAATCAAGGTGAGAACTTCTCACTCAATCGAATAGTTTCGATTTATATTTTAAATAGTTAGATTTAAAATTGTTGATTGTATGATGAGTGATGATTGTTATCTATTGATTGTTAAAAATAGATATTATGCGTCGTTAGTAAGCGGAGGTTATTTATTAAAAACATATACCGCGAATATTTCACAGTATAGTGAAATTGGTATTATATATGTACTTGGAGTTGATTTTCCCGCATTATATAGCGTATGAGACCCTATTGCGCCGCATAATAGCGGATAATATTTTATGAATCCCATATACCACGATAATTCCGTACTGCAACGGAATTGGTATTGTGCTAACATCTGTGGATGAAGGGAAACAGGTTGGAGGGATCCAACTGGATTCCTCAACAATATTTATTTGGTTTTAGATATTGTGATATTTGATAGATTATCGTATTGATATATGATGTTTGATTGTCGTGATTGACTATTTGGTGCTGTTGCATCATCGGATCCATTTTTGAAGTCTAAAAATAACGATTTTGATTTTTAAAAGGGTTTTTAAAGTAAATTTTGAAATTATACATTTATTAAATTTTCGAATTGATTCATTTTAAATAATTAAAACGTTATAAATTGTTATGTTATAAAAATTAGGATTTTTGTGAAATATAACCGAAAAGTGATTTTTGAAATAAATAGTTGATTAATTTATAAAATGGTTTGAAATTGGATTTTTGAATTATTATAAACGATTTATATAGAAGATTTATAATATTGATATTTATAAATTTAAAATATAGGAATTTTAAAACAAGTTTTATTAAGTGCTAAAATGAAGCATAAATGGATTTTATATGTAATGAAATTTATAGATTTATAAATTATGAAGTTATAAAATGAATAGATTTTTGTAAAATAGAAGATTTATAAGTAATCAACTTATAAACTGGATTTTGGGCTTTTAGATGGGATATTGATAGAAATTGTTAATAAAGAAGATTTATAAATCGAAGTTATAAATAGAAATAGAATTATAAACATTGTTTATAAATTCGAAATCAATGGAATTTGATAAATTGAAAATGGAAATTATTAAAGGAAGTATATTCGCGATTTTGGATAGCGAATTATTCTTTATATAAAAGTGTAGAAATACTGAAATGGGTAAATAAGGTATATTCACTATTTTGGACAGTGAATATAGTATTGAATAAAATGGTTATGTTTTGGGAAAGCAATATTATAAAATGAAGTTAATTATTTTAAAAGATGTTTTAAAATGTATTATGAATCGAAACCATCGATTTCAACATTCATTGTTGAAATAGACGTTTTCGAGAAATAAAAGGAAATGGTGGACTATAACACTGTTGTTATAGTAGATGATTTCCGAAAGGAAATATTTTGTATAGTATTGGATTTATATGTCTATTTTAAATTTCGAATCCCTATACTAGTGATTTTGGGTCGTCGTAAAGATGTTTTACGCAACATTCGTTTTTGACCCAAATAAATGTGTTAAGAGAATGATTTCCTTAAAGAATGAAATATATACTTAATTTTGATTTTAAGTATATCGAATATTGTCAAATGTTGAAAATATATAGTTTTGTGAATTACTTATTATTAAATAAGTATGGAAATATTTTTCCAATGTGAAATGAACGTTTTAGAATTTATCCTTGTAAAGATAAATTGAAAGTGAATATTTGAAATCGATTGAAAATCGTATATCATAGATATTTTGGGATTATAAATTCACTATGGAATTTATAAAAGAAAGGGAAATTTGTTTAAAAATAAACATTGATTTATTTTTGAAGTGTGGGAATTAATTTACGGATTTGGAACGTAAATATAAAGTAAATCGTTAAGGATTTATTTAATTGGTTTAAATGAACCATATTGAAATGAAAGTATTTCGCATAAGGAAAATGATTGAAATTTGTTTATGTTGAAGTGTGGAAAATATATATATCTTGTAAAGATATTTTGGAAAGTAAATAATTTGGGAAATTATTTGGAATCTGGTGATGTTGAACACGCCTGTTCATAGTTAAATAATCCGACTATCAATATTTACCTTTAAATAGGTATTTGTTGTGATTGCTTGAATTTGAATGCCACACTTATTTTTGAATAAGCGCTCACTATTCGGGTTAGCAGGGAAAGGACCTTGGGGTCGTATAACCCATTCCGAATATGTGCTACGTCCTAATGGATTGCATTCGATGACTGGTGTTGAAGACCGGATATTTTTGAAAACGGAAGGATTACCGTTGAGTTACTCTGCATCGACTGATCTCCGATATAGAGGTTTTATCACCCTTAGTGACGGGAAGTCCGAACGTGATTAGAAATTATCCGGAATGCAAGGATTTCTTTGTAAGTGCCTTCGGTTCTGTTCGATCCCGGAACAGACTTGTATGGATTGTATGTCTGACATTACAAATTGAGATATAAAGCTGATTTCTTTCAAATATATTTCTGTTGGTGGCGGAGAATTTATTCTCTTAGCTTAACACCCTTCTCTGAGACGTACGAGCTCAGAGGTTATGTAATTGAAGGTTATTAGTGATATACTCCCAATTTGGTAATGTGACATGCTGAGTGTTGCTGTGGAATGATCATTGTTTGATCATTTGTGATAGGATCATTTGTTTGATCATTTATCTTGGTGATCATTACTTTGATCATTTGTTGGCCCAAAGCACAGCTTTTGTATAAAGCGTGACTTTGTGGACGAGACTTCGTTGGACCTCACACCCCGGAAATGGTCAAAACAGAAAGGATGCGGCAAGGTTATTAGGGGGTAGCGCCCCTTTAGTGTATGTCATTCCTTCTGGATAGAGGTGGTATCATGGTATGGAGCCCAAATATTTAACCTATGTTGTTGCTGCAAATTTTGTGGTTGTTGGAAATCGAGGATCCTCGGATAGATCGGTTACGATCGGGGGATGACATATTTGTGTCAGTAGTTACCTAGTTTGAAAGGTAACCTGGGCTTGTGTTGGCAGAGATCCAGTTAGGTTCTCGGGACGTCATTCCAGAGGCGTTTCCATGTGGCAATGGGAAGTTCCTTGGCCTGACCATTTGTTGGAAATCCAAAGAAACAATACGAGACTTGTACGGTTTTAGTTGTAGAACCTGCCATGGAATGTGGCGGTAACCTGCTATTGAACATGGTAGCTATAGTAGGCATACGATAATGGTCGTATGTTGGCTAAGATTTATATCTTTACTTTCGGAAAAAATTTCTATACTATGCACTAGTAATAATATCAAATGTTTCTTTTTAATGCGTATCAAGCATCTTTGACTATCATAAGAAGAAATCTCCTCCGATTCTGCGTTTGCATTGTGTGTGTGTGCGGGAGGCCTTATGGTAGTCTCATTTTTTAAAAGCATTGCGAATTGACTTTAAAAATATTCCTCTATTTTGATTTTAAAGATAAATAAACTGTTTTAGTTCTCCCACCAGTCACATGACTGACTCGGAGTTTATTGTTTTCCTTCCTAAACTCTGGGTGCCCACCAATTTCCACACGGGCAGTCAAGAGTAAGGTTTATCAGGATATTCTGGAACTCAGGAGTTGCAGGAGGCAAGTTGGATGGCATGACGTATTCACTAGTATATAGTATTTCTTTTCCGCTGTTTGTTGTTGTACGCTCTGATGATGTAATGTAATGTAATATGATGTAATGTAATAACTGATATAGTTCTTTGTTTAAAGATTATTCATATATCTATTATATGTTGTTCCGCGGTGAATTGTGAGATTCTGATGTTGTTCTGTTGCTTCTTTCTGTTCTATTCTATCTTTTTTCTGTCTTCTTCTACCTTTTTCTTCTTCTTAAACCATAACGATTCGGTTTTTCGTGGACAAAAAATCGCCGATCGTTACAAACCTTTTGACATGTTGGAGAATGAACTTCAAAAATATACATACAAAATGTAAAATTAAAAACAGTTAAAATATATAACCAGATTGCATTTCCACAAAAGGATTATTAGCACTATATATATTCTCTCTAATCTATTTAATTAGTAAGACCCAATTCATGTGCATATTCTTAAAGATCACAGAATCTATGTTGTAAGGGAAGAAAAAAAGATAATGTATGTTTGCTCATGAATCCTGCATGTAAGCATTGCTCAATATTTCCATTATATATTTACTGTTAATCTTTAAATCTACAAACTTGAAAATATCTTGTCACGGCTTTCAGTTAGACCAAAAATCATAAACACCAACAAAATGAAATCATTACACAGGCTACATAGCAAGTTGAAAAAAGATAAATACATTTATCATTTTTCAGAAACTGTGAAAATCATGTAAAAAAATAGAAATACATACCTAGATGATTTAGAAACACTCCACCCAAATCCTTCTTCCTTCAATTTCAACAAACGAGCTTCCATTTTTGGACATAGCACACTAGTCCACTTTGATGACTCTTCTCTACGATTAGACATTTGCATCATCGGTTTTACCCTAATTCCATCAAGACAAGCAATAACAGGCAAACTTCTTTCATCCAAAATCCAAGAATTAAAACTCTCAGCTGCATTGGACTTATTTTCACCATATCGCTTCTCCGGAAAAAATAAATCGGCCCAATGATCATATGGTTTATCATTCAAGTACTTTATAGCTTTGGAACCTCCAATTTCTTTGTACTTGGACATGGCTTTTTCAAACTTATGATGATTAGAAGCTATCGCACAACGCTCAAGTAAATGAGCTACCCAAACACCCCTTCCACTTTTCACAATGTTAACAATATTATTTTGCATATGATGCAAACAATAAGAATGATGACTATTTGGAAAAAAAATTGGAATACTTAACAATAAACCCCCGTGTCTATCACTTAAAAAAGTTAATATTCTATCACAACTGAGAGCACTCTTTAGGTGTCACTCTTCATTTTCTTTAGGAACAAGAGCCATTGCTAATGAGGAAAAACCTGGAAAAAAACAAAAAATAATAATTCACTGTTTATGTATTACATTTGAAACAACAAAATGCATTATATTTGAAACAATATTATCTAATAATAGACAATCACATGAACATTATACCCTCGGCCCAAATAAAAAAGGAAAAATCAATTTCCTAGAGGCAATTCATCCTTTTTAAAAAAAAAATGGCTACTTGAATGTGTAGTCTACGCAGAAAGGGTAGAAATTGCAAAGATATGGTACATAATTCATGCATACAATACAAAGAATTATATTCAAACTTCTAAAACATATATGCTTTTATCTTTTCTATATGCTGTTTAAATCATTTGTATACCTTATGTAAAAACTTCAAATAAAGAGAAAAAGGATAAATATGTTTAATAAATAGTAGTATCAATGATATATAACTATGGCTTAGTATGTTATTTAATTCTTTATCTTAAAAGATAAATGCATTTATCTTTTTGAACTCCTGTATACACTAACATTTTGTACATCAAATTAAAGAATATCAAATCTTTTACAGTATTTGTTTTGGATCAAATTTACAATAAGAAGGAGCATGGTTGTACATTGAACAATTGTACCTACTTTGTAACTAGGGCAACTAGATTGAAGATGTTAGAGATAAAAACATATATGCATTTATTGTTTGAAATATAAAAATTCTGGTAAAAACAGAATAAGCAGTAGGTATCATGACATTTGGTGGATAAACTGAAAAAATAAAACATTTACATTACGCATCTATCAAAAAAATTGTGAGTTTGAATTCATTTCTACAATAATTTCACATGCTAATCCCTAACGCAGAAGAAACTATAATGAATTGAGCAGGATATTACTACATTTGAAACAACCAAATGAACTATACTTGAAATAGTACTATATAACAGTAGACTAATCACTTGAAAAAAATGCAGCATGTACACAACAAAATTCACTAGAACAATAACTTAAAGAAACAGTACCATGTTACATAAATTTATAACAAGGAACTAATGCAAATAGTACAAAGTAAATACAACAGCAAAAAAAGAAAGATCAAAATCAGTACCTTGATTCTCATTTTTTGCAGTAGCAGCCATCAAAATACCACTTCCCCCTTTCAAAAAGGTAGCATCTAAAAACACCATAGGACGATAATAGTTAAATCCAAATATACATGCCTCATAACATAAAAAAACTTTCTCAAATTGATTTGCGTCAGAATCCACATCTATACTTGAATAACTATTCAGGTTATTTCTTTCCAATGCCTTCAAATACCAAAGTAATTCATTGTAATATTTCTTTTCATCACCATAAATATCATTCGTAGCCAATTTCTTACCCTTATAAGCAAAGTAATAGCTTAGCTCCACATCATAATCTCTTCTAAAACTTTTAATGATATCCTTGGTTTTTCTTTTTGGCTCATCACGAATTTGATTGACGATTAAACTTTTCACAAGATCGCTATTAATAGTTGGACTGCCAAGTGAACGAAATCCACCACCACAAGTATGAATCAGGTGAATGTTTTTAACAAACAGTTGGTCCAATTGCTTCAGTTTGTAAGAAGCATGAATCCTAAAAGGACAACTAGCTACAGCACATCGAACCGTCAATCGTTCTTTACAATTCTTAATATATTGTACTTTAAACTCATTCTTCAAATAATAAGCACTTACTGTTCTACGGAATCCAATAGCAGAATCAAACTGTTGACTAACGCCAGTAAAAAATTCCATATTTGAATTCTTCTTCAACAACTCATGTAAATCCTTTTGTTGAGTAAATCTAGAATCTAAATCGTCATCATAACCTAAAATATTATTACTTGACTCACCACCAACAACTGAACCAGACTTGCTACTTTCACCAACAAAATTATCCATTGAATCATTCTTCAACCATAGAAAAAAAACCAAAAAATCTTCCTTTTTAAACAAGACAAACACAATACAGCTTGAAGATCACTATCCATTTCAACAAAGGTAGTCTTTGGTTCTCTAATATAAAAAATATCAAAGCATAATGGAGTAGAATTATTCCACTCCTCCCAAATCCTATTCCTAATAGAAGAAATAGAAGCATCCAATCCAAATGAGTATTAAAACAATTGTTATTGAAATCAAACATAACTATAACAGATGAATCACACCTGCAAAAAAAATGAAAACAAAAATATTACTATGTGAAACTGATCTTAATTAAAAACTAATAACATAAAATACTACGTAACAAATCATTTTCTATCCCACTTTTTGAAAAAAGATAAAACAATTTATCTTTTACAGATCACAAATCACCAAGAACTAAAGAACAAACAACGTCAACTAATATTATTTCAGATCCAATTTCATACCCAAAGTGAGTACAAACAGAATTGACTGACAAAAATAATTGCTTTAATTGCTGAAACCAAATATGAAGTGATAGTCTAAACACTAAAATCATAATCTAAAGTGAATGATCCAACCAGGCTAAATACATAGTGCTTGTGTTATCAGAATAAAATAATACCATTCAGAAGCCATTATTCCAAATACATCAAACAAAACCTTCCTCCAATAGATGAAAAAGGCCTCCTCTGAAACGAAATATACAATAACATCATAAACATCATAAAACATCGAATTAAGAATGAAAAACAACAAATAAAATCGAGACTCACCAAGTAAAGAAAATAGCCTCACAATTTCCCACAATTAAAGTCGATTTTGATTTGAAAAGAAACTAACGCCTAATTTATTCAAAAAGAAATCAACAACCGCTTCGATTGCATAAGAAACGACCGCTTTGATTGAACAATAAACGACCGCCTAATTTCCACGATCGGTAGATTTTAGAAGATACGTAGTTATTTGAGAAGATTAAGACGCACGCCACACATATTTGTCTTGGAAAATAATAATTTCAAACCCGTGTCCTAGAAAAAAATTAGACCATATAATTAGGCCCTTCACACCAATTTCCACATTTATATAAATACTTAACCATATTATATTTTTAATAAAATCAATCTTAATTATTAAACTTGTTTTATATCAGACAAGTCTATACATAGCTTAAAATCAAGAATTTTACTATATATATAAAGTAACATTTATGTGATATCTGAAATCAATATTTACATAAAACCATATATTTCTTTCCAAAACCATAATAATCATTTCCAAAATAATTTTATATACAAACCACGGTGTATGTATATAATTTTCTATCCTATGATCAAGTGATACGAATATTTATCATTTCAATCCGTAATTTAAAATATAAATATGGTTATATATCATTTCAAACCGCAATCCCGAATGAAATAAAAAATTCCATAACAAACTTGCAGTTTATAATAATATAAAATATAACATTCATTCATCCAATATCAATCATCAACCATCATCCAGTTCAAACCATAATATCAATATAGAACAGATAATAAATAACAGGTATTTAGCAGTTTATATTCAATAATAAATTAAATAACAATTTAACTAGCAGTTTATATGAAATAATAAATTAAATAACAACTTAACTGGCAGTTTATATGAAATAATAAATTAAATAACAATTTAATTCAATAAATTCAATTTAACTGAGATGATGATTAAGAATATGCCAAACAGTCATAAATAAATTTTTAATCACATCATAAATCAATTTAACAAACATAAGAAAATTTTGAAGTTATGAGTGGTTAAAACACTCACCTTTTGAATTTAAATTGAATTTAAATCCAAAATTTGAACAGTCCTAGAATTTGTTCAAACCAGCGTCAAAAAGTCCAGAATTTCGATACGATCAAAACGCAAGAGACCGCGCGTGAATTGGACCTCGTATGTGAACGTTATTCATGCTAGAACTATTGGAATTTCAATAAACTTAAAATAAAGCAAAAGGAAACGAACCCTTTGGACGCTGCCACGTCACACACGCACAGAAGCAACCCTAGCACGTGCAAAATTGTTCGACCAGACCTCTTGCACTGTTCATATGCCTGCGCTCAATCAACGCGCCATCATGCTGACACACCCCGATGACCTCCGCCCAAGCTCGTGACTACGTCGCGTTCGCGTGGTTCCAGCAGCCACCGTCGAGAACCGTGGGTTTCAAAACCCTAGTTCGAATTAAAGCCGTCGATCAGAAGATCGATTGTACGAACAAACCACTTTGATGCACTACGCTCCACCCCCTCTTCGCAACGGTGACTTTGATCTGTTGATCAGACGTAGTTCATTGAAAAGCGATGAATGGCCGAAAATAGTTCATAAATCTCCGGCCACATCAAACACAAATTGAAAAATGAATCATATATTTGACTTGCGCTCATCGAGAGCTTCAAATCCATATAAAATTCGATATAGTTTGTGGAGTTTGAAATTTGAAGTTGAATTTTTAATGGAAACTGGATTTTGAATTTTTGGGTTTGTCTGCCATTGAGAAAGAGGAGCAGTAGAAATTTCTATATGTACAGGAATGAGAAATGAAAAGGCTACTAGGGTTTGTGACTGGATATATATAGGTAGAGATGAGAAATAGAAGAACAGATACGATTGGTTTGGACCGTTGAACGATAAATAGCCTGAAAAGCCCTTCCTGACTACGGAATGAAATTGGATCAACCCATATATCAAAATAGATGTTTTTGAATATTTTAAACCCAATGGAACAGGTTTCAAGTCCTAATTCCAACGTATGAAGAAGTTATGCTAGAATCAAGTTATTTTAAATTGATTTCAATTTGATTTCAATTGAATTGATTTCTAGTCGTTTCGAGCCCATACGATTAAACGATAAGTCCAATCGTTACGAAACTTGAAATCCTACAATAATTTACCGTTACGGATCCGATGAAACTGGTTTTGTCGAAATTCGAATCAGCGGCTAAAATGGCTATTTTTCAATTAATTAGATAAATTTATATTAATTGATTAAACCACTTTTTCAATTCAAATTTAATTATTTACCATTCTATCATTTCTAATTAAAAATAAACTTCTAATTCATTAACCAAAATTTCCATACCAATCAAATAAGGATTTATTGCAAAATTTATAGTGTTTACCTTTAATCCAAGTAAATTCAAATAAATTATAGTTTTAATTTCAATTAAATTAATGCAATTTGTATTCAATATCTTTATTTAATCAATTATCATCTTATGCATAAAGTACTATATATCCAATTGCCCTGATGGTTTATAGTCATCATCTAAATCCATATTAACTTAGAATTAATTTATGTTTAAGTGCAATGGATTTAGATCTAATTCAATTGATTAAATAAATGGGTAAACAATTAATACTTATCACTATTTGCCTAATTTAACCTTATTCATACTTCATTATCAACCGACAATTATTATAAATACTTATCTAACATTGATTTTATCAAATTACAATTTATTACGTATTATTTCATCAATTAATATACTTTGAACTTGTTTCCCAATTTATTAATTGCAATCCATTATAAGCTTACAATTGTTTCAATTAATTGGGATTGCACTAATTTAGTTATTTATTAACTTGCATTAACATTCTTACATTTCATTCCAGTTATTAATTCATTAAAAAATTCCAAATTTTTATTTATTCCAGATTTAATTACCAAAATCTTATTAAACTAACAAATTTTAAACATCGAAATTTACGGGTCGTTACACTCTCCCCCACTCAAAACTTTTCCTCCACGAAAAGGAAAACGAGGGGGAAAAAGGAATTAAGAAAACAATACATCTTATTCAAAAATATTAACTTTATAAACAAATAAATTTACAAAATTAATTGATTTAAATAAAATATAACAATTTATAACCATTAAATCTTTTTATACTCAAATTTATAAAGTTTGGAAAACATTTTCAAAATTTTCTAAGTCCAAAATTTATGGAAAATTTTTGCAGGGTCTCCTTTGTACGGAAGGATTGAGAGAAAATTTAATATCAAATATAATAATATACATCACAATATCTCAAAATAAGGTATCCCAACAACGGGAATATATATGATAGCACTATAAAACTGTAATCCGAAAAGGTTCCTATTTGTCGGGCAATTAATGCTTATTTTATGAAACCAAAGCAGTAGCAATTACTTCCATAACCTGTATTTCACTTATAGAATCCAAAAGGAGTTAATAATTATATAAAATAAAATATTTAAATTTGTTTCAATTAATAACAAACAAATCAATACAACATAGTAACCATTATACAATCATCATATAAAATCAACACAAATCAATTCTCATTCTTATCAAACAAAACAAATAGTTGTTCGCGTTTAGAACTTTAAATTGTAAAGAATGAAAATAAACTATTAGGCGCACCATTTACTCAACAGTCTTAGATGAAAATAAATAGATTATTCATACCTCCAAACAAATCTAAAGTATATGTTATCCCGCCTTTTGGCAAGGTCGCGATACCAAAAGATTGATCGAAAAGCCAAAGATAGTTCGTCTCAAAGGTTGGTTATATATTGCTTCTCTATGGATATCGATGAATTTTTTCCGGGCCACAATTGACCAGGCATGACAAGCAGAGCCATAGAAGCCAGCATCTCAAATTTCAGGTTAATCGGAGTTTGTATGATTGAGATATGATCGATACAAGTTAGAAAAAATAGGCTGGCTCGTATGTTCGTATCGATGGGTTTCGTATCCATCGAAACCCCCACGGTTTGTATCCATCAGGTTGGTGTGCTTCGTATCCATCAACCGTACATAGTTCGTATCCATCGATTTCGTATCGATCAGAGCAACATCCCATTCGAACCCCTCCGTTCGTATCCAACCCAAAGCATCGTTTCGTATCAATCAGTGGGCTGCGCTACATATCATTGGACTTCGTGTCCATCAATATAGTTTGCTTCGTGTTGACCGGGATGGCTAGATCCTCGTGTCCATGAGTTTCGTATCGTTCAACCAATGCCTAGTTCGAATCGATAAACGAAGCCTTCATTCGAATCCATCAGTCAACTTCAGTTCGTATCCATCACAATCGTATCCATTGAATGGAGACATCGCCATCGATACGAGCTAAGCCACCTATCTCGATTCTAACTAGACATTGAAAGTTGATATGAGATTGATTCAAACTGGATAATAGTACTCGATACAAAGGAGGAGAAATTCGTGGATGTGAAGTGGTCAGCTCGGCACAAGAACCGGACCGAGGCGAAGAGTGCGTGCCACCTCATCAAAGAACCACGTGAGGAGATCGATTCGAACGTATCGATTCGAACTGATGGGTTCGGACCAAACAGCCAACCGAAACACTCCAATTCGTATCGATCATATCTCCTAAACCCCTGATCCAAATGCAACAAAATTTTCACAGGAGCTTACATACAAGGTAAAGAATAATCCTGCCAAGTTTCAGCTCGATTGGATCGTTTTTTTGATGGATACGAAATCACTTCATATCGATCACAGATCGAGTGGAAACTTGGTGGGGTCGGTCGCGTGGGCCCACTCACATGCCAGAAAATGTCTCCAGAAATTTGGGCGCGTTCCAGGCCTCCTGCGCCTATAAATAGCACCCTGAAGCCTCCAGAAAAAGGGATCTTTCAACTTTGGAACGTCGAGACTCTGCCGGATTCAATCCTACACTTCAATATCGCTGTGATATTCAAACTTAAAAGTTATTATCAATTGTAATCTGCTGTAATCGATTGAAATCATGAAGTGAAGATCAATAAAGTCATCAGATTCAAAGTGGACGTAGGCAAGATCGCCGAACCACTATAAATCCTGTGTTATTTACTGCATTTCTATGAATTTCCTAAGTGATTTGCCTATTTATTTCTTTACTTATTTGATATCTAAGATCTATGATTGTGAACGGGTGCTCTCAACGACTATTGGGTGTTTGTGTCCATTTTTGGCGCGAACATTTTGGTGCTTTCACTAAGAAGGCTAATTCAGGAGTTCTATCAATTAAGAGTTGGATCAAAGAATTTGGAGATTCAGATCCAAAGAATTATGACGAGACAATCGAGCAGAAGGCCAAGGCCAGAGCGAAGTCAGCACGAAGGAAGTCAAGAGGCTTCCTCAAGAGCAAACCAAGCTTCATTCTTCATCACCAGGGATGAGATGGAGGCAATGATGAGAAGACATGATGAAATGATCCAGAATTTGCTTCAACAGCTTCGGCAACTTGGAGCACGGAATCAAGGAGCAACCAGAGTTCCGAATGGAGCAGGACCATCTAGCGCAGCACCAGAACTGGAGGGCACATGCTTAGAGCATGTTGATCCAATCCCGGGGGGAGAGGGGGAGAGAGAGAGAGAGAGAGATACGAGCAACCTGGCGGCGATAGAAGGATGAACGCTCAGCCGGGGGGCAGACACCTGAAAGCTCACATGGACTCGGGGGGCAGATCGAAGGCACTGAACGACGACTGCAGCTTGAAAACAACGACAAATTGGAAGAGATAGTCAGACGAGCCTTGAGAGGCGGTTTGGTAAACAAGGACTTGGAGGATGTGAATAGGAGTCCTTTTAGCACAACAATCAGTCGAGCCAGGAACCCACCAGATTTTAAGCTACCATCGTTGGATATGTATAATGGAAGGACAGACCCTACAGTTCATTTGACGAAATATATGAGGCATATGGAAGTGCTGGGGGCATCAGAGGAGGTTATGGCCTGGTGCTTTCCGTTGTACTTAACAGATATTGCAGCATTATGGTTTAGGCAATTGGAGAGTGGATCTATCGGGACGTGGAATGATTTGACTGAAAGGTTTATGAGGCAATTCAAGGTCCACATTTCGAGACCCAAGAATGTGATGACTTTGGCAACTCTAAAGCAGAAAGCTGGGGAGAATGAGAGTAATATTCTGACGTGATTCAATGGGGCAGCAGCTTCGGTGGATCGACCAGATCCATCCATGGTTATGATAGCAGCTGTGTCCGGAATAGCTGACGGCACGGAGTTCAAAAATTCATTAACTAAAGATCCGCCTGTGGATCTAGGAGAATTCTATCATGAGGCAGAAAAGTTTTTACGATTGGAAGATGCTAGTGCAGAAAGAGAGGAAGAAGTCGACGTGTACGCAATCAAGGGCGGAAACCCACCTGGAAAGGGTGCGGAGACTGGTAAAGGTAAAAGAAAGGCTGAGAATAATGATGACAGGTCAAAGCGGCCACGGAGGGAGCCGCGATTCACCACCTACTCCGAGCTGAACGAGAGCTTCGAGCGAATTTATCAGGATACAAGAGAGCAAGTTCCCTATCGTAGACCAATGCGAAGGGATCCGACTGTTGACGAAATGAAATCAGACAAATATTTCTTGTTCCACGAACTGAACATCATAACACCAATGACTTCAGGCATCTGAAGGATGAGGTGGAGAGGCATATCAGGAACGGTATGCTACTTCAATATGTGAGGAGGCAAGCTCCAGTGGTGGAGCCAGAACGACCACCGTCTACATCAGCTAGAGGTGACCCTGAACCGGGACACCGCATGATTATCAATTGATTGAAATAACGATGAATGAGTCATAAACTTCTCACTAACGCGGTCAAATCATTTACTCATGTATGAGATCGCGAACGATCCACCGGCATGCTTTGAATGACTATCGACCATATCATAGTGAGAATTTACACTTCAACATCCTTGCTCTGCTTTTATTTTGTTTTGATTTGAACATTTAGACTTTGTTTGTTTGTTTGGACATTTCTGTTATGAAACTCATGCAAATGTTGATTTGGTATTTACAATTCTGTACAAGAAGTTACTTATGTGAGCTTTGGATCGCGAACGGTCCACAAGCCCACCTTGTATGTCGATGAACCGCCGAACCTGTTGATTCAGAATTTCACCCGAACGTGATATCTGACTCCAGTGATACCAAGCCCCCTTAACTACCTGATCACGAACGATCACATTCTGCCTCGAGCGGCATTCGATCGCGAACGATCATATTCCTGTCTCATACGAGACTCGATCGCGAACGATCGCATCCTTCTTTCCACACCACTCGATCACGAATGATCACAACCCGTCTAGAACGACATCTGACCGCGAACGGTCCCATTTCACCATTTGCCTCGAACGGCACCCGACCCCGAACGGTCTCATTTCACCATTTGCCTCGAATGGCACCCGACCACGAACGGTCCCATTTCACCATTTTCCTTGAACGGCACCCGACCACGAACGGTCCCATTTCACATTTTTCCACGAACGGCATCCGACCGCGGACGGTCCCGTTTCACCTCAAATGGCATACGATCCCGAACGATTGTCATTTGAGTTCATATGAAATTGTCAAGTTCTTTGCAAGTTGTTGACAGGATATGAACATCCAGCTTATGGCATTGGAAAACACACCTTCCTATCGCAAGGAATGTTTTTGGGGGGCAAATGTTATCCCGCCTTTTGGCAAGGCCGCGATGCCAAAAGATTGATCGAAAAGCCAAAGATAGTTCGTCTCAAAGGTTGGTTATACATTGCTTCGCTATGGATATCGATGAATTTTGTCCGAGTCCGGATCGAGCCACAATTGACCAGGCATGACAAGAAGAGCCATAGAAGCCAGCATCTCAAATTTCAGGTTAATCGGAGTTCTTATGATTGAGATATGATCGATACAAGTTAGAAAAAATAGGCTGGTTCGTATGTTCGTATCGATGGGTTTCGTATCCATCAAAGCCCCCACGGTTCGTATCCATCAGGTTAGTGCACTTCGTATCCATCAAGCGTACATAGTTCGTATCCATCGATTTCGTATCGGTCAGAGCAACATCCCATTCGAACCCATCCGTTCGTATCCAACCCAAAGCATCGTTTCGTATCCATCAGTGGGCTCCGCTTCGTATCGATGGACTTCGTGTCCATCAATATAGTTTGCTTCGTATTGACCGGGATGGCCAGATCGTCGTGTCCATGAGTTTCGTATCGTTCACCAATGCCTAGTTCGAACCGATGAAAGAAGCCTTCATTCGAATCCATCAGGCAGCTTCAGTTCGTATCCATCACAATCGTATCCATTGAATGGAGACATCGCCACCGATAAGAGCTAAGCCACCTATCTCGATTTGAACTAGACATTGAAAATTGATATGAGATTGATTCAAACTAGATAATAGTACTCGACACAAAGGAGGCGAAATTCATGGATGTGAAGTGGTTAGCTCGGCACAAGAACCGGACCGAGGCAAAGAGTGCACGCCACCTCATCAAAGAACCATGTGAGGAGATCGATTCGAACGTATCGATTCAAACTGATCGGTTCGAACCAAATAGCCAACCGAAACACTCCAATTCGTATCGACATATCTCCTAAACCCCTGATCCAAATGCAACGAAATTTTCACAGAAGCTTGCATACAAGGTAAAGAACAATCCTGCCAAGTTTCAGCTCGATTGGATCATTTTTAGATGGATACGAAATCACTTCGTATCAGTCACAGATCGAGTCGAAACTTGGCGGGGCCGGTCGCGTGGGCCCACTTACGTGCCAGAAAAAGTCTTTCGAAATTTGGGCGCGATCCAGGCCTCCTACGCCTATAAATAGCACCCTCAAGCCTCCAGAAAAAGGGATCTTTCAACTTTGGAACGTCGAGACTCTGCCGGATTCAATCCTACACTTCACTACCGCTGTGATATTCAAACTTAAAAGTTATTATCAATTGTAATCTGCTGTAATCGATTGAAGTCATCAAGTGAAGATCAATAAATTCATCAGATTCAAAGTGGACGTAGGCAAGATCGCCGTATCACTATAAATCCTGTGTTATTTACTGCATTTCTGTGAATTCCCTAAGTGATTTGCCTATTTATTTCTTTACTTATTTGATATCTGAGATCTGTGATTGTGAACGGGTGCTCTCAACGACTATTGGGTGTCTGTGTCCATTTTTGGCGCGAACAGTATCCTGGCCCAAACAACCATAAACCAAACAAACAACAATTCCAAACAATAGATCAAGTTCATTCTTATCTATTTCATTTCATATCATGTCAGTTTCTTTTTATTGCATTATATTCATTTATTCACTACTTAATTTCATTTATGTACATTCATTTTTTAATATTGTTCATGTTCAATTCAATTATTTAGCGTTTTAGTTCATTAACTTATGTTTATAGTCATCTACTTGCAATTTTCTATCACACTTTATTATAGTAATATTTCAATTATGACTTAAGCTTATAACCCTTATAACATCAACTTATTATTTATAAAAGTAATTCGTTGAACCTTCTATTACATTAGTTTTACTTGTAAAAAATTTCATTACATTTTCTTATTAGACATTTCAACTTTTAAATCTTTTGATAAGTTATATATATGCTTTTTAAGAATGCAATAGAAATTTATACAAGTTTATCTCATTTCTTTTAAATTAATTTAATGATCAAAAATCCTATCTTTTATTTTATATGTTACTAGTTTCAACTTTCTTATATACTTCAGCTATACTTTAGCATTTAATTTCTTATTTTCGTTTAGGATTTCAATCATTAGATGGTTAAAATCTCATTCCAAACAATAATTGTTGAAATTTAAGAACTAAATGCCGGGTTCTGTTTCAAATCATTTAAAAATAATAGGTAAATGTATATACTTACAATTTATATATCCAATTATATTTAAACAATTTGAAATTTATATTTGTTTATCAAAATAAATCTGTAGTAAAACTACTATAATAGCCTTCCCACTTTGAAACTCGGAAATAAATTTCGATGATGCGTGCACTCATCACCTAAATTATTTCCCAGCGATAGAGAGGAGAGTACAAAACTTATTTATTTTCAAAAATTTCTTCAGAACAAAATTTTCAAATTATACTGAAATATTTATATCAGAAAATATTTTTAATAAAATTATTATTATGTTCCAAAATTATTCGAAAGAAATTTTCCAAAATCTCGAAACTCAAGTTCTAAGTTTCCAATCTTTCATTTATTTTATTTCAAATCTTATTTTCGACTAATATCTAAAAATTCACTACCTAATAACAATTAAATTACAACCAAAATATATATCATTTATAAAAAATTTATTTTATATATAGAAATATAATAGGCCAAATTATTTCATTCACCTATATTCAAAACAAATATTGTGCCGGTCTGTCCTATTAAGTGTCTAGAAATCCCTATTGATGTCATAACGTCCTATGCACCAAACAGAATTTATAAATACAAAACGGAACAAATTAAACACAATATAAAACCTTTTTATAACACTAACAAATATGATCTCTCATACACACACACACACACGCCTAGCGACTCATCATAGGGTATTACTACCCTATTGATAAAGATTCAGACCCCCACAAAGCTAAGGTTTATCACTAAACCAAAGCTTTGATACCAAATGTAACAGCCTACTTTTTTGTATGCTTAAGCAGACACACGTGCCAACTCAAACCATACAGAAGGACAGATTGTTATAGGGTGAATAAGAAAAAGCAGAGAAAGAAAAAAAACAAAATAGAGTCTCGCAGCGGAAATATAATAATCAAATAACAGTTCATGAAGCTGTTTTATAAAACATTTGATTATACTTAAACAACACAGATCGGAGTTACACATACCAGAGAATAATAAATAATGTAGCGGAACAGTATGAATGTAGTGGAATGATATAATAAATAATGATAGTACAATCTTCGTCGTCCAACAATAAGGTCTTCAAATCCAGAAATGCTCAGGCTGACCCGAGCGAACTGAAAAGACAAAACACTCGAGTCAAAACTAAAAGATCTTATGTAAGTTAAATCAACGGTAAAAGATGAGTGGAACGGCGTTAGAGATGTCTATGGGATTTGACATCACCTATCCAGTGTCAAACGTGAGTGCAGTAACTTAAGAGACGCCCGGTATTCATATCTCCTAAGGATCCGTAAAACTATTTACTATGTAGTAATATTTCGCTATTATAATAATGTCTATAGTAAAGTAAACTTACTTTTAAATAGCGTTAAGGGGTTACCCATATAGCCCTTACCACGTAATAATCCCAGTAGTCCATCCAATATCAGCGTATCTCCAGATCGGGAGACTACCCTAAATACTTCACGGGATATGAGAGAAAACCAAACTCATACAAGGCTCACTAGGGTAGGTGACACGGCACACATGGCAATGCCAGGGTAGATATACCAATTAATATCCGGACTAGTGGTGATGCATAGTGCGCAGCTGCCTCCCACCTCGAGCCACACCCCCAAAATCAAAAATTAAAAGTAGCCACCAAATCAATCTCAAAGTCAGAATATAATGGAATGGTATCAAAGGAGTGAGTCCGATAAGAGGAACTACCTCACTGGCCCGGAATCGCTCCTGTTTTAGCCACCTTATGCCAACTCACGGGAGTCAGGTGCACGTGTATACCTCAAAGGAACGCCGCCACCATCCTACTTCATTTTGGAATCTCCACCGCGTACACGGTTGTTAAAGTGGTTTTCGAAGTTGGCAGAGAGTATGACAACTTCCGATCCCCGTCTCTTTAACAACCAAACGTTATTATAACACCGCAGTCATTTCAAAATAATTTATACTTCGAAACTAGAATATAATATCCGTTTCGAAACCATATAAATAAGATATCATTTCCATTTCAAAAACCAAATCAATATGATATCATTTTTACAAAACCCAAATCAATATAATATCATTTTTATTCCAAATATATCCCTTTTCCAAAATTATAGCACTTTCAATGTTATAACACTTCGAAATCAAAACACTTGAAATATAACTTTCACCACTCAAATGATTTAAATATTAGAATACTTTATATAATAATATAGCTTCTTAAATTTCACAAATCAATCCCAAAACAACTCGAATTTATAGATTTTAATTTAACCAAATCCTAAAACATAAATTTCAATTTGATTCAGTTTCCAAATAAACTATTCCAAATTATGTCGATTTCAAAACAGATTTGATCCAGAGAATAAACCATTTCAAATTCAATATATTTCAAACTTTAAGTATTCAACAATTTCAAAACTAATTTGATAATTACACACACACACACACACACACACACACACACACACACACACACATATATCAAATTCAATTTTCTATTATTTAGTTTTGAAATATTTTACTTAAATAAACCTAAATTATAAATAATTAAATATTCCCTTCAATTTATTTATACTTGAAATGTTTATTTAACTCACATTAAACCAAAAATCAAGTTATAATTCATCCTTTTTACAAATCTCAAATTCCATAAGTTCCAAATTGGTTTAACTAAATAAATTTCTACATTAAATACAATTTCAAATCTATCTTCTCAACCTTGATTTTATTAAAATCATTATAAACTCTATATTAAAATAGAATTTATATAAATACATAACCATATTATATTTTTAATAAAATCAATCTTAATTATTAAACTTGTTTTATATCAGACAAATTTATACATAGCTTAAAATCAAGAATTTTACTCTATATATATAAAGTAACATTTATATGATATCTGAAATCAATATTTACATAAAACCATATATTTCTTTCCAAAACCATAAAAATCATTTCTAAAATATTTTTATATATAGACCACGATGTCTTTATATAATTTTCTATCCTATGGTCAAGTGATATAGATATTTATCATTTCAATTCGTAACTTAAAATATAAATACGGTTATATATCATTTCAAACCGCAATCCCGAATGAAATAAAAAATTCATAACAAACTTGCGGTTTATAATAATATAAAATACAACATCCATCATCCAATATCAATCAACAAACATTTATCACAATCATCATCCAATTCAAACAATTACATCAATATAGAACAGGTAATAAATAACAGGTATTTACTGGTAGTTTATATTCAATAAATAACAATTTAACTGGCATTATATGCAATAATAAATTAAATAACAATTTAACTGGCAGTTTATATGCAATAATAAATTAAATAACAATTTAATTCAATAAATTCAATTTAACTGAGATGATGATTAAGAAAATGCCAAGCAGTCATAAATAAATTTCTAATCACATCATAAATCAATTTAACAAACATATTTTTTTTTTGAAGTTGTGAGTGGGTTAAAACTCTCACCTTTTGAATTCAAATTGAATTTAAATCCAATTTAAACCCCAAAATTTGAACAATCTCAGAATTCGTCTAAACTAGCGTCAAAAAGTCCAGAATTTCGATACGATCCAAATGCAAGAGACCGCACGTGAATTGGACCTCGTACGTGAAAGTTATTCATGTTAGAACTATTTGAATTTCAATAAATTTAAAATAAAACAAAAGGAAACGAACCCTTTGGATGCTGCCACGTCACACACGCACAGAAGCAACCCTAGCACTTGCAAATCATTCACCAGACCTCCTGCAATGTTCATGCGCCTGCACTCGATCAACGCTACACCTCGCGCCGCTCCACCAAACGACGCGCCACCATGCCGACACCAACCTACGACCTCCACCCAAGCTCGCGATTACGCCGCGTTCACGTGGTTCCAACAGCCGCCGCCGATAACTATGGGTTTCAAAACCCTAGTTTGAATTAAAGCTGTCGATCAGACCATCGATTCGACGGACAAACCACTTTGATGCACTGCGCTCCACCCTCTCTTCGCAATGGTGACTTTGATTTGTCGATCAGACGTAGTTCATCAAAAAGCGATGAATGACCGAGAATAGTTCATAAATCTCCGCCCACACTGAAACTCAAATTGAAAAACTAATCATATATTTGACTCACGCTCATCGAGAGCATCAAATCCATATAAAATTCAATATAGTTTGTGGAGTTCGAAATTTTGAAGTTGAATTTTGAATTGAAACTTGGTTGTGAATTTTTGGGTTTGTCTGCGATTGAGAAAGAGGAGCAATAGAAATTTCTATACATATAGGAATGAGAAATAAAAAGGCTGCTAGGGTTTATAACCGGATATATATAGGTAGAGATGAGAAATAGAGGAACGGATACGATTGGTTTGAACCGTTGAACGATAAATGGCCCGAAAAGCCCGTTCTGACTCTGGAACGAAATTGGGTCAACCCATATATCAAAGTAGATGTTTTTGAATATTTTAAACCCAATGGAACATGTTTCAAGTCCTAATTACATAGTATGAAGAAGTTATGCTAGAATCAAGTTATTTCCAATTGATTTCAATTGATTTCAATTAAATTGATTTCTAGTCGTTTCGAGCCCGCACGATCAAACGACAGGTCCAATCGTTACGAAAATTGAAATACTAAATAATTTACCGTTACGGATCCAATGAAACTGGTTTCGTCAAAATCTGAATAAGTGGCCAAAATGGCTATTTTTCATTAATTAAATAAATTAATATTAATTGATTAAATCACCTTTTCAATTCAAATTTAATTATTTACCATTCTATCATTTTTGATTATAAATAAACTTCTAATTCATTAACCAAAATTTCCATATCAATCAAATAAGGATTTATCGCAAAATTTATAATGTTTACCTTTAATTTAAGTAAATCTAAATAAATTTTAATTTTAATTTCAATTAAACTAATACAATTTGTATTCAATATCTTTATACAATCAATTTTCATCTTATGCATAAATTACTATATATCCAATTGCCCTGATGGTTTATAGTCATCATCTAAATCCATACTAAATTAGTATTCAATTATGTTTAATTGCAATGGATTTAGATCTAATTAAATTGATTAAATAAATGGGTAAACAATTAATAATTATCACTGTTTGCCTAATTTAACCCTATTCATACTTCATTATTAACCAACAATTATTATAATTACTTATCTAACATTGATTTTATCAAATTACAATTTATTACGTATTATTTCATCAATTAATATACTTTAAACTTGTTTCCCAATTTATCAATTGCAATCCATTATAAGCTTACAATTGTTTCAATTAATTAGGATTGCACTAATTTAGTTATTTATTAACTTGAATTAACATTCTTACATTTCATTCCCATTATTATTTCATTAACAAATTCCAAATTTTTATTTATTCAAGATTTAATTACCAAATCTTATTAAATTAACAAATTTTAAACATCGAAATTTTTGGGTCGTTACACTAGACGCCTCCATGTCCGATCACCTCTCGCGATCAAGCTGCCGCCAAGGTCAAGAGCTATTCATGGCGAATCCTGGCACAATCAAGGACAACGAACTGTACAGATCGAAGCCGCACGACATCCTTCACATGCCAATACCCACCGATCGTCTTATGGTTGACGATCTATTGTCAACTCCGACAACTCAAAATGAACGGCCGAGGACGATTTGCCCAATTTCGGCCACATAGATACCCAGATTGAAAAACAGACAGTGGATTTGACTTGCACTCATCGAGAGATTCAAATTGATATATAATATGATATATTTTGAGGAGTGTTGTTTTGGAATTGAATTTGAAAATGAATTTTGAAATTTGGGAATTAGGGTTTGTCTGCCATTGGAATGAGGAGTTGAGAAGGAAATATACGTACAGACAAATGAAAATAAGAAATAACCTTGGATTTATAATGAGCTATTTATATGAATCGATGAAATAGAAAATAATGGAACAGATCGATTTGGATTGGAATGATAAATAACCCAAAAAGCCCGTTCTGCCTCCGGAGCGAAAATGGGTCATTCCATATATAAAAATAGATATTTTTGATGATTTCAAATTCAATGGAATAAGTTTCAAGTCTCAATCCATTGTATGAAGAAGTTATGTTAAAATCATTTTATTTCAAATTGATTTTAATTAAATTGATTTCTACGTCTTTCGAGTTCGTACGATCAAACGTCAAGTCCGATCGCTTTGAAACCTGAAACCGTACAATGATTCACTATTACGGATCCGACGAAACTGGTTTCGTCGAAATCCAAGTCAGTGGCCAAAATAGCTATTTTCACATTATTTAGATATAAATTAATATTTCATTAATTAAATCACTTTTTAATTCAATATTTATAAACTAACAAATTTCATCATTTTTAATTTCTTAGACATTTATAATAATTTAAAATAAGTTTACACAACAATTCAGCATTTAAAATTTTACAAATTATAGTATTCAATTTCAAATATAATTAAATCGAATTAATTTTATTTTAATTCCAATAAATTGTTTTAATTTGATTTCAGACTTTATATTCAATCAATTATTACTCAAATAACATAGTTAATATTTATTTGTCTTTCATTACATTAATATTCTCCAATTTCCATCTTTATTTTTATTAACTACTATATTTCCATTCATTGAATTTTTGTCAAATTTATACATTAATTAAAATTTTGAGATCCCAAATGATTTACTTATCTTGATTCCAATCTTTTATTAAATCAACTATCAATTATGCATAAAATTTCCATTGGTTACATCTATTGGATTAACATTCTACCATTATCAATTTGATCTTCATTAACTGCACTAGTTAAGTGAATTGACTGCTATTGATTTCTAATTTCAAATTTTATAGTCCAAACAAATAGGTCACATATAATAGTTTGTTACCATTAACTTTCAATCACGCTTATAAGTTATTATTTGCAAACAAATGTTACAATTGTTTACATAGCACTGTTTTTATCCAATTATCATTAACTACATATTATTTCCTTAGTAAATTCAATATTTACATTTTTTTCCTTATGTCAAATATATAACCAAATATAGCATTTAACTTATTTCAATTAAACGGGAATTCATTCAAATCGTCAATGATTAACTTTAATTAACATTGTTACATTTCATTTTAGCAATTATTTCATTAAATAAATTACAAAATTTCATTTCTTCTGATATTTAATCACAATTTCTTATTAAATTAACACTTTTTAATTATCGAAAATTTACGGATCGTTACACTCTCCCACACTCAAAACTTTTCTTCCACGAAAATGAAAAGAAGGGAAAAGAAGGAAAAAGAAGAAATTAAGCAGTCAATATATCTTATTCAAAATATTAAATTTATAAACAATCAATTTACAGAATTAAATAATTTAGATAAAATATATCAATTTGTAATAATTAAATCCTTCATATTCAAGTTAACAAAAGTTTGAAAAATATTTCACAAAATTCTCTAAGTCCAATATTTACGAAAAATTTCGGGAGAGTCTCCTTTGTATGGAGAGGTCTGGGAAAAATAATAATATCAATAATAACAATATATGTCATAATTTTTCAAAACAATACATCCTAACAGCAAGAAAAACAATATAATATCACTATAAAACGTAATCTGAGGACGTACCTATTTGTCGGGCAAACAAATGCTACTTTTACCAAACCAAAATTAGTAGCTATTGCTTTCATACCTGTATTTTACTTATATAATCTAAAAGGGTTAATAATTATATGAGAGGAATATTTAAGTTGTCTCAATTAATAACAAAACAAATCAGCATAATACAACAATATTCATTTGCAAACAAAAGCATACAACCATTACATGAAATCAATTTAATCAACCATCCATCCCTATCATGCAAAACAAATGGTTTGTTTGGGTCCAGACAACTTAATCGTATATAGTGACAAATAAAATACTAAGTATATCATACACTCAACAGTCTTAGATAAAACTCAATAGATTATTCATACATCCTAAACAATTAGAAGTATCATTTCTCAAACATCCATAAACCAAAACAAACAATACTTTACAATGTTACTTGAGTTATTCTTATTAAACTTCTTTTACAACATTTACAGTTTTTATTTTTCTTTTTCATTCATATAAGGATTATTTCTTTTAACCTACGTTTATTTCTTACAAAATTTTATTTCCATTCATTCATTCAGTGTTTATTTTATTTATTTTTATTTATTACTTACAAAATTCATTTTCATTTATATTCATATAATGTCAACTTCTTTTTATTGCACTACATTCATTACTTTCATAAGTTGTTTCCATTCAGTTGTATATAATAACCAATGAATTCATTATTTAAGTTTACATACATCGTATTACATTTTAGTTCACATTTATTAGTTTACATATCTAGTTTCCACTAGATATTAGTTTTCAGTAGTGCATAACTTCATTCTCAAGTTTCTTACTTTTAAATTTACATTCATTATTCTTATATAATGACATTGAATTTTAATTCTACTTTCTAAATCTTTTTAACAATTTCTAAAGTTATAATCATTTAATTTAGGATAGTATTCATTTTATATTTACTTTAGTTATAAATAGCTTCAAGCATTAATTTACATTTTCTATTTCATTTAATTAGTAGCATTACCATTTTAACTTAAGTTTATAACAACTATAATATCAAAATTCTTATTAATAAAAGTAATTCCATTAAACATTTTCATCACTTTAAGTTTTACTTGTATAATATTCTTACATGTCCTTATTAAGCATTACAATTTTATATTTTGGTAAGTTATATATATAAATGTCTTTTAGAATACAGTCGAATATTACACGAGTTTATCTTATTTCATTTTAGTAAATAAATGTTCAATGGTTACCATTTCTCATTTTCATATCCTTTTTATTTACAGTTTAAAATTCTCAGATATCTTGTATACTTCATTTAAACCTAGCATTTAACTTTCTTATTTCCTTTTAGAAGTTCCAATTACTAAAGCATCTGTAGGAATATCATGAGCTAAAACGTGTATATACCATTTTACTTATACCATGTCATTACTCCTAACTTGTTCCGAAGGAGGAGTAATACTCAACAAAATCAATATATAGCTGTAGGTAATCATGCTGCTCGTTATCAACCAACGGATTGCTTTCTGTAGGCAAGCCTAAATGCATTGCAACATCTCCAAGCGTGGTCGTCATCTCTCTAACAGTTAAATGGAAACTAGATGTCTCAGGTCTCCATCTATCTACGAGAGTAGTAATTAGATGATGATCTAGTTGAACGTAGCCTAAATTCATTACTGTCGAAAAACCTGCTCACTCAATCTCTTCCAAAAGTCTTGGATGCTGAGAAGTGACTTTCTTTAGGAAAATGAAGTGATCAGTTGTAAAGTCCGCTTCTTCACTCTGTTTAATAGTACATGTACATAGATTACTATTTACATGTTTTGTTTAGCAACGACGCAACATGCTACAATTTAAAGGAAATTACCATCATATAAGCTTCACTCGACGTGCGGTGATTATGTTGTAGGTATAGCACACTCGGGTCTAACAGACCGGGCTCCAACTCAACATACTCTACAACACAAGGAGTAATGATTTGAACCCTAATTTTCATAACAAGAAAATCTACAAAAAAAATTATTATGATCATTCAATATTAATTTCTTCATAATCAAATGTACAAAATCTAGCTATGAAGCCATACTTTGGTCTACAACATCTTACTTCGACAATATTTTGTAAATATAACAAACCAACAATAACATAATTTTGCCCAAAGAAACAAAATTGGAGAAGAAATCGACACCTATATCCTTCACGATGTCGGATGTGCTAGCCATGGTCCGAATAGGGGGTTGAATTTGATAAAAAAAAACGAGGAAATTGACTATTTTTCAGGGCTTGAAAGTAACGAGCGAAATGGGTATTTTTTAAAGGAGGTTGTTTTGGTTATGAGGGGGAATAGAGGGTTGCTGCCTGTTTTGTTCCAGGCTAGCAAGTTGGTGATTTTGGTAAAATCGCCAACGTCAAAGCCTGTAACAAAACAGACAACACTCATGCCCTGTCCACACCATATATGTTCTATAACTACCTTCGCACAACTCAAAAAAACCAAACAAATACAATCAATATATAGTACACGCCCTACTAACTACCAAGCAATCTGTTATAAGTACCCTTTATAGTGAAATTGCATAGAACAAATAGCATAACTTCAATGAACAATGCAAATATTCTTCAATTACACGAAAATAACTAAACTACAACACGCTCCAATAGTACAAATGGTTACATAAAAAGGCATATACTAAGGATAAACATATCACATAAACTAACACACATTTCTTCAACCATCTTTTTTAGACGCCTAACTTCAGTTTGCATCTTGACGGCATATTCAAGTCCCCGAGCACACAATGGAAGATCAATCCACTTCATAGAATTATAGCACTCAACTTCATCGGGATTCATCATGTGATTTTCATACGAAACACAAACATAAAACTGCATCAAACATTAGTTTCATTTTTTGCAACAACAACCACACATTCATCTCCACAATGGCAAACAGGGTATGCACCGCATGGTAGTGCAGGACCAATAGGATGTAGAGGCCCAAGTATGTTTCCATCAACTCAAATTTGTTTTATTTAGTCTTTGGTTCGCTTCAACTTCGTGTAAACGAGCATTAAAGGATGATGTTCCGAAGTGTTACTTATGAAGTATCGGATCAAATTGTGTCTCCGGAACAAAATCAATATCGACATCAATGTGATGAGCAATACCCTTTTGCGCTTCAAATTCATCATAACAGCCATCGTCTCATTGTCGATCTCCTAATCATCCACGTCTACTTTAACAAGAAGTTCATCAGCATAATACGCACAACAAAGCTAATATAAAATTTAGGTTGAACAAACAAATTAAAAATCGTCAACTAACAAAATTACCTTGCAATGAAGAATACACCTAGTAGTCGAAAGAAATTGAGTGTATTTAGAGAGAATTAGGCTAATTTGGGTTACTATGAGGAAAAAGGGTTTTAGGGCTTTTTGGAATCTTTTGGGATTAGTTTTGATAAAGTAGAGAGTGAGGGAGGAGTGGAGCTGCTAGTTTTGTTGCAGTCTGTCATTTGGGCAAATTTTCAAAAATCGCAAACTATGAAATACAGTATGTGTAAATACGCAGGTTTGATGTTGTTATTTTTTCTGAAAAATGGTCCAAAATTAGCAAAATTTCCTTTATAATACATGATAAGTTGATATATATTATTTTAAAGGTTCAGGTTGAAACGGTAACAAATGACACCTATAATTTAATATGGGGAGATTAATTTAAATGACAAAAATTCGTATATTTTTAACGTCAAAGACACGAACTCAATCTTTTAACCACAAGAGCAAATATTTTTTAAAAATTATTCATATGGACAAACATTCTTTCAAAATTATTCATAAGGACAAGCATTCTTTTAAAACTGCTACTAAACTAAAAACTGCTACCGATAACTACAAACTGATACCTAAAAACTGCTATCAACAACTAAAAACTGATACCTAGAAAAAGTTTCTTTCATGCTAAGATACTGAAGGTACGTCTAAAAGCCGAGAATCTTTTTTTTTCACAAAAAATGCCTGTGTAACCCAAAATCAATTCCGACCCCTAGCGCTTCTTTTGAGCCACCGAACCTCATATTGGGTGGGGTATTTGGCAGCCCATACCTGCTGCAAAGGGCCTAACAGTCACAGTTATCCGAGAAAAGGAATGACGTGTGGGGTCCAGAGAAGACTGCGGCTGCTGCACTGAAAAGAAGCAAAAAAATTGTTCAATTATACTGGTCATACATCTCGAAATTGTCTATTTTGCAGTTAAATAAATAAAAAATGGCAGATCAGTTGACGGACGATCAGATATCTGAGTTTAAGGAGGCCTTTAGCTTATTTGACAAGGATGGAGACGGTACACTTTTTTTATCCTTGTATCTGCATAGATATACTTATTATTATTGTATTTTTCCATTTTGTTTTTGAATCTGAGTTTGTAGAAGTATTTATGTCCTGTTATTGATGATTAATCATATGATCAGTTCATGAATATTGCTATAGATCCTTATATTGGGTTGGCTCGGGGGTTAAAGAATGCAAAACAGGGTTTACAAGCACAAACTTAGTTCTCTAACTGACAGTATCTGATATAGAAAACCAGTTTAATAAATATTAGAGTATCTGATTACAGCTGGATGTAAGTGAAGTACTAAAGTTACTTAGGTGCAACCGAATATAGAAGGATGGTTGTATATTACTTGACTGAAACTCCTTATCTGTTTTTGCTTTAGCTTCAACTGTAATTTATAGCTTCATTTGCTGAATCTAATCTGTTTTGTGCTATTTGGTTAACTCAAGTTTGACATTTCCTTGCTATTTAAAGTCCTATTGTACCAAATTTAGAAAATATATCCTGCGTATCATGGAAATTATATCTGATTCCAATTTCATTTTGTTGTATTGATAGAATAGCTTTTATTAGTGTGTGTATCTTCCTGATATAAATGTGGAACAAGACATTTACAGTAATTATTTAAAATGATAATCTTTACGGAGAAAGAAAATAATAATGCAAACAGTAGTTTCCTATAGGCTTTAGCTTACCATGTCCCATCACAAATATAAAATGTGCAATCAAATACTCCAAGAAATGAAATACTCTCGGGGTTTATTTTTCAAATCTACCCCACATCTTCGTATCTATGATAATGGAATGTGTACGGTTGATGAGTGATACTGTCATATATATCGTCTCTGACCAAAGTCCTTCTGAACTAGTAGTTAATCTCAAACTCATAGTTCTCTCCCACAAAATCTGACTCATACTTAACCACTCCATCACATTGTGACTTCCGTAGAAATAACATCTCTGACTACGCCTTCAGGCCTGCAATAGTTAATGAATTATTGTGATGTACATTCACTACTATTGCAATAGTTATCATAGTACTCCAAAATGCTTTCTTGATCATTTCTCTATTATGGTCTTCCACATGTGAAACTGGGCAAATGATCCACCGAAAATGATCCAAAAAGAGACGAAGTAACAAGCTCTACCTAAAGATGCAACTAGGGCAGATTACCATACATAAAAATATACATACCCTAGAAACTCTATAATTGTAGGTGTCCTAACATTAAATATGATAAGATTTTTCATTCCAAGAACAGAATCCTCACAATAGTCAGGCTTTACTGATAAATACCATCAACAGGCTTCTGTAAAACCTTAAGACTCCGCTCATTAGCATGATCTAAACGAAGATGCCATTATCGAATAGAATATGTAATGCTAAAATCAGTAAAAACTATGAACTCTTCCGAGACCGTCTCTTCCTGAAGCGTATAAATACAATTAACTGACACCCCTTCATCACTACCAAAGACACTTTCAGCGTTCTAAAGTCTCAATTTCTTGTCATCCACTAATAACTCTCATACCAAGCCTACTCAAAGCTCCAACTAATAACAAACTTCTACGTAACATTAGAATATCCTAACATTTTTGATAGTCCTAACAACGTCATCAAATAGCCTAAACCTTCCATTCCCAACACCTACAACATGACAATATGTGTCATTTATCATATGAACTGCTCCATTATTAATCTCTCGATAATATACGATAAAGCTCATATATGATGTCATTATGGTAAGAGGCTCCAGATTTAATCGCTCAACTTATACCTCTTAATGATAAAATACTGGTTGAAAATACTGATGTATCACTATCACTACTATTTGCATATGAACTAACTGGTGTCAAAAATTAACACGTTTTCTTTTTTTTCCTTTCTTCCTTTCTTCCTAAGAATCGGACACTTCGGTATGAAATGCTCTTACTCCTTAGAGTGGTAACAAATGTTTTGTCTAGGATCTTTAGATTGGGACCTATGCCTGTGTCTCCTGCCTTCAAGATGTTTTTGGTTCTTCTCTCCATGATAAGGAAATAAATCAGCATTAGTAACAGTTCAACCACTAACCAAACCTACCCCTCGATTTCTTATTATGCAAGCTTGCCTCTACAACACAGATAAATGGAACTTCTCTCATAAATATGGAGTTTACAAATAGCATATGCTCCAAAGGTAATGAACATAATAAGATGACCGACCGTGCCTCATCACTAACATCAACAATCACTTCCTTCAAATCCATAATCAAAGTGTTAAGGGTATTTATATGCTCGGGAAATGTAACTCCTGAGTCAGACATCCTGAAAGAATATAGTTGTTGCTGAAGAATAATGTGGTTGGTTAAGGATTTATCGTAATAGACTGCTTACAATACATCCCCTAATTTCTTGACCTTATGAAAAAACTCTTTAAGAACTTTGTTCGATAGATTTAGCTGAATGGATGTGGGAGCATCTATTTCATCTTTTGCAATTAATCAACCTCTAGACCTTTCAATTTATCCGATGTTGAAATTTTTTTGAAGGTCTTCTCCTTCAATTCCGTCTCCATCTTCAACTTTCATGTCATAATATCTCATCTTCAATAAAATTTGGTAACTTCATAGTTATTCATACCACTCATAGAAGAATTAACCATCGATAAACAACTCTCTAATAAGAGAACTAACTTTAATTCCAATCCGTTGTGAAAAAAATAACCAATTACTTCACACAAATATCGCGGAAGCTATCACAAGAATTTACTCTGTCAATTAGAAATCAACAACCAATTAAGCCTCAAATATCACCACCCACATGCAATGAGATGAAGAACAACCACCAAAAGAAATAAAATATGGAACACAAAGATTTAATGTAGTTTAGTGAATGCCTACATTCACGGATCCAACAACTAACCTTTTACCCCTTTCAATTAGATCTTATAAATAGAGAGATTACAAGCATATTGTAGGGTTTACTTCTCACTTGACATCTCATTTTCGCACTTGAACGAGACGAGATTTGGTGAAATGAGACATCTAATTTCGTTTATATCTTATTTGACGCTCATCCCATCTAAGGTATAAAGGTCTCAAATGAAATTTGTGTTAAGGTCTCAACCGAAGATCCCATCAAAGTCATTTATATATTTCTTTTACTTGTGTGTGATCCAAAAGAAATTATCAATCTTATGACCTTTTACTAGCCCTACAATTAAATTTTTAGTTTTTTGAGTATAAGTGCTCTATAATATCGTATTTTTTATTGCTTGATGAGTAAAATCCATTCAATTCCAAAGTAATTATATTGCCACTCTTCTAAAAATAAAAATAAATATTATCTTTCTATGTAAATTAGTTATCTAAGTCAGTTTAGACACTTAGTTACTTCTTGATTGTCCCAAAATAGACTATAGAATTCAATATATCAATCTATGATGTAAACCCAAGATGCAATTATCTCCCTTGAATTTTCGTCGGGTACGGGATATTGTGTGCGAAACCACCGAGACGAGACGCGACCAAAATCCAAGATTTAAAGCATTTCTTAAAATCCCTAACTCAATTGATTCTAGAAATTAAGGTTTGTTTACAAGGGGATAACGTTGATTTCTCTCAATACCGATGAAGATGGAAAATAATTCTCATTTATGTCGATATATTACTTGGACATGAAGGCATCGACTTGGAGACAAAGTAATGGCCTTAATAACTTGCCATATTCCTCGTGATGTTAGGATTCTATTCTTCACGCATAATGAATAATTAATACTCAATCGAATTGATCGATCACTTTCCCTTTTTTTTTTCCGCTTTAAAATGACATGATGTTAGACTCATATTTGAGTTGCATAAATTCAACAGTCGTAACATTGATATAAATATGCTTTTATTTGTAGATTTTCCATAACATAATAACATATTAGCTTTGATCCTGAAAGTAATAGTGCTTGTGTCTATAATGCATGTTTATCTTAATTTCAACAGGTTGCATCACAACCAAAGAACTGGGAACCGTGATGCGTTCCTTAGGGCAAAACCCAACTGAAGCAGAACTACAAGATATGATAAACGAAGTTGATGCAGATGGTAATGGAACAATTGATTTCCCTGAATTTCTTAACCTAATGGCACGTAAAATGAAAGACACAGACTCCGAGGAAGAGCTCAAGGAAGCCTTCCGTGTTTTCGACAAGGACCAAAATGGCTTCATCTCCGCTGCTGAATTGCGCCATGTCATGACCAACCTTGGTGAAAAACTAACGGATGAAGAAGTAGACGAGATGATTCGCGAAGCTGATGTTGATGGAGATGGTCAGATTAATTATGACGAGTTTGTTAAGGTCATGATGGCCAAATAAATAGAATAAATGTATTGCTAGGATCTTAGATGTGTGCGAAAGGGGAAATCTATGTCTTTGAAGGCTATTTCTCCACTCTTATATCTCTGCCGGTTATGTTCATTAGTATCACTGAATATGTTCTGTATGCTTGGAATATCGAAGTTGCTTTCTTGTATTAATACATTACCTTGGTAGTATTACATATATATTTGGTCTTGGATTGGTGACATGGTAAGATGAGTCAAATTGCATATGCATTTACAGTTGTTTTTCTTACTACTACTACTACTATCATTATCATTATTATTAATAAACTGTAGCTATAGTAACACTTGTGATCAAACTTGTATTGTTTATTGTGCTTTAATTAGCGTTGGGTGGTAGCTAGAAGGAGAGGCAACAATGAGTTAGGTAGCAACTACCACTGTCAAGCTATTTTATATTTGTTAGAAATATCTCTACTTTTATGGGTGCACTTCTGCATCTTACAGTAAGATGGAAGAAGAATTGGGCAAAAATAACAGTGAGCATCATAAGAAGAAGGTCCTCTGTCTACATGGGTTTCGAACAAGTGGAAGCTTTTTGCGCAAACAAATAAGCAAGTGGGATCCTTCCATTTTCCAGAACTTTGAAATGGTATCTACTTTAAGCCTGCACATATATAGAATGAGTTTAAAGCATTAGATGTGTTTTAACCGATTGTTCTTTATTTGTTTATAGGTATTCCCTGATGGCATATTTCCTGCTGGTGGCAAATCTGATATTGAGGACATTTTCCCACCTCCATACTTTGAGTGGTTCCAGTTTAATAAGGTTCAAGCCTTCTTTCATTTAGTTAGATTGAAATGTTAATTTACACGCACTTGGTATTTATCCACATTTTTATGTAGCTAAACAAAGTTATCTATCAGGATTTCACGGAGTATATCAATTTGGAAGAGTGCATCACGTTCCTCTGTGATTACATGATACAAAACGGTCCTTTTGATGGTCTTCTTGGGTTTTCTCAGGTATTCGTTCTAAATAATGTTTTATGTTACACAAAATATATGCTTTAAATGAACAATTTTATGTTATTATATGTAAATATTATTTCCTCATAAAAGAGACTGTACTAAATTTATTGTATACGGTATTAAGTGCTTGTGTGTTCTTAATGTTCTAATGTAGCAGCATGGTCATATCCTGAAAGACCATTGCAACATTATCTCCTAAATTTACTGCTCATGACCTTTATTTGATGATATTAAATTTACTACCGATATAGGTGAAACTATCTTTTAATAGATTGTCATTCTGTTTGCTTTAATTCCATCAGTATCATAGTACAGTTGTGAAATGCAGAACTGATGTAGCAAACTTATTTGGCTCTTAAACGGATATTAATATTAGCATTGATTGTGGTTTGGGTGATTTTAATTCCCTTTTTAGCTCATTTCAAGGTTTTCCTGAAACAAATTTCATCATCATTATATACCATTCTACGCAGCGCACAAGGTTTCTGCGTGATGTGGTCTAATATTAGCAGGTTGTACGCAGTCTTACTCCCATTAGTGGAAAGATTGTCTCTGAAATATGGTCAGTAGACCAAGCACCCACAACAACCGAATCAAAAAAAAATAAAATAAAATAAAAAAAATCAATTAATGCATGAATAAAACTCACAGTAGACTTGCATATTCAATGCAAACTGTATCATGTATAGCATGTAGTTTACTCTTTGCTAACAAAGTGTGACGTTCAACATATTGATATAGATCAATATACATTAGACATCAGACACCGAAGCTAGATGTTTCCTGAAACAAATCTACTTTTATAATGCATGCACTGTTGTGCACATGCAACTAAGTTTTCTGAATCACAGTATGATCAGCAATGAATCAGTTGTTTGCATATGAATCACAGTTAAACATCGGTTGCATTTGCAAGTTAAATTATCGTTCTCAGAGATATGAACATGCTCATAATGTTTTTGCTATGTGTGTCTGTTAACCAACTTGTTAGTTAACTGAAAATCTGTGGCCATATAGCAAATCTGATTTCAGTTCCTCTCTGTGATATAACTGCGGAGAATTGTGTTATTGTTAAAACGATCTATATTTATGTCTGCTTTAAAAGATTTTATTTGTCACCAAAGGCTTTTTTGACTCAGGTGAATATGTAAACTTGTTAACTGAGAGGAGATAGTTTTCTCTATTTAGCTGCGTAAAGTATTAGCGTAAAGTATTAGCGTAATTTTGTACTAGAGGTATGATCTATGATCTATGATATATGTTGGTGCGCTAAATAATGTATATATATACATTTGCAACAGGGTGCAACACTTTCAGCCCTTTTGGTAGGCTACCAGGGTCAGGTGCAGCTTCCTCAACCTGATAAGAATTTTTTTAATTCATATTCATATTATATTAAAATATTCAAGGTAGAGTTTTCTTGAACTGACATTATAACAGGGAAAGGTACTAAAGGATCATCCACCAATAAACTTTATGGTATCGGTGTCAGGTAGCAAGTTCAGAGATCCGAAAATCTGCGATGTTGCTTACAAAGAACCAATCAAAGTGCAATCTCTGCATTTTATCGGTGAAAAAGACTGGTTAAAACTGCCCTCCGAGGAGCTTGCGGCTGCTTTCGATAACCCTACAATTATCCAGCATTCTCAAGGACATACAGTTCCTAGGCTAGGTACTCACAGTCTCTTTTTAATTTATCATTATAAAACTGGCAATAAGACTTCAATATGGCAGTGTGAGTGTGTTTACATTTTGCTTTCTTTTTTATATGTGATCATCCCAACAATGTAACATCTAATATTTCAAATTTCATGTATATAGGCCAACGATTGTTTGCTTTAATTAGATATTCTCGATAATTTTCAGATGAAGCTGCAGTGGATAAGTTTTCGAAATGGACTAGTGGTATTGTACAAGATATAGAACGGACTTATACTCAAGAGATGATGAAAACTACAAGTGATGTGAAGGAAACTGATGATGCTGCAAAGAAGACATCGCCGACTGCAGAGGTTGTCGTTCACAGTACTGAACGAACATTAACATGAACTGAAAGATGAAGCATCCTTTGAACTAAACCTGAATGATATAGCGGATATATTTATGATATTTGAATCAAGGTTCGAAATTCCGTTTTCCGTTTCCGTTCCGGTCATTGGTAATTTTAAAATTTCGGTTCCGTTCCGGAAATTTCGAAAGTTCCGTTTTAATTCCGGTTTTCTAATTCCGGTACCTTTTTTGCTTTAATTTGCTATTTCGCTAATAAATATTCAATACTATCATAAATTTATAGTACATTTTTTAAATTACATATAAAATACATTTTGATTAAAAAACCATTGTTTAAAAAGTCTGTATTGTTCATTTAAGATTTTAAAATTTTGGTCAACTTTTGAAATTTTTATTATGATTCGATGTAAATTAACAAAAATATAACAACTTTTTTTATCCATACACATGATTTTTTATCAATTTATTTATTGTCCTGTTTAATTTGCTTTCCTTTTTTAATTGCTATATGTTTGTTGTATTTTTTTATTTTTTTATAATTTTTTTTCAATATTTGAAAATCAAATCCGGAATTTAAAGCGGAACCGGAATTTTGACCGGATTTCATTCCGGTTATGACCGGAACCGGAACGGAATCACCGGAATAACCGGAATTCCGCCGGAATTTTGAACCTTGATTTGAATGTTTCTAGTATATTCGAGTTGTGAAGTCTGCAAAGGCATGATATCTCTAAGACTTCCGTGCAGTAAGATTGTGAAGCGTGTAAAGTAAGTAACAAACAAAAATTTACCGAACATCTTTTTCTTTATTAATACTAAAATTCCTATATAATTAGCAAATGGGCATCCCAAAACTTTAATCTCGGCAGCTAGCTGTAATACATTTATAAATAGTTGTCGGAATTTATTACTATCAGTATCATTGGATCTATTCTCAAATGGTTCTTGTTAATTTAAGAAAGGGATGGAGGGGTGTAAATTTTGTCGACCTCCTGTTCGGTCCGAGACTGTCGTATGATTTTTACTTAAAACACAAATTAGAACAAAAAAAATATATACGAAAGTATGTCTGTTCAAAAATGTTCGATGTTTTTCTATTGTCTGAACATTGTCCGTCAGTTGTTCGACTCGTATGAACAATGTCCGCACTTAAAGCTTGTTCGGTTTATATTCGTCCAAATCTTTTATAGAAAAGGACTAGGACACACCTCTGTACGATCCGGTCCGACCCGTATACACCACTAAGCGGGTGTTTGTTGAAGGGACGAAATTATTTTCTTTTTTGTTTGAAATGACAACAACCTCCGTTATTCATATTAAAGACAACTTTCAGGTTTTAATTGGATAAAATCTAAATATTTTAAAATAAGGATGCACATTGATATTTCACAAATAATAAAATTAGTTATGAAGTGTGCTACCACTGGCATTTAAGAAAATACTTTTGATTAGCATTAAATTTTTATTACTTATTAATTATTTTCATATCCTTATAGTTATCAAAATTTATTTTCTCATTCAACCCTAAACAATCATAGTCTCTTCATCTCTCTTAAAATAACTCAAATACACTGCATCAAAACATCATCAAAAATAAAAAATTTCAAACTACAAATACAAAAAAATCTCTTTACTTTTCTAGTAAATGAAGCCAAGTGAAGATTTAATGGACGATCCTAATTTTGATGAACACAAAGATGCTAGTTTTCTTATTATTTCTTAAAGTCTACTTTTTTAACATATCAATCTTGGATTTGATGTTTTAAGTTTTTTGATTGTTATTTTAAGATGTGTTTGGTGATCTCGTGACTAACACAAATTTAAGGATATAGAGTTGATGATGTTGCAATTAAAAATATCAATATAAGTTATCGAATGACAGTTTTTATCATACAACGTTAATGCCATTTTCCTCTTATATTTTTTTTTTTTTGATTTTTTGGTTGTTAGATAAATGATACCAATCATAATGAAATTGATAATACACTTAATGTTTCAAATAAAAAGTGTTTGGTAGTGAAAATATGGAAAAACGATCGATCAGATGCTTCAAAGGACATGTAATTTGATTTGACAAACCATTTTTTAATCGATCAAACAAGCATTTATTTAAAATTTCATCATCCTAAATATGATTGAAGAAATAATTTTTATTATCTTATTTTTTATTTTGTGTGTGTATGTTATACGATTTTTGTTGTGTTTGGAAAAGTTGAATAATGTTTAGCGAACAGCAGGGATGACCGTTGTGTTTTGAAATAATAGGGTATCTGTTTACTTCGAATAAAATAATAGTTTTTTTTCTTGGTGCTAACAGCAGCACACGTTAATAATCGTTGTTTATTTTTATTGTGTGAATGCGAGGAAGTAAAAACAAATAATAAAAATTAATTATGGAAACTTTTTTTAATGTGAAAAAAAGAATATAGGAAAAAATAGCATGGAAAGCTAAATTTATTTAGGTTTATTATTTACAACATACATTTTTTCAAAATGCTAAATGAGAATAGCTTTCAGATTGCTTAGTTTCATATTTAAAGTGATATAATATAATGCTATATTTTAAGTTATAAAGTCATATTCATTTAGTTTTTCGAGCTATTTACTACTATATTTTTATGTTAACATTATCTCGACGGTCAGAGAATAGGGAGACCTAAAGTCTGCTCGCTTTTTTTTGAATGAATTGTTCGAAGTAGAATAGGTGTCCAGTCTAGCAGGAACACGTAGTGCAAACAAACGTGACAAAGTAGCTATGGTTGTTCATTACTATTGAGTGAGCAAGGATCGACAGCAGCTTAAACAAATATTCCAGTATTGTTCGAGAAAAAGACTAAAAGAACTCGTTATGCAACCCTTATTTGTCTTCTCCCACGGATCAATTGTCCGCCTATAGTTGGTGACGTTTGGGGTTGTTGTTGGTGCACCTGTCCCTAATAAAAGAATGAGTGATCCGTTCCCTTGCAGATCATGGCCTTACACTCGGTCTCCAACGGCCAACATGGGATTCTGTATAGCCGTTCACATTTGTTTGCGCCACGTGTTCCCACTGGACTTGATACGTGTTAGCTATAGGTAGTATGGTTACGAAAATGACTTCGGTGAACTTGACAACGAAGCAATTCTTCTCCTCGACTCAAAAACTCTACCTGCTTAGGATTCTCCGAATACCTTAAATAGAGATGATCATAGAAATGTAGAATATTTGATAGGATCGATAAAATTGTTTTTGAAGTTACTTTTTTCTTACAATTGAACATCATTCATTATTTTTTTTTATCAATTTAGTGAAGATGAGAAACTAAAATGCATTTGAGGTTTACATAATCTAATGGGATATGTCCTTAATCTAATTATTGAAATTCATTTTTCTTGGATCTAATTTTTTTCTGAAATGTGTCCTTAAAGTGACACGTATTAACACACACATATATAGTGAGCCTTTTTTAGTCTCCCTTAAACATATATATTTTTAACTATAAGTTCTAATAAAATATCTATTATTTCTTTCTCTTATCACATCATTCTAATAAATAAATAAAACTCGTCGTTACAAATAAACTTAAGGCAAGTCTTTTTGTTAACATAAGGAGAATTTGAACAAGGCAGTTTAAATAGGCACAAAAGGAGATTATTTAACAAAAAGTGATTGTGTTCTTTTGTTGCAAAAGAGGTATTTTAATGTTTTATCACGAGTAATTATTTTTATTATTGTTTTAGTTTTTTTAATTATTTTTAAATAATATAGTTAAATGAATTTATATTATTTATGAATTATGAAATAATAGAAAATTGCACTGAAAAAGACAATTTTTATTAATACTAGTAGTTCGAAATACAAATACAATACTACATCTCTCTACTTACTTTGTATAAATAGCCAATGGCTAATACGACCATTGCGAGAATTGGTATTTGTGAAACATATTTTAAAAAAGGCCAATGTCCTTTCATCAGTCCAATCTACAATATGGCAAGTAAATGAGCCGAAAGATTCATAGGTCTACATTCTAAAAAAAAAAATTTCAAAATTCAAAAAAATATAAGACGTAGATGTATATATAAAAAACACAAATTCGACGAAATTTACCACAAAAATGCAAGAATTTTCATGTTGTAGGTGAGGAGGTGTTTTAGTGAAGTGAAATGAAGGAGGAGTGAATCTAAAGGGTGGAAGAGGCATGACCGTCATGGAAATGAACGGTTTTCTTTTGATGCGTCCAACATCCGACGCGTTGGATGCGAATCATTCATTTCCACTAGCTCCCTCCAATGGAATAAAATGGTAGGTCCCAAGCTGATGCACCGATGCATTGGATCCACACCAACTCCACCTACTCAAAATTTGACTACGAATGATACATTAGCCATAAGATTCAATCTCAAATGTGAGCATAGTGGAATCCAACTGTTATGATTTATTGTGACACATTTTATGTTTTATCGTATGTCAAAATAGCCACCCCTTATACACACATATGTATATGATCATATTACTTAAAAAATGGTTTCTAAAGTAGTTGGTAACAGAAAGAAAGGTACTTTGAATGGTAAGTGATTTTACAATGAGTTTAAGCATAAATGATTGAATGGTATCTGCTTTGGTGTTCTAGCACTCGAAGATGCATTAGATTATACGGTTTCATGTATTGGGATCTTGTCTTTGTCCGGTGACATAGACATGATCACATTGATATAGTGTTATAGATTGATATTTATCGATTATGGTGAAATATGGCTTGAAGGCGAAAGACAGCTAACAGTTGGGTTGTGCAATCTTGAGCATGCAAGTATAATGAGGTTTTTTTCAATTTCTTATTATTTCTTAGAATGGTTAGCCTTTATGCTTATCGCATGTGACTTTTCCTTGCAAGTTATAGGAGTCATATAGTCTATCTTGTTTTAGGGGAGTTGATTTTCATGTGTATATGGTACAAGGCATAAGAGTAGTGATTATGCCAATTAAGAAAATACTTTCTAAGTATTTTACCTTGGATAATCGTACAAGGTAAGGAGCGATAGTTTAATATCCCTACTTGAAACTCGAAGATAAACATCGATGATGTTGTAGTCATCACCGGAATTATCTTTCAGCGAAGAAAGTGAGTTCGGTTTATTAATTAACACTGATAAGTAAACAGAGCATCTAAATATTTTCTTCACATGAAAAAGTTTTCTTTAACATTCTTCGCAATTAGACCCAAAAACGTGCCCACATAGGAGTCAAATATAATAGATAATAACATAAAAGAGTCGGTTCAACATACGATGATGTGGCCTACACTTCTTGATACATCGAAAAATAAAATCTTTATTAACTTCGTCTTCAATCCTCCTACTTTGTCTTCAATCCTCATACAGCGGTCCTTATTTTATATCCGTCTAATCCCATAATCTCGGCTTACTCAAATGAGCACCCATGAGTTTATAGGGAAAACAATAATAAAAACATAGAGCAATTATAAAGTCTGGTGTGAATAATACTTACCCCAAAACAATCATACAGTAAGACTAATTCATATTGCACATATTGAGTTTTCCCATTCCTATTCACACATCATAAGTGAAACAACCATAGATACCGTGCAAGTAGTTTTTAGTTACTAATGTGCCTTATACATTCGTATGTGGTCAGCACTTAACGCTGCACCTACGACACAATCCTCTTTTGGTTCTCATTTTAGATCATTCTTTAATCTATTATTTCTATCCGCTACAGCGGCCTCGACATAGTCCCCATTTGACTCCTTTTTTAGGTTTGTATTTTAGCTGATACTAGATGGAAACAACCCCATCTATATTACTATTTTTTTTTCAATTTGTTCTCTAGATTTAGACTGCATAGACACAACCTCCAGCAGTGTTCTTTTAGATTCATTCATTAATTCAAACTACGTAGTCCCAACCACCCACAACATTCAACTATCTATTAACTACGCTCTGGACCACAAAGAAACAGCCACATATAGTCCTGTATCTCTTAACCTAAGTTCTAGACCAATGTGAAACAACTACCCCCAGTCTCTATTTATTTACTTAGACTCTAGACTATTATGTAACAGCCATCTGTAGGATTTAAACACTTGAATGATTTGAAACCACTTGGAATCACTCATCGTAGTCTTTGGAAGTTGCATGCCTCTCCTCACCTTCGAAGGATGTGCATTCGAGTGAGCATCCCTATCTCGACGTCAGTAGCCCTTCATCCTTACCTCTATGCATAAGTTTTCTCCTATACCATTCTTCGACCCACCTTGAATCCTACCGAACTGTCTTTTCATTCGGTCTCATTCTCACCCTCCCTTGGTGTAGTATTTCCCCACCCTAACCTAGGCTCACAGTTCTCTCCTTACTGGTGAATCCTTTCAAATTGCAGCACATAATGTTTTCTACATTTCTGTGGCACAAACTTGCTTTCCCCTAAAAGCTCCTGGATCCCTTCGGCTAATCTCTACCATTTCCCCCTATGTGCAGTTCCCATAGACTCGTTAAGCCGCTACCTCAGCTCCAACCAAGATAAAGTTTGACTTGTCCAACAATGTCTTTATATGTGTCGTTATCTTATTCGTTCCTATTTCACTTTCTATTATTTGCAATGTTCTTTTTATTTCAACCATTTGGTTTCTCTTTTTCCCAACACCCATTAATATATTTTTCCCATGCCCTCCCAGTTCCCTACTTGCCCCAATGTAGTGTTTATTCATTTTAGTCTATTTTTTCCTTATAGAACATTCTAATAAATTCCTAGAAAATTTATGAACACTTGTTCTTACATACTTAATCTTTATTTGGACTTTAAGGGTGTTTTCCTCATTTATTTTCTAGTTACTCTCCTTCAGTAAATCAAATATAATCATATAATCTTAAGGAATTTCTGAAACTAAAAAACCTATCTCTAAAACCATGATTAGAACATGATATAAAATTTCCATTAGCTTCCGAAATCATTAAAGTAGGGAAACACGTCTAAACGTCCCATGTTTATCTATCATTTCCTAAAACATTTATTATACCTTTATATTTGTTAATAAAATCCATATGAGCTCCATCATACTTTAAAACATAAAAATCTAAACTAAAACCATATATTAGAGATCGATATTGATAGGTTAAGTATTAGTCACCAAGATCTTTAAGACATCCAGCTTTAGTCTTCTTAATCCCCTTAGCTTGCGTTGTCCTTATCTTCTTCTTATTACCCCTCTTTAAGCTACCACCATTAAAGTTTCTCTATAGCTTTTATTTGTTTTGAATAGGATCAAATGGATGGATAGAAAAGAGTAATGTTTACTGTTCCACAATAATTTAGGCTTGGGCCCTCATACCCCATTTCCATTAATTTATTTCCTTTTATTTCTCTTATTTAGCCCGCTTCGGCCTTTTAATTGATTTATTGGATTAATTAAAAATTTATGGTCACTGCAGTCTTCCCTCCTTAAATGAATTTTACCTTCAAAATTCAATTAAGGCACAGTAGATATTTGCCAACTATCTCCTGCTTATGCTATGCATACCCATGAATTTACAATCCATGCATATAAAACGTACTAGTGCTACCTATTAATATAGTAAACAGACATAATATACATACATACATACATACATACATACATATGTGTGTGTGTGTGTGTGTGTTTTCTACAATAGTGCAACATAATACATAGCTCATACGCTAATATAAAACGAATAACTCTAGATAGGTCTTCTTAACCTTATCATTTGTTTCCTATGTGTTGTCCTCTCGATCTACGCTCCACTAGACACATATTAGCTTCACTACCTTGTTCCAAAGCTGCTTCTCATCTTGATCCACTATACGAACCGGTCTGCATACATATGTCATATTTGTCTTTAAGATAAGGTCTTCTGCTCTTATTAATTACCGCTTCTGGATCCCTGTGCATTTCCACAAACTTGATATGTGAAAGACGTTATGAATCCCTACAAAAACACTAGGCCGATCCACCTTATACACCATCTTCCCAATCCTATCTATGATCGGAAATGGTCCTATATATCTGGGTGCTAACGTCCCAACTTTTCCAAAGCACATTATAACCCTCATCGAGGAAACCTTCATGAACACTTGATCATTTACTGCGAACTCTAGTTCCTTCCTCCTCATATCAGCATAACTCTTTTGCCTAGACTACATTACCCTCATTCTTGCTCGATCAGTTCTACCTTCTCAATAGCATCTTTCACCATATCTAGTCCCAACACAATCCCATCTATTGCTTTCAACCAATGTGTAGGTAACTTACATGGCCTTCCATACAATGCCTCAAACGAGCCATCTCAATACTACTCTGATAGCTATTGTTGTATGAGAACTCTACCAGATGTCAGTAATCCTCCCAAGATCCACTAAAGTCTAAAATGCATGCTCTCAACAAGTCTTCCAGGACCTTGTTGATCCTCTTGGTCTGTTCATCTGTCTGTGGATGGTATGTAGCACTCATGTCCAATTTTGTACCTAATACCTTTTGCAAACTTCCCTAGAACGCGCTACTGAACAACGAATCCCGATCAATAATAATAAAGCTAGGCACTCCGTGAAGTCTCACTATTACCTTCATATATATCTCTGCTAGCGCAGTTCACTTAGGCTTCACTAGAATGAAATGACCACTCTTAGTTAATCTATCAACTATGACCCATATGCCTTCATTCCCTGCCCCTTGTCCTTGGAAATCCATCTACGAAGTCCATAGATATTGAATCCTATTTCTACACTAGAAACTCCAAAGGCTTTAGGAGAACATTTGCCTTCTGATGTTCTGCTTTCACCTACTAGCATATAAGACATCTTCTCAAATATTCTCCAACATCTTTCTTCATTCCTTCCCAAAAGAAACTCCCCTTCATATCTTGATACATCTTTGTACCTCCAAGATGTATAGTAAACTTTGAACAATGGCATTCGTCGGTACTTCCTTCCGCAGTCCTTCTACACTTGGAACATACAATCTTCTATTCTTCCGTAGTCTGCCTTCTTGATCCACTGAATCCTTTTCTGCTCCACTGCTCCGACTCCTGAGTCCAAGTTCCATACAATGTCTATGAAGAACGTGTCTCCCTTCTACAGTTCCGCCATTCTTTCTATCAGCACGGGCCTGGCTTGTAAGCATGATAACATTCCGGATGTACTGCTCGAATCTACACTTGATCGAAACTGCACATTACATGCATACAACATTTCTAAAATAATCCACTCCTCTATCATAGCCAAAACACAACTTGATGTTTTAGCTTAAGGCATCCGCTACTTTATTGCCTTTTCCCCAGGGTATGCTCTATCCCAAAATCATATAATGCTAGAAACTCTAAACATCTATACCGCCTTATATTCAGCTCCTTCTAAGAGAAAAACTATCTCAAGGACTTGTGAGCAGTATACAACTCAAACCTCTCTCCTGAGAGATAAGGTCTTCCAACCTTCAACGCGAAGGCAACTGCTGCTAAGTCCAAATCATGCATTGGATACCAGAAATCACGGGGTCGCAACTGCCTAGATGATAAGCAATTACTTTGCCCTTCTGCATCAATACTATGCCTAAACTCAAGCCTAATGCATCGATGTATACAGTCATACCATAATTCCCTTCAGTTATTATCAACACAAGTGCATTCATCAATCTACACTTCAGCTCTTGGAATGCCTTCGCCAAAGGAACTAGGCCAGCTCGCAGCAGAAGAAATGAGTGAATTTAATTTTTTTTACCCTTTCGGATCTTAGTTGAGCCTATGAAGCATAATTTAATTAGAACATTTCTAATTTTTTTAAAATAAAATCATTTATTTTATTTTAATTAGTTAAAGAGAAGTTTAGATAAATTTAATTTTAAATGTGTAGTGTATCAAATACACCTGACATTTATAAAGAAGAGTTAATGTATATAGGGAAGGAAACCTTTCATTTCTTTCCCTATAACAAGCAACTAATTGAGAGCAATAGTAAGATTCAATGTATGTATAGGGAAGCAAATCTTGTATTTCTTTCCCTAAAATAAGCAATTAATCAAGAGCATTAATAGGAGAGATAAAACTTTCATTTCTCTCTTTAATTTGAATAAACAGTTTCTGCCAAAATAAATTAATGTAAAATAATTATATGAAAATTACAAGTTTTATAATTTTAGAAAATCTAGAAACACATTATGGGCTTAAACAAATTTATGGAATTTTCTCAACTAAAATAATGTTTATCATTAAATAATCGATAATGGCCTGGAATCAAATCAGTTCTTAAAATATGAATTCAAGTTGAAAAACTCTAAAAAAATAAATCTGAAGGTAACTGAGATATATTTTAGGCTTAGGAAATTTTTTTGGAATTTTCTCAACTGAAATTATATTTTTAATTAAATAATTGATTGCAGACCGAAAACAAATTAATTATAAAAATGATTAAACTAAGGTATTAAAATTTAAAAAAATTCTAAAGATCCCCAAGACAATTTTAAGATTAAGAAAAATTTCTAGAATTTTCACAATTGAAATTATATTTTTAATTAAATAATTGAATGTAGGGAAAAAGTAAATTAATTTGAAAAAATTTGAATTAAGTTTTAAAAATCTGAAAATTTTACAGTAAGCTTCTTATATAGTGCAATAAATTTAAAAAATATAAAACTAAACCATTAATTATTTTATACATAATAAAAAACACACAAAGTTATTAAATAATAACAAAATATGTACATGTATATTTAATAAAATAGTTTTATATTTTATGATTCATAATAAGTATAAATCATTATAAGAAAATTTTAGGATCAAATATATACGATATATAATCATGTACACAATTATACATATTGACAATATGTAGATCTCTATACATTTAGTCTATGTATTTATGTGTGTATTTATATAAATTAAAAACTTCTTTTTATAGAAATTTAATTCAACAATAAATCAATAAACAAAATATTACAACGAGCATGTATCCAATCCAACTGTAACAAACACATGTACCCACAATCTAAAAAAATCTGAATATAAATAGATGATTTAGATGTAAATCAAGTTTTATGACAAATTTGATAATAAAGGAAGTTAACCTCTTAATGAAGCCTTTGAGTCCACATTAAACAATGATTTCTCTTCTTAGAACAATTCCCAATCCATCAGATTGCCAATCCAAGATTGGAGACCATATACTACAAATTATTATTTTTTAATTTGAATTGGATTTGAGAATTTTTGGGGAATGTTCTAGAGGATAGTTGCCGCCATTCAAATGAGGAAGAATGAGAAAGTAGCGGCTCAAAAAATGAAATTATCCTTAGATTAGTGTTTTGAGATTATTATTTATGTGCGTAAGATAAGAGAGAAAACTATATAAGTTTCTCGTTAGACCTTAGCCACACATCTCCGAACTTAAATCCTATGTTATAGCCGCCTCCGACCTCTCTTGAACTAATGTCTATCCTCTCCAAATCTCATGGGCCGTGAGCCCATTTAACCCAAATTAAATATGTATAACCATGTTTAACCTAATTTGTTATCAATATCTAATATCGATCAATATATTCATAACTTTTATAAATTTATTCAGCAATTTTATTTTTCAAATCACATTCAAATTTCATAATTATCATTTCATAAATATTAATTTATTTAATTAATTTGTAACAATTATAAAATAATTAAATCACTTGGTTTAAGGAGAATTCATCGTTTCGGTTGTGTGACTCTTGAGTGTAAATTTGGTCAGCGATTAACGCTGAAATATTCGAATGTTAACGTTCACACTTTACTTAGCGGGTGGTGGGGTAATATGACCAAATCATCGCTTATTCATTTTTGGAAAAATCACACTTTAATTTAGTAAGCGTTATCCATTTATGACAATTACTTGTACTAATTTGCTTCGTCATAACTATATCACTTTGGACTTATTGAATTTGATAATGATCATATTTCCAACTCATCCACATTTAACTCTATAGTCCAAACACAGAGTTCTTGGATCAATAATAAAAATTATTCTTAACTGAACTACTCTGGCCAGAGATTTTGACTTTGGGTTGAATTTAGTTGACCATGATACTAACCCTATATAACCAAGGAGACGAATCCTGTCTCGAATAGTGCTTACTTCCTATACTTCCATTCGACCCAACTATAGTCATACGATGGACGTTGTGCAATGATTTGACTGTAATCAAAGCAGAGCTTTCATACTAAAGATTCATAGTATTCTCAAGTTGAAAGAACCATGTAGTTTATTTACATCAAAATTTTCTATTTGACCTTAGTTATATTAACCAACAGAAAACTATCGAATGTGTCGTTCCATAGTTATCCAATAACTATTAGTACGTAACTCCTAGGTGCCTCCAGTAGTCATGAGTAATACACTGCCCAACATTTGGAGAGTGGTATGTACTCTAGTCTCACTAGATACATCGATATCCAGTCTCGATGCATTTGATTAGGAATATTTAAAATCATATATTTAATTTTATTATGAAAAATTACTCACGGTTACAACATTTTGTAACTACTATCACAAAACATATAATTTTGGATTTTCTATTAAACATAGTTTTAATTAAATTAGTTAATTAATATAACCACATTATAACAAGTATATAATAGAAAGAAAAACACCTTTATTTCTAACAAGATTGGACAATGAGTTAGATATATGTAACAAATTACATAATTGCCCCTAAGTATATCCCTAACTCTATCACTCACACTCTATGCCCAACCAAACTGCTCATGTTCACTGGTCAACCTCATTATCGACATAGCTATATGGGAGAAGTCTTTAATAAATCTCCGGTAATAGCCATCCAATCTTAAGAAACTTCGTACCTTGATCATAGTCTCTCGCCTCTTCCACCTATTCACTGCCTCTACCTTCAAAGGATCTACTACTAACCCTTCTTTCGAAATCACATTGACTAGGAACCTCACTTTCCTATTCCAAAAATGACACTTCGAAAATTTCTTCATTAACTCATCTTTCTCAACGTCTCTAGGACAAGCCTTAAGTGAACCACATGTTCCTCCTCATCCTTAGAGTACACTAAAATGTCATCTATGAACACCGATATATATCTATCTAGCTTATCTCAGTAGATCTTGTTCATCAAATCTACAAAGAATGCAAATGCATTGGTTAGCCCAAATGAAATAACCAACCACTCATATGAACCGTACCTTGTTCTTAACATAGTCAAAGGAATGCTTTCCTTCATAACCCTCAACTGATGGAATCCTGTAACCAAGTCCAACCGCGAAAACACCTTAGCTCCACTTAACTAATCGAACAGATCATCAATTCTTGGAAAAGGATACATATTCTTCACAATCCTTTCATTCAGATTTTGGTAGTCAATGCATAGTCTTAATGAGCCATCAGACTTCCTTACAAATACCACTGCTACTCCCTAAGGTGAACTACTTAGCCTTATGAAGCTATTTCCTTCTAACCTTGCCAATTGCTTCCTTAACTCCTCCATTTCCCTTGGAGGCATTCTACTATAAGGTCGACTAAATGGTTCAGTCCTTCGTAGGAAATTAATATGAATCTCTACCGCTCTTGGGGGGTGGCAACCATGAAATTGTTTCAAATATGTCTTAGAACTCCTTCAGTACACGTATTGCTCCAAAATTATCTTCTTACGAAGTCAAAGCATATAAAACGCTCCCGTGTAGTTCTCTACATTCTTCCATGACCATGTACATTCTATCTCTACGGACTGGATGACTAAGAGTAATTATCCTTTCAGCATAGTAACTCTTGCCCTATACCTCTCCAACCAGTCCATCCTTATATAACTTTGAAGCCTACGAAGTCAAACATGTAGGGACCATAATAAAATTTACACCTACCAAACTCAATATATAGGTCAGTGCATCTTAATATGAGGATGGCTACCCTCCTATCAGATTTGCAACATGTACGGAAGTGACTAAATTGGTGACTCTTAACCCAAGTCTATTAATCAAATCTTTAACTATAAATGAATGTGTAGCACCGGTATTAAATGGTACTCTAACCGAAATACCAAAAATCAAAGCCATACCTTTTAAGACTTTCCCCTACCTTTCTCCTCGATAGATGGTCCTTCCCTCAATCCCTCTAAATCATAAACCTATACTTTAAGCTCTATCTAGTTCTTCTTCAAATACCCCATCTTATCTCATCTAATGCACTTTACCCTTGTAAGGTTCTTGGACATTGGATATTTTGTTGTATAGTGTCCTTTATGTCCGTAGTTATAACAAGCAACCTCATCCATAGCAACTACTACACCTTTCCCTTTTGGCTTTCCTTTCTTGCCTTTGTGTATGGAGTAAACTTCTTTTTCTGGTCTGCCTTAGGTCTCGCCTCCACCCTATGCTATTCCCGGTACATTCTATCATACCTTCTAGCCATGTCAACGAAAAACTTAAAAGGATATGTTAGATTAGTCATCACCTTATGATCAAGACGCAGCTTCAAGCCCCTAATAAACTTCTCATTCTTCTTCATCGGCGTATTGATGATCTCCCTTCAATACAGCCAATGAATTAAATTTTTGGATGTACCCTGCTATAGTAATGTCACCCTACTTTAGTTTAATAAACTCTCTTAGCAGCACACTCTGTTGATATTCTGGTATAAACTATGCTCCAAACCACTCTTTAAGCTGCTCCTAAGTAATCTCTCCTTCTAAGATTTCAGTAGCTACTGCCTCCCACCAGTCTAGTGCATCTTTTAATAATTATTTTTAAGACAATATTCACTTTTGCGCATAATTCAATCCTAAGTATCCAAATATGCGCTAACAACCTTTTGGCCAATTTAGTACTTCTACTGTAGGGTGTTTCCTCGTAAAGGTCTTTCCTTCCAGATTTTTGTAATCTTTTTTCATCTTTGAGAAACCTCTCTCACCGTCGTAGGTCTCGGTTGAACTACCGCTGGTGCAACTTCCCTTAACATCCAGGCCGTAAACTAAATAAAACACTCACATCTATTACTGACCCATTCACCGGCTGTGCAGCTTCCTCACCTACTACCTTAGGAATTCTTTCTTCATTCCCTCCATTAGTCTACGTACTTTCGGCTTCTTTTCTTACACTTGCTCCTTTTATCAAAACTCATCCACTTCTCAAATAGATCTTTCTTTTCTGTTAAGAAAGTCTTCATCGGAAATGAAAAGAAGAGGAGTAAACAACAGTAAAAGGATAAATATGTCTTCCTATATATCTATATAGCAACATATTAATATATTATATATATATACACACTAGAACATCCCCTCCTTGGGTGTTCATTTTGATTCTAAGTACTGCTCCTATGCCTTATTTTACTTAGGTGTCCCTAAGCTATGCTTTGATACCAAAACTATAAATCCCCCACTTGAAATTTGAAGATGAACGCCGATGCTGCTGCATTCATTACCTAAATTATCTTCTAGCGACAAAAACGAGTTCAGTTTATTAATTAGCATAGATAAGTAAACAAAGAAGCTAAATATTTTCTTTATGTTAAAAAATTTCTTTAACATTCTTTACACATACTTTAGTCACAATTAAACCCAAAAATGTGCCCACGCAAGGGTCAAATATAATAGATAATGTAACGACACGGTATTTTCAACCATTCGCATCCATACATGTTGGACTTGAATTGCTTAAAATACCACGTTGTAAATAAAAACTTTGGCAATACTCAACAAAAATAGTAAATAAATAATCACAGATCACAGATATGGGGTAATATAATGCTGTAGAATAGATAAATAGTAGTTCATGAAGCTACTATATAAACATCAGAGTTAGAAATAAAATACAACAGAATATCTCAGATGCAGTGAAGTCTCTAGTACGAGCAGACGACTTCTCTGAACCATTCAATTGGAAGGGCTGAAAGCAGAATCGATAGTTGGATCCCCAGAAGCTCCAAACTCCATAGGTGAGTCTCAAAAGCTGTATCACTCAGTCTGACCCGAGCGTAAAACAAAACACAAAACACTCGAGTCAGGACTAACATTCTTATATCAATAAATCCAACTCAAGTGAAATATCAACCGGAATACAAGTAACTCAAAGGATGTTTGGGATAACCATCCTCTAAGGATCTGCAGAACTATCTACAAGGTGGAAATATACACTATAACACCGTGGTCATTTAAATTAATTTATACCTCAAAACCAAAATATCATTTCCCTTTCAAATATATCTATCTTCCAAAATAATATATATATTAAATAATTTATAAAGTAAAGTATTTGAAATTTCCTCAACTACACAAATTGATTCCAATCAACTCAAATTCCAAATTCCCATTTATTCAAAGCTCAATTCATTAATTCAATTCAGTTCTCAATAACCATTTAAACTTTCGATATATTCAAAGCTTTAATATTCAATATTTTCGAAGTTAAATCTAACAGTTTCATATAGATCTTGATTTAGCTTCATTATTATTTAGTCAGGAAATATCCACTTAACAAGTTCAGTGTCATTTAAATAGCCTTAGATTACATTTTACAAAATATTTCCTTAAATTTATTTAAACTTAAAATATCCATTTAATCCGTTTTACCAAAACCAAGTTATAAAATCATATCTTAAATCCCGAATTCAATAGTTTCAAATCGATTTAATTGAATATAATTCTTAATTAAATACCATTTCCAATTAATTCAACTTTATCTTCTCAACCTTAACATATTCAAAATTTTACCAAATCTATTTTGAAATATAAATTTAAACGAATCCTTAAACATATTATATGTATTAAATCAATCTCAATTAGATTAAATATTATTATTAGGTCTATACTTAAAATTTTCATTTCTATACATATAATATTCTAAGAATCAGTCTTTATTAAAACTATATTTTCTTTCCAAAACCATAGAAATTGTTTTCAAAACATTTATATTGAACCAACGGTGTCTGTATATAATTTCCTATCCTATGGTCAAGTGATACAGATATTTATTATTTCAATCCGTAATTTAAATATATGCGGGTAGATATCCTTTCGACCTGCAATCCTAAATTCAATTCAAATGAAAATCTTTTGGGGTCTATCATTTCAACCCATAACGATTTCTCCTATTCTATAGTCTATTCGGGTATGTATCATTTCAACCCATAGTGAATTCTATACTAACAGGGAACTTGCAGAGTGGTAACAGATAATATACAATATAACAGCATGCATATATCATCAATAACAATATAATATAAACAACAGGATATGGTGTCATATCCACAGGTGAACAATTACAGATAACAGCATATATAACAATTTAAATAACTAACAACAGCCTATTTCAATTGTCATTTCAATTGAAATCAAATTTAATAAATATAAGAATGCTAATCGTGAGTGATTGCTCATCTTTCGAGGCTAGAGAGATTCGACATAGAAATGAGCTACTAAATCCAAAGCAACGCTAGATGGATATGATTTGATGCAGAAAACAGGCACGACAGACAAGGCTGATAATGGGAAATCGATGAGCACGATTGAATTAGTTTTGATATAACGGAACTATTTCATTTTATATATTATTGTATGTTTCTAAAATAATTTCAAACATATATTTTCAAATCCATATCATGTCCCAAATTTTTTAATTTAAACAAAACTCAATATACAGTGTTTATGCAATTCATACATTTCCTTAAAATTTCCTTAAATCCATTTTAGACGCTAACACTAATATAAGTTTGAAAACCGACCCAACATATATGCAGACAAATACAAATCCATACGCAACGACATATATATTGTCTTACCATGAAATCAATATTAAATTTGTAAGACGAATGTTGAAATAAAATTCATTGTTTACATTTAAAACGCCTAAACAGTTTAGATGTTGAAAATAGTGCATATATTAAAATACTTTAAATAGTTTATATATTAAAATAATTTGTATATAAATTCAAAATTTTAAACACATATTAAATTAAATATATTTATCTAAAATCATCGGTTTTGAAAAAATAACATATCTACATAATATACCTTATATAATACTTACAGATATGCTGCCTAATACAAACAGATACTTTAAACAAATATATTTCTAAATAAGCTAAAATATACACAACAGGTTGAACCTTTACTAAACACTTAACTTATATTATTATACAAATAATAGGTTATATGATTTACATACTTGATTCTATATGCATAACAAAATATACTGTAAGCTTTTCATATTATGCTGTAAGCCTATATATGCATGCATTATATAACTATATGCTGCTAATACAATTTTTATAGCTTAAATAAATTTATAAAAACAATGTAACTAATATATTTGCAAGATCATATAAAACTTATACCTACCTATATTTTATTTCACTTTTATTTTATTTTATTTTATTTTTAAAACACACGTACACATTAAAAATCAACTTATATATAACTATACCGTTCGTACTATAACTTATAGATATAAAAACTTATAGATATAAAACAGCAAACCTATTTAAGCAAGATCAGATAATAGATTTATATACACTCATGGATATATATACCTTTAAATAAAATAAAGGAGCAAGGCCAAAAGTGGTGGTGGTGAAGAGCTGAGCACTTGATGGAGTGAAACAAATGGAAACAAAAGAAAATACAAGAAGAAAAAAAATGAAAAGAAATAAGAAAAAAAAAGTGCAGCCATTTACCTACAAGAGAAGCTTCATATGTAAGAGAGGAGATGAATGCCAGATAATATGCGGTGGGTATTTGTGTACGTGGGTTTTGAATATTTATCAGGGAAGCTTACGATGATTAAGTGGGAGAAAGGCAAGAAATTTTATTTAAAGTGGCAAGAGAAAATTTAGGCATTCATTTCTATTAAATATACATAAGCAATTGGAAAGAAACAAAAGAATATGAAACGGCTAGCGTAAATCAAATATTATATTCCTATAAAATATGGAGACGCAAATGAAAGTGGAAAATTTTACATGTGATTTGTAAGGCAGGAAATCATATTTGAAAGGCTGTTGATTGATTTTTAACAGCTAAGATATGAAGTCAAAGAGTGCGTATAATAGATGCCATAATTAAAATGTAACGTATGCCCAAAATAATTAACAAAGTAGCGTAATTTTAAATTTATTCGTTTCTTACTTATTTAGTAAATATGCTAAAGAATATATCAGGAAATAACGTACCATTTATAGCGCCGAATAAATTAAAAAAGAACAATATAAACGTACCAATTCAAAATGTATAATTTATTGCCTTTTTACAACATTATTTATTACTTAATTTAAAAGTATATAACCAATATAAGTAAGTAAAACAACAGCGAAATAAATGTTGTGAATATATATATATTTTAAATAAAGATTTGAAGTTAGAATTTATAATCTAAAATTTCAATTAGTGTCAAAATTTAACCAAAATCTACCATTACAGAAATTGTTTATATTTATTTAAAATTGGGCAAATTAATTCAAGAAATTTTAAAAATTCAAACTCCTCTAAACAATTAAACACCAAGGTTTTAAAAATAAAATATATGCATAACATATCATGTTACACAAACTAGAACATGATTTTACAAACAAATTTTTTTTATTTGTATAAACTAAAATTAACACATTTGTTAAATAAAACAATTTACACACAATATTGTAAAAAGCATAACTTTCACAATATTAATCCGATTTCAACGAAATGAAAGAAGTATTCTTGAAATTAAATCTATTTTCATAATAAAAGATAAAAATTCAAAAATTTAAATATTTAATTATTAAATTTTAAAGTCAAAGTTTGACCAATTTGACCAAAAATCCATTTTTTTGGGAATTATTCCATTTATTCAGGTTTGGAATTATAATTCACACAAAAATCAAAATTTATATTTAGAATAACAAAATTTATCCATTTTAATAAATAAAATAAAGTTTTTAAATCTGGAATTTCAGTTAAAATAATTAAAATATAAAATTAAAATAAACACAAAATACAGGGTTGTTACACTCTCCCTCACTCAAATCTTTTCGTCCTCGAAAAGGAACAAGGTACGGAAAGCACCGAAAAAAATGGAATGAAATAGGACTAAGACAAGATGAAAAGAAGATTAAAATTATACCTGATAACTTTTGTTATAGGTAAATTTATCAAGGTGGAAAGTAGGAATGGCTAGAAGGGAAAATAGGTTAAAAGACAAGGATGAACCATTATTTTAAAATTATATAAATTTCAATTATTTAGAAAGGTAAAATAAATGATCAAAATATTCTTTATATGATACTTTATCAAAATACTTTTATAACTCGATGTCGTAACAAGTTTATCCTCGTTCTTGTAGACTCTGGCAGTGCGTTGATTAGGCGCAAAGCTAGAATTCTCTAGGTACTTAGTAGACTTGTTTCAACACCCAGTGAAAATACTTGAAAAAACTTTTAAAAACAGATGTGGAAAGTACAATCCAAACAAAACAACCAAACCATTTGTCCAACCATGGATCGCAGATGCACAAAGGTTACGCCTGAATCCCCCAGGAAACATCCGTATCCGTAAGCTTTCTCAGCCCTGCGAATTTCGCCATGATGACTAGTAGACCGCAGATACACAAAGGTTACACCTGAATCCCCCAGGAAACATCCGTATCCATAAGCTTTCTCAACCCAACGGATTTCGCTACTAAAAACGACCTACGTAGATCACAGGATACATAGCGGTTACGCTTGGATCCCCTAGGAAACATCTGTACCCCTAGGCCATCTCAGCCAGGCGAATTACGCTACGCAGTCGCACCAAGAAAAAATAACCAGGGGTTACGCCACGGTGGGACACTCGAGTATCACATCCGGAAAACCAAAATCAAAGAGAGTAATATTGATAGAATGAATCCAAGATGTGGCTACAAATCGGATATCAAGCAGAAGGCACTTTCCATATCTTTACTTTAAAAATATATATCATATAGTACCTTTTCAAATCACTTTCAAATATCATACTTATATAAAGTCCATTATATATAAGATTTCATTTCCAAATTGAATACTTTCAAAAATCAATAGTATATCAAATCACACTTATATAGATTTCGATTATATAAGATTTCACTTCCAAATTGAGTAACTTTTTAAATCATAGTTTCAAATCAACTTCATACTTATACAAATCAAATTTATATAAGTTCGACAACTCCTAAATCAAGTACTTAGTAAAACAAGGTTCTCAATTTCAATTCATTTCAATATCAGTTCAGTTTCACAAATCATACCCTATTTCACCAAATTATTTCTTCCAAATCAAAAATCTTTAGTTTCAAAGTTTCCAAAATCATAAGTTTAGCACATAATTCAAATTTTCAAATCAACATAATTTAGGTCAAACAAAATTCATTTCCAAAACATCATGTAAATACTGGGTTTAAATTTGAATCTATTTTCGAAACCAGATTTTTTTTCAAAATCAATTTTTACCCCAAAATGGTTACTAAGTTTTGAAACCATCCTTTTAAATCCTTTAAACTATTTATTTCAATTTACCACTGGAAAGATTATTATTTTATATATATATATATATATACACACACACTTTATTCAAAACATTTCAAATCTATATTTCCTACTAGTATAATTCAAAATAGTCTTATTCATTTACTTAACAAAGAAGTTTCAAACTTATTTAAATCATATTAAAACATACAAGACTAATCTTATATACTTATCAAATACTTTATACTTTCCAAAATTACTTATCTTTGAAAACTTAACCTTGATTTGGAAGTGCTCGAACCTTCAAAATAGTCGAAGAAATCATATTTTCAATCCATGAGTTGGAAATCACCAACAAATTAGTAAATCAAATTTCAAAAAATAGGGTTATACCAAATCAAATCCGAAATTCGAGGACTGAACACCGGCTTACTTCAAATCGTTTCAAATATATATACATATATCTTTTGATATCGAATTATACTTTGGAATTTGAAATCACAATTGGTTTCACAAAATCACCCGCATAGCGAAGCTATTAAAGTGGCCTCTCTCCCACTTTGAAACTTGAAAATCAATGTCGATGATTCGTGCACTCATCACCGAAATTATTCTCCAGTGACATAAGTGAGTTCTGGACTTCTATTTTCTTAAAACTTCATTGAAATTTCTATGAAATCATTGGAAATCGTTTGAGTCATTTGAAGCACTTCTTATTCAGAAAATACTTTCAAATCGTATTATTATATATTTTCAAAAATCTTAAAACCAATTTCAAATCACCGGAATTCAATCTCTCAAATTTGAAATTAAAACCCTTCAGTTATAAATTATTTTTATATAAATCCATTTCTTACATAATCTTCAAAATTTCAAAATACAAACAGAACCCGATTTTTCAAAGGATGATTCAAGAATGGATTTCAAAACAAAGATAGAGATTTAAATTAGAGGAACTTTAATCAATAGAATCTTGATTTGAAGATAGACTCGATCGAAGATGAGATAATTAAATAACAAAATAGAAGATGGATATACATCTATAAATCGCGGGCGACCTTAACCGGGTCAACCGTGATTTCAGGAATATGATCGATGCAGAATTCCAAGGCAAATCGACATTCGATCGCTAGATATAGAATTCGGAATAACCAGAGATAGCAGCATCTAAACCGAGGATATATAAATCTTCGGTGAATCGATGCTATTGTAAAGGAGTTTCACCCCTTTACAAATCATTCTGTGGAGCTATGAGATACTCCAGAATTTAGAAAACACGAATAGGGAAAGACAAGAATGGTTTTGGAACTGAGGGGAATGTTTCAAAATTCAAAGGAAACCGAATCAAATACGAAGAGATTCAAGCTCGAACGAAAGTGATTCTGTAAATAAATTTACCATATATGCTAAGTTTGCCTAGAGCCAAAGCTCTGATACCAACTATAACGACCCGGTATTTTCAACCATTCGCATCCACACATGTCGGACTTGAATTGTTCAAAATACCGCGTTGTAAATATTTTTTTTGGCAATACTCAGCATAAACAGTAAATAAATGATCACAGATCACACACACAGAGTAATATAATGCAGCGGAATAGATAAATAGTAGTTCATAAAGCTACTATATAAACATCAGAGTTAGAAATAAAATACAACAGAATATCTCAGATGCAGTGAAGTCTCTAGTCGAGCAGATGACTTCTCTGAACCAATCAACTGGAAGGGCTGAAAGCGGAATTGATAGTTGGATCCCTAAACGAAGCTCCAAACTCCGAAGGTGAGTCTCAAAAGCTGTATCACTCAGTTTGACCCGAGTATAAAGCAAAACACAAAACACTCGAGTTAGGATTAACATTCTTATATCAATAAATCCAACTCCGGTGAAATCAATTGGAATACAAGCAACTCAAAGGATGTTTGGGATAACCATCCTCTAAGGATCTGCAGAACTATCTACAAGGTGGAGATATACACTATAACACCGTGGTCATTCAAATTAGTTTATACTTCAAAACCAAAATATCATTTCCCTTTCAAATATATCTATCTTCCAAAATAGTATCTATATTAAATAATTTATAAAGTAAAGTATTTTAAATTTTCTCAACTACACAAATTGATTCCAATCAACTCAAATTCCAAATTCCCATTTATTCAAAGCTCAATTCATTAATTCAATTCAGTTCTCAATAACCATTTAAACTTTCGATATATTCAAAGCTTTAATATTCAACATTTTCAAAGTTAAATCTAACAGTTTCATATAGATCTTGATTTAGCTTCATTACTATTTAGTCAGAAAATATCCACTTAACAAGTTCAGTGTCATTTAAATAGCCTTAGATTACATTTTACAAAATATTTCCTTAAATTTATTTAAACTTAAAATATCCATTTAATCCGTTTTACCAAAACCAAGTTATAAAATCATATCTTAAATCCCGAATTCAATAGTTTCAAATCGATTTAATTGAATATAATTCTTAATCAAATACCATTCCCAATTAATTCAACTTTATCTTCTCAACCTTAACATATTCAAAATTTTACCAAATCTATTTTGAAATATAAATTTAAACGAATCCTTAAACATATTATATGTATTAAATCAATCTCAATTAGATTAAATATTATTATTAGGTCTATACTTAAAATTTTCATTTTTATACATATAATATTCTAAGAATCAGTCTTTATTTAAACTATATTTTCTTTCCAAAACCATAGAAGTTGTTTTCAAAACATTTATATTGGACCAATGGTGTCTGTATATAATTTTCATCCTATGGTCAAGTGATACGTATATTTATAATTTCAATCTGTAATTTAAATATATACGGGTAGATATCCTTTCTACCCACAATCCCAAATTCAATTCAAATGAAAATCGCTTGGGTCTATCATTTCAACCCATAACGATTTCTCCTATTCTATAGTCTGTTCGGGTATGTATCATTTCAACCCATAGTGAATTCTATGCTAACGGGGAACTTGCAGAGTGGTAACAGACAATATAAAATATGACAACAGGCATATATCATCAATAACAATATAATATAAACAACAGGATATGGTGTCATATCCCACAGGTGAACAGTTACAGATAATAACATATATAACAATTTCAATAACTAACAACAGCCTATTTCAATTGTCGTTTCAATTGAAATAAAATTTAATAAATATAAGAACGTTAATCGTGAGTGATTGCTCACATTTCGAGGCTAGAGAGATTCGACAAAGAAATGAGCTACTAAATCCAAAGCAACGCTAGATGGATATGATTTGATGTGGAAAACAGGCATGACGGACAAGGCTGATAATGGAAAATCGATGAGAACGATTGAATTAGTTTTGATATAACAGAACTATTTAATTTTATTTTTATATATTATTATTTGTTTCTAAAATAATTTCAAACATATAGTTTCAAATCCATATCATGTCCCAAAAATTTTAATTTAAAAAAAAAACTCAATATGCAATGTTTATACAATTCATACATTTCCTTAAAATTTCCTTAAATCCATCTCAGACGCTAACACTAATATAAGTTTGAAAACCGACCCAACATATATGCAGACAAATACAAATCCATATGCAAAGACATATATATTGTCTTCCCATGAAATCAATATGAAATTTTTAAGATGAATGTTGAAATAAAAATCATTGTTTACATTTAAAACGCCTAATAGTTTAGATGTTGAAAATAGTGCATATATTAAAATACTTTAAATAGTTTATATATTTAAATAATTTGTATATAAATTCAAAATTTTAAAACACATATTAAATTAAATATATATCTAAAATCATCGTTTTTGAAAAAAAAAACATATCTACATAATATACCTTATATAATACTTACAGATATGCTGCCTAATACAAACAGATACTTCAAACAAATATATTTCTAAATAAGCTAAAATATACACAACAGGTTGAACCCATGTTAACAACTTTACTAAACACCTAACTTATATTATTAAACAAATAATAGGTTATATGATTTACATACTTGATTCTATATGCATAACAAAATATACTGTAAGCTTTTCATATTATGTTGTAAGCCTATATATGCATGCACTATATAACTATATGCTGCTAATACAATTTTTATAGCTTAAGTAAACTTATAAAAACAATGTAACTAATAGATTTGCAGGCTCATATAAAACTTATACCTACCTATATTTTATTTCACTTTAATTTAATTTAATTTTTTATTTTTGAAACACACGTACACATTAAAAATCAACTTATATATAGCTATACTGTTCGTACCATAACTTATAGATATAAAAACTTATAGATATAAAAAAGCAAATCTATTTAAGCAAGATCAGATAACAGATTTTTATACACTTATGGATATATATACCTTTAAATAAAAGAGAGGATCAGGTCGAAAGTGGTGGTGGTGGAGGGGCGTAGGCCTGTCATGGTGGTGAAGAACCGAGCACTTGATGGAGTGAAACAAATGAAAACAAAAGAAAATACAAGAAGAAGAAAAAGAAAAGAAATAAGAAAAAAAATAAGTGCAGCCATTTACCTACAGGGGAAGCTTCATATGTAAGAGAGGAGATGAAGGCCAAATGATATGCGGTGGGTATTTGTGTACGTGGGTTTTGAATATTTATCAGGGAACCTTGCGTTGATTAAGTGGGAGAAAGGCAAGAAATTTTGTTTAAAGTGGAAAGAGAAAATTTAGGCATTCATTTCTATTAAATATACAGAAGTAAATTGAAAGAAACAAAAGATTTTGAAACGGCTAGTGTAAATCAAGGATTATATTCCTATTAAATACAGAGATGCAAATGAAAGTGGAAAGTTTTACACGTGATTTGTAAGGCAGGAAACCATATTTGAACGGCTGTTGATTGATTTTTAACAGCTAAGATATGAAGTCAAAGAGTGCGTATAATAGATGCCATAATTAAAACGAAACGTACGCCCAAAATAATTAACAAATTAACGTAATTTTAAATCTATTCATTTCTTATTTATTTAGTAAATATGCTAAAGAATATATCAGGAAATAACGTACCATTTATAGCGCCAAATAAATTAAACAAGAACGGATATAAACGTACCAATTTAAAACGTATAATTTATTGCCTTTTTACAACATTATTTATTACTTAATTTAAAAGTATATAACCATTATAAGTAAGCAAAACAACAGCGAAATAAATGTTGTGAATATATATATTTTAAATAAAGATTGAAGTTAGAATTTAAAATTTCAATTAGTGTCAAAATTTAACCAAAAACTACCATTACAGAAATTGTTTATATTTATTTAAAATTGGTCAAATTAATTCAAGAAATTTTAAAAATTCAAACTCCTTTAAACAATTAAACACCAAGGTTTTAAAAATAAAATATATGCATAACATATCATGTTACACAAATTAGAACATGATTTTACAAACAAAAAAAATTATTTATATAAATTAAAATAAACAAATTTGTTAAATAAAACAATTTACATACAATATTGTAAAAAGCATAACTTTCACAATATTAATACGATTTCAACGAATCGTAAAGCAGTATTCTTGAAATTAAATCTATTTTCATGATAAAAAATAAAATTTCAAAAATTAAAATATTTAAAATTTAAATTTAGAAGTCAAAGTTTGACCAATTTGACCAAAAATCCCTTTTTTTGAAATTATTCCATTTATTCAGGTTTGGAATTATAATTCATACAAAAATCAAAATTTATATTTAGAATAACAAAATTTATCCATTCTAATAAATAAAATAAAGTTTTTAAATCAGGAATTTGAGTTAAAATAACTAAAATATGAAATTAAAATAAACACAAAATACAGGGTTGTTATAGATAATAATATAAAAGAGTCGGTTAACATATGATGATGTAACCTGCACTTCTTAATACAACGAAAAACAAAACCTTTCTTAGCTACCAAGCATCCTGATCCATTTTTGATTCTCGTACTATGGTCTTTATTTTATACCCATCCAGTCCTATAAATTCAGCCTACTCAAATGAACATCCGTGAGTTTATAAGGAGAAGAATAATAAAAATATGAGTTAGTAAACAATCATATAGTAAGACCAAACCGTACTGTACATATTGATTTTTCCCCTCACTATTCACATATAAGTGAAATAACCATAGATACCACGTAAGTAGTTTTTATTTACCAATGCACCTTATACATTCTTATGCAGTTCCCAATCACTACCGCGCCCTCGGCACAGTCCCCTCTTCATTCTCATTTTAGATTATTCTTTAATCTACTATTCCTATCTGCTAATGCACCTCCAGTGAAATCCCTACTTTACTCCCCATTTAGGTTTTTCTTTTAATTGATACTTCCTAGAAACAGTCCCCTCTACGGTACCACTTTTTACAATTTATTCTCTAGATTTATACTACATAGACTTAGCCCCCAACAGTGTTCTTTTAGATTCATTCATTAATTCAAACACGTAGTCCCAGTCACCCATAGTATTCAGCTATTTATTAACTATGCCCAACCACAAAGAAACATCCACATCTATATTTCTTAACTTAAGTTCTGGATCACTATGAAATAAGCACCCATAGTACCTATTTATTTACTTAGATTATGGACTACAGTATAATAGCCAGCCGCAGTCCTTAAAAATTTGTTTAATTTTAAACTGCTTGGAATCACCCACCATAGTATAATAGCCGGCCGCAGTACTTAAAAATTTATTTAATTTTAAACTACTTGGAATCACCCACAGCAGTCTATGAAAATTGAATACCTTTCCTTACCTTCCCAAGTTGTGCATTCGACTGAGCGTCCCTACCCCGACGTCAATAGCCCTTCCATCCTTACCCCTGCCGCATGGGTTTTCTCCTTTACTATTCTTGGACCTACCCTGAATCCAAATACATTATCTTTTCATTTGTCCCATTCTCACCCTCCCTTGGTGCAGTATTTCCCACCCTAACCTAGGTGCGTAGAACAATCCTTACTGGTGAATCCTTTCTAATTGCGATGCACAATGTTTTATACATTTTTGTAGAAAAAACTTGCTTTCCCTGAAAGCTCCTAGATCCCATTGGCTAATCTATACCATTTCCCTCATATAGGAAGTTCCCATACGACTTGCTCGGCCACCACCTCAGCTCCAAACAAGGCAAAGTCTGACGTGTCTGACAGCATTTTTTAACGTGTCATTATCTTATTTGTCCCTATTTTACTTTTTGTTATTTGCAGTGTCCTTTTTCTTTCTTTTTAACCAATGATTTGAGTCTGGGTTCTCTTTTTTCCAACACCCATTAATATATTTTTCCATGTAAAATTATTTTCCTACGCCCTTATAGTTCCCTACTTGCCTCAACGTAGTACTTAGTCATTTAGCCTATTTTTTGTTATATAAAATTCTGATAAATTCCTAGAAAATTTGTGAACACTTTTTCTGACACACTTAATCTTTATTTGGACTTTTAAAGGTTTTTTCCTAATTTATTTTCTAGTTGCACTCCTTCAATATATCATGTAGAATCATATATGCTTAAGAAACTTCTCAAACTAAAAAAATCCATCTATAAAACCATGATTAGAACACGATATAAGGTTTCCATTAGCTTCTGAAATCATTAAAGTAGGGGAAACACGTCTTAACATCCCATGTTTATCTGTAATTTCCTAAAACATTTATTAAACCTTTATATTTGTTAATAAAATCCGTATGAGTTCCATCATACTTAAAAGCATAAAAATCTAAACTAAAACCATACATTAGAGATCAGTGTAGATTGGTTAAGTATTAGACACCTAAATCTTTAAGATGTATAGCTTTAGTCTTCTCAATCCCCTTTATTTTGCATTTTCCTTATCTTCTTCCTATTTTCCATCTTTAAGCCACCACCATTAAAGTCTCTCTCTAGCTTTTATTTTGTTTTGAGTAGGACCAAATGAATTAATATAAAAGAACAACGTTTACTATCCCATATTAATTTGGGCTTGGGCACTCACACCCTTTTTCTATTAATTTATTTCTCTTTATTTATCTTATTTAGCCCCCTTGGCATTTAATTGGTTTATTTGATTAATTAAAAATTTAGGGTCATTATAATAAGTATATCTCTGATGTTTTATGGATACTACTTAGAATGGAGCTAATTGACATTTATTTCCTTATTTTTAGTGATGACTTACTCATCAATTAGTTAAAGCCCAAATGTTTCTACTCCAAGACTTGGTTTCATATTTTCCATGGTGTAGACACATAGAAATAAAAGAGTTTAGCCATCAAAATTGGTCAACTACATAGAAAATAATTGGATTTCATTACAATGAGATAAAAGGCCAAGGTACCACTGTTCAAACATAGTACAAAGGAACTTAGGGTTGAGAGGAGTCGAAATAAAGTAGGTGACTTGGGTTGTATCCCAATTAGAACATGATAATGCTTAGTAATGGCAGCATGTGTGCAAAGGACTCATTGGTTTTACGATTGACTTGCATGCACTTGATGATTCTTATCCTAAGTTAATGGACATAGGATGTAGAGATTATGTAAGTGAAAATTAGGATGACTATGTATCATATGATACATGAATCTTACCGAAACAACTTACCCCTATATCCATACTACCAAAGAATAGTACTAGGTAATACTATGTGGTAATACGGAGAATAAGGTGATATTGGGCTATCATACGTGAATATTCCCTTGGGCTAATATTGGTACATATTTTAGAAATCAAATTAAAAACTCACATATACATACACGGTATTGGCATAAAGCAATAAACGTGTGCATCTTTAGGATAGAACAATTTATAGTGTATAAATGGTAGAGAGATCATAGGGTCATTAAACGCAGTTATAAACATATAATAGAAAATATACATAGGTTTAAGTGGGTATAAAAATATATGTAAAATCCCCAACATTTAAAAATATATATATATATATATATATACAGGGTATGTCCAATATTTAAGACAATGTGTTGATGCCAAAAATGGATCAATACCCAAGAATGAGTTTTAGGGAACCTCTGATTCCTAAATCTAGTAGATAGTATTGAAAATAAAAGAAATAGATAAGAAGACACATGATTTTTATATTAGATCAGCAATTTGTGACTTACATCCACTTTAATTTTTTTATTGATTGTTATTTATGATGAATTTAAGATTACAAGTCACTAACATAAGGGCTTGACATGTTCTATAGCCTAGAACTGCCAAGAGTAGCTGTCTAGGTGACTATTATGAGGTAGGAGATGAAGAAATGGTAGAGTTTATTCTAGCAGAGAATCAAATCCCTCTCTAGTTTAAGTAGGGTTTGTGTCTGTGGGAAAACAGATGTATGAGGTCAGAAGCCTATTTGCACTGAAATCTAGAAGACAACTCGATGTTGTACAAATGAGAATAGAGGCCCATGAGCAGAAAAACAACTCGGTACCAAGTTAACTGACTGGGTACTGACCTATTTTTGTCAGTGGAAAGTGGACTTCTTCACTTTCTTAGTTCTTCGTTCTTCTTCTTGATGTGTTCCAAGCTCTTTTCCATGACTTGTGGTTGATTCTAGTGATCTTCCTGATAGCACGTGGGCTATCTTGCTTTTTCACTTTATTCTCATCCATCATTGGAATTTCTCATCCAAACTCCGAGAAATACACAAGATCATGAATAGTTCGAGAAGTATGTGAGTATATGGAGCTTTAGGAGATAGAATGGTAAGGGAAAATAACTCATCGTCAACCTATATAGCTTGGTACCAAGTTGAACCCTTTGCTTCATTTGCGTTGAAACTTTTCAACTTGCTTCTCTGCCTCTTCTTAGTGTACTTCCAAGTTTTCAAGTTGTTTTGTCTTCGTCTTGATGTTCTAACTTCCATTGACTTCTTCTTGGTTAAAAATCAAGTTAATACCTGCCTCAGGAGTATGCTTTCTTTGAAGCCAAAACGTACTATGGATCAAGACAAGTTATGGACTACCATTTTTCAAGTTCTGTTGATCATTCAAGTATAATCTTGAAACATTGCTTTTGCTTGGTAGAATTCCTTTTAACTATGTGGCTTAGTTACAGTTGGAATTCCATTCCTTTGCATTGGGGACGTTGTCTGAGCTCCGGAGATCTCTTTATGCCTTAAATGAGTAAAACTTCACTCTACCACACTTTTTGGATTTTATAGGGTGGAAAAACAACTCATCAATGTGCTATTTGAATCGATGCTGAAATAAAGGATTTTCCCCCAACTCTATATAACTTAGGACTTCGAAATATTTTTGGTTTACTTCTCATTCTTGCTTGTCGACTTATTTTCTACCTAGCCTATTTGCCTTCCACGACTCAATCCATTTCCTACCATCGACCTTCCCTTGCTGCTAGATCACGCTAGCATCGCTATTGTTCAACCTCCAAAGCCACTTCTTCGTCGAGTTTCTATCGTTGCCTTGCCTCGATTCACCACCAAATCATTCGGACCTAAGATCTCCAGGGCTTCATTCTACCAACCTAAACTCTTAATCCATCAAGGTTGGCGATTAGTGATTTACGTAGTGATGGCGATGGCAATGATAAATGGCCACTTATAGTTGAGGGAAGATGGTTGAAATTTGAGTTGTGCTTAGCCAGTGGAAAATCATGAGTTTTGCCGGAATCATGTGCATATCATTCAGAGCCAAGTCTGGTTCTCTGGATTCAGCTATCTCTTGTCAAAATTTGAATATGCCTTGATTTTCACTCGAATTCTAGTACAATGACTGATTTTAAAATAAGTCATACTGGATGATTCCATTGCATCGCTTTTCATTTTTACATTTCGTATGTTCATGAAAATAAAAGCTTTAACATTATTTCAGATAGCAGCTCCATTATCGATTACTCATTGATAACGGGTAAGTTTTGAACTATAATCTCAAAGTACACCACAACTTGATTTTCTAGCACAAGGAGCTACCAACACAGAGTAGTCCAATCATGGTGTAGAAGACACTAGACTCATACTGCATAGATTAACATATTTAACTTCCCTCGGTCAACGCTCAGAATCTGATTGGTCAATACATGTCGACATCCTTTGAATTCCGAGCATTGGTTACACCAGTTTGTTATTCAAAATAACTCATACCTGACTGTGTTGAATAATAGGTTTTGTTGTTTTGAATGACTCATCGATCGCCTCGATTCAAGTCTAGTGAGGACACTTCTACTTCTTCTGAAACTAGGTCTTCTACAACTCAGGCTTCACTACGATCCACGTTTGACCAGACCAACCCATTACATCTAAATCACAAGGTTCATGCCAGCTGTTCCAGTGGTGGATCAGTCACCTTCATTGAATGTGCTCGTAGGTCTTAGAATATTGAATGTTCCACCGATGTAAGTGCCGATGATACTAATTGCTAGGATGCTTCACAATATTTGTATTGAACACGAGATTCTCCAAGAGGATGTTCTTCTCCCCAAGAAGGGTGAATTTGCATAAAATTCTCCGAATGGATATAGTGCGTGCAAAAGCTATATGTACCTAGGCAATGCCGTCCCACCATTCAATCCTTTCCTCATGATGATGCAACAAGAACTCAGGCAGGCTCCATTCCAAGTTCATCTAAATGGTTATTCTCTTATGAATTTGCTTTATGTCCTCTTTATGAATTAGTTCAACCGACCCCCATGGTTCAATAAACTTACACTTCCACTTTAATTCAAGATAAGGTGGGATTCCTCATCCAACATGATATTCGAAGCCTGGAAGGTATGCAAACTTACTGAGAAGCTCCACAACAAGCATTCATACTTTAAGAATGAATATTTCTTTCTACGATGCCCGTAGAGTTTCAATCGACTTTGGCTATCTAGATGTATACCTCTTTTCAATTGCCCCTCCAATGATGGAATTTCAAAGTTTCTAACTTGATATGTGTTTTCTCGTAGGTATCCTGGCTCGACACGAGAGCGATGAGCACAAAACAACATTTGATGCCTTGAAAGCAGTTAAATCATGTCGGCTCACCATTGGGTTCCCACTTATGAATGAAAATCTATGGTAGTGCAGTTTGCTTCGCCCCGTTGTGTTCACTGTCGCTGAGTCTCTAACATAGAGTGGCTCTATAGCTCATAATCATTATTTTTCCCTAACTCACAGCTCTGACGGGATTTTTCAAAGGAAGTTATGGGCCCATCTGGCATGGTGCACACATAGGAGAAGGCAAAGGGAGAAAATAAAGAGCCTATAGGAGGTGCCATCCCGAGAGATGGGGATGAAGCAGTAAGAATTCCCTCGATTCTAGAGTAAGGTAAAGAAGTCGAAATAAGAGAGGGAAAAGTGCTGATGATCGAAGGGGAAGAATACGGTGATGGTGATGGTTATATCCCTTTAATGAAAAAAGGGATGAATCATTAAGTGAATCTCTTAGGATGAGTCTCGATTTCCTCAGCTCAACCTGTCAGGAACACAATACCGCAGAAACTTCAAAAATGGATAGAGATCGATTTGTATTGCCTTTAGTGGAGATTTTACCTCGATCCCATCCCTTGGCGACATCTTCATTGGTTTAAGTGATGTCGGTGAGATCAACTTCACCGTTCATGACATTCTAGATGAAATCGGCTTAGGCTTTACCTTCTCGCCAAGAGGTTTTGTTAGCCAAGGTAGAGAAACCCCATCTTTAAGCCATACGAACACAGTCTGCAGAGTACTTAAGGGGTCATCGGTAGCATACACTTTACTAGGATCATGGACACTCATTCTTGCATTGAATCTCACTCTACAATTCTAATACTGATTCCATTTTAATTCTTATTTCAGGTTCCATAGGCCATGGTTACTACGAAAAGCTCTCTCGCCATGCTAGTTCTTATCGAGCTCAAAGTATGGACCCTACGCTGCCTCATGGTATGAAATTGAGGATGAGAGGCGGAGATGGAAAGACCACGAGGCTAGAAAAGCCCACAAGGCCGATAGGGAGAAGGATATGGAAAAAGAGAAGGCGAGAAGGAGAAGGGAGGCTGAGGCTGAGCTACCTCGAGACGCACCCAAATGTCATAAATATTCCTCTGCACATCGGAGGCCTCATTCTACCGATGTTCTGCCACATACCTAAGCTCAAACTTCCTCAATCCAACAAGTTTCGGTCTCCTAAGCCATGATTATGACTGTAACGACCTGAAATTTTCGATTCTGAAAATTTCGGATAGTTATGAAAAAAGGAAGAGATAGAAGTAAAAGAAGAAATAGAACACCAAAACACAGAAACCTCACATTTGCAGCGGATCGAAATATAATATCACATAAATAACAGTTTTACAAAGAAGAACTATATCAGTACACTTATATTTTTATACATTAGAGTTACAATCATTAATAATCACTGGACAGTTTAAAACAACATGTCTTAGTTATACCAAACATATCACAGCGGAAAATACTCCATACGTTCCTACCCTCCAGCTCGCCTCCTAAGCTCCAGAACGTCCTTACCTGAATATCTGTAATACTCGATCTGACCCGAGTATTACATCAAAGTAACACCCGGGTCAGGCTGGAAACCAGCGTGAGTAAACCCATCTAACATGGGATATAAAAGCATAAATCTTAAATAAACCCGGGTAACTCATATCAATTTACAAATTTATATAGACATTTCTTATTTCACATATCAATTTCTAAGTACCCAAAACTCAGATTAAAGGGTCTAATTCACTAGAATCATATCATTCCAGCCTATTGATTTCATATACCAATCTATAAAGGATCAAAGTGGTTTCGGGTATTTACTAATACCCGACTCCGGCCTCTTCGAATCCAATGTCATTCAAACCCAAGTTATCCAATTGTATACAATTTAAATTTAATTACCGGATAATACTTTTACACAACAATTCATACTTGATAGATAATCACAATATCACCATCCACCCAACATATCCAATCACAAGCAATTCATACCAGAGATACCAACCAATTCAAAGAACTCATCATCATTCAGTCATAAATAAGCAAGATTTGATCATTTCCATTAATCTCATGAACAAACGATCCTCTAATTACTTCCATTAGTTAATTATTCTTAAATTTCATTTAATAATTAACCTTTAATTTAATTACATTCATTAATCAACCTTGATTAATCACTAACAGGAATTAACCTTCCTAAATTACTCCATCAATTAAACCAACTCCTCGATTAATTATATTAATTAATCCTTAAATTTCACTGAGTAATTATCATCTAATTCCTTCCACTGAGTAATTATGCTTTAATTACTTCTCACCAAGTAATTTACCCATTCATTAATTATATCCTGTAATATCCATTAATTACTTTACTAAGTAATTACACTTCTTTTATTACATTTATTCATAATTAATTATTCAAATTAATTTTCCAAAACCATTTAAATTGATTAATTATCCCTTTAATTAATCACACTCATTAATTAACTAACCCCTAAATAACTTCCTTAATTAATTCATCTTTTAATCAATTACACTTAAGAAATGAATTCTTAATTACTTCCATAAAGTAATTTTCCTTAAATTACCTTCATCAAGTAAGCATTCTATTGGTTAATTTTCCTTAATAAATTATCCTCTAATCAGGAATTAATTAGACCTTTAATCCATACTTAAACTTGTTAACCCCAAATAAATTCACCCTTAAATTACATCTATTCATTTACACCAATTACAATTTAATAAATCTCAAATGGATTCATTATAATCCTTAATTATTAATTCATTAGCCCTTAATCAATGATTAATTAATTAATATTTAATCACCAAGGTCCTTGATTAACTTAAGATAACCTATTTATCTCTATTAAACACTTAACCCTTGTTAACATATAAATTCAAAGCATTTTATTCTTCAAATTAACTTCTTAATTACACACTTTAATTAAGTTTATATAACTTATTTAAGTAAAACCCATTATACAATTTCCTAAACCAAAATTAATAGCACTACTATATAAGGGAATAAATCCTTAAAATTGGTTAAACTTGATTACTTAAAGTAAATTAGTTTTACTTTGAAATTAAGGTTAAATGAACCAACCTTAATTATGAAAACAACATTAAATTAAAATGGGCCGAAGCCCACAACGTCCAATGCAATCAAACCCACTCTCCTTCCTCTCCCCAAATCACGCTGAATTCCACCCATACCATCTCTAGTACAAGAAGAAGAAAAAACGAACGGCGAAACAATCGACACACTAACAAAAACGACCAACTCGAGTGTAACTCGAGACCATCCTCAATTCCACTCAAACGCGTGAGCCACGACCAACAATATCAATGATACACCATGCAATCGTGCACATGCACCACCCCACAGTGATGCTCCGACCACCGAGACTGCCTTCGATAGGTCGACGATGACCTATACCCTCCATTCTGACCATCGAGACATCCACCCCACACCCAAATCAAATTCGAGCACTCAAGGTCAACTGGACCCAAAACATCATCAGAAAACTATTAACCACCGATGATCTTATCCACCTGGAACCAAGCCACCTCGACCACAGCCTCGCCTTGATCTCCAACGTCGATTCCCCCTATCGCGATCATCTCCGATCCTCCCTAGCCTACGCCATTTTCCTCAGCAGCAACCATGATAAAAACACACCGAAACCCTATTTCAACCTCACGAGGACACTATGGCGACCAGAAAAATCTCCGACTATTTTTCCCACCATCCACGATACACGAGCTAGCTCCAGCGTGAACCCCATCCTCACCAGAACTACCATTCGCCAGAGGTTGAGCAAAAAGCAATTTTCGATTAACTAAGAAATTCTCAATATTCCCAAAATTTGAAATCATGAAATCTATACTAAAAATCATGGTTTTGAAACACAAATCCTAATATATAATCCTAACTTGAGAATTTAACAATTAAAATTTTGACTCGGATCATTATTTCTTTGAAAGTTCCTATTTCCAATCAATTCCCTTCTAATGATCCTTATGAATATTTTTTAAAAACAAAATTAGGTTAATTCATACGACTTCTCTTTGAACACCATAATCAGATCTAGCTTATATGAAGTGGTATTGAATTTAGAGTATGTTTGGTCTATTTAAATTTCAAACAGAGACATGTTATAGATACTCAGTACTTATATATATATATATAAGTATATTCATACATTTTGGAAAACATTTCACAATTAATATTTCAAGAATTTACCACATGCATTCTTCAGTAAGCTGATTTGATCAAATAGTGAATGTTTTACTCACCGTTTTTCCCACCGTTGCTCAGATTCTTTGCTTCTGGCTTTGCTTCCTGAGTTTGCTTTTGAAAAGATCCATGTTTAATTTGAACAGGGTTACAAGTTTTTTTTTGGATCAGCTTCCAGGTTTAAGAAAGGATTTATGATTTATGATTTTTTTTAAGAAGATAGATAAAGAAAGGAAGGTAAAGAACCAATGTTTTCATAGGTTTAAAAATTTGATAAAGAAAAATAAAATTAAAAGGGACACATGTTGAATTACTTACATTTGTCATAAGGATGCTAATACTAATTTACAAGTGTAATTATAATGTATTAATAGGTTATATATATATTTATATAATATCTATAACTTAGTATATATGTATACTTATGTCTTTATTTAAAATTTTCTTTTTATTTATCTATGTATATTACCTAAAAGAAAATGGAATAAAAACCCCTTTTAAAGACTCATAAATAATTATATAAATATCTATATACACTTCTAATATATAGAATTTTTTTTAGAACTGACTTATTCTAAAATATTTGAATTTTAAATACAACCTTTATTTGCCATGTACACATAACACATAATCTATTTGTTTTTGAAAAGATGAAATTCGCCCATTTAAAAGATTATATTAACATGTTTACTAGGATTATATTTCCACAATGAATTTATATATATATATATATATTTAAGATTTTCATTATTATAGAGTTTTACACACGACAATTTATAAAATCAAAAATTTGCTAAAATATTCATTATTTTTATTCAACTATTATTATAGATTTCAAATCTACTTATATACACATGTAGACATCTTTAATTATCGAATTTTATTTGTTTAATCAAATAAAATTAGTATCTCAATAGTATAAGATCAGTTAATTGTCTAATTAATAGAGGTTCCAAAATATGGTTTATCACAATGACTGCCCTGCCTTCTTCCATGGGAGTCTCCGCTTGTTCGTTCACTCTTCCGCTCGGACCTCCATGCTTGCAGGCTGCATTCCTACATCTCTTTTACATAGTGTCAAGTTTGATCAATACATCTTAGATACACCAAAAGAGGCAGTGATGCAAAACTTAGAATGTCAAGCACAGTGTCGATGAAGGGTGCAAGTGGAAGACATTGTGCACCGCTCTTTCTGAAGTAAACTAGATTAACTACACCAACATTCAATCCTTCAAATCTAATAGAGTTGCCTTGAAGCAGATGGCTAAGGAACAAGAGGATGACTTGATCATGGTCACCATATTGAGAGACCTCACTCTCAAGAAAAAGGCAAGCATTGATAGTCTCATGGTAGAATTGAAGCGTACTCATAAGCAAACTGAAATGGTGACACGCAATAACTTGAAAATTGCACATGAAGTGGGGGAAAAACAAATAAGAAAATTGTCGATAAATATTAGATTATCTAGGCCTAAGGATTGGCCATTATTGAGCAAGCCACTGAACTCGCTAGGTTTTGGAAGGAAAATTAGAAACTCAACGAGGAGAGAAAGGAAATTGCCGATGAGTTAGAGAAGCCATCTATTGAAAAAGATGTCAACGATCTCAAGCTTGCGATTTATACACAAGAGCTTAAAAAGAGCTTCATGAAGAGCAAGCGAAGATAAGCAAGGGGCTTGATTCCAATATACTATTCTTCTATACTAACATGTTGGTGCACAAGAACTTGAGATAGCTAGGAAATGATTATCACCAAATGCTTGCTGGTGCTTGGGAGGAAGTATTGCGCAAGTCTATGTATGCTGGAGACTATTGCTCTGAGGAGGAGCTAATGCCTATATACCTTGTTGCCGAGGATATCGAATCTCTTTTCGTTAGAAAAGCTCTGCAAGCTCAAGAGGCTGTCGATATTAATCACCGCATGGAGATAATTGGATTTATATAAAGGTTGAGTACGGAAGAAGAAAATTTCAATAGGGAAGACAATATAAGTCAGTTTCTAAATCAAACCCCATGGGAAAGAATTTGATAGAAGTTTTCTGGAAAATTCCTTGAAATGTTTTGAATAAGTTTTCAAAGGATTTATTGCGATGTTGTTTTGAAAGGAAATCTGAAAACCTATAATTTAAAATTAGTTAAATCAAAAGTTTTTTATTAAAAGGTTTTTGGTAATAAAGATTTTTCAATTTTGAAGTTCTTATTTAAAATTGGTTGAGTTAAAAAGTTTTTGATTTTTAGAGACAGGAATTCTTCATTTTTAAAGTAAATGTAAGATAGAGCATAGGCTGGACTTGATGATTTTTCTTATATTTCATAATTTTAGAAGCTTTTTTCCGAATTCTTTCTAAAAGGAGCAAATAAATGAAAATGGAACAATTAAATCAAGGAATAGAGAATGAAATGATATGAATAACTAGAATCTAAGGAACAATTCCGTATAGGGGAAATAAGGAGAATAGCAGTTGAAGTAGGAGCCATTTAGTTAGGTGAAATATAAATAGAGGAAATATTAGAAGATTTGGATAGAAATAACATCAAGAATTTATATAAAATAGGATTAGTAATCTTGGTACAAATTAATAGGATAAAAGTTATCCTTGTCTACTAAAATTTTCATTGTTTAAAATTATAAAAAATTTCTAGTTAAAGGATAGTACATTAGTAAAGTAATAGATGTTGATAATAAATTGAAATTAGGAATTTAGCATGCATATGAATAGATCGTGGTTTGAAGTCTACTTTTCTTGCAATTAGAAATATCTTTGAAATAATAAATGACTAAAAAAGGAAAATCTATTGTTTTGGAATGTTATCTTTGTAACATGTATAAAGTCAGTCAATGAACTTTTCACAAGTATAAACTATAATTTCATGGAGTAGTAAGTGTTGACTTCGAATTTATTATCATAAGTTTATGAAATTTAATCTGTATGTCATAGAAGGTTTTTGAGAAGGGAAATTATTTTGCTCCTTTATAGAGTTAAGCAATGTTTTAATTTTTTTAATTTTTGATTTAATAATTATTTGGCTTTATAATCAAGTTTTAAATGTTTTGAATTGAAAATCCATTTTTTAAAGAAATAAATCTATGTTGTAGAAAGTCCTTAATAGGAAAAGTTGTTTAGTAAAAGAATTTTTTTTCATGACTCATCTTTTGAACTATGCAATTTTTGAAAATTGACAAAAAGGGTTTCCAATTTTATATTTTTAAAGATAAAGACTTCGAATAAGGTGCTTCATAATTGCGAATTTTTAGTTTTAAGACTGATGGGGACTAAACCAAAAAAATCTTATGGAGTAGATAGGGATCGCTACCAAGATAAGGTAAAGGTTTTAAGATATAAATAAAATAGGAATATTATGTACAACCTAATCTGAAAATTTATAATTGGTCCCAAATATTTAACTGCTGAATGCTGGTAAAGCTGTGAAGATACTCCATATTTATAATTGGGTCGTACGTTAGGCTGCTCTAGTTGATTTAGAATGTAAAATTTCTATTTTTTGATTTATTTGGAGCGATTTCCATGTAACTTCCATAAATTTTCCAACTCTAAAATATGTATAAAAGTGAGGCGTTTGAATTAATAAGGAATATACCAAAGAGGGAAGAGATGTGTAAGGTATGGATATTCTCTTCTATAGTTTACACTGTCTATTTCTAAAAAAAAATTCCTTGTAATTTTGAACGAAGAAAAAATCTCACTTTGGTTAATTTAGGGAATATTGTAACGGTAATCTTTTTTTAGAAGGATAGCTTTGATAAATTAAAATGTGAAAAGGAATGTTCTAGTTTATATGTTAACATATAGACATACAAATAACAGATTATGATTTATGGACATTGCCTACAAATTTAATGGGCAATAAATTGTAATTAATGAGTGTTGAATGGAATTAAAAAGTGACTGATTAGGGAAATTTAATATGGCATTTATGGAGGGACTGAATTGTAGTAATAGATGGATTTTGAAATTTGTAAAAGATTAAAGGGATTTAGATAAGGATTGATTAGAGATGGTTCAATTTTGACAATAATGATCAATTATCATGGATATATTAACTAAAGTAATAGTGGATCGCATTTATTAGAAATCAAGGAGGATAAAAGAAGATGGAGAATTAAGTGGAATGACATGTTAGCAATGCCTATCTTGATTTATAAGGAGTGTTAGGATCTCATCACCCTTTACACCAGTTGATGATAATTGGCAGATTCCAACAAAATTTTCTTTTAGAAATTTTAGGTTAATCGCTATTTGTCTCCCTTAGTTATTGGAAAGGCGTAAGATGTGGTATAAGATATACCCCAGCTTTATCACTATGTTGATTTTTTGGATGAGATTGAACTGCCTAATAAATTACATATTGAGAAGCAACATAAATAAGAAAATTTTATAGGGACACCTAACTAGCAATAAACCATAGGTAAAACTGAAATTTAGTGAGGAAATCATGTTAAATAATTAGAAATAAAAGATTGCTTTAGTCCCAAAAACTTAGGACTTTGGGAAAAATAAATTTTAGTTTGTAGAATTTCACCATTCGAGAAAGAGATTGAATGAATAGGGATGTGAAATGAATTTTCTATTGGACAAGGATGAAGAAGAAGGTAGAAATTTTTTCCGTTAGGAGCAATAAGACCGCAATGTCTATATCACATATTTAGATCAGGGAGGTGATTCAACTTTATGGAATTTCATTTAGCATCGTTAGTGATAGGATCCCATTATTTACTAGCAAATTGTGGAGGAGTTTTCAGATAGTTTTAGAAGCTTTGTTGAACCTTTCAACCGCTTACCACCCATAGACCAATGGACAAACTGAAAGAGTAAATAGGATCTTAGAGAACTTGTTGAGAGCGTGTATCATGGACATCAGAGGTTACTGGGAATAGCACCTACCTTTAGTGGAATTTCTTGTAATAATAGTTACCAATCGATGACTGGTATGACAACCTTTAAAGCGCTTTATGGAAGATCATACAAATCGCTAAATTATAGTTGGAAAACTCTAATAAATCCTACTCGGAAAAGATTTAATTTTTGAGACTTCGAAAAGATAAAGTTAATTAGATGGCGAATGAAGGTCGTAAAATTTGAAAGGTCGAAAAATTTGGCACCAAGATTTGTTGGGCCTTTCCCACTTTTGGGAAACATAAGAAATTTGCGTATCGCATGGAGTTATCGGATAAATTGGCAGGAGTCCATAACGTTTTTCACGTTTCGCTTTGGAGGAAATACCTTCATATGATAACCATTGTAGTATAGCCTAGTTAATCAACTAGGGGATACTAAGACAGGGCCAATTGCATCCCATGCCACTGCACACATTGTGAAGCACAGATTAGGAAGCTTTGCAACAAAAAATTAGGTTAGTTCTAATATAATGGGAAGAAAATCCAATGGAAAGCAGGAGGACTTCTCGTCCTAAGTTTTTCACTAGAAACTTTTTCTTGAAAAGTTGGTTTTTTTTGCATCGTGGTTTATAGATTGGATGGTCAACAATGGTTGCTACACTTTTACTATCACTTTTGCACTCATATAGAATACTTTTTTCATGTTAAGATTGCTTGCATACATACTTAGATGTCACGATCATATATTCACGCTAGGATTGAGCTCACTTATAGTATGTCTACACACAAAATCACATTGCACTTTTGGTTGAGTAGATGGTTGTGTAGATAACTTGGCTAATAACATGGATGTTTATTGCACGTTACGTTATTCGTCCCTTGGAAATATTTTGGGGACGAAACCCTTTTAAGGTGGAAGAATGTAACACCCCATAAAATTAATCATAAATAAATAAGTTGAATAAATTAAATTAAAAAAGAAAGGGATAAAAATAGAAAATTTTCAAAATTTGGAATTTGACCATGGAAGTTATGCCATTGCATTCGTGGCGAAATTTTGTTCAAATTTCATATATAATATGTTGAAAGCAGAGCTCAAATGGAAATTTATGGACGTAAAAAGTATTCAGATTCAAAATAATTTAAATAGAGTTTAAATTCAAATAAATAATTATTATCAAGTTTGAAATTCAAAATTAGCAGTAAATAAACTTGGGGGTTAAGTACACGTTAAAATTATCGTTAACGTTAAAGTGTAAATAAGAAAGAAATAGATATATATGAAACAACAACATAATTCCTTCCCAAAATAAATGGAGAGATCGACCCTCTGACCTCCACCGGTTGACCTCTAGTGGTCGACCCATGGCCTAGGGGCGGTTGACCGCTCCTTATCTGGTGATAACTAGGGTTTGCACACAATTGAATGTTCAGATTTTTTTATTATTAAACCTACTTTCGTCCAATGGTTCTTGTGTGCTTTAACCTCTATAAATAAAACCCTAGACCTCTCACTTTATTCATAAAATATTTTACGAATATAGCGAAGCTATGTCAGTTTATCTCTTCAAAGATTTAGAAAACTCCATTAGGGTATCAAGCAATAAATCATATATATTTATTTTGTTTTCTATTTATTTTCCCAACCTATTCTTGTCCAATTTTCTTAATCTAATCTATATATACAAGCCACTTGTTGTATATATCTAAAAGAAGAGATCTGATAGAGATTGTCAAAGGTGTGTCAAATCTAAAGGAAGCAATGCTAAAACTGTACAATGAGTGGAAACATTAGCTTTTCTATTTAAGTAATTGATTGGCGTAATTTGGGCTTGAATATTCCTTAGGAAGTTTTGGTTTGTGAAAAAATCATATTATAAACCCCTAAAACTCCTTCAATGCGAAAAGTCATTTTTATGTTGAAATCTCAATTTTGTCAAAAAATGGAAATTATTAGATTTGCAATTTTAATAGTTTTACCTTATATTCCACTCCTTATTCTTCTTCTTTGGATTTGATTAAAGAATTCTAATTAAGAAATATTGTGTAAGGTATGAATTTTATTCATAGTTCTCACTGCTTATGACCATAAATTAAACAGAAATTCCTTTGTTTATTTTTATATGAAAAAGGAGTTGAATAGAGTGTAAAAATTGGAATTGTATGTTTTATTGTCAATATATTACATTATTTTGATGTAATAAGCTGAGTTTAAATTTTAATTGTATACAATTCTACTATTAGGAATTTTTAGACATGAATGTTGGAATTTTGGTATTGTTGATTATATGGAATGAGACTCGTATAATTATTTAAAGAGTCGACATTAAAAGCTAGTTTCAACGTATATTCCATATGCTTAGAAATTACAAGGCGCACGCCGTGTGTGTGTATGTTAACATAATTACATATAATTTTAACTTATAATTGCATAGTTAAATAGGTTATTAATTCTTTTAAATCCTTCAAAGGAAGGTAATTAATGTTAAAGGCGAAATAAGAAAGATCTCTTATAAGGCCTTGATTTTTGAGACGCTGAGGTATGTGATAATATATTTAGAGTGTGATATAAATTATGGCTAAGTTGTAGGGTTGCAAGGCCAGTCAAAACAACACGGGAGTCTGCCCAGCTAATCTGGCTACCTGTAGTGTGACTTCGGGGTTGTTGTGAGACATCGTCTATAATACATAACTACGACATCGCAATGTTAGTTCCAAATTCTATTTGGTAAATTAACCCAGAAAATCTGGCTACCTATACCTACTAATAGTCGGGCTAATATCAGACATCACCATGGGGTTTGGGTCATAATATGAAGGACATGCTTCAAAAATTAAAGGTGTTTAGTGGTTGTGTAAGGGACCGCCTCTTTTCTATGTAGGAAGTATTAAATGGTCAGGGCTATGGGTTAGGCGTGGTAGAGGGTATCTTGGAAAAGGGTTCACTCAATAGGAAGCATTAAGTGGCTGAAAAATTTTCATGCAATTTCAGTTAGATAGTTGCTGATGAGGAGTTCCAATTAGGATTATAGATAGTAAATTATGTGGACCTACCATAAATAAGGTATTAAATGGTCGGAGTTTTCCTAATTTACTTTAAAGGTATTGAGTGACTTAAGTACTATCTCTTACATTGATAAGAGTTTATTGATGGCAGATATGGGTTATTGGGATGATAGCAAGTTAGCTATAGACGTATATTTAGAAAGTCTTTTATTTTTGGGAAAAGCATTTGGGAATATAATTGGAAAGACATGTGTTGTAGGTAGAAACGTAAGACATATTGCTATTTAAATTATACTACTCAGGTACTAATGTAGTGGGGCTGGAGATTTTTATTCACCGGACATATGTTATTATGACTCCCTCCTCATTACAACATAGGTTAGAATGTTTGTCATGTTGAAGGCGATGGTATGGAGTAAGCTTGAGGCAGTATATCTGTTTAACTATTTATGTTATTTTCAGATGTACCCATTGGAAACTATTGTATTTTAAAAATGGTGTACTGTAGATATGTAGCGGTTGTTAGACATTCTGAACTTATGATAAATGTGTACTATAATTATTATTATATATTATCCTTCCACTATGAGAATCTGAATATGCAGAAAAATGGTCTTTGTATTGTTTTTTTACCAACCAACAACCAGCTTCGAGATGGGTCTACGTTTCGATGGATCTTTACTGGGTCGGAATTTAGGTCCGTTTCAGGATGGGTTATTACACGACTGCTCCAAGCATAGATAAATGGATGTTGATTGGGTTTGGAGGCTACATAAGAGGAAGGGTCATGGATGATGCCAATAGAGGACTACATACTCAAGGGAATACCCCCAAAGATGGGAACAAATGAAAGAAGCTCCTTTGAAAGACATCGTGATTCGTAATGTAGGATGGAGTGTTATGTAGGATAGGATTGTCTTCCCCTTGCTTAGGTGTGTAATCAAAGTTGAAGCATGGAAGATTCTATTGCAAATCACTAAGGCAGATGCAGGGATCACATAAGGTAGACTCCTGTGAAGAAAGTGCTTCGTTATGGATACTTCTACCTGACATTGAACATGGATGTAGCTAATTATATAAGCGATGTGACAGGTGCTAGATATTCTCGAAGATCCGAGAGCCCCACCGACAGAACTTATGCAGATGATTAGCCCCTGGAGATTCGCGATTTGGAGAATCTACATTATTGACATGCTATGAATGGCGAAAGTAGGAGTCAAATATGCTATCGTTGCAGTTGACTACTTTACGAAATGGGCTGGAGCGGAACTTCTTGCTATAATCACCACTAAAAGACTAATTAATTTTGTAATGAAAAATATTATTTGTAGGCTTAGAGTGCCTCAAAAGATATCACGAACAACAGGACTCAATTCAAAAGCACCGAGTTCAAAGATTTTTGTATATGGTACCGAATCGAGAAGAGCTTCCCCACGTTTGCACATCCATTGGAAAATGGGCAAGGGAAGCAGTGAACAAAATCATCAAATTCATCATAAAGAAGATGCTGACTAAAGCTAAAGGAAACTCGGTTGATGAACTTTCACTAGCAGTATGGGCTTACAGGACAGCGCACAAATCTACGACTAGGCACTCATCATTTACTTTGGAATATGATTCAGAAGCTATGATCCCAGTAGGACCGGAAGTCCCCTCTCATCATAGAAGATACTTCAACCAGAGAGAAAAAGGGGAGCTATTTCTCGAGTCCCTCGACCAAATCAATAAAAAGCGAGAAGAAGCTTAACTAAGGGTTGTTGCTTACCAGAAGAGAGTAGCATGATACTTCAACGCAAAAGTCCGCAACCACACCATTGAAATAGAAGACCTCGTTCTAAATTAGTTTTTCTGGGCATGGACGTACTTGGCCCAGACTGGAAAGGACCCTATGTGATCAATTAGAAGCTTGGAGATGAAACATTCAAACTGGCAACCAACTATGGGATTCCGAATCCATGTGTTGGAACAGGGACTTGCTGCAGCACTATTATGCTTGATCTCTTTATTTCTTATTTTTGCAAATAAGACATCCAAGGACACCGAGGGCCTTGTAAATAGGTTAAACTTGCCATTTCTTCTATTATCAATAAAATTAGCTTCTTGAACCAAGGAACCGTGTTTTAAGCCAAACCACTAGGTCATTGGTGAAAATCGACCCTACCTTTTAAAAATCGGCATCGCTGGTGCAATGTTAGGAAGGTGCAAGATTGTTGGGTCGATGGTGAAAATAGACCCCAACCTTCTAAAAATCGGCATTGCCCTGGTAACGTCGGGAAGGTCCAAATCACCGGGTTGATGGTGAAAATAAAACCTTACTTTTTGAGAACCGGTGTTGCTCCAGTAATGTCGAGAAAGTTCTAGACCACCGGGATGACAGTGGAAATCAACCCCTACCTTCTAAGAACTAACATTACCCTGACGTTAGGAATGTCCCATCAATCAGGCCTATGAAAATTGATCCTTGCCTTCTAAGAACCGACATAGCTCTTGCAACATCGAGAAGGTCCAAAACCACCGGGTTGATGATGAAAATTGACACCTACCTTCTGAGAACTAGCGTTACTCCAGTAATGTCAAGAAGGCCTAAAACTGCCAGCCGATAATGAAAGTCGACCCTAACTTTTTAAGAACCAGCGTTGCTCCATCAACATCAAAAGACACCAAACAGTTGGGTCGATCGTTAAATCGACCCATACCTTCTAAGCACCATCATTTCCCTAACAATGTTAGAAAGGTCCAGACCGCTGACTCAAAGGTAAAATTGAATCAAACCTCTTAGAAATTGACTTTAAGTTGATCGGATTGGTCGAATTTAGCTTGCAAATGTAAACCGAAGCCTAGAGATAAACAATGACAAGGAGAAACTCATAGAGTTAAGCTACTCATGTATTAGTTTTCGGTAATATAACTGGCACATGACTAAGATTTCAGCATTAAACTTGGAAGAATTTTTTATGACGAAAGAAGACGATGACGCATCTTTTAAACATATACGTTTAGAATGACATTGGCCGACGATGTGAACTTGGAAGAATTCAACTGTAGCCAAAGATTTAGCAGCATTAAAAATAAAGTGCTTGGAATCAAGCAGTAGAGTGAGTAGTTCCTGAAGATAGGAACTATCATGTGAATCAGGCTGGGGCAATCAAATGAGTCATTGGGATATCCAATCTCTTGTAGATGCCTAAATCTAAACATTTGTCCCCGTGGATAGAGGCCTATACGCCAACACTTGGTCGAAAAGAACTTGATTGGGTCCGAACAGGTGTTTGTTTATAATGAATTTAAGATTACAAGTCATTAGTATGAGGGCATAACTGCTTCTACAGCCTAGAACAGCTAAGGGTAGCTGCCTAGGTGATTATTATGAGGGAGGTAAGAGATATAGAAATGGCAGAGTTTATGCCAATAGAGAATCAGGCCCCTCTCTAGTTGTAGTAGGGTTTATATTTATAAGGAAATAGAGGCACTGGTTAGAAGCCCACTTTCATTGAAGTCCAGAAGATAGCCCTATGTTGTACAAGTAAGCACGGAGGTCCACAAGCAGAAAAAACAACTCGACACCGAGTTAAATGACTTGGTACCAAACTGTTTTTTTGGTGGAAAGTGGACTTCTTCACTTTCTTAACTCTTACTTCTTCTTCTTGATACGTTTTAATGCCTTCCAATGAATTTTGGTTGATTCTAGTGATCTTATTGATATCACCTAAATTATTCTACTTTTTTCACTTTCTTCTCATCAATCCTTGGAATTACTCATCCAAACTCTGGGAAATCCACTTGATCACGAGTAGATGGAGTAGAATATGGAGTATTTTAAGTATATGGAGCTCTAGGAGGCATAGTAGAGAGAGAAAATCTCAATATCGACTTATATAGCTCAATATCGAGTTGGTCCCTTTGCTCCATTTGCATTGAAACTTTACAACTTGCTTCTTTGCCTCTTCTAAGTGTACATCCATGTTTTCCAGTTGTTTTGTCTTCGTCTTGACATTCTAACTTCCGTTGACTTCTGCTTGGTTTAAAACCCACCTAACACAATGTTATAAATACAGGCTATACAAAATGATATATATAACAACACTAAATTACTAACCTCCACTAAGTCTAGAAAGCACAAGTCGGTCTTTTCGTCCCTACACTTGAAAGGTCTCATGCTAACCCAAGTTTGATATAAAAAACACATGAATCAGATTATATCTTAAATATAGTCATGGCATAATAGTAATATCTTAACATAGCGATTAACCCTTATGCCATGTACAAGTATAACCATCGATATAAAATCCCATCAATTTGTGTGTCATGAGATGCAGTGTCAAGTGAGTGAAACATCTATACATTCATCATCCATCAATACATAAAATTCATCATTGGGCTAGCATACGTCAATGACTAAGTTTAACTCTAAGATAATAATATGGTAGACATTTTCAGGTCTGTCATACAAATAATGATAACACAAATAACATCCGTATATCAGTCAATAAAGAATAGGTCGTCTGCCTATAAATATAAGCTATCTTCCTATAACTCACAATAGGTAGCAATGAGTATTGACTGTATGATAAATGCATGGTCCCAAGTATAGTCATAACCGACTATCTTAATACTCAAGCGAGGTGTACAAATAGTATATGTCTATCTATCACTCAGTGTAGTACTAGATGGGACATTGATGGCCGTCTTCCTGCTCTAAGGTCACACGCAAAGGTCAGCTAACTTGACACTACATTCTTAGTTACCTCAACAGTCACTGTACACATATCAATCAGTGTGCTCATCAATGTAAGACTTGGTCACAACCCCACAAGTGCCCTTATGGATAACAAAATATTGGCCTATTTGATATAGGGCTAAGGGCACCTACCCTGATGTGCTAAAGTGTGTCACTAATCCAGGGTGCGACGATGTATACTAGCATAATCTTGTACTCTCCAACGCTAATAATATGAGTACGTCATGATAGACAAACACATAATATCTACTTATATACAGGCACCAACCTTGCTCACCCATATAAGCGTCACCTCATGTAAGTACTTTCCCAACATCACTATTCCCATCACATGAGTGTCATCTACTTACAATGAATAATCGAATAAATATCACAACAGCATCCCATGCCATCATGTGTTACTCATTTTTTATTCAATCCTCATAAACTTCACTGAATCTCCACAATATTATATATCATAAGTCATCGGAGTCACCAAAAAAAAATACCAAGTGTCCCAAACCAAATGGCATTTCTCAAATTCCTCACAATCTAGAATTTCCACACAACATTGTTTTATATAACGAGTCCAAAGAATAACTGAAGAAATATTATCGAAAGTCTCTTATCAGACGGTATTATAACTCCGTTTATTCAAATTTCTTGCTACAAAGAAATATAAATGATCATCGCATTGAATTCAATATATAAAAGGGATTGGATTTGTATACATGTAATAAACATCTTAAAAGGATTATATATACTAAATATACAATTCTATCTTGTTTAGTCAATACAAAAAATAAAGATTTAAATAGTTATAGTTTTATTCCAAATCTCACCTTTGTATTTAAGACTTCCAAAATCACTTTATAAGTCAAATATAATTTATAAAAGCATTTCTTAAATTCTCTGTAAAATAAACTTATAAACTTCAAAATAAATTCTTTTCATTTTAATCATAAAATACAATACAAATTCTTCACCTTATGCTCAAAATCATTAATAACCCATGTAAAAATCACTTAATAGTGTTTAGTAATCATTTCATAATTTTCTAAAATTAAATAGAATATTTAAATGAATTTATAAATATTAAGTCAAATTATTTTTATTATATTTTCATAGAACATAAATTCAAACACTTGTTCTCATAAATCTTGAAATACTCTTGTAAAACACTTAAAATATTGACCAGAAAACATTTCATATTTTTATTTTGAAATTTTAAAATATTTTTAATAATTATTTATGCCAAAAATCAATTTTCCTTTAATAAATCAATTTCTTTAATAATACCTTTAATACTAAAAATTTGATAGTTTTTTGTCCTTAAAATGAATTCATAAATGTAATATATAAATTCTCTAATTTAATCGCATATTTAAACCTTTCAAACATATCTGTTTACATTTATTTTATTATTATTTTTTCTTTTTAAAACTGGGCCCTAGATTTTGCTTTCGTCGGTGGACCGGTGTGCTACGCACCGGTGCCCCGGTATGCGATTCATGTAGCCCTATTCCTCTACGAAATTACAAATATTAATCTCCTCCCAATGATTTCAAAGATGTTTCCTCTCTTAATCGAATATATGTATTAATGCAATCTTATACTTTGATCCAAACATGCACATAAACCATCAATCACTCAATATTAGTTTAAATTCAAGAAAAAAGATGATTTGGGTTTCAGTATAAATGAGTTGTTCATCTTTTACAAACACATGATCTATATGTTATAGAATTGAATTAGGCATAGAAACTTAAGTGAGATCACTCACCTAAAGTTGTAGAGCTTCAATCTCTTCGCTTGCTACTTTATTTTCTCTTCTTCTTTCTAGTAATTTGCCAACTTCAAGAATTGATGATCAAAACTTGGATTCTTCTTAACTATTAATGTAGATTAAAATCAAGAGCACATATTTAGGTTTTGTATTTTATAGATTTTTATTTGATTTTATATGGATTTTGAAAGGAAGAGCTAGGGTTGAAGTAAACTTTAGAAATGATAAAATGAGCTAAATGATGCATAAGTTGATATATGAATTTTATATTTATAATTGTGGAGGGAACAATCTAGAGAAAGAAAAATCTAGATTTATGAAGTAAGGATTTGGGTAAGTTAATTTGGGCCCTACACAATCATCAATCTCATTTTCACTTTCTTCCATAAAACAATTCCTATATATTTATCCTGACCCATTTGTAAATCAAAATATAATCACATTTAATATTTTTAACATTCAAATAATGATATTTACATTTTTTATGAAATTATTTTCCAAAATCCTATCTATCTAATTTAATTATTTCCCTAAATACCTTTTTAATTCTATCTGAAATTCATTTAGTAAATTTGTTTTACTTAATAACTTCAAATTCCTTTAATAATTAAAATAATTTTTTTCTAAAAGAAGAATAAGTTTTAAGCTCATTTATCTCAAATATTAAACATTATAAAGTTATTTAACCACTTTTAATACATTTTAATCGTTTCAAACATAAAATATCAATATTACTCCCAAATAATTAAATTAACCATTTATTAATAATTCATAACTTCAAAATATTTAACCCCGAAAATAATTCAGTTCATACTCATTTAACAAATAATTTTCCTTAAAATAATTAGATTTTTATTAAATATCCTATCATTAAATTTCCTTATTTCTAAACAAATACAAAATTATTCTAATTTTAGTTTTAAAAATGCATTTTAGTTGATTAAATTATATCATTAATTTTAATTAATTTCTTCCTAACATCGGGTTGTTACACTAACCTTAAGTATTATATTGTACGTGGAGTTTGGTGTATTAAGTCAGTGGTCTACACTTACGATGCATTGCATTTGAGAGATTGACCAAAAGTAGTTCTTTGCTTAGGTTACGATACCAAATGTTGAAGATTGATGACTTATGAGTGAAAAGTAGAAATAGTCTGCTAGTATAGATGAAAATAGGTCAAATGGGGTAGGTAATTGGTGCCTGGTTTGTCAAGCATGAACAAAGAGTCTTGCTTACTAGAAAAAATATTACAGACCATTCGAGGGTTAGTACTACATTCATAATTGTTGATTATAAGAACATTAGAAAATGGCTAATGGTGGTCATTTGTTGGTTGTACAAATATCTAAAGCATGGATTGTGTAGATTGTTGCATAATGGATTGGTCATGATTTTATGATGGGTTGATCAATGTCATAGTTTGCTAGGACATACAGTAGGAATTCGTATATTGACATACATCCTTCAGTTGGAGCTCAAGTGGACTATTGACAATTATTGTGTATGGCTCGATAAGATTGCTATAATGGGTTGAAATCATAATATGGTGCAATGTTGTAGCTTCGAAGCAAGTAGTGCTTTGTGTAGATCTTAATTTATACTTATATCTTACGCATTTGTTAGGACTTAATAATGTATGTTGTTTCCTGTTCGATATAAGGATGGTGGCGCCTAAAGATCAAGTGATTGAGTTATCATTTTAGAGCAACCTTAGTAGGGCCCAGAGATAGCCGTGGTCTAGATTCGGTTGTGTGTGTTCGCATGTGCATATTTTATTACATATGCACGTGCATATTTTAATATATGCTTACGCTTAATAGATTAATGACGTCTTTGCGTATGCCCATCTTTGATGTCTAAAGGGTCAATTGTGTTTTCATAGGATGGTTTTGTTGATGTGAATCTTTTCCCCTCGTCATGAGCTTAATAGTTTAGTGGCACATTACTAATATACTTATGAGTGGATGGTATGAAATCCCAAAGCTAACGGTAAACGTTATATTAAGCGAAGAGACTCATTTATCATGGAGTTGTTCTACTAGTGTTTATTTATGAAGACCTACTTCTTTGACCTTCGAAAATCGACACTATTACATCCTTGGTATTCACGTGCCGCAAATCCAAGTGCCAGAGAGGCGGTTCTTTAAGGGTAAGAAAGAAAATAAAGTCAGAACAGAATCTTACACTAATGGAATAACATATATTATTTTAATATATATACATATGCATACATACATACAGACAAATATATATATATATCTTTATGGAAAATTTTTAAATACATTTATCAGAGTTAAACATGGAAAGTTATAAATATCCGACCATATAAATGTGGAATAAAATAATACACAAAGAGGTAATAGTCAACCGAAGAATTTTCTAATTCCATGCTCCAAACTCTTCCAGATTTCTTCAAACTAAACCTGACTACTAGGCCGGCTAAAAAAACAGTGCACCTAGATTTTAGGGAAAGGGAAATAAACTTTGGGTGTGTCATAGGACTGGTGTGAGAATCAAAATACGAGTATTTGAAAACAAACGTGCCTCATAAGAACACGCTGCACATAAACATGGAACAGGTTTTTCGCTTATGTAGCCGAAAATTTTACTATGAAAAATGTGGAAATATTATTTTTAATGATATTCCTTAAAAAACATTTTACAAATAAACATATTAAAATAGCCAAATTGTTACATTGGTTAAATTTGAGGGCATAATAGTTTTACAAATAGTTACAAATAAGTTCGAAGGCACTTATTGGAGAATGGATTTCCATATAATAGAAAGGTAAGGCCGACATATCCATGGCCACATGATACATAACATACTCGAGATATAGAGAGTCATTTAGAAGGGTGATGACCATACCCTTACGGGCGCAACCCACATAGCCCTGAAGCAACCCTGTTTCATCCATTTTCGGTTGATGAGACCAGAGGTAACGATTACCTTTTACATAAACATTCCACTTTGAATGTCACACTGCCAATCGCGGATCACACAAATGATTTCTACAAACGCATAACTCCTAAGCTCGTATGTCTCAGGAAAGGGTGTTAAGCTAAGAGAAGTTATTTTCTCTGGCACTAAACAGATGATACGTTTATAGAGATCAATCAATGTGATTAGAAATGCAACATCAGACATTCGCCTATACAATTTGTCCAGAAACAGGACAAACCAAAGGCACTCTCCTACCACATCCTGTCGGGAATCATCCCTAGGATTAGCTGCGAGTGGCCCTTGCATCGTTGATCAAATGAAGATACTACTGCCACATATATATATGATATGGGAAATTTGCCCCGAGGATCAGTGACAAGCAACCCTTCGTTCATTTGCTATCATTCTATATCTTTGCTTCGAATATGTAATTTGACGACCAAAAAATCTGAACCATTTAGAGCTGACAATAAATCACACATGTCCAATCCAAACGAATGGAAAGATGGATAATCATGAGAAAGAAAGAAAGAGAGAAGAAGAAGACAGAAATGAATTAAAACAATTACAGAATCTAATAGTCGCAGCGGAAAAACATATAATATCATGTCAATGATCTTTACAAAACAGAAACTGTAATATTTTTATATATATACATCCATCAGAGTACAACAATTAATCACTAATCATCAGCTTGGATAGTTATAATGACCTGTCCTTATAAATGCTGATAATTTAAACAAGAATGCAGTGGAAAAATAAACATATACCTGAATATGACCAGAAGATCTCCAGCTCGTCCGCCGAAGCTCTAAAGCATTCAAATCTACATCTGTAAATATACTTTGTCTAACCCAAGCATTGAAATGGAAGAACGTTCGGATCAGTCTGGTAAACCAGCATGGGAAAATACATCTCAAATGAATTTATTTTCAAGTTGTAAAACTTTCCTTTGTCAAAATAAAGGTATCTCATAATACCATGCCCACAAATGGACATAGACGGGATTTTACCTTAATATAACCAAAACATTTCATATCAAATCCTGTTATATTATACTAGTGTCTAGTATACAAATAATATCAATCATAGCCGAAATTGTTACCATTATTAAATTCCAGCATACTAGGCTCTACAAAGTAAATGGCAGGCACATAGTGGAGAATGGATTTCCATACAAACGACCAGGTGAAGGGACTTCCTTCCGGCAGTACATCTCTAGAGGAATGTATCGAGACCCAACTGATGGTCCTCTACTAACACAAGACCGGCCTGCTTCTAACTTGATAGTACCGAATATGTCACCACCCAAGTCATTATCGACCTATCCGAGGGCCCTCGTAGCACACATTCACAATAATTTAAAACCTGAATGTCATAGTAGGAATAAATATATCTAGAAAAGGATGATCAAATTCTAATGATTGCGAACCACATAGCCTTGCCACATCTACCCTATTTCGCATTTTTTTGGGTGTGAGGCTTGAGGTCATGTTTACCTTTCACATAGCACATCACCTTTCCTCTTTGAACGCCATATTATCATTCCTTCGATCACTATTGACAATCACAAACATACAACCTCTGAGCTCATACGTTTTGGAGAAGGGTGTTAAGCTAAAAAAGTTGCCTTCTCCACCACCAAACAGATATACGTTTATTAAAGTCGACGATGTAATCTCAAAAATGCAATGTCAAACATCCATCCGTACAAGCTGTCCAAGAACATGACAAATGGAAGGTACTCTCCTACCATATCCTATCGGGAACCACCTCTAAGACTAGTAGTAATTAGTCCTTGCATTGGATATTTCATAACGAAGAGACCACTACTACTATATGTATATTGAGAGTTTATCCCCAAATGATCAACAGTCCTTCACTATGAAAATCCCAAATATCATTGTCTTCCAAACCTGCACATTTGAACGCATATACTTTTTTCCAAAGTGGTTGTCGGATCCCTGGTCTCTCTAGACCAATAGCTATAAAGAGGTCAATATTTTATAGTCGGTTATTTAAGTATCAAAGCAAACGAACAATATCTAGCACCATAAGCAATCACTAAGCCCATTTAATTAATCTTTTATTAATTAAATCAATCCATAAATATTTGCTTCAAATTATATTTAAAAGGATATATCCTCAAAACCATTTCAATCTTTCAAGATTGGAAAACACTTCCATATACTTATATTAACGTATAAGCATATTCGATAACACTACCATTTGGAGACAAGCCAAAAGCCAATTAGATTTCTATAACCATACAATTCCAGAGTTCATTCGCCTTACGATGGGTGTTAAGTAAGAAAGCAATGCTCCTAAACCACCAAGCCTTTAGTACAATCATAAGAACTAACTCGTGCATTTCACGATGGAAGGTCAAAACATCATTTATTGGGTGAAAACCAATTCTGCATAAAACATTGTTACGACAACCCAAAAACATTAATATAGGGATTCGATTAATTAATATATATATATATATATCCCATATACTATATAAAACATTTCCTTTCAGAAATCATTTACTATAACAAAAGTGTTATAGTCCATGCCTTCCATACTTCCCGAAAACGTCTATTACAATCCTAAATGTTCAAATCCATGTTTCCGTTACTTATCACTTCTTCAAACCACTTAAATTCCATTTGGAATTATTATTTCCAAAATAGTACTTTAAAAAGATAAATTACTTTTAAAACCATTAACTCCATCAAAATATTTGTTTCAACATTCCTTTAGATAAAAATCTGTATTTTAAATCTTAACATAAGTCATTTCCATATCTATAAAACTATGTTTATAAATATGCTTTCGATTTTATAAAAATTCTATTTATAAAATTCCTTTTATTTACTAAAACTTACTTATAAATCCATTCATTTACAAAAACTAATTTTGCTATCAAAATCAATTCCTTTATAAATCAAATTTTATTTATAAAATCTATTTATAAATCCATTTGCCAAATAAACTCCAAAACCAATTACAAAATATTTATAAATTTCAACTATAGATCCATTTCTTTATTTATAAAAATACCACCTTTATAAATCTTTATATGAACTTATTCAAAAATCCCAAACCAAAGTATTTCTCAAAACTATATTTTATAACATCAAAACCATAACTTTTTATTCAGTTCATTTCTTTTAATAATTTGAAAAATCATTAAAACCTATTTATACTTTCGAAATCACTTCGAAATCCTTTTCAAATCAAAATCATCATTTTTAGAATTTCGAAATACCAAAAAATAAGGCCAGTGCTACCATAGCACTAAATAAACAAATCATATCAAAGATATCAACATGGCATCCAATACATCAATTATCAACGTGTATATGAAAAATAAATCAATTGTGGTGAGAAATCCTGTTGGATCCCTCCAACCTGTCCCTTTGCAACACAGACATCATATAATCATAAAAAACATAAATCAACCACTTTGAGGCGGGATTCGTGTACAAAAGGTCATCCGCTTTTAAACGGGAATGTAATAGAGTCCCATCCGCTTCAATAGGCTGAAATATATACAAACCAACTAATATATATAGTATATCATCCAAACAAACAACAAACAACATATATAAAAATTATTCCCACTTATATAAAAATATAAGCAGGCCAAAGATGTGAGTTTACTCACAAAAATGCCAGAAATTGCTTAAGCGCTCCGGTTTGAATTAAAATTGAACTGTCGTTCAATTTAACTCAAATCATATTAGCTTCAAATTTATCCAATCCAACTCCATAGCATAATGCTCGTTGATACGAACGCAAGCAACTTGTCGCGTTCGAAACGGGCCTCGTACGAGAAAGTTATTAATTATTTAACAATTGATTAAAATTAAAATTAAAATTAAATTAAATAATTTAAATTTAAAAACTTAACTTCCCTTTTCTCTTTCTCTCTCCCGCTCGTATACATTCCAAGCTATGAAAAAACCCAACCATGCTGACATTTCTTCGAACGAGGAGCCTCCCACACGTCGACGGGGGACAATCAAACGTCGCTACTACCTTTGCTTCACGAGCAGTGCCTACCGCCCCAACCACGGCGTACTTCGTCACGAAATCACCATGAACGGTCTGACCTAGGTCGCACGAACATGCCTCCCACGCGCATCCTTTCATCGATGATTTGACGATCCAATCGTTGATTGCATAAAGCTCAATGAGCTCTCCATCTTTCTAGTTGAAGTCGAAGCTTAAAAATGTATGGATGAAGAGAAATCGAGGAAAGAAGGTGATTGAATTTCGACTATTAGAATTTTAAAGGAGGAGGCTGAAAGAAAGCTAGGGTTTTGGATTGCAAAAATAAAAATTTCAAGTCCTTATAGACAAAATTTCGCGACACTATCACACGTTAAAATTCCAAATTTCAAATGAAGCATGCCACCTGACGTTCTATATGTTACACCCCTGTTCTGAACATAACAGAATATGTATCAGGAGTCAAGTCCATCATATACAGAAGATAGCTTTTCAAATCGAGTCATTTTAAATTAAATTTCTTTAATTAATTTCTACGTGTTTTCGAACTCGCACAACCAAACGGTAAGTCCGATCTATATGAAATTCGACAGTATATTATTATCCACTATTTCGGATCCAATGAAACCAGTTTCGTCGAAATCCGTGACAGTGCCAAAAATGACTATTTTTACACATTAATTAAAACAAGCAATTTCCAATTTCTGTTTATTCACTTTTAATTCCAATTTGAAAGTTTATTATCTTCCTTCTTATTCAAATAGAATTTAAATCAACTTTAGAAATCATTTTCCATTCATATTAAATTCAGGGTTCAATTAGTGAAACAATTCCAAATATTAAATTAAACAATTTAAATATCAAATAAATCATTATATTTGAAATATAAGTTATTTAACTTATAAAATTAACTTTTCAATATTTAAAATTAATTAAATATTCCAATTTCGGATGACCGAAATTCTGGGTTGTTACAGACTCCCCTCTAAAAAGGAATTTCATCCCCAGAATTACCAAGTAAGAAAAATGCCATAAAACCCATTAACTTTTCTAAAAAATTAGTTAAAATTGATCACCAAATTCATTTAAACCTTTTAGCTTTTCGAAAGCAATTAGTTAAACTTCTTATACTAACTTTTTCCATGTCTTCAAATTCATAATTAACTTTTCAAAAGCAACTAATACGATCCATTCGTTCATCCCAACTTGTAACTCAAAATCAAATTTTTAGTTATTAAATTTTTTCCAAAATTCTCAAAAATTTTCTAACGTCTTAATTTTATGAATATTTCACTGTCATTTCATTTGCGCGGTTCAATCGTGGTAAATCACAATATATATAATCATAAATATACATCCCATCTTCGAGGATGAGGCATCTCATAAGGAAAATAATAATAAAAGTACGATATGTAATCCGAGATATGTACCTTTTATTATATTAGCGAGCATACACAACGCATATAATGTGAACGCAAGCTCCAAATGTGAAGCATATGCCATCTACAGCTACTAAACACTCAACAACCAACGAGAACATGTATATAGAAAGTAATGTTAATATATAACATGCATTGATACAACAACTATATGCAAATATGAATGCAACTAGAGAAACCATCAAATAATTAATATTCATCCAACTAATTCATAATCCATATCAATTTACATTTTCTAATGTCAGTATTTAATTTATTAAACCCCGTACAATGTACATATCATCCGTATGCAAAATCATACCTGATCGATCGCTCGATCACACAATTTCGCTTCTGAACTAGTATCGTTTACATGACCACTCTAGTGCGGACTCAGATCCGGTTCCTTGATTAGAAAACCGCCATTCTCCTTGTATAGCCATATAATACGATAGAGAATATCAGAATCAATCAACAATCCATATCCAGGGTTCGCCATCAAGAAATCGAGTGAAAAATACCAACTTAGATCGGTGTAAACCAACTCGAAATCGTACATTCGAATCAGGATCAAATAGTTATGCGAATAAAATAATATACGTACACATACATATTAACTCCAATTGGTTTCTTATTATACCCCATTTTTATTCCTGATTCTTTTACTTAAATTCAATTCCTTTTACATTCATTTGATCCGCATTCAATTCGAATCAAATTCAATTATTCTAATTAATTTCACTTACATTCAATTTGTCAACATTCACTTATTTATCTTCACTTTCATTATCCTCATATTCAATTAATTTACCTTAAATTCAATTTATGTTTAACAAAATTTCATTCCGTATTCAATTTACTCAAGATATTTTCTATTAATACTAAAAACTCTCAACGTCCATTACATAAAATTATTTACTTTAGTTTATTTTGAACATGTTATACAACACTTCTTATTTTTATTTCACTTTAAAACTTAAATTTATATTCCATTCTACCAAGCAATATTCTAAACCATATTAATTTCTTTTACAGCTCAATCTGAATTGCATTCATAACGTCAATTCATTTTCATTTCAAAAGTCAAATTTTAGTTTATTTAACTCGTTTCATCACACTTTACTTAACTTTAAGTTAAATTTCATTTCAAAATTCAAATTTAGAATTAGATTTCTTTTCTTCTTAACATTCGCATTCAACAAATTTAAAATTTGTTTTTTAGCTTAATATTCCTTCAATATATAGGTTATACAAACTTATTTACTTAAAATTCCATGAAATGATTTGACTTAGGTTTATTCATATAATATATTTACAATTCATGGTTATAAAATCACTTTATGATTTAAGTGTATATTAATATATTTATTTCATTATTTTATCTAATTCGTTTCAAATTCAATTTTTCTTTCATATATTTATCAATTTGTACTTTGAATTTTTACAATTAAGACTTGGTTTATTGAAACAAAAATTAAATAATAAATTATTAATGGAAACAATTCATCACTTAGAAATTCAAAAATGAATACTTATGATGCTTCAGTCATCACCGAATTATTTTCCAGTGACTAAAGTAAGTTTAATGCTTTTTATTTTTTATTTATAAATCACATTTATATATTTATACTTATATATAATTTTACTTATTTCACCTTGGTGATATAAAACCATTTCTTATTCGTTTATCTTTGTTTATATCATAATAACAATAACTTTATTAAATCACAAACAATAAATGATAATAATCGAACATTGCCATTCACTAACAACCAAACACCATATTTAACTATAGTAATTTCTGAAAAATTATTCCTTTATAAATAAAGTACAATTTAGGTAAAATTATTTTATTTACCCAATTTAAAACAATACTATGTCGGTTTGCCTTGTTCAAGCATTTAGAAAAAAAAATCCAACGATGACATGGCATCCCACATATCGACTAGAATTCATAAGCCACTTTAACAGATAAATTAACACAATATAGAACATTTTTATAATCACTAACAAATACATGCTCACATCTATAATTCCATCAACTCAATTTAGGGGGCTACAGACCCTACCTAGAATGAGTACCCATACCAAAGCCTAGGTGTTTGCAAAATCCTAAGCTCTGATACCAGATGTGACGACCCACAAATCCGACCCGTTTAGTGCCGACAATTAACCACACATATCCTACCCAAAACGAAAGGGAAGAATAATAATCATGAGAATGAAAGAAAGTGAGAAGAAAATAAGGGAAGAAGAAGAGAGAAAGAAATTAAAATAATTACAGAATCTCACAATCACTGCGGAAAAGCATATAATATCATATCAATGATCTTTACAAAATAGAAACTGTAATATATATACATCCAACAAAGTACAACTATCAATCACTAATCATCAGCCTTGATAGTTATAATGAACTATCCTTACAAATGGTGATAATTTAAACAACAATGCAGTGGAAAAATAAACATATACTTGAATACAACCAGAAGATCTCCAGCTCGTCTACTGAATCTCTAAAGCATCTAAATCTACATTTGTAAATATACTCAGTCTGACCCGAATATTGAAAGGAAGAACGCCCGGATCAGTCGGGTAAACCAGCTTGAGAAAACACATCTCAACTGAATTTATTTTAAAGTTATAAAGCTTTCCTTTATCAAAACAAAGGTATCTCGTAAAACCACACCCACACATAAATGCAGATAGGGTTTTACCTTACGATAACCGAAACGTTTCATATAAAATCCAGTTATATTATACTAGTGTTTAGTATACAAATAATATCAGTCATAACCAAATTATTACCATTATTAAATTCTAGCATACTTGGATCCACATACAAAATAGCAGGCATGTAGTGGAGAATGGATTTCCACACAAATGACCAGGTGAGGGGACTACCTTCCCGTCTTACATCTCTAGAGGAATGTACCGAGGCCCAACTAATGGTCCTCTACTAACACAAGGCCAGCCTACCTCTAACTAGATGAAACCGAATACGTCATCACCCCGATCATTACCGTCCTATCCAAGGGCCATCATATTATATATCCACAATAATTTAAAACCCAAACGTCATAGTAGGAATAAATATATCTAGAAGAGGATGATCATATCCTAATGGTTGCGAACCACATAGCCTTGCTGCATCTACTCTGTTTCGATCATTTTCGAGTGTAAGGCCTGAGGTCATGTTTACCTTTGACATAGCACATCATCTTTTCTGTTTGAATGCCACATTGTCATTCCTTCATTCACTGTTTACTTTCACAAACATACAACCTCTGTGCTCGTACATCTTAGAGAATGGTGTTAAGCTAGGAGAAGTTGCCTTCTCTACCACCAAACAGACGCATGTTTATAAAAGTCAACAATGTAATCTCAAAAATGCAATGTAAGACATCCATCCATACAAGTTGTCCAGGAACAGGATAACCGAAAGGTACTCTCCTACCACATTTTGTCAGGAATTACCCCTAGATTAGTAGCGATTAGTCCTTGCGTTAGAGATTTCATAATGAAGAGACCACTGCTACTATATGTGTATTTGGAGTATATCCCCAAATGATTAACAAGGAGTCCTTCACTACGAAAATCCTAAATATCAATGTCAAAATCTGCACATTCGAATGCATATACGTTGGTCCAAAGTGGTTCTCGGATAAATCCAACCCCGGTCTCTCCAGACCAACAACGATAAAGAGGCCAATATTTTTGATAGTTGTTTATTTAACTATCAAAGTAAACAAAAAATATCTAGCAACATAAGCAATCATTAGGCCCACTTAATTAATCTTTTATTAATTAAATCAATCTCCAAATATTTACGTCAAATTATGTTTAAAAAGATATATCCTCTAAACCATTTCAATCTTCTTATAATGGAAAACATTTCCATATACTTATATCAACGGTATAAGCATATTCAATAACACTACAATTTGGAGACACGCCAAATAGATTTTTATAACCGTACAACTCTCGGATTCATATGCCTCTGTATGGGTTTTAAGTGTAGGAAGTAATGCTCCTGCACCACCAAGTCTTTAGTACAATCATAAGAACCAATTCGTCTATTTCACGATGGAAGGTTAAAACATCATTTATTGGGTCAAAACGAATATTGCAAAAAGCATCGTTACGACAACCCAAAAACATTAGTATAGGGTTTCAATTAATTAATATATATACAAATCTCATATAATATATAAAACATTTCATTTCAAAAATCATGTACTATAACAACAGTGTTATAGTCCATGCCTTCTATGTTTCCCGAAAATGTCTATTGCAACAATAAATGTTGAAATCTATGTTTCCTTCCTTATCACATTTTCAAACCATTTAAATTACATTTGGGATTATTATTTCCAAAACATTGCTTTAAAAAGATAAATTACTTTTAAAACCATTAACTTCATCAAAATATTTCTTTCGACATTCCTTTAGATAAAAGTCCATATTTTAAATCTCAACAGAAGTCATTTCCATATCTATAAAACTATGTTTATAAATCTCCTTTTGATTTCATAAAACTTCTTTTTATAAAATTCCTTTTATTTACTAAATTCTACTTATAAATCCGTTCATTTATAAAATCTAATTTTATTATCAAAATCCATTCCTTTATAAATCAAATTGTATTACAAAATCTATTTATAAACCAATTTGCCAAATCAACTACAAAACCAATTACAAAATATTTATAAATTCTAATTATAAATCTATTTCTTTATTTATATAAGTATCACCTTTATAAATCCTTTTTATAAACTTAGTCAAAAATCCCAAACCAAAGTATTTCTCAAAACTATACTTTTATAACATCAAAACCATAACTTTTCATTTGGTTAAAAACAAATTCATTTCTTTTAATAATTTAAAAAATCATTAAAGCCTATTTATGCTTCCGAAATCACTTCGAAATCCTTTTTAAATCATTATCATTTTTAGTATTTAAAAATACCTATCACAACCCAAAATCCAGCGATTGAAAATCGACATCAAATACCTCACTTGTATTCGACGGCCGAAGATTCAAACGTTGAACTCCAGTTTGGTGGAGCTTATAACAACATTAGATGAATATAAAACAACGGAAACAAAAGATTATTTCATTATCACAACACAGATACAACAGTCATCACAATGTTTGAAAAACACCAATATCAGAGTGTATGTATATAATACAACAACAGGACGATAACATCACAGCGGAACAACAACAATAGTCCTTCAAAAAAGGTTCCAAGATACTTTGACTTCGATAGGGTTTCCCAACTCCAACACTTTTAGATCCAAAAAGGGCTCTAAAATATCTCCAAAAAAAGCTTCCAAAATCCGACAGCTTCCAAAAGACTTCTAAATCCAAGCTATCAACAAAACACGGACAACCTGCTTCTAGGATGCCCGTGTGGAAAATATTGGCACCCAGAGCTTACGAAAGGAACAATAGACTCCGGGTCAGTCGTGAGACTGGTATGAGTAAACAAAAACAGTTGTTTGTGTAAAAACAATTTAAAAAGAAATCTGTTCATGCTTTTGGAAAACGAAACTACCACAAGCTCTCCCGGCACACAATGCAATTGCACACCTGGGGGAGATTTCTCCTTATGATAGTCAAATATGCTTGATACGAGAAAACCCTTTTGATATTATTATTAGTGCATAGTGTGAAAACATTTCGAAAGTATATTATTAATCTTAGCCACCATACGTACCATTATAGTATGCCACTATTGCTACCATATTAGATGGCAGGTTCTACAATTAAAACCATACTGGAAGCGTATTGGTGATTGGATTTCCAACAAATGGTCAAGCTAAGGAACTTCCTATGTCACATGGGTACGCCTCTGGAGGGACATCCTGAGAACTTAACCAGCTTTCCTCCAACACAAGGCCGGGTTACCTCTGTAACTAGGTAACTAACTGTCACGAGTATGCCATCCCCCGTTCGGTACGATCTTTATCCGGGGCCCCAACAACAACAACCACAAAGCAACATAATTGCAATATCCAAATAAGTTAAGTATCTGGGCTCCATACCATGATACCACTTTTTATCCAGAAGGAAATGCACATACCCTAAGGGGCGCTACCCCCAATAACCTTGCCGCATCCTTCCTATTTCGACCATTACCGGATTGTGAGGTTCGATGAAGTCTCGTCCACAAAGCTACGCTTTTCGTAAAAGCCATGCTTCGATCAACAAACGATCAACAGCACTCAGCATGCCACACTACTAAATTGGGAGTATATCACTGTTAACCATCCAATACATAACCTCTAAGCTCGTACATCTCAGAGAAGGGTGTTAAGCTAAGAGAATAAATTCTCCACCACCAACAGAAATGTATTTGAAAGAAATCAGCTTTATATCTCAAAGTGTAATGTCAGGCATACAACCATACAAGTCCGTTCCGGGTTTGAACAGAACCGAAGGCACTTCGTCCAATAAAGGAAGAATCCCTTGCAATCTGGGTATCCACAATCCCGATCGGACTCCCCATTACATATGGAGATCTCTATACCGAAGCGACTCAGTGCAGAGTCATTCGATAGGTTATCCTATCGTTCTTGAAGACACCCGGTCTCTACCACCGTCTTCAATTGCTATCCATTTCGTCGTATCACTATTCGGAATGGGTTATATGACACAAAGTCCTCTCTGGCTAAACCGAATAGTGAGCGCTTAATTTAAAAACACGTGGATATACCAATTACAAAGATTCACCATTAAGATTCGATGTGTGTTTTGGATAACCAAATGGAATCCGACTCCATGTCGCATCGAAATTCAAATGCCGTTTTACGGGCCAAGGGGTTTTCACATTCACACAGTAATATATTCACAGATGTCATAGCTCAACACAAAGCAATTCATATCACATAGTATCACAATCACATTTCAGAGATATCAATCAATACAAGCGATTCAATAATAATCAATCATCTACAATTAAGATGAATTAATCGTGTGATTATAATTAATTAATCACATAATTATTTTCCTTAATTATCCTTAATTGATGATTAATTATTCTTAATTATAAATTAATTAGTCCTTAATTATTAATTAGTTAATCTTAATCACTTTCATTAAGTATTTCTTAATTAATTACATTAATTAGTTAATCCTTAATTATAAATTAATTAACCTAAAATTAGTAATTAATTAACCTTTAATTAATTATTCTTTTATTAATTAAGTAATTATAAATCACTTATCTTAACTAATCATTTAATTATTATTAAGATATTTAATTAATAAACCTTATAATCAACCATTATTAACACATTATTTAATTCAAGAAATTAAGGTTAATAAAAATTAAAAACAACATTTCATCTTAAATTACTTTTTAATTACATTATTTATTTAAAATAAATTAAGGATTTATCTTATAAATAATAATTACGTAATTAAAACATACTTAATAATTAACTTAAACCTTCACTAATCCCCTTTTTAAAATAAACAATTATTTTTAAAAGAATAAGTTAAAATCTTGTTTAAACTTAAATTTGTTTTAAACTTGAAAACTATTTTTAAACTACCCCGAGTCCTCCCCGAGCTTCACCCAAGACACATGCCTGTTTACTTCGAGCTATCCCCGAGCAAACCCCAAATTTTCATTTTAAAACTTAGAATTTTATTTTAATTTTTAATACTCGGTGCGACTCAACAATTTCCAAAACCCATACCCGAGCCTGCACCCAAACTTCCCGAAGAACACTTCGAGGCACCAGCTCTTCTTCGTCAAAACCATGTCACTGACACAACTCGACACCGTGCACATGTACAGTTGTTCTGACCACCTACGATCAATGCTCCGACCTTCCATACATCGACGACAATCGACATGAGCCTCACGAGCACCTAGAATCCCAAAAAAAGACGAGTTTGCAATCGAACCCTTCGACCCAAATTGGACTGAAGTTAAACCACCAAAGATCGCCTCAAACTCCTATCTCCGACCATCCAAGGTCGCACGAATGTACTCGAAGCTTCCTCGATGCCTCGATTCCCCCAGGTCCGGTGACACTCGATCTACCAGAGACGTTGCAGCAGTTCGATTTTCGATATCGACCCAAACTAGGGCTTAAACCCAATTCCGACCCGGCACCGCCACCACGATGGATGTTCAACCCATCTGACATTTTTGCCGAGATCCCCAAGCCTTCCTCCACCTACTGGCGAAACCCCAACCACTTCGAGTGCCATGATCGCTAGAAAAACCTTAAAACCTACTTTCTGATCATCATCGAAATGCTCACTCGATGCACATTTTAAAATCTTGATTTAAATTTTAAAAATCAATGTTTTCAAAGACGTTTCAATTTATATATTTGAAATCAAAGATCATGATGATTGAATTTTCAACCTATATTTGGGCTTGCTTGTATTTTAAATTTCCAGAGAAAACTTAAAATGAATTTACTTAAATTTATTTTTAAAATTTAAACCAGGTTTAAACAAACAAATCTTGTTTGGATCCTCAAGGCTAACAAGAATCAGGGGAGAAATAATTAGATTTTTGCATAGGGTTTTGGGACCTGGAAACAACAGAGGAAAATGTGCCTCATATCAGACATGCACGACCATCTTTGTATATGTGTATATATACACCTATATTTGCATGCATATAAATACTTTACATTTTTATTTTCAAGCATCATTACAAACAACACATGATACTCCATATTTTTAAGGGTTTACTCACCTGGTCAAGAAGAACAAAGAGGAATTTGGAAGTTGATTATTTGGAAACTGGAATTTGCTTTTGTGTCTGGATTTGATTATGATGCTTTGATCTTTGTTGTTTGGATGATGAAAACTTTGATTTGTTTAACAAGTTGAGATGAACTTTGATATGTTTGCTTCAGGTTGTTGTTGGAGATAATTTTCTTTGCTTTGAAATCTTGTTTTTTGATTTGAAATTTGAGAAGATTTTGATTTACTTATCTTTGAACAAATTTATACACGTTGTGGTTTTTGAATTTTCGTCTGGTTTGTTTTATTTTCTCAGGATTTTAATTTCTGATTATTTTTCTAAAGCTTTGAAAGGTTAAAAGAAATGAGAAGAAGAAGTTGAAATGGTTTATATATCTTATTTCTATTTTTATTAATTTTCTCAAAAAAATGACACTTGTTTATCTTTATGCTTCATTAGTTAACACTTGTTAATTTTTTTTAACTTGATTACACTTGTTAATATTATGTGTTTAATAATTGGACACTTGCATTTTACATGAGAAAACATATATATATATATATATATATTATTTTTAAAATTTATTTCCTATTTTATAAATAGATTTCTTTCATTTATATATATATAACCTTTAAGAAAATAATTTGAAACTAAAATATATACTATTTTAAATTCAAATTATTTTACTAAGATATTATTTAAATTTTAAATTCAAATTCAATTTTACCCATAAATATATATATTTTTAAATTTAAATAATTTTAAAACTTTTTTATTTTAAATATTTCAAATAAATTTTAATTCAATTCCAAAATTTTATATTAATTACAAATTTTGTATTAAACAAAAATTGGGATGTTATAGATTTCCCCCTTTAAGAAAATTTCGTCCTCGAAATTTGAAAGAGAGAGAGAGACACAAAGAATATAAGAACACAGAAAAAGATAGAGACATGGCTTGCCAGATTAAGCCGAAATATCCACTCTGCAATTGGGATAGACTTCTGCATGCTATCCTCTGTTTCCCAAGTACAGTAATTTGGATCACCACTCCATTGCACTTTAACCAGTTTCATAACTTTATTCCTCAGCTGCTTTTCATCTCGATCAATTATTTTTAATGGTTCTCTTTTTACTGTCAGATTTGGTGTCATCTCCAAATCTTGTCGAGCGGCTTCTTCAATGATATGGTCTGGATCATGTACATATTTTCGAAGGTGAGAAACATGAAACACATTATGTACGCCAGATAACCAGTTGGGTAACCGCACTCGATATGCCAAAGGACCGATCCTCTCCAGTATAGGAAAATGACCAATATATCGTGGTGCCAGCTTACCATTTTTCCAAATCTCAACACTCCTCGCATTGGAGAAACCTTTAGGAAGACAAAATCTCCAGCTTGGAACTCTAGAGCTCTTCTCCTATGGTCAGCATAACTTTTCTGACGACTTTGAGCGGTTTTCAATTTCTTTCGAATAAAATCAACTTTCTCAATAGCTTCCCTTATCATATCTGGTCCTAGAACGAGTCTATCACCTGACTTAATCCAACATGCAGGTGATCGACACGGACGACCATATAGAGCTTCGGAAGGAGCCATTTTGATACTAGCCTGATAACTGTCATTATATGAGAATTCAACCAGATGTAAATGATCTTCCCATGAACCGCCAAAGTCAAGAATACAAGCGCACAAAAGGACTTCTAAGATTCGATTTATCATTTCAGTCTGCACATCTGACTATGGGTTGTAAGTAGTACTGAAGCATAATTTAGTTCCTAATGCGGCTTAAAATGCCTCCCGAAATCTGCTAGTAAAGATCGGGTCAGGATCACTCACTATACTGCTCGGTATTTCATGGAGACAATTTTTTTTTTCACATACAGCTCAGCCAAACTTGCTCCTGCCGGGTAGATTTTACTAGGATAAAGTGGGAAGTCTTGGTTAGACGATCCACGATAACCCAAATCACTTCATTACCTTTTCGAGTGCATGGAAACCCATCGATGAAATCCATCGATACTTGATCCCACTTCCACTTAGGCACCTCCAATGGTTGGAGTAAACCTGCCATCTTCTTCTGATCACTTTTAATTTGCCGACAAGTAGCACAACGACTGACATAAATAGATATGTCCTTCTTTATTGTTTTCCACTAGAAAGTTCTTTTGATATCTCTATACGTTTTATTAACTCCTAGATGGATACTGAGTTTAGACTTGTGACACTCATCCACTACTTCCTGTTTTATATGGGGGATGTCCGAAACACACAACCTGCCTCAGTCTTATAATTCCACTACGATTAGTTTCAAAACTGGTGTCTTCGCCTCGAAGGATTCTCCCATAAATACCTCGAAGAAACTTGTCTTCTTTTTGTTTGCTAGCGACTTTCTTAAGAAGAGTAGGAGTGACAACAAAGATGAGCAAGAATAGCATGTCTTCTACTCAAAGCATCGGAAACTACATTGGCTTTTCCATGCGTATACAGAATATCTAGGTCATAAGACGCTAGAAATTCTAAGCAGCGTTGTTGCCTAAGATTCAAATCGGGTGAAGAGATACTTCAGATATTTATGGTCGGTGAATAATTCAAAATTTTCACCTAAAAAAAAGGAGGATTTATTAAGTAAAAATATTAAGCTAAGTTAAACTTTTAAATTTTTAGGAAAGCTGAAAGAAATATTCTCCCCCAGAAGATAATGACGCCATATTTTTAAGGCGAAATAACTACCAGAAGTTCGAGATCGTGGGTTGGGTAGTTTTTCTCATGTGGACGCAATTGTCTACTCATGTAGGAATTACTTTACCATTTTTCATTAGCACAACACCCACACCATCACCACAAGCGTCTGTGTAAACAGATAGACCTTGACTCCCGTTAATAATAGCGAGAATGGGAGTAGTAGTCAATCTCTTCTTTAACTCTTGGAATGCTTCATCACATTTCAGAGTCCAATCAAACTTAGCATTCTTCATAGTTAGCTTAGTTAACGGACTGGCTAACTTGGAGAAATCCTGAACAAACTTTCTATAATGTCCCGCTAGTCTCAGAAAACTTCGAACTTCTTTCGGAGTTATGGGTTGCTTCCAGTCTAGAATAGCGAAGACCTTACTCGGGTCTATTGAAATTCCATCTTCATTAGCAATGTGCCCAAGAAATCTAACTTCCTTGACCCAAAAATGACACTTAGAAAATTTGACTTATAAAACATTCTTAATATTTCCAAAACAATCCTTAGATGCTTAGCATGCTCCTCTTCGGTTTTGGAGTATATCAAAATATCATCAATGAATACGAGAACAAATTTATTCAACACCTCTCGGAATACACGAGTTATTAAGTCTACGAAGTATGAGGGAGCATTGGTTAGTTCGAAAGGCATGACTAACCATTCATAGAATGTGCATGGACCCCGAAAGCAGTTAAATGAATACAGTCTTCAGCAATTCATAGCTGATGGAATCCTTGGGCTAGATCCATCTTTGAAAAGAATCGAGCGCCGCACAGTTGATCAAACAGGTCATCGATTCTGGGTAAAGGAAATTTTTTTTTGAGAGTTAATTTGTTGAGATCGCGGTGGTCCACGCACAATCTCAAGGATCCGTCAGACTTGGCCACAAACACCATGGCTGAACCCTAATCAGAAACACTAGGACGTATTAATCCTTTTTCTAGCAAATCTCGGGTTTGATTGACTAGTTCTATTCTTTTCCTTGGTGCCATCCTGCAGCTTGCATGAACAACAGGATGAGCATTGGGTACTAAGTCAATTCTGAATTCAATTCTCTGTGTGGGGGTAAAGATTTAACTTCTTCGAATATGTTTAGAAATTCCCGGACTATAGGTATGGACTCTAGACTCGGTTCGGGATACCCCAAGGTATACATCAACTTATCCCTCTTAGGACTCGGATCCTCACAAAGGATTTCAAGAAATTCCCAAAAATTTGAATCTGATCGAAATCGTTCGATTGTTACAATCTAGTTTAGCTTTGTATTTCGTTAACCAATTCATTTCGAGTAAGATTTCAAATTCATTAAAGTCGAGATTTGAAAGACAGATAGGAAATCAATGACGATAATACGAGATAGGAACCTCTTGACAATATAGACAAAGATTCACAGGGCCACCAACCGGATTCTTCATGCAAATGGGCTCATCGACAAATTCGGGTTTAAGTTTTAATTCATTTATGGTTTGTTGGGAGATAAAGCTATGTGTAGCTCCCGTGTCAAATAAATATCTAACGACTCTATCATAAATAATAAGGTTACCTTCTAAAACTCCTTTTCTTTATCGGCCTTTGAAGTTGAGGGGTTATCTTTCGCTACCTAAGCTTGCTTCACTGTTGGACAACTTTTTACTACGTGACCAGACTTGTGACAGAAGTAGCATTCTCTGGGTCCCTGACTTGTCTTCACAGGTTGAACTTTCTTTACTTGTTTCTTCGGATTCTCGCATCTACTTGAGTAATGGCCCTTCTCTCGACAATTGTAACAAGTAGTATCCCTCATCGGGTTTTCCTGATTGTTCTTCTTCTCCTTGCTCTGATACGGTTTCTTCCCTCCGATCTTCCTTTTCTTCCAATTCGGATTGCTTGCATTTCCTTTCTCCTCCGGAACTTCAAACTTATCCAGGGTAGCGTATCTATAACCCATAATAATTCATAAAAAGATTCTTTTATGTGGGCTGTCATCCTCTCGTGGTACTTTTTATTCATTCCATTGATAAATCTTTCATTTTTCTTCAAGGGGGTGTTCACCAGCTCCGGACCAAATCAAGATAATTCATTAAATTTTTTCAAGTATTCCTTAAATTATAAACTCCCCTGCTTCAAATCCGTGGACTCCTGGTACATTCTGAGATACCACAGATGGCATATATCACTGCTCAAACACCTCTTTAAATCGACTCTAAGTGAACTCATCTTCCAGATCATCCACTATAATAGTCTCCCACCAGGCTAGAGCTTCCTCTTGGAGTTTCCTAGAAGCAATTAATTGCAATTTGATCGTCTTCTAACATTAGCCCTCTAAAAATTCCTTCACACGATCCGATCCAGGCTTGTGCTTCGATAATAGACTCCTTGCCAGTGAACGGTTTACCACCAAGTCTAGAAAAACTTCGATATAGATCAGCCAGATTCAGCTGAGGTTGAGTGGGAATAGCTGCTTCTGCTGTTGCAAGGACTTGACCAGTTGTAGTGGTACTTCCCTTCCCCTACCTCGTCCTCTTCTAGTGCTCATTCTCACTATCTATAAATAGTGAGAAAACTTGATTTAGACCATACAGACGAGATATCTTAGGGATATACTCATTCTAGGGTATTTCTATCCCTATCTCTAATGATTAACCTAATGTGTTATACTCCATAGCTAAAGTTCTTACTCAACCTTTAGCTCTGATACCACTTGTCATGTAACCCAAAATCCAACGATTGAAAATTGACATCAAATACCTCACTTGTATTCGAGTGCCGAAGATTCAAACATTGAACTCCAATTCGGCGGAGCTTATAACAACATTAGATGAATATAAAACAGTGGAAACAAAAGATGATTTCATTATCTCAACACAGATACAACATTCATCACAATATTTGAACAACACCAATATTAGAGTGTTATATACATAATACAACAACAGAACGATAACACACAGTGGAACATTAAAAATAGGTCTTCAGAAAAGGTTCCAACATGCTTTGACTTCGATAGGGTTTCCAAACTCCAACACTTTTAGATCCAAAAAGCGCTTCAAAACATATCCAAAACAAAAGCTTCCAAAATCTGACAGCTTCCAAAAGACTTCTAAATCCAAGCTAGCTCCAAAATACAGATAACCTGCTTCTAGGCTGCCCGTGTGGAAAATTATGGGCACCCAAAGTTTAGGAAGGGAACAATAAACTCTGGGTTAGTCATGGGACTGGTATGATTAAACAAAAACAGTTGTTTGTATAAAAATAATTTAAAAAGAAATCCGTTCGTGCTTTTGGATAATGAAACTACTATAAGGCCACCAGGCACACACACAATGCAATCGCACACTTGGAGGAGATTTCTCCTTATGATAGTCATGTATTGATATAAAAAAAACCCTTTTGATATTATTATTAGTGCATAGTGTGAAAACATTTCGGAAGTATAATATTAATCTTAGCCACCATACGTACCATTATAGTATGCTTACTATAGCTACCATATTAGATGGCAGTTTCTACAACAAAAACCATCCTGGGCGTGTATTGGTGATTGGATTTCCAACAAATGGTCAGGCTAAGGAACTTCCTATGCCACATGGGTACGCTTTTGGAGGGACGCCCCAAGAACTTACCCAGCTCTCTGCCAACCCAAGGCCGAGTTACCTCTGTAACTAGGTAACTAACTGTAACGAGTATGCCATCCCCCGATCGTAACCGACCGTTATCCGGGGCCCCACAACAACAACCACAAAGCAACATAATTGCAATATCCACATAAGTTAAGTATATGGGCTCCATACCATTATACCACTTTTTATCCAGAAGGAAATGCACATACCCTAAGGGTGCTACCCCCAATAACCTTGCTACATCCTTCCTGTTTCGACCATTACTCGGTTGTGAGGTTTGAAGAAGTCTCGTCCACAAAGCTACGCTTTTCACAAAATCCATGCTTCGATCAACAAATGATCAGCAGCACTCAGCATGCCACACTACCAAATTGGGAGTATATCACTGATACCATCAACTACATAACCTCAGAGCGCATACGTCTCATTGAAGGGTGTTAATCTAAGAGAATAAATTCTCCGCCACCAACAGAAATGTATTTGAAAGAAATCTGCTTTATATCTCAAAGTGTAATGTCAGATATACAACCATACAAGTCCGTTTTGGGTTCGAACGGAACCGAAGGCACTTCGTCCAATAAAGGAAGAAGCCCTTGCAATTCGGGTATCCACAGTCCCGATCGGACTCCCCATCACATATGGAGATCTCTATACCGGAGCAACTAAGTGCAGAGTCATTCGATAGGTTATCCTATCGTTCTTGAAGACAACCGTTCTTCACCACCGTCTTCAATTGCTATCCATTTCGTCGTATTACTATTCATAATGGCTTATATGACACAAATTCCTCTCCTAGCTAAACCGAATACTGAGTGCTTAATTTAAAAACAAGTGGATATATCAATTACAAAGATTCACCATTAAGATTCGATGTGGGTTTCGGATAACCAACTATAATCCAACTCCCTGTCGCATCAAAATTCAAATGCCATTTTACGGGCCAGGGTGTTTTCACATTCACATAGTAATATATTCACAGATGTCACAGCTTAGCACAAAGCAATTCATATCACAGAGTATCACAATCACATATCAGAAGTATCAACCAATACAAAGCATTCAATTATAATCAACCATCTACAATTAAGATGAATTAATCGTGTGATTATAATTAATTAATCACATAATTATTTTCATTAATTATCCTTAATTGATGATTAATTATTCTTAATTATAAATTAATTAGTCCTTAATTATTAATTAATTAATCTTAATCACTTTCATTAAGTATTTCTTAATTAATTACATTAATTAATCCTTAATTATAAATTAATTAACCTTAAATTAATAATTAATTAACCTTTAATTAATTATTCTTTAATTAATTAAGTAATTATAAATCATTTATCTTAATTAATTATTTAATTATTATTAAGATCTTTAATTAATAAACCTTATAGTTAATCATTATTAACACATTAATTAATTCAAGAAATTAAGGTTAATAAAAATTTAAAACAACATTTTATCTTAATTAACTTTTTAATTACACTATTTATTTAAAATAAATTAAGGATTTATCTTATAAATCATAATTATGTAACTAAAACATACTTAATAATTAACTTAAGCCTTCACTAATCTCCTTTTTAAAATAAATAATTATTTTTAAAAGAATAAGTTAAAAACTTGTTTAAACTTAAATTTATTTTAAACTTGAAAACTGTTTTTAAACTACCCCGAGTCCTCCCCGAGCATCACCCGAGACACATGGCTGTTTACTTCGAGCCGTCCCTAAGCGAACCCCAAATTTTCATTTAAAAACTTAGAATTTTATTTAAGTTTTTAATGCCTGGTGCAACTCAACAATTTTTCGAACCCATACCCGAGCCTGCCCCCAATCTTGCCGAAGAACACTTCGAGTCACCAGCTCTTCTTCCTCAAAACCATCTCACTGACACAACTCGACACCACGCACATGCACAGTTGTTCTGGCCACCTATGACCTGTGCCCGACCTTCCACACATCGGCGACGATCGACATGAGCCTCACGAGCACCTAGAATCCCAAAACGATGATGGATTTGCAATCGAACCCTTCGACCCAAACTGGACTGAAGTTAAACCCTTGAAGATTGCCTTAAACTCCCATCTCCGAAGTACTCGAAGCTTCCTCGATGTCCAACACCTCGATCCCCCCAGGTCCGGTGACACTCGATCTACCAGAGATGCTGCAGCAGTTCGACTTTCGATCTCGATCCAAACTAGGGCTTAAACCCCATTCCGACCCGACACCGCCATTACGATGGATGTTCAACCCCTCTGACATTTTTGTGGAGATCCCTAAGCCTTCCTCCACCTACAGGCAAAACCCGACCACCCCGAGTGCCACGATCGCCAGAAAAACCTTAAAACCTGCTTTTTGATCATCATCGAAATGCTCACTCGATACACATTTTAAAATCCTAATTTCAATTTCAAAAATCAATGTTTTCAAAGACGTTTCAATTTATATATTTGAAATCAAAGATCATGATGATTGGATTTTCAACCTATATTTGGGTTTTCCTTTATTTTTAAATTTCCAAAGAAAACTTAAATTGAATTTACTTAAATTTATTTTTCAAATTTAAATCAGGTTTAAACAAACAAATCTTGTTTGGATCCTAAAGTCTAACAAGAATCAGGGGAGAAGTAATTGGATTTTTGCATAGGTTTTTGGGACCTAGAACAACAGAGGCAAATGTGCCTGATATCAGACATGCACAATCATCTCTGTATGTATATATCTACATATATTTTCATGCATATAAATACTTTACAATTTTATTTTCAAGCATCATTACAAACAACACATGATACTCCAGATTTTTAAGGGTTTACACACCTGGTCAAGAAGAACAGAGAGGAATCTGGAAGTTGATTATTTGAAATAGAATTTGCTTTTGTGTCTGGATTTGATTATGATGCTCTGATCTTTGTTGTTTGGATGATGAAAACTTTGATTTGTTTAACAAGTTGAGATGAACTTTGATATGCTTACTTCAGTTTATTGTTGGAGATAATTTTTTTGTTTTGAAATTTTGTTTTCTGGTATGAAATTTGAGAAGGTCTTGATTTACTTATCTTTGAACAAATTTGTACGGATTTTGGTTTTTGAATTTTCCTCAGGTTTTTTATTTTCTCAGGCTTTTGATTTATGATTTTTTTCCTAAAACTTTGAAAAGTTAAAAGAAATGAGAAGAAGAAGTTGAAATGGTTTATATATCTTATTTCTATTTTTATTAATTTTATCAAAAAAAAAAATGACACTTGTTCATCTTCATGCTTCATTAGTTAATACTTGCTAATTTTTTTGTTAACTTGATTACACTTGTTAATATTAATGTTCAATAATTGGACACTTGTAGTTTACATGAGAAAACACATATTTATTATTTTTAAATTTTTTTTCCTGTTTTATAAATTGATTTCCTTTATTTATATATATAACCTTTAAGAAAATAATTTGAAACTAAAATATAATATTTTAAATTCAAATTATTTTACTAAGATATTTATTAGAATTTTAAATTCAAATTCAAATTCAATTTTACCCATATAAATTTTTAAATTCAAATAATTTTAAAAAATTTATTATTTTAAATATTTCAAATAAATTTTAATTCAACCTAAATTTTATACTAATTACAAATTTTAAATTAAATAATAATTGGGATGTTACAATACCAAAAAATAAGGCCAGTGCTACGATAGCACTAAATGAACAAATCATATCAAAGATATCAACATGGTATACAACACATCATATATCAGCATAAATATGAAAAATAAATCAATAGTGGTGAGGAATCCTATTTGAAGCCTCCAACCTGTTCCTACAAAACATACAACATATAATCGTAAAATAATAAAAATCAACTGCTTCGAGGTTGGATTGGTATATAAAGGATCATCCGCTCTTACACGGGAACATAATAGGGTCTTATCCTCTCTAATAGTCAGGAATATATCCAAACCATCTAACATATATAGTATATCATCCAAAGAACAAAAATCATCATATATAAAAAATTATTTCCACTTATATAAATATATAAAACAAGCTAGTGAGGTGAGTTTACTCACAAAAATTATAGAAATCACCTAAGCGCCCCGGTTTGAATTAAAATTGAACTGCCATTCAAGTTAACAAAAATTTCCTATTGGCTCCAAATTCATCAAATCCAACTCCAAAGCATATCGCTGATACGAACGTAATGCAGCCTATCGCGCTCCAAACGGACCTCATATGAGAAAGTTATGAAATATTTAACAATCGACGAAAATTAAAATTAAAATTAACTTAAATAATTTTAATTTAAAAACTTAACTTCCCTCTACTCTTTCTCTCTCCCCCTTGTATATATTCCAGGCCGTGAAAAAACCCAACCACGCCAATGTTTTTTCGAATGTCGTGCCTCCCACACGTCGCTGAAGGATGATCGAACGTCGCCACCACCTTCGTCATCACAAGCCACGCCTACCGCCCTAACCACATCATGCTTGGTAGTTGAAATCTCCGCTAATGGCATGCCTTAGGTCGCACGAATGTGGTCCCTTCATGCATCCCTTCGTCGATGATTTGACGATCTCTCCATTGATTGCGTAGAGCTCGTCGAGCTCTTCATCTTCCTAGTTGAAGTTGATGCTTAAAAATGTACGGATAGAGAGAAATCGAGGGAAGAAGGTGGTTGAATTTCTTCCATCAAAATTTTAAAGGAGGTGGCTGATAGAAAGCTAGGGTTTGGGATTGCAAAAATAAAAATTTCAGGTCCTTATATAGAAAATTCATGGCATTATTCACATGTTAAAATTCCAAACTCCAAACAAAGCATGCCGCCTAACATTCTGTATGTCATACCTTTATTCCGAACACAATGGAATATTTATCGGGAGCCAATTCCATCATGTACAGAAGATAGCTTTTCAAATAAATTTATTTTAAATTAAATTTCTTTAATTAATTTCTATGCGTTCGAACTCGCATGACCAAATGGTAAGTCCAATCGACATGAAATTCGACAGCATACTATAATTCATTATTTTGGATCCAATGAAACTGGTTTCATCAAAATTCAAGCAGTGCCAAAAATGACTATTTTTATACATCAATTAAAACAAGCAATTTTCAATTTCTATTTATTCACTTTTAGTTCAAATTTAAAAGTTTATTATCTTCCTTCTTATTCAAATAGTATTTAAATCAACTTTAGAAATCATTTTTCATTCATATTATATTCAAGAATCAATTATTTAAAAAATTCTAAATATTAAAATAAACCATTTAAATATCAAATAAATCATTATATTTGAAATATAAGTTATCGAACTTATAAAATTTACTTTCTAATATTTAAAATCAATTAAATATTCCAATTATGGATGATTGAAATTTTGGATTGTTATACGTAAATTGCTTCGAAGTGGATTATGGAAAAGGATCACTCAAATTAGACCGTGTTTCCTTCGTACAATAAAAAGATATTAATTAAATAAGTGCTTATTATTTGATTAATTACTTTCTTTTTACCAAAAATATCTTCAAGAGATATATACCTTTAAAACATTTCTTTCATGTATATACAGAACCTTTAAACCTCTCTTTAACTTTGGAAATACCAAATCATTTTCATAAGTCATATTGGAAAACATTATTGAGTTAAAAAGGGTTGATATAAATTATACCAATTCTACTCAATATTAATTTCCGTATTTAATAAGTACTATCTATTGAATTACGGTGAAATCACCTTTTAAATTCATTTGGTTAGTACGAGTTCCATCCTCTAAATTTAACACCAAGTATAAGAAGATTATCTTTATACAATCCAAGTTGTATTAAATTTGGAAAAATAAAATCTTTTATAGTGTCTCAATTCTGACATTTCGACCTTATTTATTCCTCACCCAAGGAAAGAGGCCAGGTAAGCCAGGATACTGGTTTCTTCTGAATATTTTCGTTGTTTAAGCACCCCACATAAGGATGTCATGAACATAAAAATCTAGTCTACTTATTAGCTTTTAGAGCTAAGATTAAATCACTTTATTATGACAGCTTTTCCTCAAATCATTTATTTAAAGTCTTTTGAATATACTATATGTAACATCCCTAAATTTTGATAACATTATTTAGGAAATTTAATTAAATAGAATAATGGTGATAATGGGATTGAGATTTAAATAAATTATATAGAGGGTCGTGCTTAAAAATAAAATAAATTGGCTTTAAATTGGTACAAAGGTTAATTAGTTTACATATAGGCATATTAGTAAATAGCCAATTTATCTTACACGATTATATTTCATTATAATTGTCCATTCACATTCATTTCTTATATTCAAAAACACAAATCAAAAACCTAAGAGGTGACCATTAATAAGGAGGAAAAGAGGAAAATTCAATCTAATAGCTAAAGATCAAAGCTAGAAAGGATTAATAAACACCAAATCTCAAATTCCTTATCATATCTAAGGTGAATAATAATTTTATACCATCTCTATTTTATTCTATAATTATATGTTTTCGGATTTATGATAAAATTCGGTTTTATAATAATATGGATGATGATATGCTTGAATTATGTTATATTCGAATTATTTTAATTTATATACCTACGAATTTGCTCAGTTTTAAGGGAAAACAAAGGGTTTATGATTTTAGAATGCCATGGAAAAATTTTATGTTAAGTAAAACATGATTTTGGAGATGGGTTTTGATTTCCAGAATTTTCCAAGCTATAGAAAATTTGTTTTGAAATTTTAAAAGAATTTATGATATAATTGGGTTTAAAATTTATTTCAGGAAGAAATTGGGTCTAAAATTTTAATATGTTTGATTACATGATGAAATTTAATTGCTATGATTTTGGGGATTTCTCCAAATTTATTTACTAAGGAAAATAAATTAATTTGAAAGAAGGGCCTATTTGCAAATATTGTTTCTGATAAATGGAAAGGTTTTAATGTTATATATCCTTTAATTTAGATATGATAAATGCAACATTTTTTAATTTTAGAAAAGTTTAAAATAACAAATCAAGGAATTATAATAGGTAGGTTAGTATAAAGGGATTACTATGTTTAGCTAAAATCCTATGTCTTTTCGAAAAAAAGTGGTTTCGCCTATTTCGGAGGTACCTTTCGACACCTTAACCTCCGCATCAACCTAGTCAAAACCCCTAAAGTCAAAACCAATGCACATGGTATCAATGGTATTGGTACGTAGTGAATTGGCATGCAGCGGAAGGTAGGGTGCTGAAAGTGATGTTTTCCACATAGTCGAAACCTAGGTTTACTTTTAAAAGAAAAAGTGCCTGCCTAGTTTTGAAGGGCTTTCGACCAAATCGATACCCTATAGGGATGAAACGGTAGTTTTTTTTTAAAAGCTAAATCCTTGCCTTGTTTTATTTGAAGCTTTCGATATATTCGAAACTTATACTTCGAAAGGGACTTTATAATGAGCTTTCGAAGGGGTAACTTTCTCCTTAAATAAGAGTTTTTCAAAGGTTTGGTCTCGACAAGTCGAAACCCAGCCGCAGATTTTCTCATTTCGACTATATTAAAGTCATCTATGCTGTCGAAGGGCTCTCGTTGTTTAACTTAAACTAAGTTTTTTCCTGAATGCTTTCGAAGGGATTGGAGGTTTCAAAGGAAATGGAGTCGAAAGAAGGTTTCGACTTTATCCCTCGATGTTTTAATCTAAAAAGGTAGTTGCTTTCGACTAGACGGTTCTGACACCATTAAATTTTTCCCTAAAACAACGTTATAATTGGTTTCGAAAGAGATACATTTGTATATAACCATTTTGACCCAAAGCATTTTCCTAAAGAGTAAACCAAATGCTTTTGACAGAGTAATATTATTTGTTTCGAAGCTATGTTTTAAAGAATATTTGGATACCATCGAAGGTAACATTGGTTTCAAAAGTGAACATTTAACATGGACTTCGAAAGGTATGTATATCATGCTTTGAAAAGACGGTTATGCTTTATAAGGAGGTTATCCAGAGGTTTCGAAGGTGATGTTTTAAAGTTTCAAAACAAATAACCCATTCTCATTTTAAAAGGAAATACCATGGTAAAAATGAAGATTTTTGAGAGTATTACTTCTTATATTTATTCACATTATAATTAACCCTTGAATGTACTTTAGGGAAAGGGCAGAATAACCAGCTAGGTTGACCCGGTAGTGAGTATAACATATGAAATGATAAAAGTTAAAGATATTGGCAGGGGCCAATAGGTTTACAGTAAGCCCATGAAAACTGCGTAAAGGGGATAATCAGAATGAATGGTGATGGGTAATCCAGATTTGATTTACGTGTTTTGCATATCATAATAATGTTTTTGAAATACTATGCCTTAACCATTTGGATGTAGGAGCACAGTATATGGTTTTATAAATGTTTTAGGATACTAATGAGGGGAAAACCCGTTCCGCTAAGTGGTGTGACCTCACTTGATATCTAAATGGTTTGAGATGGCAAATTATTATTCATACCAGGCTTTGTATTCAGCTCAAATTATTTTTTCTCCTTAAACTCTCAAGTACTCAATTGATTTTGGATAGGTTGAGAGCTAAGGTTTCCAGGTGTTCTTTTAGACGAATAAAGCTTCCGAGGACGTGCAGAAGGGAAGCTTATTATTAGAGTTCTTTTATTTGCACCTTGTGTTTTGATTGTAAAGGAAAATTGTTTTAGTGCCTTTTTATGTACTATGATCATCTAAAGGGCATATCCATATGTCGCACTTGGCGTATTTTGTATTAATTATATGTTATTTGAATGTGGTCTGCAAACTGGGATTATGCAATCAATTTGGAATATTTTTAAATGGAATGTGGAATTTGTTTGTTGTTTAATTTTTTTTCCATATTTTTGTGTTTATATGTATTAATGTATCTAATATCATCGTATTTGATCACCGAGGATTAATAATTATGGATGACTGCAGCATCTATGGCCGTTGGTTTTGGACCTTCAAGTAGGGGATGTTACAAGTTGATATCAGAGTGTAGGTTTATGAAACTTTAAAAGAAATTTAAACTTAAAATATTTTTATATATAATCCAATGAATTAGATGATAAGATTGGGATTTGGGTTGACGCTATTGTAACGTACTTGTGATTGATATATATAGTTATATATAAGTGCGTATTCCCCACTCTCTTCGACCGTTCTTTTGTATCTTACAAAGGCTCGTATGTAGATTTATGAGAAACGAGATATGGAAGCAAGAAATGGAAGAGGAAATCTCGGTGGAGGAAGCACTACAATTAATGGAAATGCTCGATCCACTACAAGGAGGAACCCCGGTCAATCGGCTAATGCTAGTAATCAAAAATGCTAATGCCAATGTGGGTGCTGAAAATCCGCCAGTAGATATGTGGGAAATGTATCAGTTTTTTGCTGGTTTGATGTAAGCTGAAGCTGCTGCTGGTGTTTTTGGAAATGTAGGAGGAGCTAATCCTATGGCTCCAGTTGAGAATAATTATGCTTTGCTGAGTAGAGATTACACCAGTTTGGGTGGGAAGTCATTCTTGGAAACGGAGAGTGCCATAGAGGTGCAGAATTGGCTATTGCATTATAAACGTATGTTTACTGATTTGGAGCTGAATGATGGGAAAGAGAAGATTGGCCTCTAGATAGTTGCAGAGGTCAACACTACATCAGTGGAATGGTGTCACTGTTGGAGTTATGAAAGAGCAACTTACTTGGGCCGATTTTAAAACGAGATTTGAGCAGATGTTTGTATCCAAGTTTGCTAAGTTAGAATTGATGAGATAATTTATGGATCTGGAGCAGGGAGAGATGTCGGTTGTTGAGTATGCCACTAAGTTTGAGGAGCTATCTCGGTATGGACATAATATTATAGACACTAACATAAGAAAAAACGAGAGGTTCATTCGGGGATTGAGGCTCGAGCTCGATAGATTGACCATGACACATATCCGTGATCCTTATCATGTGGTGGTAGAGATGACCATTCACCATGTGGAAATTCTTGTAAATTGTGCTAGAAGAAGCCACTAGAAGCTTAGGATTCTCAGGGGATGAAGAAAATGTTCTTTAAAAAGAAGGGATTTCAGAAGGGAGATATTGCTAAGAAGTCAAAGGCTAAGGTATTTTGCTATAAGTGTGACAAGATGGGTCACTTTGCTAATGAGTGCCGGTCTAGAAATGGGGAGAAAGCTGCAACGAAGAAGAATGTGAAGTTCTTCAACTGTGATCAAGTTGGCCATTACAAGAATCAGTGTCTAAAGTTATTTAGGGAGGACAAAGGAAAGGTCTTTGCTATTGGACCAGCTAGGCCTACTGCAACTGATAAAGGAAAGATTGAGGTGGAAGGTATGTTCTTGATTCAGAGTATACTAGCTAGGGTACTTTTATATATCAGTGCATCACATTCATATATATCTCAGTGTTTGGTTGGTAGATATTTCTTAGAACCTACCTACCTTGTTACTTCCTTAAGGGTTGCGAACCCAATAGGAGGGTATGTAACTCTTGGGTTGAGATGTGACCAGATAGAACTTGATTTGTTAGGTCATATGTTTGCATGCAACTTGCGTGTTATTGATTTTGTAGATTTCAGAATCATTTTGAGTATGGATAGGTAAGGTAGGTATGAGGTTAGAATATTTTTTCAGGATAGGGAAACATTGTTGAAACACCCTGATAGATATAACGAGTTATAATCTTGGTGGAAAATTCTGACCGAAGTGTTAGTGCTTTACTCAATACTATGCAAATAGAAAACGAGTTAAGTCAGGTTCAAGAAGCAAGAGAGTTTGCAGGTGTCTTTGAGCCAGTCACTGGACTACCGTCGAAATGAGCTGTTGAGTTTCGAATAGATCTTGCGCCCGAAATCGAACCTATGAGTAGTCTACGTAGTAGGATGACACCTGTTGAGATGTAGGAGTTGAATGTGCAGCTAGTGGACCTTGAAGGAATAAATTTTATTAGACCAAGTAGTTCTCCTTGGGAAGTGGCCGTGGTGTTTGTAAAGAAACCAGATGGGTCATTAAGGATGTGTATCGATTATCGTAAGTTGAATGAAAGGATGATTAAGAATAAGTATCCTTTGCCAAGAATGGACGATCTATTCGATCAGTTGAGTGGTGCTAGAGTGTTTTCCTAGTTGGATTAGGCAACAGGTTTCCATCAGTTAAGAGTGGCGGAGGATAGTACTCCTTTAACTGCATTTCGAACCAGGTATGATTCATATGAGTGGTTAGTGGTGCCATTTGGATTAATGAATGCACCTGTTTTCATCATGGATTTGACGAATTGTGTTTTTCGTGAGTATTTGGGTTGGTTTATGCTAGTATTTATAAATGACATTCTAGTATACTCTAAGGATGAGAGAGAGAGAGCATGAAATTCATCTTAGGATGGCACTTGAGACACTGAGTCAGAATTAGCTAAAGGCGAAGTTTACCAAGTGTCATTTCTGGAAGAAAGAGGTTAAATTTCTTGGTCATGTGGTTTCCAAAAAAGGTTGTCGGTCGATCTAGATAAGATCGAAGTTGTTAATAATTGGAAGAGACTAGAGATAGTGACCGAGATCAGAAGTTTTCTTGGACTTGCTGGCTACTACCGGAGATTCATCAAGGATTTCTCGTGGATAGCAACGCCCTTAACTAAGCTAACAAGAAAGGAGGTGAAGTATGTCTGGTCCAATAAATGTGAGGAAGCTAAGTTAAAGCAATTGTTGACGAACGCACCAATGTTAGATGGAAACTAGAGGTTGGTGGTGTATACTGATGCATGTGGAACTGGATTGGGAGTAATATTGATGCAGAATGGTAAAGTCATTGCCTACACATCTAGGCAGCTTAGACCGCATGAAGTTAAATGTCCAACTCATGATTTGGGGTTGGCTGTTGCGATCTTCACATTGAATATTTGAAGACATTATCTCTTAGGGGAGAGGTTTGAGCTCTTTATCGATCATAAGTCATTAATATACTTATTTTTTTAGAAGGAGTTGAATATGAGACGGCAGAGGTGGTTGGAGTTTTTGGCCGCTTATGATTTTAGTATAGAGTGTACACTAGGAAAAGGTAATAACGTAGCAGATGCTCTTAGCAACAGACATCAAAATGCAGTGTTAGCTATGTTAGCGGAGTGGAAGGATTTAGAAGCTTTGGCCAATTGTGGTGTGCAATTAAGGTCGACTACTAGTTCTAGTCATAGTATCACCATGTTGTCCTGTTTGGAAGTTCGACCAGTTTTGATTAAGAGGATCGCTTCTAGAAGAAGGAGGATCCATTTTTAGCTGAGAAAATCACAAGGCTTGAGGTGGGAATTGAGATCGATGATCTATAGAATTTTAGCCTTTACCAAAGAGGATGGTTGAGAAAGAAGGGACTGTTGTGTGTTCCAAACGTGGAGGACTTGAGGGAGGAACTTCTAGGATAATGTCATCAGTCCAAGTTTACAATTCATCCTTGAGGAACCAAGATGTATCAGGATATGAAGAGGAGCTTATATTGGGAAGGATGGAAGAGGGATGTCGGTTTGTGGGTTAGACAGCATGCAAACTGTCAATAAGTGATGGCCGAACACCAAAAGCCACGCGGGTTGCTTCAACATTTAGAGATTCCAATTTGGAAATGGGATTCGATATCAACATATTTTATAATTGAGTTGCCAAGGACAAATAGGGGTAATGAAAGTATATGGATTATAGTTGATAGATTGACCAAAAGTGCCCATTCTTTCCAGTTAGGTTAACCAGGACAACACCTATTTTAGCTATGTTATTCCTGAAGAACATAGTTAGATTTCATGGAGTTCCTAGTAGCATAGTCAGCGACAGAGGTGCTTTGTTCACTAGTGAATTCTGGAAGAGCCTACATGAGGTTTTAGGCACCAAGCATAATATGAGTACTGCATATCACCCTCAGACGGGTGGGCAGATAGAGAGAGTCAACAAGATACTCGAAGCTCTACCGAGGGCTTGTGTACTGGACTTTGGTGGATCTTAGGAGGATCATTTACATTTGGTTGAGTTTTTGTATAATAATAGTTATCAGACAAGTATAGGAATGGCACCGTTTGAGGCTTTATACGGAAGACTATGCAAATCACTAGCAAGTTGGTCGGAGACTGGAGACAGATTAGTCTTAAGTCTAGATTTGGTTAGAGAGGCGTCAGAAAAGATTGAGTTAATTCAAGGAAGGATAAAGGAAGCTCAGTCAAGATAGAAGAGTTATGCACATAAGAGGCATAAGAACCTTGAATTCTCAGTTGGAGATAAGGTTTTTATTAAGGTATTACTAATGTAGGGTGTGGTACAATTTGGAAAGTCTAGGAAGTTAGCCTCGAGATATGTGGGACCATTCTAGATTATAGAGAGGATTTGAAAGCTCGCATTCAGAGTAGAGTTACCGAGCAATATGATGGGTGTCCATAATGTATTTCATCTGTCTCATCTTCGCAAGTATATGCATGATCCAGAGACTAATATTCCTACGACGGGGTAGGAAGACTTAGTAGTGGAGCCTAATTTAACTTTTGGTAGAGGACCTGTTCGGGTTATAGCTAGAGACGAGAAAAGAATAAAGAACAAGACAGTCATGTTGGTGAAAGTTCAGTAGAGCGACAACGAGAAGGACCGTACTTGGGACACAAAGGACAATATTAGAGATACCTATCCTAATCTGCTTTGTTGGTATGTCTATATTAGATTTATATAGATAGTTGCTAGTCAGTTAGACTAGTATAGTTGTTAGGAGTTGTCACAAATGATTGCTATGTTTATTATTTGGTCCTTACTAAATTTCGAAGATGAAATTCTTTAAGAGGGGAGCCTGTAACATCCCTAATTTTTCATAACATTATTTAAGAAATTTAATTAGATAAACTACATAGAATTATGGTGATAAGGTGATTGTGATTTGAATAAATTATATAAAGGGCCGTGCTTAATAATAAAATAAATGGGCTTTAAATCGGTTTAAAGGTTAATTTTTTTACACATAGACATATTAATAAATAGCCATTTTATCTTACGTGGCCATACTTCTTTGTAATTGTCCATTCACGTTTCATTTCTCATATGCACAAATGGAAATCAAAAACCTAAGAGCTAGCCATTAACAAGGAGGAAAAGAGGGAAATCAATCTAAAAGTTAAGGATCAAAGCTAGGAAGGTTTGATCAACAACAAATCTCAAATTCCGTATCATATCTAAGGAGAATAATAATTTTATACCATCTCTATTTTATTCTATGATTATGTATGTTTGGGTTTATGATAAAGTTCGCTTTTATAATGATATGCTTGAATTATGTTATATTCGAACTATTTTAATTTATATACCTATGAATTTGCTCGGTTTTAAGAGAAAACCAAGACTTCCTGATTTTAGAATGCCATGGAATATTTTTATGTCAAGTAGAACATGATTTTGGAGATAGGTTTTGATTTTTAGAATTTTCCAAGCTATAGAAAATTTGTTGTGAATTTCTGAAGGAATTTATGATATAATTGGGTTTAAAATGTATTTTGGGTATTTCAGGAAGAAAGTGGGTCTGAAATTTTAATATGTTCGATTACATGAAGAATTTGAATTTTTGTGATTTTTGGGGATTTCTCTAAATTTATTTACTAAGGAAAATAAATTAATTTGAAAGAATGGTTTATCTGCAAAGATTTTTTCTATTAAATGGAAAGGTTTCAACAATAGATGTCCTTTAATTTAGATATGATAAATGCGGCAGTTTTTAATTGTAGAAACATTTGAAAAGTTCTAAAGTAACCAATCAAGGAAATATAACAGGTAGGTTAGTATAAAGGGATTACTATATTTAGCTAAAATACTTCGTCATCCATAAAAAGGTGGTTCTGCCTATTTTGGAGGTACCTTTCGACTCCTTTAACTCCACATTAACCCAGTTGAAACCCTTAGAGTCGAAACCAATGTGCATGACATCAATGGTATTTTATGTAGTGAATTGGTAAACAGTGGAAGGTAGGGAGCCGAACGTGATGCTTTCGTCATAGTTGAATCCTAGGTTTACTTTTAAAAGAAAAGCGCCTGCCTGGTTTTTTAAGGACATTCGACTAAGTCGATACCCAATAGGGTCGAAACCTTATTTTGTTTTAAAAGTCAAATCCTTGCCTTGTTTTACTTGAAGCTTTCGACATAGTCGAAACTTATGCTTTCGAAAAGGACTTTATAAATAGCTTTCGACAGGGTACCTTTCTCCTTAAATAAGAGCTTTTGAAGGATTGGTATTGACCAAGTCAAAATCCAACCGCAAATTTTTTCCTTTGACTGTATTGAATCATCTATGCTATCGAAGGGTTCTCTTTGTTTTAACTTAAACTAAGCTTTTTCTCGAATGCTTTTGATGGGATTGGGGGTTTCGAAGGCAATGAAGCCGAAAAGGGGTTTCGACTCTGTCCCTTGATGTTTTAATTTAAAATGGTAGTTTCTTTTGAATAGACAGTTCCGACACCATCAACTTTTTCCCTAAAACAACTTTATAATTGGTTTCGAAAGAGATACTTTGTACATAACCATTTTGACCCAACTGATGTTTTTAAAGAGTTAACCCAATGCTTTCGACAGAGCACTTTTATTTGTTCAAAGCTATGCTTTAAAGAATATTTGGATACCATCAGGTACCATTGGTTTCGAAAGCGAACATTTAATAAGGGCTTCAAAAGGTATGTTTATTATGCTTTGAAAACTTTTGTGCTTTTGAAGAAGGTTATCCAGAGGTTTCAAAGGTGATGTTTTAAAGTTGCAAAACAAATAAGCCATTGTCATTTTAAAAGGAAATAACATGGCATAAATGAATATTTTTGAGAGTATTACTTCTTATTATATTTGTTCACAATAATTAACCCATGAATATACTTTGGAGAAAGGGCATAATAACTAGCTAGGTTGATCCCGTAGTGAATATAACTTATGAAATGATAAAAGCATAATTAAAGATACTAGCAGGAGCCAATTGGTTTAAAGTAAGCCTATGAAAACTGTGTAAAGGGGAATATATTGGCAGGGGTTAATAGGTTCATAGATAGCTTATGAAAACTCTGATTAGACACTGGCAGCCAATAGGTTTGTAGTCAGCCCATGAAAACTGTATCCGGATTAAGATATTGATAGTTATTCAATAGGTTCCTTGTTAGCCTATGAAAACTAGGATAAGAGAAAAGATGTTGGAGTCACCAATGGGTTCTTAGTGAGGCCATGAAAACTATGAAATTGGCTAGATAGTCCATAAACATTTAACAGGTTAATATTTACCCTAGAAACTATAACTTAGACAAATAGTCAAAATGAATGGGGATGAATGATCCAGATTTGATTTACTTGTTTTGCATATCATCTATAATGTTTTTGAAATACTATATTTTAACCATGGTGGATGCAGAAGCACGGTATATGGTTTTATAAATATTTTAGGATAAAAGTGAGGGGAAAACCCGTTCCCTAAGCAGCGTGATCTCACTAGATATCTAAATAGTTTGAGATGGTAAATTATTATTCTACCAGGCTTTATGTCTGACTCGAAGTTTTTGTTTTTCCCTTAAACTCATGGATACTCAATTTATTTTGAGTAGGTTGAGTGTTAAGATTTCCAAGTGTTCTTTTAGACGAATAAAGCTTTCGAAGATGTGCAGGAGGCTAGCTTGTTACTAGAGTTCTTACATTTCCGCTATATGTTCTGATTGTAAAGGCAAATTCTTTTAGTGCCTTGTTATATACTCTGATCATCTAAGGGGCATCTTCATATGTCACTCTTGGCATACTTTGTATTAATTATATGTTATTTGAACGTGGCCTGCGAACTGAGTTGTGCAATCAATTTGGAATATTTTGACATGGAATGTGGAATATGTTTACTGTTTAATTTTTTTCCATATTCTTGTGTTTCTTTATATCAATGTACCTAATATCGCCATATTTGGTCGTCGAGGATTAATAACTATGGATGACTGCAACATCCATGGTCGTTAGTTTTGGGCCTCTAAGTTGGGGGATGTTACACTATAAAACCTCCAAAACATTATTAAAAAATTTATTTATTTATTTGAAAACATTTATAAAATATTTGGAAAAGAATTGTTAAGTTTGAATTCGAATTTCAAAAGTTATTAAATGTGCTGCGAATATGCTGTAAATAGTGTTTTTAAGTCTTATTTAATCAAAACAACTTATGGATTATTTAGAAGACCATTTATATTAACCAAATCTATTTTAAAACATTTTTAAAGATTTATAGAATTTATTCCATATTTTTAAAGAATTAAAATATCATTTATAAAGAATTGTCACTTCGGTTTCCGAACCACCAAACCGCGACTATTTTAAAAACTTGTTTTACTCATATTTCAAAATCTACTAAACAAGATCTCGATCTTTTTTTTTTGAAAACAATGATTACAAGGGTTTAAAATATTCTTATTTCAAAGAAATCTGACTCCGAATATATTGTATACATGGTTTTAACTTTCTACAGCGTGAAATCATGAAATACCGTTATGCAACGCACCTGTTTTTGACTCAATTTTCGTAACTTATCAAAACTTCACCAAATTGGATTTTAGTGTTTATAAGACATTTATGAACCATTGTACACCATTTTCAACAGGTTTAACAATATCACATACAACATTTCATTTATTTAAAAAAGTGATTTCTTTTGTGATATTCGACATGTATTAAATGTGAGTCATTTCAACATCAAAATAGAAAAATAATCAACATCCAAACTTGAGGATCAAACATAGCAAATAACCATAACAATCATATCACATCATTAAATTATATATATAGTCTCTCATCTTCATTATCGCTCGAACTAGTTTTAAAACTACTATAGCTCTGCTATTTCGAAATCAAACTCTATGAAATCAAGCTCGAAAGCCATTGAAAGGCTCGGTTTACCCTTGGAAGCTCACGGCCTTGGTTTTGGGGAGTAGAAGGTGGTGGTCGTGGTTTTAGGTGGAGGAACGGAGTGATTTGAGCTTGATTTTGAGTGGATTGGATAATGTAAATGTACTAATATAATTTAATTTACTTTTGTAATTATTTTCTCGATGATTTTCTTTGTATATAAAGCCAATAGAATAGCTTGCAGAAGAAGGAAGAAGATGAAGCAAATAGCTTTAGGAATTTATGAAAGAGTGGTGGTGTATTTATAAGAAATTTTGAAAATGGAATATGTAAACATATATAGACCAAAATGCCCTTGTCCACACCCTCTATGTAACATCCCCTACTTGGAGGCCTAAAACTAATGGCTACGGATGCTGTAGTCATCCATAGTTATTAATCCTCGACGACCAAATATAGCAGTGTTAGATACATTGATACACGGATCACAAGAATATGGAAAAAATTTAACAAATTAAAAGAACAATTTGACATTCCATTCAAAACCTTTCATCTTCATTATATAATCCCAAAAACGTTAACCACGTTCAAAAAATATAATCAGTAGACATACACCAAGAACGACATATGAAGATAACCTCTTGGTTCATCAGAGTATATAGTAAAGCTAATCAGTCTGCCTTTACATCCAGAATAGACAACAGGAAAATATAACTCTAAATAACTAACTGCCTCCTACACGCCTTCGGAAGCTTTATTCGTCTAAGCAGAGAACTTGAAAGCCTTAGATCCCAAACTACTCAAAATCAATTGAGTACCGAGAGTTTAAGAGAAAAACAAAAACTTCGAGTCAGATATCAAGCCTGGTATGAATAATAATCTAACATCTCAATCCATTCAGATATCTAGTGAGACCATGCCGCTTAGTGGAACGGGTTTTCCCCTTACTAGTAATCTAAAACCTTTTCAAAAAGATATACTGTGCTACTGCGTCTACTATAGTTAAAACATACATTTCAAAATACTATGACAATATACATATATAGACATTTTGGATTTCCTATCCCCATTTAAGTTGACTTCCTTTCATATTTATAGTTTCTAGGGTCACTATTAACCTATTAGTTTTCATGGGTTTACTAAGAGCCTTTCTATAATTCACAGATACCATGTCCTATTCCAAAGATTTTATGGGATCACTAAGAACCTATAGACCCCTACTAATTAACTTAAATAATTCATGGGTTCCCTCGAACCTATTAGCCTCTCCCATAACTCACCTCTTATCCTAGTTTTCATAGGTTGGATAGAATTCTATGAACAATTTCAGTAACTCCCTTTTAGTCTAGTTTTCATGGGTTGACTACTAACCTATTACTTTCTTATCCTAGTTTTCATGGGTTGACTGGAAACCATTTGACTGATGTCAATACTTAATCCGGATATAGTTTTCATGGGTTTACCACAAAACAATTGGCCCCTGCCAACCATCCTTAATACATAGTTTTCATGGTTTTACTATGAACCTGTTGGTTACCCCCAATAACTTCCTAATCATAGTTTTCATGGGTTTACTATGAACCTATCTCAAGGACAACTTCAACGTTTAGGCATCCTATATTTTGGACTACCTGACTCTCTAGATGCAATTCTACTCATTCAGGAGTTTAATCAATTTATATTCACTACTGGATCAACCTAACTAGTTCTTCTACCCCTTTATCCCCCGAAATACAGTTATGGGTCCTTTAGAATGTGAATGTATTTATATTTGTAAAAGTAAACATAATAAACAAACAATACCACTCCTGTGGGTTTCAGTTCCTTGAAATACTTCGTCAAATTTACATACTTAAAATCCTTTCAAAACTCCTTTATTTAACTATGGAATTTTCCATCAAAAATGAGTTTGGGTTTAAAAAGCCTTTCGACACCTACGAAACTTAGCTTTCAATCTCATAGGATGACCTCTTCCGAAAGCAAAAAAATTTATCTTCAAAATATTAGGCTCCTACCTTTCGAATACTTTAAAATGTCTCTTTTGAAACCTTTCGATTATGTTAAAGCGTTAACCTTGAACTTTGGAAGAATAGCTTCAAAATCAAGTTAAAATACCCCCTTTCGAAACCATTGGAAGTATAACTTTCGAAGCCATTAATTTTATTTTTAAATAACAATTTTGGGTCAGAGTGAACATAAGCAAAAGCGTCTCTTTTGAAACCATTCTTTACTTCAAAAAGTATTGGGGAGATTGATGGTGTCTAAACCATCCTTTCGAAAGCATTCAACATCTGAATTAAATAGTAGATGGTTGGCTTCGAAACCCCTTTAGAAAGCTGTAGGAAGTGGCTTATGTTTATAAAAACAATGGTATCTTTTAACAACATTGATGTCTCAAACACCATTGAAAAGCATCATTTCCTAGAAGGGTTTCGACTTGGTCGAAACTACCCCTTCCGAAAGCTTTGAGTAAAACCTACGTAACTCCCACGGAAGCTAATTCTTTAAAACAAAGGCGACGGCTCTCTTTCGAAAGCTACTTTTGAAATACCTTTCGAAACAATGGGTTTCGGCTATGTTGGAACCCCTTTATAAACAGGTAAGCACGTTTTCTTTTAAAACAAAACAATGGAATCAACCCTTCCGAAAGCTACGTTTCGATAGCCTACTTTCGCCTATCTTCAATCCATACGTACCATCTAAATGATACCATGTGTATTGGTTTACTGGTTTTGAAATAGAAGGTTTCGAATAGGTTGAAGCCGAAAGCACTAGGTCGAAAGGCCTTTCCAAAGAAGGCAGAACTCCTTTTTCTGAATAAAAAGGCTGTTTTTACCAAATAAAGTAAACTTTTTGTAACTAACTTGCCCGCTTGTAAACTCTTAATTGGTTACAACAACTTTCAAAATTATTTTACTGAAATTTGCCGCATTTTTTCAGATCTAAACCAATTAAAATTTTAACAAATAAGCCCTTCCCATTAACAAAACAATTAAATCATTTAGGTCTTCCTTTTAAAATAATTTAATTTTGGTAATAAATCACTTAGTAAAGATGCCCAAAAATTCCAAAATTCTTTTAATCGTGTTATCTAACATATCAAACTTAGACCCAAATTCTGAATATATTTTCCGAAATAAATTTATAAACCCAAATACCATATTTTCCTTTGAAAATTCAAAATTAATTCTCCACGGATTAGAAAATTATAAAAATTAAAACCCAACTCCAAAATAATGTTTCTCATAACATATAAGTTTCATATGGCATTTAGAAATCTTAATCTCGGTTTTGCCCTAAAACCGTGCGTATTCTCTTTTAAATAATCTTGTTTAAACCATAAGAATTTTAAATCAAGCATAACATCATCCAATATATCATAAAAATGAATTTACTCGTAAATCCAAAAAAATATGATTATAGAAATCAAAATAAGATATAGTGATTATTATTCACCTTATATTGGATAAGGAAATTGATGATTAATCGAGATTGATTTCTTCTAGCTTGAATCCTAAAATTTAGATTTGATTTCTTTCTTCTTCTTTCTCTTTAATGACCGGCCTTGATGTTTGTTTTTTGACGTTTGTTTTTGCTTATGATAAAATGAACGTGTATGGCTAAGGGAAATAGTATAAGGGTGGAAAATATGGATGGCTATTCACCTTAATGCCTGTATGATTTATTGGCTAACATTTAACCATTTATAAGCATGACCAATGCATATTTATTAATCAACCTCTGTCTCCTTATATATATTATTCTATTTAATTTATTCAAATTAAATCTTCTGAATAATTTTATTAAGAATTAGGGGTGTTACAGGCTTCCCTTCTTATAGAATTTCGTCTTCGAAATTCAGTAAGGACTAACTAGCAAACATAGCAACCATCTGTAACATCTCCAAACATCCATACTAGTGTACCTAACTAGCAACTAATTTATATACGTCTAATATAGACACGCCATCAAAGCAGATTATGATAAGCCTCTCGAATCATATCCTCTGTCTTCCAAGTACAGTCCTTCTCGTTCTGCCCCATTGAACTTTCATCAACTTGACTGTCTTGGTCCTCAATCTTTTCTAGTCTCTCTCTACAACCCAAAGTGATTATCTAACAATGGTCAAATCAGGCTCCGCAACTAAGTCCTCCAACTCTATTTGAGGAATAGTAGCCTTTGGATCATGTACTTACTTGTAAAGATGAAACACATGGAATACATTATGGACACCTGCCATACTGCTTGACAACTCAACTCTATACGCGAGCTTTTCAATCCTTTCTACAATCTAGAATGGACCTACATTTCTTGGCACCAACTTTCCCAATTTCCCAAATCGTACCACTCCTTTGATCGGGGATATTGTAGCAATCCTAGTTTGGAGATTACCTTTCAATATTGAATTATAATGATAATTATAATTTAATATTGTGAATTAAATTAAATTTGGAGAAATTAAATTGTTTATATGGAATAAATGATGAATTTTGGAATTTAAACTGAAATAATAAAGTTTTCAGCTTTATTTATTTCGTTTGGAGTGATAATAAATGGAATATGATTTTATTTAAGTGGAATGTAATACTTATATTAATTATTGTCCATTTGCTTCATTTAATAATTTTTAAAAGAAGTATGTAATTTTTAAGTGTGGTCTATTGAAATAAAAAGTAGGAATTGGGTTTTAAATAGGTTTTGGATATAAATAATGTTTTGAAATGGTTTAAAACTTTTTTCTAAGGGAGAAAAATATTTTTGTGGAATTTTAAATGCTAAAAATAAGGTTTTGTGCATTTATTTGTGAAAATTGTGTATTTTTATAAAATAAAGGATATCAATAATATAAATGTCTTAAAAAATTAAAATTAATCATTTTATATAGTATAAAATTTGTTATTTCATAAGTTGGTAAATTTTCATACTTTGTTCTGTGAAAATTTGAAAGGAATTGATATTTTGTTTTGTGTCTGGTGTATATATGAACACAATTTGATACAATTGTGAATTAAATAAAAACCTTAGCCTAATTGTTTTTCTTTTAATCTTTGAGCCAATTTGGCCCATTAGTACTTACCTGGTATTAAGAAAGTGAGAAAAAAATGCATATACTTACATTTGTTTAACTCACCTTCTTCTTCCTCTTTCTAGTAAATAAGGAAAAAAAGAAACCCATTCCACAAACTCCAAATCCAAGCTTATTTGTTCAATTTAATTGAAGCTAACTAAAATCTCTTTCATTCTAAAGTGATAATACAAAGATAATCAAACTCCAAATTTGTAATTTTATCAAATTTCTCATATTTGTGAATTAGGTTTCAAATTTAATGTGTATTTGTTTTGCATTTTCTTCCTATCTCTTGTACAGGTATTTAGAAGCTTCAATCTTGCTGAAAGGCTTCAACTTTGCTGCAAAATCCAAGTTTTTATAATAAATCGGCAAGGTGAGTTGAATAAACTCACATAATTTAGCAAAATAATGATTCTATTTGTAAAAACTGTAAATAGTTTAGCTTACATAGAAATATTTTTGAGCTTGCTTCTCTGTTGTTCAAAACTGTTCTGTAGTGCTTCTTTAGAGGCATGTATCTTTTGATTCCGACAACGAAATGCTGCCAGATTTCTTGTATTTGGTAGTTTACATGTTGAACTTTGTTGCTACAAAATTTGGTTGGAAAATATCGTCATTTGAGTGTTCAAAACTTTGCTCTAAAATCAACTCAAACACAGATTTTCGCCTGTAGTTGTTTTTTGAGTCCCTGCAAATATGGCCTGAGTCCATGTTTGAGACAGCATAACTCATTCAGTTCTTATTGGAATTCAATGATTTTTTTTTAAAGGATGAAGTTTTCTAGTATACGCATACAAATTTTCAGCTAAATCCAAGGTAATTTGTTCCTCTATTTCATGCCTGGAAGTTGATGCCAAGATGGTTTTAGGCCTGTAGATTTTTGGTTTTTGAATGTTGCAAACATGGCCTGAGTCCATGTTTGAGATAGCATAACTCATTCACTTCTTACTAGACTTCAATGATTCTTTTTGCAGATTGAAGTATGAGTGTTGAATTACGTTCCTGCAAATTTTCTTGACATCTAGGTTCTTTTGCTATTTTGAAACCGTGGTCGAACTTGAACCCGCAACATGCTGTAATTTAGCGATTTAACCTTGTTTTTAATCCAACTTTGAAACGTCGCAGATTCTTCGTTTCAAATCGGATTTGAATGATTCTTTTTTCAATTGAAGTAGGAATGTTGAACTACATTTCTATAGAATTTCAAGTCATTTTGACACTATTAACTTGTTCGGACCTACTGTCGAATATTAAGTCACAGCTTGTTTTAAACAGATAAAACGGTGTAATTCATTATTTCGATGTTTTCTTGATATTTTTTCTGAATTTCACATACAAGTATTATAATGTGTTTTAAAAAGGTTTTTCTAAATAAATGGGCTTTTGAAATTATTATTATATGTTATTTTTAATATAAAAATTATATACTCTATAATAAGAGAATTTCAAAGGCAATTTATAAAGCGATTTCGAAACGTTCCTAAAACTCATTTTCTTCAACTTAATTTCTACATAAAAGGCACAACTTTGCACTTCGAGCGAGGAGGGAGGAGAACCAAGTGATTAGATAAAACGCATGCTTTGAACACATGCGTTTATCTTCTTAGTTAATTCCTAATCTATTCGTTTGATCGTTTTGACCTTCGGGTTTGGTTTACCGATGAGATGAGGTAAACTTTGTACTGCTCTGAGTCGGTTTCCTATCCGAGGGGTTTGTGGCACATATTGCTAGTTAGTGGTGTCCAGTACTGGGTCTTCGGACCTTCGCCACTATGGTTTGTTGCCTTTGGGTTTGTGACTTCGGGTTTATTGCCTTCGAGTTTGTTGCCTTCAGGTTTGTTGTCTTCGGGTTTGTTGTCCTATAACATCGCTTTGGGAGTTGGTCCTTCGTCACCGCTCTAGAGATACTTGGGTTTGTCGCCTTCGGGCTTGTGGATCCTTGTTTATATAGTAATGAGCACATGCATCTTTTTTTTCCTTGATATTTATATATTTCCCTAAAATATCGCCTTTCGAAGTAGGTCCTTTGAACTACATGATACATAGCGAATAATTTGTGGAAACTTATGTTACCTTCGTTAGTATTTGTTAGTTTACTTTTTGGCTTGATTTTGGATATTCATATCCTTTGTTTATTTGAGTTGCCAATGATACGAGGCTTGTTATGATTCATCTTTTGTTAAATGATCATGTTATCTCTTTTAGAGATTATTGTGGTACATTATGACCTTGCATGTTCATTATCATTTAGCTTATCTCACTGATTGTTTTGTTAGGCCGACCCGTGTATTTTTATACTCCGGTCAGACCGAGCTGTTTTAGGTTAGGTGCTTCGGACTTAGCCTATTTGCTTTTTCTTCCGCATGGATTTTTCTGCCAGCATCTTTTGTTATAGCTTTTTGTGTAGTCCTTTTTGGTTTGCTACTCTAATATATATATGTACATACATACATATATATATATATATTCTTTTGACTTGTGTTTGTATTGTGGTCGTCATACCATATATGTGATGTATAATTTTGTATAAGATGTATCTGTATATGTGTGTGTATATGGGATTATCTACTGTACTGTGATGTGTTTTGCAATTGAGTTTTTGTATTTCGTTCTGATAGATCTTATAGCAACCAACGGCTTTGTATTAAGTATTTATTGGATATGTCGATCCACTTGAATCAAAAAAAATATGGCATTGTCGATGTATTCAATAGATGTATAAGACAAGGGTATAGATGTCACTTCTATCCAGCCCTATTCTCTAGATTAGTAGATAGTATTACCCAGTAATACTCTTTGTTAAGTGGGTCTCGGGTTGGGGCATTACAGCTTGGTATCAGAGTCGATTTCAGAACAAAATATGATAAACAAAGAACATAAGCACATATTACGGTACATCAAAGTGTAATACAAATGTTGCGAATCCCTGGATCATCGTGCTTTTTTTTCATGTCCTCTAGGTAGATAAAATTTTAGGAATACATCTAGGAATGCATTTTAATTCCATCGTATTCCATATTTGAATTAATGATATCCACCATGTGAATAATCTTTATCTTATATTAACTTTCAGTTAATGGCTGGAAGAGGCAGAGGACGACGTTCGGATGCGGGGCAGTTCAATGGCTCCTATCCGGATGGAGTATATATGTCTGCTGATCAGTTCATGGAATTATTTAGGAGCACCCAGCCTCCAGCTCCTACTCCAGCTTCTCCTTCGCGTAAGTCTCCTTTGCGCGCATGTGTAGTGACTTTGCACATTTTTGAGGCAAGCCATTCAAAGGCTTCGAGTCTACTTTTAGAGGTTCAGGCTTGGATTCGTTCTTGCGAGCGGATATTTTCTCGCATGGAACTTTTGGATTATCACAGGGTTCTTATAGCATCCAACATGTTACAACAGCGTGCTCTTGATTGGTATGAGCTTTTCACTGCCGAGCTTGATGAGTCTACTCTTACATGGACTCAGTTTCAGGAGCGATTCGAGCTTAAGTTCGTTCCTGAGTTCAAGAAAGCATCTCTTGCCCGTCACTTCCTCGAGTTGAAGCTAGGGAAGTCCTCAGTTTCTGATTATGTTTCTTCATTCGAGGCCTTTTCTAAGTATGGTCTTGAATACATTAGCACCTCTTATAAGAAGAATCTGAAGTTTGTCTCTGGTCTTAAGAAGTATTTGAAGAAGTCTTTGATGTTCCAGCTCAAGCTTTCTTTCGAGAAGCTACTTGACTCGGTGCATCATCTTGAAGCCGTCGAGAAGGAGATCGATAGTGGTGATGATGCTGAGGTTCGCAAGAACCCCTACGAGAAGCTATTTCCATCTCAGAAGTCCAAGTCATTTCCTTCCAAGAAGAAAAAGATTGGTGGTTCTAACTCTCAAACTCAGTCTACTGAAACACCTTCCATTCGAAAGTGTTTCAATTGTTGTTCTCCTGATCATATGATTCCATCTTGTCCTAAGCCTCTCTTCTGCCGCTATTGCAAGAAGGAAGGTCATCATGTTTCCACCTGGCCTACTATTCCTGCTAGTGCCAAGTCTGGCAAGCTTTATGCTGCTAAGGCTTCTGGTGGTTCTTCTCAGCTCAGAGGTACATCTTCTTCTATTGTTGAAGGTTCTTTATAATTTCATGACCGTTCTATTCGAGTCCACTTCGATACGGGTGCGTCATATTCATTCCTATCAAAGAAAATGGAGGATTTGTCTTTGGACGTATCATGGTTGATCACTTCACCGAGGATTGCGAATCCTATTGGGGATCCACTACCCTTAGCATGCTTTGTGATGATGTTGTGTCACGACCCGTCTTTGTATCACCAGAAACACGCATCATGATTTAAGAAAGAAAGGGATAGAAGAAGAAAAGATAAGGAAGAAAAAACTCAACAACATCATATACTCACAGCGGAACGAATGAAATATAATATATCATATAAAATATTTCATAGTATGATACACATCAGAGTTACACAACCTATACAACACATATTAGGCAGTTATAAACATCTGTCTATCATACAACTCAAGTACATCAATATAATATAGACATAACACTAACACATAGAAACCATAATATATCTACACGCTGAAGCCTCTTGCTCGAAATCACCTCTAGAATTTGTCAAGCTAACCTGAATCCCTCGACTACTCATGCATAATATGAGTACCCAAGAGTTTAATAAAACAGGAAATAAACACTTGGGTCAGACATGGGTCTGGTGTGAGTAAACGGTTTAAAATTGCTTAACTTTGAAAACCTTTGAAAAGAAAGGTATAACGTAAGACTTCCCACACATAAACATGGAAAAGTTTTTATCTTACGCTAACCAAAACATTTGCTAGGAAATCCATTGATATTATAATAGTGTCTAGAGTTTTCAAGTAAACAAGAAATAGCTGAAATTGTTACATGATTAAATTCCATCTACTAGCCATAAAAGTGGGTAATACAATCCAAACCGTAGGGTCTCGTAGGAAGAATGGGTTTCCATCAATAGAAGGACTACTGGGGTACCGCCCGTCACAGTACGGGGCCTAGATCACCGTACCGAAGATCCACCATAAATCCCCTGCAACACAAGGCCGGAACCATCCCTTACTGCACAGTCCCGAACAAGACCACCCCGTGGTTGGCGTGACCAACCACACACTAAGCTGAAATAGAAAGGGACCTCTAGACAGGGGTAAATATCGTCCTACTTGGGCATGACCCACTTAACCTTGCTGCACCTCCCCTATTTTAGCCATTCCCTGTTGATGAGGCTTGAGGTTATGATTACCTTTATAGAACACATCTATCTTAGAATGCTCATCATCCACCTGACGATGTTCTGTAAGGATTCAATCTATACAAGTTCGTTCCGGTTCGAATGAAACCGAAGGCACTATCTCGTTGCACTCATTTTGGAATCACCCTCAGAGTCAACGACCATAGTCCTTGCACTCTGAATCACCATCTCGAAACTGAAAGTACTATCTCCGTCAAACTCATCTCGGAATCACCCTCAGAGTTATACTGACGAATAGTTCTTACACTTCGAGTCTTCACTAAGCTCTTTTCTTGGATCCACGACCTAACATTTAATTTGGATCGATGTGGTTTTCGGATATCCAAATATGGAAACCTAATCCCGGTCTCACCGAAATCCAAACGCCATTTTAATGTCCAAGTTGTTTAAAGGTTTTAAACAATTAAACTTATATTCAAAATAATATAACAGATAGATGAATCACATTATAACAATAGATAATTCAAATTATCAAATCATCTCACAAGCAGCATATATCCCGTATTAGAGATATCACATCCAAATCATCCAATATCATTCAATCATCCAATATCAATCATCCAATATTAATCAATCATCTATAAGCAGGTTTGATTCTCTCTTAATCAATTTGATTACCATAATCCTTCTTTCTCAACATTAATTAATTACAAATTAATTAATTAATCACCTCTTAATGATCTTCCTTAATTAATCTCCCTTGATTAATTATCCTATAATTACATTCAAGTAATTAGCCTTTAATTAATTACACAAATTAATTATCCTTAACCATATACAGTAATTAACCTTTAATTACTTCATTAATTACATTAATTAATGATCCTTCATTTGCTTCCATTAATTAATTAACTATAATTAATTTGCATTAAACCTCAATTAATTACAATTAATTAATCATACTTTAATAAATCACTTTTATTAATCAACCTTGATTAATTTCATTAATTATATTAATTAATGATCCTTATTAATTAATTAAACTTTTAATTAATTAAATAATTAATCATTAATTAACCACCTTCATTAATTAGTCTTAATTGATCATAAACAGAAATTAACAAACTTGTAATTACTTATCGTAATTAATTAACTTCTTAATTGATTACATTAATCTTTGATTAATTACACTAATTAATCAATCTTTGATCACTTTACTACATAATCATTAATTACATTAATTAATAACCCTCAATTAATTACTTCATTTATTAATCACATTCTTAATTAATTACATATAGTAATTAATCTTAAATTGATCACATCAATTAATTAATCACATTAATTAATTAACCAAATTAACTATGTAATTAACCCTTAATTACTTCCATAAGTAATTATCCTCTAATTACTTTCATTAGTTAATTATTCTCTTAATTAATTACCTTAACAAGTAATTAATCACATCATCAATTAACCTTAATCCTTTAATTAATTAATTACTCTTTAATTAATTAATTTTCAAATCAATTATATTAATTAATCCTTTAATTAATAACATTAAGTGATTACCCCTTAATCACTTCCATTTAATTACTTCCATAAGTAATTATAGACTAATTACTTCCATAAGTGATTTCTCTTTTCTTAATTACATTCAGTAATTAACCATTAATTACTTCATAAAGTAATTATACTTAATTAATTCATAATTAAGTGATTATTTAAATTAACCAAACAATTAACTAATCATTTAAATTTAATTACATAATTAGTTAACTCCTTGTACTTAAAAATCCTTAATTAATTAAGAAAATCATTTATCTTAATTAAACTTTTTCTTATTAATAAATGATTTACATTAATTAACTATTCTTAAGTTAATAACAATAATTAATTAATCTTATTTATCTTCACAATGATTATCTTAAATTAATCAAAATCTTAATAACTTAAAGATAAATTCTTTATTATAATTGATTACTTAATTATCATTAAACCATATTTACAAATAAAACATTTTAAAATCAATTATAATTTAAAAGAAATTTAAACATCTAAAATTTAACCTTTAAATCCTTGAAATCTTCCAAAGATTGTTTAAATATATTTTATCATACAGTTATTTTAAAATTTTGATTATCAAATCTTAAAACTTATTTACTTTAATTATATTTAAAACTTGATTTTTACTTTGCTTTAAAACTTAGAAACATTACCTTTGATAACAAAAAAAAAAATCTCAAACTTTGAAACTTCAAACTGTTCATGCTTAATTATTTAAAAACTTGGCATCACTTCTTATAAAATTGAAACAGTTAGCAACATCAAAATTTCTCGAGTCAAACTCGATCCCTCCCCGTACAAACCACAGTACAATACGCGTTCGTCCTCTACTTCGAGACAAACAGCAATTTGCACGAGACCAAACACGAGTACCCAGCTTCTTCTCGAATGCCAAACTTCATCAGATATTAAAGGTGCATCGTGCACATGCACAGTGCTTCCAGCATCTTTCGATCATCACTCTGGCCATCAGCAAGTCGAGCATCACGACACCAAACTCCTCGTCCACTCCGATCAACCAAGTCGATAGTAGCTAAAAATCATGGCAACCAATCAAACTGTAACCCAAATTTCTCGAACGAAAAACACCCATCGCGGTTGCTTCCTTCATCGGAATCATCAGCCGACCTACCTGATGATGCGCCACACTTCGACGAACAACATTCACACCTCGTGAATCACTCCGATCCCCAATGGCCATCGCCATTGTCTTTCAAAACCCCTTGTTCCCAAAGGACCATCAAACTCTAGTTCGCCTCAGCGCGACCACCACAGCCATCGGAAAATTGCCTTACCAATTTGCCTGCATTCTTCAACAACTCAGCCAACTCCAATTCTAACCTCGAGTCTCAGATCGTCCTAGATCATCGGAAATTGCCGATACCCCCAAAATCGAACAATTCAAAATAACTCACCAATTTCGGAACTAAAAATCACAATACTCCCATCATAATTCATCATTTTGTTATATGAATCAGATTTTATAACCAAATATTTGATTTAACTCGAACAAATTTTAACCCATGTTTGAATATTCACTGTATCTTATAAATTTTTAAGATAAAAACATAATATAATTTTTCGAGTTCATTTTTATAATTAACATCACATTGTTATACACATTTCTTTTTAGAAATCAAAGTCTGAAATTTAATACAAGAGAAGATAAAAAATTTAAAAGTTTATTTAAAACCTATAAAATAACAAAGGCAAAACTTTATATACATATAGGCACTTCAGATATCCAAGCATGCATTCACAGTCAGATACATGTACAACCAATATTGCCACACAAATTCTATTATAGGCATTTAATTAAAGTCACAGGTTTAAACATTTTTTAAGAAAATATATGTTTACTCACCAATTAATGGAACAGAGAACAAATTTTCATGTCCAGGCTTTAAATTTTGATCTAATACTGGAAAGTGCTTTGATTGCTTTGCTGTCGAGGTTGAATTCTTTGCATGCCTGATCTTTGATTTTAAATGCTTGAAACTGATGTTGATCTTTCATTTGAGTTGCAGGTTGAGGTTGCAGTAGGTTTAGTTGTTAGAAAAACTTGTTTGCAGATTTGAATTTTAGATTTGATTTTGCTTTTGGTTTCAGTTTCAGGTTTGAAATAGTTTCTGGTTTGCTATTAAATTTTTGAAAGGATGAGGAGAGAAAAAGAAAATAATTTGAGAAGAAGAAAGTTTTTGAATTGAAAGTGGAAAAACAGGCTTCTCTTAAACATTTTCTTTATATGTTTAAATTTTCAAAAAAAAGAAATAAAGGCCACTTGTAAATTCAAATCACCCTTAGCTTACACATGTTTAAATCCATTGTTATCTTTTTTCAAATGTCAAAAGCTAGCTTAAATTATTCACAAGTGTTAACTTTCTTTTTATTAATTCATTTAAGTTATAAATATATTTATGAAGTATATTTATGTGTATAAGAAATGTTTGTCTTCTTATAAATAAGCTTTTAAATTTTAATAAATATACAAGTGTGAAATTTTGTAAACATTTGTTTATAAATAGCTTATGTTTTTAAGTCAAATAAATGTATTATATGTTTTCCTTTAAATTGTGTAATATGAATTTGTATTTATATTTATATAAATGTGAATTTAGTAATTTATTTATATATTACTTATGTTTACAAACTATTCTAGTTTAAGAGATATTTTAAAAAGAAAGCTTATTTAAAACTATATATATATATATATATATATATCTATAACCATTTTAATTTAAGCACTTTTAAAGAAAAATAAATAAAACTTTGACTAAATCTTATTTAAACTATCACATTTTAAAAAAAAATTACCCTATACTTTGAAAATACAGAATTAACCTTAAATTAGCTTTTGAAAAATATTAAATTTAAAACAAAGCTTTAAATCACAATATATATTATAATTGGAAAACATATTTCTCTTATTAAGTTTTAACGGAAGCTTCCTATTATAATGTATAGACATACATATATATTATCAATAAATTATATTAAATTTCAAAACGACTTCAAATTATAACATATCTGTAACAACCCGCATATTTATCGATTTTTATATTTAAATATTTTATTTAAATATTTTATCGTTAATCGGATTTTGGTCCGAAGCTACTTTTTGCAAACGGTCAAATTAGGACTCGAGACCACTTCCATTGAGTTCGAAACGTCTTTTGCAATCTTCTAAGTATAAACATTGATATGTTTGGGGTTAGTGGAATTTCACCACTTTTTCACTCGAGCCTTTGGTTTGGACTTTTAGCCCATTAGGCCCAAGTTCCACCCCCCTTCTTCTTCATTGCTTCATTTCATTTCCTAACACTAAAGCTTCAACAAAAATGGTGAATGGAATGAGAAATTAAAACTCCAAAGTCTTTGTTTTATTGCAACTCCAACATTCAACTCCAAATTCAAGAAGAAGACATCGGATTCAAGCTTGTGGTTGCTTCTCCATTTGCCTTCAAGCTTTGTTCTTCATTTTCATTGGGTTTTGGAGCAAAGGTGAGATTTTTATCTCACAAATCTAGTCTATAACTATATTGGACTGTTGGGAATGATTCCCTATCACTTTTGCATGCACATTTGCATTTGGTTTGGATTGGATTGGCGAAAAACTCCAATTTTTAGCGTTTTGGTGAATTTTTCTGCACTTAGGTCGTTCTGGCCATTTTCGTGTGTTCGGAATTAGGTCGTGGGTCGTTGGGCTTTAGGTCGCAAGCTCCTTAGGTCGTAAGTCGTTCGAATGTTAGGTCGCTCAGCCCTTATCCCCTTAGGTCGCTAGGTCGCGATGTTTTAGGTCGCTAGGTCGCGACGTTTTAGGTCGCTGCATCCTATGCCTCTATAGGTCGCTCAACCTCGTTTATGACCATAGGTTGCTCACCCCCTCTTCGTTAGGTCGCTTGGCCTTGCCTTCCATTTTTAGGTCGCATGACCTTCTATCCCGCTAGGTCGTTGGACCTATAACCCGTTAGGTCGTTGGGCCTATAACCCGTAGGTCGTTAGGCCGTTAACCCACTAGGTCGCATGACCTATAACCTGTTAGGTCGCTCGACCGTTTACTCCGTTAGGTCGCCCAACCCTACTACAAGTATTAGGTCGCATGACCTTGTTCCACTAAGTCGCTCGACCCTTAGGTCGTAACATGTTAGGTCGCGCGCCTTCCACACCATTAAGTCGCGAGTTTAATTAGGTCGCTCGGCCTTAAAACGTTAGGTCGCTTGACCTGTGCTATTGTTAGGTCGCTTGGCCATTTCAGTTAGGTCGCATGACCACAGGGTTGCTCCAGTTAGGTCGCTTGACTCCTTAGACCCCTAGGTCGCAACCATTAGGTCGCTCGACCCTATTCCCCTTAGGTCGTTAGACCTCATTTTGTCTTCACTAGGTCGTACCGTTTTGGTCGGGGCGCTGCCCCCTGGACCCCCGCGACCTGACCGGGCAGGTCGAACCCCGTAAGCGGTGGCGTTGCCCCCGCACCCCCACCTTGGGGGGTTGCCACCCCCCTGGACCCCCCCTCCGTAGGGGATCTTATCTGAAAAACATTGAGCTGATTTCCTTGGATTTTATTCACATCTCCGTATGCGATTTTTGTGACTGATTGTTTCTACAATTGCTTCTGTGTTTTGTCACTTTAAAATATAAAGGTTTCAATACTAGTAGTAAATATCAAAACTCTTTTAACAAACAATTTCAACTCTATTTTTAATAACAAAGCTCTTTTCTTAAACCGTTTTCCAATCTATTAGTATATACAAGTCTTTACCTCACCCGGATGAGAAATCTAATTAAACGACTTAGTAAAACAAGTGGTATGAAACGCTTGCGTTCACTTCGTCGGTTAATTCTTGGACTTGTTCGATTGAACCTCTTGTGACAATTTTATTAGTGAAGATTTACAGTTTGTTCGTAAATATTTAAGTTAAGCAAGTGGTTATGGGACATGAAGCTAAACTTCTATATTTACTAGCTTAGTGTAATTGACACTTCTCGTTGATCTTGATGATCGCTTTATGAATTAGACTAGCAATTGCGCGATGTCTCTTTCATTGCAAGGTTAGACTAGACACCACTTGTGTGATTCCATTCACACATACCTTTCTGCTTTTTGGTTAGTCTCGACCTCAATCTGTGTGATTCCACTCACACATGTGGGGTAGCTCCCCATGGTCTTCGGACCGTCATGTGATAGGCCTCTTTCCCTTTTTATGATTTCTGGATTTCTTGTGTTGATTTCTGGAATTTATCTCTTTGACTTGTCATGAGTACAAGTTTAGGGTATGATGCCCTCTTTGGATCTTTGAGAAGATTCTTGTGATATTGATTTATCTCTTATCGGTTGATCTCCTGTTGATCATTAATTGCATACTTATAGTAGTATGTCAGTATGGATATTTTATGTTTATGCCATATCTTTTATTTTATATCATGTCATCTGATATTTATAGCTAGACTGATCCGTTTATTATTTTCTTATAAATAATACTCGGGTCAGGCCGAGATGTTACAGGTGCTACTGCTTGACTCCTCCCCCAGTGATTCACTACTCAGACTTTTGGCTACTTGTTTAGATTAGCAGCTTTTGTTGTTTACACTTGAGATATAGACTCATAGTTGTATTCTTTTGTATAGCACGCGTTGCTATTCTTTTGTATTATCGTGGATCTTTTTAGACCACTACTCTGATGTACACTTTTATGTGATATATATTCATATCTCTTTCCGCCTTTGTGATATGGATATCTGTGATTGATTCGCATGTTATGCTTACTTCTATATTTGTTTCCGAAGATCATTTTATAGCCACCGTGTGATAAGAAATTACACGGATGGTCGCTCCTCAACAGCCTTATTCTCCGCGCTAGTTGACAGCACTACACCGTAGTGTTCTTGGCTAGCGTGGGTATAGAGGTGGGGCGTCACAATATCATACATATATATTACAATTTGAAAATACATCTTTTATTTAACAAAAGACCTCCTATTCACAATATATATACCAAATATATATATTATAAATAGAATATAACTTTTATTAGCTTTGAAAGATAAATCTTATCAATGTTAAATTGTTAGAAAGATATTGACCAATATTGCCAGATTAAATATTTATTAACCTTTAGAAGATTAAATTTACCAATTTAAATTAAAATTATAAAGGAAAATTATCAAATCAATTTAATTATTAATATAGATTATTAAATCGATATTGCCTAAAATTCCTAGTCGTCACATTCCTCCCCCCTTAAAAGAATTTCGTCCCCGAAATTTAAAAGCAAAGATAATTTAATAACCCGACAAAGATTTTAATTTCAATCAGCAAAGCATACCTATCATCCAGTTACTAACAACCATAACAACCAATCAAACAAACAAACCTAACTAATTATTCTGACACAAACCAGGATAGATTTTTCTAATACTATCTAGAGTTTCCCAAGTATAAATCACCGGGAGACTCGCTCTACAGAATCTAACAATACCACTATGATCCAGAGCTCCCTCTCCTCTAGATCCACTAATCTAAACAAAATATCAGACTATACTCAAGTCTAGCTCAACTTCCAAAATCCTTCTGAATTACAAATTCCACAACCAGCAATGGATCATACACATACTCCCTCATAGATACATGAAACACATAGAATCCCAGCCATCCAAACTGGTAATTCAATCCTATAGACAAAAGACCTTATTCTATGAAAATGTAGATAAGAAATCCCAAATACCTCAGAACTAGCCATCCAATCTTACCCAATCATACTGTTCTCTTAACTCAAGAAACCTTAACAACAATGAAGTCTCCAACTTCGAATTCCAGATTTATAAATTTTATCCACACAATCAGACGATCCTGGACTGCTTATCTTCATCCTGATCAGCTCAACCTATGCTGATGCTTCCAAGAACAACTAGACCAAAGCAAACCAGTTTCTGGATCCCACTCAACAAAATGGTCTTCCAAGATCCGTCGAAATCCAGAACACAAGCTCTACTTCCCAAGCAATAGCAAACTGAACTTGCTTCCTTCCTCGCACAGCTGCTACCTTGCTTCTGCTACACAACTCTAATTCTGAAATAGATGAGAATACTGTTGATGAACACGATTACAAACTTATCCAATATATCCCGAAAACACGGTTTATCCTATCCATAAAATCTTAGTGACCCATCCGACTCGGTTGTTATCCCGCTTTTGGGCAAAGCCGTGATACCAAAAGATCGATCGAAGACAAATGACAGTTCGTCTTAGAGATTGGTCGTACTATGCTTCACTATGGATATCGCTGAATTTTGTCCGTGTCCAGATTGAGCTACAATTCTTAGGACACGACAAGAAAGATCATAGAAGTCAGCATCTCAAATTTCAAGTCAATCCGAGTTAATACGCTCAAGTTATGATCGATTCAATTTTAAGGGAATGGCCTCAGTTTCGTATCCATCCTCACGCTCCAATTCGAATTGATCTCGTTCGTATCGATCGAGTTTGAAACCATCGGGATGCCTCAGTTCAACTCGATCATGTTCAAATCCATCGGCTTCCCCTGCTTCGTATCCATCATGGAAGTCCCTCGCATCCATCTGTCTCGAGTTCATCAGGTGACTTCGTATCCATGGAAAAGCTACAAGGCTCGTATCCATCAAAGGGGTGACGTTCGATTCCATCAGTAACATCAACCCTCGAATCCATAACACTAATGGTCGAAAGGAAGATAGCCTCGCCTCCACCTGGTTCAAATCCACCAAACTCGTGGTAGTTCGAATCCATGGGAACACTTCTCTTCGAATCCATTAAGTTCGTATCGATGGACTTCACACCCATCAACAGTTGCAGTTCATATCCATGAATACGGCACCATTCGAATCCATCGAGTCAACTAGCTTTAGTGTTGTGTCATCCATCGATTCGAATGCGCCGAGATACATGGAAACGAAGCAGTCAACTCGGAGCCAAATCCGGATCGATACGAAGTGTGCGCTCCACGTCAACAAGAAGACGCGTGCCACCATCGGTTCGAAGCGATCGATTCGAACGCATCGATTCGAACCAAACACCACACGAGGAATCCCATTTCGTATCCATGATAACTCGAGATCCACAAGTCCAAATGCCATGAAATTTTCACAGAAGCTTGCATACATGTTGAAGAATGTCCACACCAAATTTCACCTCGATTGGATGATTTTCTGATCGATTCGAATGGAGTTCGAATCGATGCCAAAGTGGGGCTAAATTTCCTGAGGCCGGGCGCGCGGGCCCCCTCACGTGCCAGAAGTGGTCTCCCGAGTTTTCAGCGAAATATTAGCACCCTACGCCTATAAATAGAGCTCCCGAGCCAACAGAAAAAGGATCTTTGGATTCTCAAGCGCCTAGACTCTGCCGGATTGAGATCTCCATCATCCTACATCATATATTTGCTGTTGATTTCGAATTTCCAGTTGTAATCCGCTGTTGATTGCTGTAACAACTTGTAATCATTGAAAAAGAATCAATAAAACTGCAAAAAACTTCACAGTGGACGTAGGCAAAACGCCGAACCAATATAAATCGCTTGTCTACGCATTTACTTTATTGTTTATTGGAGTTTTTGTTAGATAATATTCGTTTTGAATTTACATTCTTCATTATTATCTCTTCAACGACTCCCGAAGAGCGTTGTGTCCAATTTTGGTGCAAACACTTTGGTGCTTTCACTGAGAAAACCCAGATTTTCTCCTGCTCTATAGATCTGTCATCGATACCGGATTGAATGAATCTAAGAGAGAGATCCAGATCATCAAGTTGAAGTTCCTTCCATTCTATTCAGATTTGCAAAGTCTAAGGAAAGGAATTCAACTTTCGAGATGGTTAGTACAAGAACCACCTCAAACGCTGTCAATCAAGAAGAACATGATAGACGGAATCCTGCTCCACTACCTCCACCTAATCAAGATACTACTGGACGTTCAGAACCACCAGGTCCGGTTACCCGACAGTAGATGCAGTTGCTGCTCCAAGAGCTGACCCAGAGTCGGCAACAACTAGCAGAACAGCTACGTGCCAACGCCGAGCTGATCAACAAGCTGGATCGCCAGAAGCGAAAGAGATCCACGAGGGACCATGCTTCTCACTCCTCCAGCGAAAGCTCTTCATCTTCTGATTATTATAATCGATCTCCACGACCCCGGCTAGATGGAAGTCACATGCCAACCGTTGGAGATCAACCGACACTGACCGTCGAACAACTGAGAGTTGGTCCATCAGCCAGTTTCCAAACCGGACCCTCCTCCCGAGGAGGTGCCGTCCCTCACCACACCACAGAGTACCGCGCTGCTAACGTCGCAGTTGAACCAGGAGTCGATGCCCAAGATCAGTAGAACCTGGATCGTCGCCAACATGAACGTACTCCTGAACCATACATCCCGGAAGACTATGAGCCAAGAAGGCAAGACTTGGACCGTCGTCAACGTCCGGTCCAACCCCAAAGTATGGAACGTGATTATACTCCGGCACAAGCCGCACAAAACGCACAAGTGCCGGATCTTTCAACTATGATACGTCAGATGATCCGTGAGAGCCAGGGATTCACAAATGACGATTAGGGAGTTTCCCGAAGTCACACTCCTTTTACGGACGATATCCTTACTGCTGAACCCCCACAGCGATTCAGGATGCCAACTCTACCCATGTACGAGGGAAACTCCGACCCCAACCAACATATTCTGAAATATGAATGGTCGATGACCGCTGCCAGAGCCGACGATGCAATGAAGTGTCGTAGTTTCCCCATATCCTTAGGGGGCATCGCTACCATGTGGTTCACTCGACTGCCACCTAGATCCATCTCTTCATTCAACCAGTTGGCCACAAAATTTGTTGAACAATTCTGCATGCACGTCGCAAGGCCAAAAGATGTCAACACTCTGTCTAGTGTCACTCAAGCTCCTGGAGAGACGCTCAGGCGTTATTTAGAGAGATTCCATACTGCATGTGCGGAAATCAGCAATCCAAACGATAACTCCATCGTTATGGCGTTGACTGAGGGGATCGAATCCGATTCTGAGTTTGGCAACTGGTTAGCTGGAAAACCACCTGCATCGTTGGACCGTTTCCATGCCAAGGCGGCTCAATTCCTGAGAAGGGAAGACGCGAAACAATCTAGGAAGCAAACTGATGCAGGACCAAGTACGGAAGGGATCCAAAACAATGTAGCAATCAAACAGTCTAGTGAGAGCTCCGGAAAAGTTCAGTTGAACGTTAAAAACAAACAAACTCGGCAAAGAGAGAGTGTGAATCAAACTAGAAAGAGAGATCAAAATCATGGCCCACAGCGCAAGAATCCTATGTTTGACAGTTATACACCCTTGAATACTTCATTGGAGAACTTGTATTTGCAAACCTGTAATACAATTCAATACAAAAAACCTGCTCCAAGACCGTCATTAGAGAAGCAAATCCAGGGGGGAAAATATTGCAGGTTCCATGAAAGCTACGGGCAAATACGAACGAGTGTCATCACTTACAAGATCTCGTTGAGAAATTGATCGGAGAAAAGAAGCTGGAACAGTTTGTTCGGACGCCGCAGTCGGGAGACGCGGGCCCACCAAATCAAAGTAATGAATCCAATCAACTGATGCAGGAAAACTCCGCACCCACTGGCTGGAGGTTAGTAGTAAATGCTGTTGAAGGTATCCCTCATCCAACAAAGCGAAGCTGGGATGAGATGAAGTCATATGCCAGTCCCACTAGGCACGCGGATTTTGCATGCTGTAGAAATTTGAAAGATAGAGTTCCGATCAAACGACAGAAAGCAATGACCGACGACATTGTATTTCAGTGTAGTAATGATGACAGAATCATAGTCCCGACTACCGATCCACTAGTCATATCAGCTCAGGTAGGCCATGTGTGGATGAAAAGGATTCTGGTTGACAGCGGAAGTTCCGTAAATATAATATTTAAGCGAGCCTACGACCAAATGAATCTGAATGCCAAAGACTTGAAACCATACCAATCCAGTATTCGCGGCTTCGATGGGAGCGCGACCATATCTGTTGGAGAGCTAGAAATACCGATGGAGTTGGGAACAGGACAGTGTTGCAGAGTCCGGACATTGCAATTCATGGTGATAGACATAGATTCACCGTACAATGCTTTCTTAGGCCGACCAGCCCTTGCTAAATTCAGGGCTGTTATCGCCTCATGGTGCCTAACCTTAAAATTCCCCACTGACAAAGGATTTGGTGTTGTTATGGGAGACCAGGCCGACTTAAGAACTGTCATACTCCAGAAGCGAGTTTCCCGGTCGCACGATGTCAATGTTCAACCCCAAACCTTCAAAATTGGTGATTTCGTCTACGGAAGAGTACACTCAACACCATCACACGTGAAACCAACGTGGGAAGGGCCATGTGTGATTGAACAAAAACTCGGGAATGACATGTTCTTGCTTTCGACATTGGGCGCTCCTATTTTACCAAGAGCGTGGAGAAGCGAGAACCTTCGCCATTGCTACGCATGACAGGCTCTATTCAATCTATGAATACTTTACAATTTCCTTTACATTCTGAAATTTCAACTTGTAATAAGGCACTGACTTTGCCATATTTCCTTATTTCAGCAATAAATTACTATCTCTTCAAGCTAGAGCAGTGATTCACCGAATGCAACATTCAACAATCACGACACACGAAGAGCTAAGTTCCATCAAACAATGGAATTTATTCAAATAGCGAGTGACTGCGATACGACTGGCCACTCACTAAGTGAAACCTCAGCTCGGGGGCAAGCCATCACATTAAAGGCTGAACTGGACCAACACACGACAGTCCTACAACTAACTCCAACTTCCCAGAGTGTGAATTGGAGTATAAACATCCAATAACTCGTTCCCAGAGTGCGAACGGACTCCAACTTCCCAGAGTGCGAATTGGAGTATAAACATCCAATAACTCGTTCCCGGAGTGCGAACGGACTCCAACTTCCTAGAGTGCGAATTGGAGTATAAACATCCAATAACTCGTTCCCAGAGCGCGAACGGACTCCAAATTCCCAGAGTGTGAATTGGAGTATAAACATCCAATAACTCGTTCCCAGAGTGCGAACAGACTCTAACTTCCCAGAGTGCGAATTGGAGTATAAACATCCAATAACTCATTCCCAGAGCGCGAATGGACTCCAACTTCCCAGAGTGCGAATTGGAGTATAAACATCCAATAACTCGTTCCCGGAGTGCGAACGGACTCCAAATTCCACAGTGTGAATTGGAGTATAAACATCAAATCCATCGTTCCTAGAGTGTGAACGAATTCCTAAAAAGCCCAAACAGGTGTGACTGACCATCTATCGACTAACTCCAACTTCCCAGAGCATGAATTGGAGTATAAATATAGATTACAAGTTCCCGGAGCGCGAACCGAAGCATCCGTGCTAACTCCAAGTTCCCAGAGTATGAATTGGAGCACAAATACCAAGTCAAAGTTCCCGGAGTGCGAACCGAAATATCAATACTAACTCCAAGTTCCCAGAGCGTGAAGTGGAGTATAAACATCAATTCCAGGTTCCCGGAGCGCGAACCATGTTACAAACATCGATAACTCCCAAATTCTTGGAGTGCGAACCAGATTATCGATTTAAAATTAACCTAAGTCACCAGAATGTGGACATGTGCTTAAGATTTGTGATAAGAGCGATCAACCACCAAAATACAAATGTTGTTCCACGAAACTAGGGGGCAAAAAAGCTAAGTGTTAATCACTAGACAAGATGATACGACGTCCGAAGTTTAACTTATTCATCAATTACAACTTGTGACCAAGATTTTCAGACTTGGCAAATAAAACGAACTCTACTTGACGGTAAAAACACCACAAGTACACCGAACTGAAAGCTAAACACTGCAAACACTTAAGCATAAAAGAAATGAGAATTGAAACAAAGAAATTGAATTTTATTTCAACTAACTGTATATGAAGATTCATGTACAAGTCCTTTCAAAAAATTCCTACCAGCAGGGGGCCAAGCCTGCATCTATACATAGCCTATGAAAGGAAAACAAAAAATGACTTCCTAGCTGCCAAAAATGCACTAGTGGGAATCATCTACTTCTTCTTCTTTGGTCTCCTCTTCAACGCAGAACCACTCGAACCACTAGCAGTCTTCCGCTTCGACCCCGTACCCTTTGGCGGATCTTCCTCTGACGAGGGAATGATATCAATATACTCCTCCGAACTTGAACTTAAAGGAATATTCCCTTCTCGAGGAGTCGGAGGGGTCGGGTCTACCACCGGGGGAGGAACGGGCGTGCTGGTTCCGACTAGCATGTCCCCAGAAGATAACACCGCAAGAGGAGTGGGATCAACCGCCGTCGTAGCACATTCAGAATTACCGCCGTGTGCTGCCGCTTCCATCTCCGCTTCGATTTGGGCGAGTATCTCAGCCTCACGAGCAGCACGAGACTCACGACAGGTGGCGGTAGACTGTGACGATGCAATAGAAGCAGGTGGGAACGTGCCAAGAACAAATGGCATGTCAACAAAGGGGTTACTGTGCTGGCTCAAGAGTTCATTCATCATCTGTTCATCGAAAGTAATTGAACCTCCCTGTGTCACCTCAGTCGGCGTGGCTATCATCGTGGCGATTGCTTCAGTAATGATGGCCTCTTGTTCTTGATGTGGTTCTTGGACTACAGGAGGCACCGTCGATGTTACTTTATTCACTGAGCAAGAAAGAAAAGAAGTGTCAGAACATGCTTCTATACAAGTACTTCAGTTCGAACACATAGTAGATTTGTGCAGAGTACCTTCCTCAACTTGACTCGTAGCTGACTGAACAGCTTCAGAAGAGTTATCCCTGATGGGAGATAAGCGTGGCTGCTCAGGGTCGTAGCCTGGGACCAACTGTGGCTGAGTCACTGGTGTAGGATCCGTTCCAGATGAAGTGATCATCTCTGAACTTGTAGACGGATGCGCAACGCCAGATCCTTCACCAACTTCCAAGTGTTGGGTACCCAGCTTCTCTCTAGCATGAGAGACCATGAAATCATGGGGAACCTTCTTCTCTTCATCAGTCAATATGAGATTCTCCAACTCAAATTCATCAAAAACTTCGCCTGGATGTGATGCTTTCTCTTCTTCAACTAGTAGATTCCAGGTGTTGAACAAATGCGTCGGATAATCATCAATCCATGTCAGATTTCTGTGCCTCAGCACGTTAGCATTATAAGTGATGAGAAGTTCTTCTATCTCCGTCTCCAGCTTAGTCTCTTCTTGACGAACTCTCTCATCGACTTCGGCTTCTATCTCACGGACCTTCTCGAAGGCCGCGTCTCTCTCTTTCCGAAATTCCACCGGTTGGTCACACGCTTCCTGTGCGGAAACATTAGCGGTGTCTCTTTCCTTCACAATCTCTGCAACTTTGGCCTTGAGCTCGTTTAGTTCTTTCAAGGCCGCATCCCGCTCAGCAGTCACGATGGTATTTCGGTGGCCCATGTCCTCCACCGTAGCGTAATGCTCACGCTTTATCCTATCCATCGCTGCCTGAGCTTCATCCGCTTTCCTGAGAGCTTCAATCTCTGACTTTTGAGAAGATTCGACCTCACTGCCGAGCGCCTGAATGATGCGGTCCTTTTGACCAAGTTCTTTCTCCAACTTCTCGATCGTGGCCGCTCGATCGAAGGCCACTTTTGATGCTTTCTTAGCGGTCTTCGACCACTCTTGATACTGGAAGAATACGTCCGAGAGATAATCGTGCATCATAGGAGCAACTATCGACGGTATCCTCTTCAGATGAGGGGGAAAAATGAACCCGTCAAAAAAAATTTCAGGAAATTCTTTCCTTAGTTGAGCCAGCCTAACCGCTCCTTCCCCCGAAGGCTCCGTCAATGTATGTTATGTTGACGGGGAGGCTGCGATTTCCGTTCTACAGTGAGTATCAGACCTCGATGGCTGGGAAGGCGGCTTGGGCCGTGAAGTTTCTGGAGGCGGTGCGTGAGCTCTAGGAGGTGGCGTGCGAGATCGAGATCGCCGCCTATAATCTTTTTCTCTGTCAGAGCGCTCATGACTCGAGCGCCCGTAGTCATAATCTCTGTCTCCTTCCCTCCTATAGGGCTCGTAATACGAAGAAGACTGGTGTTTCTTACGGAGACTGCCAAGCATTGAACCTCTACCAGACATAGTACCTGCGAAACATAGAGCGAAATTAGTAATCTCTCACAGTGACCGTATTACACTTAGAAATCGTGTAGGGCCGTGAGGTGTGAATGTGGGTGCAACCCCCCGACCAACCAGATGTGTCAACCGCACCAGTGGGCAGAGACTCGCTCAAAACTAAGGCTTTAGAAAATTCTCCCAATCCGGCATCGTGCTGAAAGGACACATCATCCGGAATTGGAATATCAGCGAGCCCTTCATAAAGATTTTCAGTTCTTGAAGGAGACCTCTCCGAAATTCTAACTCCGGAAGCGGATCGAGCCGTGACAACCGATTTTCATCTTCCCTTTTTAGGTGGCTTAACAACGGCTGCCTTGCCTTTTCTTTGTTCTATGGTATCTTGGGGTTCATCTGCAAATTTGCCCAATGGCTCATCATCAGTATCAGTTCTCTCCGAGTCAGCCTCCTCAATTATGACGACTTTAGGCTTTCTTCGTTTGACTCGTTCTTTCAAAGGAGTTCTTAAGACACCGTCGAGCATTATGCTTTGCCTCCGCTCAATCAACCTAAGGATTCTGAGATTCCTGTCTGTCAATAGCAGCTCAATATTCCTCTCTTCACTGGGGATTTCTTGAAAAACCCAAACTATCTCTTTGAAACGTTCACCTTTAGGTCGCTGAATCATGGCTGAAAAAGAAAATAGATGTGAGCTCGACTTCAAATACATCAGTTCCATCGACTACCCGAAAAGATAGCAATACTTACGTCTAAATAGCCATCGTTGAGAGAACCCTAGGGGGCATCTGACATAAAACCATTTCATCATGAAGTAGCTCAATCTTGTCCAAGCCCCCGTGACCACTTGGCAATTTCTTACAGCCTCCAAGAATGTGAAAGATGGACTATCGGCCCGACTCTTGAAATTAAACGAGTATCTGATCTCAATCGGGAGTGGCGGTCGATGGAGATACTCCATAAATGCAATGAACAAGATATTGAGTGACGTGTATTCGTTCGGGTGCAGTTGAGAGGGGGCGATCCTAAAAAATGACAATACTTCTCTTATATACTGGTTAAACGGAGGGAGTGTCCCAGCTGCGCACGCGTGGTGATTAAATGCGGTATATCCCTCCGGTGGATTGTGCGGTCTATCATTTGGCCCCGACAGTAGCACGTCATCCAGTGACAAACCATGCCTTAAACATATTCTTCCTAGCATGTCTTCCGAAATGTTAGACAGAACAGAATTTGATGGGTTACTAATGAAGGATGCATCAGGTAACTCATCCGAAGCTGGACCAATAACTTCAATCTCAATCTCCGGTACTTCAAGCACGGGAGGGACTGAACTCTGAGTTTCTTGCGGTTGCGAACTTGAAGTTTCCATAACTAGCTAACTCACGAGAAATCATCATTAGATGCTAAAAAGCCCGTGCATTCCCCGGTGTAAAGTGCATGTGTCGTGCAGTGCAGTGCATTACTTGAACAAATTCAATGGAATAAACTATAGTGTATGAACGACAAAACTCTAAAAATCTAACCGGAAATGACCGTCATCGCTGACCGTCACAACCGTGCCATCCACTTGCAAACAATCAACCCAAGTTGAAGTTCGTTACATTTTTTGTTAAGTTACAATTCCATCGGCGAGCTTCGAAAGGTAGTCCAATATGCAGTTCTACGGTCGAGTTCAATCATGCAAAGCAGAAGCTCGTCGGAGTCAAGTATTTTTATGTGCAAAAAATTCTCTAAAGTTCATTTAGTTTCAAATTGGAATCGGTCGCTGCAGTTCAAATTCGTATCGAATCGGTGAAAAATCATCAACCATGTTCGAATCGATACGCTTCGTATCGATAAATTTCGAATCGATAACCTTCGTATCGATCGCATTCGACTCGATACATTTCGTATTGATCAGTTCGAAACGATGAGTTTCGTATCGATCCAGAGCACGCCATGCCGTATCGATTCGAGGACACCGGCTCCGCATCGATCGTTGTTCTCGTATTCGTATCGATACGAAGTCGCATGATTTCCTCCGATTCGAAAGCGCCACAACTCCTTCTTCTCCAAGACAGGGCCTCGACTCCATGGCAACGCATCCCTCCCCAAACTTGCTCTCGTTTGCCCAGATCTTAAAGTTATCAATACTGATCGTGAAAGCAAGGAGGATGGATTATGATCTTCGAGTTTCATCGTTCTAAACACGATACTACCCATTAAATTACCTGATTTTAATGTTTAACTTCGGAGAATCAAAGAACTGGATCGATTCGAAGATGTGACAAACTGCTCTCGGAAGCTTCGAGTCGATGCAAGGGCACAGAGAGTAAGAAACAAATAGTAAAAGTAAAAAAGTGAAAAAATGGCCAAGTGAGAAGTATTTATATGAGGCCATAGAAGAACCGAGACGATTCGCCTCCCAGTAAAACATTACCAGTCGCAACCAGTCAAAACACCATCGGTTCGAAAGCTTCATTCGAATCCATTTGCCTGAGGCCTTATCGATGCGAAGTTACCCTCACGCTATATCGACACGAAGTATACAACTAACGTTGTACAAAAGATATTGAGCTCCATCGATGCGAAACGAACAGTGAGCACATCGACTCAAAGCCTTCGTTCGCATCAACAATTTCACAATTCCATTCACAACCTACCGATACGAACAACGATTTCGTATCCATCATTTCCTATCGATACGAACGACGATTTCGTATCCATCATTTCCTATCGATACGAACGACGATTTCTTATCCACCCTTTCTCATCGGTACGAATGGGTGATCCGTACTCATCCAAGCCATCAATACGAATGTCGATTTCGTACCCGTCATAGCATAAGCATACTCCATCAAGACGAATGTTGATCTTATACCCATCGATGCTAATACCCATCGATTCGAAATATTACATTCGCGCAACACAAAGTCGATTCCATCAACCTTCTATATCGGTTCAGGAGAGGATCGATATGAAGGGACTTTTCAAAACAACCATCAAGCGTTGTCTCAACTCAAATTTCCAAATCGGTTCAGGAGAGAATCGATACGAAATTCAATAGCAAACAAAACTGACAACGACTCGTGGGCACACGACGTTAACGAGGGTCGAACTAACATATGTGCATATATGTCGGACTAATATTCGATTTTAAACATTTACAGGGATCGATTACTCATCTTGTTACGAATACAACAACCAACAGCTAAGCACTATTATACAGCAATCAACCATATCAACGCAAGGTTATAGCAATACAGGGTACGAATCGCAACAAAAGAGAACAATGATTGTTCAGAGAGAAATTGCAGCTATTCAAAGCATGTCATATTTCCACAAGACGTACTTTGGGGGGCAAATGTTATCCCGCTTTTTGGAAAAGCCGTGATACCAAAAGATCGATCGAAGACAAAGGACAGTTCGTCTCAAAGATTGGTCATACTATGCTTCACTATGGATATCGCTGAATTTTGTCCGAGTTCAGATTGAGCTACAATTATTAGGACACGACAAGAAAGATCATAGAAGTCAGCATCTCAAATTTCAAGTCAATCCGAGTTCATACGCTCAAGTTATGATCGATTCAATTTTAAGGGAAAGGCCTCAGTTTCGTATCCATCCTCACGCTCCAATTCGAATCGATCTCGTTCGTATAGATCGAGTTCGAAACCATCGGTATGCCTCAGTTCGACTCAATCACGTTCGAATCCATCGGCTTCCCCTGCTTCATATCCATCATGGAAGTCCCTCGCATCCATCTGTCTCGAGTTCATCAGGTGACTTCGTATCCATGGAAAAGCTACAAGGCTCGTATCCATCAAAGGGGTGACGTTCGAGTCCATCAGTAACATCAACCTTCGAATCCATAACACTTAAAACGGTCGAAAGGAAGATAGCCTCGCCTCCATCTGGTTCAAATCCACCAAACTCGCGGTAGTTCGAATCCATGGGAACACTTCTCTTCGAATCCATTAAGTTCGTATCGATGGACTTCACACCCATCAACAGTTGCAGTTCGTATCCATGAATAAGGCACCATTCGAATCCATCGAGTCAACTAGCTTTGGTGACGTGACATCCATTGATTCGAATGCGCCGAGATACATGGAAACGAAGCAGTCAACTCGGAGCCAAACCCGGATCGAGGTGAAGTGTGCGCTCCACGTCAGCACGAAGGCGCGTGCCACCATCGGTTCGAAGCGATCGATTCGAACGCATCGATTCGAACCTAACAGCCACACGAGGAATCCCATTTTGTATCCATGATAACTTGAGATCCACAAGTCCAAATGCCATGAAATTTTCACAGAAGCTTGCATACATGTTGAAGAATGCCCACACCAAATTTCACCTCGATTGGATGATTTTCTGATCGATTCGAACGGAGTTCGAATCGATGCCAAAGTGGGCCCAAATTTCCTGAGGCCGGACGCGTGGGCCCCTCCACGTGCCAGAAGTGGTCTCCCAAGTTTTCAGCGAAATATCAGCATCCTACGCCTATAAATAGACCCCTAGAGCCAACAGAAAAAGGATCTTTGGATTCTTAAGCGCCTAGACTCTGCCGGATTGAGATCTCCATCATCCTACATCATATATTTGCTGTTGATTTCGAATTTCCAGTTGTAATCCACTGTTGATTGTTGTAACAACTTGTAATCATTGAAAGAGAATCAATAAAACTGCAAAAAACTTCACAGTGGACGTAGGCAACACGCCGAACCACTATAAATCGCTTGTCTACGCATTTACTTTATTGTTGATTGGAGTTTTTGTTAGATAATATTCGTTTTGAATTTACATTCTTCATTATTATCTCTTCAACGACTTCCGAAGAGTGTTGTGACCAATTTTGGTGCAAACATCGGTTACACAACCTTACAGTAGAATCCAAACTTGAAAACTAGATCTGACCAATCCATTTCCAAAAATTCCTGAGCTGCTACACCAACTCTTCCTTCTCGAAGAACCATCCTACTACCAGGCTAACCACCAATATCGCTTCTGGAACCAATTCAATATGGAACTCAACTCCAGATGCAGGAAAACTTCTGATTACTTTAGTACCTCCTACTTCCACATGAGAACCCTGTGTCTCAAACAAAAGATTGCCCAAGGTAAATTCCGAAATTAATCGCAAGTCATTTTTGCGATCCTACCTAGTTCGGATTCCAAAGAAACTGTCCTCTCTTTACCAATTAGAACAACCTTAAGCATCTCTAAACAAGGTTAACCCTTCAAGGAAACCTTCACCATCTGCCCGGATTGCTGAAAGAAGAACCACAAAGATTCCTGAACCATCGGAGAAATGACCCACACTGCTGCTTCCAAACTCTATCTCTAGGACACTACTAATCCAGAAGACCTTCTTGTCGGCACACAAATACCTCTGAGCTGTACTGTAACCGCAGCTAACCAAAGACTTTTAATACAAAGGCTCCTCAAACCCCAAAACCATCAACTAACTTCACCAAAGATCCCTCGAGATGGCTGACATCCTATCAAGAAATTCAAGCTCCAAACCAAGCATCAACATCTTGCTCTCCTTAAGGGGTGACAATGAGACCATGCCGAAGCGAAGCAACTTATAGACCTTAGTCTCATATTCCAAACCAATCGAAACTCCTTCCTAAAGATGTCAGGATACCATCACTTGCTTTTGCACATCCGACAGATCCAAACTCTAGAAAATCCGCTCACCCGAGCGCAACCAAATTTATACTTCAAAGATGGACTCCGAATCTTTAAAAAAATTACCATCGGAGTTCAGAGAGAAATCCTTACTTCAAGCTGCAAATCCCATTCGAGATGGTATTGGATCTATAGTCTCGACAAATACACTTCCAACTTCAAACATATGGACCTCTTCCATAAGTGGTAGTCGTGTTACACACACACCACTACCCCATCTATCTCTAAAACTTATGTTGGAAAACCCGAACAGGTAACCAAACAAATTAGTAGATATATAAATATATAGTTATATATAAAAATTACAAGTACGCTCTCTCAAAAAAGATAGAAATCACTCCAAGCCTAAGTATTCACTCAACCTTGCGCTCTGATACCAACTGTGACGACCCTTCTTTCTATCACCAGAAAAACACATCATGATTTAAGAAAGAAAGGGATAGAAGAAGAAAAGATAAGGAAGAAGAAACTCAACAACATCAGATACTCACAGCGGAACGAATGAAATATAATATATCATATAAAATATTTCATAGTATCATATACATCAGAGTTACACAACCTATACAACACATATTAGACAGTTATAAACATCTGTCTATCATATAACTCAAGTACATCAATACAATATGGACATAACACCAACACAGAGAAACCATAATATATCTACACACTGAAGCCTCCTGCTCCAAATCTCCCCCATAATTTGTCAAGCCAACCTGAATCCCTCGACTACTCATACATAATATGAGTACCCAAGAGTTTAATAAAATAGAAAATAAACACTTAGGTCAGACATGGGTCTGGTGCGAGTAAACGGTTTAAAATTGCTTAACTTTGAAAACCTTTGAAAAGAAAGGTATCACGTAAGACTTCCCACACACAAACATGGAAAAGTTTTTACCTTACGCTAACCAAAACATTTGATAGGAAATCCAGTGATATTATAATAGTGTCTAGCATTTTCAAGTAATAAGAAAAAGCTGAAATTGTTACATGATTAAATTTCAGCTACTAGCCACAAAAGTGGGTAATACAATCAAAACCATAGGGTCTCATAGGAAGAATGAGTTTCCGTCAATGGCAGGGCTACTGGGGTACCGCCCGTCATAGTACGGGGCCTAGATCACCGTACCGAGGATCCACCCTAAACCCCCTGCAACACAAGGCCGGAACCATCCCTTGCTAGACAGTCCCGAACAAGACCACCCCGTGGTTGGCGCGACCAACCACACACTAAGCTGAAATAGAAATGGACCTCTAGATATGGGTAAATCTCGTCCTACTTGGGCATGACCCACTTAACCTTGCCGCACCTCCCCTATTTTTGCCATTCCCGGTTGATGAGGCTTGAGGTTACGATTACCTTTATAGAACACATCTATCTTAGAATGCTCATCGTCCACCTGACGATGTTCTGAAAGCATTTAATCCATACAATTTCGTTCCGATTCGAACGAAACCGAAGGCACTATCTCTTTGTACTCATTTTGGAATCACCCTCAGAGTCAACGACCATAGTCCTTGCACTCTGAATAACCATCTCGAACCTGAAAGCACTATCTCCGTCAAACTCATCTCGGAATCACCCTCAGAGTTATACTGACGAATAGTTCTTACACTTCAAGTCTTCACTAAGCTCTTTTCTTGGATTCACGACCTAACGTTTAATTTGGATCGATGTGGTTTTCAGATATCCAAATACGGAAACCCGATCCCGGTCTCACCAAAATCCAAACGCCATTTTAGTGTCCAAGTTGTTTAAAGGTTTTAAACAATTAAACTTATATTCAGAATAATATAACAGATAGATGAATCACATTATCACAATAGATAATTCAAATTATCCAATCATCTCAAAAGCAGAAAATATCCCGTATCAGAGATATCACATCCAAATCATCCAATATCATTCAATCATCCAATATCAATCATTCAATATTAATCAATCATCTATAAGCAGGTATGATTCTCTCTTAATCAATTGGATTACCTTAATCCTTCCTTCTCAACATTAATTAATTACAAATTAATTAATTAATCACCTCTTAATGATCTTCCTTAATTAATCTCCCTTGATTAATTATCCTATAATTACATTCAAGTAATTAGCCTTTAATTAATTACACAAATTAATTATCCTTAACCATATACAGTAATTAACCTTTAATTACTTCATTAATTACATTAATTAATGATCCTTCATTTGCTTCCATTAATTAATTATGATTAATTTGCATTAAACCTCAATTAATTACAATTAATTAATCATACTTTAATAAATCACTTTTATTAATCAACCTTGATTAATTTCATTAATTATATTAATTAATGATCCTTATTAATTAATTAAACTTTTAATTAATTAATTAATTAATCCTTAATTAACCACCTTCATTAATTAGTCTTAATTGATCATAAACAGAAATTAACAAACTTGTAATTACTTATCTTAATTAATTAACTTCTTAATTAATTATATTAATCTTTTATTAATTACACTAATTAATCAATCTTTGATCACTTTACTATGTAATCATTAATTACATTAAATAGTAAACCTTAATTAATTACTTCATTGATTAATCACATTTTTAATTATTAATCACATTAATTAATTAACCAAATTAACTAAGTAATTAACCCGTAATTACTTCCATAAGTAATTATCCTCTAATTACTTTCATTAGTTAATTACTCTCTTAATTAGTTACCTTAACAAGTAATTAATTACATCATCAATTAACCTTAATCCTTTAATTAATTAAATACTCTTTAATTAATTAATTTTCAAATCAATTATATTAAATAATCCTTTAATTAATAACATCAAGTGATTATCCCCTAATCATTTCCATTTAATTACTTCCATAAGTAATTATACACTAGTTACTTCCATAAGTAATTTCTCTTTTCTTAATTACATTCAGTAATTAACCATTAATTACTTCATAAAGTAATTATACTTAATTAATTCATAATTAAGTGATTATTTAAATTAACCAAACAATTAACTAATCATTTAAATTTAATTAAATAATTAGTTGACTCCTTGTATTTAAAAATCCTTAATTAATTAAGAAAATCATTTATCTTAATTAAACTTTTTTTATTGATAAATCATTTACATTAATTAACTATTCTTAAGTTAATAACAATAATTAATTAATCTTATTTATCTTCACAATGATTATCTTAAATTAATCAAAATCTTAATAACTTAAAGATAAATTCTTTATTATAATTGATTACTTAATTATCATTAAACCATATTTAAAAATAAAACATTTTGAAATCAATTATAATTTAAAAGAAATTTAAACATCTAAATTTTAACCTTTAAATCCTTGAAATCTTCCAAAGATTATTTAAATATATTTTATCATACAGTTATTTTAAAATTTTGATTATCAAATCTTAAAACTTGTCTACTTTAATTATATTTAAAACTTGATTTTTACTTTGCTTTAAAACTTAGAAACATTACCTTTGAAAACAAAAAAAAATTTCAAACTTTGAAACTTCAAACTGTTCATGCTTAATTACTTAAAAACTTGGCATCACTTCTTCTAAAATTGAAAACAGTTAGCAACAACAAAATTTCTCGAGTCAAACTCAATCCCTCCCCGTACAAACCGCAGTATATTACGCGTTCGTCCTCTACTTCGAGACAAACATCAATTTGCATGAGACCAAACACGAGCACCCAGCTTCTTCTCGAATGCCAAACTTCATCAGATATTAAAGGTGCACCGTGCACATGCACAGTGCTTCCAGCATCCTCCGAGCATCTCTCTGGCCATCAGCAAGTCGAGCATCACGACACCAAACTCCTCGTCCACTGAGATCAACCAAATCGATAGCAGCTAAAAATCAAGGCAATCAATCAAACTGTAACCTAAATTTCTTGATCGAAAAACACCCATCGTCGTCGCTTCCTTCATCGGAATCATCAGCCGACCTACCTGAAGATGCGCCACACTCCGACGAACAACATTCACACCTCGTGAATCACTCCGATCCCCAATAGCCATCGCCATTGTCTTGCAAAACCCCTCATTCCCAAAGGACCACCAAACCCTAGTTCGCCTCAACGCGACGACCACATCCATCGGAAAATTGCCTTACCAATTTTCCTGCATTCATCGGCAACTCAGCCAACTCCAATTCTAATCTCGAGTCTCAGATCGTCCCAGATCATCGAAAATTGCCGATACACCCAAAATCGAACAATTCAAAATAACTCACCAATTTCCTAACTAAAAATCACGATACTCCCATCATAATTCATCATTTTGTTATATAAATCAGATTTTATAACCAAAGATTAGATTTAACTCGAACAAATTTTAACCCATGTTTGAATATTCACTGTATCTTATAAATTTTTAAGATAAAAACAAAATATTATTTTTCGATTTCATTTTTATAATTAACATCACATTGTTATACACATTTCTTTTTAGAAGTCAAAGTCTGAAATTTAATACAAGAGAAGATTAAAAATTTAAAAGTTTATTTAAATCCTATAAAATACCAAAGGCAAAACTTTATATACATACAGGCACTTCAAATATTCAAGCATGCATTCACATTCAGATACATATACAACCAATATTGCCACACAAATTCTATCATAGGCATTTAATTAAAATCACACGTTTAAACTATTTTTAGGAAAATGTATGTTTACTCACCAATTAATGGAACAGAGAACAAATTTTCATGTCCAGGCTTTAAATTTTGATCTAATACTGGAAAGTGCTTTGATTGCTTTGCTGTCGAGGTTGAATTCTTTGCATGCCTGATCTCTAATTTTAAATGCTTAAAACTGATGTTGATCTTTCTTTTGAGTTGCAGGTTGAGGTTGCAGTAGGTTTAGTTGCTAGAAAAACTTGTTTGCAGATTTGAATTTCAGGTTTGATTTTGCTTTTGGTTTCAGTTTCAGGTTTGAAATAATTTTTGGTTTGCTATTAAATTTTTGAAAGGACGAGGAGAGAAAAAGAAAAGAATTTGAGAAGAAGAAAGTTTTTGAATTGAAAGTGGAAAAACAGGTTTCTCTTAAACATTTTCTTTATATGTTTAAATTTTCAAACAAAAGAAATAAAGGCCACTTGTAAATTCAAACCACCCTTAGCTTACACATGTTTAAATCCATTTTTATCTTTTTACAAATGTCAAAAGCTAGCTTAAATTATTCACAAGTGTTAACTTTCTTTTTGTTAATTCATTTAAGTTATAAATGTATTTACGAATTATATTTATGTGTATAAGAAATGTTTGTCTTCTTATAAATAAGCTTTTAAATTTTAATAAATGTACAAGTGTGAAATTTTGTAAACATTTGTTTATAAATAGCTTATGTTTTTAAATCAAATAAATGTATTATATGTTTTCCTTTAAACTGTGTAATATGAATTTGTATTTATATTTATATAAATGTGAATTTAGTAATTTATTTATATATCACTTATGTTTACAAACTATTCTAGTTTAAGAGATATTTTAAAAAGAAAGCTTATTTAAAACTATATATATATTTATAACCATTTTCATTTAAGCACTTTTAAAGAAAACAAAATAAAACTTTGATTAAATCTTATTTAAACTATCACATTTAAAAAAATACCTTATACTTTGAAAATACAAAATTAACCTTAAATTAGCTTTTGAAAAATATTAAATTTAAAACAAAGCTTCAAATCACAATATATATTATAATTTGAAAACATATTTCTCTTATTAAATTTTAACGAAGGCTTCCTATTATAATGTATGTACATACATATATATATTATCAATAGATTATATTAAATTTAAAAACAACTTCAAATTATAACATATACATACATATATATTACAATTTGAAAATACATCCTTTATTTAACAAAAGACCTCTTGTTCACAATATATATACCAAATATATATATATTATAAATAGAATATAACTTTTATTAGCTTTGAAAGATAAATCTTATCAATTTTAAATTGTTAGAAAGATATTGACCAATATTGCCAGATTAAATATTTATTAACCTTTAAAAGATTAAATTTACCAATTTAAATTAAAATTATAAAGGCAAATTATCAAATCAATTTAATTCTTAATACAGATTATAAATTGATATTGCCTAAAATTCCGGGTCATCACATGTTGAGATTGCTTTATGTGGCTTTTCTATTCGTGCGAATCTACATGTTATTTCTCATATAGGATTGATATAATTTTGGGTATGGAATGGCTAGTGCGATACGATGCCAACGTTATTTGTTCTGAGAGAATTTTATATCTTCGACATCTAGATTCGTCTACTACGCTATCATTTGTTCTTTAGAACGTGGATAATTTCGAAGTGGCTTTTTATTCTCTAGACTCACGAGACGCTGATGATATATCTCGTATTCCTATTGTTTGTGACTTCTCTGATGTATTTGAGCCTGTTTCGGGTTTTCCACCCAAGTGGGCAATCGAGTTCCACATTGATCTCATTCTTGGCGCCCAGCTAATTAGTTATCCTCCCATAAGGATGTCTACAAAAGAAAATGAAGAACTCAAGAAGCAGCTTTTAGAGCTTGAGTCCAAGAATTTTATTAAGTCTAGTTCATCACCGTGGGGTGCCGCAGTTGTATTTGTTAGGAAGTCCGATGGTACTCTTAGGCTTTGCATTGACTATCGCAAGCTTAATGAGTTGACCATCAAGAATAGGTATCCATTACCTAGGATCGACGATGTGTTCGATCAGTTGAGTGGTGCTAAAGCCTTTTCTCAACTCGACCTTGCCACTGGTTTTCATCAGTTACGAGTTGCGGAGGATAGCGTTCCTCTTATAGCTTTTCGCAATCACTACGGTTCTTTTGAGTGGCTCGTTATGCCATTCGGTTTGACGAACGCTCCTGCTTTCTTTGTCGATCTCATGAATTGAGTATTCCAGGAATATCTCGATAAACCCATCCTTGTTTTTATTGACGACATCCTTATTTATTATAAGTCTGAGATAGAGCATACCCACCATTTGAGGATTGTCTTGGACACTCTTCTCAACATCAGTTTAGATCCAAATTCTCTAAATGCCACTTTTGGGAGAATAAGTTTAAGTTCTCAGGCCACGTTGTATCTTCCGATGGCATTTTAGTCGCTTCCTCGACGATTGAAGTTATCTAGAATTTGAAGAGGCCTGAAAATGTTCATGAGATTTGTAATTTCCTTGGATTGGCGGGTTATTACTGTCAGTTCATTAAGGATTTTTCTCATGTTGTACTTCCTCTTACTAGCCTTACTAGAAAAAGCATTCGTTATATTTGGTCCGACAAGTGTGAAGCTTCCTTTCAGACATTGAAGGAACTTCTCACTAATGCTCCTATTCCTGTGGTTGCCGAGGGGAATCGTGATCTTGTTGTCTACATCAATGCTTGTGGAAGTGGTCTCGGTGCTATTCTTATGCAGAAGGATCGGGTAGTTGCTTATGCTTCTAGGAAGCAGCGTTCGAATGAAGTTCTCTATGCCACTCATGGTATTGAGTTAGCCGCCATTGTCTTCTCTTTGAAGATTTGGTGCCATTACCTCATATGCGAGCGCTTCATTCTCTATACCAATCATAAATCCTTGAAGTATTCATTCACTCAGAAGGAACTCAATATGAGACAACATCGTTGGCTCGAGTTTCTTGCCTCTTATGATATCGATATCCAGTATACCCTTGGTAAGGGTAATCGTGTTGCTGAAAACACTCGGCTGTTGTTTCTATGATGCTAGCTGAGTGGAATATTCTTGAGACTCTATCTTTGTGCGATATTCGAAATCGTGCCCCATCATCTGATTCACCTATTCTATTGTTTAGCTTGGAAGCTCATCACAGTTTGTTGGATCGTATCGCCGAGGCTCAACGACAAGATCCAGAGTTGTTGCGTCTTATCCAGCTTTGTGAGTCTGAATCCCGTGATGAGGCGTTGCGGGGTTTCAGCATTGATTTTAATAGGTGTCTTCGCAAGAAGAACCGTATTATTGTGCCTTTTGATTCTGCACTTAGGCATGACATTCTCGACGATTGTCATCGTTCTAATTATAACATTCATCCTGGTAGTAGTAAGATGTATGCTGATATGCATCGCCTTTATTATTGGGAAGGCATGAAGCGCGATGTGGTGAGTTATGTGAGTAATTGTATGACTTGTCAACGTACCAAAGCTGAACATTAGTGCCCTTCTGGTCTCCTTCAGCCTCTAGAGATTCCATTTTGGAAATGGGATCAGATTTCGATGGATTTTATCGATGACCTACCTCGTTCGAGATCGGGTCATTGTAATGTTTGGGTTATTGCAGATCGCCTCACCAAATCTGCTCATTTTATTCCTATTAAGTCTAATAGGACTACTTCTCATTTGGCCAAGATTTATATCAAGGAAACCATGAGACTTCACGGTGTTGCTAGTTCGATTGTTTTTGACCGTGACCCTTTGTTCACGAGTCATTTCTGGTAGAGTCTTCAGCAAGCTTTGGAAACAAAGCTTAATTTTAACATAGCTTATTGTTCGCAGTCTGATGGACAGATTGAATGGGTGAATTGTATCTTGGAAGATCTCCTCCATATTTGTATTCTTTATTTCGAAGGTAGTTAGGATTATTTACCCCTTGTAGGGTTCTCCTTAAACATTAGTTTTCAGTCCAATATTGGTATGGCTCCTTTCGAAGCCTTATACGGAAGGCCATGTCGATCACCTTCTTGTTGGTTGGAATCTACTAAGAAGCTTATTCTTGGCCCAGATTCTATTCATGATTCTTCTGAGAAGATTGATCTTATTCGTCAAAGAATGAAAGAGGCACAGAGCCTCCAGAAATCCTACACGGACAACCGTAGGAAGCCTCTCGAGCTCTTGGTTAGCTATCTTGTCTTTATTCATGTTTCTCCTCTAAAAGGGGTTATGCGCTTCAGTATGACTGGGAAATTAGCTTCACGCTTTATAGAACCATTTCCTATTACTGAACGTATTGGCTCTGTGGCTTATAGAGTTTCACTTCTGTAACGACCCATAATTTTTAATGGTTTTATTTCGTAATTAACTGAATTTTTGTGAAATTTTGAATAATAAAATTTGAAAATAAAAATTTATTATTTGGAATATGTCTATTTAAGCATAGCAGCTGGTGAATTTTCATCTGATAATATTAATGTTTATTTTCTTGTAATTTTACTTCAATTTAAATCAGTTAATAACAGTTTAATTTAAAAGTATTCTGAAACCTAAATATGTCAATATGAGAAAATTTATTTAGAACACTCTGAATCAGACTGCGAAATTCGTTTCGTGAAATTCAGATGTTTCTAGCTCCGTTTGGATTTTTCCATACGGAATAGCAACGTATATTGGTGTCCGTATGGACTTTTGATAGGATGGTCGTACCACTGATATCTGTACGCCGTTATGATCGTCTCATCGTGCTGATCTCTATGGTATATTCAGTTCTATGCTTTGACATCCGATATGCAGCGGGATCTACAAAATGGTCATACGTATCGGTACCACTTCGAACTTTCTGCATTCATTTGTCAGTTCGTTTACCATTCAAATTCCACTACGTAAATTCCAATGGTTATTTCCATTTAATTTCCTTAAATTCAAAGACATTTTCTATTCCCACATTCTCCAATTATTTTGCTATTTCATTTTTACCGGTTCACTTTCTTTCATCTCTTCTCTCTCTGCTTGAAAAGAAAAGAAAAAAGGCTGTAGCCTCTTCCTTCATTTTCCACTGTACTTCTTTTTTTCTCTTGCATGAAGACACCCATGTTTTGGCCTCTTCACCTCTTCCTTCCATATCAATCTAGTTGTTCACCGACCCGACCCTGCACCTTTCCTCCTTCACCCGTCACCCTATAACCACGAGCAACCTTTACCGAGCCTCTGTCCCTTGTTCCTATTCCACCGAAAATAAACTCTTCCATTTAATCGTAGCACCACCCCACTGAGCAGCCCTTCGATCACTTCTCCTCCGCTCTTCGACCTCTATAGCCTATGTAATTTTTACAGTACGTAGTTATATATTTATCTCATCAGTTTATTTTTGTGCGTACTTATACGTTAATATATATGTTTTTATATAAACTGATATTAGATATGGAAAAGGTTAAAGTTACAATGGCTGTTGATTTATAAAGTATATATTGGATCATATAAATTTGTTAGTTTATATACAATAGTTTAAATATATTATGTGTGTCAATTTATATGTTTTAAAATATATATGCTAACTATATATAGGAGTTATATCTGGGTGCGTACGCATAGTTGAATTAGATATATATATTTCCTAAAAAAAAATTATTATCGGCCATATATATATTGATACGTACAACATGGGTTTCGAATGATATTATTTTATGTTATGTTGAATAGTTTTGAATCATAGTATAAGTATTTAAGCAGTCTACATACATATGTTATGGTATATATATATATAATATATTAGAGTTGCAGTTTGGATAATAAATAAATTATACATGTTGGATCATTCAAGAATGCATATATGTTACATAACTTACTGGTTGCATATATATGGTATATATATTAGTTATATTAGTTTTGTATTAGTTATATTAGTCATATTATTTTTGTATATCTATTTTATCAGGTGCAAGTTATATATGTTGTTATATAAATAAGTTTATACTGGTCCCGTTTATATTAAGCTTGTTGGTATATATATTGTTTTGATAACTTTATATAGATGTTTAACAGTACATATACATTTATATATTTAACAGTTTTCAAATTTGCATGTTTAAGGTGCATATAATATAAGCTTATGTATCCTGTAGCTTTTCTAGTTGCAGAATTTTATTAAAATGTGTGTGTGTGTGTGTGTGTGTGTATCTTTTATAAGTTGCACACATATTCTCTTTTGCCAATTTTTCGAGCTTGCATACATTTGGTTTCATGTAGATTTGATCTAGTTATTTATTTATATAGTTTATATACATCTAGTTAGTTATATAGGTTAGTATTATATGTATAAAGTTTGCTTAAGATTTTTTTTTGTAACAGGTTAGTAAATATTGTTTCGGCTGTATAATATATTTGTATTTTAAAGGTTGTGATGATATGTATAAATGTGTATATGTTGATTAAGGTATATATTATATTCTTTTTTCTATATCAATTCAAGTCCTATATAAGCTATACTATGTTATATATGTTTACGTGGGTATGAGGTGTACATGTTATAAATTGTGTTGTTTATATATGTTAAATCTATAAGTTCTAATGTACGAAAAGAAAAAATATATATATATTAATATTTGTTATTGATTTCTAATAAGGTAATGATAATAACACAATATACATTTTATTTCTGTTATATCAAAACTGATTTTGATCCTTGATTTCCAATTTATCAGCTTCGATCGTCGAATTCGTGCCAACGTTGCCTAACAGTCCTCCACTTTCCTCTTTCCTCTTCGTTTTCCACTTTTCTTCAACTCCACTTTCCCCTCATCCACAAAAGATGGCAACTTCCCTCTTTCCCTTTCCTTACCGGCAACCGCATCCTCACCTTAATTTACTTCCTTCCTCCCCTTCTACCGTCTGTCGCGAGATCCGATGCCACCTCGCTTTACGCCGACCATCACCATCCTCCTACACCGTAATGTCCAATTTTCACCCAACATCACATCCGCTTCACCCCGCAAAAATGGCAACTCCCCTCATTCAATTTTCTAACTTCCACCCCTACACTGTCCTTGCTTCGCTTCCACTTCTCATTCCCCTTTACTGTCTGCCGCGGCAGCACATGCCACCGCCGCCACGGTCTTCCTTTACCTCAACTACCGCTTCCCCCCTCCGGCGTACGGCGACACCAACTCTATGCCGACCGATTGTTCAAGCTTCCACCGTCCGCCTTCTTCACTACCCCAGGTACAATCTTAGGCTGCTTTCCTCTCGTTTTTTTTGATTTAATCTCATTTTACGCCCCTGCGCTACTTACTCCCTTGCCCTAATTGCTCTTCCCTCTGCCTCCAATCCCATTACGCCCTTTCTTTCCTTCAGCCTCCACCCCCCACTTTACGTCTTTCACCTAACTTACTGCTATTTCAAATTTATGTTTATTCAACGACATTTTCGTTTATGTTTATATTCAGGTTGCTATTACTGCAGTTTTCACTCTATTTTCTTGGATCAAAACTATAATTTATCTGACAAGCCATTGATTCAGTGACATTTAATTTATGAAAAAATGATGAGAAAGCCTTATTGTAGAAGGCTTTTACAATGTCTATGAATGATGGTAGGCCTACTGCTGATGCTAGCATGTCAAATGCCACTACAAAAGATAAAGATCCGGCTTTCGGTATGTTCTGCTCCATGTTTCCCATGAACACCTTACATAGTTATTTATCCAATATAGATGTATTATTTTATTATTGTTCGATGTTCGCACATCATTCTTTTCGAAAATATTAAGTGCATTTTATCTTATCTTTGTGCAAGTCAGTCGTTGGAAAACTCGATGTGAATGGATTTGAATGGCTTCAATAAAAGTACACAAATGAGAAGATCAGTATCAGATGTGCAGTTGGAGGTGGTGGAAATCGTCGTGCCCAGCAATGGCTTCGGTTAAAAAAAATAGTATGCTCCTTTATGCTGCTTAATTAGGTATTATTTTATGTTATTGAAGTAGAACTGCAACCGAAGTACAAATCGATTTCATGTTAATATTTTCTATGTTACTGTATTGAAATGATAAAATTTCTAATGTTAGTCAATGAACAGAGTTAGCCTTAGATAGTGAGTTCTTTCTCTTCGTATAGCACAGGAAAATTTCCTGTATCGTTGATATAATCATTTTTCTTTTATATCTCATATTTTTACATGTCATAATAGAGTATACGTACAATAATTTAACTGGACCTTGGCTGTGTTTATGAGTATTGGAGTTATGGATCAGCAGTCATGTCAAATCATCTGCTTTATGCATGTATAATTACTCAATGGACAATTGTACTCTCTACCTATATGCAATGTGATATGCATATATCACAGATCACAGTAGGTGCATTTATTTTTCTAATGATTCCACGTTCAAATATGTGCCACCAGTCCTTCATAAGTTCCGTACAGTTGGAAAAAGAACAACAGCATGTGTCATCGACCTATATATATCACAATCATACATCAATACATAAGCTCACATATGCATGCACACTTTTCAAACATGTTTAATAAGCTTGAGTAATCAACGTGACCATAATTCTTTTGTCATGAGGACAACCTAATTGCCACAATTTTCTCTATTACAGATGATGCACAAATCTTGCTTAGACTGAGATCAAATATCTTTCAAAACCGACGGACAATGAAAAATGCATTTTTTAAATTGAAGAGTTACATCATTTATTTCCATTTACTGCTATATGCTATTCATTTTTTTAATTTGGAGTTTTACAGTGCTTGTTGATATATGGTAACCCGAAATAAAGTTTCCAGGTATGTCCGACCAAAGGCGAAATTGACTTGGCTTCGCCGCTACGCACCTCATCTCCAAAGCCCGGCTCGCGAGGCGAGGTGTGAAGCAGGAAGCGGATCGAGAGACCTCAAAGAAAGGTCTTTTTTCATTTCCTTTCCTGTCAATGAAAATCTTTCGTTAGGGCACCCATTTTCTTTAATGAAATCCATCGTTAGGAAGCTTGCTTCTCTCTCATCCGATGTCGATAACATCGATGACCGTGCGTTTGATCTATAAAAGATCGCAATCACCGGGGAGCGAAAGAAGACGTTATGGCTTTGGGAGGGAAGAATTCCTTGCTTTGTAGTTACTGTCAGCTTCAATCTTTTGATCAGAGAGCCATTTTGTTAAAGCCATTATAATATTAATTCAAATTCGTGCCTTCAATAATAGTCCTATTGATTTGGACAACAGGTCACCGTCATAGTCAAAAAGATGGGGCTCGAAAGCACTAACCATATATAGCTGATTTAGCAAGAAAGTAGTACGTCTCGTCAATATTATAGATAGTCATGACTACTGGAGCAGCGTATTCGGGAACTATGTCCATTATATGTCAATGGTTTTGGATTTTTATCATTGTATGTTTAAATGACTATATGATTGATATACAGTGACCCAAAATGATTCACAGTAACCCAAAATTGATTTACAGTAACCCAAAACGTATATATAAATGACTATATGCTACATATGCTACAACACACATCCAGTAGCGCTCGCACTTGATCATCCACATATTCACTCGATACTCCACTCACGCTGTTCACCCACTAACACGTGATTATACATCATACACTTTTATGGAATGTCATATACACATTTTCTCTCATGTATACTTACTCACACCACAACACTCTAATTGGACATAGAATAAACTACTAGATAGTCAAAACACACAAAACTCATAAACATTAAATATGCATGGCCAAATATTAACTCAGGAAGGAGGCTAACGTAAGGAAAGAACTCGCGTAGGACAGAGAAATGAAGGGCAAAACAAAATAAAACAAAATGACGGAAATATAATATGAATGGAAGAAAATGAATGCAGTGAAAAGCCTAGAAATGATGCATTTTCTTTAATCAGGTTTGAGCGATAAGTCAATCAATATGCTTAAATTTCTATCAAGGCAGGATACACAATGATTTAAGTAAATCAAACGCTAAATATATAGATCACTGGTTTTGATTATCATAGGTTTTGTGAGAAATAATTTTCACCTGAAACTTGCTCGCTCTTGCCCTCCTCTCGAATGCATTCTACCTATAGAACTGAACTTAATTTCTACTCATTGTTTAAATCCTATATGGATCTCCCTTGAATTCGTTGGTTTTTCTAGATTGGTTACAGAACTTGATTACTATAGGTACTAATTTTTGCCTTCATTTACTACTGTTTTTATATTATTCCAAATGGCATCTATGTACTATTGCCTTATTGCTAATTATTATGAAATCCCTTTCGTATTGAAAACTACTTTGCTGTTGACACCGTTATAAGTACAACTACCTCCTTTCTGCCATTTCTGCCATTTCTGCTTATTCTTTTATCTTTTGTGGATCTCCCCTGATTTTGTTAGATTTTTACATTTTTTACCGAACTTGATTACCATGGGTGCTGAATTTTATCTTCGTTTGGTATTGCTTTTATACTGTTCCAAATGACATCTATATACTATACTTTTATTGAAGATTATGCCTTCTATGGAAGCCCCCTCCAACTTGAAGCTAAAAAGCATTGTGGTGTTGACACTGTTACAGGCGATTGCAATCATCCCCATCAGCTTTAACTTAGGTCCGCACAGTCTGGAGCAGTTTGATTGATTCATCGTAGAAGACCATTTGTCTATCTCTTTCTCCCCATTTTCGATTCGGTAAGGCAGTCGATACACTATTCTCATACTGCCTTACTGTCAACATTTGCGCATAAAACTGAACTTAGAAGCTGTAATGAAGTTTTGCTTGAAACTATTTTTATTTAATTGCTATTAATTAGTATTACGGTGTTGTTTGCTTTGTAAGTTATGTTATCTTTGAGTACTATAACTGAAACTAATTGCGAATATTATTGTCTTACTAACAGCATTTGCGCATAAAACTAAACTTAGAAGCTGTAATGAAATTTTGCTTGAACCAATCCTTCTATTTGATTTTAATTTACGCTTTCTTCGTCTACATGGTAGCTATAGTATGAACAACGATAATGAAACAACGAAAACAATGGTGGTTCGTCTGTGTTGATTTGATGTACTCACATCCACTCCTCCCAAATTAAAGTCAGATCTGAGAACAAAGTAAGCAAATGCATTCTAAGGTCGGTAAAAGAAGCTGTAATGAAATTTTGCTTGGACCTGTATTTATTTAACTGCTATTAATTAGTACTAAGGTGTTGTCTGCTTTCTAAATTATGTTATCTTTCAGTAATATGATTCTTTTACACTATTGATTATTACTATAACTGAAACTAATTGCGAATATTACTGTCTTACTGTCAGCGTTTGTGCGTAAAACTAAACTTAGTAATAGTTAACAACTTAGTTTAAAGCAAATTTATTCGACATAAATGTTTCTGCAATAAAATAGTCATTACATTTACTACACTTAGCATCATAGATTAATGTAATACAAAGTTACTGTAAGTAGCTTCAATGCTAATGTTAAAGCTGCGTAGACACATCCCATTAATCTCAAGGAAAATGTTCAAATGTATCTAAAAATAAAATGGACATTAAGTTTATAGTCATTTTCTTAAATTTGGACTATGTGATAGTGTTCCGAATGACATTTATATACTATAGTTTTATTGCAGATTATGCCTTCTATGGAAGCCCCCTCCAACTTTAGGCTAAAAAGCACTGTGGTGTTGACACTTACAGGCGATTGCAATCTTCCCCATCAGCTTCAACTCAGGTCCGTAGGGTCTTTTCAAATTTTTTTTGTAACATTTAGTTTCTTTATTCTCCTATTGTAAAGTGCAAGTGATCGTTATTATATTGAGTTGAATTTTTTTAGGTGATATAATTATGGTAAAAATATGATAATTTAGTTATAATATTTTTATTATTTTATCACTAAAACAAAACTATTTACTAAATTTTTATAACTGATCCAAAATATAAGGCACCAGTTGTATATAAATATGTTCCAAGTGGTTTGTTGCCAAAATACTAACCTCACTTTGACCTGCTACACACTAGCCGTTAACCCTACTGTTTCAACCATAATTACAGACCTATGACTCCTTCAAAATCTTCCACTTAATAATATGTCAGTTGCAAAATATCTAATCTACATGTTCCTATAAGTATGCATTTTCCATTATCCACTCACCCTACTTTTCACCTTTATTATTACATATTATTCCACTTTCATTTCGTTAGCAATATTATGGCATATCAGTTCAACTGCCCCACCCTTTTCGCACCTTTCTTCCACCTAACTCCTTTTTTCAACATCTTTATGGACCAGCAACAAAGGGAAAGATGACGTGTTACTCAATGTGCAAGGCATCAACAAGCTAGTCAGTCTGCCGTCGCAAGTAGAAGGACATCCGTTGCTGCAAACCAACAGTAGAAAAATTCGATAGGTACTTTTCCCCTCCCCGTCATGCTTACAACTATTTAACATTTTAACATCTATGCTTCACTATACACAAGTACAATACACATATATGCACCATTTCAGCAGTTTAGGCTGTTAACCACTTTTATACAATTACGCTTTTGAAATACATTTGTTTCTAACTCCCCAACATCAATTTGCAATGTCAAATTTTAATGTACTATTTACCCTGACTTAGATTCATATACCATACTTTCGGGCGGCAACCATTTTGTTTTACTACATTCTTATACGTATCCATGCTTATAAAGTAAGCCCTAGGCCAGCGATGAATATCGCTGGGACTGAGTTTTCAAATAAAAAAACAAAAAATTAGGCAACCACCTACAGCTGATAACGTATCCCTCTAAACATAACATCTTTTACTACATGCAATACTTCCAATTAAACTTCCAGACATACGTTAACTTGCTAATTTTTTCTTTTATACTTTCATACTTTCATACATCATTACTTCTTTAAGTTTACTTTTAACCATGTTAATACTATACGACTGCAATTTCCAGCCTGCAGCAATTTTGCCCCTTTTTAATACAAAAAAATTAGACACTTACCAATAGTCCACTGTGGAAAGTGTCATGAATTACTTAGACTTCCCTTTCTGCCATGATTGCAGTTTTTCTTCCTGTATACACTGTTAATATGCAAGAATTATAGGAGGTGCATCTTCACAGCAGTTAAAATACATTTACACAAACTCCACAATAGGTCGTTGTCATCTCAAATTATATTTTACACAAATACTATTCATACTAACGACACTATACCATCTGCCTACGGTACAATGATCAACCAATACAGTCAAACTAACAATTTTCTACTGTTGTATAATTATTTAACATGGGTAGTTTTAAGTTTATCAAACTAACCATTGAAATATGCACAACCAGACACACATAATCACACACACACACACACAAACACACTTATTTATCACCGTCATATATCTTCATTCACATCAGATATTTGCTTACGCTAATTTTTAGCTCTTGATCCTTTATACATCATTCAATTCTACAATTTTCTTTCTACTCTGCTGCTATCTTGCTACTACACAAACTAGTTCTAGATAATGTACACTCTTTAGGTCCCTACTATATGTTTTGCGGTTATTATCGTAATCAGTTAATTACATGTTCTGGGATTTATATACATTAAAGGTACAACATTATGAAATTATTAACTAAACAGCTGAGTATTTCATGCACTACCTTTTTGTTGCGTCAAATTTTTTTACTACAACTTTAAAGTTACATGAAATCTTCATTTGTGGTAAACAAAAATTAAATTCCTATCTTCTACATGTTTTACCCTGCTCTGTTTGAAAAATATTACGATATTTTTTTGCTCCATCTTAACTTACGCTTTTCAAACATAATAGTTGATACTACTTCTACTGCACCAATGGCTACATATCCTCCCCAACAACTTCGGCATCAATCTGCTCTTCCTACCCGTTATAACGGTGGTCAAAATTTTACTGCTCCCCAACCTTTCCTCCTCCATATCCTACCTCAACCAACTCCGTGCCAACACTGTACTGCAAAATTATTTACCCGTGAAACAAGTGGGAATTGTTGCTCAGGTGGTAAACTTACCACTTCCTACACTCCGCCACCTCCTAAACTTTGAGCTTTATTCACTAATGATAGTGACAGAGGTTTGCATTTTCGAGCTAACATTAGATCTTACAACAATGCTTTCACATTCACCTATATGGGGGCTACCATCTATCAACACTTGGCCACCGGTCGGAACGGAATATACTCTTACCGTGTACAAGGCTCCATCTATCATAGCATTGGAAGTTCTGCCTCTGGCGGGTAGTAGACCTGGATACCTTCTATAACAACCCGGATTTTTGTACGGTTAATTTGCGATATTTAAAAAAATTTACATATTTAATTTGAATTATAATATGATTTTGGATTTGAATAGAATGGTTTTATTTAATAAAAAGGGGATTCAGAATTTAAATATAACAATCAATTGAATTAATTAATTATTAAAGTGATAATTTGATATTGGGTAAATTATTTAAATCTGGAGTTGTATGCTTGTCAAAAATATTTTAAAGGCCTATAAAATTAATATTGATAATATTGGAGGTAATAGATACATTAAAATTGAATTCATCAGTCGTTTGTTCAATTTTAAAATTGCATTGTTTAAATGGACGTTTAGAAATAGCCTTCTGAGGCACAGTCTCGGATTCCAACGAAACTAGTTCCGATGGATCCGTAATATTGAATTACTGACGGATTTCAAATTTCGTAATCTTCGGAGCTACCGCGTGACCGTACGAGATTAAAACGCCTAGTGAATAATTTATCGTCTTAATTTAAAATATCTCTCGTCATTTCACCTGTCAATTTCTTTTCACATCAACCCTTTTCCAACCTACTCCTGTACGCCAGCTTCTCACCTAATATTCTTCACTTTCTCGTATTCAAATCATTTTCGTTCCTCACGTGAAAAATAAAAAAACGAGGAGAAATTTTCTTAATGGCCGAACAAATTCCAGTGCTCCATTCTTCGTTCAAACCCCGTTCCCTTCTCCTTTTGTTCGTAACCAAACCTTGTTTTCCTAAATTCCTTTCCACGCGAACGAAATAGCGTCCCCTTCCGAAATAAAAATCGAATCTCGTTTTAAAAAAAAAGTGAAATCGACCGAGGTCGCGATTTCGACCTCAGTAGGGAGCAACCGCGCGAGCGGTGGTACCGCTAAGTGGAGCGGCAGGGTCTCAGGAGCGGGCGACGTTGAGGACGGCGTGATTCGTGGAGGCTGCGCACGTGGAGGAGAGTTGCGAGATCGAGTGGAGTGTCGATTCGGGGAAGCTTGGTGGCGCGCGCTAGGGATGACATCGGCGGAGCTCGCGTACGTAGGGAGGCATCGCGAATTGGTCGCGATGTACCGCTGAGGGAAGCATCGACGTTGGGGAGCCGGAGTTGTCGTGGGTTTATCTTCTAGAGGCGGTGAGGTAACTTCATATACTCAATTCAATTTTTATCGATATACAGAAATAATTTTTACAGACGGAAAGGAAAACAATTACAGTAAAGTATAAAACATTCCTGTTTAATTTTTTATATATATATATATAGGATATTTCGAAAATAAAATAAATAATATACTCACCTTTTTAATTTACTAGATTGTTTAAGGAATGAAAATCAGTTGAAAATTTAATCTTTGTTCAAGTTAGATCATTAGATAAAGTAAATTATTTGTTAAGTAAATGGAAAGAAAAGTAATATAGATTATTTTATAAATAGATTTTGGAATTTATATAGACTATTTTCATTAAGATATGGGTTTTTCAAAAGAAAAAAAGAATATATATATACATATTTTGAACTTATTAGTTTATTTCTAGATAATGTATTATATTGATTGACTTCTTAAATAAACCTAATTAATTTTTTAGCTAATAAAAGAGTTTTAAAAGAAATATTATTATAACGTTAAATTATGGGATTAAACTAAATTGTTAAATGGAAATTGGTTGAACGATTGTTTCGAATATTAATAAATCATGTAAATTATTTATTCAAGGTCAAACATATGGAAATCCAAGGCAATATTGAAGTGGATTGCAAAACTAAGTCAAAGGTGAGTTAATCTCACTCAGTTTAAATTTAAATTTAAATGATTAAATTTAAATAATTGTTTGAATGATTGAATTGATTGATGTGCAATAGTATGATATACTTTGGAATTGGCATGTTATATTGTGCTAACAGCTGTGGATGCAGAGAAAACAGGTTGGAGGGATCCAACTGGATCCCTCATCATTTATCCAGATTATTTAATACCCTCTGTTGTGATTATTTTATATTTTGTGATGAATATTATTGATAATTGGAATATTGGATGTTATGGTTTACCTGAATATATTCCGGTGCACTAAGTTATCAGGATATTTAGAATTGGATTTTGGAAAATAAAGAAATGAATTTGGAAGTAAAATAATTATAGAAATTTGAATAAATTTAAGAATGAATTGGAAATGAAATAAAGTGACTTTAAAATTCTAATAAACGAATCCTGAAAATGGAAAGGAAATTTTGAATAAAAAGGAAGTTAATGAATTTTAAACCTCAATGTTATTGTTTAAAAGAAGAAAACATTTATTTAAAATTTAAGATTAAAATTATTGAAAAGAATAAGAAAGAAATTGAGAAAATCTGGAATTTGTATATTTTCGTTAAAGGATTAAAAATCAAACGGAAGATAATAACAATAATAATAAAATCCATAATGAATGAACTTTGAAATGAACTAAGTAAGTAAAGAAATTTGTTTCAAATGGAATAAATTGGAAATCAATTTGGAAAATTGATTTAAGTGATTGAAGTTAGAATTTTTCTCTGGATAGCCAAGTAAGTTTCTAAAAGTAATTTTTTTTAAAATATAAATTAAATGTTTTAAAGTTGTTTTTAAAGAAAACCAAGTTTCGTAAAATTTATTATTTCTATTATTTAAAGTCTAAAGTAAGTATTTTCTTTAATCTGTTCTAGCAGTAATTATTAAGAAGTAACTTAGTATTTTGTTTTTTAAAATAGAAATCTAGTTTTATATTTTATTAAGTAATCTTACCTTCAAATATTCATATAGTATGTAATTTTAACAAATTATTAAAGAAATTTTAACTTGAATGTTTTAAAGTATAATTTTAAAGGTAAAGTGTTTTAAATTAATTTAGAAAAATCTAGTTATTTGCTTGGTGATTCCAGTGGAAATAGAAATACTCGGAATTTATTCTGAGAAAAAAGAAGATAGTTTGAAAACTATTTTCAAAAGGGTTTGAAAGTGAAATTATATCTTGTAAAGATATTTTGAGATAAATAAATAATTTGGGAAATTATTTATTGGTTGATGGTTGTTTGTGAATATTAATTGATAGTTAAATCACCAACTATCAATATTGGACAAATGCGTTGATCGTTTCGAAGAGACCGGGATCGAGATTTATCTCTCGAAAACCACTTCGATCCGGTTTGTACGTTTCGTGGAAACTGGTTTGGATTCGAAGTTGGAGCAATGAAATGCAAGGGCTAGTCGCTACTAATCCTAAGGATATGTCCAAAATGGATGTAGTAGGAATAGTGCCTTCGGTTCCGTTAGAACCCGTGACAGACTTGTATGGATGAATGTGTAAAGACCCGTAAATCCGTACTCCTTGAATAGACACTAATCTCCATTGATTAATTCAAGATGAACGAAAATACGAACCCTTAGGGGTTTTAAGAAATATTTAAGAAAAGAAAAGGATAGAAAAAGAGAGAAAAAAAAAGTAGGAGAGATAGAAAAGAGAGAGGAAAAGAAAATGGAAAATAGAAGAACATAGAAAAGAAAATAGAAAATAGAACGGAACAGAAAACAACAGAACAACATCAGAATCTCACAATTCGCAGCGGAACAACATATAATAATAAATGAATAATCTTTAAACAAAGAACTATATCAGTTATTACATTTTATACATTTCATTTCATCATATCACCAGAGTATACAACAACAACAAACATGTAACGACCCGTAAAATTTTAATAATTTTTAATGTTTTTACGTATTTAATTAAAATTTTGAGAACTTTAAAAATAATATTTTGATATAAAAAAAAAATTTAATATTTGGATTACATTCAATTGTACGTAGCAGATGATAGATTTTCAATTTATTTTATGGAGGTTTATTTATTTAGAAATTCTACCTCATTCAAATCAGTTAATAACTTCTCAATCAATGCAAAGCTGTTACAAAACCCATCATTTCAATTCATTATTCAGTGATTCATTTTCTTTCTCTATCCATTGTCATTTCGCGTTTTACGTTTGAGGCAATAAATATATTTGTACATTTTCTCCGAAAACCAACTTCACTTCTGCCTATTATCATCTCATTTAATTTTACATGTATAATGTGGTCCATATTCTTTATTACTGTTCAAACTTTCCTCTGAAAGTTTTATTTTCTCCTTTATTTTGTATATAACTTGCCATATTTAATTACTGCTTTTATAGCCGTTGCCTCTATTATTCCATAATTTAGGGGTTGATTGTTACTGTTCCCATTAATTCGCATGTTTATTTATTGAGACGTTTCAATCCTTTCTTCTTCTCAGCAACAAAAATCATATATATTTGCTGTGACCTGCTCCAAATTTTCATTTTCTTCAATCTTTCCCTTTTGAAACATGTTTACGTTTTTCCTTCTTTCGAATGAAACTGCAGAAAACATTTATTTTCCCCAAATCAAGGGAATGGACCATTACCTTGTTTGGTTTATTTGTTGCGCATTCATTTCTATACGTTTCATTTGCTTAAACTTCTCATTCTTCCATTATATTATCCTCTCGCATTTTCCTCTCGGATCTGTTTTTACTCCCACTCCATCCTGAAAAAAAAGTATATATAAATCAAGCTTCTTCTTCCCTCTGTAACAGCCACCCATCATATTATTTCCACCGGTTAAAAGAAAGATTTTAATTAAAACAGTAGCTTACCTTGGTTACTCCTTGATTCACGTCCAACTGCCTTCTATTCCAAATTTGATCCAATAAAACAGCCACTAATGTTTATTTCCAGCTGTTACAATGCATTTATGACTGTCTTTATATCTATCAGTTTCGAAATTTGAAAATTTTATATGTTGCATTTGTTGGATTTTTAACGGCTCTTTTGACTTTATAACTTTCCTTTATGCTTTAATTGATTTCCTAGTTTCACTTGCTTTCGTTTTAACATTTATTCCATAAGTTACAATATTCACCATTGAATTTTCCTTTTATCCACTTGTTTAATATTATATATAAGGCAAAGTATATACGTTATTTTATTGACAGATGTTTCCCCTTCTATTTCTCTTATCCACTAAATTATATATATACACTGTTGCTTTTCCAAAAAAAAAAATGACAATATCCTTCTTCTTTTCAAACAAATCCACACTCCTCTCCTTCTTTAATTGATCTGTAGCCGTTTCTTATTCATTCTTCCTTCAGTTTCAAATTTGAAAGTGCTACCCAAGGTAAACAATAAATTGCTTTATTAAGTTTTCAAATTAATGCTTCTAGACATTTGCTATGTCATTGCTGTATTTTGGGTGATAACGTTTTGAACGTTGATAAAAATAATTAATCTGCGTAGTTTAATATGCTATGAATTGAGATCTAGGAAAGAAATAAATATAAAACATATAACCTGACAAATAATAAAAATTGCTTTAATTGCACCATTGATTTTGAAACGTATAAAATTCTATACGTTCTTTACGCATACATTCATTTCTTTTATTTTCCTTTACGTTTCCTTTTTCTTATTTTTCCCCTGTAGCCGTTACTTTTTCTAGCCTATTTATTTCCTACTTCATCTCCTTTCCTCTTTTATTTTTCTCCCATCTTTTCTTTTGGATCTGGACTTCAATTGAGACAAACTATTCTTTTTCCTGCCTTTCCTCTCAAACACTACCGCCTCTGCCTGCAACCTTCCCCCACGTCAGCAGCCCCGTGCAAGCGAACCCCTCCACAACCACGTGTCCTCACCTGTGCGTCTCTGGCAATCTTTTTATTGAGGCACACATATATCTATAGTTGGTGATCTCGTGGGTACGTGTATATATATATATGTATAGTTATACGTTATATACAGTTTAGATTTTTAATAAGTATGAGTTTTGTTTCCTTTCTTTCATAGTTTTGTGTTTACAGTTTTAATATTTCAAAGTTTGTTTTGTTTATAGTTTTTTGTTTGCAGTTATTGTTACAGAATAAAGAATTTTTAAGTTGTTTTGTTTTTTTTGTTTCTGTTTTTATATATTTTTAAGAGTATGCGATTTTGGTTATATGTATTGATTTAAGTATTTGTTTTAAAATATATAATGTGTATAGATGTAAGTTTATATTATAAATAAGTATTATATATATTATATTATAAAGCTAGTAACCAGTCTTATTTATTTATTTATTTCATATATATACATATTGCTGTCGTGTGTTCTAATATATATAATATGTTTATAATTCCAGTCTGCATTTATGTTGTAAAAAAAAAAAAAAAAACTCGCATAGATACATTTTTGTATGTTGCATGATTTTGAACAGTTTTTATATACATGGTTTCAAATATACATGGTTTAGTTTATGTAAACTTTCAAGGAAATAACTTTGGATATGCATTAAGTTTTAAATGTACATAAATCTCAAAAATGTGCAATTTGGGTTTCGAAGTTTATTAATTAATAATTTTTTTTTCAAATATTCTTTAATATATGTTTGTAAAAAATTGGGGTTAGAGAAAGTTATTTTATATATATATATATACAACATATGTTTTGTTCTAATGGTGTTAAAGTTAAATTAGTAATTTGAAATAAAATATATATATATATATATATATATATATATCTTATTTTAAATATATGGTTAAAAATTTGGTTTTTGAGCAATTTATAACATATATTTTGTTTCAAACTATATCAAGATAGTTCTGATTCATTTTATCAATTCCTTTTGATCAGCTTGGTTGTCCATTCGAATTCGTGCCAATTTTGACTTGCTTTGAAAATCGTCAATTGGATCAGTCATTTCGCAATTCAAATCATAGCTTGTTATGTTGTCTATCTCCTCTCTAGCCTCAAAAGGTGAGCAATCACTCACGATTAACATTCTTTTATTTATTAAATTTGATTTCAATTGAAACGACAATTGAAATATGCTGCTGTTAGTTGTTTTACTGTTATGACGGCTATTATCTGTATCTGTTCACCTATGACACCCGAAACCATTATCGGTTAATTATGTATGTGATAATAATACAAATTGGTTGATAATTGATTGTTGATTGATTGTTGTTTAAATTGGATGTTAATTTTTATTGTTAAGTGATAACTAGTTGCTAGTTTAATTTGGGTAGTATAGTTTACAAATTAAACGGATTATATATGATGGACCTTAATTTATTAAAACCTGACCCCGACATATGTAAATTTGATTAGTTAAATTTGACCCTTTAATCGTCGTAGAAATAGAAAATTTTATACTTTAAATCTTTTGAACGTAGTTTGGATTAATTGTTGTAGTTTAAAACTGAAATTTAAAAAGGAACGACAAGTGAAAAACTGTAATGTAATAATCTTTAATCTACATGAAATGATAGTGTAGATTCTAGAAGTAATCATACAAATAGCAATGCGAATTAATACGATTATTTCGGGGTTATTTGATTTATTTATTGAATTGTTATTGATTGTTGTTATTGCCTGTTTATTTACTTTGACACCATCCCTGTCATCACTGCAAGTTCCCTTTGTTATGTTTGTTTTGAACTGAAATGGGTTGAAAAGATAGACCCAAGTAGTTTCCATTTAATTTAATTTAGAATTACGGGTTGAAATGCTATCCACCCGTATACATTTAGTGTACGGATTGAAATGATAATATCCGTAACACTTGACCATGTGATAAGAAATATATGGTCTTATTTAATGTAAATTCTTAAATACATGTATAAAGGGTAATGATAAAGATAGAGTTAATTATGTCTAGTTTAATCAAAGATTTGATTTAATACATAAATCATGATAAATATCTATGTAAATTTTATTCGGAAAAATTTTGCAATAATATTGAACAATTAAGATTGGGAGATAAATTTGGGTTATTTTTAATGGTATTCAGATAAGGATTTATTTATTTAAATCAATTTGAAATTTATCGAAGGAGATATTTCACGTTTAAATAAATTAAGAAATATTAAGTAAAATGTAATTTAAGGTCACTAAAATGATATTGAATCAAATAAGGGAGGGTTCAAGGCTAGATAATAACGATGTAAAAATCGAGAATCTATATGAAACTGTTAAATTTAAATTGTTATATATAAGCTATGAACCATAGTGTAATTAAATGGTGTAGAGGTTCGGTATGTATTTGGAACCAAGATAGTTGAATTGGTTATGTAGATAACTAACCGAACTTAGTGAAATTTGAGTTTGAACTAGATTGGAAATTTTATTTAGAAAACTAGATTGGGAAAATTTTAGTTGAAATGTTGAATACTTAAAATATGGAAACATATTGAAATAAACGGGGAAATTGGGATATCAAATCCAAATTTGGGAATTATAGATTTAAGTGGTTATTTTAGGAAGATTTAAACTAATAAAATGAGATTGGATTTAATTTAAATGGGAAGGTCGGGTTGATGTGAAACGATTTGTTAAGTTAAGGAAATTGAAAGTACTTTACTGTATACATTATTAAAATATATAAATACTATCGTGGGAAATATGATTATTTAAAGCGAATTTGATATTTGGGTTTGAGGTATAAATTAAGTAAATGACCACGGTGTAATAGTGTATATTTCCACCCTGTAGATAGTTCTATGGACCCTTAGAGGATGGACATCCCAAACATCCTTTAAGTTATATTGTATTTCAGTTGATATTTCATTTGAGTTGAATTTATTGATATAAGAATGTTAATCCTGACTCGAGTGTTTGTGTTTTGCTTTACGCTCGGGTCAGACTGAGTAATACAGCATTAGAGACTCACCTTTGGAGATTGGAGCTTCATTTGGAGATCCAACTATCGTTTCAGCTTTCAGTTTTCTAGTTGACTGGTTCAGAGAAGTCATCGGCTCGTACTGAAGACTTTTCTGTATTCAAGAGATTCTGATGTATTCATTACTCTGATGTATATAGTAGCTTCATGAACTACTATATTTTTCTATTCCGCTGCATTATATTACTCTGTTTCTGTGATCTGTGTTTGATTTATTCACTGTATATTTTAAGTTTGCCAAATTAAATTAACAATTCGGTATTTTGAATTATTCAAGTTGGACATGTATGGTTTTAGTGTCTATTTGAATGGTCAAAAATAGCGGGTCGTTACAGTTGGTATCAGAGCTTTGGCTCTAGGCAAAACTTAGCATATATGGTAAATTTATTTACAGAATCACTTTCGTTCGAGTTGAATCTCTTCCTTTTAACTCGATTTCCTTTGAATTTTGGAATGTCCCTCGGTTCCAAAATTCATTCTTGTCTCTCTCTATTTATATTCTTTTGATTCTGGAGTATCCAATAACTCCCCTAAATGATTGTAAAGGGGGATGAAAACTCCTTTGCAATTGGCATTGATTCACCGAAGATTTCTGTATCCTCGGTTTATGATGCTGCTATATCTATATGCCGAATTCTATCTATGGCAATCAAAATGTCGATTTGCTTTAGAATTCCGCATCAATTATATTCCTGAAGTCACGGTTGACCCGGTTAAGGTCGCTCGAGATTTATAGAGGTATATCCATCTTCTATTTTGTATTTTGATTTTCTCAACTTTGTTGAGTCTATCTTCGTATCAGGATTCTATTGATTAGAGTTCCTCTAATTTAAATCTCCATCTTTGTTTGAAATCCATTCTTAAAATTATCCTTTGAAAATCGGGTATGTTTGCATTTTTGAAATTGTTTTATATATCGAAATTATTATTTTGATAACTACGATTTTATTCTTTATATAAAAGTGAAAATGTTTTCGATAAGGATAAATCAAATAAGAAATGTTATTCTATATAAAAAGGATTTGAAAGGATTTTGAAATTTTGAAAAAATTGATTATATAAAAACGATTTATAACTGAAGTGTTAAATTTGAAATTCGAGAATTGAATTCCGGTATTTTGAAATTGGTTTTAAGATTTTGGAAAATATATAAAAATAATACGATTTAAAAGTATTTTTCCGAATCAGAAAGGTTTCAAATGAGTTCAAATGAATTCCAATAATTTTGAAGAAATTTCGAAGAAGTTTTCAAGAAAATAGAAGTCCAGAACTCACTTATGTCGCTGGAAAATAATTTCGGTGATGAGTGCACGCATCATCGACATTGATTTTCGAGTTTCAGAGTGGGGGAGGGGCCACTTTAATAGCTCGCTATGCGAGTGATTTTGTAAAACCGTTATGATTTCAAATTCCGAAGTATAATTTGATATTTTCAAAAGATATATATATATATATATATATATTCGAAACAATTTAAAGTGAGACCGGTGTTCAGTCCTCGAGTTTCAGATTTAATAATTGATTTATTGTTGATTTTCAACTCTTGAATTTAAAATTTGATTTCCCTAACTATTTTGAATGTTCGAACACTTCCAAATCGAGATTAAAATTTTCAAAGCTAAGAAATTTCGAAGAGTATAAAATGTTTGATAAAGAATATAAATTTAGTTTGAAATGTTTTGAAAAAATATATATATAGTTTTGAATAATAGTTTTCAGAAAGGTAAATTGAATATTTCAACTAAAAATAGATAGTTTAAAAGTTTTAAAGGGATAATTATAAATTTGGAAACCATTTTGAGTATAATTGATTTTGGGAAAATATTGGGTTTTGAAATTTAATTGAAAATTAAAACCAGTACTTATATGATGATTTTGGAAATGAATTTGTTTGACTTGAATTATTTTAATCTGGAAACTGGGATAATTTTCTAAACCTATTATTTTGGGGAACTTTGAAATTAGGATATCTAATTTGGAAGAAATTTGGTGAATTCATATATGACTTTGGAACTAAATTTGATATTGAATGATTTGAAATTGAGAACCTTGTATAATTAAGCACTTGATTTGGGAAGTGGTCGGACTTATATAAAATGGATTTGTATAAGTATGAAAGTGATTTGAAATCAATTGATTTGAAAGGTACTCAATTTGGAAAGAAAATTTATATAATCAAAGTCTATGTAAGTATGTTTTGATATACTATTGATTTGAAAAGTATTCGATTTAGAAAGGAATCCTATACATATGGACTTTATATAAGTACGATATTTGGAAGTATTTGAAAAGGTACTATATATATATATTTTCCAAGTAAAGATATGGAAAGTGCCTTCTGCTTGATATCCGCTTTGTGGCCACAGCGTGGATTCATTCTATCGATATTATTCTCTCTGATTTTCGGTTTTCCGGATGTAATACTCGAGTATTCCCACCGTGGGTAACCCATGGTTTCTTTTTCTCTCGTGAATGCACAGCGAAATTGCCTGGCTGAGTCTTGCCTAGGGGTACGGATTGTTTCCTGGGGGAACCAGGCGTAACCATTGTGTATCCTGCAATCTGTGTAGGTCGCGAATAGTAGCGCAAGTGCCTGGCTGAGTCTTGCCTAGGGGTACGGATTGTTTCCTGGGGGAACCAGGCGTAACCATTGTGTATCCTGCACTCTACTAGTCATCATGGCGTAACTCGCAAGGCTGAGAAAGCTTACGGATATGGATTGTTTCCTGGGGGACCCAGGCGTAACCATTGTGTATCTGCGAACCATGATCGGACAAAGGTTTTGGTTTGGTTGTTTTGTTTGGATTGTACTTTCCATATCTGTTTTTAAAGGTTTTCAAGTATTTTCACTGGGTGTTGAAACAAGTCTACTAAGTACTTGAAGAATTCTAGCTTTGCGCCTGATCAACGCATGGCCAGAGTCTGCAAGAACGAGGATAAACTTGTTAAAACATTGAGTTATAAAAGTATTTTCGAAAGAAAAATTGGTTTCAATATAAAAGTATTTATTTATAAAGGTATTTTATTATAAAAGTATTTTCAACAAAGAAATTTTGTATTAATATTTGAAATTTAAATTCTTATGGTTTGAAATAAATTATTCGTGCCCGATTCTATTCTTTTGAATCTACCTCATCTGCTCAGCTTTATTTTTCACATATATTCCGTTTTCGGAATCTACCTTCCTTTCCTTTTTGAATAAATCTTTTAAATATTGCTTATTTGTATACTACATTTGTTTATATAAAATTTTAGTGTTATAAATATTTTTGAAGTTATAAATTAAATAAAACATCTTTAAAGAAAATGATTATTAATTTATTGATAATATTTAAAAGGTATCTTGAGATAAATTAAAATTTTCATAAATTTTGGATTTAATATTTTCAATAGTCTTTGTAAATAGAAGTAATAGTGTAAATATTTGTTATCAAAGGAGTTTTGAAAATTTTTAAAGTATCAAAGATAATCGTATTCCAAATGAAGCTTTCAAATTTCAAGCAAAATTTATTTAGTTTCAAAGTATTGGTTTAATTTTGACTTCCAATCTACTATTATTTCTGGTTGTACAATCCTCCTACCTCCTTCCTTTTCGGGGACGAAAAGTTTTGAGTGGGGGAGAGTGTAACGACCCGTAAAATTTTAATAATTTTTAATGTTTTTACGTATTTAATTAAAATTTTGAGAACTTTAAAAATAATATTTTGATATAAAAAAAATTAATATTTGGATTACATTCAATTGTACGTAGCAGATGATAGATTTTCAATTTATTTTATGGAGGTTTATTTATTTAGAAATTCTACCTCATTCAAATCAGTTAATAACTTCTCAATCAATGCAAAGCTGTTACAAAACCCATCATTTCAATTCATTATTCAGTGATTCATTTTCTTTCTCTATCCATTGTCATTTCGCGTTTTACGTTTGAGGCAATAAATATATTTGTACATTTTCTCCGAAAACCAACTTCACTTCTGCCTATTATCATCTCATTTAATTTTACATGTATAACGTGGTCCATATTCTTTATTACTGTTCAAACTTTCCTCTGAAAGTTTTATTTTCTCCTTTATTTTGTATATAACTTGCCATATTTTAATTACTGCTTTTATAGCCGTTGCCTCTGTTATTCCATAATTTAGGGGTTGATTGTTACTGTTCCCATTAATTCGCGTGTTTATTTATTGAGACGTTTCAATCCTTTCTTCTTCTCAGCAACAAAAATAATATATATTTGCTGTGACCTGCTCCAAATTTTCATTTTCTTCAATCTTTCCCTTTTGAAACATGTTTACGTTTTTCCTTCTTTCGAATGAAACTGCAGAAAACATTTATTTTCCCCAAATCAAGGGAATGGACCATTACCTTGTTTGGTTTATTTGTTGCGCATTCATTTCTATACGTTTCATTTGCTTAAACTTCTCATTCTTCCATTATATTATCCTCTCGCATTTTCCTCTCGGATCTGTTTTTACTCCCACTCCATCCTGAAAAAAAAGTATATATAAATCAAGCTTCTTCTTCCCTCTGTCACAGCCACCCATCATATTATTTCCACCGGTTAAAAGAAAGATTTTAATTAAAACAGTAGCTTACCTTGGTTACTCCTTGATTCACGTCCAACTGCCTTCTACTCCAAATTTGATCCAATAAAACAGCCACTAATGTTTATTTCCAGCTGTTACAATGCATTTATGATTGTCTTTATATCTATCAGTTTCGAAATTTGAAAATTTTATACATTGCATTTATTGGATTTTTAACGGCTCTTTTGACTTTATAACTTTCCTTTATGCTTTAATTGATTTCCTAGTTTCACTTGCTTTCGTTTTAACATTTATTCCATAAGTTACAATATTCACCATTGAATTTTCCTTTTATCCACTTGTTTAATATTATATATAAGGCAAAGTATATACGTTATTTTATTGACAGATGTTTCCCCTTCTATTTCTCCTATCCACTAAATTATATATATACACTGTTGCTTTTCCAAAAAAAAAAATGACAATATCCTTCTTCTTTTCAAACAAATCCACACTCCTCTCCTTCTTTAATTGATCTGTAGCCGTTTCTTATTCATTCTTCCTTCAGTTTCAAATTTGAAAGTGCTACCCAAGGTAAACAATAAATTGCTTTATTAAGTTTTCAAATTAATGCTTCTAGACATTTGCTATGTCATTGCTGTATTTTGGGTGATAACGTTTTGAACGTTGATAAAAATAATTAATCTGCGTAGTTTAATATGCTATGAATTGAGATCTAGGAAAGAAATAAATATAAAACATATAACCTGACAAATAATAAAAATTGCTTTAATTGCACCATTGATTTTGAAACGTATAAAATTCTATACGTTCTTTACGCATACATTCATTTCTTTTATTTTCCTTTACGTTTCCTTTTTCTTATTTTTCCCCTGTAGCCGTTACTTTTTCTAGCCTATTTATTTCCTACTTCATCTCCTTTCCTCTTTTATTTTTCTCCCATCTTTTCTTTTGGATCTGGACTTCAATTGAGACAAACTATTCTTTTTCCTGCCTTTTCTCTCAAACACTACCGCCTCTGCCTGCAACCTTCCCCCACGTCAGCAGCCCCGTGCAAGCGAACCCCTCCACAACCACGTGTCCTCACCTGTGCGTCTCTGGCAATCTTTTTATTGAGGCACACATATATCTATAGTTGGTGATCTCGTGGGTACGTGTATATATATATATGTATAGTTATACGTTATATACAGTTTAGATTTTTAATAAGTATGAGTTTTGTTTTCTTTCTTTCATAGTTTTGTGTTTACAGTTTTAATATTTCAAAGTTTGTTTTGTTTATAGTTTTTTGTTTGCAGTTATTGTTACAGAATAAAGAATTTTTAAGTTGTTTTGTTTTTTTTGTTTCTGTTTTTATATATTTTTAAGAGTATGCGATTTTGGTTATATGTATTGATTTAAGTATTTGTTTTAAAATATATAATGTGTATAGATGTAAGTTTATATTATAAATAAGTATTATATATATTATATTATAAAGCTAGTAACCAGTCTTATTTATTTATTTATTTCATATATATACATATTGCTGTCGTGTGTTCTAATATATATAATATGTTTATAATTCCAGTCTGCATTTATGTTGTAAAAAAAAAAAAAAAAAAACTCGCATAGATACATTTTTGTATGTTGCATGATTTTGAACAGTTTTTATATACATGGTTTCAAATATACATGGTTTAGTTTATGTAAACTTTCAAGGAAATAACTTTGGATATGCATTAAGTTTTAAATGTACATAAATCTCAAAAATGTGCAATTTGGGTTTCGAAGTTTATTAATTAATAATATTTTTTTCAAATATTCTTTAATATATGTTTGTAAAAAAATTGGGGTTAGAGAAAGTTATTTTATATATATATATATATATATATATACACACAACATATGTTTTGTTCTAATGGTGTTAAAGTTAAATTAGTAATTTGAAATAAAATATATATATATATATCTTATTTTAAATATATGGTTAAAAATTTGGTTTTTGAGCAATTTATAACATATATTTTGTTTCAAACTATATCAAGATAGTTCTGATTCATTTTATCAATTCCTTTTGATCAGCTTGGTTGTCCATTCGAATTCGTGCCAATTTTGACTTGCTTTGAAAATCGTCAATTGGATCAGTCATTTCACAATTCAAATCATAGCTTGTTATGTTGTCTATCTCCTCTCTAGCCTCAAAAGGTGAGCAATCACTCATGATTAATATTCTTTTATTTATTAAATTTGATTTCAATTGAAACGACAATTGAAATATGCTGCTGTTAGTTGTTTTACTGTTATGACGGCTATTATCTGTATCTGTTCACCTATGACACCCGAAACCATTATCGGTTAATTATGTATGTGATAATAATACAGATTGGTTGATAATTGATTGTTGATTGATTGTTGTTTAAATTGGATGTTAATTTTTATTGTTAAGTGATAACTAGTTGCTAGTTTAATTTGGGTAGTATAGTTTACAAATTAAACGGATTATATATGATGGACCTTAATTTATTAAAACCTGACCCCGACATATATAAATTTGATTAGTTAAATTTGACCCTTTAATTGTCGTAGAAATAGAAAATTTTATACTTTAAATCTTTTGAACATAGTTTGGATTAATTGTTGTAGTTTAAAACTGAAATTTAAAAAGGAACGACAAGTGAAAAACTGTAATGTAATAATCTTTAATCTACATGAAATGATAGTGTAGATTCTAGAAGTAATCGTACAAATAGCAATGCGAATTAATACGATTATTTCGGGGTTATTTGATTTATTTATTGAATTGTTATTGATTGTTGTTATTGCCTGTTTATTTACTTTGACACCATCCCTGTCATCACTGCAAGTTCCCTTTGTTATGTTTGTTTTGAATTGAAATGGGTTGAAAAGATAGACCCAAGTAGTTTCCATTTAATTTAATTTGGAATTACGGGTTGAAATGCTATCCACCCGTATACATTTAGTGTACGGATTGAAATGATAATATCCGTAACACTTGACCATGTGATAAGAAATATATGGTCTTATTTAATGTAAATTCTTAAATACATGTATAAAGGGTAATGATAAAGATAGAGTTAATTATGTCTAGTTTAATCAAAGATTTGATTTAATACATAAATCATGATAAATATCTATGTAAATTTTATTCGGAAAAATTTTGCAATAATATTGAACAATTAAGATTGGGAGATAAATTTGGGTTATTTTTAATGGTATTCAGATAAGGATTTATTTATTTAAATCAATTTGAAATTTATCGAAGGAGATATTTCACGTTTAAATAAATTAAGAAATATTAAGTAAAATGTAATTTAAGGTCACTAAAATGATATTGAATCAAATAAGGGAGGGTTCAAGGCTAGATAATAACAATGTAAAAATCGAGAATCTATATGAAACTGTTAAATTTAAATTGTTATATATAAGCTATGAACCATAGTGTAATTAAATGGTGTAGAGGTTCGGTATGTATTTGGAACCAAGATAGTTGAATTGGTTATGTAGATAACTAACCGAACTTAGTGAAATTTGAGTTTGAACTAGATTGGAAATTTTATTTAGAAAACTAGATTGGGAAAATTTTAGTTGAAATGTTGAATACTTAAAATATGGAAACATATTGAAATAAACGGGGAAATTGGGATATCAAATCCAAATTTGGGAATTATAGATTTAAGTGGTTATTTTAGGAAGATTTAAACTAATAAAATGAGATTGGATTTAATTTAAATGGGAAGGTCGGGTTGATGTGAAACGATTTGTTAAGTTAAGGAAATTGAAAGTACTTTACTGTATACATTATTAAAATATATAAATACTATCGTGGGAAATATGATTATTTAAAGCGAATTTGATATTTGGGTTTGAGGTATAAATTAAGTAAATGACCACGGTGTAATAGTGTATATTTCCACCCTGTAGATAGTTCTATGGACCCTTAGAGGATGGACATCCCAAACATCCTTTAAGTTATATTGTATTTCAGTTGATATTTCATTTGAGTTGAATTTATTGATATAAGAATGTTAATCCTGACTCGAGTGTTTGTGTTTTGCTTTACGCTCGGGTCAGACTGAGTAATACAGCATTAGAGACTCACCTTTGGAGATTGGAGCTTCATTTGGAGATCCAACTATCGTTTCAGCTTTCAGTTTTCTAGTTGACTGGTTTAGAGAAGTCATCGGCTCGTACTGAAGACTTTTCTGTATTCAAGAGATTCTGATGTATTCATTACTCTGATGTATATAGTAGCTTCATGAACTACTATATTTTTCTATTCCGCTGCATTATATTACTCTGTGTCTGTGATCTTTGTTTGATTTATTTACTGTATATTTTAAGTTTGCCAAATTAAATTAACAATTCGGTATTTTGAATTATTCAAGTCGGACATGTATGGTTTTAGTGTCGATTTGAATGGTCAAAAATAGCGGGTCGTTACAAAACATCAAACAGTGCAGCGGAAAAAAGAAATACTATATAAACTAGTAATACGCCATGCCATCCAGCTTGCCTCCAGCAACTCCAGAATATCCAGAATATCCTGATAAACCTTAACTCTTGACTGCCCGTGTGGAAATTGGTGGGCACCCAGAGTTTAGGAAGGAAAACAATAAACTCCAAGTCAGTCATGTGACTGGTGTGAGAACTCAAAACAGTTTATTTATCTTTAAAATCAAAATAGAGGAATATTTTTAAATTCAATTCGCAATGCTTTTAAAAATGAGACTACCATAAGGCCTCCCGCACACACACACAATGCAAACGCAGAATCGGAGGAGATTTCTCCTTATGATAGTCAAAGATGCTTGATACGCATTTAAAATAACATTTGATATTATTACTAGTGCATAGTGTAGAAAATTATTTCGAAAATAAAGATATAAATCTTAGCCAACATAGACATTTCGAACTATGCCTACTATAGCTACCATCCAAACAGTGTTGCGACACCATAAGTGAATGATAGGTTCTACAACTAATACCGTACAAGTTTCGTATTGGGAATTGGATTTCCAACAAATGGTCAGGCCAAGGAACTTCCCATTGCCACATGAGAATGCCTCTGGAAAGACATCCCCGAGAACCAAACCGGAACTCTGCCAACACAAGGCCGGGTTACCCCTAACTGGGTAACTACTGACACGAGCACGCCATTCCCCGATCGTAAACGACCTTTCTCACAGGATCCCGAAAACCAACAACCACAAAGTAATAAATTCGCAGTAACCACATAGGTTAAATATCTGGGCTCCATACCATGATACCACCTCTATCCAGAAGGAAATGTACATACCCTAAAGGGTGCTACCCCTCATAACCTTGCCGCATCTTTCCTGTTTTGACCATTTCCGGGGTGTGAGGCTCGACGAAGTCACGTCCACAAAAACATACTATATACAAAAGCCATGCTTTGGGTCAACAAATGATCAACACAATGATCACAAGGATAGACGATCAAATAAACGATCCTATCACAAATAATCAACACAATGATCATTTACAGCAACACTCAGCATGTCACATTACCAAATTGGGAATATATCGCTGATAACTTCAACTATATAACCTCTGAGCTAGTACGTCTCAGAGAAGGGTGTTAAGCTAAGAGAATAAATTCTTCGCCACCAACAGAAATATATTTGAATGAAATCGGCTTTATATCTCAACTTGTAATGTCAGACACACAATCCATACAAGTCTGTTCCGGGATCGAACAAAACCGAAGGCACTTACAAAGAAGTCCTTGCAATCCGGATGTTCACAATCCTGATCGGATTTCCCATCACTTAGGGAGTCTCTATACCGCTACAACTCAGTGCAGAGACAATCGACAGGTCATCCTATCGCTCTCGCAAATACCGGGTCTTCAACACCGATCTTCAATGCAATTATAACGACGTATCACATATTCGGAATGGGTTATACGACCCCATGGTTCTTTCCCGGTTAACCCGAATAGTGAGCGCTTATTCAAAAATAAGTGTAGCATTCACATTCAAACAAATCACATCAATTACCCATTCAAAGGGAAATATTGATAGTCGGTTATTGAACTATCACTGGATATGCACACATCACCAGTTTCCAAATAATTTTCCAAATTATTTATTTTCCAAAATATCTTCACTAGATGTATAATTTCATACTTCAAAAATAAATCAATATTTATTTTTAAACAGATTCCACTTTCTTTTATAAATTCCATATTGAATTTACATTTCACAATATCTATGAATATTCGATTTCAATTATTCATTTCAATGTATCTTCAAAAAGATAAATTCTCTAATATTCACTTTATATTGGAAAAACATCTCCATACTTATTTATTCATAAGTAATTCACAAATTTTATTTATTTTCAACACTTGGAAAATATTCAATATACTTAAATCGAAATTAAGTATATATTTCATTCTTTAAGGAAATCATTCTTTTAAACATATTTATTTGGGCCAAAACGAATGTTGCGTAAAACATCGTTACGACAACCCAAAATCACTAGTATAGGGATTCGAAATTAAAATAGATATATAAATCCCAATACTATACAAAACATTTCCTTTCGGAAATTATTTACTATAACAACAGTGTTATAGTCCACTATTTCCTTTTCATTTCTCGAAAACGTCTATTTCAACAATAAATGTTGAAATCTATGGTTTCGAATCTCAACACATTTTAAAACATTGTTCGATCGTTTTAATTCTATTTAAAACATCCAAATCCAAAACAATTTCTTTAACGTGTTATTCACTATTCAAAAACGTGAATATACTTCATTAACAATTTCATCCTTTTATTCATTTTAATTCAAAGGATTATTCACTATTCAAAAATGTGAATATAACTCCACTCATAGGTTTCGACAATTAACTTATCAAAATAAGTCATTTGCGAATTTATAAAACAACGTTTATAAATTCCATTTCTATTTATTTATAAAAACTTCCTTTATAAATTCCTTTATTAACCTATTCGATTTATAACTCAATTATAAAACAAAGGTTCATATTATAAGTTAAATACCTATAATTTATTCGTTCACAAAAATCGTTCCTTTAACTTCATAATTTTAAATCTTATAACTTATAAGATTCAATTATTTATCCAAAATTCATTCTTTCAATAACTTTATAAATTTTATAAACCTACTGTTTATAAAATTCCATTTATAACTTCACTGTTTAAAATTCTATAATTTCATTCATTTATGAAATTCATTTTCACTTCATTCAAACACTTATAAAAACTCGTTTTATAATGTCAATATTTCAATTTATAAATATCCATTTATAAATCTCTTAATATAAATCAATTTATATTATCCTTTTAAAACGTCTTTAATCTCCTTTATTATTTCACCATTTTGATTCATAAAATAATTAAATTTTATAAATCCTATATTTAAACTTTTCATAATAAATTCAAAAATTCCGATTTAACTATTTTATAAAGTCACTAATTCCTTATTTTCAAAAAATCAGCTTTCAACTATATTTCTTAAAAATCATAATTTTTATAACTTTAAAAATTATAACGTTTATTTATTTATAATGGATCAATTCCAAAATATAGTATGTTCTCAAAAATCAACTTTAAAAATCATTTTTAAAGTTCCAAATTTGGTCCAATGATGCTACATACCAAATAGTCAATCACGACAACAACGATATCATATATCAATATGAAAATCCATCAAATATCAAAATATCTGAAATCAAATAAAAACTGTTGAGGAATCCAGTTGGATCCCTCCAACCTGTTTTCCTGCATCCACAAACATTAGCACAATACCAATTTCGCTCCAGTACGAAATTATCGCGGTATATGTTCTTATTAAATATTATCCGCTTAATAACGGCGCAATAGGGTCTCATCCGCTAAACAAAAAATGCGGGAAATCAATCAACTCCAATATATACATATGCCAATATATATATTGCTATTATATATAATACCAATTTCACTGTTTATGAAATATTCGCGGTATATGTTTTTATTAAATAACATCCGCTTACTAACGGCGTATAATGTCTATTTTAACCATCAATAGATATCAATCAACATTCAAACATGCATTCAAATATTTTAAATCTAACTATTTAAAATAAAATCGAAACTGATTCGATTGAGTGAGAAGTTCTCACCTTGATTTTAAATTCCGTTTTAGCGATTTATTTCGAATAAAATTAAACGGACGTTTAATTTTACCCAAAATTCTCACTAACTCCAAACGACTCCAAACCAACTCCATCGCGTAGTACTCGTCCATACGATTCCAACGCAACTGGTTTTGTGCGTTTTCGACCTCGTATGAAAAAGATATGAATTTTTGAAGTTTACACGATTTATACTTTATAAATTTACAACTTTTAAATAAATTTTAAACCTAAATTCAATCTGAGCCATTGCTTTCCATCCCACAGATCATGGCCGTGTATTTTTGCTTCTTCCCCAAACTCCCTTTGCACGCAACATGTACAGGAAGGCCGAACCCATCTCTTGATCCTAGGGTTAAATATTACAACTCCATCTCTCAACGATACTCGATCAAACTACCACCATCGCGAAGCCCTCGAACACAACCATGCTCGGCCTGAAGCTCGGCACACTCGGCCACCCCCTCTCCTCGAAATACGTGCGCAAGTAAGCACGGTCGGCCCCCTGTAGCTCCCTCCACACGACACCAAACACGATCTCCACCGTTCACATCGAAGCTCTCGTTGTGCTCTTCAATTCTCTAGTTGAGGGTTTCTGCTAAAAGTGAATGGATTTGGAGTAATCGAGGGAGGAAGGTGGGTGTTTTCTGGCCATTCATTGGGGGGGAGGCGGCTGCAGATGTAAATTAGGGTTGGGGTTTCTTTTTTTTTATTTTTTTGATTTATGAGCCTATTTATAGAAGAAAATCGAACACTATTCATCCGGAAATTCCGAACTTCGATTTACGCGCCGTAACCAGCGTTTCTAGGGTTTACCCCGCATTTCGGACACAATGGAACAGGTTTCGGAAGCTAATTCGGACATCTGTGCGAGTTATGGCTGTAAACGCTCAATTTAAATTAAACCGATTTAAGCGATTTTCTAGGCGTTTTAATTTGTACTGGACAAACGGTAAATCCAATTGATACGAAATTTGAAACCTTGCAATAATATCATATTACGGATCCGATGAAACTGGTTTCGTCGAAATCCGAGACCTTTTGAAAAATGGCTATTTTCACTCGTCAAATTTAAATTAAAAATAAATCGATGCGTTTCGAGCTGCCACGATCAAATGATAACTCCGATTGACACGAAAATTGAAATCCGGTAATAACTAACTATTACGGATCCAATGGAACTAGTTTCGTTCAATTCTGAGACTGTTCAAAAATTGACTATTTTCACTAGTCGATTTAAATATTAAAATATTCAATTTTCACAAATTAACTTTTAATTCGATTTTAAAAGTTCTAAAATATCGTTCTAACTTCAATATGATAAAATAAAATTTTACAAATCATTTTCAATCATATTTAACCCAATTTTCAATTATTTCCATAATTTAACATATTAAATTATCGATTTAATTATTCAAATAAATCCAATAATTCAAATAAAAATTTACTTGACTTATAAATTCACTTATTAATATTTAAAATTAATTAAATATTCAAATTTTAATTTCTAAAAATTCTGGATCGTTACAATCTTCCCCACTTAAAAGAATTTCGTCCTCGAAATTATTAGTAAGAAAAGTTACAGAATTTATTAATTTTCCAAAATCCATAATTAAACTTCTTACAATAACTTACTAAGTTTCAAATCATACTTAGTTATCTTTTCTAAAACAACTACTATTGTTAAACTTTCCATTCCAAATCAAAGTTAAAGTTTTCAAAATTTTCCAAATTTTCTCAAAATTTTTCTAACGCCTTAAATTTTTGAAAAAATTTGCCATAGTCTCCTTTGCGCGGCTCGATCCGAAAAAAAATGATAGTATATATATCACAAATATACATCTCATCAAGTAATGAGGCATCCCGCAGGGAAAAAAGTGTAAAAGTACGGTATGTAATCCGAGATATGTACCTTATATTTTATTAGCAAGCATATACGGCTAATATAGCGCGAAAGCGAGCTCCAAATGCGAAGCAAACGCGATCCGCACCTACTAATCACTCAACAAACAACATGAGAATCATGCATATAGACAATAGTATCAATATACATCATGTAGTAACATAATAACTATATATGTCAACATAGCAAATGAAACAAAATAACAAATGCAAACATCAACCAACTAACATCCAACAATTCATAACCAATAAATATTCATTCATATTTTCATTAATATTAAATGAATTGGTTTTCAATTTAATCACATTTGATTTATTAACATTGGATGTTTTTACTAACATTCATTTTCAATTTGTTTATATTCACTAATTCATATTCAAGTTGGTTCACTTCCAATTCAAATTCAATTCATTTAAGATTCACTTAACTTCTAATTGAATTCCAATTACTTTAGCTTTCAATTTCATTAACTCTTAACGAATTATATACAATCATCTAACAATCATATAACAACCAATGTATATTAATTACAACCAAATTCCTTTGCTTATCTTCATTCAATTTGGCTTAACACCATCACTTTCAATTGGTTTAATCAAATTGATTTTCATTCAATTATTCAACTTCTAATATCATTAGATTTTAATGAATCAACACTTATATTCATTATTTCATATCAACTTAATTCACATTCAATTGATTAACATTTAATCCATTAATTCAATTCAATTTCAAAGTTGAATTTCATTTATATAACTCAAGTTCACATCCACCACTTAACTTTATTAATTTACTTTGATACTAATATCAACTTCATTCCATATCACTTAAGTTATATTCATATAGTTTCACTTCTTATATATAAGTTTATTTCACAATTGTAAATCACTTTAATTATAATTCAATTCTTATAATTCTTTTTGCTTATACAATTCCTTTATTTAGATTATTCAAACAACTTAACAATCAACTTATATACACTTAAATAATTCTGAAAAATCATTTTCTTTATATAGAAAATATACCCAAGTAAAATTATTTCATTTACCCAATTTAAAACAATACTGTGCCGAATTGTTCTATTCATGTGTTTAGAAACCCCTTCGGCATAGTCTTGCGGACCACGCTGACGAAAGTTCATATGCTACTCAATAAACCAATCATCACAATATAAAACAATTTTATATTCACTAACAAATACGCTCTCATATCTATTATTACACTCAAACTCAATCTAGAGTACTGCTGACTCTATCTCTAATGAGTAATACCCAACAGAACCATGGTTGTCGCTTAACCATAAGCTCTGATACCAACTGTAAAGACCCGTAAATCCGTACTCCTTGAATAGACACTAATCTCCATTGATTAATTCAAGATGAACGAAAATACGAACCCTTAGGGGTTTTAAGAAATATTTAAGAAAAGAAAAAGATAGAAGAAGAGAGGAAAAAAAAAGTAGGAGAGATAGAAAAGAGAGAGGAAAAGAAAATGGAAAATAGAAGAACGTAGAAAAGAAAATAGAAAATAGAACGGAACAGAAAGCAACAGAACAACATCAGAATCTCACAATTCGCAGCGGAACAACATATAATAATAAATGAATAATCTTTAAACAAAGAACTATATCAGTTATTACATTTTATACATTTCATTTCATCATATCATCAGAGTATACAACAACAACAAACATCAAACAGTGCAGCGGAAAAAAGAAATACTATATAAACTAGTAATACGCCATGCCATCCAGCTTGCCTCCAGCAACTCCAGAATATCCAGAATATCCTGATAAACCTTAACTCTTGACTGCCCGTGTGGAAATTGGTGGGCACCCAGAGTTTAGGAAGGAAAACAATAAACTCCAAGTCAGTCATGTGACTGGTGTGAGAACTCAAAACAGTTTATTTATCTTTAAAATCAAAATAGAGGAATATTTTTAAATTCAATTCGCAATGCTTTTAAAAATGAGACTACCATAAGGCCTCCCGCACACACACACAATGCAAACGCAGAATCGGAGGAGATTTCTCCTTATGATAGTCAAAGATGCTTGATACGCATTTAAAATAACATTTGATATTATTACTAGTGCATAGTGTAGAAAATTATTTCGAAAATAAAGATATAAATCTTAGCCAACATAGACATTTCGAACTATGCCTACTATAGCTACCATCCAAACAGTGTTGCGACACCATAAGTGAATGATAGGTTCTACAACTAATACCGTACAAGTTTCGTATTGGGAATTGGATTTCCAACAAATGGTCAGGCCAAGGAACTTCCCATTGCCACATGAGAATGCCTCTGGAAAGACATCCCCGAGAACCAAACCGGAACTCTGCCAACACAAGGCCGGGTTACCCCTAACTGGGTAACTACTGACACGAGCACGCCATTCCCTGATCGTAAACGACCTTTCTCACGGGATCCCGAAAACCAACAACCACAAAGTAATAAATTCGCAGTAACCACATAGGTTAAATATCTGGGCTCCATACCATGATACCACCTCTATCCAGAAGGAAATGTCCATACCCTAAAGGGTGCTACCCCTCATAACCTTGCCGCATCTTTCCTGTTTTGACCATTTCCGGGGTGTGAGGCTCGACGAAGTCACGTCCACAAAAACATACTTTATACAAAAGCCATGCTTTGGGTCAACAAATGATCAACACAATGATCACAAGGATAGACGATCAAATAAACGATCCTATCACAAATAATCAACACAATGATCATTTACAGCAACACTCAGCATGTCACATTACCAAATTGGGAATATATCGCTGATAACTTCAACTATATAACCTCTGAGCTCGTACGTCTCAGAGAAGGGTGTTAAGCTAAGAGAATAAATTCTTCGCCACCAACAGAAATATATTTGAATGAAATCGGCTTTATATCTCAACTTGTAATGTCAGACACACAATCCATACAAGTCTGTTCCGGGATCGAACAAAACCGAAGGCACTTACAAAGAAGTCCTTGCAATCCGGATATTCACAATCCTGATCGGATTTCCCATCACTTAGGGAGTCTCTATACCGCTGCAACTCAGTGCAGAGACAATCGACAGGTCATCCTATCGCTCTCGCAAATACCGAGTCTTCAACACCGATCTTCAATGCAATTATAACGACGTATCACATATTCGGAATGGGTTATACGACCCCATGGTCCTTTCCCGGTTAACCCGAATAGTGAGCGCTTATTCAAAAATAAGTGTAGCATTCACATTCAAACAAATCACATCAATTACCCATTCAAAGGGAAATATTGATAGTCGGTTATTGAACTATCACTGGATATGCACACATCACCAGTTTCCAAATAATTTTCCAAATTATTTATTTTCCAAAATATCTTCACTAGATGTATAATTTCATACTTCAAAAATAAATCAATATTTATTTTTAAACAGATTCCACTTTCTTTTATAAATTCCATATTGAATTTACATTTCACAATATCTATGAATATTCGATTTCAATTATTCATTTCAATGTATCTTCAAAAAGATAAATTCTCTAATATTCACTTTATATTGGAAAAACATCTCCATACTTATTTATTCATAAGTAATTCACAAATTTTATTTATTTTCAACACTTGGAAAATATGCAATATACTTAAATCGAAATTAAGTATATATTTCATTCTTTAAGGAAATCATTCTCTTAAACATATTTATTTGGGCCAAAACGAATGTTGCGTAAAACATCGTTACGACAACCCAAAATCACTAGTATAGGGATTCGAAATTAAAATAGATATATAAATCCCAATACTATACAAAACATTTCCTTTCGGAAATTATTTACTATAACAACAGTGTTATAGTCCACTATTTCCTTTTCATTTCTCGAAAACGTCTATTTCAACAATAAATGTTGAAATCTATGGTTTCGAATCTCAACACATTTTAAAACATTGTTCGATCGTTTTAATTCTATTTAAAACATTCAAATCCAAAACAATTTCTTTAACGTGTTATTCACTATTCAAAAACGTGAATATACTTCATTAACAATTTCGTCCTTTTATTCATTTTAATTCAAAGGATTATTCACTATTCAAAAATGTGAATATAACTCCACTCATAGGTTTCAACAATTAACTTATCAAAATAAGTCATTTGCGAATTTATAAAACAACGTTTATAAATTCCATTTCTATTTATTTATAAAAACTTCCTTTTATAAATTCCTTTATTAACCTATTCGATTTATAACTCAATTATAAAACAAAGGTTCATATTATAAGTTAAATACCTATAATTTATTCGTTCACAAAAATCGTTCCTTTAACTTCATAATTTTAAATCTTATAACTTATAAGATTCAATTATTTATCCAAAATTCATTCTTTCAATAACTTTATAAATTTTATAAACCTACTGTTTATAAAATTCCATTTATAACTTCACTGTTTAAAATTCTATAATTTCATTCATTTATGAAATTCATTTTCACTTCATTCAAACACTTATAAAAACTCGTTTTATAATGTCAATATTTCAATTTATAAATATCCATTTATAAATCTCTTAATATAAATCAATTTATATTATCCTTTTAAAACGTCTTTAATCTCCTTTATTATTTCACCATTTTGATTCATAAAATAATTAAATTTTATAAATCCTATATTTAAACTTTTCATAATAAATTCAAAAATTCCGATTTAACTATTTTATAAAGTCACTAATTCCTTATTTTCAAAAAATCAGCTTTCAACTATATTTCTTAAAAATCATAATTTTTATAACTTTAAAAATTATAACGTTTATTTATTTATAATGGATCAATTCCAAAATATAGTATGTTCTCAAAAATCAACTTTAAAAATCATTTTTAAAGTTCCAAATTTGGTCCAATGATGCTACATACCAAATAGTCAATCACGACAACAACGATATCATATATCAATATGAAAATCCATCAAATATCAAAATATCTGAAATCAAATAAAAACTGTTGAGGAATCCAGTTGGATCCCTCCAACCTGTTTTCCTGCATCCACAAACATTAGCACAATACCAATTTCGCTCCAGTACGAAATTATCGCGGTATATGTTCTTATTAAATATTATCCGCTTAATAACGGCGCAATAGGGTCTCATCCGCTAAACAAAAAATGCGGGAAATCAATCAACTCCAATATATACATATGCCAATATATATATTGCTATTATATATAATACCAATTTCACTGTTTATGAAATATTCGCGGTATATGTTTTTATTAAATAACATCCGCTTACTAACGGCGTATAATGTCTATTTTAACCATCAGTAGATATCAATCAACATTCAAACATGCATTCAAATATTTTAAATCTAACTATTTAAAATAAAATCGAAACTGATTCGATTGAGTGAGAAGTTCTCACCTTGATTTTAAATTCCGTTTTAGCGATTTATTTCGAATAAAATTAAACGGACGTTTAATTTTACCCAAAATTCTCACTAACTCCAAACGACTCCAAACCAACTCCATCGCGTAGTGCTCGTCCATACGATTCCAACGCAACTGGTTTTGCGCGTTTTCGACCTTGTATGAAAAAGATATGAATTTTTGAAGTTTACATGATTTATACTTTATAAATTTACAACTTTTAAATAAATTTTAAACCTAAATTCAATCTGAGCCATTGCTTTCCATCCCACAGATCATGGTCGTGTATTTTTGCTTCTTCCCCAAACTCCCTTTGCACGCAACATGTACAGGAAGGCCGAACCCATCTCTTGATCCTAGGGTTAAATATTACAACTCCATCTCTCAACGATACTCGATCAAACTACCACCATCGCGAAGCCCTCGAACACAACCATGCTCGGCCTGAAGCTCAGCACACTCGACCACCCCCTTTCCTCGAAATACGTGCGCAAGTAAGCACAGTCGGCCCCCTGTAGCTCCCTCCACACGACACCAAACACGATCTCCACCGTTCACATCGAAGCTCTCGTTGTGCTCTTCAATTCTCTAGTTGAGGGTTTCTGCTAAAAGTGAATGGATTTGGAGTAATCGAGGGAGGAAGGTGGGTGTTTTCTGGCCATTCATTGGGGTGGAGGCGGCTGCAGATGTAAATTAGGGTTGGGGTTTCTTTTTTTTATTTTTTTGATTTATGAGTCTATTTATAGAAGAAAATCGAACACTATTCATCCGGAAATTCCGAACTCCGATTTACGCGCCGTAACCAGCGTTTCTAGGGTTTACCTCGCGTTTCGGACACAATGGAACAGGTTTCGGAAGCTAATTCGGACATCTGTGCGAGTTATGGCTGTAAACGCTCAATTTAAATTAAACCGATTTAAGCGATTTTCTAGGCGTTTTAATTTGTTCCGGACAAACGGTAAATCCAATTGATACGAAATTTGAAACCTTGCAATAATATCACATTACGGATCCGATGAAACTGGTTTCGTTGAAATCCGAGACTTTTTGAAAAATGGCTATTTTCACTCGTCAAATTTAAATTAAAAATAAATCGATGCGTTTCGAGCTGCCACGATCAAACGATAACTCCGATTGACATGAAAATTGAAATCCGGTAATAACTAACTATTACGGATCCAATGGGACTAGTTTCATTCAATTCTGAGACTGTTCAAAAATTGACTATTTTCACTAGTCGATTTAAATATTAAAATATTCAATTTTCACAAATTAACTTTTAATTCGATTTTAAAAGTTCTAAAATATCGTTCTAACTTCAATATGATAAAATAAAATTTTACAAATCATTTTCAATCATATTTAACCCAATTTTCAATTATTTCCATAATTTAACATATTAAATTATCGATTTAATTATTCAAATAAATCCAATAATTCAAATAAAAATTTATTTGACTTATAAATTCACTTATTAATATTTCAAATTAATTAAATATTCAAATTTTAATTTCTAAAAATTCTGGGTCGTTACAGAATGCTTGCGAAACATCGTCAGGTGGACGATGGGCATTCTAAGGGATATGTTCTAAAAGGGTAATGCTTAGCCTCAAGCCTCATCAAATGGGAATGACTGAAAATCAGGGGTTATGCAGCAAGGCTAGGTGGGTAGCACCCAAGCAGGGTGAGGTCATCCCTGTCTAGATGTCCCTTTTTATTTCGGCATAGTGGGCGGTTGTTGATCCCAACCGCTGGGTGATCTCATTCGGGATTATCCAGTAAGGGGTAGTCCCGGTCTTGGGTTGCACGGAGCGGGCGTACTCCTCGGTACGGTGATTTAGGCCCCGTACTGTGAAAGGTGGTACCCCAGTGCCTAGTCATTAGTTGGAAATCCATTCTCCCTACGAGCCTTGTACGAGTTTTGTTTGTATTACCCACTCTATGGCTAGTAGCTGGAATTTAATAATGTAACAATTTCGGCTATTTTATAAGTATTTGTATATAGACCCTATTATAATATCAGAGGATTTCTATAAAAATTGTTTTAGCTATCGTAAGGTAAAAACCCGACATGTTTATTAGTGGCGTGGTCTTACGAGATGCTTTTGTTTCCAAAGGATTTTTGAAACTTTAATAATCAATTGGGTGTGATTTTCTCACGCTGGTATTTGTAACAACCCTGTATTTTGCGATTTTTTTTTGTATATTTTAATTTTTTTTAATTGAATTTTTGATTAAAAAACTTATTTTATTTATTTTGAATGATAAAATTTAGTTTTGATATGAATTATCATTCCAAAGCATGACTAAAAAGAATATTTTCCAAAAAGTGAATTTTGGTCAAAATAGTCAAACTTTGACTTCTAATTTAAATTTTTAAAAGTTTGAAATTTTAAATTTTATCTTTTATTATGAAAGTACATAAAATTTTAAGAACACTGCTTTTCGTTTCGTTGAAAACGGATTTAAATTGCAAAAGTTATACTGTTTTCAATATTGTGTGTATATTGGGTTATTCAGCAATAGTCTTTATTTTAAATTATATAAATGACATTTTTATTTGATATATCTTATTATAACTTGTATATTTATGTTATATTATGTATATTTTGACTTTTAATTATTTTTAAAATGATAATAGAATTTTTTCGAAATTTACTGTATTTATTTCCTATTTTTAAAGGCTGTTTCTATTTTTCTGCTATTTTCTTCATCTAAACTATAATTAAATAAATTTTACTTATTTATTTTTTGAATGTTTTTTTTTTGTTATTATCTTTATTTATAAATATTTTTCAAGTATATAAAATTTTCCAGAGTCCATTGCATTTATTTTCAAATTTTCTAACCTAGTTTCTGTTTTCTTTGCTATTTCCTTAATTTAATTATATATAATTAAAATTTAGTTATTTATTTTATACATTCACTTTTATTTTCTATGTTTTACTTTATTAATATTCATTTTTCATGTATTTAAATTTGAATAGTTTTTTCCAAAGATTATTTGAGTTGTGTTCAATTTTAAAGCCTAGTTTGCAATTTTAAGCCATTTTCTTAATTTAAATTCTATTTAATTAAAATTTAATTATTTATTTTAGATATTTATTCTTATTTCTGATTTGTTATCTTTATTTCTCATTGTATATGTATTTATAAAATTACAAATTATATATATGAAATTTGAAAGGTTTAAAGGCTAAGAAACGTAATGTCGTTTCACGTTTCTTTTACAGTTTCTTTTGTCATCAATACATCTGTTATTTTAGCCACTCCTTACTCTATCTCCAGCCAACTTCCCTTTCTTATTTTTCATGAAATTTTCTCTTTCTCAAACCCATAAAAATTCATGGCCTCCATCTTGCAAGTTTTGGTAATGGCTTCCCTTTCTTTCTTATTTTTCTTCTTATTTTTCTATGAATTATGCCTTCTTTTCTCATGCTTTCTGCTAGGCTTCTCCTCCATAGCCACAGCCACAAACTCCTACATCTCTTCCCTGCCATCACCACCACCTATTCTTCCAGCCATGACCAAGGCCGAGCCATCTATGGTGGTCAAACCCTTCAAAATTGCAACCTACATGCCAAAAACAATGTTTGTTGACCATTTTGGCCTCATCCCCTTCAACCACCACCCTAACCACCACCATAGCAGCAACCACCACCTCTGACCTGATCACCACACACCCCTCCAACCTCTGTCCAGTCATGGTGCACCCATAGGCCGAGCACACTTCCATGGCCGAGCCCTCTAGGCAACCAAAACTCCATTTGTTTGCCTAAGACCCTTCACCTCTTCATGTATGAAACTCCACCTTGCTCATGACATGAACCCGACCAATGCTGGCCTAGACCTGAGCCAAAACTTAACCAAATCTGAACCAAACTATACCCTATGCCGTGACAAAGGTTTGAGGAAGCAAGGCAAAAAGTTTGGCAATTCGTTTCTCTTTTATTTCAAAGTTATTGCATTTTAAAGTCGTATTGAATTGTGTTGTTTTGATTGTTTGTTTTGGGTTGTACACAAGAGTTGTAGCTTGGATTCGCTCTCCACTCAAGTCCGTAATTTTGTCGTCGTGCTTTGTTTTCTGTTGTGCCTTTGGTTTTGACATCTTCAGCAATTAGAGGTGAGTAAAGCTCACACGACAATTATACTTATGCAGTTGTGAAACAACAACAACTGAATGTGTAGAAATATTTATGATGTTATAACTGCCATGTTATTTTATATATATATGATGTTAACATGTTAAATTTTATGTCATATCACATGTTACATGTCACATCACCTGTTACTATTGTATATTGTTAAACCGTTCATTTTTGATCTGTCTATCACACTGCAAGTTCCCTGTAGGTTAGAAATCACTATGGGTTGAAATGATACATACCCGAACAGATTTTAGAATAAGGAAAAATCGTTATGGGCTGAAATGATAGGCCTGAACGGTTTTTAAATTATTCATTTTGACTTGGGATTGCGGGTTTGAAATGATAACACCCGGATTTTCTTTGTAAATTACGGGTTGAAATGATATATTACCCGCATCACTTTACCTAGCGTAGAAAATTATATACAGGCCGTAGTTAAAATATGCTTTTCTAAAAAAAATTTAGAAATTTAATTTTTATAATATTTTGATTTGAAATTAAATAAAAATATAATTTTTGTAAAGTATTATTTATTTTCTGGAAATCTATAAGTTAAATAAATTATGGGGAAGTTAGAAAATATGAATGTAAGTTATTTTGGAAATTTTGACTTAATTTTTATTGGAATTTAAATAACTTTGAAAATATGATAAAATTATGATATTTTGAATCTAGATCAATTAAAAATGATTTTATAACATATTAATGATTTTGAATAAAGTTAAAATGTGAAATGAATGAATATTTTAAGTTGAAATTTTGGAATATAACTAAAATTGGAAATTTATGAAATTGACTTAAAAGTGAACTTTTAGTTAAGTAAATAAAAATAAAATTAAGTTATATTTGAGAATTTGAACATAAGTGTTAAGTGGAAATTTAATTTAATGAATTTAAAATTGAACATTGCATTTTAATAAGTGAATTATTATTAAATCTTGATTTTTGAATGGAAATTTAACTTTATAAAATCATGAACTTGAGGAAAATTAAATGATGTTTATAAATGTGAAAATGTATGATTTTACGAGTTAAAAAAATGTTTTAAATAAAAATATAATTGGTTGAGAAATTATATTGAATGTTTGAAGTTAATTTACTGCATTTTTGAAATGATATTAACTACAATGTAAATGATATTACAGCATTTGTAAATGCTGTAGTTGATGATAATGAATTAAAAAGCTATTGAATTAAAAACTATTATGGCAATTGTTGTAAGTGCTGTAATTTTTGAATTTAACTAAGTTTATTTGAAATTTAAGTAAACCCTATTACAACATTTTAAAATGTTGTCTTTTGTCAAATTGAACCGTTTTGAATGTAACTTTCCGTAACGTTCTCTAAATGCTGCGTAAAGTGAAATTTCACTGTTTTGATAAACGTAAGTGAATAAATGAACTTTGGAAGTTGAAATTTTTTGGAAATTTAATAATTTAATTATTAACATGATAACTTCATTTTAATGATAAAAAAATGATTTTTTTTGGAATATAAACTGTTTTGAAATATGAATTGAAATGGTATTCTAAATTGAATAAAATGAATAATGATTGAAATATGGTTTCGAAAAGATATGATATTTTGATATATTAAAACGATTGAAATGTGGTTTCGAAAAGATATGATATTTTGATATATTAAAACGATCGAAATGTGGTTTCGAAAAGATATGATATTTTGATATATTAAAATGATTGAAATGTGGTTTCGAAAAGATATGATATTTTAGAAATGAAGCTTTGAAAGTTATGATATGTTGATATATTAAAAATGATTTGAAAGGAAGTTTTGAAAGGATATGATAATTTAATATATTAAAATGGTTAGAAATGACTTGATATTTATTTTGATAAATACTTGAATTGAAAGATATGGTGTGATGATATATTGAAATGGTTTGTAAATGATTTAATCTTTATTTTGATAAAGATTTGGGTTGGAATGACATTTTATTTTTGAAGTATAAAATATTGTTTTAAAGTTATAACTACAGGTTATAATAACGATTGGTTGTTAAAGAGACCGGGATCAGATATTGTCTTATAGCCGGCCAATACCGAAAACCACTTTAACAACTGTGTACGCGGTGGAGATTCCAGAATGAAGTAGGATGGTGGCGACGTTGTCGAGGTATATTACGTGGACCCAACTCCCGTGAGTTGGCATAAATGACTAAAACAGGAGCTATACCGGGCTACACAAAGGGTCGCATGCTCCATCGGAAAACATTCTATTACTTTTGTGATTCGATATGTGGCGCCACTTTGATTCGGGGGTATTGTTCGAGGTGGGCGGAAGCTGCTGGCTTGCCGTCACCACCGGTCCGGGAGTGCAAACGGTGTATCCACCCTGGCATTACCTCGCGTGCCGTGTCATCTCCTTATAGCGAGCCCACTACGATTTTGGTTTTAAAGATCCGACCACGTTAAGGTTCACCATCCACTTAACGCTATTTTCTATATGATTATGCTTTACTGATTAGACACTACTGTATATAGCGTTTATTACTACATAGTAAATAGTTTAACGGATCCTTAGAGGATGGGCGGTCCCAAGCATCTTCTAAGTTACTTGTACCTTTGCTACAGTTCACTTGAGTTGGTTTACATTGTATAAGTATGTATGTCCTGACTCGAGTGTGTGTATTTTTATTTACGCTCGGGTCAGCCTGAGTTATTAACAGATTTGGATTTCCACTTTCTGGAGATTGGAATCGCTGGAGATTATCTACTTGTCAAGTTTCATCTTTTCAGTTCGATTGTTCTATTCTGCTTGTACTTGGTTATCATATTTAAACTTCTGTTGTACTTTATTTCTTCTATTGTATCTTATGTAACTCTGATATATCTATATAGTAGCTTCATGAACTACTATCTCTTTTACTTCCGCTGCATTATTATTACTCTGTGTCTGTGATCTGTGATTTTTATTTATTGTATATTCTGAGATTTGCCAAAATTTTATTTACAACGCGGTATTTTGAGCAATTCAATTCCGGCATGAGTGTCTGCCTATACACTTATAATGGATGTGAATGCTTGAAAATATCGGGTCGTTACAGTTGGTATCAGAGCTTTGGTAGCTCTAGGCAAAACTCAGCATATGGAGTGAATGTATTTACAGAACCACTTTCATTCGAGTTTGAATCTCTTCCTTTTTGACTCAATTCCTTTGAATTTTGGAACATTCCCTACGGTTCCAAAATCCATTCGTATCCCTCACTATTCATCTTCTTTTGACTCTGGAGTATTCCATAACTCCGCTTCGAATGATCTTTCTAGTGAGTCGGCGGTCACGCCAATTTCAAATTGAATTGAAAAAAGGGGAAACTCCCTTACAATTAGCATCGATTCACCAGAGATTCTTATCTATCCTTGGTTTAGATGCTAATATCTTTTGTTATTCCAAACTTTATCTATTGAGATCGAATGTAGATTTACCCCAGAAAATCCACACTGATCTTATTCTTTAAGTCACGATTGACCTGGTAAATGTTGCCCGTGATTTATTTAAGCTTATCCACCTCCCTATTTTGTTATTTAATTATCTTGTCTTTGGTTTCCAACCTATCTTCAAACATTTTTAATTGTACTTGTATATCTATGTTTTGTTTTACATATTGTGTTGTTTGAGTTGTTGATGTTGAATTGGGTTTCTGATCGATTCGTCTGATCAATGCTATCGATAAGATTTCCAAAACACTTTAACAGAACAAACTGATATAATATTATTTTAAAATTTTGGTTAATGGAATAAATTTTGATATATAAGTAAATTTATGGAACTTAATAAACTGATTTAAATTGATTATTTGAAATGATAATACTTAATTTATCATTTATTGTTCCATAAATGAATTTATAAATAGTTGTTTATAAATTAATTTGGGAACTGAAATGAATTTAGAACAAGAAATTTGATTCAAACCTTGTGTTTAATGTTTTAAAAGGTTATATTATTTAAAGTATTTTCAAATAGAAATTTGTTTCCAAATAATTTTAAGTTTAAGAAATTAGTGCTCTTTTCTTTGTCGCTGGGAAATAACTTCGTTGATGACTGCAACACCATCGACGTTCATTTTCGAGTTTTGAAGTGAAGAGACTGTTCTGTAGTCTTGCTACACCTTTGTTTTGGAAATTTAATTTGGTTTGAATTTTCTAAAATATGACTTGATTTATAATATATAATATAGATATATGATTTAGGAATTTGATTCGATAAGTTATGTACATACATTTATTTATCTCTAAATGGTTTGAAGAAATTGGAAATTTAATTCTTAAATTTTATTTTTAAAGAATAATTTCAATTAAAAAAGAAAATCAAAATTTTTGAATAAATGATTTAGGCTTGAAATGATTGAATTGGAAAGTTTAATTTGTATAATACAATTGCATTCAAATATTACTTACCTTAATTTCAGAAGCTAACAATGTAATTAGATAATATACAATATAAAAAGTTTTATAAATAAAATTTGAGTGGATATAATAAACATTATACACTTAAATTTTAGTTGAAAAAAAAGAAGAGATTTAAAAGGTAAATATAATAAAGGGTAATTGAATAACTTACAATAAAATAATGTTAAAAGAACTAAGAATAAAAGAAAGCAGTTATAATAAGTGTAAGTATGTCTAACATAAGTGATAAATATAATGAGAGGAATAAAGAGAATTAAATTTATTAAGTACATTGTGAGTGCAATAAATGATTATTTTTATGGGTTTTAAAAATTGTTAATTTTAGATGATTGGATAATAAGATAATGAAATTTGGGATAGTTAAGATTTATTAAACTTGTGTAAAAAATTTATTTTCTGTTTAAGTTGAAATTTCCATGGTTTCAAACTTATTTCCTTATTTCTTTTTTTTTTAAACTATCTTTTGGTTGTCCTTATCATCCTTATCTTGCTATAGACTGGTATAGGCATCTTTCTATAAAAAAAATTCTGTTTAGAAATCTTTCTATAATCTTTGATAATCTACACCTTGTTAAACTTACCTATAACAATAGTCATCACGTATAATTTCATTCTCCTTGTCATCTTGTCCTAATCTTGTTTCACTCTATCTTTTTCTATTTTTTCCGTACCTCATTCCTTTTCGGGGACGAAAAGTTTTGAGTGGGGGAGAGTGTAACAACCCTTATTTCGTGATTTTTTTGGTATATTTTAATTTTTTTAATTGAATTTTTGATTTATAAACTTATTTAAATTATTTT